>CP136054.1:341883592-343234592 GCA_032464435.1 Aegilops umbellulata
TGTAGGATCGATAGTGTAGCTTGTCAGTTTCTTCAGAGGTAGGCATTTTTATCCGTGTAGGATCGATAGTGTAGCTTGTCAGTTTCTTCATAGGTAGGCATTTTTATTCAAAAAACTGCCACTTCGCATCTTGCGTCGCAAATAAAACTGTCAGGAGCGCATTTGTAGGCTAGCTAGTGATTAATCAGTAACTTGTAAACACTGGGCGAACAGAAATAAGTAACTGTTAATGCATCTCAATGATTCACAGATCATATACAAATATGTAGCTCCAAAAGCAAAGATCAGCCACTTCGGATCTTGCGTCGCAACTAAAACTAACTAGTACGATTCCCATACATAAGATCAACATGTTAATGCATCTCAATGACTCACAGATCATATACAAATATGTAGCTCCAAAAGCAAAGATCTAGAAAAAACATCTGTTCTTCCTACTAACATGGATGCTTCTATTGGCCAACATTCAGTACAGACTGAAAGACAAATTTTTTTGTGAAGTCTACAATTCCTCTTGCAAACGTAAGTGGTTTCAGCAACAGCTGGAACCATGAGAATGAACCAGACATGATGGAGGAACATGCACTGCAATATGATTTGGTCTTCCCTCGATCACACCGCGAGACTATTTTCAGAATACAAACTTTAACTTAGGCAAAATGATGCCCATTGTATAATCAGACCAAAGCAATGAAGCACCTAGTGTTGGCCAATAAATAGTACAGTACTACTTTTCTGCAGTCCCTGAAGTGAATATCCAATCTTTCTGTGTCTATTTTCAAATGGCATTGCACGCAGTGACTACTATTCTCTTGTGCAGTTCAACCAAAATTGCGGGCACTTTGTTGGTTTGCCAAATAGCAACGGGCAGACATCTCTGCCTGCACATATCAAGCAGCTAGTAAACATATACCACACCTTGTATTTTTGGTTTAAACATGTCTCTTCCGCTTAGCATCTGTCATGTTCTGCACTGGACAATCTGATACAGTTATGTTTTGCCCTGGACAATTTCATACTGAATTGATTTGCTGGTTCAGAGCAGAAATATAGCGCCTATTCTTCTTCAGACCAAGGATATCCATGTTCGCAGTGATGGAAGAGGTGAAACCGATACAACCGAAATTGAGCATCCAATCATTGAATCCTGTCCTGCACCTCCAATGTAGGTCCACCCTGCCAATAAATTCACATGCAAACCACTAGTGTTACTATCTAATGACAGTACAAAAGAGTAGCAAGATAGTAGCAAACCATGTACCTTCGTAATGAACAGCTCATAGTGCCACCAATTGGATATAAAGGTTGGGAAAAAACATGCTCCTAATGTTGAACCAGTTGGACTTTTTGTGCAGTTCCACTAAAATCGGGCATCCCTGTTTGCATAGATATTGAAAGTGTGATTACTCTAAAAGTGGCACTAGTTGAAGCATAGACTCACAAATATAAGCATTCCAATTTCTTAATGGGAAAAGGTAGCAAGACTATTTCTAACCACCTGTTTGAAGGAATAAATAAAGCAACAACGGCTGATGTCAGGAAGGCATACATACATTAGTTTTTTCTAAAAAACTGAGCCATTCCTGACCTTTCCTCTTCTTTTAAGCAAATTTTGTGCAGTTCTACTAAAATAAAATGTCATCACTGCCTTGACAATTCAGTGACACTGTACAAAAGGAAATGACTTAACATTACATCATGATGTCAGGTATGTAGTCGAAAGGCATTAGAGACAAACATACAGACCTCCTCAAGAGAACAGCCGGAGGAGGAGGTGCCCACTCTTGACCTTTCCTCTTGTCTTCATAATTGTCTGTGCAGTTTAACCAAAATAAAATGACATCAACGCCTTGGCATTTTGGTGACACTGTACAAAAAAATTAACTTATCTCATGAAAGTGAGGTATGTAATCTATAAGCATTAACAGTGCAAAAATCTGACGGGAGTAACAAGTTTCATCGTTGGTATATTGGCTGTGCAACAGCATTAGAATGCCTTATAGCTGAAAAATCTTTAATACATCCACAATCAACAGCTAACCCTGAAATAATCCAGTGACATTAAATGACATTGCTTAAATTTATGGGTGGCATTAGACTGAGAGGGACATTAGTTAAATGTGGCATCACTTTAGCAGTAGCATTGCTTGACTTGACTGCTGGCATTATACTAACAGCAAAAAAAGTGGCAATAAGAGCATGGGAGGCACCAGTACGATGTACCTCCACGGACGCAGAGTGGTGAGGGAGATATGGTTGCCCAGAGCAACAAATATCCAGGCAGCATATGTGGATTACAGTCCCATTTTTGTTCTCTTTAGCCACCTTTTTCCTATGCGAGGACAACAAACCGATCGACCTGGTCATTCTCTGTTGAGTTGTCATGCCTTTCTACCCTTCTTCAACCAAGAGACACGAGACTCGTTCCTTAGCTACTGATTTTCCCCTTTTCAACCTAGATGCGGGTTCGATGCCTACTCTCTTGGACAGTACAGTCTCCCTTCCTTTCCTTATTCAACCCAGACATGGATTAGTCTGCATGAAGTAGGGTTTCCTTTAATAGTGCAAATTATGGTTTTCGTCTGCGTGGCCAGCAGAGTAGAGGATAGCAAATTGGGAAGATGGTGGAGTGGAAAAAGATCCACATGCAACGACGTAGTAGATGGGGCAATAGAACAAGGTTATGGCTCGAAAAGAGGTAGCATACCCGAGGGTCGGCGGGAAGTGGCTTCGCTCGTGGTCGTCGTCCTCCGCACACACTACGGCAGCGAGCTTGGGGACGGAGGCCATCCCGCGCGGGCGCTAGGTCTGAGAGGACGGCCTTGTCGTCAGTGCGTGACCTCGCTCGCCGACGACGAGTGCGTCAACGCTGCATGTCCTTCTCTTCCCCGGCGGATCTGTGACCACCGGTGAGGAGGGAGAGAGGGGCCGTCTTTTTTAGATCTGGAGAAAGGGTGGTAGTGTGAGAAGCAAGTGGGCAGCCCTTAGCAAGAAAGCGCTGAAGCTCCAGCCTATATATTTTTTTATACTACTAGTACTGGAGGTGGGGTAGTGGTAGAGTAGTTTATATTTTCTCTGCATACAGTATCAGTTAGTCGTGCTTCAAAACTGATCGGCACGCAATTAAAAAAATAAAGGTCGAGAACTAATGCGGCACCTCGGGCCAACGCGGCTAGATCACATTTTGCACGAGAAATTACACACCATGTTTCGTTGACATGTGGTCCCGTTCCAACATATCAGTGAGACGACGGCGAGTAGTAGGAGTATTTCCGAATGGACGTGTAGGCCGGGGCGCCTCTTCGTGAACCGTGGCAAACTCGCAACCGTCCACCGACTCTTCGCCTTTCCCTCTCGATTTGGAACTGCTGTCGCACGCTCTTCCTCTCCCCCTCCATTTCCCTTCAGCCCTTCACCCTTTCTTCTGCCATTGTTCGATCGTCTTCTCCATGGAGGGAATAGGCCGGAAACGACCCCGTTATTCTTGCCCCGATCTGAAAGATGACGTGGTGGAGGAACTCATTGATCGGTGCGACGTCATCACCTCGGCTAGCATGGCAGGTTCGTTCAAGCCCATTCTCGACTCAACTAATAACATCATTGCAAGGAACCCAAGGGTCAAGGAGCGGTTTGATCTCCCCTATCTTCTTCGCCATGACCCTGCTCGCTGGCGAGCGGACGACGGAGACCTCGCCTTGTGTAAGTTGATGCCGCTTGATAATGATACGTGTGATGTCAAGATGCCATCACTTAAGGGTAAGTCCTGGGCTGGCGCAAATGGAGATTGGGTTGTTTATATTGGGTACAATTGCGAGTGGGAACTTGTGAATGTGTACACTCGTCAGCGGATTCCACTTCCAAAAATCTCCGAGTGCCCTGAGGTTGAGCACACAGATGATCTACGTACGTTCAAATACGATCATGGTGACTGTTGTCTACGGAAGATAGCAATTTGTCGAGTTCCCAATCACTCTTGGAATTACAAAAACTATGATGTTGTTGCTATCTTCGACAAGCTTGTTGCCGTCCTTGATGGTTTCACTCGATGCATATTGCTCAAAAATCAGTTTCTGTACACGGATGAGTATTGTGATGCAATTCAATACGAGCGCCTTGTGTTTGCTGCCACCACTCGTGGCACTATTTTTGCATGGCATCCTCGTTGTTTCGGTACGTTTGTCTTCCACCGTAATTATAATTGTTTCATCCACATGCATGCGGGTTAGCAAGTTTCCCTTTACCAATTAACCTTCTTCTTGTGTTTCCAAGGTCCTGTGAACATCCCACCACCTATACATGAAGATTTTTATAACCAAGGGGGAGATGACGATTATCGGTGGGAAACGACACCTATGGGATCACAAGAATCCCTTTCTGCGGTTGCGGGGCGCGGGGGTCGTGATAAGAGCGGATCGAGCAGGCAGTACACGATTCCTTTACCCAGGTTCGGGCCACGAAGATGCGTAAAACCCTACTCCTGCTTTGGTGGATTATATGCTTGTGTTCTTGAGCTAGCTATGGGGCGTGAGGAGCTCCAAAAAGCCGAATCCTCTTCCTGGTCGCCCGGGGCCTCCTTTTATAGGGAAAGGGGCTGCCACAGTGGCACACAGGAGGTGGAAAGGGTACAGTGATGCGAGGTTATCCCTTGCATTACATGACAAGGTGCATTTAATGCGCCTTGCTTAGGTGTCCTAGCTTTATCGGGGGCGGGGGAGAGCCCTGTCTCGTCCGTCGCCGCTCTCTTCCGCGTCGACACGCGCCCTGGCCAACGGTGCCTGCGATGCCATGTAGGCGGGCAGGCAGCTGAGGTGGCGCAGCGGTGGGTCTCCACGGGGATTTGCATGCCGCCACACAGGTGCCTGCCCAGCTGGTTGGGTCGGCAGCTGCATGCGAACGATGGTGGAGGCGTGACTAGTGCGGGCCCGCTGGTGGCCCCACGGGTGTCCTTGGCAAGGGCCTTGCCGCGGCCCTGGCAAGGGTCTTGTCGGGGTCCCGACAAGGGTCTTGCCGTGGCGCCTGCTGCCATCCCCGGCAAGGCTCTTGCCGGTGGCCTTGTGGTTTTCCTTGGCTGGGATCCCGCCAAGGACCGTCATCTTCTAAAGTGTGCATCTGATCTTGAATGTCTTCACAAAGATCTGCATACCACCACGGGGATGCCTCCCGAATCCTTGCCCCATGGGGGCAGTGGACTCAAGGGTGACCCGCACCGTAGGTGTGGGGCGAGCTGCCACGGCAAGGGTCTTGCCGGGTTTGCAAAAACCGCCTCCCGGCAAGGATATTACCAGGGGGCCCCGCTTCGTCCCCTTTGCTCTTTGTGGTCTTGGTCTTGGCGTCGTTCTGCTCCTCTTTGGCTTTGGCCTTACCTTGGTTCTACCTCCCTTGCCGGGCTCGGTGCGGCGGCGCTCGTGGCTCAAACTGCCCGTGCACAATCATAGGGGTACAAAAAGTGTACCCCTCTTTTTGTACACCGACAGGAGCCCCCGGGCCTGGGCCACACATAAGCGCTACGCGTTGTTGGGCCAGGCCCAAGAATGGTGCACGGGCAGGCAGGGCGGTTTTTATCGCGGTAAGTTTCTTCGCGCGCCGCGCCTCCCATGCTTCCCGCGCATGGCGCACCATGGGGAGGCGTGCGTGACGTGGGCGGCATGCGTGAGGCTGGCCTCTGCATGCATGCGTCACGTCGTAGTAAAAAAGGGGGCGGCTCGCGTCTTCCCCATAAACGGAGGGAGGCGTGGAGACGCGGCCCATTTACTGGACGGGGCCGAGGCGTGGTCTTTCAAGGCGCCCACTCCCTTTAATCATGGGGCGGGGAGAGGTCACCTCACCCGTCGCTTCGGCCCTGCACGTTCGCCACGCGGCGCTCATGCGCCTGGGGTGGCAGTTGGTGGAGGCGGGAAGCCAGGCCGTCGCGGGCTGGGGCGGCGGATCGGCCCCGGTCTCCTGCGCCATTCGCTTCTTCATTGGCGGAACGGGGCGGTCGAGCCCCCGCCCTGCTCCTTTATAAAGAGCGGGGGGGGGGGGGGGGTCGGTGCCCTGCATTCCTCCATCTCACTTCTTCAGCTTCTGCTCCCCTCCCTCTCATTCGCCATGGAGAAAGGGAACCCTGGTCCTTCGACGGTGGCGACGAGGGTCGCCGCTCGACAACGCGTCCCTCCTTCTCTTGCACCTGCGGTGGCAGAGCCAGCCGCGAGGGGAAGGGGGAGAGGGCGAGGCCATGGGCGAGGCCGAGGCGCTCGGGGAAGAGGAGGACGGGGCGGCGCGCCGGCTTTGCCTCCGCCAGCAGTTTCTCTCCCTATGGAGGGCCACGTTGGGGACAACCCTTGTGAGTTCTTCGTCAGGCTGCGGCGGCCGCCTCGCCGTCGTCTTCGTCTTCCGACTCCATTCACGAGCGAGATGGAGCTGGACCCGCTCGAGACACTGAGGCTGCACATGAGGGGCTGTGGAATCAGCGGTACGCGAGTCCGCGTCGACTTCCCAGCCCCTAATGTGATGTATCTTGGTCGAGGGTGGAAGACGTTCGCCCGTATCCACCGCCTGACGGAGGGGTTCACCCTCCATTTTAAGCTGATGGAGGGCGGTCTCCTCTCCGTCAAGGTCTTCTGGTGCTTCGGGACTTGGGCAAGGTGCTGCGTGGAGAGCTCCTCCGATAGCAAAGACTCCTCCTCGAGCGGGAGTGACGAGGAGGACAGCGGCAGCGACGACGAGGGTAGCGGGCGGCAGGATGACGGGTCCGACTAGGTGTCGGGCGCCGCTCCGTGCGGCACCGACGACCCCATCATCCGTGTCGCCGGCTCCTTGAACTTCTCGAGGTCGTCTCCTTGGGCGGCTGGCGTTGGGAGGCTGCGAAAGAGGAAGAGGGTGGGCGGCAAGGCCGTCAACTCGGAGTACGTGGGCACGACGCCTTCGACGCGTGCTGACGTCCTACCGCCTCGTCTTCGAGCTCTGCCTCCGGCGCTGCCATCACCATCCAGCCTTTGGACGACCACCGAGATGTTCTCTTGGTGTCTTCTGCCACCTGTAGCTCGTCTAGGTGCCCCTTTTGCCCTTTTCGCCTCCTTGACCTACCTCCTGAAGAGAGGGACAAGAAAGGGATTACAGGCACCTTATCTCCTTTTAGTTTGTAAGCCTTCAGGCCTTAGCTGAATTTAAAGCTTGTAATCCCATCATTCATGTTTTTCATTCTCCATGAACTGTACCTGAGTGGAATGTTTTCAATGAAAAAGGGATGCTTGCCGGGTCACTTGTCTTGCGGGTGGAACCCACGTCAAGGGGCAAACCCTTGATATCTTTAAGATAGACACTTCCTTGCCCGGCAGCAGGCCCTGCCGTCTTCCCACGTCGCTCGACCTTTCTCACGCTTTCGGCGGAGGTAGGGATGAGGCGTGTTCAGGCTCCTCGTTTCATCCCTTCGCTGCCGCGACTACGACCAAACCTGGCCCCAGGAATGAGTCCTAGGGCCTAGAGTTAGGGGAGCACGGTAGCTTTAGGAAGAAACGAGGTTTCGCATACCTCAGTCCATAAGAGAATGCATGATAAGGGATGAAGAACTTATCTGAAACTGCAGCCCCCGGCAACTCTGGTTCGCCGTGGGTGAATCTTTGTACTTGCAGCCCCCGACAACACTGGCTTGACGGGGTCCAGATGCTGGTTCGTCTCTCTTCTCCTTTTTTCATCCTCAGGTGATCCGGCAAGGATATCCGAGCCCTGCGAACCAAAGGAGACAAAAGAACGGCAAAGAGACGCACACTCGACCTCTAAGCTAGGGGTTAGCCGCCGCTAAGCACTATCAACCCTAACCAAGGACGAGACTCGATCTAGCATGCATGCTATAACTTAGGGCGCCAGCGCTTCATTTGTGCTCAGGGTCTGCGCCTGGCTTTGTACAAAGGGTTACATGCATCATCGGCAATGCTTGTACAAAAGGTGGCTTGCCGAGAGGCCCGACAAGCCGCGCCTTATGGGTAAAACTTGCGAAGATGCTCGATGTTTCAGGAGTTGCTCACCGAAACGGCATCTTCGGTCTCCAGGCGGACTGCACCGGGCCTGGTGACTCGTATTACCCGATAAGGGCCTTCCCACTTCGGCGTCAACTTGTTGGAATTCTTGGCAGATTGAACGCGCCGAAGAACAAGGTCGCCTTCCTCAAGGCTCCGGGCATGAACCTTGCGGCTATGGTAGCGGCGCAAGGCTTGCTGGTAGCATGCTGCTCTCACAGCCGCTCGAATACGATCTTCCTCAAGGAGCAGTGCGTCGTCTTGCCGCAGTTGCTCTTGCTCAAGCTCATCATAAGCGAGCACTCGAGGTGACCCGTATATGAGTTTAGTGGGGATAACTGCTTCTACCCCGTATACCAGGGCAAAGGGTGTCTAGCCGGTGGCTCGATTTGGTGTCGTCCTGATTGACCAAAGAACCGTCGGCAACTCATCAATCTAGCGCCTTCCGCTCTTGTGCATCCTGTCAAAGGTCTTGGTCCTTAAGCCTCGCAACACTTCAGCATTTGCCCTCTCAGCTTGCCGGTTGCTCCGCGGGTGAGCGACGAAAGCGAAACAGACCTTGCTGCCGAGGTCCTGAGTATATTGCATGAAGGTGCGGCTTGTGAACTGCGTACCGTTGTCGGTGATGATCCGGTTGGGTACACCGTAACGGCACACTAGCCCTTGAAGAACTTGACGGCTGACTGAGCTGTGACCTTCCTCACTGCCTCCACTTCTGGCCACTTTGTGAACTTGTCGATGGCTACGTACAAGTACTCAAAGCCCCCGACAGCGCGGGGGAAAGGGCCCAGTATGTCGAGCCCCCAGACCGAGAAGGGCCAGGAAAGAGGAATGGTTTGAAGGGCTTGAGCTGGTTGATGAAGCTTTCTTGAATGGAACTGACACGCCTCACACCTGGTGACGAGTGTCGTTGCATCCTGGAGGGCGGTGGGCCAGAAGAAACCCTGCCGGAACGCCTTGCTGGCAAGGGCTCTCGACCCAATGTGGGATCCACATATGCCTCCATGTATCTCTGCCAACAGCTCCAGTCCTTCCTCTCGAGAGATGCACTTCAATTTCACACCGTTCGGTCTCTTCCTGTACAGGACGTCATCGACGAACTAGTACATGGCAGAGCAACGGGCTACTTTTTCCGCTTCTTCCTGCTCCTCAGGAAGCTCCCTTGTCTGGAGGAATCGGACGGTATGCTATGCCCATGCTGGAGCCTGAGGCTCGACGGCGAGGACTAAAGGCATTTCCTCCGCTATAGGGGCGGCTATCTCGACGGCAAGAGCTTGGCGTCCTGCCGGAGCTAGCCGTCCCATGGCGGGTTCAGTGTCCTCGGCAACATCCTTGCCGGCGGCTCCGGGGAGCTCGGCGGGAAAGTACTTGCCGGGTCCTGATTTCCTTCTCTTGTTCTGCTCTATTGATGGATCAACAGATGGCTGAGTCAGCTGAAGCACAAAGGTACCTGGTTCCACAGGTAGCTTGAGGGCAGCGCGCTTTGACAGGTAATCGGCAATATCGTTCTCCGTCCGGGGAACGTATTCAGCCTGGATACCGTCGAAACGCTCTTCTAGCTTTCTCACTTCATCAACATAGGCCTTCATCAATGGGCTCTGGTAATCCTTATTGACTTGCGTGACGGCAAGCTGCGAGTCGCCCCTGACGATGAGCTTTTTGATTTCGAGGTCCGCCGCGATCCTAATACCGGCAAGCAGCCCTTTGTATTCCGCCGTGTTGTTTGTTGACGCCTCCCTGGGGAAGTGCATCTGGATCACGTACTTGAGGTGCTCTCCGGTGGGGGCGACGAGCAGTATGCCAGCCCCGGCACCCTGGAGGGAGAAAACCCCATCAAAGTACATAATCCAATCGCAACTTGCTTCCTTGCCGGGGAGGGCAGTCTCTTGGGCTTCTTCGTCAGGTGTGGCGGTCCATTCTGCAATGAACTCCGCCAGGACTCGGCTCTGGATCATCGAAGTACTTTCAAACTTGAGGCCAAAGCTGGACAGCTCCAGTACCCATTCCACAATCCTCCCCGTCGCATCTGTGTTGTGCAATATCCGCTGCAGAGGGAGGCGAGTGACGACAGTGATTTCGTGTGCCTGGAAGTAGTGACGCAGCTTCCTCGAGGCCATGAGGAGGCCGAAGAGCAGTTTCTGCACACCGGAGTACCTCGACCTAGCCCCCTGCAAGAGGGAGCTAACGAAGTAGACCAGGCGCTGCATCACTTTCTTCTTTGGCGGCACCTCGACCAACTGTGTCGCCTCCGCACTGGTGGCGTCGGGCTCTGTTGCTGCCATTATCTCGTCGTCGACCTCCCTCTGCGCCACTAGCCCGGCGCTGACCACCTGGTTCGTTGCCGCTAGGTATAGCAGCAACGGCTCCTGGGGCCTGGGCGCAACTAGTGTTGGTGCGGAGGAGAGGTACTTCTTCCAATCTTGCAATGCTGCTTCGGCTTCTGGTGTCCACTCCACCGCGCCCGCCTTTTTCAGGATCTTGAAAAAGGGAAGGGCGCGCTCGGCGGACTTGGATATGAACCTGCCCAGGGCAGCGACGCAACCAGCAAGCCAGCGCACATCCTTGATTCGCTTGGGTACTTCAATCTGCTCTATAGCTTTGATCTTGTCCGGGTTGGCCTCTATCCCCCGTTGCGATACAAAGAACCCGAGAAGCTTGCCGGACGGGACGCCAAAGACGCACTTCTCAGGGTTCAGCTTGAGGTTGATCTTGTTGGGGAACGTAGTAATTTCAAAAAATTTCCTACGCACACGCAAGATCATGGTGATGCATAGCAACGAGAGGGGAGAGTGTTGTCTACGTACCCTCGTAGACCGAAAGCGGAAGCGTTATATCAACGCGGTTGATGTAGTCGTACGTCTTCACGATCCGACCGATCTAAGCACCGTTACTCCGGCACCTCCGAGTTCTTGGCACACGTTCAGCTCGATGACGATCCTCGGGCTCCGATCCAGCAAAGCGTCGAGGAAGAGTTCCGTCAGCATGACGGCGTGGTGACGATCTTGATGTACTACTGACGCAGGGCTTCGCCTAAGCACTGCGACAATATGACCGAGGTGGAATTTGGTGGAAGGGGGCACCGCACACGGCTAAGGAACGATCCGTAGATCAACTTGTGTGTCTATGGGGTGCCCCCTGCCCCTGTATATAAAGGATGGAGGAGGAGGAGGCCGGCCAAGGCAAAGGTGCGGCCAGGATATGGATTCCTACTAGGACTCCAAGTCCTAGTAGGAGTCCACCAAAAGGGGAGGAAGGGAGAAGGAATAGGAGGAGAAGGAGAGGTGGCCGGCCCCCTTTTCCCTAGTCCAATTCGGACTAGAGGGGAGGGGGGGCGCAGCAGCCTTTTTCCCCTTCCCACTAAAGCCCATCAAGGCCCATTACTTCTCCCGTAATCCCGTAACTCCTCGGTACCTCCGAAAATACCCGAACCGCTCAGAACCTTTCCGATGTCCGAATATAGTCGTCCAATATATCGATCTTTACGTCTCGACCATTTCGAGACTCCTCGTCATGTCCCCGATCTCATCCGGGACTCCGAACTCCTTCGGTACATCAAAACTCATAAACTCATAATATAACTGTCATCGAAACCTTAAGCGTGCGGACCCTACGGTTCGAGAACAATGTAGACATGACCGAGACACGTCTCCGGTCAATAACCAATAGCGGGACCTGGATGCCCATATTGGCTCCTACATATTCTACGAAGATCTTTATCGGTCAGACCGCATAACAACATACGTTGTTCCCTTTGTCATCGGTATGTTACTTACCCGAGATTCGATCGTCGGTATCCAATACCTAGTTCAATCTCGTTACCGGCAAGTCTCTTTACTCGTTCCATAATACATCATCTCGCAACTAACTCATTAGTTGCAATTCTTGCAAGGCTTGAGTGATGTGCATTACCGAGAGGGCCCAGAGATACCTCTCCGACGATCGGAGTGACAAATCCTAATCTCGAAATACGCCAACCCAACATCTACCATTGGAGACACCTGTCATACTCCTTTATAATCACCCAGTTACGTTGTGACGTTTGGTAGTACCCAAAGTGTTCCTCCGGCAAACGGGAGTTGCATAATCTCATAGTCATAGGAACATGTATAAGTCATGGATAAAGCAATAGCAACATACTAAACGATCGGGTGCTAAGCTAATATAATGGGTCATGTCAATCAGATCATTCAACTAATGATGTGACCTCGTTAATCAAATAACAACTCTTTGTTCATGGTTAGGAAACATAACCATCTTTGATTAACGAGCTAGTCTAGTAGAGGCATACTAGTGACACTCTGTTTGTCTATGTATTCACACATGTATTATGTTTCCGGTTAATACAATTCTAGCATGAATAATAAACCTTTATCATGATATAAGGAAATAAATAATAACTTTATTATTGCCTCTAGGGCATATTTCCTTCAGTCTCCCACTTGCACTAGAGTCAATAATCTAGTTCACATCGCCATGTGATTTACCAGCAATAGTTCACATCACCATGTGATTAACACCCATAGTTCACATCGATATGTGACCAACACCCAAAGGGTTTACTAGAGTCAGTAATCTAGTTCACATCGCTATGTGATTAACACCCAAAGAGTACTAAGGTGTGATCATGTTTTGCTTGTGAGATAATTTTAGTCAACGGGTCTGTCACATACAGATCCGTAAGTATTTTGCGAATTCTATGTCTACAATACTCCGCACAGAGCTACTCTAGCTAATTGCTCCCACTTTCAATATGTATCTAGATCGAGACTTAGAGTCATCCAGATCAGTGTCAAAACTTGCATCGACGTAACCCTTTACGGCGAACCTTTCTGTCACGTCCATAATCGAGAAACATATCCTTATTCCACTAAGGATAATTTTGACCGCTGTCCAATGATCTACTCCTAGATCACTATTGTATTCCCTTGCCAAACTCAGTGTAGGGTATACAATAGATTTGGTACACAGCATGGCATACTTTATAGAACCTATGGCCAAGGCATAGGGAATGACTTTCATTCTTTTTCTATCTTCTGCCGTGGTCGAGTTTTGAGTCTTTACTCAACTTCATACCTTGTAACACAGGAAAGAACTCTTTCTTTGACTGTTCCATTTTGAACTACTTCAAAATCTTGTCAAGGTATGTACTTATTGAAAAAAACTTATCAAGCGTCTTGATCTATCTCTATAGATTTTGATGCTCAATATGTAAGCAACTTCATCGAGGTCTTTCTTTGAAAAACTCCTTTCAAACACTCCTTTATGCTTTGCATAATAATTCTACATTATTTCCTATCAACAATATGTCATTCACATATACTTATCAGAAATGCTGTAGTGCTCCCACTCACTTTCTTGTAAATACAGGCTTCACCGCAAGTCTGTATAAAACTATATGCTTTGATCAATTTATCAAAGTGTATATTCCAACTTCGAGATGCTTGCACCAGTCCATAGATGGACCGCTGGAGCTTGCATATTTTGTTAGCACCTTTAGGATTGACAAAACCTTCTGGTTGCATCATATACAACTATTCTTTAATAAATCTATTAAGGAATGCAGTTTTGTTTATCCATTTGCCAGATTTCATAAAATGCGGCAATTGCTAATATGATTCGGACAGACTTAAGCATAGATACGAGTGAGAAACTCTCATCGTAGTCAACACTTTGAACTTGTCGAAAACCTTTTGCGACAATTCTAGCTTTGTAGATAGTAACACTACTATCAGCGTCCGTCTTCCTCTTGAAGATCCATTTATTTTCTATGGCTTTGCCGATCATCGGGCAAATCCATCAAAGTCCATACTTTGTTCTCATACATGGATCATATCTTAGATTTCATGGCCTCAAACCATTTCGCGGAATCTGGGCTCATCATTGCTTCCTCATAGTTCGCAAGTTCGTCATGGTCTAGTAACATGACTTCCAGAACAAGATTACCGTACCACTCTGGTGCGGATCTCACTCTGGTTTACCTACGAGATTCGGTAGTTACTTGATCTGAAGTTACATGATCATCATCATTAGCTTCCTCACTAATTGGTGTAGTAGTCACAAGAACAGATTTCTGTGATGAACTACTTTCCAATAAGGGAGAAGGTACAATTACCTTATCAAGTTTTCTACTTTCCTCCCACTCACTTATTTCGAGAGAAACTCCTTCTCTAGAAAGGATCCATTCTTAGCAACAAAAGTCTTGCATTCGGATCTGTGATAGAAGGTGTACCCAACAGTCTCCTTTGGGTATCCTATGAAGACACATTTCTCCGATTTGGGTTTGAGCTTATCAGGATGAAAATTTTCACATAAGCATCGCAACCCCAAACTTTAAGAAACGACAACTTTGGTTTCTTGCCAAACCATAGTTCAGATTGTGTCGTCTCAACGGACTTAGATGGTGCCCTTTTTAACGTGAATGCAGCTGTCTTTAATGCATAACCCCAAAAACGATAGTGGTAGATCGGTAAGAGACATCATAGATTGTACTATATCCAATAAAGTACGGTTATGACGTTCGGACACACCATTATGCTGTGGTGTTCCAGGTGGCATGAATTTGTGAAACTATTTCACATTGTTTTAATTGAAGACCAAACTCGTAACTCAAATATTTGTCTCCGCGATCAGATCGTAGAAACCTTATTTTCTTGTCACGATGATTTTCACTTCACTCTAAAATTCTTTGAACTTTTCAAATGTTTCAGACTTATGTTTCATCAAGTAGATATACCCATATCTGCTCAAATCATCTGTGAAGGTTAGAAAATAATGATACTTGTCGCGAGCCTTAATATTCATCGGACCATATACATCAGTATGTATGATTTCCAACAAATCTGTTGCTTGCTCCATTGTTCCGGAGAACGGTGTTTTAGTCATCTTGCCCAAGAGGCATGGTTCGCAAGCATCAAGTGATTCATAATCAAGTGATTCCAAAATCCCATCAGCATGGAGTTTCTTCATGCGCTTTACACCAATATGACCTATACGGCAGTGCCACAAATAGGTTGCACTATCATTATTAACTTCGCATCTTTTGGTTTCAATATTATGAATATGTGTATCACTACGATCGAGATCCAATGAACTATTTTCATTGGTGTGTATGACCATAGAAGGTTTTATTCATGTAAACAGAACAACAATTGTTCTCTAACTTAAATGAATAACTGTATTGCAATTAACATGATCAAATCATATTCATGCTCAACGCAAACACCAAATAACACTTATTTAGTTTCAACACTAATCCCGAAAGTATAGGGAGTGTGTGATGATGATCATATCAATCTTGGAACCACTTCCAACACACATCGTCACCTTGCCCTTTAACTAGTTTTTGTTCATTCTGCAACTCCCGTTTTGAGTTACTAATCTTAGCAACTTGAACTAGTACCAAATACTGAGGGGTTGCTATGAACACTAGTAAAGTACACATCAATAACATGTATATCAAATATACTTATGTTCACTTTGCCATCCTTCTTATCCGCCAATCACTTGGGGTAGTTCCGCTTCCAGTGACCAGTCCCTTTGCAGTACAAGCACTTAGTCTCAGGCTTAGGACCAGACTTGGGCTTTTTCACTTGAGCAGCAACTTGCTTGCCGTTCTTCTTGAAGTTCCCCTTCTTTCCTTTTGCCCTTTTCTTGAAACTAGTGATCTTGTCAACCATCAACACTTGATGTTTTTCTTTGATTTCTACCTTCGCCGATTTTAGCATCGCGAAGAGCTTGGGAATATTTTCCGTTATCCCTTGCATATTATAGTTCATCACGAAGTTCTACTAACTTGGTGATGGTGACTAGAGAATTCTGTCAATCACTATCTTATCTGGAAGATTAACTCCCACTTGATTCAAGCGATTGTAGTACCCAGACAATCTGAGCACATGCTCACTAGTTGAGCGATTCTCCTCCATCTTTTAGCTATAGAACTTGTTGGAGACTTCATATCTCTCAACTCGGGTATTTGCTTGAAATATTAACTTCAACTCCTGGAACATCTCATATGCTCCATGATGTTCAAAACGTCTTTGAAGTCCCGATTCTAAGCAGTTTAAGCATGGTGCACTAAACTATTAAGTAGTCATCATATTGAGCTAGCAAAACGTTCATAACGTCTGCATCTGCTCCTGCAAAAGGTCCGTCACCTAGCGGTGCATCAAGGACAAAATTCTTCTGTGCAGCAATGAGGATAAACCTCAGATTACGGATCCAATCCGCATCATTGCTACTAACATTTTTCAACACAATTTTCTCTAGGAACATGTCAAAATAAACACAGGGAAGCAACAATGCGAGCTATTGATCTACAACATAGATATGCTAATACTACCAGGACTAAGTTCATGATAAATTAAAGTTCAATTAATCATATTACTTAAGAACTCCCACTTAGATAGACATCCCTCTAATCTTCTAAGTGATCACGTGATCCAAATCAACTAAACCATAACCGATCATCACGTGAAATGGCTTAGTCTCAATGGTGAACATCATTATGTTGATCATATCTACTATATGATTCACGCTCGACCTTTCGGTCTCCGTGTTCCGAGGTCATATCTTATATGCATAGCTCGTCAAGTATAACCTGAGTATTCCGCGTGTGCAACTATTTTGCACCCGTTGTATTTGAACGTAGAGCCTATCACACCCGATCATCACGTGGTGTCTCAGCACGAAGAACTTTTGCAACGGTGCATACTCAGGGAGAACACTTCTTGATAATTTAGTGAGAGATCATCTTATAATGCTACCGTCAATCAAAGCAAGATAAGATGCATAAAAAGATAAACATCACATGCAATCAATATAAGTGATATGATATGGTCATCATCATCTTGTGCTTGTGATCTCCATCTCCGAAGCACCGTCATGATCACCATCGTCACCGGCGTGACACCTTGATCTCCATCGTAGCATCGTTGTCGTCTCGCCAATCTTATGCTTCCACGACTATCACTACCGCTTAGTAATAAAGTAAAGCATTACATCGCGATTGCATTGCATACAATAAAGCGACAACCATATGGCTCCTGCCAGTTGCCGATAACTCGGTTACAAAACATGATCATCTCATACAATAAAATTTAGCATCATGTCTTGACCATATCACATCACAACATGCCCTGCAAAAACAAGTTAGACGTCCTCTACTTTGTTGTTGCAAGTTTTACGTGGCTGCTATGGGCTTAAGCAAGAACTCATCTTACCTACACATCAAAACCACAACGATAGTTTGTCAAATAGACTCCGTTTTAACCTTCTCAAGGACCGGGCGTAGCCACACTCGGTTCAACTAAAGTTGGAGAGACAGTCTTCCGCAAGCCATCTATGTGCAAAGCACGTCGAGGGAACCGGTCTCGCGTAAGAGTACGCGTAAGGTTGGTCCGGATCGTCTCATCCAACAATACCGCCGAACCAAAGTATGACATGCTGGTACGCAGTATGACTTATATCGCCCACAACTCACTTGTGTTCTACTCGTGCAAATAACATCAAACCATAAAAACCTAGGATCGGATGCCACTGTTGGGGAACGTAGTAATTTCAAAAAATTTCCTACGCACACGCAAGATCATGGTGATGCATAGCAACGAGAGGGGAGAGTGTTGTCTACGTACCCTCGTAGACCGAAAGCGGAAGCGTTATATCAACGCGGTTGATGTAGTCGTACGTCTTCACGATCCGACCGATCTAAGCACCGTTACTCCGGCACCTCCGAGTTCTTGGCACACGTTCAGCTCGATGACGATCCTCGGGCTCCGATCCAGCAAAGCGTCGAGGAAGAGTTCCGTCAGCATGACGGCATGATGACGATCTTGATGTACTACTGACGCAGGGCTTCGCCTAAGCACTGCGACAATATGACCGAGGTGGAATTTGGTGGAAGGGGGCATCGCACACGGCTAAGGAACGATCCGTAGATCAACTTGTGTGTCTATGGGGTGCCCCCTGCCCCTGTATATAAAGGATGGAGGAGGAGGAGGCCGGCCAAGGCAAAGGTGCGGCCAGGATATGGATTCCTACTAGGACTCCAAGTCCTAGTAGGAGTCCACCAAAAGGGGAGGAAGGGAGAAGGAATAGGAGGAGAAGGAGAGGTGGCCGGCCCCTTTTCCCTAGTCCAATTCGGACTAGAGGGGAGGGGGGGCGCAGCAGCCTTTTTCCCCTTCCCACTAAAGCCCATCAAGGCCCATTACTTCTCCCGTAATCCCGTAACTCCCCGGTACCTCCGAAAATACCCGAACCGCTCAGAACCTTTCCGATGTCCGAATATAGTCGTCCAATATATCGATCTTTACGTCTCGACCATTTCGAGACTCCTCGTCATGTCCCCGATCTCATCCGGGACTCCGAACTCCTTCGGTACATCAAAACTCATAAACTCATAATATAACTGTCATCGAAACCTTAAGCGTGCGGACCCTACGGTTCGAGAACAATGTAGACATGACCGAGACACGTCTCCGGTCAATAACCAATAGCGGGACCTGGATGCCCATATTGGCTCCTACATATTCTACGAAGATCTTTATCGGTCAGACCGCATAACAACATACATTGTTCCCTTTGTCATCGGTATGTTACTTACCCGAGATTCGATCGTCGGTATCCAATACCTAGTTCAATCTCATTACCGGCAAGTCTCTTTACTCGTTCCATAATACATCATCTCGCAACTAACTCATTAGTTGCAATGCTTGCAAGGCTTGAGTGATGTGCATTACCGAGAGGGCCCAGAGATACCTCTCCGACGATCGGAGTGACAAATCCTAATCTCGAAATACGCCAACCCAACATCTACCATTGGAGACACCTGTAATACTCCTTTATAATCACCCAGTTACATTGTGAAGTTTGGTAGTACCCAAAGTGTTCCTCCGGCAAACGGGAGTTGCATAATCTCATAGTCATAGGAACATGTATAAGTCATGGATAAAGCAATAGCAACATACTAAACAATCGGGTGCTAAGCTAATATAATGGGTCATGTCAATCAGATCATTCAACTAATGATGTGACCTCGTTAATCAAATAACAACTCTTTGTTCATGGTTAGGAAACATAACCATCTTTGATTAACGAGCTAGTCTAGTAGAGGCATACTAGTGACACTCTGTTTGTCTATGTATTCACACATGTATTATGTTTCCGGTTAATACACTTCTAGCATGAATAATAAACTTTTATAATGATATAAGGAAATAAATAATAACTTTATTATTGCCTCTAGGGCATATTTCCTTCAGATCTTGCGCAGATTTGCAAATGTCTCCCGCAAATCTGATATGAGGGTGGCCCTGTCCTTGGTTTTGACCACTATGTCATCCATATAAGCCTCCATATTTCTATGGAGCTGGGGCTCAAAACCAATCTGGACCGCTCTCGCAAACGTCAATCCAGCACTCTTCAACCCGAAAGGCATCCGTATGAAACAATATGTACCACATGGGGTCATGAATGTTGTTTTCTCTTCGTCTTCTTTCGTCATGAAGATCTGGTGGTAGCCGGAGTAGGCATCGAGGAATGACAACAGATCACACCCAGCCGTGGAGTCAACAATCTGGTCGATGCGCGGCAACGGGAAGGGGTCTTTAGGACAAGCCTTATTGATATCTGTGTAATCAATACACAACCTCCACTTCCCATTTGCCCTGCGCACCACGACTGGATTGGCCAACCACGTCGGATGGAGCACTCCTCTTACCAAACCCGCTGCCTCCAGTTTCCAGATTTCTTCTGTGATAAACTCTTGTAGTTCCAAAGCTTGCTTTCTGACCTTCTGCTTGACGGGCCGCGCATGAGGACAGACAGCAAGGTGGTGCTCAATCACCTCCCTGGGAACGCCGGGGATGTCGGAAGCTTGCCATGCAAACACATCGACATTCGTCCGCAGGAAGGTGACGAGTGCGTCTTCCTATTTGTCATCAAGGGTGGAGCTTATGGTGAAAGCTCCTCCCGTGCCGTCCTTGTTGACGGAAACCTTCTTGGTTCCCGGCGGCGTGGCCTTGGACTTCTTGCTTCCGTCGGCGGAGCTCTCTGGCACGTCCTCGACGGCAGCGCTACACTCTAAAGAGGTGCGCTTGCCGGAGTGGGTGTCCGAGGTCTCACCGGCTTTCTTCTTCTTTTTCCCCCTCGGGGTCCCGGCAGCAGGAGCAAGTGCCCCAGCGGCGGCAGCTGCTGCGACTGCTTGCTGGTACACTTGATCAGCGCAAATCAGCGCATCCTTCTTGTCGGAGGGGACGGTGATGATCGTCACGGGCCCTGGCATCTTCAGGGTATTGTAGGCGTAGTGCGACGCCGCCATGAACTTGGCCAGCGCTGGGCGACCAAGGATCCTGTTGTAGGGAAAGGGGATCTTGGCAACATCAAACACAATCCTCTCCTCCTGAAGTTCAGGTCTCTCCCGAAAGTTATGGGCAACGTGACCTTTCCCTTGGGTTGGCTTCTCCCCGGGCTGACCCCTTGAAACGTGCCCGTTTCTTCGAGGTCTCCATCAGGGATCTGCAGCTTCTCGATCACGGCAGGCAAGATCAAGTTCAGACCGGCCCCGCCATCTACTAACATTTTTGTCACCTTGAGGTTGCGTATTGTTGGCGAAACCAACAACGGCAAGCACCCGACCGCAGTAGTGCGATCAGGGTGGTCCTCAAAGTCAAAAATGATAGGTGTGCTGGACCACTTCAGCGGCCTCTGGGCATCAAACGACGGCTCTGCTGCTGTAATTTCTCGCGCCCACTGTTTAAGCCGGCGCCGAGAGGCATGCAGCGAAGCGCCGCCGTCAACGCACATGGCCTCTGTAGCTTTCTGAAACTCTTGGTCACCGGACTCGTCGTCTTCTTCGTGATCGTCTTCTCCTGGCTTTCTGTCACGGCCCCGAGCGGGCCTCTCTTGTTGCTTATCCTTGCCGCAACGGCCCGCCTGGCCGTCGCGTTTCTTGCTGGATCCCTCAGCATCGTCTTGGCCCTTCTCCTTGTCCCGCCTCTCGTATTCAGCCCTCTGCTTCTCAGCGAGGAGCTCAACCTGTCGGCAGTCTTGGAGAGCATGGCCTTTGGTGCGATGGATCTTGCAATATCGCTTGTCGGAGTTGCCTGGCTTCTCGGCAACCGCCAAGGCCTGGCAGGGGACACATCCGGCAATTTCCTTGTCGGGGTCACCTGCCTTGGTCTTCTTGGTGGAGTCGGTGTCGTCAGACCCCTCGACGGCAAGCACAGCTTTCCCTTTGCGCTTCCTGTTGCGGTGCCGACCTTTCTTCGCCGGGGCGGCGGTGTCCTCTTTAGAGGAGTCGGTTTCCACGCCGGCATCTTCGCCGGGGTACTTCCTCCCCTCTTCAGCCCGGGCACACTTGTCCGCGAGAACATAGAGCTCCGCGACATCTTTCACCTTGTTCATCGCCAGCTCTTCGCGCATCTTGCGGTTCTGAACGTTCTGATGGAACGCGCTGATGATGGCGGCGGGGTGAACATCTGGGATATTGTACTGTACCCGGCTGAACCTCTATATGTACTTGCGGAGACTCTCGCCTCCCTTCTGGGGAATGACGTGGAGATCACTCGCTTGGCCATGAGCTTGGTGACCGCCAGTGAAGGCGCCCACGAACTCATGGCACAAATCCGACCAGGAGGAAATGGAGTCTACCGGCAAGTGCATCAACCATGACATGGCGTTGGGTTTAAGAGCCAACGGGAAGTACTCCCTCCGTTTTTATTTAGTCTGCATATTAGGTTTGACCGAAGTCAAACTTTACAAAGTTTGACCAAATTTCTAGAAAAATATATAAAGATTTACCATAACAAATCTATATAATGTGAAAGTACATTCAATAATGAATCTAGTGGTATTGATTTTATTTTGTATATGTTAATATTTTTTGTTTATAAACTTAGTCAAAGTTTACAAAGCTTGACTTTGACCAAAGCTAATATGCGGACTAAATAAAAACGGAGGGAGTAATTTGCAAGCACCTTATCGTCACGAGCTCCGGCAGCCTGCATCGCGATGGTGTAGATGCTGAGGAACTCGGATGGGTGGGTCTTGCCGCCGTACTTCTCGCCCATGTCAGGTTTGAAAGTGCGGTGAGTGGGCCACTGGAACTGCCGCGGCTCACGGGTAAAAGCCGGGCAGCCTACCTCGTAAGGCAGGCCCCCAGGGCTCCCCGGTGCCGGGTGGTCCACAGGAGGCCCCGCTCGCCTATCTGACTGGTGGCGCGCTCCGCGCCGGCGCTCGATGGTGGTCCGAGCGTCTTCATGTTCCCGATCCCGAAGGACCTGGCGTTGGTCCTGGTGGGTCCGCGGGTCGGACGACGCTATGGAGATTTCCTCGCCCATAACGTCGCGACGGGCCGGTGTCCGTGGCACCGGGCGAGGAGGAGGCGAGTGCACCGTGGTCGCGGCGCCGCCAGCCTTCCTGCCACTGGTACGCGGGACTCCGTCGGAACGTCGACCCGGGGGCTCCATCGGGGCCGGCTCATCTTTGTTGGCCACCGCAACAAGGCTTCGGATGGTGGCTCTCCATTCGTCGAGTTTCCCCGTAGTGGGAGGAAAGTCGAGGAGCAACTGCGCGCGTGCCAGGGCTTCTGCTGGCGTCGGCGGCAGCGAAACCTGCACGGATCGTGACGCGCTTCGACTTCTGACCACGTCAGAAGGAGCTCTATCACGACCGCGCGGTCGCACGCGGCCTTCATCAGTGCCTCGATGAGCGGGCAGGTCTTCTACATCCCGGGAGTGGCGCTCAGGGCTTTTCCCGCGGCGACGCCCGGGGTCTTCGGGGCGATCACGCCGCTCGTCGCGCGCCGCTTGAGAGGAACGCGCTGTCGGCACCGGAGTGGGAGTCCTAGAGGCCCTCGCGCCGCCAGCGGGCGGGGCAGCAGCGACCTCGGAAGGTCCCGCGCCACCTGCGGAGGGCCCGGCTCCGTCTTTGGATTTGGCGGCAGGCGGCCCATTACCGGGCGCACGAACATCGCCGCCTCCCAAACTCCGGCTGCTGGTACGGTGTTGGTGTTCGCGAACAGCGCCCCGGGTCCTTTTGGCGACTGGTCCGCTGCTCGCCCGCGTCGGGACAGGATGCCCGGCGTCCGACGGGCCAACCGCCACCGTCGTCTTCTTCTTGGGCGCCATGACAATGAAGAAGCGTCGAACTAACTGCTAAAGCCGATTCTCAGAACTACGCGGCCCCTGCCTGGCGCGCCAAAGATGTCGGTGGGAAACGACACCTATGGGATCACAAGAATCCCTTTCTGCGGTTGCGGGGCGCGGGGGTCGTGAGAAGAGCGGATCGAGCAGGCAGTACACGATTCCTTTACCCAGATTCGGGCCGCGAAGATGCGTAAAACCCTACTCCTGCTTTGGTGGATTATATGCTTGTGTTCTTGAGCTAGCTATGGGGCGTGAGGAGCTCCAAAAAGCCGAATCCTCTTTCTGGTCGCCTGGGGCCTCCTTTTATAGGGAAAGGGGCTGCCACAGTGGCAAACAGGAGGTGGAAAGGGTACAGTGATGCGAGGTTATCCCTCGCATTACATGACAAGGTGCATTTAATGCGCCTTGCTTAGGTGTCCTAGCTTTATCGGGGGCGGGGGAGAGCCCTATCTCGTCCGTCGCCGCTCTCTTCCGCGTCGACACGCGCCCTGGCCAGCGGTGCCTGCGATGCCATGTAGGCGGGCAGGCAGCTGAGGTGGCGCAGCGGTGGGTCTCCACGGGGATTTGCATGCCGCCACGCAGGTGCCTGCCCAGCTGGTTGGGTCGGCAGCTGCATGAGAACGGTGGTGGAGGCGTGACTGGTGCGGGTCCGCTGGTGGCCCCGCGGGTGTCCTTGGCAAGGGCCTTGCCGCGGCCCCGGCAGGGGTCTTGTCGGGGTCCCGACAAGGGTCTTGCCGTGGCGCCTGCTGCCATCCCCGGCAAGGCTCTTGCCGGGGGCCTTGTGGTTTTCCTTGGCTGGGATCCCGCCAAGGACCGTCATCTTCTAAAGTGTGCATCTGATCTTGAATGTCTTCACAAAGATCTGCATACCACCACGGGGATGCCTCACGAATCCTTGCCCCATGGGGGCAGTGGACTCAAGGGTGACCCGCACCGTAGGTGTGGGGCGAGCTGCCACGGCAAGGGTCTTGCCGGGTTTGCAAAAACCGCCTCCCGGCAAGGATCTTGCCGGGGGGCCCGCTTCGTCCCCTTTGCTCTTTGTGGTCTTGGTCTTGGCATCGTTCTGCTCCTCTTTGGCTTTGGCCTTACCTTGGTTCTACCTCCCTTGCCGGGCTCGGTGCGGCGGCGCCCGTGGCTCAGACTGCCCGTGCACAGTCATAGGGGTACAAAAAGTGTACCCCTCTTTTTGTACACCGACAACGATGGTGATGATCACGAGCAGCGCCGATATACTCTGTGGTGCCTGGCAACTAATTCCGATGGATCACCTCTTCTTGTGTGTATACAGCCCACTGATGATGTTACTGCTAAGGAAGCAGGTGTAGTCTCCCATGGTCGCACTCTCCGGACCTATTCCAACACCCGTTGCATGGTATTCGGGATGGGTACTAGTGTGCTAGCGCCAGCTCCTTCTCCCCGGCACAGAATTGATAATCTTGGAGAAAACTCGCTCTTCCTTGGACAAAACTATCCGATGATGGTGAAAGGCGATCCAACCGCTGCTGACACATTTATGAGAAGCAACTGTGTCTATACCTCGGACATTTGCGTGGTTCCCTACCCTGGTACTGATATAGTAGGCCGCTTCAGCCTGGATGATTAGTCCTGCGTTGGTCTCAAGATCGACAAGGCATGGCCCATCCCAGAGAACCACTTGTGGTTCAAAGCAAGCGTTTCGAACGCCGAGGAATGGTTGAGTTGAAGTTCATTTAATGGCTTGTTATTTGTTGTGTGGTGAAAACCTTAATATTTATAATGTATCCTCGTTGTCGATGTGGGTTGATGACCTGTTTTTTATGTAATAAAATGATATGCATGTGATAAACTTACTATACTAAATTTATGAATGGCTTTCGAGTCGCTTCTCTGAGTGAGTGGTGCGACGAGGCAAAAAATATTTTCCAAATACATAATTGTACGTGCATTGCAACAGGTTATCGGATGAGGCCAATCAACAATAGTAGTACACTATTTGTACTAGCTTCACATGCTTCACGGGTCGGGCGGGTGTTTTTACTGTAGCCATATGTTAATGTGTTCGTTGTACGTAACCAGCAGCTCGAATCCTCGATATACTAGTAGTATAGTATATAGTAGGAGTAAGTAGTAGGAGTAGTAGGGTGGCATGGGCCAGAACAAGCATTCACGTCCAGGAGTAAGGCACACGCCATCACCACGACATCCATCTGACACCATATTATTTCTTGGAGTCCGTGCGAGAGCAATCTCTTCAACCTCGTCGTTTCTCTAACTTCAGCCATCACACGGCGGGCGAGGTGGGGGTTTGCCGATAGTCGGTTTGCTTAACTGCAGTCCCACTAGTAAGGCCAACTCCAACGCACGACCCCAAACGGACCTCCGTTTTGCATGAACTCCAACGATAATTTTGACTAGAAAAGCAAGACCAAAGAAAACAAGAACCACAAGAATACATTTTACTACTCCTGTAGTAAGTTGGATTAGTGCCTTCTCGATGCATTCATTGTTGATCTGCGGAGGCTCGATCTAGCGTGCTTCTTTCTTCTTTGAGTGTAAAGAAGTAGATGTTGCTTCCTCGCATCTAGTCTCATGTCTAGCCTCTATTCTATACTAGCTAAAAGTGATAGAACATCTACTAAATTGCGCTCTATCAATATATGGATGTACTCTTCTTCCCAATACAAAAACTTGCATCCATTCTACTCCCTCCGTTGCACAATACTACATGCCTTCTATTTGTCAAAATATATATGTATCTAGACATGTATTAGTATATAGCTAGGTACATCCATTCTACTCCCTCCGTTGCACAATACTACATGCCTTCTATTTGTCAAAATATATATGTATCTAGACATGTCTTAGTATATAGGTACATCCACTTTTGGACAAATGGAAGTCAGGTATTTTGGAACAGAGGGAGTACACAATAAATTTTTTAAGTTAGCACAACTAGTCTAATCTGAGAGCAGAACCGAAGATTTGGTCGGGTTCTTCCTCCTTTTGCCGACACGTGGGACATCCAGCATCCAGGTCGTGTCATGAAAGAAAATAGAGTGGTAGTTGAAGCCACGAGATGTGCATCTTGGGTTAAACTGTAAATAGAATCTTACTACTCTTGAGTAACTCCAAAAGCGGCCACCGAAGATCTTTACTGGATTTGTTTTTCATCACCAGCACGTCGAGGTGAAAGATGTGCAGGTTCAGTGGGTCCTCTTGCGTTTTCACTAACATGTGGGGCCGCATGTGAGCAAACAGACGATGGGCTCCGCGCGTTCGCTGGCTGGCTGAGAAGAGAGATAGAGGAGGGCTGAGCACGGACTGCAGGAAATTTGTTCTACGTACCTCGATATAGGCTCCATATAGTGGGGTGGCATGGGCCATAACTAGCATTCATGTCTAGCAGTACGACACACGCCACCCACACGAGTCCCATCCGACACCAATTTTCTTGGAGTCCGTGCTACAACCATCTCTTCTCCCTCCTGTCCTCTTTTCTCAGCCATCGCGCGGTGGGCGGGGTGGGGGTTTGCCGATAGTCGGTTTGCTCAACTGCGGTCCTGCTTGTAAGTGAAAATGCAACACCACACGCATTCCCGCTTGAGTGGCGTGCCGGACCAACCGTGTGAGGGTGCAACGCGAACACGGCAGGCTTTTCCTTTTGAACTCGTAACTTGCAAAATTTGGTTCTGCTCCATGGCGCGACCGATAGATAGAAAATAACGATTTTGCCTAGAGTAATGAGAAGTTTGCTTCTGGCGCCGTTCATGCATGGAGTACGTACGAAAATTATGAAGTTGATGCGAAAGGTAAGATAATTTGCGAGTAGACGTGGGTGATTATGTCGATGGTGTCTTGCTGCGCCAGGCGCTACACGGCGAGCGCGGCCTCGAGGTGGACATTCTCCGGCGCGACGGCAGGCAGTCGCGGGGCCACCGGTGCGTCGAAGAGGTTGTTACCATAGTGGCCGTTGAGGGTGGCAGGCATTGCAGAGCCTGGGCGCGTCGGCTGGAGGCTTACGTCAAAGTCGTCTGCAAGCTTCTTGACGACGGTGAACTTGTCGAGGAAACCAACGAGGACCTCGTCGAACAAGGAGACGAAGCTGTCGTCCAAGCGGCCCCTCGCCCTGGCGGCCTCAAGCAATACTACCTGCCGGGCCGTCGGCCGACGTCGTGGACCATCTGGCACAGCCGGCTGATGCTCGCGCTCATCGCCTCCATGGGTCTAGCGTAGCTTCTAGTCAACTGATCTTGCGATTCGAGTGATCACTCAGCCCTTGGTTAGTGTGCGTAGGTGCATAGGATTTCGTACTACTCCCCGGCCCTCTACTGCACCTGCCTTTGGCTGTATGATAGGTGGGCCAGCCACCCCCTGCGGCCACGTGTCATTCACCCAAAGGCAGTTGCCGTAAGTCAATGAAGCTGCGTCCCCCTCCGTCCCGGTGCAGTATAGTCATCTCACCGGACCTCTAGTTGGGGCCAAATGAGAGAAGTTTGATGTTTACTGGTTTATTGGTCCCCTTTGCATTTTGCGTCAAGTTTTGACCTTTGATTTAACTAATAAAATGTTAATGCATGTAAACAAAAATGTTGTGTAAGTCACCTTACGAAAACCAAATAATCCCAAAATACTTAGGCACGGTGCATTAACTCCCTCCTTGTTTCTTATTTTGTGACATATCAACCAATGAGAGATGTGGGCCGTGCATGCTTTCAATGACTTGAGACTAGTATCAAACATGGCATGCAGTGTTTAGTTCATTGCATGTAATCCTATTACAGTACTCTAGTTAGCAAAAAAACATTAAGTTCTCTCGCCGATAGGAATAAAACACCATGTATTTATTTATAGAGGGAGTAGTACATTTTTGGTGACATGCATTACTAGATATTGCTAATCAATACTAAAATCCAGATGGACGTGGTAGTACTCCTAAATCCAGACGGTAGTGCTACTAGTACTACTAGTAGTACTACCAATGTAGTAGTAGGAGTACTAGCACTGTACTACCCGTTGGTCAAATTATTACGTGCTGCTCCTCACAGTGAAGTGACAAGACCCTGCGCCGGAGATGACACCTGAGTATAGGCGCCGTGTTCGGCATACCATAGTCAGCCTCACCGGCTGCAGTCACTATCATCATGGCTGTAGAGCTAGCCTGCTTACAACTAGCCTTGTTCAACATAATTTCCCGTGCGTAGATGCCCGTGCATTGCACGGAACACCAAGATTGGGGGTGGACGGCTCCGGCAGTGGCCATCGCGCCAGATTTTTCCACGCCCTTCTATTCCTAGATGTGGTGGGGAGGAGATGAGGCTGATTGTGAGAGACAAGGAGTTGTTTATAAATAGGGAACAAGTGCGGGCATCTTTTTGCAAAAATGGAGAAGCTTGGTTTGTATGCATCAGATCTAGATCCGACGGCTATTGGTGAAAGATGGGAGGCACAACATCATCACCAACTCAGGACCTGTTTGATTCGCAGGATTTTGAAAACGCGGGAATAGGACACGACAATATTACAAGTTTCAAACTAATAATACAAATGTTAGGAGTAATGTTGCACCTACGAAGAGGGAATTACTATGAAGCGGGCGCGACATTAATCTGGGGAAGATAGCAGGAGCTGAAGCTGGCGCGGCACAGCGTTGGCGTGAGGCGGAGCGCGGGCGGCGGCAGAGAGCGACATCGTCCAACTTCAAAGCTGAGCTCCTCGAGCTGATCTAGGGCGGGGGATAAGAACCACTCGTCGAACTTGGGTTGGACCTTGCAGTTGGTACTAAACATGCGGATGTCAAGGCGTTTGGCTAGCCCAGGGTGCGATGAAAGGATCTTGGAGACTGCAGCCATGCGTTTGCAATCCCCGTCGCAGAGGCAGCTGTCAACGGTGAGGTTGAGGGGGACGCAGCGCCAGAGGGGGCACCACCGCCGAGAGAGCAGGGCAGTCCGCACGGCAGATTTGGTGGGGAGGAGGCCGATGATGACGAGCAGCGTGTCGTCGGGGAGGCTGCAGATGAAGTCCAGGCTTGCCGGATGCGGTTTTGGCTCGAGCCGCCTCCGCTTGTTGGCTGCCTCGCCGTCCATCTCAACCGGTGGTGACGCCGGTGTACGTGTGCTGGTGTGTGTTGTGTGCTAGGTGTGGGCGAGTGCCTCCTTCTGTGCATGCCGCCGTGCAGTGGTGAATTGTGCGCGAGTGCATCCCTCCCGCGCAAGAAGTTTGTCCTCAATGCGCCCTCAATTTACTAGCGCGCGGGGTGCTACCCCGAGTGGTTTCAACTTTGTTTACTTCACCGCGTGTCAGATGGGCCTCTAGTTTACTTATTTTCACACACTGCCACATGGGCCAACACACAAAGATACAAAACACGAGCAGACAAGGAAGCATGTGGATTGGTTGACTGGTCAACTAAACAATATACGGAGCTATACGCTGACACAGTGAGCGTATAATCCATCGGTACAGAGAGTTCGAGTGAGAGGGGAGGCCCATGAGAGATAGCAGAGAGAGAGAAAGAGCTACTCCCTCCGTTCGATAATGTAGTTCCAACATTTTTTAAGTCAAACTTTTGAAACTTTGACCAAGTTTATAAAGAAATTACTTATATCTACAATACCAAAGATAAATGATAGTATGAAGTTTGACTCCAGATGTAAATGTTTTTCTCCACATATACCTGGTCAAAATTTTCTGAGGTTTGACTTTTCAAAACATCCATATGCTTATGGACGTGTGCTACCTCTTGAGCTTGTGTTGGTTTTCCCCGAAGAGGAAAGGATGATGCAGCAGAGTAGCGTAAGTATTTCCCTCAGTTTTTGAGAACCAAGGTATCAATCCAGTAGGAGGCCACGCTCAAGTCCCTCGTACCTACACAACACAAAGAGCTCAACGCAACCAACGCGATTAGGGGTTGTCAATCCCTTCATGGTCACTTACGAAAGTGAGATCCGATAGATAATATTTTTGGTATTTTTGATATAAAGATGCAAAGTGAAAACTAAAAGGCAAAGTAAAAACAAAGCAAGATTAAAGTGATGGAGATTGATATGGCGAGAATAGACCCGGGGGCCATAGGTTTCACTAGTGGCTTCTCTCAAGAGCATAAGTTTTCTACGGTGGGTGAACAAATTACTGTTGAGCAATTGACAGAATTGAGCATAGTTATGAGAATATCTAGCCATGATCATGTATATAGGCATCACGTCCGTGACAAGTAGATCAAAACGATTCTGCATCTACTACTATTACTCCACTCATCGACCGCTATCTAGCATGCATCTAGAGTATTAAGTTAAAAACAGAGTAACACTTTAAGCAATATGACATGATGTAGAGAGATAAATTCATGCAATATGAAATAAACCCCATCTTGTTATCCTCGATGGCAACGATACAATACGTGTCTTGCTGCCCCTTCTGTCACTGGGAAAGAACACCGCAAGATCGAACACAAAGCTAAGCACTTCTCCCATGGCAAGAACTGCCAATCTAGTTGGCCAAACGAAACCGATAATTCGAAGAGACTTGCAAAGATAACCAATCATACATAAAAGAATTCAGAGAAGATTCAAATATTATTCATAGATAGACTTGATCATAAACCCACAATTCATCAGTCTCAACAAACACACCGCAAAAGAAGAAGATTACATCGAATAGATCTCCACAAAAGAGGGGGAGAACATTGTATTGAGATCCAAAAAGAGAGAAGAAGCCATCTAGCTAATAACTATGGACCCGAAGGTCTGAGGTAAACTACTCACACTTCATCGGGGAGGCTATGATGATGTAGAAGCCCTCCGTGATGACGGCCCTCTCCGGCGGAGCTCCGGAACAGGCCCCAAGATGGGATCTCGTGGATACAGAAAGTTGCGGCGGTGGAATTAGGTTTTTGGCTCCTGTTCTGATCGTTTGGGGGTACGTGGATATATATAGGAGGAAGGAGTGCGTCGGTGGAGCACCGAGGGGCCCATGAGGCAGGGGGCGCGCCCTGTAGGGGGGCGCCCCCACCCTCGTGACCGCCTCCGGTACTTCTTGGAGTAGGGTCCAAGTCTCCTGTGTAATAATCGGGAAGAAAATCACGTTCCAAAACGGATTTTTCTGTTTGGACTCCGTTTGATATTCTGTTTCTTCGAAACACTGAAATAGGCAAAAAACAACAATTATGGGTTGGGCCTCCGGTTAATAGGTTAGTCCCAAAAATAATATAAAAGTGCAAAATAAAGCCCAATATAGTCCAAAACAGTAGATAATATAGCATGGAGCAATCAAAAATTATAGATACGTTGGAGACGTATCAGGCATCTCCAAGCTTAATTCCTGCTCGTCCTCGAGTAGGTAAATGATAAAAACAAAATTTTTGATGCGGAGTGCTACTTGGCATAATTTCAATGCAAAAATTCTTAATTGTGGTATGAATATTCAGATTCGAAAGTTTCAAGACAAAAGTTCATATTGACATAAAAATAATAATACTTCAAGCATACTAATAAAGCAATTATGTATTCTCAAAATAACATGGCCAAAGAAAGCTATCCCTACAAATTCATATAGTCTGGCTATGCTCCATCTTCACCACACAAAGTATTTAAATCATGCACAACCCCGATGACAAGCCAAGCAATTGTTTCATACTCTAACTTTTTCAAAACCTTTTCAATCTTCACGCAATACATGAGCGTGAGCCATGGATATAGCACCTTATATGGAATAGAAGGGTGGTTGTGGAGAAGACAAAAAGAGGGGAAGATAGTCTCACATCAACTAGGCGTATCAACGGGCTATGGAGATGCCCATTAATAGATATCAATGTGAGTGAGTAGGGATTGCCATGCAACGGATGCACTAGAGCTATAAGTATATGAAAGCTCAATAAAAGAAACTAAGTGGGTGTGCATCAAACTCGCTTGCTCACGAAGACCTAGGGCATTTTGAGGAAGCCCATCATTGGAATATACAAGCCAAGTTTTATAATGAAAAATTCCCACTAGTATATGAAAGTGACATAACGAGAGACTCTCTATCATGAAGATCATGGTTCTACTTTGAAGCATAAGTGTGGTAAAAGGATAGTAACAATGTCCCTTCTCTCTTTTTCTCTCATTTTTTTGTTTGGGTCTTTTTTTTATGGCCTCCTTTTTTTTCGTCCGGAGTCTCATCCCGATTTGTGGGGGAATCATGGTCTCCATCATTCTTTCCTCATTTGGGACAATGCTCTAAAAATGATGATCATCACACTTTTATTTTTCTTACAACTCAACAATTACAACTCGATACTTAGAACAAATATGACTCTATATGAATGCCTCTAGCGGTGTACCGGGATATGCAATGAATCAAGAGTGACATGTATGTATAATTATGAGCGATGGCTTTGCCACAAATACGATGTCAACTACATGATCATGCTAGCAATATGACAATAATGGAGCGTGTCATAATAAACGGAATGGTGGAAAGTAGCATGGCAATATATCTCGGAATGGCTATGGAAATGCCATAATAGGTAGGTATGGTGGCTGTTTTGAGGAAGGTATATGGTGGATGTATGATACCGGCGAAAGGTGCGCGGTATTAGAGAGGCTAGCAATGGTGGAAGGATGGGAAAGAGTGCATATAATCCATGGACTCAACATTAGTCATAAAGAACTCATATACTTATTGCAAAAATCTAGAAGTTATCAAAGCAAAGTATTACGCACATGCTCCTAGGGGGATAGATTGGTAGGAAAAGACCATCGCTCGTCCCCGACCGCCACTCATAAGGAAGACAATCAATAAATAAATTATGCTCCGACTTCAACACACAACGGTTCACCATACGTGCATGCTACGGGAATCACAAACTTCAACACATGTATTCTTTAATTTCACAACTACTTCCACTAGCATGACTCTAATATTATCACCTCCATATCTCAAAACAATTATCATGCTTCAATCTTTTCTTAGTATTCAACGCACTCAAAAGAAAATTTCACAAATCATGAATACCAAGCATATTAATATTTAAGCAAATTACCATGCTATTAAGACTCTCAAAATAATTTAAGTGAAGCAAGGGAGATCAATAGTTTCTTTAAAACAAACCACCACCGTGCTCTAAAAGATCTAAGTGAAGCACATAGAGCAAAATTATAACGCTCAAAAGATATAAGTGAAGCGCATAGAGCAAAACTACATAGCTCAAAAGATATAAGTGAAGCATAAAGAGTATTCTAACAAATTTTAATTCATAGATGACTCTATCAAAAGGTGTGTACAGCAAGGATGATTGTGGCACACTAACAAACAAATACACAAATAATACAAGACGCTCGAAGCAAAACACATATCATGTTGGTGAATAAAAATATAGCTCCAAGTAAATTACCGATGGAAGTGGATGAAAGAGGGGATGCCTTCCGGGGCATCCCCAAGCTTTGACTTTTTGGTGTCCTTGGATTATCTTGGGGGTGCCATGGGCATCCCCAAGCTTAGGCTCTTGCCACTCCTTGTTCCATAATCCACACTCAGAACTTGAAAACTTCACAACACAAAACTCAATAGAAATCTCGTGAGCTCCGTTAGAGAAAGAAAACAAAAAACCACTTCAAGGTACTGTAATGAATTCATTATTTATTTATTTTTGTGTTAAACCTACTGTATTCCAACTTCTCTATGGATTATAAACTATTTTACTAACCATAGATTCATCAAAATAAGCAAACAACACACGAAAAACAGAATCTGTCAAAAACAGAAAAGTCTGTAGTAATCTGTAACTAACGCAAACTTCTGGAACTTCAAAAAATCTACCAAAATTAGACGACCTAGACAATTTTTTATTGATCAGCAGCAATTGGAATCCGTATTTTATCATGTTCTGATGATTTTTAATAATTCGGGCACCGAACGCAAAGTTTCTGGAAATTACAGCAAGATCAAATAACTATCATCCAAGAAGATCCAATAGGTCTAGCTTGGCACAAACACTAATTAAAACACAAAACCAATCCAAACAGAAGGTAGATGGGTTATTTATTCCCTAACAGAAGAAAAACAAAAAGAACTAAAAATAAAAAAAATTGGGTTGCCTACCAACAAGCGCTATCGTTTAACGCCCCTAGCTAGGCATAAAAGCGAGGATAGATCTAGGTATTGCCATCTTTGGAAGGCAATCCATAAGTGGCTCTCATGATGGTTTCATATGGCAATTTTATTTTCTTTCTTGGAAAGTGTTCCATGCCCTTTTTTAATGGAAATTGGAATCTAATATTCCCTTCCTTCATATCAATAATCGCACCAACCGTTCTAAGAAAAGGTCTACCAAGAATAATAGGGCAAGAAGGATTGCAATCTATATCAAGAACAATGAAACCTACGGGCACATAATTTCTATTTGCAACAATAAGAACATCATTAATCCTTCCCATAGGTTTCTTAATAGTAGAATCCGCGAGATGCAAGTTTAAAGAGCAATTTTCAAGGTCGCGGAAATCTAGCAAATCACACAAAGTTTTGGGGATAGTTGAGACACTAGCACCCAAATCACACAAAGCATAAAACTCATGATCTTTAATCTTAATTTTAATGGTTGGTTCCCACTCATCATAGAGTTTTCTAGGGATAGAGACTTTAAACTCAAGTTTTTCTTCATAAGATTGCATCAAGGCATCAACAATATGTTCGGTGAAGGCTTTATTTTGACTATAGGCATGCGGAGAATTTAGCACGGATTGCAACAAGGAAAAACAATCAATCAAAGAGCAACTTTCATAATTAAATTCCTTGAAATCCAATATAGTGGGTTTAGCAACATCTAGATTTTTATTTTTTTCAATCCCACTTTCATCAATTTCATCATAAAGATCTAAATACTCCGAATTTTTGGAACGCCTTCTAGGTAAAGGAAGATCATATTCAGTTTCATCAAGATTCATATTGCAAAACAAAGATTTGATGAGGGACACATCAATAACTTTTAGATCTTCATCTTGATTTTTATAGGTATTCGAAGAACACGCTTTAATAAAGGCATCTTTTGAAGCACGCATCCTAGCGGTTCTTTCCTTGCACTCATCAATGGAAATTCTCATAGCTTTGAGAGACTCATTGATATCATGCTTAGGAGGAATAGATCTAAGCTTTAAAGAATCAACCTCAAGAGAAATTCTATCAACGTTCCTAGCCAAATCATCAACTTTAAGCAATTTCTCTTCAAGCAAAGCATTAAAATTCTTTTGTGAATTCATAAACTCTTTAACACTATTCTCAAATTCAGAGGGCATCTTATTATAATTTCCATAAGAGTTGTTGTAGGAATTTCCATAATTATTAGAAGGATTACTAGGATATGGCCTAGGATTAAAATTCCCTCTATATGCATTGTTACCAAAATTATTCCTACCAACAAAATTCACATCCATAGATTCATTGTTATTCTCAATCAAAGTTGACAAAGGCATATCATGAGTATCATAAGAAACACTCTTAGTAGCAAATAATTTCATAAGTTCATCCATCTTTCCACTCAAAACATTGATTTCTTCTATCACATGCACTTTTTTAGTAGAAGATCTTTCAGTATGCCATTGAGAATAATTAACCATAATATTATCTAGGAGTTTAGTAGCATCTCCTAAAGTGATTTCCATAAAAGTGCCTCCCGCGGCCGAATCTAAAAGATTTCTAGAAGCAAAATTCAATCCGGCATAAATTTTTTGTATAATCATCCACAAATTTAAACCATGAGTAGGGCAATTACGTATCATTAATTTCATTCTCTCCCAAGCTTGTGCAACATGTTCATGATCAAGTTGCTTAAAATTCATAATATTGTTTCTAAGAGAGATGATCTTAGCGGGAGGAAAATACTTAGAAATAAAAGCATCTTTGCACTTGTTCCAAGAATCAATACTATTTTTGGCAAAGACAAAAACCAAGCTTTAGCACGATCTCTAAGCGAAAAAGGAAATAGCTTCAATTTAACGACATCATTATCGACATCGTTTTTCTTTTGCATATCACATAAATCAACGAAGCTATTCAGATGAGTAGCGGCATCTTCACTAGGAAGGCCAGCGAATTGATCTTTCATAACAAGATTCAACAAAGCAGTATTGATTTCACAAGATTCAGTATTGGCAAGAGGAGCAATCGGAGTGCTAAGGAAATCATTATTGTTGGTATTGGTGAAGTCACACAATTTGGTAGTATCTTGAGCCATCGCGACAAAGAAGCAATCCAACACACGAGCAAACAAAAGGCAAGCGAGAAAAAGGCAAACTGAGAAGGAGAAGGACGAGGAGAAGGAAAAAGAGAGGGCGCATAAAATGGCAAGGGTGAAGTGGGGGAGAGGAAAATGATAGGCAAATGGTAACTAATGTAATGCGGGAGATAGGGATTGTTATGGGTACTTGGTATGTTGACTTTTTGCGTAGACTCCCCGGCAACGGCGCCAGAAATTGCTCGTTGTGAGGAGTCCAAATCTTGACTTGACTTCGCGTAAGCCTCCTCGGCAACAGCGCCAGAAATTCTTCTTGCTACCTCTTGAGCTTGCGTTGGTTTTCCCCGAAGAGGAAAGGATGATGCAGCAGAGTAGTGTAAGTATTTCCCTCAGTTTTTGAGAACCAAGGTATCAATCCAGTAGGAGGCCACGCTCAAGTCCCTCGTACCTACACAACACAAAGAGCTCAACGCAACCAACGCGAATAGGGGTTGTCAATCCCTTCACAGTCACTTATGAAAGTGAGATCCGATAGATAATATTTTTGGTATTTTTGATATAAAGATGCAAAGTGAAAAGTAAAAGGCAAAGTAAAAACAATGCAAGATTAAAGTGATGGGATTGATATGGCGAGAATAGACCCGGGGGTCATAGGTTTCACTTGTGGCTTCTCTCAAGAGCATAAGTTTTCTACGGTGGGTGAACAAATTACTGTTGAGCAATTGACAGAATTGAGCATAGTTATGAGAATATCTAGGCATGATCATGTATATAGGCATCACGTTCGTGACAAGTAGATCGAAACGATTCTGCATCTACTACTATTACTCCACTCATCGACCGCTATCCAGCATGCATCTAGAGTATTAAGTTAAAAATAGAGTAACGCTTTAAGCAAGATGACATGATGTAGAGAGATAAATTCATGCAATATGAAATAAACCCCATCTTGTTATCCTCGATGGCAACGATACAATACTTGTCTTGCTGCCCCTTCTGTCACTGGGAAAGAACACCGCAAGATCAAACCCAAAGCTAAGCACTTCTCCCATGGCAAGAACTACCAATCTAGTTGGCCAAACCAAACGGATAATTCGAAGAGACTTGCAAAGATAACCAATCATACATAAAAGAATTCAGAGAAGATTAAAATATTATTCATAGATAGACTTGATCATAAACCCACAATTCATCGGTCTCAACAAACACACCGCAAAAGAAGAAGATTACATCGAATAGATCTCCACAAGAGAGGGGGAGAACATTGTATTGAGATCCAAAAAGAGAGAAGAAGCCATCTAGCTAATAACTATGGACCCGAAGGTCTGAGGTAAACTACTCACACTTCATCGGAGAGGCTATGATGATGTAGAAGCACTCCGTGATGACGGCCCTCTCCGGTGGAGCTCCGGAACAGGCCCCAAGATGGGATCTCGTGGATACAGAAAGTTGCGGCGGTGGAATTAGGTTTTTGGCTCCTGTTCTGATCGTTTGGGGGTACGTGGATATATATAGGAGGAAGGAGTACGTCGGTGGAGCACCGAGGGGCCCACGAGGCAGGAAGGCGCACCCTGTAGGGGGGGGGGCGCCCCCCACCCTCGTGACCGCCTCCGGTACTTCTTGGAGTAGGGTCCAAGTCTCCTATGTCATAATCGGGAAGAAAATCACGTTCCAAAAAGGATTTTTCTTTTTGGACTCCGTTTGATATTCTGTTTCTTCGAAACACTGAAATAGGCAAAAAACAACAATTCTGGGTTGGGCCTCCGGTTAATAGGTTAGTCCCAAAAATAATATAAAAGTGGAAAATAAAGCCCAATATAGTCCAAAACAGTAGATAATATAGCATGGAGCAATCAAAAATTATAGATACGTTGGAGACGTATTAACATGACAGAGTCCCTAACAAGAGAGAGAGAGAGTGAAAAAAGTGTGTGTGCGTGTGTGAAAGAGACATGGACAACACACGATAAAAGTAGAGAAAAAGCGTACGTGTCTTATGCAAACATATCACACAAGCATCTTCGACAACGGAGGCAAGGTGAGGAGATAGTGTGTGGTTGTTTGGAACCGAGAGAGCAAGACTCCTAGCATGTGGCCAAGAGGGGTCTGACAAACATGGGAGAGAGGTCGGGAGAGACGTACGGAGAAAATGCAGACATGGGGAGGAGAGAGTGTATGTTTGTCATAGAGAGATCCCCTGGAGATCGTGATGGGACTACATGGGTGTGGGAGATCGAGTGACAAGGTGTGTGCGCGATATAAGATGCCCCGAGAGATATCGAGATAGACGTATGGATGGAAGGAGACAATACGTGTGTTCCTGATGGCTAGTAAGAGATAATCATACTTAGGATCGAGAGGGGGGGGGAGTGCTTGCGCCTATGATGGATTGAGGGATTATGGTACTTAGGAGGGTGCGTGTCACATGGAGAGAGAACAAGGGCGGAGAGTGTTGGATGGGTCTATATGTATAGCGCGAGCGAGACATGTGTATGTGTGAACCAGGGAGATATAAGGCTAGTTTGGCTTGTGTCCTGAGCATCTTTTTCCTGGCCTAGGGTTGTGGCTGGATTTCATGCACGCTTGTTTGGTTGCTACCCTGTGAAAAAGAAAGCCCGCCTGGCCTCGGTTCCCTTGCACTTCAATTAGCCTGGCTGAACTCCAGACACTGCAAGTAGCCTGGCCCAGGCGACCGATTTCGAACGCCTGGCCGTGCCTGGTCGTGTGGCCACGAGGCTAACAGCAACATGGATGGATATTAGCATTAATTAATTGATGCATGGATTGATTGATGGGATGTTGATGCTTTGCCTGGCCCAGGCATGAACCAAACGCTTCAGCACCACACAAGCCTGGCCAGGCAGAAATATTTTACATCTCACGCCCACACCAGGCAGTATCGGCCATCAAGGCATGAGGGTCAGGTCACGAACCAAACTGACCAATAAAGTTTGAGAAAGATTGAGGAGCCCCGATAAGGCTGAGTGGTGCGTCAGATAGCTGAGAGGGGGAAAGAGATATTCCATTCGCTCGATAATGCAGTGCATGTAATTTTTTTAGAAGTCAAACTTTGGAAACTTTGATCAGGTTTACGCAAATGTTATTTATATCTACAATACCAAAGATACATCATACAAAACTACATCTCATGGTGAATCTAATGGTATATGTTTGCCGTACTAGATGTAATTCTTTTTCTCCACATACATGGTCAAAATTTGTGATGTTTGACTTTTCAATAAATCTGTATGCTATGGACCGAGGAGAGTGCCTCAGTCGAGACCGATCAAGTGCATGTGAAGGAGAATGAGTAAGTGTGCAAAAAGAGTATGCGTGTGAAAGAGAAAGTGACAACAAACGATAAAATAGAAAGATAGACTGTTTTTTCGTTTCTTATGCGAACATATCACGCATGCATCTCCGGGATGGAAAAGGGAGGCGAGGAGATACACGAAGATAGCTAGTGTGTGATTGTTTGCAACGGAGAGAGACACCCCTGTAGCACATGTCCAATAGAGGTGTGGCCAACAAGGAACAAAGGTCAAGAGGGACACATGGATGGCATGGACGCATGGGGAGGGAGAGAGGGTGTGTTTGTGATAGAGAGATCTCGTCGAGATCGTGAGGGGGACTATATGGGTGTGAGGTTGAGGGAGTGCATGCGTGATAGAAAGATGCCCCGAGAGAAATCGAGATAGACCATGCACATGTTTGTGATGGAGACTAAGATTAGCTAGTCATATACATATAGGGGGACTGCGTGTGCCTACAATTGAGTGAGAGACCATCATACTTGGCTAGCTGGGCATGAGATTGTGTGTGTGCGCGTGTGAGATGGAGAGAGAACGAGGGGGAGAGATAGAGTTTTAGATGGGCCTATCGAGTGCGAGTGAGATATGCATGTGTATGTGTGGCCCAGGTGGATGGAGAGTTTGAGAGAGGGGGGAAGAGCTCCGAGACGACATAGTGGTGCGTGAGAGAGTTACAGGCAAAGAGCCAAGGAATCTGTGGGCGTACGATGAGTGCACCCAAGATATCTAGCTTGGACTAGCTAGAGTATCATACATAGTGTGCGAGAGAGACCTATAGATGGTGTATATATGCATGCGAACTAGAAAGACCCCCCCCCACACACACACAAAGAGAGAGAGATGGAGATAAAGGGAGAGGGACCAACAAGGTTTTTGTGTCGAATGCGTGCGACAGAATTGAAGATTGTCGGCGAGAGAGAGAGAGAGAGAGAGAGAGAGAGAGAGAGAGAGAGAGAGAGAGAGAGAGAGAGAGAGAGAGAGAGAGAGAGAGAGAGAGAATAGGAGTCCGGGAGAGGGAGCGGTCATGTTTTATGCATCAAAGACTGATATAAACCATGTTCCGATATAAACTTGCATTCAAATATTTAAATTGGAGAACATGTTGTCTGCAATCCACACATGAACGGATATATGCATATATCAAACAAGTTCATTAATTTGACTTTCAACATGTTCATGGAGTACTATAATACTGTACAACATGCTACTCGATCGAGGTGTTCAATTTTGGATTTAATTCATTATTTTGACCTACTGAACGGGCTATTTCATTGAATCGAGATATTTCATTTTGGGTTTGATTCGCGTTTTGAGTGGGTCAACTATTTGTCATATAGTAAATCGCTAGCAACGAGCATGTAAAAACACATTACTCCCGAGCATCATCTCTCCATCTAAAAAAGAAGTGGCAAGCTAATATTTCAAAATTTGATCCGAATCGACTTGGTAAGGTAGACGTGGATGCTCGTTCTCCCAAAATTTGAACGAACCGTTAAACATCCTCTCTTCTCGGTGGAATTCGCCCGAGCAAATAAATGGGAGACGCAAAATTACCGTCCTATGTGAGACACGCATCAATTGGCCCGTTGTACATCAAGGGTAGGTTTGTAACTTCATCCAAGCGCGCCTTCTGCTCGGTCAAAATGACATGTGCCGAATAATTCATAAACCATGGTCGGCAAAACACGCTCTCCTCGCCCGAAATCGCTCGCGCCCACTATAGTTCAAAACACGCCCTGCTCGCCCGAAATCGCTCCCGCCCACTATTTGGGGAGAAGCAAAGTTACTCTACTATCCCCGACCCTCAGTACACAGACCCAAGTCGAGAAGCCTATAGGCAAGGGTAGAACTGTAACTCCCCCTCACATTTCAGACAAATGCGTCCGTAAGACATGGTTCCACTCCCCTCCCAATTCCCCCCCCCCCCCCCGCCCGCACCCATTCATACCTCGTGGGCGCCAAATCACCTTCTCCCCGGGAAGCTCCCTTCTCCCGAGCCACAAAACCTCAGCCCCACCTCCATGTCCCCCCCCACCGCACCAATTTCACAGCCGCCCTCCTCCCTAATGCCGGAGACGCTGTCCATTTGCCATCGTGCAATGGGCTGTGTGCCTCTTACTCTGTGTTGCTGGTGCTGCCTCGACGACGGCCGTGTGAACCGTACCGGAGCCGATTCACCCCCGCCATTGTTCACAGCGCCGGAGCGGCTCCAACTTCGGATCCATCCAGAGTCCTGGTGCTGCTTCGGCGTAGCCGTCGACCGTCACGACATCGCTCTTTCCCTGCCGCCGGTCGCCACCGCAACCGCGCCGGCCTCACCGACTCGGCAGCTGGACCTGCCTACTTCACCATGCCGCCAGATAGGTCACAGCCTCATCTCAAATCACTTTATTTAGGCGTCAGTTGTCTGAATTTTTATTCTGGGCCAATCGATTTGCAATGGGAAGCAGCACCCCTCGAGGCGGCGGAGCTCCTAGGCTGCCGGTTGGCTGGTGTCTAACGTAAGGGTGCGGGGCCGCAAGTTCGCCGTGGATGCAACGCTTAGATGGCTATCTTTTAGAGTTGCGTGGGTTGAAGGTACTGCCGCCGCCGGATCTGGATGACGGGGAGTCTTTGTGGATTGGCCCGGGGGCGGCGCAACCATGGCAGTGCGGTGGGGCGGGGAGCGGGGTTTTGGCCGGGGCCACGGACGGTGGAGGCAGGCTGCTCTGCCGTTGGTCGCTGGCTCTTTGGGGAAGATTCCGAACAGTGTCAGCCGGGAGGCACAAGATGGCCACCCATCCGGCGTAGATCGGACAGTACCAAAATAAAATAAAATCGTGTGACCCAATTTAGTCTTCAGTCAACAGACGTGTGACCACTCTCGTACCTTGCTGTTGATCTCTTAGTGTATTTCTTCAGATCAAAGAGATATGTCGTTCTTAACATTATGCGTTATCTGCATCTTCAGACACACCGTCTTCCAACTCACCGCAACTGCTCGAACAAGGGAAGCATACACCAGAAGGGAGCTATAGTCCCCACTCAACAGTTCCCTGCATCGAATGCGCATGCCCAACATGCACAGCCACAACAACTGCAGGGCCATCGACAAGTCAGCACATGATGCTCACTCCTATGGATGGCAGCCCGATAGGTTGTACCCTCATCTTACTTGTGTGCAACATTTATGGCTTTGTTATTCATCTAAGCATGGAAATAGATCATCACATTTCATTGTATATTCATGCTGATCTCTTACGGGTCTTGTTCAGGAGTTAACACTGTTCCATAGTTCAGCTAAGACACTTGTTGTTTAGGTAACACTGTTCCATAGTTATCATCCATCAGCCAATGCTATCCTACAGGCTGGTGATTATAGTATTATAACACTTCTAGTATTTCCTATGTTGTTCTTTAATACTTTTGTGTGCCATCTAGTTAATCTCGAGTACAAACGATACATATTATGTAGTTTTCATCTGTGTTCTCCCTTTAGTTTATGAGACCTGTTGCTGCTAGTTAACCCCATTCCTACTATTTATGTCGTCTCCTACAGGCACTCATTACATAAATCTAGCTACTAGTTGTCTTCCATGCATGTCAGATATAATTGCACACACTGATATATCCACAAGAACCTCACGGAGCAATGTAAAGGCCAATAAACTTGATGTCAATGATACCCAATATGATGGAACATGTAAAGGCAGTTCTTCAGAAGACTTGCAGAAAGATGATGAATCCTCTTCACCCCACAAGGTCCTTGCTCTAACTTGGCCTGTGATATGGGTACAACATGCATATAATGTCCTGGAGTGTATCTACTTTGTTGCAATGCCATGTGCTTAGCATGCTGATCATGCATGTAAATATGTCATGCCTTCCTGTTTTTAGTACCTATTCCATTCATGATAACATGTTTTCAAATTCAAGTAATGTCATTCTACTCTATCGCAATGCCATCTGCTTAATTTGGACATCATGCTTCTGAATATCTTATGCATTGTTATTCATCAGTATGTACTTCATCTGTCTACCATACCATGTTTTTTTACATTGAAGTGCCGTTCTAGTGTTCTGTTGCAATGTCATCTTATTTTCCCAATCATACACGTGTATGTTGCCTTAGTTATTTCTGTACGTATTCCACTAGCATACAGTTTTACATTCAACTAGTGTTTTTTTTTGCTGTGTTGTCCTGTCGTATCCCTAGCTCCTACACCATACTCCCTCCGTCCAGATTACATGTTGCCGAAATGGATAAAAAAGGATTTATCTAGAACTGAAATACGCCTAGACCCATCCATTTTTTTCTGGATGGAGGGAATACATGTCAATATGTCATGCCTTTCTATTCTTCAGTACCTATTCCATCTCTATGCTGCTGCATGTTTTATAATTAAAGCACCATTCTTCTATACAAGCCATGCAAGGGGAAGACGACTATGTTAGAATATGAAGGGTTACAAACAAGGCCTTTGCAAAAGATCCAAACGTCAGGAGATAATAAACCAACTCCAGTTTTTATAGGTACTGCTCCGGCATAGAGAAACCCAACTCCTATTGATAATAAGCAGATTCCAGTGGCCAAAGAACTAGTCCGCTCCAGTCCAGCAAAAATATGTCAACTCAATTATAAGAAGCGTGTGCGTATCCTTGCATCATGAAATTTTATAGCATGCTGATCATATTTTCTACATGTTTCTTACCCATCTCTCTTTTAGAAAATAAGCTTAACAGATAGAAGATTTTCTGCAATGGTATCGTTTATGAGGAAAGATTCTTGCAGGAATTCTCTGTGCTCCAATGTAGATGTAAGTACCTGTTGTATATCACTATATTTTTACATCAGCATGTATTTTGTTAATCGGCGTGAATCCAACCTTTATCTGATCTAAATTTAGTTGTAGCAAACAATGTTGATTTTTGCAAGGAAAACTTCCTGGTAGTTTTGCATCCTGAGCTGCATGAGTGTACTATCTCATATCAGTGGGTTTGAATGCTTTGGTTCTGCAGTGGGTTTTTCAGTGTTTTTTAACTGTGTTGTCCTGTCGTATCCCTAGCTCTTACATCATACTCCCTCCGTCCGGATTAAATGTCGCAGAAATGGATAAAACTAGATGTATCTAGAACTGAAATACGCCTAGACCCATCCATTTATTTCCGGATGGAGGGAATACATGTCAATATGTCATGCCTTTCTATTCTTCAGTACCTATTCCATCTCTGCTGTAGCATGTTCTATAACCGAATCACCATTCTTCTATATAAGGCATGAGAGGGGAAGACGGCTATGTTAGAATCTGAAGGGTTACAAACCAGGTCTTTGCAAAAGATCCAAACGCTAGGAGATAATAAACCAACTCCATTTTTCATAGATACTGCTCCAGCACAGAGAAACCCAATTCCCACTGATAATAAGCAGATTCCAGTGGCCAAAGAACTAGTCCGCTCCAGTCCAGCAAAAGAATGTCAACTCCATTCTAAGAAGCGTGTGCGTATCCTCGCATCATGAAATTTTATAGCATTCTGATCATATTTTCTACATGTTTCTTACCCATATCTCTTTTAGAAAACAAGGTTAAATGATACAAGACTTCCTCCATTGGGATCGTATTCGAGGAAAATATCTTGCGGGAATTCTCTGTGCTCCAATGCTGATGTAAGTACCTGTTTGTATATCACTATATTTTTACATCAGCATGTATTTTGTTAATCGGCGTGAATCTAACCTTTATCTGATCTAAAATTAGTTGTAGCAAAATGTTAAAGGCGCCAATGTTGATTTTTGTAAGGAAAACTGCCTCGTAGTTTTGCATACTGAGTTGCATGAATGTACTATCTCATATCACACACATTACTGAATTGTAGTGCTTCTCTGGTTGCCCATTCATTCATTGTGTCAATGTTGCTTTCGTATTACCTTACCTGGATGATGATAGCTGTGCCATATTGTGTTCATTTGGTGTAGGCTAGTTGCCCAAACGTTCGTTGTGTCAATTTTGCTTTCCTATTATCTGACTTGGCCAATGATAGCAATTCTAGTGTGTTAATTTTGTGCAGGCTGCTGAAGATAAGAAGACAAACTCTGAAAACAGCAAGGCAACCCCATTGTTTCTTTCCAGTAAATCTAGGCCAGGTAATATGGCAATAACTCATGATTAATCTGTTTGGTTCCCGTCCTAATTTATGTTATGATGCAGTGGTCGAGACACTCTCCACTATCAATAATACAAGCCTGCCAAAATCGCCATCTGAATCTGTTCAGTATCCTCTGTCTCGAATGCAATGGAATAAATGTATGTTTGTGAACCAATTAATGGCTGAAGCAATGATGGAAATGGTGGATGAATCAGAGGTGCAGAGTCATGCGACACACCAACTGATCAATGTTTTCAGAGACAGTGTAGCAAAGCAGCAAGAACTTGCCCACATGCTTATGGGCGTCATCTGTGCTGAGGTTGCAGATTGTGACGTTGTAGATGGTTAGGTTCTGCTCATTTATTTGCACTGGCATCAATCTTTGATTGCCCAGTGGATGTAATTTCCTGTAATATATGCTGGATGTGCAACGTTATTCCCTGTATGTCGTACCTTTGCTTGATCGGTTTTGGTCCTGTGCATAATTGCTCGTCGTAATGGGCTCGAATTATCTAATTTGGCCTAAAGACATGAACGAACTTTAGTGGTCCCATTAAGTTAATGGGCCGTTACTAGGCCGAAAGTTAATGGTCGGCCCTCTTACCTCCCGGGTCGTTAACATGCCGACATCGAAGCGGGCAACAGGTGGCCCCAATTTATTTCACGGGCCGTTAACAGGCCGTTACTAAGTTTGGGCTACATATGGCCCAACTATACTGTAGGCCTTTAGCAGGCCGAAAGAGACAGCGGGCTTGTACTGGACCATGAAGAGCATGGGCCGCTAAGAGGCCGAAATTCAGGTCGTATTGTAAACAGCCCAATTGTGTTGTGGGCCTTTAGCAGGCCGAAAGAGAAACCGGGCTGGTATTGGACCATGAAGGGCATGGGCCGTTAAAAGGCCAAAACTAAGGTCCGACTACAAATTGCCCAACTCATTTATGGTCCGTTAACAGGCCTAAAGGCACACAGGGCCGAGAATTGGCCCAACACTTAAATGGGTCGCTAAAAGGCTAAAACTCAGGTCCGACTACAAATGGCCCAACTGATTTATGGGCCGTCAACAGGCTGAAAGTGACACCGGGCCAGAAATTGGCCCAACACTTAAATGGGCCGCTAAAAGGCCGAAACTTAGGTCCGACTACAAATGGCCCATTAGATTTATGGGTCGTCAACAGGCTGAAAGACACACCGGGCTGGAAATTAGCCCAACATTTAAATGGGTCGCTAAAAGGCCGAAAGATGTACATCCTGAAAATTGGACCATCCATTAAATGGGCCGTTAACAGGCCAAAATCTCATCGGGCCGATATTGAGCCCAAATATATAGCGGGCTGTTAACGGGCTTGAACTGACGATGGGCTGCAATGGTGTCAAATCTTTAACGGGCCATTGACGGGCCGAATTGGCACATCTCGTATGGGTCGTGGGCTTAAATGTACCTGACACAAGTAGGCCTTATATGGGCCGGCCTGCTAATTTTTACTAGGTCGGCCTTTTTCACCGAAATGGGCCACTGTTGGGCCATGCCACGTGTCGACCTATCATAGGCGCCTCCTGTCCAATGAGTGGATGACATCTGTCCCAATGGTGAGGCAACACATGTTTCCTACGGCCAATGATGATTTTACACGTGGAAAATCCCCATTGTTCCGGGCTGTTAACGGGTTATCGGATCCAAAACCGGACCCGATAGCTTAATGGCGTTCCATTACGGTGGATGCCACATGTCGGTCACCCTTGACGAAAGCACTTCTGTGACGCGCGATTTATTGTCATGGAAGTGGACACTTCCGTGATGATAATTTTGGTAATGTCATGGAACACTTCTACGATAGTACAGGTATGACTATCTTGATTTTGTCATAACATCGTCATGGATGTACATGCATGACAAAAAACGTGACCTACTGTGACAAACACGTATCATCACGGAAGTGTATTTTTTTGTAGTGCTGGGACCTGGCCCTTCGACGTTCTCTGTCTCCTGTAGAGTTGCATGCCTGGTAGCGCCTTGTTGCTTGCATCCCTTCGCTCTCCAACGGGGAGGATTCGGTGATCTGGCCCCACTCGGCCTCCGGGTGCTTCTCCGTCAAGTCTTTGTATGCTAAACTCATCTCAGGCTCCCCTACTACTAAGTTTAAGTTGATCTAGCATGCTCGGGTTCCCCCTAAGATAAAAAACTTTCTTTGGCAAGCTTTCAGAGGAAGGTTGCCAGTAGCTGATTAGATTCGTAAATGGAATGGTCCTGCGTCCGATAGATGTGCGCTTTGTGGTGCTCTTAATGACACGAAACATATCTTTTTTCATTGTGTCCTGGCCAAGTTCGTTTGGTGTTGTATCAGGTCCTGGCTACACGTGTCTTGGAGCCCCTCCTCTTTCGCGGACCTCGGTGAAGGAAATATGCCCTAGAGGCAATAATAAAATTATTATTTATTTCCTTATATCATGATAAATATTTATTATTCATGCTAGAATTGTATTAACCGGAAACATAATACTTGTGTGAATACATAGACAAACAGAGTGTCACTAGTATGCCTCTACTTGACTAGCTCATTGATCAAAGATGGTTATGTTTCCTAGCCGAAGACATGAGTTGTCATTTGATTAACGGGATCACATCATTAGAGAATGATGTGATTGACTTGACCCATTCTGTTAGCTTAGCACATGATCGTTTAGTATTCTACTATTGCTTTCTTCATGACTTATACATGTTCCTATGACTATGAGATTATGCAACTCCCGTTTACCGGAGGAACACTTTGTGTGCTACCAAACGTCACAACGTAACTAGGTGATTATAAAGGTGCTCTACAGGTGTCTCCAAAGGTACTTGTTGGGTTGGCGTATTTCGAGATTAGGATTTGTCACTCCGATTGTCGGAGAGGTATCTCTGGGCCCACTCTGTAATGCACATCACTTAAGCCTTGCAAGCATTGCAACTAATGAGTTAGTTGCGGGATGATGTATTACGGAACGAGTAAAGAGACTTGACGGTAACGATATTGAACTAGGTATTGAGATACCGACGATCGAATCTCGGGCAAGTAACATACCGATGACAAAGGGAACAACGTGTGTTGTTATGCGATTTGACCTATAAAGATCTTCGTAGAATATGTGGGAGCCAATATGAGCATCCAGGTTCCGCTATTGGTTATTGACCGGAGACGTGTCTCAATCATGTCTACATAGTTCTCGAACCCATAGGGTCCGCATGCTTAATGTTTCGATGACAGTTATATTATGAGTTTATATGTTTTGATGTACCTAAGGTAGTTCGGAGTGCCAGATGTGATCACGGACATGACGAGGAGTCTCGAAATGGTCGAGACATGAAGATTGATATATTGGACAACTATATACCGGAGTACCAGGAGGTTACTGGAACCCCCCGGGGGTTTAATGGGCCTACATGGGCCTTAGTGGAGAAGAGGATAGGGGGCTAGGGCAGGCCGCGCGCCCCCTCCCCCTCTAGTCCGAATTGGACAAGGAGGGGGGCGGCGCCCCCCTTTCCTTCCTCTCTCTCTCTCCTCTTTCCCCCTTCTCCTAATCCAACAAGGAAGGAAGGGAGTCCTACTCCCGGTGGGAGTAGGACTCCTCCTGGCGCACCCCTCTCCTGGCTGTCCGCCTCTCCCCCCTTGCTCCTTCATATACGGGGGCAAGGGGGCACCCCAAAGACACAACAATTGATCATTGATCTTTTAGCCGTGTGCGGTTCCCCCTCCACCATAGTCCACCTCAATAATATCATAGCGGTGCTTAGGAAAAGCCCTGCGTCGGTAGAACATCATCATCGTCACCATGCCGTCGTGCTGACAAAACTCTCCCTCAACACTCGGCTGGATCGGAGTTCGAGGGACGTCATCGGGCTGAACGTGTGCTGAACTCGGAGGTGCCATGCGTTCGGTACTTGATCGGTCGGATCGTGAAGACGTACGACTACATCAACCGCGTTGTGCTAACGCTTCCGCTTTCGGTCTACGAGGGTACATGGACATACTCTCCCCTCTCGTTGCTATGCATCACCATGATCTTGTGTGTGCGTAGGAATTTTTTTGAAATTACTACGTTCCCCAACACTCGGGGCCTTGGCCAATGGTTTACATGGGATCTCTAAACGGGTATTCTGGGTGGGGTTCACGGCCATCTGCTAGTCATTGGAGTTTTGAAGAGAGATTTTATTCTTTTGTGTTGTGGGTATAGCTTGACATGGCAAAGTCAAAAAAGAGCAAGGAAAAGAATACAGTAGGGAATGGTGTTACTCATTGGGTGCAATGGAAAAGGATCTGCCCTCGAGATTCTGTTGGTACTTATAGTGCAGTAGAAGGTCCAAGTCCACCGGCTAAATCTACAAACACAGTATCACGTGCTCCACCAGCTGCAGCATCCCCTTCAACTATACCGGCATCTCAACGAGTTACTCGTTCGTTTGCTCCGCAACTGGCCTGTTCCCAAGATGCCTTCACACCTAGCACTACTTCCGAAGCACTGCTGACACAATAGGACTTGGCAAGATCAGATGAACCTCATGAGCATCAACCCCAAGACGGTACCTGACCAAGTCAAGTTGCAGTTGCATGCTCCTTTATATGTACTCTCACAGTTTGATGTGCACTTACACTTTCCATATTCATTGTTGAACTAGCACCAAGACGCAAGTGGAAACATGCATCAGGGATAATGCTTGACATATTAACAAAATCTAAAGGCGGAAGAATGGAGATCCATTTGAGGTAGGTTTAAAAAGGCCACGTGATGCTACAGAGTCAGCCAAGTTAGTATCAGAGGGAACCATTGCCGTTAAGTGTCATGCACGTATCCTCCCAACGTGGATCCAGTACAGAAATGAGAAAGACGATACCCAATTTAACACCTTCCTTGACCATTTATCCGTAAGTATTGTTATTCATCGCAATTTGTAATTTTTCTTGCTCTGTCCCATAGTTTCTAGATTCCTCCTAATAAGACTCACATTCTGTTTTCAACATATGAGGTTCAAGTTGTATCCGAAAGATGATGCAACTAAACAAGCATGCATTCATGTTTTTCAGTCTGCTCTGCGACCGTATCAGTATCACCTTAGAAAAACTCACTTTGAAGGCAAGGCTAACAATGAAATCGCCTAGACATCTCAAGTGGAATATATTACAGATGAAGACTGGACAAACCTTGTTAAACACTTGTCTGATCCAAAGTATCAGGTAGGGTATATGTATTTGATCAGATCACATATTGAACTCATATTTATGTATGTGCCTTACAAGTGTATCGTCTTCTAGGCTAACTGTTTGAAGAACCAGACCAACCGTTCTGAAGACAATAGGATCTCGTAGCTATATTGCACACTGCTAGGCTCTTGTAAATAGCTGATGGTTCCTTCTTTTTTCTATGCCATATTATCGTATCTATATTGACTTATTCCAAATACAAAGGAAAGGCCGTGCGGACCAAAAAGAACCTGAACCAAGTGTAGTGCAAATCTTCAAGGATTGCCACACCAGCAAGATGAAGGGCATGAGCACACCAGTTCAAGCTGTTGTAGTAAGTCCTTACTCCTCCTGCCTTTGAACTGCTTGTTACCGTGACGTGTTCATTTAACTGCTTGGTTTGTATCCAATGTCAGTTACTCTGTTCACTTTTATACACAGTTGTCTTAACGTATCATTTCACCTTACACTGTTTAAAAGAGAGGAAGAATATTCTTTTCGTTTTGATTGTAATCTAGTTGTGATGTTCACGTGCCCACACAATGATACAATAGCTTGTTTGTTTGGTATCTGTTTTCCCATGATATGAATGATGTCATACTATGTTCATCCTATTTTAAACCATGTCTCTTTATCCTTAGTGTCGGTGCACAAAACTAGGGGCACATTTTTGTACCCCTTTTACCTGTGCATGGGCAGTCAGAGCCGCGCCCGCGACCACACCAAGCAGAGCGAGGGAGGTGAGCCAAGGTAAGACCGAAGACCTAGCCGGCCAGAGCAACGCCAAGGCCAAGGCCGCAAAGAGCAAAGGGACGAAGCAGGTTCCCCCGGCAGGAGACCCTTGCAAGGGGCAGCCTCGGCAGCCCCGGCAAGACCCTTGCCGGGGCAGCTCACCCCACACCAACGGAGTGAGCCACCCTTGAGCCCACGATCCCCAACACCATCATCCACATGGGGCCAGGGCTCGGGAAGGCACCTCCGAGGTGGCATGCAGATCTTTGTGAAGACATATCTAAGAGTAGACGAGGATTAGAAGACGACGACCCCCGGCAAGACCCTTGCCGGGGACGACGGCGTACCACGACAAGACCCTTGCCGGGGATGACGACGTGCCGCGACAAGACCCTTGTCGGGCCATCCGGCAAGGCCATTACCAAGGGTGCTGGCAGGGCCACCGATAAGCCCGCCGGCGACCAAGCTTCCACCACCGTTGGTATACAGCTGCCGCCCCAACCAGCTGGGTAGGCACCTGCGTGGCGACGTGCAGCTCCCGGGCCAACTCATCAAGTGTCTGTGTGGCAGCATGCAGATCCTCGAGATGACTCCACCACCACGCCACCTCAGCTGCCAGCCTGCCTGCATGGCGCCACACGCATCACCGGCCAGGGCCGTGTCGAAGCAAGGAAGAGCGGCGACGGACGGGACGGGCCTCGCCCCCGTCCCCGATAAAGCAAAAGGACACCAGCGCGATGCATTAAATGCGTATTGTCCTGTAATACGAAGGATAACCATGCAACACTATTGCCTTTCCACCTCCTGTTGGCCACTGTGGCAACCCCTTTTGCTATAAAAGGAGGCCCAAGGCGACGAGGAGGAGGATTCGGCTTTTCGGAGCTCGTTACACCACGTAGCTAGTTCAAGAACTCAGAATACATCCACCAAAGTAGGACTAGTGTTTTACGCATCCTCGCGGCCCGAACCTGGATAAACGAACCGCGTGCTCTCTGAAAGATCCACTCTTCTCTCAACCCCGCGCCTTGCAACCGCAGTAGGGATTCTTGTCATCCCATAGGTGTCGTTTTCCACTGACATCTTTGGCGCGCCAGGTAGGGGGCGCGTTTGTGAGAATCTGGTCTGGTAGTTAGCCTAGCGGTTCTTCGTCGCCATGGCCCCTAAGAAGAAGACGGCCACGGCGATCGGCTCGTTGGGGGCCGAACGGCCTGTGCCGGTGCGGACGAGCAGCGGATCGGTCGCGGATAGGACTCGGGTCGCGGCCCGCGAACACCAGCACCACCCAGGCAGTCGGAGCTTGGCGAGCGGTGTCATTCATGCACCAGACGGTCGGCCCCACGCCGCCGGATCCAAAGACGGAGCTGGGCCCCCTGCCGGCGGCGCAGGGCCCTCTGGGGGTGTCGTAGAAATGGATAAAACTGGATGTATCTAGAACTGAAATATGCCTAGACCCATCCATTTATTTCCGGATGGAGTGAATACATGTCAATATGTCATGCCTTTCTATTCTTCAGTACCTATTCCATCTCTGCTGTAGCATGTTTTATAACTGAATCACCATTCTTCTATATAAGGCATGCAGGGGGAAGACGGCTATGTTAGAATCTGAAGGGTTACAAACCAGGTCTTTGCAAAAGATCCAAATGCCAGGAGATAATAAACCAACTCCATTTTTCATAGATACTGCTCCAGCACAGAGAAACCCAACTCCCATTGATAATAAGCAGATTCCAGTGGCCAAAGAACTAGTCCGCTCCAGTCCAGCAAAAGAATGTCAACTCCATTCTAAGAAGCGTGTGCGTATCCTCGCATCATGAAATTTTATAGCATTCTGATCATATTTTCTACATGTTTCTTACCCGTCTCTCTTTTAGAAAATAAAGTTAAACGATACAAGACTTCCTCCATTGGGATCATATTCGAGGAAAATATCTTGCGGGAATTCTCTGTGCTCTAGTGCTGATGTAAGTGCCTATTGTATATCACTATATTTTTACATCAGCATGTATTTTGTTAATCAGCGTGAATCTAACCTTTATCTGATCTAAAATTAGTTGTAGCAAAATGGTAAAGGCGCCAATGTTGACTTTTGTAAGGAAAACTGTCTGGTAGTTTTGCGTACTGAGCTGCATGAATGTGCTATCTCATATCATGCACATTACTAAATTGTAGTGCTTCTCTGGTTGCCCATTCATTCATTGTGTCAATGTTGCTTTCGTATTACCTTACCGGGCTGATGATAGCTGTGCCATATTGTGTTAATTTGGTGTAGGCTAGTTGCCCAAACATTCGTTGTGTCAATGTTGCTTTCCTATTATCTGACTTGGCCAATGATAGCAATGCTAGTGTGTTAATTTTGTGCAGGCTGCTGAAGATAAGAAGACAAACTCTGTAAACAACAAGGCAACCCCATTGTTTCTTTCCAGTAAATATAGGCCAGGTAATATGGCAATAACTCATGATTAATCTGTTTGGTTCCCGTCCTAATTTACATTTTGATGGAGTGGTCAAGACACTGTCCACTATCAATAATACAAGCCTGCCAAAATCACCATCTGAATCTATTCAGTATCCTCTGTCTCGAATGCAACGGAATAAATGTATGTTTGTGAACCAATTAATGGCAGAAGCAATGATGGAAATGGTGGATGAATCAGAGGTGCAGAGTCGTGCGACACAACAACTGATCAATGTTTTCAGAGACGGTGTGGAAAAGCAGCAAGAACTTGCCCACATGCTTATGGACGTCATCTGTGCTGAGGTTGCAGATTGTGACGTTGTAGATGGTTAGGTTCTGCTCATTTATTTGCACTGGCATCAATCTTCGAGTGCCCAGTGGATGTAATTTCCTGTAATATATTTTGGATGTGCAGCGTTATTCCCTGTATGCCGTACCTTTGCTCGTCGTAATGGGCTCAAATTATCTAATTTGGCCTAAAGACATGAACGAACTTTAGTGGGCCCATTGAGTTAATGGGCCGTTACTAGGCCGAAAGTTAATGGTCGGCCCTCTTACCTCCCGGGTCGTTAACAGGCCGACATCGAAGCGGGCAAAAGGTGGCCCCAATTTATTTCATGGGCCGTTAACAGGCCGTTACTAAGTTTGGGATACATTTGGCCCAACTATACTGTAGGCCTTTAGCAGGCCGAAAGAGACAGCGGTCTTGTATTGGACCATGAAGAGCATGGGCCGCTAAGAGGCTGAAAGTCAGGTTGTATTGTAAACGGCCCAACTGTGTTGTGGGCCTTTAGCAGGCCGAAAGAGAAACCGGGCTGGTATTGGACCATGAAGGGCATGGGCCGTTAAGAGGCCAAAACTAAGGTCCGACTACAAATGGCCCAACTCATTTATGGTCCGTTAACAGGCCGAAAGGCACATAGGGCCGGGAATTGGCCCAACACCTAAATGGGTCGCTAAAAGGCCAAAACTCAGGTCCGACTACAATTGGCCCAACTGATTTATGGGCCGTCAACAGTCTGAAAGTGACACCGGGCCAGAAATTGGCCCAACACTTAAATGGGCCACTAAAAGGCCGAAACTCAGGTCCGACTACAAATGGCCCATCAGATTTATGGGCCGTCAACAGGCTGAAAGACACATCGGGCCGGAAATTAGCCCAACATTTAAATGGGTCGCTAAAAGGCCGAAATATGTACATCCCGAAAATTGGCCCATCCATTAAATGGGCCGTTAACAGGCCGAAATCTCATCGGGCCGATATTGAGCCCAAGTATATAGCGGGCTGTTAACGGGCTCGAACTGACGATGGACTGCTATGGTGTCAAATCTATTACGGGCCGAATTGGCACATCTCGTATGGGCCGTGGGCTTAAATGGACCTGACACAAGTAGGTCTTATATGGGCCAGCCTGCTAATTTTTACTAGGCCGGCCTTTTTCACCGGAATGGGCCACTGTTGGGCCGTGCCACGTGTTGACATATCATAGGCGCCTATCTGACCCACTGACGAGCTGACACGTGTTTCGTCCGGCCAATAAGAATTTTACACGTGGAAATTTCCCATTGGTCGGGGCTGTTAATGGGTTATCGGATCCAAAACCCGACCTGATAGCTTAACGGTGTTCCGTTACGGTGGATGCCACGTGTCGGTGACCCTTGACGAAAGCACTTCTATGACGCGCGATTTATTGTCATGGAAGTGGACACTTCCGTGATGATAATTTTGGTAATGTCATGGAACATTTCTACGACAGCACAGGTATGACTATCTTGATTCTGTCATAAATTTGTCATGGATGTACATGCATGACAAAAAAAGCAACCTACTGTGACAAACACGTATCATCACGGAAGTGTATTTTTTTTGTAGTGCGTGTCTCGGTCATGTCTACATAGTTCTCGAACCCGTAGGGTCCGCATGCTTAAAGTTTCGATGACAGTTATATTATGAGTTTATATGTTTTGATGTACCGAAGGTAGTTTGGAGTCCCGGATGAGATCTAGGACATGACAAGGAGTATCGAAATGGTCGAGACGTAAAGATTGATATATTGGACGACTATATTCGGACATGGGAAAGGTTCCAAGTGATTCGGGTATTTTTTGGAGTACCGGGGAGTTACGGGAATATGGGGAAGAAGTATTGGGCCTTAATGGGCCTTAGTGGGAAGGAAAGGCAGCAGCAAGGAGGTGGCACGCGCCCCTCCCAAGCCCAGTCCGAATTGGACAAGGGGTTTGGGGGCGCGGCCCCCCTCTCCCTTCCTTCTCCCCTTCCCCCCTTTCCCCCTTCTCCCAGTTGGACTAGGAAAGGAGGAAACCTACTCCTACTAGGAGTAGGAATCCTACTCCCTTGGCGCGCCCCTCCTAGGGCCGGCCTCCTCCTCCCTTGCTCCTTTATATACGGAGGAAGGGGGCACCCCATAGACACAACAATTGATCATTGATCTCTTAGCCGTGTGCGGTGCCCCCCTCCACCATAGTCCACCTCGATAATACTGTAGCGGTGCTTAGGCGAAGCCCTGCGTCGGTAGAACATCATCATCATCACCATGCCGTCGTGCTAACGGAACTCTCCCTCGAAGCTCGGCTGGATCGGAGTTCGAGGGACGTCATCAGGCTGAACGTGTGCTGAACTCGGAGGTGCCGTGCGTTCGGTACTTGATCGGTCGGATCGTGTAGACGTATGACTACATCAACCGCATTGTGCTAACGCTTCCGCTTTCGGTCTACGAGGGTACGTGGACACACTCTCCCCTCTCGTTGCTATGCATCACCATGATCCTGTGTGTGCGTAGGAAATTTTCTAAAATTACTACGTTCTCCAACAGTGGCATCCGAGCCAGGTTTTATGCGTAGATGTCATATGCACGAGTAGAACACAAGTGAGTTGTGAGCGATATAAGTCATACTACTTACCAACATGTCATACTTTGGTTCGGCGGTATTGTTGGATGAAGCGGCCCGGACCGACATTACGCGTACGCTTACGCGAGACTGGTTCTACCGACGTGCTTTGCACATAGGTGGCTGGCGGGTGTCAGCTTCTCCAACTTTAGTTGAACCGAGTGTGGCTACGCCCGGTCCTTGCGAAGGTTAAAACAGCACCAACTTGACAAACTATCATTGTGGTTTTTATGCGTAGGTAAGAACGGTTCTTGCTAAGCCCGTAGCAGCCACGTAAAACTTGCAACAACAAAGTAGAGGACGTCTAACTTGTTTTTGCAGGGCATTTTGTGATGTGATATGTTCAAGACATGATGCTAAATTTTATTGTATGAGATGATCATGTTTTGTAACCGAGTTATCGGCAACTGGTAGGAGCCATATGGTTGTCGCTTTATTGTATGCAATGCAATCGCCATGTAATGCTTTACTTTATCACTAAGCGGTAGCGATAGTCGTAGAAGCATAAGATTGGTGAGACGACAATGATGCTACGATGGAGATCAAGGTGTTGTGCCAGTGACAATGGTGATCACGACGGTGCTTCGGAGATGGAGATCACAAGCACAAGTGATGATGGCCATATCATATCACTTATATTGATTGCATGTGATGTTTATCTTTTATGCATCTTATCTTGCTTTGATTGACGGTAGCATTATAAGATGATCTCTCACTAAATTTCAAGATAAAAGTGTTCTCCCTGAGTATGCACTGTTGCCAAAGTTCGGCGTGCCCAGACACCACGTGATGATCGGGTGTGATAAGCTCTACGTCCATCTACAACGGGTGCAAGCCAGTTTTGCACACGCAGAATACTCAGGTTAAACTTGACGAGCCTAGCATATGCAGATATGGCCTCGGAGCACTGAGACCGAAAGGTCGAGCATGAATCATATAGTACATATGATCAACATAGTGATGTTCACCATTGAAAACTACTCCATTTCACGTGATGATCGGTTATGGTTTAGTTGATTTGGATCACGTGATCACTTAGATGATTAGAGGGATGTCTATCTAAGTGGGAGTTCTTAAGTAATATGATTAATTGAACTTTAATTTATCATGAACTTAGTCCTGGTAGTATTATCATATCTATGTTGTAGATTAATAGCTCGTGTTTAGCTCCCCTGTTTTATTTTTGATATGTTCCTAGAGAAAACTGAGTTGAAAGATGTTAGTAGCAATGATGCGGATTGGATCCGTGATCTGAGGACTATCCTCATTGCTGCACAGAAGGATTATGTCCTTGATGCACCGCTAGGTGACAGACCTATTGCAGGAGCAGATGCAGACGTTATGAACGTTTGGCTAGATCAATATGATGACTACTTGATAGTTAAGTGCACCATGCTTAACGGCTTAGAATCGGGACTTCAAAGACGTTTTGAACGTCATGGACCATATGAGATGTTCAAGGAGTTGAAGTTAATATTTCAAGAAAATACCCGAGTTGAGAGATATGAAGTCTCCAACAAGTTCTATTGCTAAAAGATGGAAGAGAATAGCTCAAGAAGTGAGCATGTGCTCAGATTGTCTGGGTACTACAATCGCTTGAATCAAGTGGGAGTTAATCTTCCAGATAAGATAGTGATTGACATAATTCTCTAGTCACAATCACCAAGTTAGTAGAAGTTCGTGATGAACTATAATATGCAAGGGATAACGGAAACGATTCCCAAGCTCTTCGTGATGCTGAAATCGACGAAGGTAGAAATCAAGAAAAACATCAAGTGGTGATGGTTAACAAGAACACTAGTTTCAAGAAAAGGGCAAAGGGAAGAAGGGGAACTTCAAGAAGAACGGCAAGCGAGTTGCTGCTCAAGTGAAGAAGCCCAAGTCTGGACCTAAGCCTGAGATTAAGTGCTTCTACTGCAAAGGGACTAGTCACTGGAAGCGGAACTGCCCCAAGTATTTGGCGGATAAGAAGGATGGCAAAGTGAACAAAGGTATATTTGATATACATGTTGTTGATGTGTACTTCACTAGTGTTTATAGCAACCTCGCGATATTTGATACTAGTTCAGTTGCTAAGAGTAGTAACTCGAAACGGGAGTTGTAGAATGAATAGAAACTAGCTAAGGGTGAAGTGACGATGTTTGTTGGAAGCAGTTCCAAGATTGATATGATCATCATCGCACACTCCCTATACTTTCGGGATTAGTGTTGAACCTAAATAAGTGTTATTTGGTGTTTGTGTTGAGCATGAATATGATTTGATCATGTTTATTGCAATACGATTATTCATTTAAGTTAGAGAATAATTGTTGTTCTGTTTACATGAATAAAACCTTATATGGTTACACACCCAATGAAAATGGTTCATTGGATCTCGATCGTAGTGATACACATATTCATAATATTGAAGCCAAAAGATGCAAAGTTAATAATGATAGTGCAACTTATTTGTGGCACTGCCGTTTAGGTCATATTGGTGTAAAGCGCATGAAGAAACTCCATGCTAATGGAATTTTGGAATCACTTGATTATGAATCACTTGATGCTTGCGAACCATGCCTCATGGGCAAGATGACTAAGACTCCGTTCTTCGGAACAATGGAACGAGCTACTGACTTGTTGGAAATAATACATACCGATGTATGTGGTCCAATGAGTGTTGATGCTCGTGGCGGGTATCATTAATTTCTGACCTTCACAGATGATTTGAGCAGATATGGGTATATCTACTTGATGAAACATAAGTTTGAAACATTTGAAAAGTTCAAAGAATTTCAGAGTGAAGTGGAAAATCATCGTGACAAGAAAATAAGGTTTCTATGATCTGATCACGCAGACAAATATTTGAGTTACGAGTTTGGTCTTCAATTAAAACAATGTGGAATAGTTTCACAAATTCGTGCCACCCGGAACACCACAGCATAATGGTGTGTCCGAACGTCATAACCGTACTTTATTGGATATAGTACAATCTATGATGTTTCTTACCGATTTACCACTATCGTTTTGGGGTCATGCATTAGAGACAACTGAATTCACGTTAAAAAGGGGCACTATCTAAGTCCGTTGAGATGACACAATATGAACTGTGGTTTGGCAAGAAACTAAAGTTGTCGTTTCTTAAAATTGGGGGTTACGATGCTTATAAGAAAAAGTTTCATCCTGATAAGCTCAAACCCAAATCGGAGAAATGTGTCTTCATAGGATACCCAAAGGAGACAGTTGGGTACACCTTCTATCACAGATCCGAAGGCAAGACATTCGTTGCTAAGAATGGATCCTTTCTAGAGAAGGAGTTTCTCTAGAAAGAAGTGAGTGGGAGGAAAGTAGAACTTGATGAGGTAACTGTATCTGCTCCCTTATTGGAAAGTAGTTCATCACATAAATCTGTTCCTGTGACTCCTACACCAATTAGTGAGGAAGCTAATGATGATGATCATGTAACTTCAGATCAAGTTACTACCGAACCTCGTAGGTCTACCAGAGTGAGATCCGCACCAGAGTGGTACGGTAATCCTGTTCTGGAGGTCATGTTACTTGACCATGACAAACCTACGAACTATGAGGAAGCGATGATGAGCCCAGATTTCGTAAAATGGCTTGAGGCCATGAAATCGTATGAGAACAAAGTATGGACTTTGGTTGACTTGCCCAATGATCGGCGAGCCATTGAGATTAAATGGATCTTCAAGAGGAAGACGGACGCTGATAGTAGTGTTACTATATACAAAGTTAGAATTGTCACAAAAGGTTTTCGACAAGTTCAAGGTGTTGACTACGATAAGAGTTTCTCACTCGTATCTATGCTTGAGTCTGTTCGAATCATGTTAGCAATTGCCGCATTTTATGAAATCTAGCAAATGGATAAACAAAACTGCATTACTTAATGGATTTATTAAAGAAGAGTTGTATATGATGCAACAAGAAGGTTTTGTCAATCCTAAAGGTGCTAACAAAATATGCAAGCTCCAGCGATCCATCTATGGACTGGTGCAAGCATTTCAGAGTTGGAATATACGCTTTGATAAGTTGATCAAAACATATAGTTTTATACAGACTTGCGGTGAAGGCTGTATTTACAAGAAAGTGAGTGGGAGCACTACAACATTTCTGATAATTATATGTGAATGACATATTGTTGATCGGAAATAATGTAGAATTATTCTGCAAAGCATAAAGGAGTGCTTGAAAGGAGTTTTTCAAAGAAAGACCTCGGTGAAGCTGCTTACATATTGAGCATCAAGATCTATAGAGATAGATCGAGATGCTTGATAAGTTTTTTCAATGAGTACATACCTTGACAAGATTTGAAGTAGTTCAAAATGGAATAGTCAAAGAAAGAGTTCTTGCCTGTGTTACAAGGTGTGAAATTGAGTAAGACTCAAAGCCCGACCACGACAAAAGATAGAAAGAGAATGAAAGTCATTCCCTATGCCTCATCCATAGGTTCTATAAAGTATGCCATGCTGTGTACTAGATCTATTGTATACCCTACCACTAAGTTTGGCAAGGGAGTGCAATAGTGATCTAGGAGTAGATCACTGGATAGCGGTCAAAATTATCCTTAGTGGAATAAGGATATGTTTCTCGATTATGGAAGTAACAAAAGGTTCGTCGTAAAGGGTTACGTCGATGCAAGTTTTGACACTGATCCAGATGACTCTAAGTCTCAATCTGGATACATATTGAAAGTGGGAGCTATTAGCTAGAGTAGATCCGTGCAGAGCATTGTAGACATAGAAATTTACAAAATACTTACAGATCTGAATGTGACAGGCCTGTTGACTAAAATTATCTCACAAGCAAAACATGATCACACCTTAGTACTCTTTGAGTGTTAATCACATAGCGATGTGAACTAGATTATTGACGCTAGTAAACCCTTTGGGTGTTGGTCACATGACGATGTGAACTATGGGTGTTAATCACATGGTGATGTGAACTATTGGTGTTAAATCCATGGTGATGTGAACCAGATTATTGACTCTAGTGCAAGTGGGAGACTGAAGGAAATATGCCCTAGAGGCAATAATAAAGTTATTATTTATTTCCTTATATCATGATAAATGTTTATTATTCATGCTAGAATTGTATTAACCGGAAACAGGATACATGTGTGAATACATAGACAAACAGAGTGTCACTAGTATGCCTCTACTTGACTAGCTCGTTGATCAAAGATGGTTATGTTTCCTAGCCATAGACAAAGAGTTGTCATTTGATTAATGGGATCACATCATTAGGAGAATGATGTGATTGACTTGACCCATTCCGTTAGCTTAGCACTTGATCGTTTAGTATGTTGCTATTGCTTTCTTCATGACTTATACATGTTCCTATGACTATGAGATTATGCAACTCCCGTTTACCGGAGGAACACTTTGTGTGCTACCAAACGTCACAACATAACTGGGTGATTATAAAGGTGCTCTACAGGTGTCTCCAAAGGTACTTGTTGGGTTGGCGTATTTCGAGATTAGGATTTGTCACTCCGATTGTCGGAGAGGTATCTTTGGGCCCACTCGGTAATGCACATCACTATAAGCCTTGCAAGGGTTGCAACTAATGAGTTAGTTGCGGAATGATGTATTACGGAACGAGTAAAGAGACTTGCCGGTAACGAGATTGAACTAGGTATTGAGATACCGACGATCGAATCTCGGGCAAGTAACATACCGATGACAAAGGAAACAACGTATGTTGTTATGCGGTCTGACCGATAAAGATTTTCGTAGAATATGTGGGAGCCAATATGAGCATCCAGGTTCCACTATTGGTTATTGACCGGAGACGTGTCTCGGTCATGTCTACATAGTTCTCGAACCTGTAGGGTCCGCACGCTTAAAGTTTCGATGACAGTTATATTATGAGGATCTCCCAGTGTCCGATCGAAGGCAGCGGCAGCGAGGCGTAGAGCCTCACGCGGAGGCGGGCGGGCGGCTCAGGCGGCGGGGCTGGAGGGAGGCCTGGCGATGTGGACAAGGGCCACATCGTTGGGAGAAGGTTTTTTTGGTGGGGAGATTGCTTTTTTTAATGCCCGCCGACCATAAGCTGCCGGAGTACTACCACCAAGCTACCGATTGTAATTTTTTTCTAATCGAGCACCGATTGTAATTACTTGCTTTCGTTTGTTGTTACTGTCATACTTTATTCATGACTACCACATATTATGAATATGTTATCTGATACTCGCTCCGTCCCAAAATTCTTGTCTGAGATTTATCTAAGTATAAATTTATCAAGTCACATTTTAGTATTAGATAGATCCGTATCTAGACAAATGTAAAACAAGAATTTTGGGACGGAGGGAGTACAATAATTAAAAGTTAGCAAAATACTACAAATAAATATTTCTTGAGGGACAAGATATTTGGAGCTCATCGACTTGCTGACAATTAAAATTCCTCAACTCTAGATGTCACCAATGTCGTTGTCGAGACACGAAGGAGAGGTGGAGGGGTGAAGAGTGGAGAGAGAAAGTGACAACAATACATCTTGCTCGCGCCCTGTTTTGCCCCGCACGCCAGTTGGGGGGGGGGATCAATCCCCTCCGTTTAACCATCACTCCCGCAACTCTGCGTGCCCTAATCCTGATCACCAATAAGGCGAGATGATGATGTCCAGGGAAGTTGTCATGCTGGCGAGTGGGGTGTGCTCCTACTGCTAGCGGCAACATGTCAACAAAATAACGCCAAGCATTGTAAACTATTTACCTTCCAGACATCATATTTTTATAGTGGAAAAGTATAAATATAAATTAATGTTAATAGGGATTTAGAGGGAGAGAAGGAGAACAATAGGGCGTGATAAATGGAAATAAGTGGACGGATGGGACGTGTAACAATGTATCCCGTTGCAATGCACGAACATTTGTGCCAGTAATCTCTCCGTAATAATAAAGCACGTATTGAGTCTGTCGGGTTCACCGTCGCGCCGTTTTTGCAGATAAGTCCATGTAGTTTTGACAATTGAACCCGCAGTCCTCATGTGTTACCCCCTGCCATTGGAAAAACGATTCGTTTTATTTTCCGTACTTCCTACCTTTCTCTTTCCTCTCTCTCGTCTCCAGAAATCCCCTCGCAGCGGCCATCCCACGCCGCCGCCGCCGCCAGAGTCTCGGTTGCCGGCTCCCCGCATGTGTCCGCCTCCCTGGAAGTCCGGATCTCCCCGACGTCCCGAACACGCCGGCTCTCCTCACCCCCGAGGTCTCATCTCTCCCGGACCCGGAGATCCTCTCCAATCCAGAGTTCCTTGCAGAGGGCAGCCGCTCACACCGGCGGGGGGAGAGAAGGTAGCCCGCCCTGCTTGCGGAAGCATCGGAGTTACGTCTCACGCACGTCGCCGGTGGAGGAGACAGCCCGCGCGGGAACAATGGATGTGGAACACCTGCTGCCGTGGTCCTCATCCGGCCTTGATTTCAAGATACGGTAATAATTAGCTTGCTTCCTAATTACCTCTGCTGCTAGCCCGATAAAATTAGAGGTAAACATGTATGCTTGGTCTTTATTTACAGAGAAGTAAATCGCATGGTTTGCTAGCACTGCTGCTTCTGTTTGTTTTGTGTTGCGTTGACAGGAAGAAGTTTCTCTTCTTGGTCTGTCGGCAATAAAGTCTTCTAATATTAGCATGGAGTTTATCTTGTGTGGCTTGATCTGACAATTATCGGTGCGTTTGTCACACAAGGTGCCGATAGCAGTAACAATGCTTAGGTGTTGCAGGAAGTCAGAGTGGTTATGACCATGCCCTAGGCTTGCCCCATGTGGCGTGAATTGAACTAGGATGAGGAGTGACAAATTGAAGTGAATTTGCTTGTGCTGTAGTCAGGAGGATTTGATTGTCTGTTTTCTTCACAACGAGTTACCCTTAATTGTCAAAAAAAAAAAAAAAACAGTTACCGTTGGTTCTGTTTGTGCTGTGTACCTGTGTCATCTGTTATTCAGTGTATTTTATTCAGTTTTACATCTATTAAGTTGTATCTTGATAGAGATGCATTGGACTCGCAAATAGTTTTAGTGTTTTTCTAGATAACTCATCCAAGCACTAAATTTGGATTAAGATTTACTTACTAAACTGGAGGCAGCATTGTCCATTGATAAACAAATAAACAAAGGAAAAAAGGTTCAGTGTGAACCCAGGCATACAATTGCACACGTGATACGTACATTAACTGTCGAAGAGACACGCTTGGTCGCCTGTGCTTCTGATTAGTTTCATATTGCACATCTTTAAGTCTTTGGATTTCTGAAAGCTTAAGACCATCTACAGTCAATTTGACAGTAGGTTATTTTTGGCCAATTGGCCAATTTCATTATCCTTAAGCTTTAGAGCTTTCTATGGCTTCTTTTCGGCAGCAATAGCATGTGCTTGCAATCTGCCAATCACATCATCCTTCACCTTAAGAGCATCTACACTCCGCTGAAGCTTTTCAGTTGTTTGTAGCTGTTGCGCTGCACTACCAACAACTTCTGCTCACGATCTTTCAAGCTCATGGTTTGTCTTCTGAAGCATGCGGAATTTGATTCGTGTAGTATGTGTCCCATACGAGTTCAACCCAAGGCATGTTCCATCTATTGTAGAATTTATGTAAATGCTTCAGTAAGAGTGCATCGTCTTGGATCCTTAGATCAATCACTCCCAATCCACCACTTTCCTTGGGACGACAAACCGTTTCCCAAGAGGCAAGAGAATTGCATTTGTCCTCTTGCTCCGTTTTCTTCGTCCATAGGCATTTCCTTCTAATTTTGTCTAGGAGCTCAATGATTTTGGTAGGCAGTCGAAGCGTGCATAGCGTGCATAGCGCAAAGATAATGAGCGAAGTGATCACCGAGTTGAGCAGGGAGAGCTTTCCACCGTATGAGATCATGTTGAGGGTAGCTGTTAGTCTTCTCTCCATGGAACAGACCAGAGGCATGAGATCAAGGACAATTGGTCGAGTGGTTCCAAGCGGGAGCCCTAAATATGTGAAGGGCATCTTGCCGACGACGCATCCAAATATATTAGCAATCTCTTCAGACTTAGCCGTGTTAGCATTGATTGGAATGAGAGTAGATTTGTGGAAGTTTATTTTCAAACCAATGGACGTAGCATAATCAGTCAAAATGTCCTTGATAACGGTCGCCTGCTGTGCGCATGCTGGTAGCACTAATATGGTATCATCGGCGTATTGGATGACTGGATACTCTTTTTGATGCGAAGAAGGGAAGGGCAAGTGTATTTGATGGCGTGCAAAGGCATCGTTGATGGCCGCTTGAAGGGGATCCGCCGCTAGCACAAAAATGAGGGGTGAAAGAGGGTCCCCCTGCCTGACCCCACATTTGCAGAAAAATTGGCGCCCGGGAGTACTGTTGAGGAGGACAGAGGATTTTGCTGAAGAGAAAATGCAGCGAATCCATGTGAGCCATTTGTCATTGAATCCCATGTTTTTCATAATCTCAATCATCGCTTCATGTTCAATGGTGTTGAAGGCTTTGGCAAAGTCAAGCTTGAGAAGCATGATTTCTTTTTTAGAAGTTTGGCATTGATAGATATACTCGTATGCCCATGCGAGGCAGTCCTGGATAGTCCTCCCCTTAAGGAACCCATTTTGGTTGCTGTGGACAATCTTCAGAATGACTTTTTGTAGTCGATTTGCCAAGATTTTAGTGATGACTTTTAGGCAACTTTTAAAAGAGTAATCAGCCTGTAGTCATTAATAGTTTCAGGTGATCCAATTTTTGGAATGAAGTTATGAAGCCATCATTAATGCTTTCCAGGTTGAGATCACCGTTATGGAATTGATTGCAGAGGTTGTAAAAATCGTCCTTAATGATTGGCCAGCATCTCTTGAGAAAAAGTCTAGTAAAGCCGTCTGGGCCCGGAGCCCTATCTGCAGGCATCTCTCGAATAACTTTGTCAATCTCATCATGAGTGAAAGGAAGAGTTAGCTCGTCAAGCCCTTCACATTTTTTGATTATCCTAGCAAGATCAAACTTCATGGTACATGGTTGTGAGGATCCCATCCTTTCCTTGAAAGCATGATATATGAGCGATTCCTTTCCCGCATGATCTTCAATAGTCGTGCCATCACTGGTCGAAAAAGAAGCAATGTTATTCTTTCTGTATCTTTCCGAGGCCATGGACTGAAAGAACTTTGAAGGTTCATCTCCAAATTGGACCCATCGAATTGTACATCTCTTTTTCCAATAAAGTTGTTGGTATCTTAGTAATCGCAGGATGTGAGCTTTGAGTATGCGACGGAAATTTGCTTCAGGCACAATGAGAGCACGTTTATTTTCGAGCTCATCTAGCTCAGAGAGGGCTTTATTGGAGTTTTCGATGGCCACTGAAAGCTTTGATATACCCTTACTCCAATGTTTGAGATTTCTACGTAAGGTTTTGAATTTCTTGCATAGGACAGTAGCAGCGTTGGTGGAATGAAGTGGTTTGGCCCAGGAGGTCTCGAGAACAGTCATAAAGCCCGGGTGTTGAACCCAAAATGATTCAAAGCGAAATAATTTGGATTTAGGTATATTGGTTTCAATGGTGACCACACAAGGTATGTGGTCGGAGACAGGCTTACCTAATGCTTTGACCAGAGTTTTTGGATATGACAGAGTCCAGGTGGAGCTTGTGAAGAACCAGTCCAGTTGTTCAAGTAAAGGATCCAATTGCATGTTGCTCCAGGTAAAAGAACGACCTTTATTTAGTAATTCGATTAATCTTTGACATCTGATGAAGTCATTAAAAGTATTCATATCGTTTATGCTTCCACCCGGTTTGTTACGATTCTCTGGTGCTCGAATAAAGTTGAAATCCCCCACAAACAACCAATCTTCAGTGGATAGAATATTAAGATTTCATAGCCACTGGATAAAATGTTGCCGTTGATCACCTTGGCATGGCCCATAGACATTGACGAGTGTCCAGGTTTGGGCAGATTGGGTGGAGCGAAAGCGAGTGACCAGAGCAAAATCTTCAGAATATAAGACATCCGCAGAGAAGATTACACTATTCCAAATCGTGGCAATACCACGAGAAGCTCCACGAGACGGCACAAAAGCGAATTGATCAAACCGACGGGGGCAACAAGATTTAACAAAAGGTAGATCAAACGAGGATTTTTTTGTCTCTTCCAAGCAAACTACCGCGCAACCACGAGACGAAATAACATTTGAGAGCCCTAATTGTTTGTCCCCAGAGTTTAAGCCACGAACATTCCAGCATAAAACGTTCCAATTCACCAAAAGAGGCATTAAAAATAAAGACTAAAAAGAGCAGAGGCATAGCTTAATCAGAAGATGCGGGCTCCTCATTGGTGGCGAGCAGGGTATCTTCAGAGAGTTCATCTGCAGGAATAGCACAACGCATCGTGCCAACTTGTTGGATCACTCGAACTGGTGTCGGTGGTGGAACTTGGTCTTCAGCCACCTTCCTGATGTGAAGAGCAGTCGGAACAATCCGTGCACTACAAAAAAAGACGCATCCGTGACATTTTGGGCCGAACGAATTTTTTTTTCTGTCATACATATGACACTTCTATGACGGTAATTGTGACAAAACCCGGTATCATCATAGATGTGGTGGGCTCCTACCTCTATGACAAAAAATCATGACAGAAAATGGGCTTTTCGTCCTGGGCGGGCCGGAGACGCAGGTCGAGGGCCGAGCGATGCGCATTTCTCTCGTACACGTACGCGCATGTGTGCGAGGCGTTGGCTCTAACTGAACCCGAGCGAGGCGTTGGGCTCTAACCGAACCCGAGCGATTGCACTGCAGGCTATGTGTTACTGAACCCGAGCGATCGATCGATGGCTGTTAACTGAACCCGGTCGAGCGATTCCTTTGCTACTGCTGCTAACTGAAGCCGATCGATGGGATGAACAGTAAGCGTTGCGCGCGCGCGCGGGGGGGCGGGGGTGTTGGATGAACAGTGAGCGGTGGCGTTGCCTCTGGATGAACAGGCCCCCGTGGTGTGGTGGAGGGCTGAATGAACAGTAGACGGTGGAGGGGTGCCCGTGGAGGGGTGGTTGAACAGGACCCCGTGGTGTGGAGGGCTGGATGAATAATAGACGATGGAGGGGTGGTTGAAAAGTAGCCGGTGGAGTAGCGCGCGATGGAGGCTGGATGAACAGGAGCCCGTGGAGGCTGGAGGAGGTCGACGGTGGATGAACAATAGCTCGTGGAGGCTGGAGGGGGTCAATGATGAAGATGAACAGTATCCCGTGGAGTCCCGTTTTGCGGTACGCCACACCCCTCCCGATGAACAGGACCCCCGTTTCGACCGTAGCGCTCCAACACAAGTCCGTTTCCTCCGTTTTGTGGTACGCCACACCCCTCCCGATCAACAGGACCCCCGTTTCGACCGTAGGAGGTCCGTTTCCTCTGTTTTGCGGTACGCCAGACCCCTCCCGATCAACAGGACCCCGTTCCAAACGTAGGAGGTCTGTTTCCTCTGGTGTACGGTACGCCAGGCCTCGTTTCCATCGCCTGTTCCGTCCAAGCCCTCCCGATGAACACGACCACGCATTCCGTTGCCTCCCGATGAACACGACGCATTCCGTTGCATCCCCATGAACACGACGCATTCCGTTGCCTCCCCATGAACACGACGACGATGCCGTTTCTCCGTTTCGACCCAGCCATGTCAACGAGCCCTCGCCGTACGTATGCGCGAGTAGGCGTTCGAGACCCCGCCCGTAAGTACACATACGTGGCCGTATTTTCTTTCTTGCACCCTGGCCGCTGTACGTACGTGTACATGCTACGTGCGTGCCTCTACTACGACACGTGCGCGCCTCTACATCGACCAGTATATATGTACGTACACGTTCGCGACCAGAATGACAACGCTACGTACGCTTCGACCAGGTGGGTCCCGACTGTCAGGCACTTTCTTGCCTGCGAAGATGTTGCTGGTCGGTCCCAGCAGTCAGGGACGAATCGTTTTTTTTGCCCGGACGCACTTCCTTGCGTGCGAAGATGTAGCTGGTGGGTCCCAGCAGTCAGGGGGAAACGTTTTTATCGCGAAATACAATGGCCCGTCCGGTGGGTCCCAGCTGTCAGGTGGAGGAAACATTATTTTCCGCATAATAAGGAGGGACTTCCTTGCCGTGGCCGTGGACCCAGCTGTCAGCCTCTCCACGTACAGTCCACGTCCGATGGAAGTCATTCCTTGACCACGTTGACCACGCCGCGCCGAGAGCACCAGGACGATGGACGACGACGAGGCCTAGGAAGGGGACGACACGGAGGCAGGGAAGACTCGGCAGTTGTTTCCCACCCGGAGGGGAGTACGACTGTACGAGGGTTTACTGGTTCATTTGCCGTCGCCGGAGAATAACAGCAGGTGTGGGTGAGTAGAGGGATGGCTAGGACAGCGATGGGAGTACGGTCGGGCGGTGAGGTCTGCGCGGTAGCACAGGCGGCCGCGAGGAGGAGGGAGCAGGTAGTCCCGTCGGTGCTTGTTTGAGCGGCTGGAGCAGGAAGAGCAGAGATTGAAGAAGCACGACGACCGTTGGATGGACATCCAACAGTCAGTGCTTGTGCGTCAACCTTTTTTTAGGAAAGCCTCAAATCTGTGGAAAACAGCATACAACCCATCTGCCATTATTTCTAATAATTTACAACCCATTTTCTAATTATTAAGGTTTTTTTGGAGCCCATATTCTTTTTGTTAGCATTACAACCCATATTGTGACAACGGTTAAAAAATTATACGAAATTTTGCATATTCGGTGCGGTCCGAACTGTTTTTAATCCCGAAATTTCGACTCACATTCAAACCGATTTTAAACATAAATGTATATCAATATAGAATCCAACAAATTCTCCACGCATAAAAATTAATGTAATTTAAAATCTTGAAATGAAAAAAAGATATTTGAAACTAATTGCTGGTTTGATGTGTTTTAAAAATGTACAACCCATTTCTCATTACTGATGGGCCATTTTCTCGGCCAGCCCAACAGGCCTGACAAAGATTTGCAGCCCAACAGGCCTGACAAAGCGACTTACATGGCAAATCACAAAAAAACTGGGCTGTGGCAGTGGACCCAACTGTCAGCCTCTCCACGTACAGTACTCTTTCGATGGAAGTTGTTCCTTGACCATGTTGACCACGCCGCGCGGAGAGCACCACGGCGGTGGACGACGACGAGGCCTAGGAAGGGGACGACGCGGAGCCGGTGAAGACGCGGCAGTGGATGCCCACGCGTAGAGGAGTATGAGGGTTCACTGGTTCGCTGCGGTGTGAGGCTGCCGTCGCCGCAGAATAACGGGGGGTGTGGGTGAGTAGAGGATGGCCTGGCCAGCGGTGGGAGTAGTAGGGGGCGGTGAGGCCTCCGCTGCATCGCAGCCAGCCACGGGAGGCAGGAGAACGAGGCACGACCGACGCTGGTTTGGGCGGCTGGAGCAAGAAGACCAGAGGTTGAAGAAGCACTACGGCCGTTGGATGGACATAATACGGTCACTGGAGCTAGAATCGTGCATATTGACTAAGTTGACAAAGCCCTCCGTCTCCGTCAACTTAGTAGGCCCACAAGTCAGCCTGCCACTATACTGGGTCCCAGCTAACAGGGGGAGTATTCATTTTTTGTGTGCTTAATAAGGAGGCACTTCCTTGCGTGCGAAGATATAGCTGGTGGGTCCGAGCTATCAGCGGCGGTAACGTTTTTTCGCAAAATACAGAGGCCCTTTCGGTGGGTCCGTGATGTCAGGTGGAGGAATCATTATTTTGCGCGTAATAAGGAGGCATTTCCTTGCGTGCAGCCGTGGACCCAGCTATCGGCCTCTCCACGTAAAGTCCACTTCAGATGCATGTCGGTCGTTGACCACGTTGACCAGGCCGCGCCGAGAGCAGCAAGGCGGTGGACGACGGCGAGGCCTAGGAAGGGGACGACACGGAGGCAGGGAAGACTCGGCAGTTGTTTCCCACGCGGAGGGGAGTACGACTGTACGAGGGTTTACTGGTTCGTCTGCCTTCGCCGGAGAATAACAGCAGGTGTGGGTGAGTAGACGGATGGCTAGGCCAGCGATGGGAGTACAGTGGGGCGGTGAGGCCTGCGCGGCAGCAGAGCCGGCCGGGGGGAGGAGGGAGCAGGCAGTCCCGCCGGCGCCTGTTTTCGCGGCTGGAGCAGGAAGAGCAGAGATTGAAGAAGCACGACGGCCGGTGGATGGCCATCCAACAGTCACTGCTTGTGTGAAACAGCATACAACCCATCTGCCATTATTTCTAATAATTTACAGCTCATTTGCTAATTATTAAGGTTTTTTTGGAGCCCATATTCTTTTTGTTAGCATTACAACCCATATTGTGGCCACGGTTTAAAAATTATACGAAATTTTGCATATTTCGGTGCGGTCCAAACTGTTTTTAATCCCGAAATTTTGACTCACATTCAAACTGAGTTTAAAAATAAATGTATATCAATATAAAATCCAACAAATTCTCCACGCATAAAAATTAATGTAATTTCAAATATCGAAATGTAAAAACGATATTTGAAACTAATTGCTTGTTTGATGTGTTTTAAAAATGTACAACCCATTTCACATTACTGATGTGCCATTTTCTCGGCTAGCCGAATGAAAGCTCTCCTCGTCTTGGAAGATTTGCAGCCCAACAGGCCTGACAAAGCGACTTACTTGGCAAATCACAAAAGAATTGGGCTGTGGCCGTGGACCCAGCTGTCAGTCTCTCCACGTACAGTACTCTTCTGATGGAATGTCGTTGACCACGTTGACCACGTCGCGCCGAGAGCACCAAGGTGGTGGACGACGGCGAGGCCTAGGAAGGGGACGATGCGGAGCCGGGGAAGACGCGGCAGTGGATGCCCACGCGGAGAGGAGTACGAGCGTTCACTGGTTCAGCTGCAGTGTGAGGCTGCCGTCGCCGTAGGGCCTGGCTAGCAGTGGGAGTAGTAGGGGGCAATGAGGCCTCATCGGCAGCACAGCCGACCACTGGAGGCAGGAGCAGGCGGTCTCCCCGGCGCTGGTTTGGGCGGCTGGTGCAAGAAGAGCAGCGATTGAAGAAGCAGCAGGACCGTTCGATTCAAATCCAACGGTTACTGCTGCTAGAATCGTTTGTTGACTAAGTTGACAAGCCCTGCGTACGCGTCAACTTAGTAGGCCGACAGGTCAGCCTCCCAACCGGTGCGCCCCAGATGTCAGTGGGAGGAATCATTTTTTTCCGCGTAACAAGGAGGCAGTTGATTGCGTGCGGCCAGACCAGCAGAGGGAGTAGGGTGGGCCGGGGAAGCCTACGCGGCATCACAGCGGGCCACAAGAGGAGGGAGCAGGCAGTCCCGCCGGCGCTAGTTTAGGCGGCTGGAGCAGGAAGATCAGAGATTGAAGAAGCAGGTCGGCCGTTGGATGAACATCCAACACTAACTGCTGCTAGAATCGTGTGTTCGCTCACAAAGCCTTGCGTAAACAAGTCAGCCTTGAAATCTGTGGCGTGTACAACCCATTTGCTATTATTTTTATAATTTTTATTCAACCAACAAACGAAATATATTACTGATTGTACATTGAAAACAGCAGCAGCAGCAACCAGGGCGGGGGGGGGGGGGGTGCAACAGAAGCAGTAAGCAGGCCAGAAGAGTGAAGACGCAACTCTCTCTTCCAAACCAAACATTAGCCCTCATTACAAAAGGGCTACCAAAAAAGAACAAGTGTATGCATCAAACTAAATAAAGATCCTACTACAATAAGTGTACGCATCTAACTAACTGGCTCAGTTAGACGTTACTATTTATTAAGCTGTAGTGGAGTCGCAGTTGGAGAGGAGTGGGAAACTTCACTGGTTCGGGTGCGCGGCAGCACAGCCGCGGTGCCGCCCACGGGAGACAGGAGCAAGAACAGAGGTTGAAGAAGGAGCACGACTGTTGGATTAACATCCAACAGTCCAGCTGCTAGAATCATTTGTTGATTAAGTTGACAAAGCTGTGCGTACACGTCCTCTTAGTAGGCCCACAAGTCAGTCACCAAATCTGACGGTCCCAAGCTGTCAACGGGATGAATAATTTTTTTCGCAAAACAAGGAGGCACTTCCTTCCGTGCGAAGATACAGCCGATGGGTCCCAGCTGTCAGGTGGAGGAAACATTTTTTTCAGCTTAATAAGGAGGAACTTTCCTTGCGTGCGACCATGGACCTCGTGGGTCCCAGTCGTCAGGCTCTCCACGTAAAGTCCTCTTCCGATGACTCTTGTTTGTTGACCACGCCGCACCGAACGCAGCGAGCCGTTGGACGACGGCGAGGCCCCGGACGGGAACGACTCGGAGATGGGAAAACGCGGCAGTGGAGTCGCAGATTGAGAGGAGGAGAAGGGTTATAACTGGTTCTGTTGCGGCGTGGGGCTGTAGTCTGTGGATAATAACATGAGGTGTCGAGGGGTGGAGGGATAGCCTGGCCGGCGGTGGGGTAGCGCTTCGCAGCGATGCGTGCTAAGCAGAGCCGCTAGCCGCCGGAGGCCGGACCAGGCGGTCCCGGCGACGCTGGAGGAAGAAGAGGAGAGATTTAAGGTGCATGCCGGCCGTTGGATATAAATCCAATGGCTGTGGACGACACAATCATTTGTTGACCAAGTTGACAACGCTCTGCGTAGGCTACGACCTATTGGCCCACATGTCAGACTGCAAAAATGTGGCATATATTTAACCCATGTTTTCTAGAATGCACAGTCCATTTGCTGGGCTGGGTGAACAAATAATTTCGCGTCAATCAGGCCCATTTATATTTTATAAGAAATCCCAGCCCATTTGCACTTCCTTGAAATACACGTATTAGGTGGGCTCGTTATATAATATTATGTTAGAAGGAGCAATTGATATCAAAGAATAAACCGGAGAGGCACATTATATATATATATATATATATATATATATATATATATATATATATATATATATATATATAAAATTAAGAAATTAGCGAGTTATTGCTCAAAATAAAAATGAGCGCGTTATTATTAAATTGGTCCTTAAAATCTTCGCAAGTTTTTGTACGCAATCACCAGGATTTTCTTTGCCTGTGAGTCGAAAACAACCAGGATTTTTCTTGCCAACTTCCGTTAAACATTTAATTTTATAAGTTGGGATATTTTTATAATGTATATATAAGGAGAGCAGCGTTTCGGTGCCCGGGTGCGTCTGCACCTGGTCAAAAAAAATTCATAAAAAATTCAGAAAAATTCAAAAAATTCCAAAAACATAGGGTGGTAGAAAAATTGATACGTGACGTACGCTCCAATTTTCAAAACATTTGGACTTCTGTACAGCTCTCAGCAAAAAAGACAAATCAGACAAGAATAGTACGTGAACAGTATACTTTTATACAGACCTCCGATTTGTCTTTTTTGCTGAGAGCTGCACAGAAGTCCAAATGTTTTGAAAATTGGAGCGTACCTTACGCATCAAATTGTCTACCACCCTAATTGTTTTTAGAATTTTTTTGAATTTTTCTAGTATTTATTTTGATTTGTTTCGTGAGCGCAGGTGCAGATGAGCTCGGGCTCAGATTCGAATTTTCCATATATAAGTCTCTATAAAATATACGATAATAGTAATAATATAAATATATATAATGAGGTTAGAAGGGAAAACATAAATTGGACACAACATTACTTTTATAAGAGACCTGCGTTTTATACCCCACAGTAAGCATACTAACAAGTTCACACACAAATACAACAAAGGTAAACATTCATATCAAACTCAGGTTCACATGACACGTTCATATCCATAGCCAACATTCACAATCAACAACTCAAAAGATTCATATATACACAAGCTCATCATATCTATGCATCCAAATGATTGATAGATCACACGACAATATTCATACATAATTTACAAAAAGATTCAGATATACACATGTTCAGTATGTTTATGCATCCAAATGATTGAGATCACAGCCAATATGATCCATGGATGAACTTTAATTACCTAGGGTACAGACTGGTAAATGGTATTTCATCGGAGGTACTTCTTGCTAAAATTAGTTCTTGTACGAGTAAACTTTTGAGTATATAAGAGGCAGCACAGGCAATCTGAACTTTGCTTGTAGGTTTATCCTCAAATAGTGGCATCGTGCCGAGGGTGGTTTGAGCAACTTGGCCACTACTTTCATCCAACCAGTTTACTGGCTCATCTTGGTCCTGTATCTCGCCAAAATTCTACATTGCAGACGAGAAAGGAGGCGGTTGAGAAAATGAACCACCCAAATTTTTTGTGCAGTTCAACTGAAATGGAGCATCCTTGGCGTGCAGACTGATTAAGTGCCAGATGAATATAAGCGTCAACCAACTTGTCTGGAATCTTTAGACTCCATGCCATATAGTTCGCTAGCATATGTGCCGATAACCAAAAGGCACAAGTTGTGACCAAAGACTGGACTGCATTTTTCTGGGCTATGCACCAAGCAATATTTTTGGCGTTCACTCTCCTAACACTTGGAGTTTGACAATTGGTTGACGCCGGTTGATACTCGAATGAATATAGGCACTTCTTGTCAACATCTGATCATTTTGTGTAGTTCTACTGAAATCACCCGATGTAATGATTTTCCTGCGAGTTCAGGCTCCAAATTACTCCTTTACGAAATCGGCAAACAGTAGCACAATACCAAATTACCAATACATATGACAGGCACAATAATCAGGATAAAGACCAGTACCAACCTGTGTGAGGTAGCATATCAATTACTATTTCCTTTGACTGGAAGCTGAGATAAGCCAAGCGACTGACAGCAAAGGAAGATAGCATGCGGAGTTTAGCGACTGACAGGAAAGCACGGAAGCTGTCGAGGCAATGAAGCACCCAAAGTTTTTGTGCAGTTCCACCAAAATCGAGCATCCCTGTTGGCACATATATTGAGAGAGTGAGATTACTGTAATAGTGAAGCACCCTCATTATCTTAATGGGTAAAGTTAGCAACATAGTAGTCTTGCTTAAAGAGAGGTATTAGTTTATTTAATCAGTGCCAATTAGCTCAACTCAACACTCAAAGCATTGCCATTTATCATAGGTTGCAAAACTTTAACGTGCAAAGATAAAGGAGTTTCTCATGACAGTAGCACGATACAAATAGAGATGACAACAAACTAATATGGATGAAGGCCTTAGGCCCGTACCAACCTGAGAAAAAAAGCTTATTCATGTAGTCCCATAAGAGATGATAAAGCACTCACTGGAATCACACAATAGTATATATTTTTGTGCACTTCAAATGTATGGTTGAAATCACTCTTGTTTACCAGTGCTGAGATTATATAGAAAAATTATCAAGAACTTCCAGCAGAGTTAAAGCACTGGCTGGGATACAGTTCATTGTATTGTCTTGTGTAGTTCCATTTAATGTATGATTGGCACAACATGATCCCTGTTTGCACAAGTAGGAACAAGGTGAAACCTTCATTAGCTTAGTGAGAAAGGATAGGAAGACATTAGCATATTACTCAACCAGTAGCATCAAATTCATGATGGACAATACGCAAAACATTGCCTCATTGAACCAATGGCAATAAATTGACATGCAAAACAATAGCACTATTATGTCATGACACTAATAATATTCTCTCCCTGCTCCACCACATGATTCACCTCCATAGACAAACATACACACGTACATGATTCAGCATAGGTCCTACTAAAGATTTGTTTAACTCCAACAGGAAAATTAGGCAGTAATAAATTAGTGGTACTTAAGTACTCCTAATTAATTAAGTGAGACATCAGAAGTGGAAGGGCTCCCTGGAGGATCGTCTCACATGTAAGGTAGTCATTGCTGGAGCCCTTGAATGGCCTCGACTGAGGCCTCTGGCTTCAGCAAGATCGCCTTGGCACTGTTTATTATTCTTCTTCTTCCTCTTCATCCTGTGTTTCTCTTTCTCCTCACCAGTTGGTGAAACCAAGTACATGATTGGCCTTCTAATTCAAAATTGGTTTTGTCAGTGAGGGAAGTGTACTAGTAAAAAACAACATTATTTTCTCATGGCAGTCGAAAAATAGAGATGAACACATGCATTAAACATCATTCTTACCTAAAGGAAGGTTATGGTGCCAATATGGATGATGAGGATTGGAACACAGATCTCCCTTTGTGCAGTTCTACCAAAATGAACCAACTGTTCCATTCTGACATTCTAGTTAAACAGCACAAAAGTCACTTCTTTTAAGAAGAGTTTTGTGCAGTGCACCAAAAGGTCACAACAGCAACCAGGTGAATTGGATATCCCTGTTTGCACAAAAAAGCACAGAGGAAACAGTCAGAGTCTCAAACAATTACAGGCAAAAACGTTTGGCTAAACTTGTCAAGGGTTATAACAGTGGCATTGCTTCACTTTTACCAGGGACATTAGATTAAGAACAGCTAAGGCTGCGTTCGGTTCACAGGTTTGGTGCAGGATTTTCATAGGAACACAATTCTTATGGTATTCTTTCCCTTCCAACCGTTCGGAACACGGGAAAGGTGAATAGTGTTTCATAGGAAAGCTGGTCTGGTAGTACTGATTCCATAGGATTAGAAACATCCACGCGCTGCTCATTTTTTGGGCGGAAGCCCGAGGTAGGCACTTGCTGCCATGCGTTAGACAGGTTGCTGTGCTGTGTTGCCGGAATAAAAAAAATCAACCTATGTGTGGTACGTGAGGTGAGGACAAGAGTAGTCACTGTGCAGCTGAATAAACAAATAGCATCTCATACTGCCAAGCATGCTACTCTAAAAAAACAAATATGTACATTTCGTAGTCCATCCGAACACATTCTCTTGAGAGTTTCCTCCGGATCGCTGTTCCATAGATTTATACCTACATTCCTTTCCAATTCCTCTATTTTCATCAAGACCTATGTTTTCTGTCCCTTTATTCCGAACGGAGCCTAAATATTTGGTATAAGGGCATGAGACAGTGGGTGCACCAGCAGTCCAGCACCATGTACGTAAACAGGGGCATAAAGTGGTGATTCATAGTTTGTTGCCCCGAGAAACAAACATCCAAGAAACATATCTTGGTTGGTCCCATTTTTGTTCACTCTAGCCACCTACTCCTATGTGTGGATAGCAAATCTAGTCCTGGTCATACCACTGTGTACAGCGTTACCCCTATATTTCCCTTCTCGACCAAGAGACCGGTTGGATGACCAGTCTGTACTACTTTCACCCCCTTTCCTTCCTGTTTATACCAAGTCCGATGTACATACTAAATTCCCCCACCCCCACTTTATTTCTTGTTTGAACCAAGTACTCCCTCCGTCCGGAATTACTTGTCATCAAAATGGATGTGTCTAGAACTAAAATACATCCAGATACATCCATTTCAATGACACGTATTTTCGGATGGAGGGAGTACAAGATTCGACTCCATGAAGTAGCTTTACCAGTAACAATAGAAAAAAATGTGACGTTGGACCATCCAATCGAGAGGGGCTGAGAGGTAGAAAATGATGCACATGCAGCGACGAAGCGAGTTGGGGAAGTAGAGCTAAGGCGGTTTCGAATGAAGATATACCTGAAAGTCGTCGGGATGTGGATAGGTGGGCGGCGGGAGGCCGGATCCGCCCATAAGCAAGGGCGAAGGGATCGGAGGACCTCCCACGCCGACGCTCCGCCAGAGATAATGGTGCGGCCGGCAGTGGGTCTCCTCCCTCGCTGTCGACGACGGCCTAAACGCTGCCCCTCCCCCTTCACCGGCGGAGGGGGATACGTCCGGAACTGTAACCAGCGGTGAGGATAGAAAGCCAGTGTTTTTCGAAGGGAGAAAGACAGTGTTACTACCCCTATCTTGTTTAAATCTGGAGAGGATGAGAGTGTGAATAGAGCAACCCTAGCAAGCAAGCGCGGAGGCTCCGGCCTATATATACGTAGTGAGCAACCCTAGCAAGCAACCCTAGCAAGCAAGCAACCCCTATCTTCGTCAACTCATACAAGACCGAGAAATTTGATTACTACAACGCCCTCTCCCTCACGGACTGAGCTCCGGTGCCTTAACTGCACCTGCCTTTGGCTGCATGACAGGAGGGCCAACCACCTGTTGGGCCCACCTGTCATAGACGCAAAGGCAGGAGCAGTAAGTTGAACCTTTCGCTATCCCTCCGGCACGAGGTGGACGGACATGCAGTAGTGGATTCGATACTGTAGAAGTAGGAGTAACATCATTATTGTTCGTCTTCTCGAAGAGGCGAAGAGCCAAGCGCAACCCGAACGTGGCAGTTGCGAACGCTCGCATGGTGCGGTTCCTTGAGTACTAGCCAGGCTCTTGCATGAGACAAAATTGCTATTGTTTTACAATTAAACTCCATTATCCATTGGTTGATACTCATTCTGCATAGGTCCACGCGCTTAGCACCGTTTCCTCCTGGGGTCACCAATTTTTATTTGCTAATTAATAGCATTGCATGCAATGAACTAGCCATTGCAAGTCATTAAAAGCATGCACACCTCTCATCTCTTATTGGTTGATATGTCAAGAAACAAGAAACAAGGTAGAAGTTAATGCATCGCGCCTAAGTGCTTTGGGACTATTTGGTTTTCGTAAGATGACTTACACACCTAGACGGAGGGAGTAGTATAGCCCTGTAAACCGGAAAGGAGTATTTGCCTTTCTAGAGATTTCAACAAGTGACTAGACTACACCGTGTGCAGTACTCCCTCCCTTCCGGTTTATAGGGCTCAAATCTCAAATCTCATGAACCAAGGCATTTTGCGATTGGAGGAATGTATCTCGTACTTTACAAAACTACCCTAATTAAACTCATGCATTAATTATGTAGTTCTCTCGTTTTCCTCTCTGCCTTGGTCGCGGTGCACAATATTGAGCACTCCTATATGACTAGCCGCTCTATCTACATGCCAGACATTTCAAAGCATCCGGGCCCGCGTGCCATCCACCAAATCATAGCGAGGTGCTACAGTCGAGACTCACCTGTCACCCCTGTGTGGCCGTCATGACCCGTCATATCACAAAACCCACACCTTTACCAGCAGTGGTAATGTGGCCTCCAAGTTGGACTGGACGAAGCAACCATCATTTCACTGGAGCGCTTGTTCAAGCCCTTTCTTCCCTTTCTTGAAGAAAACCTCACTCCAGGCTACTCACTTCTGCCATTTTTCTTCTGTACAGACGAAGGAAAGGTGGGCGAATCAGTTATGTTGCTATATTTTCATTCCAAGAATCTTCTTTTTGCGAAGCACCGACCGGTTCTCACATCCTATTCTTTTCCCGTTTTCATTGCGATTGTGGTTTCCTTTCGATTGCTTTTTGTTTGTCAGTTCATTGATGGATCCTGGAGCACTAGGCAAAGAGTTGCCGGCGGACAACCCACTGGAGACAGCGATCTCCAGGAAGCGAGCACCGACCAACGAGTTGACCATGTTGGCGGGCCAACCCATGGAGACGAAGAACTCCAAGAAACAAGCACTGGCCCAAGAGTTTAGGACGTTGGCGGACGAACTCCTCAAAGAAAGTTGGAAAAACAGCAAGGGCCCCACCGTGCCTACCCAAAGAACTCTGATTGCCACCTATGTGAGGCTGAAGACAGAGTTTGAGGAGATAGTCGCCGTTGAGAAGCAGTATTCCCCTGGCAAGGTGATGGCCCCCATCGAGGACGAGGAGATGGCCCCCGGAGGGATGAGACCCCCCGGTGAGCTGCACAAGGTAAAAAATAATGGCTTATTACCATAGTTGTAGTTTTTGATTATTTGCAATGTGTTTGCTAATATGTTAGGGTTGTGTAGGTGCCGGTGGACGTCCTTGATGATTCCGATGTCGTGGCCCGTGCTGTTGGCATCGCCCCGGAGATCGATTCCGATGCTGCTGTCCATCCTGTGGACATCGCCCCAGAGATCGATTCCGATGTCGCGGTCAGTCTTGCGGACATCGCCCCAGAAATCGATTCCCATGCCGCTGTCCGTGCTGTGGTCATTGCCCGAGAGATCGATGACAAGAAATAGTTGGTCGCGCTAATCCTTCAGGGTAGTTTGCATTGCCCTGTGTTTAATTACCAGAACGATGCATGTTATCAAACCATCTTAGGGCTAGTGCACTGTCTTGTGTGGGCGGATCTTGCTACTTTTGTTTGATAGTGAATCATGCGAACCCTCTCCGAGTTATGGAAACAGATGTATCATCACCAGCTTTTGATGTAATATATGGCATGATTAGATGTAAGTTTGAACTGTTTATCATATCAGCAGGGCTTGTTTGATGATTCTTGGTGTTAGTAGGCTAGCTACTGTGCGAGCTATAGTACTACTTGCAAAACACTCACCGAAGAGAAACGTTGGGGCTGATGAGCTCGTGGTACGCTTATACTTATCCCTCGTCGATCGACCAATAGCCCTAGCTCCTAAAATTGTAGGCTTAGCGATCGATGACCTAGGCGGGCTAGTTTGGCCTAGTGGGTTTCAGTGATATGACGTGCAACACAAAATCATAGCAGTGCAGAGACGTACTCCCTCCGTTCCAAAATAGATGACCTTGGCGGGCTAGTTTGGCCTAGTGGGTTTCAGTGATATGACGTGGTACAGTGCCGTCCAGTCTTCGCGTGTGGTAGCAGTATTGTGGGTACAGTAAGTTTTCTTGAAGAAGCGGAATTCAACGAAGTCATGATGGTTCCTTCATCCGAACAACTTACAGTGGGAAAGGTTGGGCCTGCGATACGACCGGGGTAGACCAGGATAATTTTGTGCATGGCAGGTGGACCAGGATGGTCGACGTCCCACATGTCGGCGAATGAAAGTATTCTTTCCGATATAGAGGACGAGCAACGAGTATTCATTGTTTATTTTCGATGAAAGCTATTGTCTCCACTGTTACGACGGAGGAGTGTGAAACACGGCAGCCCAATGAACTTGGCATGTGCACCACTCCCTCCTTCCTCATGTAATGCCCAGGTTACAACTTTTTCTCACTTTCTCTCTATCTATTTCCTCTCAAATGTTTTTTACCTTTCTTTTTTAAGACACAATTGTTTTTTATGCCTTTTTTAGAATTATTTTTTTATACCTACGAGCACGTGTAGAGACGGGCTCATGCAAAGCCCACTCCTTGACTTTGTCAATGCCTCTCTCTCCTCCACATAAGGAGTACTACTTGCTATGCATGCATGCGGCGGGCAGCTGGCGTCTTGAGGGGCCAGGGCGGTGAGAGCGGGCTCCAGAAGCGGTTCGGACTCTAGCATAATTTTGGTTTTTACAGTATTTCTTTCTCCATTGACAGGTAGGCCCGCGTAGATAGATAAAGAACACGAGCTTATGAGGCGCATGCGGACTGTTTGACTGGTCAACCAGACAAATACGGAGCTATACGCTGAGCCAGTGATCGTATAATCACCATATCTGGTATACAATGATCAAAGTGAGCTATCAAGACAAGTTCGATGACCGCCAATGCATTTTACTCGGTAATAAATTGACCAGGATTGAAGGGGAATCCAAATTTGCTTCGTCTTCTATCCTTGAGCTCTTGACAAACCAATGCACTATACGGTTGTCCGGCCACTCCACCCCAGAGCTCTCACCAAGCGTCGTTCATGCCACCGCGCCGCATACTAACCGGTAAGGCAACGATGGCATCCCGCCGCGCCGAGTTCCTCGCCGCCCACGACCGCACACAAAATGGTAGGGAAGCGATGGCATCCCGCCGTGATGAGTTCATCGCCGCTCGCAAACTCACAACTATGTGGGAGGAATTTGAAGATGCCAAGGCCGAATGGGCGGTAGAGCAAGAGGCGGCCAAAGCCGCACAGAGGGAGCGGAAAAGTCAGAAAGCACTCAAGAAAAGAGAGGCCCGCCGCCGCAAGAAAGAAAAGGACGCACGCACTGCTGCGGAGAGGTCGGCGGAGATCCAAGCACGGTGGGGTGTCGCCGACAAAGCCGGGAAGGAGAACGACGGTGTTTGGCCAGCATGTGATAAGTAGTAGTACTAGTAGTTAGTGTGTGTGTGTGTCTGAGTACGAGCATGTACCAGTACTACTAGTTACTACTGTAGTTTTTAGAGCAAATTACCAGTACGTTAGCCTAGACTAAATGGAAAAATTCCTATCCTAAGCATCAAATGGCATCTCTTTCTCTATAGGAATTGAGATGCATGTCATCTCACTTCCTTTGATTTTCATATTCCTATCCTATGAACGAAAGGAGGCCGCTGTTGGAGTAACTACTATATCTAGGAGTACTGCTGGTACAGTAGTTTTCTTCAAGAAGAGGAATTCAAAGAAGTCATGATGGTTCCTTCGTCCAAGCAACTACAAAGTGGGAAGTGGGCCTGTGATTTGACGGCTCATTAGTCATTGTTACTGCGGAGCGACGACCTGGGTGACTCCCTTGGAGTCTGCGTGCATGGCAAGTGGACCAGGATGGTCGACGTCCCACATGTTGGCGAACGGAAGTATTCTTTCCGATATCGAGGAGCAAGGAAACCGCGTGGTATAGTATCACTGCTGATTGGTTCGCAAAAAAAATAGTATCACTGCCGATTTATAATTATTTTTTATTTCTGATGAATGCTAGCGTTTCAAATCTACGACGAAGGGTGCCAAACACGGCACGTGCTGGATGTCCCACAAGTCAGCGAAAGGAGTGGGACATGAACAGCGTGGTAGAGCCCAACGTAAAAAAACAGCGTGGTAGAGCGTCTCCACTTCTTCCACTTCTGGGTCGGAGACCACACGTAGTAGTACTTAGTGGTATGAACGATACAAAGTGCGACCTGGAGACAAAGACATGTCTAGTTGGAAGGTCTCGGGGCATACACGTAAACAAATATAAAAGTTAATATGTGCCTCCAACTAATATAGTAGTAGTAGAGTACTTAGGCACGTACACCATAACATCACCGTGCATTGCACGTACAACATTTAGTGGTAGTACGTAGTAAGAGACAAATGCCGCCCAAGAGTTCCCTTCTCGACCTACTTTTGGGTGTTTGGTAGAGTGTATGAAGAGTGCATGAGTCCACACTAGTTTAGCACAAATACACTAGAAGCATGCATGAAGAGAGCATGCATGAAGAGGGGTGTTGAGTTGAGCATGCATGAAGAGGGAACAACTATGCTGGGACGAGAACGCAACCAAACACACCCTATATGCCACGCATGTTCATACCATTTGTGCCTTTCTACTCCACTTACTGCACTACATTACTCAGGTTCGTACGTCCACTCCTGGGTACATGTTCGTCTTGTAGTTCCAGTCCCACGTGTTCTTCATATAGATGGAACGATCCTTGCATAACACGTGCACCTTGATGCTAGATGTCTCGCGTGTTGGCAAAAGGATGAACACAGCTCATGTAAAAAAATAGAGTGGAAGAACATAGATTTCGGACGACCGAGAAGGAGCAAGGAACCTCGTGGTGGAGCGTCTGCACTCATAATATTTAATATTATTCAGCAATATAAAATTAACCAATCATCTCCACAGTGGACTGGAAGAATACGAAACACGACAGCCCAGTGTAGTACAGTATCATACTAGTACATGGCTAACCCACGCTATCACCATATTTCTTGGCTTCCGTGTGACACCTATCTCTAGTAATCCAGCAGCCTGTATCGCTTCTCCCTCCTCGTCTCTATCAAAGTGCGGCGGGCTGGCATTTCTGCCGTCTATTGAGGTCAGTTAATTATCACATGTTAGCGACTTGCCAAGAGCATTCTAAAAAATATTCCTTTCACGTTCCGTTTTCAGAAAGAAAAAAATCCTTTCACGTACAAACTTTCCTGTATGCTTTGAGCAACTTGCATGTCCTATACTGCTCCTGTTTGATACTCTAACTTAGCTAGAGGTTAGACTAACTCATGACTAACCCTGAACTAACTGTAGCCAAAGAGGTGTTTGGGTGACAGGGTTAGATTGACAATAAATGCACTTCATGGAGAGAGAAAAGTGATTTTTCAGTGGTCCCAATGAGAACTATCTCCAGTTAGGCTGGTCACAATGGGCAAGAACATAAGCTAGTAACTTACACACTTCCCTAGACTATGTTACTACCTTCATAGTGGGTAGGAATATCTATGTAGTGTCATGCAACGATGTATTTATTAGGTTATAGACTCATTGTTTCTTGGAGTGTGTGATGTTCCGTTAACTTAGCTAGTTACCACAAGCACCTCTCTCTTCATTAAATATGTGCCACATAAGCAAAGTTGTATTGAAGTGTGTGATGTTACTCCTAAGTTCCTCCCCATTATGACCAGCCTTAAACACCTCTTGGGTGGGATAGTTTTTTTTGGTGGGTTCGGTGCAACTTGCTCCAATTTAAACCCTCATGCTTGGATAGTTTAGGGCTATTTGAGCCCCAACTAGCTCAAACTAACTCTAACCCATGGATCCAAACAGGGCCTATGGCCAGTCTCGACGCGGAGCAGTCGCGTGCACCGGGAAGCGGCGCTCTCTCGGCCGTCACGCCACTTCAAAGGTGGCGCCAGTGAGAGGTCGCCTCCGCTCTGGACGGGCATTAATGCGGCACTAACGCTTCAGGGCGACGCTGACCGTTTCACGCGGGAAGCGCGCGCTAGCAAGGGAGTATAGGTTTTGAACCGTTTCAGGTGTAGTACTGGTAGTTTGCAAAACTACTCAATTATTGCACTCAGTTTCCTAAGAAATTGTGGTAAAAAACGTTACTCCACAGCCCGCTTCCCTTATCCTTCCTCTTCCACCGCCCGCGCACGTCCGCGGGAAGCGACCGGTCAACCCTTATATAGGAGTGCTAGCACAAAAAGATGCATGCATGACCACTAAAATTTCCATATTAAAGCGCCGCTCCGGCGGGAGTATGGCATATGTTGTTACCTTCGGCCGACCCATGGCTACCGGGCGACGGCGACCAGAGAAAAGGCGGCGGGAGGGGAATGAATGCAGCTACTGTTTGGGTTCGCCTTCTGGCTTAAATAAATGCGCAGCATCACGTGTACCCGCGGGTGCACAAATTGTAACATACGTGTCTGCTTAAGTGGGCGTCACGTAACTGGTGTGTGTGTGAGAGAGAGATTCTGAGAGACAGAGTGCGTGTGTGCGACTCTACTCTTCGGACATGTACTCAACCTTTTGCATCGGGATATAAGTATAATGGTATTTACTTTAGCTAGTGATTTATGTGGCCATGTTAACGTGGTTGTGTCAAAAAAATGTCAGTTCCTGCTCGTGATTTGCGTTGTATAATTACAAGCAAGATTCTCGTGCATTGCACGGAACATCAATATGCATTTTTTTTTACATAACACCTCTTGTGATTGACCCATGCAGGAGTAATCCCATGTGTAAAAACTAATGATATCTCGAGAATTTTATCGGAAAACTGGTATCTCGAGAATGTCATCGAAAAAATGAAAGATGAGAGATAAGGCGAGGAGGAGTGGAGCATGGTGGTGACTGGTGGTCGGAATGGGCGGAGGCATGGGGATGGACGGCGCCGGCAGGCGGTAGCGGCCACCATGCATGCCAGATTGTTCCAGAGACTTATTCCTTTTTTAATTGCTGAGCAATGAGGTTCCGGGAGATAATGATGTGGAGAGAGGTGCGGGTATCTTTTGTAAAATTATCATAGTTTGCTTTCTATCCTCAGATATAGATCATACGGTCTGTATTACAAGATGACTGGCACACCATCACCACCAACTCGTTTTTTTATAAGGGTACAGATGATAAGTTTGCTGACTACTAAAGTAAAGTGGAATCTGTCCATGTTATGCAAGTAAATAAAGGTGATTGTTTATCATACGGGTAAGGTTGGATGAAGGGTGGTAGGAACAAATGCTCCGCCTAGAGCATGTGTGTCTGAGATGGAGTCTGTGTGTGTGGGGTGTGTGTGAGAGAGAGAGAGAGAGGATAGAGAGAGAGAGATGGAGTCTTAGTTTGTGTGTGCGTGAGAGAGAGATGGAGTCTTAGTGTGTGTGTGTGTGTGTGGGGGGGGGGGGGTGGGGCGGGCATGCGTGCTTGCGCGTGTGTGTTTGTGTGTTTGTGTGTGTGTGTGAGAGAGAGAGATGGAGTCTTAGTGTGTGTGTGTGTGTGGGGGGGGTGCTTGCGTGTGTGTGTGTGTGTCGCGGGGTCCTCTGTGGCGGATGTAATTTAAGTGTGCATGGATTTCATCATAGAGAGGTGATGTGTATGGCAGAGGCCACGAACGATGGGGTGCGAGAGAGAAAATGCCTGTAGAGAGGGAAGATAAGGTGTGTGCGCGTGAGAGGAGTCGACTTCGAGAGAACGTGTTTGTTCGAGAAACACCGAGGAAGACTACTATATATCGATGGTGCATGTAGGCGGGAATTAAACTAAGGGATGGTCTTATTGGTTTCAGGGATATAGGGGAAGAGTGAGAGGCAGGGGGTAGCTAGAAGGAGATTGTTAAGTGTGAGTGTGTGTTTTACCCATCCAGGCGGAAGTTATGTGCACAAAAGAGGAGAACGATTCGATGTGGCGTTAGGATTGAGGGTAATTAACTACATATGGAGACATAGAGACCTTGAACGTGCATGTGTGAGAGGTATACATGTATACGTGGGATATGTGTGTGTGCGCGCGCACATGATCGAGATAAAAGAAAGAAGACATAAGTCATTAGATCAACGACATGGGAGAGACAGATCAGTATGATAATATGCATGCATGTGAGAATGCATGGAAGAAGTCCCGACAATTGAGCATGTGTTTTTGTCTTTAAGAGATAGTGGCGTGGGCTGGAGCATGCATCTATGGCGAGCAGAGGGAGTGAGGCGCAATGATTGTGCAAAAGATACCAACTTATAAATGCATATGTATGGAGAGACATATATAATGTGGGTGATAGGAAGCAAGACTCCGTGCGAGAAAGAAATGTTGACGGAGAAACTACAGATAGATACAGAGATGGAGATGCTAGCTAGAGGGACATCCGCTAGTTTGGTGTTGGAGATGACCGTCGGATGGTTCAAAGGGTGAAGTTATATACGTGTGTGAGAGGGCACTTGACTGCATGTAGATAGAAACATATGTAGTGTGCGTGATAGGAATCAAGAGTGAGGGCGAGAAAGAAGGTTGATGGAGAAACAGATAAATAGAAAGATAAAGATGCTAGCTAGTGTGCGTTAGAGATGGAGTCGAGTGGATCAGAAGGCTGGGTTATGTGTGTGGGTGTGAGAGAGATAGAGAGAGGGTGCGTGTGAGTCACATACAAACAGATATTCGAGAGAAATGAGATCCAGAGAGACGGAGTTTTGTGTCTGCGAGAGAGAAAGATATTTCACAACGAGAGTGATAGCTAGAGAGACATACGAGGAACGCAAGATATCTCTAGGGAGAGAGGGTGTGTGTGAGCGACATACAAGAGAACAATGGAGAAATATGAGACCCTGGGAGACAGAGTTTGTGTTTGTGTGTGAGAAAGAGATATTGAAGAGGAAGAATCGTAGGTTCTCATATCTAAGGAGCGAAAGACATCTCTGTATGAGGGGTGTGCGAGTGGCACACATGGGAATAGTAGAGAGAAATGAGACCCCGGGAGACAAAGTTTTGTGTTTGTGTGAGAGAAAGAGATTCCACATGGAGAATCATAGTTAGAGACACATAGCAGGGAGCGAGATATACTTAGAGAGAGATAGAGTGATGAAGGTTGAGGGAGAGAGTATCGTTAGTGTGTTACGAAGATAAAAGATCATTGTCGACATACAGGTAGCACGAGAGATACCTGAGAGACGATGAATGCGTATAGGTCCAGAGAGATAGTCCTATATAAGCATGAGTGGTAGCTATATGAGACGAATATCTAGATTAATGGGGATTCAAATATTTAAACTGGAGATCACGACATCGATAATATCATAACGCAAATTGGTGTATCAAACATGCATATTCATTTGAATTTGGGCACACGTGTAATGTTATATAGTTTATCAATATTGGTGATCCATAGATTCTTCAATTACAAACAATGCATGGTTTATATGCAATTAATGTCTAAACGGGATTACACTATATGTTGCATGTGTGAAACACATTATACATGTTTGAGAAGTAAAAAACCCCCGCATCAAACACACATTAATTGGAGGCAGTTAGCGAGGAATGCATACATTGGATTTCAACATAAAGTGCTTTCAAATATTTGAAAATCCAAATTGATGGATACAACCTTATGAATCTGAGATCATGCCATTTGTAAACCATATTTATGTATAAATGGTGTTGTGCTTTTGAAAGTATATATAAAAAAAGATGTATATAGAATGTAATTCCAATTGAAAATGGATCCCGCCCGAAAAAATAGAATACAAATGGGATTCGAATTGAGTTGGCACGGTAAACGTGCACTCTGCAAAATTTGAACAAAGCGGGGAAAGTCGCAGTAACCGCCCGAAACCAAAATCTGCGAGATGGAAATCACTACTGCCTATCCCTGCCACGCAAAGCCTATATGCTGGATTTCTATTGGTTTCGATAGGGGTAGGTTTGTAATTTCACCCAAACATGACGTAACCGCCTCTCACCCGGATTCATACACGGTGGGCGCCAAAACACAGTGTGTCCTCGGCCGAAATTGACTCCCTCCCCGATTCATATTCATACACGGTGGGCGCCAAAAACAAACTCTCGTTGGCAAATATTCGGTGTATGCGAGATTACCGTCCTATCCCCAACCGACTAGTGTTGCTGTGATGTAGTAGAAATTTGAAACGGGGGCTAAGTTTGTAAATTTCCTCGCATTTGAGATAAGTGCGCCCTGAATACATGGTTCCCCCTTCCTCTCTACCTCCCTTTTCCCCATTCGTACTCCGTGGGCGCCAAAACACCCTCTCCACCCCACCCTCCTCCGTCCGCCACCCCATCCACCGCCGTCCTCCTCCACCATGCCGGAGCTGATACCTCGACGCCGCCGTCCATTACAAGAGATCGAACTCTCTCATCCACGGCTTCAGACCGGGATCCTTGCATCCCGTCCTCCCGCTTCATCCCCGCCATCGTCCACCCTGTCGGCGCCGCTCCTACGACCGTCTCGTCCACCGCGCCCCACCGCCACCGTCTACCCTCCTACATCTACTTCCACGCCACCGACAACCATCGCTACCGCAACACCGTCAAATTCTCAGCAGATGCGTACACGGCGCCGCATCAGAGGCGGTACTATTTCGTATCTGCTCAACTTATTTATCGCAGCAAGAAAATAGATCGCCACTGCTTTACTCTGATTTCTTGTCTTGGTTGTGAAGTTTCCTTTGTCCGGTTTGCACCTTCAGATCAGCCATGGCACGCTCAACACCATCCTCGCAATGCTTATGGTTTTCCCCTTTTATATTCCACACTAGTTAAATCACAGTAGACTAAATTTCAAAATTGGGTCAGTCGATTTTTCAGAGCTCGCCAGAGTTCGCCGGTGCGATCGAAGGGGCTCGGGTGGGGACGGTGGTTGTGGGGGACGGTGGTGGGGCCTCGTCGAACGAAGAAAACTCGATGCGGGTGGGGGCGGGGGTGGGGGTGGCGGAGGAACACAGGCGGTGGGGTCGGTGGTTCGGCCGGCGGCCCTTGCGGTGTTTTGTTTGGGAAGCACAGTATGTTCCTTGTCAGGAAGGGGAGCAGGGACATCTGCAGTCAACAGCTGATAGAGCTAGCCTGTACGTGATCGATAGGCTTTCAATTACTAGCGGCAATACAACACCGTAATTTCCAGCCAGTTCCACTTTCCCGATTTATATATCCTAGTTATGGTGGACCCCTGTTATGTACACTATGATCTGCCTAGATGCTGTGTGCTCTTGTTATCATGGTTTGGCAATAAACTCTCTATACAGTATATTATGAACCTATCATCTGCCAGCTATCCTTACTTCTGGAGCCTATTTTTTTGTGTACTTGTGCCAGATTATATAAATGCATGCACCATATTACAGCACACATGAGCTCTCTCATCAGAATCCAGTGATAGCACACAAGTGTTTACAGGGGCGCCCCTATATTAGAATATCATCTACATTACAAAGATAATCTCACAACTATTTATGTTTTCATGGTTCTCAGATATTATACGCAATTACAGTGCATATCAGAATCCGCGCATCAGAAGAATATTGTGGAACACTGCAATGACTTACAAAATTGGCAGCAAGGCATTGAGTGCCATTCTAGAAGCAATGAAACTCGTACGCTCCCAACTATTGATTCTTGTTCAGAATATCATCCTAATGACTATTCTAACCTCGAGGAGTCAAAGGCAGATGGCCTGTCCTGTTCACCCATCAAGGTGCCTGTTCTAATTTGGCAAGGTTTTATTGATTGCGCGTATCTTGCATATGTTGTCTTACATTTCTTCTACATTGTTGCACCGCCATCTGCTTAGTTTACTCATCATATATGTCGAGATGCCATGCCCATCCATTATCAATACATATTCCATCTGTCATCATACCATGTTTTTTCACTCAAATGTTGTTCTTGTGCACCAGACATCAAAAAGGAAGAGGGTGATTGCCGAACCTAAAGGAGCACCAACAAAGTCCTTGAAAAATGTGGTGGTGCCGGAGAAATCAGACATCACCCCACTTATATTGGCTGTACAACCAGTGACACAAAACATAGGACCGACTCCAGCATACTGTACCCATACTTCACTGGCCATACCACTAGCCCCACCACACAGGACCTGCATTCCAGCAAAAGGTATACCGATTTCATTTGCCATAGCACCAGCTATACCACAGAAAAATCCCACTCCAGCAAAAAGTACAGCAAGTCCACCGGCCGAAGACCTATCCCAACTACAGAGACGGCCAATTCATGCAGATTGGAACCCCATTCCATTTATTCCTAGTTTAAAAGACAGTGCTTTCAATGTTGTTAGGGACTACGTGCATATATTCCCATCATGGGAAGATTATTGTGAAGACAAACACCATTTTCACATCTTCCTGTCCAACTTACGTGTAAGTGCTATTATTCATGGTTATTATTTTCCTGTTTTCTGCTGATTGAACACATCAATGATTTACATTACATTGTTGTAACTAGGCGAGGGTCAATCTGGATAGTCATGACGAGCAAAGCTTGCTTGTGCTTTTCAAGGAATCATTGCAGCAGTATCGATGTTACCTGAGGAAATCACACTTTGATGACAAGTCTATAAACGAATTTCCGGTGAAGTCTCTGTGCTAAATTTAGAAGACATTGAATGGAAAAACCTTGTTATGCACTGGTCTTGTTCCCAGGATGAGGTACTGTCTATGAAATCACATGACAATTTGAACTTCTACTTTTCCGCATGTGCCTTACAGATCTTTTTTGTAGGAAATCTGCTCGAAGAAGAATTCCGGTTTGACAAGAACGACAGGATATTGCAAATATGCTGCTCGCTGCTTTGCTCTTGTTAGTACCTGCTGTCCTGTATCACTATACTTGCATACATACCTAGTTCATTATATCATAGCAGTATGCATGATAGCTTGCTTATCAATTGTTCGCTCCAAATTATCTGATCTATATGAATGGTTACATTAGTGTAGAATATATCCAATGCCAATGTTTTTTAGCTCTGCATTGTTCTTGTAAGTACATGCTGTCCTTTATCAGTGTACTTATAATGACAGGTAGTTGTTCATGTACCATCACTCTGCAACTTATTTTCCTTTGCCCTCCATTTTCTACACATCAGATCTATATTTACTCTTATGATAAGGTTGGTACTGAAGAAGTTTAGATGTGCATTGCTCTTGGCTTTACCTTTTGCCTGTATCGTTGCACTTACATTTATAGCTACTTGGTTATGTAGCATCACTCTTCATCTTATCTTAAATATTCTCCATTTTTCGTATATTATCACATCTATATTTACTCTTAACAAAATGTAGAATAAAGGCAATTCTTTTGAAGAAAGATTCTGTGGTAAACTTCTTGAATTGCCCCCCCCCCCCATCAGCATGGACAAGGCCTTTATAGAGCCTGTCTTCACCAATAATGTAAGTTTGTCCATCTCAAGCCTTCAAACCTTGTTGTATATATTTGGTTAGGCATGACTTCAACAACTGTTTGTTTTTGGTGTTTGCATCAAATTGCTTGTTTAAAGTTTATTATATGTAGTTCATAAACAAAAGTTTGTCCTTTCTCAATTTAAGTTTTCAGTTGTACAACCAAGTTCCTTCTTCATACCATGTAAATTAGACTATACAGAGCAAGTGATCTTCTTTTGCACTGCATGTATGCTTCTGTTCTTCATCCGTAATCCAGTGGTGTGGTGAACCTACCCACTACAACACAATGTCATATTCTGCAATGTCTTAACTATGAACAATGTCATATCATTCTACTATTATTTAAACCGTCTCTTTATTTGTCAATCTGAAATGGTATAAATTGACAGCACACTAACCATTGATACTTACGAGTTCTTGATCTGTAATCCAGTGGTGTCGTGAAGCTGCCAACTCCTTCACAATGTCATTTCCTGCCATGTCTTGACCTGAACAATACCGTATTGTGTTAATGCAAATTTAAACCGTGTCACTTTATTTGTTAGTAAGAAATGTGATGAATTGTCAGCACTGATACTTTTATGTGCAAAACCTAGGCATCTGAACTCTATTGAAGTGCTGTCGGTTTTGTATATTATTTTGTCGGCGTGTTCATTTGCACTGATGGTGATCTTTGATGCCTAGTGTATGTAATCTGCTGTCTGCTTGTGCTTTATTATCATAGTGGCGAACTTTGATGCCCAGTGGATGTAATATGCCGTAATTTCTTTATTGTATAGTCTAGGTTTTTTCTTATTCACGATGCTGCAGTTATTTTACTGTATATATATCATGTCTTCGCAGTAAACCGGCCAAACCGTAAAATTATGGTGCATAATCGGGCCGTCATGCAATCACGATGTAGGTTGGGCCTGAAACGTGCCGAACAGCTCACCGGCCGCCAGCAGCCTGAAATGAACCCCGACCCATGATTGTGCGAATAAAATCACGGGCTTTTAACTGGCCAAAAAATTGTCTCGGTCCTTGTTTGGCCCAATCAGATATCGGCTGCGAGCAGGCTGGATGCAAACCGGGCCATAGTTAGGCCCAACTATATGACGGGCTTTTAACAAGCTGAAATTAATATAGGGCCGAAATGTTAAATGGGCCCTTAACAGGGCAAAACTATTATCAGGCCTAATTACTAAGTGGGCCTTTAGCAAGTGGGCCCAAAAGCATAATGTCCAGTTGACGGGACGAATCTGATATGGGCCATAATTAAGCCCAAAGCCTCTTAAAGGGCCGGACCTGATCTGGGCCGTAATTTGGCCCAGAACGTGGTAGGCCTTTAACGGGCCGGATCTCATATGGGCTGCTATTAGGCCCGGAGCGTGGCAGGCCATTAACGGACCGGATCAAATATGGGCCGGCATTTGGCCCAAAACATGGCAGGCAGTTAATGGGTCGGCCTACTAGGGTTCTCAAAATCTTGTGGGCCTACAGCTGGGCCGGCCCATTAATGTCGGCGAAATCTCGTGGGCCTTTAGCTGGGCCGGCCCATTATGATCCGCAAGAATCTTGTGGGCCTTTACCTGGGCCGGCCCATTACGACACACAAAAATCTTGTGGGCCTTTACCTGGGCCGGCCATTATGGCCCGCAAAATCTTGTGGGCCTTTAGCTGGGCCTGCCCATTATGGTCCGCAAAATCTCGTGGGCCTTTAGCTGGGCCGGCCCATTATGGTCCGCAAAATCTTGTGGGCCTTTAGTTAGGCCGGCCCATTTAAACTTGTTGGGCCGTGCCACGTGTCGACGTGTCACAGGCGCCTTCTGTCCAGTGCGTGGATGACATCTGTCCCGACGATGAGCCGACACATGTTTCCTCTAGCCAATGATGATTTTACACGTTGAAAATCCCCATTGGCCGGGGCTGTTAACGGGTTATCGGATCCAAAACCCGACCCGATAGCTTAACGGCGCTCCGTTACGGTGGATGCCACGTGTCGGTCACCCTTGACGAAAGCACTTCTGTGACGCGTGATTTATCGTCATGGAAGTGGACACTTCCGTGATGATAATTTTGGTAATGTCATGCAACACTTCTACGATAGCACATGTATGACTATCTTGATTCTGTCATAAATTTATCATGGATGTACATGCATGACAAAAAATGCGACCTACTGTGACAAACATGTATCATCACAGAAGTGTATTTTTTTGTAGTGGTGGTTTAACTTTGGAGGCCTTCACTCTGCTGTCAGAAACCTGATGCACTTTGAATCCATCATATTTATTTGAGCGAGCACTTTGACGTAGAGCTGTGGAACATTCAGGCATAATTGCCTTTACTTTATGAGCCCGAGAGGAACCAGATTCAGAAGGGGGAGGGTTGAAGCCTGGATCATTCGGCATCTCAATCAAAGCAGAGTTGTCAGGAGCAACAACAGACACAACCTGCATATCTGTCAGCGTTCTGGGAACGGGGGTCCCCAGACTTGCCTGCCTGCGGCCTGCGGTGTGGCTCAAAGAGGGCCCAGCACGACCCATCTTCATCATCACGGACCCAAGACCCTCGCGAGGAGCCAAGCCTCGTGGGGCGGACGACACGGAGCTTCCTCAGGCACGGCCTCATCAGGCTTTCTCGCGAGGAGGCGGAGAGATCAAGGCAGGGTACCTCACGAGGAGCCCATGACGTAAGCCATGACGACCAAGGGCGCTAGGCGGGCGCCAGCCCGCGCAGTGTCCTCCCTTTCCTCTTTGGTGCTAAGGGAGCAAGCGCAGGCGGGAGGATCAAGCAAAGGCACCCATTTCGGTGCAACGAGACCAAGACCAACTCCGCGACAAGGAAGAAGTCATTGTGGAGCCCAAGCCGGCGTCATCACCAGAGCCTTTGGCAGGTGAGGACCAACTTTAGTCAGGATAAGTGTACCAGATGTTCCCCTTCAAAATGGCCAATTGTTGGCGCCCTTCCCGCTCGATATTTGGGAAGAGGCCCAGGGCCTTTGCCTATAAATAGGACTAGCCACTGCCGGAGTAGGGACACCTAGAGATCAACTAGAGATAAAGGGGCACCCAGAGAGAGAAGGGCGACTAAACCCCTCTAGCAGTTCATCGCCCCGGCCAAGAACAGACCCTCGCGAGGCTGTTCTTCTTTGTATTGTTCATCATCAGCCCAAGAGGCAATCCACCACACCACCACACTGGAGTAGGGTATTACACCACATCGGTGGCCCGAACCAGTATAAACTCTGCGTCTCTTGTGTTGTTCTTCTCGTAGCTTAGATCCTTGCGAGGCGGAGGGGTACGGATAGGTAGGAAGCGAAATCTCCGCGCGCACCCCAGAGTTCAACCTCAAGGGTCTGCCGGAACCCGAAATCCGACATTTGGCGCGCCAGGTAGGGGTGCACCGGAATTCGTCTTCCGCCGCTCCGCTCTTCTCCGACCATCGCGTCCATGTCTGACGCTCGCCGGGCCCGCGCCAAGCGCCGAGCCGCTCCCGCCTCCCACGTCGCCCAGACGGCCCCTGTCGGCGGGCGCCCTCGCCGTTCCCCGTCGCCTGCCATCAACGCCGCCACCGGCCCGGCGGGGAACGAGGAGCAAGCATCGTCTCAGCATCCGTCCGTGCGGCAAGACGGCCGCACCGCCACTCCCTCGCTCACCCCAGCTAGTTCTTCATCCCGCGCGCTCCGCGCACCCATGGAGGCTCGAGCTGTGCTCATCGTGGCAAACGAGCTCCTGCGCTACCGTCCCGTCGACGACGTCTACGAAGAGTGGCTCGACCGCGTCACCGAGCTCGTCCACGCTGCGGGGGGCTCTCCTGCGCCGTCCGTCCCTCTGCACCGCAACCCGCCCCGCGCGGGTGACGAAGCTCCGGGGGCGCCCCAGCCGCCTCCTCGCCAAGAAGACGCCCCGGCCGCAAGGCGCGTGGCCCCTGGCTGGAACCCGCTCCGCCAAGCACCAGCGCGGCAAGAGCAGAGCTGGCAAGAGGTCCCTCGCCCGCAAGAAGCCGCCTGGGCGCTCCACGCTCCAGCACGTCACGGCCACGCTCCTGCTCCCGCACGTCAATACCCCGCGCGGCTCCCGGCTGCAGCGCGCGGGGACCTGCAAGATCAAGCTCTCCGTCACCCAAGGCCTCCCGTGGCCACGGCGGGCTGCCGCGCCTGTTGGGGAACGTAGTAATTTCAAAAATTTTCCTACGCACACGCAAGATCATGGTGATGCATAGCAACGAGAGGGGAGAGTGTTTGTCTACGTACCCTCGTAGACCGAAGCGGAAGCGTTGACACAACGTAGAGGAAGTAGTCGTACGTTCTCCTCGCGATCCAACCGATCACAGCACCGTTACTCCGGCACCTCCGAGTTCTTGGCACACGTTCAGCTCGATGACGATCCCCGGGCTCCGATCCAGCAAAGCGTCGGGGAAGAGTTCCGTCAGCACGACGGCGTGGTGACGATCTTGATGTGTTACCGGCGCAGGGCTTCGCCTAAGCACTGCAACGATATAATCGAGGTGGAATTTGGTGGAAGGGGGCACCGCACACGGCTAAGGAACGATCCGTCTTTGGGGTGTCCCCTGCCCCCGTATATAAAGGATGAAGGGGGGGAGGCTGGCCGGCCAAAGGAGGGAGGCGCAGGAGGAGTCCTACTCCCTCTGGGAGTAGGATTCCCCCCCAATCCTAGTTGGACTAGGATTCTTCAAGGGGGAGAGAGAAGGAGAGGGGGGCGCCCACCTCTGCTAGTCCTAATAGGACTAGGGGAAGGGGGGAGGAGCGCAGACCCTAGGGCTGCCCTCTCACTTCTCCTCCAAGGCCCATGTTGGCCCATTATGCTCCCGGGGGGTTCCGGTAACCCTCCCGGTATTCCGGTAAAATCCTGATTTCACCTGGAATGCATCCGATGTCCAAACATAGGCTTCCAATATATAATTCTTTATGTCTCGACCATTTCGAGACTCCTCGTCACGTCCGTGATCACATCCGGGACTCCGAACTCCTTCGGTACATCAAAATGCATAAACTCATAATAACTGTCATCGTAACGTTAAGCGTGCGGACCCTACGGTTCGAGAACAATGTAGACATGACCGAGACACGTCTCCGGTCAATAACCAATAGCGGGACCTGGATGCCCATATTGGCTCCTACATATTCTACGAAGATCTTTATCGGTCAGACCGCATAACAACATACGTTGTTCCCTTTGTCATCGGTATGTTACTTGCCCGAGATTCGATCGTCGGTATCCAATACCTAGTTCAATCTCGTTACCGGCAAGTCTCTTTTCTCGTTCTGTAATACATCATCTCGCAACTAACTCATTGGTTGCAATGCTTGCAAGGCTTTATGTGATGTGCATTACCGAGAAGGCCCTGAGATACCTCTCCGACAATCGGAGTGACAAATCCTAATCTCGAAATATGCCAACTCAACATGTACCTTCGGAGACACTTGTAGAGCACCTTTATAATCACCCAGTTACGTTGTGACGTTTGGTAGCATACAAAGTGTCCCTACGGTAAATGGGAGTTGCATATTCTCATAGTTGAAGGAACATGTATAAGTCATGGATAAAAGCAATAGCAACATACTAAACGATCGGGTGCTATGCTAATGTCATGGGTCATGTCAATCAGATCATTCAACTAATGATGTGATCTCGTTAATCAAATAACAACTCTTTGTTCATGGCTAGGAAACATAACCATCTTTGATTAATGAGCTAGTCAAGTAGAGGCATACTAGTGACACTCTGTTTGTCTATGTATTCACACATGTATTATGTTTCCAGTTAATACAATTCTAGCATGAATAATAAACATTTATCATGATATAAGGAAATAAATAATAACTTTATTATTGCCTCTAGGGCATATTTCCTTCAGTCTCCCACTTGCACTAGAGTCAATAATCTAGATTACAAAGTAATGATTCTAACACCCATGGAGTTTTGGTGCTGATCATGTTTTGCTCGTGGAAGAGGCTTAGTCAACGGGTCTGCAACATTCAGATCCGTATGTATCTTGCATATCTCTATGTCTCCCACCTGGACCAAATCCCGGATGGAGTTGAAGCGTCTTTTGATGTGTTTGGTTCTTTTGTGAAATCTGGATTCCTTTGCCAAGGCAATTGCACCAGTATTGTCACAAAAGATTTTCATTGGACCCGATACGCTAGGTACAACACCTAGATCGGATATGAACTCCTTCATCCAGACTCCTTCATTGGCTGCTTCCGAAGCGGCTATGTACTCAGCTTCACATGTAGATCCCGCCACGACGCTTTGTTTAGAACTGCACCAACTGACAGCTCCACCGTTTAATGTAAATACGTATCCGGTTTGCGATTTAGAATCGTCCGGATCAGTGTCAAAGCTTGCATCGACATAACCGTTTACGACGAGCTCTTTGTCACCTCCATAAATGAGAAACATATCCTTAGTCCTTCTTAAGTACTTAAGGATGTTCTTGACCGCTGTCCAGTGATCCACTCCTGGATTACTTTGGTACCTTCCTGCCAAACTTACAGCAAGGCACACATCTGGTCTGGTACACAGCATTGCATACATGATAGAGCCTATGGCTGAAGCATAGGGAACATTTTTCATTTTCTCTCTATCTTCTGCGGTGGTCGGGCATTGAGTCTTACTCAACTTCACACCTTGTGCCACAGGCAAGAATCCTTTCTTGGCCTGATCCATTCTGAACTTTTTCAAAACTTTGTCAAGGTATGTGCTTTGTGAAAGTCCTATTAAGCGTCTTGATCTATCTCTATAGATCTTAATGCCTAATATGTAAGCAGCTTCACCGAGGTCTTTCATTGAAAAACTCTTATTCAAGTATCCCTTTATGCTATCCAGAAATTCTATATTATTTCCGATCAGCAATATGTCATCCACATATAATATCAGAAATGCTACAGAGCTCCCACTCACTTTCTTGTAAATACAGGCTTCTCCGAAAGTCTGTATAAAACCAAATGCTTTGATCACACTATCAAAGCGTTTATTCCAACTCCGAGAGGCTTGCACCAGTCCATAAATGGATCGCTGGAGCTTGCACACTTTGTTAGCTTCCTTTGGATCGACAAAACCTTCTGTTTGCATCATATACAACTCTTCTTCCAGAAATCCATTCAGGAATGCAGTTTTGACATCCATTTGCCAAATTTCATAATCATAAAATGCGGCAACTGCTAACATGATTCGGACAGACTTAAGCATCGCTACGGGTGAGAAAGTCTCATCGTAGTCAATCCCTTGAACTTGTCGAAAACCTTTTGCGACAAGTCGAGCTTTGTAGACAGTAACATTACCATCAGCGTCAGTCTTCTTCTTAAAGATCCATTTATTCTCAATTGCTTGCCGATCATCGGGCAAGTCAACCAAAGTCCATACTTTGTTATCATACATGGATCCCATCTCAGATTTCATGGCCTCAAGCCACTTTGCGGAATCTGGGCTCACCATCGCTTCTTCATAGTTCGTAGGTTCATCATGGTCTAGTAACATGACTTCCAAAATAGGATTACCGTACCACTCTGGTGCGGATCTTACTCTGGTTGATCTACGAAGTTCAGTAGAAACTTGATCTGAAGTTTCATGATCATTATCATTAGCTTCCTCCCTATTTGATGTAGGTGTCAGAGGAACAGATTTCTGTGACGTACTACTTCTCAATAAGGGAGTAGATACTGTTATCTCATCAAGTTCTACTTTCCTCCCACTCACTTCTTTCGAGAGAAACTCCTTCTCTAGAAAGTTTCCGATTTTAGCAACAAAAATTTTGCCTTCGGATCTGTGATAGAAGGTATACCCAATAGTCTCCTTTGGGTATCCTATGAAGACACATTTCTCCGATTTGGGTTCGAGCTTATCAGGTTGAAGCTTTTTCACATAAGCATCGCAGCCCCAAACTTTAAGAAACGACAACTTTGGTTTCTTGCCAAACCACAGTTCATAAGGCGTCGTCTCAACGGATTTTGATGGTGCCCTATTTAACGTGAATGCGGCCGTCTCTAGAGCATAACCACAAAAAGATAGCGGTAAATCGGTAAGAGACATCATAGATCGCACCATATCCAGTAAAGTACGATTACGACGTTCGGACACACCATTACGTTGTGGTGTTCCGGGTGGCGTGAGTTGCGAAACTATTCCGCATTGTTTCAAATGTAGACCAAACTCGTAACTCAAATATTCTCCTCCATGATCAGATCGTAGAAACTTTATTTTCTTGTTACGATGATTTTCCACTTCACTCTGAAATTCTTTGAACTTTTCAAATGTTTCAGACTTGTGTTTCATTAAGTAGATATACCCATATCTGCTTAAATCATCAGTGAAGGTGAGAAAATAACGATATCCGCCACGAGCCTCAACATTCATTGGACCACATACATCAGTATGTATGATTTCCAATAAATCTGTTGCTCTCTCCACAGTACCGGAGAACGGTGTTTTAGTCATCTTGCCCATAAGGCACGGCTCGCAAGTGCCAAGTGATTCATAATCAAGTGACTCCAAAAGTCCATCAGTATGGAGTTTCTTCATGCGCTTTATGCCGATATGACCTAAACGGCAGTGCCACAAATAAGTTGCACTATCATTATTAACTCTGCATCTTTTGGCTTCAACATTATGAATATGTGTGTTACTACTATCGAGATTAAGTAAGAACAAACCACTCTTTAATGGCGCATGACCATAAAAGATATTACTCATATAAATAGAACAACCATTATTCTCTGATTTAAATGAATAACCGTCTCGCATCAAACAAGATCCAGATATAATGTTCATGCTCGACGCTGGTACTAAATAACAATTATTTAGATCTAATATTAATCCCGAAGGTAGATGTAGAGGTAGCGTGCCGACCGCGATCACATCGACTTTGGAACCATTTCCCACGCGCATCGTCACCTCGTCCTTAGCCAATCTTCGCTTAATCCGTAGCCCCTGTTTTGAGTTGCAAATATTAGCAACAGAACCAGTATCAAATACCCAGGTGCTACTGCGAGAATTAGTAAGGTACACATCAATAACATGTATATCATATATACCTTTGTTAACCTTGCCATCCTTCTTATCCGCCAAATACTTGGGGCAGTTCCGCTTCCAGTGACCAGTCTGCTTGCAATAGAAGCACTCAGTTTCAGGCTTAGGTCCAGACTTGGGTTTCTTCTCTTGAGTAGCAACTTGCTTGCTGTTCCTTTTGAAGTTCCCCTTTTTCTTCCCTTTGCCCTTTTTCTTGAAACTAGTGGTTTTGTTAACCATCAACACTTGATGCTCCTTTTTGATTTCTACCTCCGCGGCTTTTAGCATCGCGAAGAGCTCGGGCATAGTTTTGGTCATCCCTTGCATATTATAGTTCATCACGAAGCTCTTGTAGCTTGGTGGCAGTGATTGGAGAATTCTGTCAATGACGCAATCATCCGGAAGATTAACTCCCAGTTGAATCAAGTGATTGTTATACCCAGACATTCTGAGTATATGCTCACTGACAGAACCATTCTCCTCCATTTTACAGCTATAGAACTTATTGGAGACTTCATATCTCTCAATCCGGGCATTTGCTTGAAATATTAACTTCAACTCCTGGAACATCTCATATGCTCCATGGTGTTCAAAACGTCGTTGAAGTCCCGGTTCTAAGCCGTAAAGCATGGCACACTGAACTATAGAGTAGTCATCATCTTTGCTTTGCCAGACGTTCACAACATCTGGCGTAGCTCTTGCACCAGGCCTAGCACCTAGCGGTGCTTCCAGGACGTAATTCTTCTGTGCAGCAATGAGGATAATCCTCAAGTTACGGACCCAGTCCGTGTAATTGCTACCATCATCTTTCAACTTTGCTTTCTCAAGGAACGCATTAAAATTCAACGGAACAACAGCACGAGCCATCTATCTACGCAACATAGACAAGCAAGATACTATCAGGTACTAAGTTCATGATAAATTAAAGTTCAATTAATCATATTACTTAAGAACTCCCACTTAGATAGACATCTCTCTAATCCTCTAAGTGATCACGTGATCCAAATCAACTAAACCATGTCCGATCATCACGTGAGATGGAGTAGTTTCAATGGTGAACATCATTATGTTGATCATATCTACTATATGATTCACGCTCGACCTTTCGGTCTCTGTGTTCCGAGGCCATATCTGTATATGCTAGGCTCGTCAAGTTAAACCTGAGTATTCCGCGTGTGCAACTGTTTTGCACCCGTTGTATTTGAACGTAGAGCCTATCACACCCGATCATCACGTGGTGTCTCAGCACGAAGAACTTTCGCAACGGTGCATACTCAGGGAGAACACTTCTTGATAATTTAGTGAGAGATCATCTTATAATGCTACCGTCAATCAAAGCAAGATAAGATGCATAAAAGGATAAACATCACATGCAATCAATATAAGTGATATGATATGGCCATCATCATCTTGTGCTTGTGATCTCCATCTTCGAAGCACCGTCATGATCACCATCGTCACCGGCGCGACACCTTGATCTTCATCGCAGCATCGTTGTCGTTTCGCTAATCTTATGCTTCTACGACTATCACTACCGTTTAGCAATAAAGTAAAGCATTACATCGCGATTGCATTGCATACAATAAAGCGACAACCATATGGCTCCTGCCAGTTGCCGATAACTCGGTTACAAAACATGATCATCTCATACAATAAAATTTAGCATCACGTCTTGACCATATCACATCACAACATGCCCTGCAAAAACAAGTTAGACGTCCTCTACTTTGTTGTTGCATGTTTTACGTGGCTGCTACGGGCTTTAAGCAAGAACTCATCTTACCTACGCATCAAAACCACAACGATAGTTTGTCAAATAGACTCCGTTTTAACCTTCTCAAGGACCGGGCGTAGCCACACTCGGTTCAACTAAAGTTGGAGAGACAGTCTTCCGCAAGCCATCTATGTGCAAAGCACGTCGAGGGAACCGGTCTCGCGTAAGCGTACGCGTAAGGTTGGTCCGGATCGTCTCGTCCAACAATACCGCTGAACCAAAGTATGACATGCTGGTAGGCAGTATGACTTGTATCGTCCACAACTCACTTGTGTTCTACTCGTGCAAATAACATCAAACCATAAAACCTAGGCTCGGATGCCACTGTTGGGGAACGTAGTAATTTCAAAAATTTTCCTACGCACACGCAAGATCATGGTGATGCATAGCAACGAGAGGGGAGAGTGTTTGTCTACGTACCCTCGTAGACCGAAGCGGAAGCGTTGACACACCGTAGAGGAAGTAGTCGTACGTAGAGGAAGTAGTCGTACGTTCTCCTCGCGATCCAACCGATCACAGCACCGTTACTCCGGCACCTCCGAGTTCTTGGCACACGTTCAGCTCGATGACGATCCCCGGGCTCCGATCCAGCAAAGCGTCGGGGAAGAGTTCCGTCAGCACGACGGCGTGGTGACGATCTTGATGTGTTACCGGCGCAGGGCTTCGCCTAAGCACTGCAACGATATAATCGAGGTGGAATTTGGTGGAAGGGGGCACCGCACACGGCTAAGGAACGATCCGTAGATCAACTTGTGTGTCTTTGGGGTGTCCCCTGCCCCCGTATATAAAGGATGAAGGGGGGGAGGCTAGCCGGCCAAAGGAGGGAGGCGCAGGAGGAGTCCTACTCCCTCTGGGAGTAGGATTCCCCCCCAATCCTAGTTGGACTAGGATTCTTCAAGGGGGAGAGAGAAGGAGAGGGGGGCGCCCACCTCTGCTAGTCCTAATAGGACTAGGGGAAGGGGGGAGGCGCGCAGCCCCTAGGGCTGCCCTCTCACTTCTCCTCCAAGGCCCATGTTGGCCCATTATGCTCCCGGGGGGTTCCGGTAACCCTCCCGGTATTCCGGTAAAATCCTGATTTCACCTGGAATGCATCCGATGTCCAAACATAGGCTTCCAATATATAATTCTTTATGTCTCGACCATTTCGAGACTCCTCGTCACGTCCGTGATCACATCCGGGACTCCGAACTCCTTCGGTACATCAAAATGCATAAACTCATAATAACTGTCATCGTAACGTTAAGCGTGCGGACCCTACGGTTCGAGAACAATGTAGACATGACCGAGACACGTCTCCGGTCAATAACCAATAGCGGGACCTGGATGCCCATATTGGCTCCTACATATTCTACGAAGATCTTTATCGGTCAGACCGCATAACAACATACGTTGTTCCCTTTGTCATCGGTATGTTACTTGCCCGAGATTCGATCGTCGGTATCCAATACCTAGTTCAATCTCGTTACCGGCAAGTCTCTTTTCTCGTTCTGTAATACATCATCTCGCAACTAACTCATTGGTTGCAATGCTTGCAAGGCTTTATGTGATGTGCATTACCGAGAAGGCCCTGAGATACCTCTCCGACAATCGGAGTGACAAATCCTAATCTCGAAATATGCCAACTCAACATGTACCTTCGGAGACACTTGTAGAGCAGCTTTATAATCACCCAGTTACGTTGTGACATTTGGTAGCATACAAAGTGTCCCTACGGTAAATGGGAGTTGCATATTCTCATAGTTGAAGGAACATGTATAAGTCATGGATAAAAGCAATAGCAACATACTAAACGATCGGGTGCTATGCTAATGTAATGGGTCATGTCAATCAGATCATTCAACTAATGATGTGATCTCGTTAATCAAATAACAACTCTTTGTTCATGGCTAGGAAACATAACCATCTTTGATTAATGAGCTAGTCAAGTAGAGGCATACTAGTGACACTCTGTTTGTCTATGTATTCACACATGTATTATGTTTCCAGTTAATACAATTCTAGCATGAATAATAAACATTTATCATGATATAAGGAAATAAATAATAACTTTATTATTGCCTCTAGGGCATATTTCCTTCAGCGCCTTCACCACCGAGCTGCGCAGCGTCGCGTGGCCCGACAAGTTCAAGCCAGACTTGCCTCCTCGCTATGACGGCACGGCCGACCCTGCGGAGTTCCTCCAACTCTATGAGCTGGGCATCGAAGCTGCCAACGGAGATGAGAAGGTCATGGCGAACTGGTTTCCCATGGCGCTCAAGGATGGGCCCCACACCTGGCTCCTCAACCTTCCCCCAGGCACGATCTCCTCCTGGGACGAGATGCGCACCCGCTTCATCGCCAACTTCCAAGGTACTCGCGACCGGCCACCCGCCGTGAGCGACATGCGCCGCATCAAGCAGCGGCCCGGAGAGACCCTGCAAAAGTACATCCAGCGCTTCAACAACTCACGCCTAAAGATTCCCAGGGTGTCCGAGGAGGCCATCATCTCAGCCTTCTCCGAGGGCGTGCGCGACGTCAAGATGAAGGAGGAGCTGGCGATGCATGAAGACCTGTGCACTTCCTTGGAGCTGTTCAACTTGGCGACCAAGTGCGCCAGGGCTGAGGAAGGACGTCTCTCCCTCCTCGAGCTCCCTGCCGCAGATCCAGAAGAGAAGAAGTCCAAGGCCAAGGATGTGAAGCGCAAGGGGGCTGCCGTACTCGCGGCAGAACCGGACACCAAGCGGGGCAGAGATCAGCCCGAGTCTTCCAAGGGTAGTCGCTACTGTGTGTGCCATGACCTCCACACCCATAACACCAACAAATGCCAAGAGCTCCGAGCCGTGCGAGAAGGAAGGATCGGCCATCGCCCCGATCGTGTCGACCGGGGCTACAGACGAGGAGGAGGAAGGAACCCAGGACGCTGGGAAGACCGCGGCCCACGCCAAGGGTGGCGCGATCGACCTCGCGAGGACCGCTGGCAAGACCCGTCTCGCAAGGAAGACTGGAGGGACCAGCCTCGCGAGGATCGCGCGTAAGGCAACGCAGGCCTCCCTCCGCTGCCGCCGCGTCCAAGAAGGAACGAGGACCGCCACCAGGACGAGGAGGCTGGGGGCTTCCAGGAGCCGCGCGCGATCGCCTGCATCCTGGGCAGCGCTCAAGCCCCAGCCTCTCAGCGCATCTTCAAGCAGTTCGCTCGCGAAGTAAATGCAGTCCTCCCCAAGCTCGAAGCCACGCGTCCCCTCAGGTGGTCATCATGCGCCATCACGTTCAGCTCAGCAGATCAGCTCAAGTGTGCAGGCACGGCCGGAGTCCTCCCGATGCTTTGTTCCCCAATCATCAGCAATGTGGTGGTCACCAGAACCCTCATCGACGGCGGGGCAGGGCTCAACGTCCAGTCTGTGGATACATTCAACAATCTCCAAGTGCCATACAACCAGCTTCAGCGGACCAAGCCCTTCTCCGGAGTCACTGACGGCTCCACGGTCCCGATCGGGCAGGTCCGCCTCCCTGTCACCTTCGGGGCACGCGACAACTACCGCACCGAGCTCATCGACTTCGACGTCGCTCACATTCGTCTGCCGTACAACGCCATCCTTGGGTACCCGGCGCTGGCCAAATTCATGGCCGTGACTCACCATGGCTACAACGTCCTCAAGATGCCAGGAAGCGGCGGAGTCATCACGGTACCCTGTGAAGAGAAAGACGCGGTGTGTTCCCTGGAACGAGCTTTTCAGGCCGCATCATTAGAAGACCCAGATCACGGAAGCAGGAGGCTTCCCGAGACCACCTCCAAGAAGAAGAAGACATCGTCAGGCCCGGCCCCTCAGGAGGCAGGTCCCTCAGGGCCTATGCCTGCCCAGGGGGATCCTCCCTCCATCGCATAGGAAAGCGCGCCCGGCGCCCTCCTCAGGTAGGGCTCGGGGGCTCTCCCCTGGAGGGCCACCGACCTGGCCAAGGTTACGAGGGAGGCGCTTGCGCACCACATGGAGGCGTGTTTCAAAGCATGTTTCCCTCAAGAAGGAGTGAAGCAAGGAGGATTAGACCCTCAGGAGTTCGTCAGCGAAGCCATTCAGGAGCTACAAGAGTCAAGAGTCATGAGAGGCGGCCGCCGCCTACCAGCTATGGTCCCCCATCTAGGCGAGGATGGTGGGCTGCGCGTCTGCGTCGACGTTCCAGGGCTCAACCGAGTCGCCTTGTAGGAGCGCCTCTGGCCCTTGCGAGTGGGGCGCTGCGAGGGTCCACTCCACAGCTACGTTCGCATGCCTTACGGCTTGCCGAACGCGGCTGCCACGTACCAGCGCCTCATGAGGGGCATCATGGAAGCTCAAGAGGCCAGGCGTTCCGCAGCCCTGGCGGAGATGGAGACGGTCTGTGAGGAGCCACCAGCGCCTCCGGAGCCTCCCGAGGCCCCAGGGCTTGGGGGCTCGTGAGGGTCGGCTTCCGCAGCCCACCGAGTCTGCTGCACTAACACTGCTTCGTCTTCAACATCATCAGGTGACATCTCTCAAGTTTCATTTCCAGTTGGGAGCGCCCCCCAGGGCTGCATTATTCCCAGGCCGCGTGGGTCCATCCCAGTGGCATGTATCCCTTTTATTTTCATGTTGCTAGCTTACTTTGTTGGGGGCGCCCCTCGGGCTGCATCATCCCCAGGTCGCTCGGGCCTGACCCAGTGACGCTTGCCTTCCCAACATCTATTTGAATGAATCCACTCCTTCGCGGCTAATGTGTCTGACCTAGTTGCCCACTCAACTGACGCCAACTAACGGAGCTGCTCCCAACCGGCACGGCGCTTGCGCATGGGTCTGTCCCTGCAACACCGACAAACCTGAGTGGCTGAGCTGTGGCCGCGGCAGCCCCGCACTGCGCCACCTCGTCAAGCCCTCAGTGCCTCACCATCCCTCGGGAGCAACCAACGGCTGACTGTCAATTGCCATGGCAATCCCTTGCTCTTTCTATGATGGTCTGCAGGATCCCCCAAAGGAGCCGCGTCAGGCAAGGCCATTGCAGAGCCTCCTTCACTCTCAACCACGCGAACCACTTGCACGTTAAAGGGGGGTGCCTGAGCATCGCGACTCAGGGCTCCTACTGGCTCTCCAGCCCTCACCCTCTGGCCTTGACCACGGCATCGCGACCTGGCATACCAGCGACGGCTGAGACTCGCTCGAGGGCCGGGACCCGAGGACGTAGAGTAGAAAGGGGAGCAAAGGCGAGAGGGGAGGAGCGCGCGAGGACCTCGTCGAGCAACCTCACGCCTGCCGATGCACGGACCCGGCGACACACTAGGGAGCGGTCCCTGATCCTTGAGATAAGTCACTATCCAGAAGCACCAGCCACCGTGGCACTGTCTCCGCACCTAATGCGATCCCGTGTTAGTGATGTCGCTTTCCTTTCTCACCGAACGACGGCTGCTTGAGCGCCAATGGGGACCTCCTGAGCATCGCGACTCAGGGGCTCTTACCAGACCTCGGGTCGCTCACCTCCTGGCCTTGACCACGGCATCGCGACCTGGCATACCAGCGACGGCTGAAGCCGCCTTGAGACTGGGACCTGTCGGCGCAGAGCACCAAGCCCTCACGAGGTTCAAAAGGAAGGGCTAGGCTAAAACGGAATAAGCAACTCGCACAATTCTACGACAAGGGTTGTATTGACAAACGAGATTACAGACACCTTACAAGCCCCCGCGGGGCGCGACTTTGATTCCTCGCAGGGAACGGATCCTAGAAGGACGCTAACTACACATGCCCCAGCAAAAGACGCCATCATCAACAGTGGGCCGTCAAGCACCGGCGCCGACCCCATCCAGATCAGAGTCGGCAGCGACCCGACGAGCCCGCCCTGCTCCTGGAGCGGCGCCGGCTCGGGGGCTCGTAGCTGTCGTCGCTCGTCTCCGGGGTCTCGAAGAGTTCGCCGGAGTCGCTGGATCCTCCGACGCCTCCGTTGCCCGAGGAGCCGCCAAAGGGGTGGTCGGCGGGCCCGGTCCTTGCCGTGGCAGGGTCTCGACCACCTCTCTTGGGGCAGCACTCCAGCCGGCGCCCCTTCGCGTCAAAGACTTTGAAGAACATCACCAAGGCACCATCGTACTCCAAGTGGATCACGAGGGCGCCTCTCGTCCTGCAAACCCGGGCGATTTCGCCCCAGCCTCGAGTCATGAAGACCTCGCTCGGGGCAACGACTGCGACCTCCGCCTCGGTCGCAGGGGTGCTGCAGCCACGGTTCCAGGAGTTCTCCCCGCGGGATGATGGAGGCGAAGAAGGGAGGAAGGCGAATCCAATACTGAGGAGGCATGGCGGCGCGGAGCACGAACGCTCCGGAGGAGCCCTCGGCGTGGACCCGAGGGGGGACGACCCACACCTTCGTGATCCGTCGGCGCCGACGACGGCGTCGCCCATGGCGATCGACGTCAACCCCGTCAGGGCCCTCGATGTGGGCGTACAAGGGGAGCGGGAACCCCGGCGGTGCCCGCTCTCCCCATGGCCTCGGCACCTCCTGAAGAGTCCCCTCATCCCAGCGGCGGAGGGCGAGCCGTTTCTTCGGCGGGAGCGGGTCAGGTTCCTCTCGGGGGGCCTTTCCTTTCTCTGCCGCCGAGAACCAGCGGATCGGAGCCATCGCAGCAAGGCGGAGCAAGAGTCGGGAAGAAGGAGAAGCAAGGGAGATGGAATGGAAGGGCGCGCGCCGTTCCGTACTTATAGCCGGCGGAGGCCAACCGTCGGCCTCCACGATCTTAGGTAATCATGACCCGTTTTGCATGCAGGGACTTGTCCAATCCGCGCAGATGCCGAGGCGTCGTGGGGGGCGGAGACGCCCACGTCCAATCAACCGCCACGCGACGCCGAAGGCCGCAGGCTGTTAGGGCCCGTGACGCTTCGCCCTTGCCCTTTCGCCTCACTTCACGGCCAAGTCCGGGCACGCCTTGGGCCAGGGGGCTACTGTCGGCGTTCTGGGAACGGGGGTCCCCAGACTTGCCTGCCTGCGGCCTGCGGCGTGGCTCAAAGAGGGCCCAGCACGGCCCATCTTCATCAACACGGACCCAAGACCCTCGCGAGGGGCCAAGCCTCGCGGGGCGGACGACACGGAGCTTCCTCAGGCACGGCCTCATCAGGCTGTCTCGCGAGGAGGCGGAGAGATCAAGGTGGGGTACCTCACGAGGAGCCCATGACATAAGCCATGACGACCAAGGGCGCCAGGCGGGCGCCAGCCCGCGCAGTGTCCTCCCTTTCCTCTTTGGTGCTAAGGGAGCAAGCGCAGGCGGGAGGATCAAGCAAAGGCACCCATTTCGGTGCAACAAGACCAAGACCAACTCCGCGACAAGGAAGAAGTCATTGTGGAGCCCAAGCCGGCGTCATCACCAGAGCCTTTGGCAGGCGAGGACCAACTTTAGTCAGGATAAGTGTACCAGATGTTCCCCTTCAAAATGGCCAATTGTTGGCGCCCTTCCCGCTCGATATTTGGGAAGAGGCCCAGGGCCTTTGCCTATAAATAGGACTAGCTACTCCCGGAGTAGGGACACCTAGAGATCAACTAGAGATAAAGGGGCACCCAGAGAGAGAATAGCGACTGAACCCCTCTAGCAGTTCATCGCCCCAGCCAAGAACAGACCCTCGCGAGGCTGTTCTTCTTTGTATTGTTCATCATCAGCCCAAGAGGCAATCCACGACACCACCACACTAGAGTAGGGTATTACACCACATCGGTGGCCCGAACCAGTATAAACTTTGCGTCTCTTGTGTTGTTCTTCTCGTAGCTTAGATCCTTGCGAGGCGGAGGGGTATGGATAGGTAGGAAGCGAAATCTCCGTGCGCACCCCAGAGTTCGAACCTCAAGGGTCTGCCAGAACCCGAAATCTGACAATATCTTCCAGAGGATGTTCCTCAACAGAGCCCATATTTGTGACCACAGTTTCGTCAGCAGCAGTGATACCCTCAAGTTCCCAATCGGATGCCTCCTTTATCTCTTCAATAATAACAGAGGAAGAGCTAGCATTTGCAAGGGATTTGGAAGCAGACATAACTGACAGCATGCCTCTGTTCTGAGCCACAGTAACCTTAAAAGTGAGCGAGTCTTGTTGGAATCCATACCTACCCCTCCAAGGTCCATAAGAAGCCACAAAGGGTCTGAGAGCCTCTGTTATGTATGAGTTCAGCTTTAGCATGGGTAAACAGTCTCTCAGGAGTATGGTAGGAGTGAAAGTGCCATGAGAAGACATGTCCAAGTGCAATCCCTCTGCAGACAAAGTCAGAGAAATCTCCACAAAGTTGGCAGGCAGGGTTTCAGTCTCGTGGCTGGCAGAGTTGAGTAGTGGAGAGCTCTCAGACCTGGCGATGTCAGAACCAGCAAGGTTGGACAAAGCAGAGCTGCTCACTTCTTGGGGCCAGAATTGGTTCATGAGAACCACATGAACCATTACATAGGATTCAGACACCGTGGCACTGGAGTCAGAGCTGGTATACATCGATATGGAGTCGTTCCAGGCAGTAGCTGGACTGTCATGAAGATTTTGTGGGGGCACAATACCATGTTCCACTTGCAGGCCCTCAGCAGCCAACCAATGCTGAAAGTTGTACAGAACAGGGGGTTGTTGGGGAGGTGAAGGCGGCCAAATCCCCCATTGGGGGTGCATTTCAATGTCACTACCTGCATCCACCACAACATTCTCATTCTCATCCTCTGCAGCTGCATCCACCATCGCGTTCTGCGCCATCCAGTTGTGTAACTGCTATTGATATAGCTGTTTAGCATTGAGACCTTCACCATGTAATGGATGAGGAATGCCATTGGCAGGTGGTGGATCCTCACCAGCCGGAGGAACATCAGGTAAGTGAGCGTCCCAGTCATTGCTCCGCAAAACTGTGACAACTACAGTCCAGGAGCGACGTGCCCCCCCCCAATCTGTCGCACAACCAAACTCTTGGGCACTAAACGCAGATGAATGACTCTAGCTTTAATGAGAACAAACCTCCTATCCCCTCTAGGATTATTCCGATCCACCAGAGCACCAAACGAATCCACAGACTTGTGCATATAATGTTGGGTTCGATAGTCATAAGGAAAGCGAACATATAAAATCCACACCTCCGGCCCAAAAGAAGTTTGACGCATATTCAAGGCAGCGTCATGGGGAACAAAGGATATGATAGTGTGCTCTTCTACTTCATTCTCATCCAACTCAAAGGTGGTACCAACAACAGTATCACGGACCAAAGAGTTTGCAAATCCAAAAACCCCAACTACAGAGGATGATCTGTTACTTCAGCAGGGTAGTAGTGTGAGTCATTAAGCAAACCTTCAATGATGTTGTGCAGTTCGGCCTTTCGGTGAAAGGGGATGAACCGATTTGCCTCCGCAATGGCCAAGAAGTCATGGCGCAACGGAGGGATTGCGGCCACCGTCATATCCGCCCGCACCTTGCGATCAGCCGGGCCAAGCTCGATGGTCATGCCCGGCGGGAGGTAAGGGACGACATTGAGGGGGTAGTTCGACATGGATGGGATGGGAGGTGTGAGAGTAGGGGAGCGCACAAACAGCAAGGACGAATGCATATCGTCTGCCTTGGCCAGGGCTTTGGGTACCCAGACGCCTCGATGTTTACGCGCAGGCCTGGGGTAGGCATCAGTAGGGCGAGCATGTGGGCCGTCAGATGAGCGTTGAACGGTTGGGCAACATTTGGTGGCAGGTGCATTCATAATGGAAGTGTCATTTATGATCTGTATCTGAATCCCCGATAAGACGTGATCATTATCCCCCCGACGATGATTTCCAGAAAAAGGAGCTGCAGTATCTTTGACTGAGCGAGGAGGGGGAAGGCAGCCCAAAATTGCCTGATCAGAATATTTTGTTTTGCAAAATAGATATTTTGTTCCATATAAGCCACACCAATGAGATTGGTGACCCAGGAACCCACAAGATCGACAAAGAAGTTTTGCTGGGCACTCAAAAAACTCATGGGCCGTAGAACCACAGAGATGGCAGGCCTTACTGGCAAAGACCCGTGGGCTAGAAGGGCCAGCCACAAAGCACTGACAAGGTCTATCAAAACATACCTGGCAATATTGGCCCGGAAAATTCTTGGCTGAATGATCAATGTCATCACAAATACTACAAATGGATAATTAATCATAAATGAATTCCATAGGTGGGACCGAAGATAATTTCCAAGTTGTAGCAATTTTATCCGCCGAAATACCCGCTCGATGATGGCCCAGAATGTGCCTTAAGATAAAACCAGGGATTTGATTCCAAGATTCGGATTTAAAATTTGTCCCCTCAAAACGTAAATGTCTCCCCACATTATTGCCAGAGCATTGAATAGGAAAGTCCGCATTAAAGTTACCAAAAACCAGGGAATTTGGTATTGAATGCTCATTACGACCGCTTGAAGTTTCCAAGTCAGAAAGATCCTGTCTGCTGGCCGAAACCCGCCGGAAAGTCGCCGGCGACGAGCACAGAAGCATGGGGAGACCAAAAGGATCTACAGAAAACCCAGCTTTCTTAAGATTTTCCAGAGATGAACCCTCAAACGATCCTTGAACCGTGGACCCAAAACAGTTCTTCCAACGAATGGCAATTGGTGACCTAGCAGTGATTTCATGGTTTGGTTGATCCAGGTGCCAAGTCGAACGATTTTCCATAGGTGCATGAACCCCTGGCCTAAAAAGACTGAAATGGCATACAAAGTCTGGCCAAACTCGATCCTTAAGCCCGTAGATGAAATGACCAACACGATTGGATGCCACAAAGAAACGAGAACGTCGTCCATCCACATGTTGAATGTGTAGACTAGTTGGAAGACCTCCAATGCAACATTGAAGAGCAATAGCAACCGACTCCTCATTGAGAGTGAAGGAGGCCGAAGAGAAGCTGACAACCAGAAAGAATTCCTTGCAAGATCCAGAGGGGGAGAAGTGGACAGTAGAGCCAAACCGTCGACGCACCTGATCCATGACCGCAAGGCCGGGAGAGAAATCCCAGTGTAGGAGACCTTCCATGGAGGGTTAGCTCAGAGGACGCCATTAGAGGTGGAGGTGGTGGTGGTGGAGGACCTCCATCTCTGAAGGTTTTCAAATGCTAGTGACACTGTAATTTGGTTGAGTTTAGTTCTGGATAATGAGTATGTTTGTTTGGTGGTTTAGCATTTAGTAGTATGTAGAATATGAAATAATATCCGTGTGAACTCAAAATTTTGTTTGAGCTCATACTAAATGAGAAAATGCTTCATATTAACCTTATTATTAATGTTTATTAAAATTGGATATAAAAATTGACGCATAAAGTAGGTTGTTCGCCTTTTTTCCCCGGTGCAACGCACGGGCATTTGTACTAGTAATAATAATAATACCGCACGGATTGAGTCTCTCGGGTTCACCGTCGTGGCATTTTTACACAAAGGTCTGTATGGTTTTAATAATTAAACCCACAGTCCTCATCATTAGTCATCCCTGAACCGGTACATTAGCCCCGAACCGGTACAGAGGAGAGAAAAAAAGAAAGAAAAGCCCAACGCCCCGCACGACCCTGCCTCTTCGATCCCATCTCCACCTCCATCCTGCCGCCACCTCCTGCCCCACGCCCCCCGCCCAACACCGCGTCGACCGAGACCGAATCGGGGCCAGCCCCTCCCTCATGCCTGCTCGAGCATCGCCTTGGAGGCCTATTGGGGCTGCCGCCGATGCGGGAGCCTCGCGCGGCCGTGCGGGCTGGGGCGGTGGAGGCTCCGCTGAGCCGACGGCGGACAGGGAGACAAGCTCCTGTTGAGGCGGTGGGGCTTGGTACGGGCCGATCTTCTGGATCGAGCCCTTCCTCATCTTCCCCTCGTTCGCTTGGCTCCTTCCCTCACAATTGGTGCATGGGCGTCGCCATCGCCATGGACGTGCTGCACAGTACCGACGCCTGCTTCTCCCCCGGGAGGGCCATGTTGCCTCAGGTGCACCCAAGGGGAGGGGGAGGCGGGTGGAGCGGCTGCATCAGCGTGTCATGAAACCCTTACATGATGTTGAACACCTCAGGCAAAAGAAGATGATTGTCTTTCCATGGTTAGGGCTGCTATCATCGTGCTTCATCAGCGTCGTCATTGCAGGATTCATTTTCTACAAGTATGGTCTTGGGAGTAAGGAAGCAGAGATACCCCTTCAATCCCAAAATTTATGTTGTTCCGGGAATTACCATGACAAGCAAGCACTGAATCTTTCTTGGCTATCAATAAAATCTGTTGTGGAGGTACATGGCTTCTGAAGTGACGAGTAATAACATTAATCATGCCAGGTGATACGTCTCCAACGTATCTATAATTTTTGATTGCTCCATGCTATATTATCTACTGTTTTGGACTATACTGGGCTTTATTTTCCACTTTTATATTATTTTTGGGACTAACCTATTAACCGGAGGCCCAACCCAGAATTGCTGTTTTTTTGCCTATTTTAGAGTTTCGGAGAAACAGAATATCAAATGGAGTCCAAACGGAATGAAACCTTCGGGAACATGATTTTCTCATCAGATAAGACCCAGGAGACTTGGACCCTCTATCAAGAAAGCCACGAGGCGGTCACGAGGGTGGGGGGCGCGCCCACGTCCCTAGGGCGCGCCCCCTGCCTCGTGGGCCCCTCGGAGCTCCACCGACGTACTTCTTCCTCCTATATATACCAACGTACCCCCAAACGATCAGATACGGAGCCAAAAACCTAATTCCACCGCCGCAACCTTCTGTACCCATGAGATCCCATCTTGGGGCCTGTTCCGGAGCTCCGCCGGAGAGGGCCATCATCACGGAGGGCTTCTACATCATCCTAGCCCCTCCGATGAAGTGTGAGTAGTTCACCTCAGACCTACGGGTCCATAGTTATTAGTTAGATGGCTTCTTCTCTCTTTTTGGATCACAATACAATGTTCTCCCCTCTCTTGTGGAGATCTATTCGATGTAATCTTCTTTTTGTGGTGTGTTTGTTGAGATCGATGAATTGTGGGTTTATGATCAACTCTATCTATGAATAATATTTGAATCTTCTCTGGATTCTTTTATGTATGATTGGTTATCTTTGCAATTCTCTTCGAATTATCAATTTGGTTTGGCCTACTAGATTGGTCTTTCTTGCAATGGGAGAAGTGCTTAGCTTTGGGTTCAATCTTGCGGTGTCCTTACCCAGTGACAGAAGGGGCAACAAGGTACGTATTGTATTGTTGCCATCGAGGATAACAAGATGGTTTTTTTATCATATTGCATGAAACTATCCCTCTACATCATGTCATCTTGCTTAAGGCGTTACTCTGTTTTTAACTTAATACTCTAGGTGCATGCTGGATAGCGGTCGATGAGTGGAGTAATAGTAGTAGATGCAGGCAGGAGTTGGTCTACTCGTTTCGGACGTGATGCCTATATACATGATCATACCTAGATATTCTCATAACTATGCTCAATTCTGTCAATTGCTCAACAGTAATTTGTTCACCCACCGTAGAATACTTATGCTCTTAAGAGAAGCCACTAGTGAAACCTATGGCCTTCGGGTCTATTTTCCTCATATTAATCTCCATCACTTTAATCTTGCTTGCTTTTTTTACTTTGCCTTTTTTACTTTTCACTTTGCATCTCTATACCAAAAATACCAAAAATATTATCTATCATCTCTATCAGATCTCACCCCCGTAAGTGACCGTGAAGGGATTGACAACCCCTAATCGCGTTGGTTGCGTGGAGCTATTGTTTTTGTGTAGGTGCGAGGGACTCGAGCGTGGCCTCCTACTGGATTGATACCTTGGTTCTCTAAAACTGAGGTAAATACTTACGCTACTTTGCTGCATCATCCTCTCCTCTTCCGGGAAATCCAACGATGTGCTCAAGAGGTAGCAAGAAAAATTCCTGGCGCCGTTGCCGGGGAGTCTGCGCAAAAGTCAACATACCAAGTACCCATCACAATCCCTATCTCCCGCATTATATCAGTTGCCATTTGCCTCTCGTTTTCCTCTCCCCCACTTCACCCTTGCCGTTTTATTTGCCCTCTCTTTTCCGTTTGCCTTTTTCCCATTCGCTTTCTGCTTGCTCGTGTGTTGGATTGCTTGTCTGTCGCGATGGCTCAAGATAATACCAAATTGTGTGACTTCACCAATACCAACAATAATGATTTCCTTAGCACTCCGATTGCTCCTCTTACCAACACCGAATCTTGTGAAATCAATACTGCTTTGTTGAATCTTGTTATGAAAGATCAATTCGCCGGCCTTCCTAGTGAAGATGCCGCTACTCATCTGAATAGCTTCATTGATTTATGTGATATGCAAAAGAAGAAAGATGTCGATAATGATATTGCTAAATTGAAGCTATTTCCTTTTTCGCTTAGAGATCATGCTAAAGCTTGGTTTTCGTCTTTGCCTAAAAATAGTATTGATTCTTGGAACAAGGGAAAAGATGCTTTTATCTCTAAGTATTTTCCTCCCCCTAAGATCATCTCTCTTAGAAATGATATTATGAATTTTAAGCAACTTGATCATGAACATGTTGCACAAGCTTGGGAGAGAATGGAATTAATGATACGTAATTGTCCTACACATGGTTTGAACTTGTGGATGATTATACAAAAATTTTATGCCGGATTGAATTTTGCTTCTAGAAATCTTTTAGATTCAGCCGCGGGAGGCACGAAATCACTTTAGGAGATGCTACTAAACTCCTAGATAATATTATGGTTAATTATTCTCAATGGCACACTGAAAGATCCACTAATAAAAAAGTGCATGCGATAGAAGAAATCAATGTTTTGAGTGGAAACATGGATGAATTATGAAATTATTTGCTACTAAGAGTGTTTCTTCTGATCCTAATGATATGCCTTTGTCTACTTTGATTGAGAATAATAATGAATCTACGGATGTGAATTTTGTTGGTAGGAATAATTTTGGCAACAACGCGTATAGAGGGAATTTTAACCCTAGGCCTTATCCTAGTAATCCTTCTAATAATTATGGAAATTCCTACAACAACTCTTATGGAAATTTTAATAAGATGCCCTCTGAATTGGAGAATAGTGTTAGAGAGTTTATGAATTCACAAAAGAATTTTAATGCTTTGCTTGAAGAGAAATTGCTTAAAGTTGATGATTCGGCTAGGAACATTGATAGAATTTCTCTTGAGGTTGATTCTTTAAAGCTTAGATCTATTCCTCCTAAGCATGATATCAATGAATCTCTCAAAGCCATGATAATTTCCATTAATGAGTGCAAGGAAAGAACCGCTAGGATGCGTGCTACGAAAGATGCCTTTATTAAAGCGTGTTCTTCCAATTCCTATGAAAATCAAGATGAAGATCTAAAAGTTATTTATGTATCCCCTATTAAATCTTTGTTTTGCAATATAAATCTTGATGAAACTGAATATGATCTTCCTCTACCTAGAAGGCGTTCCAAAAATTCAGAGTATTTAGATCTTGATGATGAAATTGATAAAGGTGGGATTGAAAGAAATAAAACCCTAGATGTTGCTAAACCCACTATATTGGATTTCAAGGAATTTAATTATGAAAGTTGCTCTTTAATTGATTGTATTTCCTTGTTGCAATCCGTGCTAAATTCTCCTCATGCGTATAGTCAAAATAAAGCCTTCACCGAACATATCGTTGATGCCTTGATGCAATCTTATGAAGAAAAACTTGAGTTGAAAGTTTCTATCCCTAGAAAACTCTATGATGAGTGGGAACCTACTATTAAAATTAAAATTAAAGATTATGAGTTCTATGCTTTGTGTGATTTGGGTGCTAGTGTCTCCACTATTCCCAAAGCTTTGTGTGATTTGTTAGATTTTCGTGGTTTTGATGATTGCTCTCTAAACTTGCATCTTGCGGATTCTACTATTAAGAAACCTATGGGAAGAATTAATGATGTTCTTATTGTTGCAAATAGGAATTATGTGCCCGTAGATTTTATTGTTCTTGATATAGATTGCAATCCTTCTTGCCCTATTATTCTTGGTAGACCCTTCCTTAGAACGGTTGGTGCAATTATTGATATGAAGGAAGGGAATATTAGATTTCAATTTCCATTAAAGAAGGGCATGGAACACTTTCCTAGAAAAAAATAAAATTGCCATATGAATCTATCATGAGAGACATTTATGGATTGCCTACCAAAGATGACAATACCTAGATCTATCCTCGCTTTTATGCCTAGCTAGGGGCGTTAAACGATAGCGCTTGTTGGGAGGCAACCCAATTTTATTTTAGTTTTTTTTCTTCTGTTTAGGAATAAATAATCCATCTACCTTCTGTTCAGATGCGGTTTTGTGTTTTAATTAGTGTTTGTGCTAAGTTAGACCTATAGGATCTTCTTGGATGATAGTTATTTGATTTTGCTGTAATTTCCAGAATCTTTCTGTTCACAAAACAATTGTTAAACATCACCAGAACGTGATAAAATACTGATTCCAATTGCTGCTGATAAATAAACAAATTGTCTAGGTCGTCCTAATTTTGGTAGATTTTTTGGAGTTCTAGAAGTTTGCATTAGTTACAGATTACTACAGACTGTTCTGTTTTTGACAGATTCTATTTTTTGTGTGTTCTTTGCTTATTTTGATGAATCTATGGCTAGTAAAATAGTTTATAATCCATAGAGAAGTTGGAATACAGTAGGTTTAACACCAATATAAATAAAGAATGAGTTCATTGCAGTACCTTGAAGTGGTCTTTTGTTTTCTTTCGCTAACGGAGCTCACGAGATTTCTATTGAGTTTTGTGTTGTGAAGTTTTCAAGTTTTGGGTGAAATCTTTTGATGGATTATGGAACAAGGAGTGGCAAGAGCCTAATCTTGGGGATTCCCATGGCACCCCCAAGATAATCCAAGGACACCAAAAAGTCAAAGCTTGTGGATGCCCTGGAAGGCATCCCCTCTTTCGTCTACTTCCATTAGTAATTTTACTTGGAGTTATATTTTTATTCACCACATGATATGTGTTTTGCTTGGAGCGTCTTGTATTATTTGTGTCTTTGTTTGTTAGTGTTCCACAATCCTCCTTTATGTACACACCTTTTGAGAGAGCCATACATGAATTGTAATTTGATACAATACTCTATGTGCTTCACTTATATCTTTTCAGCTTTATAGTTTTGCTCTAGTGCTTCACTTAAATCTTTTAGAGCATGGTGGTGGATTTGTTTTAAAGAAACTATTGATCTCTCATGCTTCACTTAGATTATTTTGAGAGTCGTTAATAGCATGGTAATTTGCTTAATAATAATAATAGGTTTGGTATTCAAGATTTGTAAAACTTTCTTTTGAGTGTGTTGAATACTAAGAAAAGTTTGATGCTTAATAATTGTTTTGAGATATGGAGGTGATAATATCAAAGTTATGCTAGTTGAGTAATTGTGAATTTGAGAAGTGCTTGTGTTGAAGTTTGCAAGTCCCGTAGCATGCACGTATGGTAAACGTTATGTAACAAATTTGAAACATGAGGTGTTATTTGATTGTCCTCCTTATGAGTGGCGGTCGGGGACGAGCGATGGTCCTTTCCTACCAATCTATCCCCCTAGGAGCATGCGCGTAGTGCTTTGGTTTTTGATGGCTTGTAGATTTTGGCAATAAGTATATGAGTTCTTTATGACTAATGTTGAGTCCATGGATTATACGCACTCTCACCCTTCCATCATTGCTAGCCTCTTCGGTACCGTGCATTGCCCTTTCTCACATTGAGAGTTGGTGCAAACTTCGCTGGTGCATCCAAACCCCGTGATATGATACGCTCTTTCACACATAAACCTCCTTATATCTTCCTCAAAACAACCACCATACCTACCTATTATGGCATTTCCATAGCCATTCTGAGATATATTGCCATGCAACTTTCCACCATTCCATCATGACACATCCATCATTGTCATATTGCTTAGCATGATCATTTAGTTGACATAGTATTCGTGGCAAAGCCACCGTTCATCATTCTTTCATACATGTCACTCTTGATTCATTGCATATCCCGGTACACCGCCGGAGCCATTCATATAGAGTCATACCTTGTTCTAGTATCAAGTTGTAATCATTGAGTTGTAAATAAATAGAAGTCTGATGATCATCATTTTCTAGAGCATTTTCCCAAGTGAGGAATAAAAAAAGGCCATAAAAAAGAGAAGGCCCAAAAAAAGAGAGAAAAAGAGAGAAGGGACAATGTTACTATCCTTTGCCACACTTGTGCTTCACAGTAGCACCATAATCATCCTGATAGAGAGTCTCTTGTTTTGTCACTTTCATATACTAGTGGGAATTTTTAATTATAGAACTTGGCTTGTATATTCCAACGATGGTCTTCCTCAAATGCCCTAGGTCTTCGTGAGCAAGCAAGTTGGATGCACACCCACTTAGTTTCTTTCGTTGAGCTTTCATACATTTATAGCTCTAGTGCATCCATTGCATGGCAATCCCTACTCCTTGCATTGACATCAATCGATGGGCATCTCCGTAGCCCGTTGATTATCCTCGTTGATGTGAGACTTTCTCCTTGTCTTCTCCACATAACCCCCATCATCATATTCTATTTCACCCATAGTGCTATATCCATGGCTCACGCTCATGTATTGCGTGAAGATTTATGAGTTTGAGATTATTAAAGTATGAAACAATTGCTTGGCTTGTCATCGGGGTTGTGCATAATGAGAGCATTCTTGTGTGACGAAAATGGAGCATGACTAAACTATATGATTTTGTAGGGATAAACTTTCTTTGGCCTTGTTACTTTGAGAAGACATAATTGCTTCGTTAGTATGCTTGAAGTATTATTATTTTTATGTTAATATGAACTTTTGTCTTGAATCTTTCGGATCTGAATATTCATACCACAGTTGAGAAGATTTACATTGAAATTATGCCAAGTAGCACTCCGCATCAAAAATTCTCTTTTTATCATTTACCTACTCAAGGACGAGCAGGAATTAAGCTTGGGGATGCCTGATACGTCTCCTACGTATCTATAATTTTTGATTGCTCCATGCTATATTATCTACTGTTTTGGACTATATTGGGCTTTATTTTCCACTTTTATATTATTTTTGGGACTAACCTATTAACCGGAGGCCCAGCCCAGAATTACTGTTTTTTGCCTATTTCAGAGTTTCGGAGAAACAAAATATCAAACGGAGTCCAAACGGAATGAAACCTTCGGGAACGTGATTTTCTCATCAGATAAGACCCATGAGACTTCGACCCTCCGTCAAGAAAGCCACGAGGCGGTCACGAGGGTGGGGGGCGTGCCCACCCCCCTAGGGCGCGCCCCCTGCCTCGTGGGCCCTTCAGAGCTCCACCGACGTACTTCTTCCTCCTATATATACCTACGTACCCCAAACGATCAGATACGGAGCCAAAAACCTAATTCCACCGCCGCAACCTTCTGTACCCACGAGATCCCATCTTGGGGCCTGTTCCGGAGCTCCGCCGGAGAGGGCCATCATCACGAAGGGCTTCTACATCATCCTAGCCCCTCCGATGAAGTGTGAGTAGTTTACCTCAGACCTACAGGTCCATAGTTATTAGCTAGATGGCTTCTTCTCTCTTTTTGGATCTCAATACAATGTTCTCCCCTCTCTTGTGGAGATCTATTCGATGTAATCTTCTTTTGGCGGTGTGTTTGTTGAGACCGATGAATTGTGGGTTTATGATCAAGTCTATCTATGAATAATATTTGTATCTTCTTTGAATTCTTTTATGTATGATAGGTTATCTTTGCAAGTCTCTTTGAATTATCAATTTGGTTTGGCCTACTAGATTGGTCTTTCTTGCAATGGGAGAAATGATTAGCTTTGGGTTCAATCTTGCGGTGTCCTTACCCAGTGACAGAAGGGGCAACAAGGCACGTATTGTATTGTTGCCATCGAGGATAACAAGATGGGTTTTTTATCATATTGCATGAAACTATCCCTCTACATCATGTCATCTTGCTTAAGGCGTTACTCTGTTTTTAACTTAATACTCTAGATGCATGCTGGATAGCGGTCGATGAGTGGAGTAATAGTAGTAGATGCAGGCAGGAGTCGGTCTACTTGTCTCAGACGTGATGCCTATATACATGACCATACCTAGATATTCTCATGACTATGCTCAATTCTGTCAATTGCTCAACAGTAATTTGTTCACCCATTGTAGAATACTTATGCTCTTGAGAGAAGCCACTAGTGAAACCTATGGCCCCCGGGTCTATTTTCCTCATATTAATCTCCATCACTTTAATCTTGCTTGCTTTTTACTTTGACTTTTTACTTTTCACTTTGCATCTCTATACCAAAAATACCAAAAATATTATCTATCATCTCTATCAGATCTCACCCCCGTAAGTGACCGTGAAGGGATTGACAACCCCTAGTCGCGTTGGTTGCGTGGAGCTATTGTTTTTGTGTAAGTACGAGGGACTCGAGCGTGGCCTCCTACTGGATTGATACCTTGGTTCTCAAAAACTGAGGGAAATACTTACGCTACTTTGCTGCATCATCCTCTCCTCTTCAGGGAAATCCAACGCAGTGCTCAAGAGGTAGCACAAGGTCAATCCATTGGTATGCCCCATGGCTGGATTTGCTTGCTTTGTTGTGTACTGGAGCTGCTCAATGAAATCCGTCAGTTTGCTCTTGGTCTTGGAGGATTACGGAAGAGGATATGTAGATCCTTCCAATCCCTAGAGACGTACTAGAAGTTATAAATGGTGGTCAGTACCAGGTATCATTTTTTTCTGAATCTAGGCAACCAAATATATCCTCTTCTCTGGCCCAGTGATTCGTAGATGATTCATAGTAAAGTGTCAGAGCGAGGTGATTCTAGCATTTGCATCTTCTGTGGAAACTTTTAGGGACTTCGTATCATTCAACAAAGGCAGACCTTCTGACTGCTTCCGTGTATTTGTGTTGAACAGAACATTAGGTTTCTAAATTGTGCACACGTGTTGAAGGCTTAGGTGCTAACCGTTAGGTGAAGTAAGGTTTGCTTACTTTCTTATGTGGTTTGTGGAAAAGAAAGGGCTTCCACCACCATGAATATTCCAAAAAAATCATACTTCATGTTTGGTAATACATGAAGCTGCAGTCTTTATAGATATCCTTTATAGATCAAGGATATACATTATCATCTGCATTCATCTGGTATTTTTTTATGACAGTTGGTTGTGGCTGAAACCACACATCTTCATTGAGATTTAGATGGACAGGATAAGAGTGTCGAGAAAGCATTGGAATTCAGATCATAAGCCTATTTCTACAATAATGCACTAACAAAAAACAAAGAAAAAACATGGACCTGAATGTCTAGACATGAAGTAGTCAAATAATTCTATACCATGGCTTACTGATGCAAATATGTTGTCTACTAGGTAGTTATGCAAACATCTGTTCCACCTAGGTTCTTACTTATACACACTTGTACTTTCTGTTGTAGTAGTTAATTAAAAATGTTTGTTATTTAATTTGGTTTCTAAAGATGCTACCATTGTAGTGTTAATTAGTCTTAATCTTTTAATGTAAAATACTCTAACTAATGGTTTGCCATATAGCCATGGAATGTATATAGTTTGGTTCGGGCACCCTGAAATAAAGTAAATGTTTCTACATGTATAGCCCTTGGGAACCATCTATGTTTGAGTCTAGTGATCCACATGTATATGTAATCACTACATCTATCAACTGCAGAGATAGATGATTTTGTACTGCCAATGATATAAGTTCTCGGAAAGTGATTCCACCTCTGGAGAATAGTTCGGTATTTGCGTGAGCCCTTGTGCTACAATACTTGCTCTATGTTTCACCACATCATTGTTCTCAATTCCATTTCTAGAAGAAAACTGGTGTATATATTGCTTATGAATACCTTCTCATTATTGAGCAAGATTATTTCTACCTAGATTATAACCTTTGCTTGAGTTCAGTCCGAGTGTTGTTCACACTTTGCCATGGCCATGGTGTTTGGATCTGAATCACTTGAAAGGTTTTTTCAATCTAGTTGAGAAATGCATGTCGACAATTGTAGACTTCCGGTTATATGTTTCTCCAGAATCTATATATCAATATATAGTTGATGGAAATATCATTACCCATGGTAACTGCTCGTGATTTCCCAATGCGACTGAGTCGGGTATTCCGATGTCCCGGTCATTGTGAGCACTATGACCTGGGTTGGTGGAGGTTTCCCATCCACTGGGTGTATACTACCCATTAGGTGTCTGTCAACGTAAAGTTGACTTGCATTTGCTGATTCAGAGGCCTTGATATCCTTGCTTGCAAGAAGCTGAATCCTGATGTACTATTGTTGTACTTCTCCCATGTTGCTTTGAACGGGGAGTTGAGTGGTTTTAGTTGGTACCTCCACTCTTTTCGACATATTTTTGCAGGATTATAGGATTGCATGGCACCTTTATAGTTAATAAATGAATCTGGCAGGTTATTTGCAATGTGTTGCAAAATCTTCTGAATGGATGGTTCAGATCTTTGAGTACGTGGATTTGAGGCAGAAATGTGTTGAACATTCCACTAATTTTTTTGGCATTCTTTATGGTACTTAAAATCTCCCCCTAATGCCTAGAAATGTTCCTCATTGAATCAACATACTGGCCTTGAATTACTCCCCATATGAGGGGCTTGAGGTATTGACGGTAATACAGTTATTCCTCACATAGATCCCAACTATATGTTGAGGGGCCAATGATGTATGCTGGGGTGGTGATATCGATATGTAACCGAATTACTGCAGATGGGGAATGTTTGGTAGACTTCCACATATCAAAGATAGAGGGGAGTAATATTATGCAGTTTGGTCATGAGCATGTAAAACTACATGACTCCAACGTAAAGTTGGTAATTTGCAATTCCAGAGTAAAGATAATGCAATGAGCTTAACTGTTTGGATAAAGGATTCTACCAAACCATTTCGAGTCTAGACATTAGGACAAATTGCTAAACTTCAATCCGAGGGCCATTGAGAAAGGCACTCAAGGATAATTCTGCAATGCTATCCATTTGACTTGCTTGAAATCGATGTCAGGATAATGAGCCAATGGTTTCGTGTGAATAAAGCACATACTTATGACCATCATGTAGATATGTCTTTTAAAACCATGGAATATCTGAATAGTCTACTCAATGGTCGGGAAGAGCCACTTACCTCGACTTGATGCATTCAAGGAGTATGAGTGGTTCAGCATACACTTTAAGGTGTGCGAGCCTTAAAATTTGCCTCCCTGTGTCACATGTAGTGCACATAAAATCCAAATATTGTTAGAATTTGGCATCATAAACCATTGGTATTGTTGATAGTTTCGGTTTCAACCCAATTTAAATGATGACCAAAGCGGGAATGCCAAGTTTGTCATGCAAAAGACCCTCTGAAAAACTATCTCGTATGCAACATGTGCTACAGGTTTTGTAGTATGCGTAGTGCAATGCCGATGATACAAAGAGAATATGCTTGCCATATCCGTGGCATACGGTAAAGAGAAGATAGTTCTCTTCGTTGTCATCATAAGTTTCATATGGAAACTATTTTGATGGATACCTCTATAGTTTAGTAGGGTACGAGTTAAACCCTGAAGCAATAAATCATCCTGACGTTACTCGAGTACCCACAGGGACAGTAAATATGACTCAAGTTGAGCCAACAAATACCTCATCGCGTCTAGCGATTTTAAAATATCTCCTTTCTCTCAATGAGAGTGGAAACATTTCACTTCCCTAAGTATATATAGAGTTCGTGGTGCATATGTCCACATGGCACAAATCATCTTTCATTAGATTGAACCCCATAGAAATCTATATACAGACATAAACATTCTCAAGAAAATCACTGTCAGATATATAGAATAGATACAAATGAATTTGTACCAAAGTGCTGATACAATATATTGTGATGTACAATATGATGACAATAATACATATGTTCTTATTACAACATCAGAAATGGACATAAATTATATTGACCACCCAGGAGACTGGGAGACTATTCATTGTCTCCAAACATGTCGGTTGAGGCATATTCAACCATCACGTTCTTCGTGCCCATAGGGTCCTGTCACCTTTGATGATGTCGGGTTGAAGGTTGAAGTGAAGCCCTTGAGGTCCCTTGTATCCAGGGATTTCTAATACATAATAATCATATGCTGAGATCTAGATCGATATAATGCCCTATGATGCATAGGGTAACATAATTATTCTGTTAGTGGTGTGACTCCAAACGTAGGTGAATCCTACAGGTCTTGGATTGCACACATTATCCCATGTGAAACAAGAGCGATCATGATGTCCATGACCCAGGTAGGGCTGTGGTGGCCATTGACGGCGAATGCCTCAAACTCTCTAGCCATCGGTTACCAGAGATAATTAATTTATGACCAGTAAATTAAAGACCATCATGGTTAGTGTTGTAATGAATTTTGCAGAAATAATGGATATTTCAAGAACTTAGCTTGAAACCATTAGTGTGAATCTCAAATTGCTAAGTATGACACTTTGAAGATAATCTTCAAAATGGAGTAGATCTCGCAACACTAAGGAGTATAATCTCATGAAATCAGTAGAAACTCACACGTCGAGTGCCTTATGTCATGACTTAATAAAATGTGTGGGAGAGCACTATGGCAATCATAGTGTCAAAAATGGCAAAATGTAGGCTTAAACAGTAAAGGTAGATACTCTGCAATGAAGTAGATGTACACTCTACCCCGTGATCCCAAAACATCAATTTGAAGAAATCACATAAAATTCTGCATATCAGTTCTTGCTTGTATTGAGCCAAAAAGGCTCAATTAAGATGAATTGATTTTTATTTGCAAGATTAAAAAAACTCAATTGCAAATGGTGGATGTATAATCTCAACATGTAGGACATGGAAATATATTACATCACACATATGTTTTGGAATACAAGGTATTCTACATAAACACAGTAAATAACAGTGTAAGATAGGAAAATACACGACTAGGACTGCTGTTAGATACCAATATGCTTAAGCAAATAAAAAAATGCAGGTGGCTAGAGAACATGCAAATGGGCCTCACGGAGCAGCCCAGGTAGCACCGTCCTGGCCAGCCAAATCCAGAAACAAGAAACCGAGGGAGCACCGGGCTCTCACAGCGATTAGGGACTCCTGGCCATCCGATCGAAAGTCCCTCGCGACACAGACCGTCGGATCTCGATCCAAATCGCTATGGGTCGTTGTGTATTTACCCGATCAACGTCAGCTGTCGGATAAAATTCCAATTGCATCAGAATGTAATATCCTTGCCCTCACCAGGGTATTTTAGTCATTTCATATATGGGTATAAAACTGTAGCAGCACTGTGGTGAGTGAAAACCTAGACGCCTCCTCCCGCACTCGCGCCCCTCTATTCTCTTCCCAGCTGCGGCGGCTCTCTCTTCCTCCCGCACCTCACGCCACCACCCTTGCCTCCTCCCATCCCGCCGGCTGTCTTCCTCCCCCCACGCAGGTCGTCCCCCACCTCTTGCATCTCATCCGCGTCGCACCCTTCCTTTGCCCCTCCCGTCGTTCCCCTTCCCTAACCATAGAAACCGATGAGGAGGCCGAGCCGCCAACCGCCGCTAGCCATCGACACCTCCTGTTCGACCACGTAGAGGGAGCACCGGACCATCGTCCTTGCGTTCGTACTCCTCCATGAAGAAGACGACCCAAGGTAAGCCGCATCCAATCCATCTTGCAAAGGCAGCGGTGAGCACCCCTTCTACTCCCTCACTCTTTCTCTCTGACCGTTGCTTCTCCCAAACTGCAGGAGACGAATGAGTTGTGTCGGCGTTCTGGGAACGGGGGTCCCTAGACTTGCCTGCCTGCGGCCTGCGGCGTGGCTCGAATGGGGGCCCAGCGTGGCCCACCTTCATCAACACAAGGCTCAAGACCCTCGCGAGGGGCCAAGCCTCGCGAGGCGGACGACGCGGCGCTTCCTCAAGCACGGCCTCCTTAGCCTGGCTCACGAGGAGGCGGAGAGATCAAGGCGGGTACCTCACGAGGTGCCCATGACGCAAGCCATGACGACCAAGGGTGCCAGGCGGGTGCCAGCGTGCTCAGCGTCTCCCTTTCCTCTTTGGTGCAAAGGGGGCAAGCGCAGGTGAGAGGATCAAGCAAAGGCACCCGTTTCGGTGCAACGAGACCAAGACCAGTCCAACTGTGGGAAGGAGGTCACCACGGAGCCCAGGACGGCGTCACCACAGGGCCTTTGGCAGGCGAAGACCAACTTTAGTCAGGATAAGTGTACCAGATGTTCCCCTTCGAATTGGCCAATTGTTGGCGCCCTTCCCGCTCAATATTTGGGAAGAGGCCCAGGGCCTTTGCCTATAAATAGGACTAGTCACCCACAGGGTAGAGGCATCTGATTCAGTATCTAGAGCAAGTAGAGAGAGAGAGAGAGAGAAAGAGAAGGGCGATCGAACTCCCCCTAGCAGTTCATCCCCTAGCCAAGAACAGGCCCTCGCGAGGCTGTTCTGCCTTGTACTATTCTTCCTCATCAGCCCAAGAGGCAATCCATCCACCACAAACTAGAGTAGGGTATTACACCACAACGGTGGCCCGAACTAGTATAAACCCTGTGTCTCTTGTGTTGTTCTTCTGGTAGTTAGTTCTTTGCGAGGCGGAGAGGTAGAGGGCACGATCTCCGCGCGCACCCCAGAGTTCGAACCTTAAGGGTCTGCCGGAACCCGTGATCCGACATTTGGCGCGCCAGGTAGGGGTGCGCCGGAATCTGTCTTCCACCGCTCCGCCCTCCTCCGACCATCGCATCCATGTCTGACGCTCGTCGGGCCCGCGCCGAGCGCCGGGCCGCCATCGCTTCCCGCGTCGTCCAGATGGCCCCTGTCGGTGGGCGTCCTCGCCGTTCCCCGTCGCCCACCGTCAACGCCGCCACCGGCCCGGCGGGGAATGAGCAGCAAGCATCCTCTCAGCACTCGTCCGTGCGGCGAGATGGCCGCACCGCTACTCCGTCGCTCACCCCGGCCGGTTCTTCATCGCACGTGCTTTGCGCGCCCTTGGAGGCTTGAGCTGCGCTCATCGCGGCGAACGAGCTCCTGCGCTGCCGCCCCGTCGACGACGTCTACGAGGAGTGGCTCGGCCGCGTCGCCAAGCTCGTCCGCGCCGCAGGGGGCTCTCCCGCGCCTTCCGCACCGCTGCGCCGCACTCCCCCCCGCGTGGGCAATGAAGCCCCGGGGGCATTCCAGCCGCCTCCCTTCCAAGAAGAGTCCATGGCCCCAAGGCGCGCAGCTCCTGGGCGGAACCCGCCCCGTCATGCGCCGGTCCAGTAGGAACAGAGCTGCCAAGAAGTCCCGGGACCGCAAGAGGCCGCCCGGGCGCTCCCAGCCCTGGCTCGCCGAGACCCCGCTCCAGCTCCGGCACGTCAAGACCCCGCGTTGCTCCCAGCTGCAGCGCAAGGGGACCCGCAAGGCCAAGCTCTCCCTCAACCAAAACCTCCCGCGACCACCGCTGGCTGCCGCGCCTACACCGCCGAGCTGCGAGGAGTCGCATGGCCCGGCAAGTTCAAGCCGGACCTGCCCCTCGCTACGATGGCATGACTGATCCCACAGAGTTCCTCCAGCTTTACCAGCTGGGAATCGAAGTTGCCAGCGGGGACGAAAAGGTCATGGCGAACTGGTTCCCCATGGCGCTGAAGGAAGGTGCTCGCACTTGGCTCCTGAACCTGGCCCCAGGCACGACCTCCTCCTGGGACCAGATGCGTACCCGCTTCATCGCCAACTTCCAAGGTACCCGCGACCGGCCTCCCGCCGTGAGCGACATGCGTCGCATCAAGCAGTAACCTGGGGAGACCCTGCAAAAGTACATCCAGCGCTTTAACAATGCGCGCCTCAAGATCCCCAGGGTGTCCGAGGAAGCCATCATTTCGGCCTTCTCCGATGGTGTGCGCGACGTCAAGATGAAGCAGGAGTTGGCGATGCATGAAGACCTCTGCACCTCCCTGGAGCTGTTCAACCTGGCGACCAAGTGCGCCAGGGCTGAGGAGGGACGCCTTTCTCTCCTCGAGCTGCCTGCCGCAGACCCAGAAGAGAAGAAGCCCAAGGCCAAGGACGTGAAGCGCAAAGGGGCTGCCGTGCTCACGGCAGAGCCGGACACCAAGCGGGGCAAGGATCTGCCCGAATCCTCCAGGGGCAGCCGGTACTGTGTGTACCACGACCTCCACACCCACAACACCAATGAATGCCAAGAACTCTGCGCCGTGCGAGAAGGAAGAGTCGGCCGACGCCCTGACCGTGCTGACCGGGGCTACGGCCGAGGAGGAGGAAGGAACCCGGGACGCTGGGAAGATCGTGGCCCACGTCAAGGCTGGAGTGACCAACCTCGCGAGGACCGCTGGCGTGACCCGCCTCGCGAGGGGGACTGGAGGGATCAGCCTCATGAGGATCGCCCTCATGGCAACCCGGGCCTGCCGCCGTTGCCGCCTCAGCCAAGAAGGAATGAAGACCGCCACCAAGACGAGGGGGCTGGGGGCTTCCAGGAGCCTCGCGCCATCGCCTGCATCCTGGGCGGGGCTCGAGCCCCAGCCTCTCAGCGTATCTTCAAGCAGTTTGCTCGCGAAGTGAATGCAGTTCTCCCCAAGCTCGAAGCGACGCGTCCCCTCAGGTGGGCGGCCTGCACCATCACGTTCAGCTCAGCAGACCAGCTCAAGTGCGCGGCCACATCCGAAGTCCTCCCAATGCTTTGTTCCCCAGTCATCAGCAACGTTCTGGTCACCAGGACCCTCATCGACGGAGGGGCAGGGCTCAATGTCTTGTCCGTGGGAACATTCAGCAGCCTCCAAGTGCCCTATGACCAGCTTCAGCCAACCAAGCCCTTCTCCGGAGTCACTGACGGTTCCACGGTCCCGATCAGGCAGGTCTGCCTCCCAGTCACCTTTGGGGCCCGCAACAACTACCACACCGAGCTCATCGACTTTGACGTCGCCCACATCCGCCTGCCGTACAACGCCATCCTCGGGTACCCGGCGCTGGCCAAGTTCATGGCCGTGACTCACCACGGCTACAACGTCCTCAAGATGCCAGGAAGCGGCGACATCATCACGGTGCCCTGTGAAGAAAAGGATGCAGTGTGTTCCCTGGAGCAAGCCTTTCAGGCCGCGTCACTAGAAGACCCAGATCGCGGAAGCAGGAGGCTTCCTGAGACCGCCCCCAAGAAGAAGAAGACGACGTCAGGCTCAGCCCCTCAGGAGGCAGGCCCTTCTGGGCCCGCGTCTGCCCAGGGGGATCCTCCTTCAATCGCATAGGAAGGCGCGCCCGGCGCCCTCCTCAGGCAGGGCTCGGGGGCTCTCACCTGGAGGGCCACCGACCTCGCCAAGTTGACGAGGGAGGCGCTTGGGCACCATGTGGAGGCGTGTTTCGAAGCACGTTTCCCTCGCAAGGAAGCCAGGGAAGGAAGGTCAGACCAGCAGGAGTTTGTTAGCAAGGCCATTCAAGAACTACAGGAGTCAAGGATCATAAGAGGTTGCCGCCGCCCACCAGCTGTGGCTCCCCATCCAGGCGAGGATGGTGGGCTGCGCGTCTGCGTCGACGTACCGGGGCTCAATCAGATCGCCACGACGGAGCGCCTCTGGCCCTCACAAGTGGGGCGCTGCGGAGGACCACCCCACAGCTATGTTCGCATGCCTTATGGCCTGCCGAGCGTGGTTGCGGCGTACCAGCGCCTCATGAGGAGCGTCTTGGAGGCGCAAGAATACCGGCGTTCCACAGCCCTGACGGAGATGGAGGTTGCTCGCGAGGAGCCACCAGTTCCTCCGGAGCCTCCCGAGGCCCCTGGGCCTGGGGTCTCGTGGGGATCGGCTTCTGCAGCCCATCGCGTCTGCTGCACCAACGCCACTGCACCGACGACATCTTTAGGTGACACCTTTCAAGTTTCATTCCCAGCTGGGAGCGCCCTCCCAGGGTTGCGTCATTCCCAGGCCACGTGGGTCCGTCCCTGTGGCATGTATCCCTTTTTATCTTTTCAGTCGCTAGCTTGCTTTGCTGGGGGCGCCCCTCGGGCTGCATCATCCCCAGGCCACTCGGGCTAGGCCCAAAGGCATGTATCCCTTCCGCGTTTATTTCCAGTTATGCATTCGCCCATCATGCTTGATTACTTGATGCCGTCCATGACACCTTTTCTTCTTCATGTCGACCACTTGCACGTTAAAGGGGGGGTGCCTGAGCATCGCTACTCAGGGCTCTTACTGGCTCTCCAGCCCTCACCCTCTGGCCTTGTCCACGGCATCGCGACCTGGCATACCAGCGACGGCTGAGACAAGCTCGAGGGCCGGGACCCGAGGACGTAGAGTGCCGGCATCTAACCAGATTTTGCAGGAACACATCTCAAGATACGGCCCAGTGCCAGGCGCAACCCGCCTAGAGGTAGGGCCTCATGAGTCCCGCGCTGGCTCACGGGTGCCCAGATACACCTCACCTAGCTCTACCATGCCAGCCACGTGTCAGGGCGGGGCTGTACACGCCCCGGGGGCTCCTCCCGGAGGGGAGCCCCCTCCCACGTACCAGTGGAAGCACCATGCTCCGCGCTGGCTGACGACACTGCCGAGGAGCGGCTATGCCCGTACACATACGGAAGCGTTATGCTCCGCGCTGGTGATAAACAACTGAGGGTGGCCTCCGGGCCGCGTTAACCTCAGGGAGCCCCGAGCTCAGTGGCCGGCCTCATCGCAACGCCTCCCCCTGGGAGCGCCGCGCGAGGGGGATGGGCACGGGGGCTACGACTGGGTCACGCTCAGCCGTACGCCCCAGCCAGGCCCCTCGGGCCTGGTTTCATCGCGCGTCTCTCCCCGAGTGGGGCCAAGGTACGAAGGCCGTTTGCGCGTCAAGGGGGACTCCTGAGCATCGCGACTCAGGAGCCTAACTGGTTCCATAGCCCCTCACTCCTTAGTTCCAAAAGGCTATGCTGGGCGAGGTACGCGCGGGGTCGGGCTCTGCAGACGTAGAACGGTAGCCCCGCCTACATTCCATCTCATGCTGTTTGCGCATCAAGGGGGACTCCTGAGCATCGCGACTCAGGAGCCTAACTGGCTCCATAGCCCCTCACTCCTTAGTTCCGAAAGGCTATGCTGGGCGAGGTACGCGCGGGGTCGGGCTCTGCAGACGTAGAACGGGAAACGCACCTACATCGCGCTTCCCTACTTGTTGTTCGTGCGCCAAGGGGGACTCCTGAGCATCGCGACTCAGGAGCCTAACTTGTCACGTGGCCCCTCATTCCTTTGGTCCCGTCCTGGTTTCCGGTCGGGGCTGATGCTGGGTGAGGCATGCGCGAGGCCGGGCTCTGCCGGCGCAGAACATAAGCAAGTAGGGAAGGGGATCATAAAAATTCAAGGAACTTAAAAGTAAATATTACAACCCATATTGTCGCCTTGGTACCAAACGCAAATTTAAATGCCTCCCCGAGGCGTCGTTGTCGGGGGGAATCGGCTTCCTCGAACACCTATGGGGACCGAGCCCCTTACTGGTTCGGCGGGGGGCGGAGGTTGCACAAAGAGCAGATCAAGGCGGTGCACACAGGGGGATTTTACCCAGCTTCGGGCCGCAAAGATGCGTAAAACCCTACTGCTGCTTGGTGGATTGTATTGTGTTCTTGCTCGGGAGCGCGCGGTGCTACAGTACACGCGGGCCGCCGGCGAGGTCAAGCGTAAAGATCCGTCTCCCCCCACTACGTGCGCATGGGGCCTCCTTTTATATGCTCAAGGGGTTACCCACAGGTGGCAGCGTAGGTGAGGGCAAAAATGGTAGAATGCTGTAGTGGGTACAGCTGCCTGCACAGTGGCTGTACAGTGCTATCATACCTAACTCTGACGGCGGGGGACAAGGGCATTAAATGCCCATCCGCGTCGCCCAGACGGAGCAGGGGAGTGGACCGTCAGGAGCGCCACCGTTTGCCACGATGGCTACTCTGTCAGCTTCGCTTCGCCACCGCATGCCCCTCGCTGCTCAGCCTCCCGCCACGTGCGCCTGGAATGCCCCCCAGAGCGACACGTTGGTGGGTGAGCTGGAGCGCAGGCACGAGGTGGTAACTTGCCGCGGCAAGCGCCTTGCCGCGGTGGATGTCTTGTCGCACCCGGGAGCTTGTTGCTCACCGGGCCTTGCCAGGGCGCGGGGCGCGCCGTGGCAGGGTCCTTGTCGTGCCATGGATGGCCTTCCCGGCAAGCTCCTCTTGCCGGGGTCTTGCGCTTCGAGCGGCAGTCCCGGCAAACTCCTCTTGCTAGGGCCTTGCTCTCTTCGGGTGGCCTTCCCGGCAAGCTCCTCTTGCCGGGGCCTTGGCTCAAATACTTTGTTCTTGAATGGCCCAAGAGGGGACCACTGAGGGTCTTTGCGATCGCCTGGCAGGCCTTGCCGCAGGGTGCTACGACTGCCTGTGCACAAGTTCGGGGTACTAAGGTACCCCTACTTTAGTACACCGACAGGAGCCCCCGGGCCTGGGCCATACACGGTGCCGAGCGCTGTTGGGCCAGGCCCAAAACAGTGCATGGGCACGCGCGGCCTGGGTCACGGTACATCTTTTTCTGCGCCCACCACGCCCTCCCCGAACGGCACGCGTCGAATGCGGCATCGTGGGGGAGAGGCGTGTGTGACATGGGTGGCGTGCGCGGGGCCGAGCCCTGCACGCATGCGTCACGTCGCAATAAATGGGGACGGTTCGTGCCATCTTCATAAGTAGAGGGAGGTGTGGAGGCGTGGCTCCTTCGCTGGATGGGGCCGAGGCACGGTTTCCGAGGCGCCCGTTCCCCACGATCACGGGGTGGGGGAGAGGCCGCCTCACCCGTCGCCTCGGCCCTGCACGTCAGCCACGCGGCCTCCATGCACCTGGAGTTGCGGACGGTGGAGGCGGGAAACCGGGGCGTCGCGGGTCGAGGCAGCAGGCCGGTCCCGGTCGCCTGGCCTCCCTGCGCCCTGATTGGTCGAGCGGGGCGGTCGAGTCCCCACCCTGCTCCTTTATAAGGAGCAAGAGGGGGCCGACGGGAACCCACACTCCTCCATCTCTTCCTCATCTGACCCCCTCTCTCCATTAGCCATGGAGAAAGGGAATCCGGGTCCTTCACCGGTGGCGGCGAGGGTTGCCGCCAGGCAGCGCGCCCCTCCTCCCCTTGCACCCGCGGTGGCGGAGCCAGCCGCAAGGGGAAGTGGGAGGGGGCGAGGTCGTGGACGAGGCCGTGGTGCTCAGGGAAGAGGCAGGTGGGGCGACGCGCCGGCCTCGCCTCCGCCAGCGGCCCTTCTTCCCACGGCGGTCCATCTCGGGGACGATCCTTGCGAGTTCTTCGTCAGGCTGCGCCGGGCGCCTCGTCGCCGCCTCCGCCTTCCGGCTCCTTTCGCGAGCGTGATGGAGATGGAGCAACCCGAAACGCTAAGGTTGCGCATGAAGGGCTGCGGGATCAGCGGCACGCGGGTCCACGTCGAGTTCCCAGCCCCCGGCGTGGTGTATCTTGGCCGAGGGTGGAAGGCATTCGCTCATATCCACACCTTGACGGAGGGGTTCACCCTCCATTTCAAGTTTATGGAGGGCGATCTCCTCTCCGTCAAGGCCTTCGGGGACTTCGGGACCCGGGCCAGGTGCTGCGTGGATAGCTCCTCCTACAGCGAAAGCTCCTCCTCGAGCGAGGGCGATGAGGAGGGGAGCGACAGCGACGACGAGGGCAGCGGTCGTCGGGATGACGGGTCCGACTAGGCGCCGGTCGCAGCTCCGTGTAGCACCGGCGACCCCATCATCCGGGTCGCCGGCTCCTTGAGCTTCTCGGGGTCGTCTTCCCGGGCGGCTGGAGTGGCGAGGCTGCGGAAGAGAAGGAGGACTGGCGGCAAGGCCGTCAACTCGGAGTACGAGGGCTAGGTGCCCCCGACAGCGTGTTGACGTCCCGCTGCCTCATCTTCGAGCTCCATCTCCGGCGCCACTGCCACCATCCAGCCTCCGGAGCCCCCGGGGTGTTCTCTTGGTGTCTTCTGCCACCCGTAGCTCGCCTAGGCGCCCCTTTTGCCCTTTTCGCCTCCTTGTCCTACCTCCTGAGGATAGAGACAAGAAAGGGATTATGGGCACCTCATCTTTTTTCAATCTATAAGCCTTCGGGCCTTAGTTGCATTTAAAGCTTGTAATCCCATCTTTCCATGTTTTTCATTCTCTCTGAACTGTACCTGAGCGGAATGTTTTTGATGAAAAGGGGGAGTTTGCCGGGCCATTTGTCCCGTGGGTGGAACCCACGCCAAGGAACGAACCCTTTGTATCGTTAGGATAGACATTTCTTCGCCCAGCAACAGGCCCTGCCGTCTTCCCGCGTCGCTCGGCCCTCTTCACGCCTTTGGCGGAGGCGGGGAGAAGGCGGGATCCGGCCCCCCGCTTCGCCCCTTTGCCGCCGTGACTACTACCAAGACGGGCCCCAGGAACGCGCTCTGGGGCCTGTCGTCGAGGGAGCACCGCAGCTTTTAGGGGGGAAAAGGGTTTTCATATTCCACAGTTCATGAGAGAATGCATGACAAGGGATGCGAAAACTTATCTGGGATTGCAGCCCCCGGCAGCTTTGGCTTGCCGCGAACGAATCTTCGTACTTGCAGCCCCCGGTAATACTGGCTTGCCGAGGACCTGATGCTGGCCCGCCCTTCTTCTTTTCTTCGCCTTTAAGTGGTCTGGCCAGGATGTACAAACCCCTGCGAACCAAAGGGATCGAAAGAATAGGAAAAAGGACGCAGACTCGACCTCTAAGCTAGGGGTTAGCAGCTGTTAGGCACTATCAACCCTAACCAAGGACGAGACCCGACTCAGCATGCATGCTAAAACTTAGGGCGCCAGCGCTTCATTTCTGCTGCTCAGGGTCTGCGCCTGGCTTTGTACAAAGGATTACATGCAATTGCGACAAGACTTGTACAAAAGGTTGGTTGCCGGGCGGGCCCCGACAACCGTGCCTTATGGGTAAAACTTATGAAGATGCTCAATATTCCAGGAGTTGCTCACCGGAGTGCCATCTTCGGTCTCGAGGCGGACAACGCCAGGCCTCGTGACTCGTCTCACCCGGTAAGGGCCTTCCCACTTCGGCGTCAACTTATTATGATTCTTGGCGGACGGGGCGCGCCGAAGAACAAGGTCGCCTTCCTCGAAGCTTCTGGCTTTAACTTTGCGGCTATGATAGCGGCACAAAGCTTGCTGGTAGCGAGAGGCTCGCACAGCAGCCTGAAGACGATCTTCCTCAAGGAGCAGCGCGTCATCTTCACGCAGCCGCTCTTGCTCAAGCTCATCATAAGAGAGCACTCGAGGTGACCCGTATACGAGTTCCGTGGGGGTAACTGCTTCTGCTCCATAGACTAGAGCGAATGGTGTCTGGCCAGTGGCTCGATTTGGCGTCGTTCTGATCGACCAAAGAGCCACCTGCAGCTCCTCGATCCAGTTTCTTCCGCACTTGTGCAGCCTGTCAAAAGTTCTGGTCTTGAGCCCGCGCAGTACTTCGGCGTTGGCCCTTTCAGCTTGACCGTTGCTCCTGGGATGAGCAACAGAAGCGAAGCAGACCTTGGCGCCGAGATCTTGGACGTATTGCATGAAGGCGTGGCTCGTGAATTGCGTACCATTGTCGGTGATGATCCTGTTGGGGATCCCGAAGCGGCAGACAATCAACCTGAAGAACTTGATGGCTGACTTTGTTGTCACCTTCCTCACTGGTTCCACTTCCGGCCACTTTGTGAACTTGTCGATTGCGACGTACAAGTACTCAAAGCCCCCGACAGCTCAGGGGAAAGGGCCGAGGATATCGAGCCCCCAGACCGAAAATGGCCAGGATAAAGGGATCGTCTGGAGAGCTTGAGCTGGCTGGTGTATCTGCTTGGAATGGAACTGGCACGCTTCACACTTGGTTACTTGTGTAGTTGCATCCTGGAGGGCTGTCGGCCAGAAGAAGCCTTGCCGAAACGCTTTGCCGGCAAGTGCTCTTGCGCCAATGTGGTGACCACATATGCCTCCATGTATCTTTGCCAACAGCTGCTGTCCGTCTTCCCGGGGAATACACTTCAATTTCACACCGTTGCGCCCTCTTCTGTATAGTGTGTTGTCGACGAACTGGTACATACTCGAGCGCCGGGCTAATCTTTCCGCTTCTTCTTGTTCTTCGAGAAGTTCTCCGTACTGGAGGAAATGGACAGTCTGCCGCGCCCATGCTGGAGCCTGCGGCTCGACAACAAGGACTGAAGGCACTTCTGCCGCTGCGGTAACGTCTGCTTCTACGGCGAGGATCTGGGGCTCGGCCGGAGCTTGACGTTCCCCGGCAAGCTTGCCGGAACAAAGCTTGTCGGGAGCGCCTGCTTCTACGGAGTAAACCCTGGGGTTTTCCGGAGCAGACGATTCCTCAGCGCTCTTGGCGTCGATCCTGGGGACCTTCTTGGCGGCGGCTCTGGGGAGCTCTGCCGGAAGATAGTCGCCGGAGACCAACTTCCTCTTCTTGATCTGTCTGGTTGATGGCGTTACGGATGGCTGAGTCAGCTTGAGCACAAAGGTCCCTGGTTCCACAGGTAACTTAAATGCTGCGCACTTTGACAGGCCGTCAGCGATGTCATTCTCAGCTCTTGGAATGTGTTCCATCTGCAGGCCGTCAAAGTGCTCTTCCAGCTTCCTCACTTCATCAACGTATGCTTCCATCAACGGACTCTGGTAATCCTTGTTCACTTGGCGGACGACGAGCTGTGAGTCACCCCTGACAATGAGCTTCTTGATCCCAAGTTCTGCCGCGATCCTGAGACCGGCAAGCAAACCTTCATACTCTGTAGTATTGTTGGTTGCTTGTTCCTTGGGGAAGTGCATCTGGACTACGTACTTGAGGTGCTCTCCGGTGGGCGCGACAAGTAACGCGCCAGCGCCGGCGCCTTGCAGCGAGAAGGCGCCATCAAAGTACATCAGCCACTCTTTGCCTGCTTCTTTGGCGGGGATGCTCGTCTCTGGGATATCTTCGTCCGGTGTTGGTGTCCACTCCACTATGAACTCCGCCAAAGCTCTGCTTTGGATAGTCGAGGTGCTCTCGAACTGGAGACCGAAGCTCGACAGTTCTAGTGCCCACTCGACAATCCTGCCCGTTGCTTCTGGATTTTGCAGTATCCTCTTCAGCGGAAAGCGGGTGACAACTGTAATCTCGTGTGCTTGGAAGTGATGGCGCAGCTTTCTCGAGGCCATGAGGAGGCCAAAAAGCAATTTCTGCACACCAGAGTACCTTGACCTGCCCCCTGTAAGAGGGAGCTGACAAAGTACACTGGGCGCTGCACCATTTTCTTCTTCCGCACCTCCACTTGCTCCTGCGCGGATTCATCCTCGTCGGGGCCAGAGCTTGTCGGGGAAGCCCCCTGCTTGTCGCTGGACGTGCTTGTCGCGGTCGCTGGCTCATCATCGGCCTCCCTCTCCGCTACTAACGCAACACTAACCACTTGATTAGTTGCCGCTAGGTACAGCAGCAGCTTCTCTTGTGGTTTAGGCGCGACAAGTATCGGAGCGGAGGACAGGTATTTCTTCAGGTTCTGCAGCGCAGCCTCCGCTTCCGGAGTCCATTTTACTGGACCCGCCTTTTTCAAAATTTTGAAAAATGGCAGGGCGCGCTCTGCAGACCTAGAGATAAACCTGCTGAGAGCCGCGACGCAGCCGGCAAGCCTTCGCACGTCCTTGACACGGTTTGGTGCCTCAATCTGCTCAATGGCCTTGATATTGTCTGGGTTGGCTTCTATCCCTCGCTGAGACACGAAGAACCCGAGAAGCTTACCGGAAGGAACTCCGAACACGCACTTCTCGGGGTTGAGCTTGAGGCTGATCCTGCGCAGATTCGCAAAGGTCTCTTCTAAGTCTCGAATCAGGGTTGCCCTGTCTATGCTCTTGACCACTATATCATCCATGTAGGCCTCCACATTCTTGTGGATTTGTGGCTCAAAAGCTGTGTGGACAACCCTTGCAAATGTTGAACCGACGTTCTTCAGTCCGAAAGGCATCCATACGAAACAGTACGTGCCACATGGAGTGATGAATGCGGTCTTCTCTTCATCTTCTTCAGCCATGAAGATCTGATGATACCCAGAGTAGGCGTCAAGAAATGAAAGCAGGTCACATCCGGCCGTGGAGTCAACAATCTGGTCAATGCGCGGCAAGGGAAAGGGATCTTTGGGACAAGCTTTGTTAACATCAGTGAAGTCGATGCAAAGCCTCCATTTCCCATTTGCTTTGCGCACGACAACAGGATTGGCCAACCACGTCGGATGGAGCACACCTCTGACGATGAACTCTTGGCGCTCCACTGCTTGCTTCCTGACTCTCTGCTTGACGGGCCGTGCGTGAGGACAGACGGCGAGGTGGTGCTCAATCACTTTCCTGGGAACGCCGTGGATGTCAGATGGCTGCCAGGCAAACACATCGACATTCGCCCGCAGGAAAGTAACGAGCGCGCTTTCCTATTTGGGGTCGAGCGTGGCACTGATGGTGAAGGTACCACCAGTGCCGTCCTCCTTGGCGGGCACCTTCTTGGTCGTTGGCGGAGCCGCCATTGTCTTCTTACTCTTGCCGGTGGAGCTCGATGGCGCGTCCTCGACGGTAGCGCAGCACTCCGGAGAGGTGCGCTTGCCGGAGTGGGCGCCAGAGCACTTGCCGGGCTTGGTCCTCTTCTTTCCTCCGGGAGCTTCAGCGGCAAGCGGCTTGTGATCCGCTGCGGCTGCTGCTTCCCGGTAGATCTTGTCGGCACAGATAAGGGCATCCTTCTTGTCGCCGGGGACAGATATGACACTTATCGGGCCTGGCATCTTGAGCATGTTGTAGGCGTAGTGAGAGGCCGCCATGAACTTGGCGAGCGCTGGACGGCCGAGAATTCCATTGTATGGCAATGGAAAATCGGCGACGTTAAAGGTGATCCTCTCTGTCCTGAAGTTCAGCTCGCTGCCAAATGTTACTGGCAATGTTATCTTCCCCTTCGGTTTGCTCCTTCCCGGGTTGATTCCTTGGAACGTGCCGGTTTCTTCGAGCTCGCTGTCGGGGACTTGGAGTTTTCGGAGCACAGCGGAGGAGATCAGGTTCAAGCCGGCCCCGCCGTCAACCAGCATCTTGGTGACCTTGAGGTTGCGGATTGTTGGCGAAACCAACATCGGCAAGCACCCGATCGCAGTAGTGCGATCAGGGTGGTCCTCAATATCAAAGATGACAGGCGTGCTGGACCATTTCAGAGGCTTGCGCGACTCGACGGGTGGCTCCGCTGCATTGACTTCCCGCGCCCACTGCTTGAGCTGGCGGTGAGAAGTATGCAGGGTGGCGCCGCCGTCTACGCACAAGACCTCTGTGGCTTTCTGAAACTCCTGCTCACTGGTCTCGACGTCATCCATGTCTTCGTCTTCGTCGTCGTCTTCGTTCTTGTCGCGGCCGCGGGGAGGTCACTCCGCTTGCCGCTGCTTGTCCTTGTCGCGGCGTCCTCCCTGGCCGGGGCACTTCGTGCGTGATCCTCCGCCACCTCCTCGGGCTCTTTCCTTGTCGCGCCGCTCGTACTCGGCCTTTTGCAGCTCGACGAGCCGCTCGACCTGCTTGCAGCTCTGGAGGTCATGGCCCTTGGTGCGCTGGATCTTGCAGTATTGTTTGCTAGTGCCGTCCCGTTTGTCGGCGGCCGCCACAGCCTGGCAGTGGACGCATACGGCAATCTCCTTACCAGAGCTGCCAGCCTGGGCATTCTTGGTGGCGCCTTCATCGCCGAACTGCTCAACAACCAATACCTCTTGGCTCTTCTTCTTCCTGTTGCTCCGCCGCCGGCCCTTCTTCGCCGGGGCAGTATCCTCACTGTCAGATCCTCCCGCTCCAGCGCTCTCTCCGGGTCCTCAGCACGGGCACACTTGTCGGCCAGGGCGTATAGCTCGCTGACGTCCTTGATCTTGCACATCGCCATCTCCTCCCGCATCCTGCGGTTATGCACGTTCTGATGGAACGCGCTGATGACCGCGGCGGGGTGGACGTCTGGGATGTTGTAGTGTACACGGCTGAATCTCTGGATGAACTTGCGCAGAGGTTCTCCCTCCTTCTGGACGAGCAGGTGAAGGTCACTCGCTTGGCCATGGGGTTTGTGGCCGCCCGTGAAGGCGCCAACAAACTGATGGCACAAGTCTGCCCAGGAGGTTATGGAGTTGTCCGGCAAGTGCATGAGCCAGGATCTGACGTTGGACTTGAGCACCAGCGGGAAGTAGTTGGCAAGGATCTTGTCGTCTCGCCCCCCGGCAGCCTGCACCGCAATGGTGTAGATGCTGAGGAACTCCGACGGATGCGACTTGCCGTCGTACTTCTCTGGCACGTCTGGCTTGAAATTCTTTGTGCTGGGCCACTGGACTTGCCGCAGCTCACGGGTGAACGCAGGGCAGCCCACCGCGTACGGCAGGTCGCCTGGTTCCCCTGGTGCATGCATGTCTACAGAGGGCCCAGCGCGGTGGTCTGATTGACGCCGCGCTTCTCTCCGACGCTCGATGCGAGTACGAGCGTCCTCTTGCTCTCGCTCGTGAAGAACTTGGCGTTGATCGTGACGAGTTCGCGGATTTGACGACGCAGTGGAGTGGTTGCCGTGGTGATTCCGGCGAGTCGGCGATCTTGGCCTCCAGGGCGGGGAGTGGACGGTGGTCGCACCCCCGCCGGTCCTGGCGCCATCGGTCCTCGCCTGGCCGTCTCGCCGCGGCTGCGACGCGCTGTGCTGCCGCGGGGTGTCGCCGTTAGCGAAACCGATGAGGCTCTGTATCGCGGACCTCCAGTCGTCGAGCTTGCCCGCCGTTGGAGGGTAGTCTAGGAGCAGTTGGGCTCGCGCCAGAGCTTCTGCAGGAGTGGCAGGCAGCGGCGACGAACGGCGCGTGGAGCGGGATGTGCTCGAACTTCTAACTACGTTAGAAGGAGCAACACCCGGGCCAGGCAGCCGCGCCACGCTCGCGCCAGCGCGTTGGTGCGAGTGCTGGCCTTGAGCGCCCTGGGATCCGCCGGCTCGATTTGGGTCCAGCGAGCGTATGGTACCGTGGGCGCCAAGACGCTGCTGGTCCCGTGCTTCCTGAGAGGGGCGCGGTGCATGTTCGGACGCCGTGGCGCCGTGAGCTGGCTCGACAACGCCCGTTCCGCCGTCGGTGCCGTCCCCGCCACCCGTTTGCTCCAAGGGCGGCGGGTTCGACGCGGACGGACCGGCCACCTCCGGAGCCTTCTTCTTCGGTGGCATGTCGCTGAGGATGAAGGAGATCTAGCTGGTGCAGACGCCGGATCAGGTTCACACAACTTCGACGCCCCCTACCTGGCGCGCCAAAGATGTCGGGGGGAATCGGCTTCCTCGAACACCTATGGGGACCGAGCCCCTTACTGGTTCGGCGGGGGGCGGAGGTTGCACAAAGAGCAGATCGAGGCGGTGCACACAGGGGGATTTTACCCAGCTTCGGGCCGCAAAGATGCGTAAAACCCTACTGCTGCTTGGTGGATTGTATTGTGTTCTTGCTCGGGAGCGCGCGGTGCTACAGTACACGCGGGCCGCCGGCGAGGTCGAGCGTAAAGATTCGTCTCCCCCCACTACGTGTGCATGGGGCCTCCTTTTATATGCTCAAGGGGTTACCCATAGGTGGCTGCGTAGGTAAGGGCAAAAATGGTAGAATGCTGTAGTGGGTACAGCTGCCTGCACAGTGGCTGTACAGTGCTATCATACCTAACTCTGACGGCGGGGGACAAGGGAATTAAATGCCCGTCCGCGTCGCCCAGACGGAGCAGGGGAGTGGACCGTCAGGAGCGCCACCGTTTGCCACGATGGCTACTCTGTCAGCTTCGCTTCGCCACCGCATGCCCCTCGCTGCTCAGCCTCCCGCCACGTGCGCCTGGGATGCCCCCCAGAGCGACACGTTGGTGGGTGAGCTGGAGCGCAGGCACGAGGTGGTAACTTGCCGCGGCAAGCGCCTTGCCGCGGTGTATGTCTTGTCGCACCCGGGAGCTTGTTGCTCACCGGGCCTTGCCGGGGCGCGGGGCACGCCGTGGCAGGGTCCTTGTCGTGCCGTGGATGGCCTTCCCGACAAGCTCCTCTTGCCGGGGTCTTGTGCTTCGAGCGGCAGTCCCGGCAAACTCCTCTTGCCAGGGCCTTGCTCTCTTCGGGTGTCCTTCCCGGCAAGCTCCTCTTGCCGGGGCCTTGGCTCAAATACTTTGTTCTTGAATGGCCCAAGAGGGGACCACTGAGGGTCTTGGCGATCGCCTGGCAGGCCTTGCCGCGGGGTGCTACGACTGCCCGTGCACAAGTTTGGGGTACTAAGGTACCCCTACTTTAGTACACCGACAGTCGTGCATGTGCAGGAATCGAAAGAAGAACAGGAACGATAGCGGAGTCAGTTGTCGGCAGCGGAGGCGCGTGGAGTGGCTTCGCCTTATGGAGTAGTGGGGCCGGCAGCACCTCGCTTCGGCTTGGTGCTGAAGGCCCGGAACTTCCCTAGCAGCGCCTCTGCGCGCCCCTTCACGGCCTCGACAGCGGCAACAGCACCCTCGCCGCTCACCGGCTCCAGTAGGCTGTCGAGGTCGACGCTGGGATCGCGAAGGTAGACATGGGCGAAGACCCGTGTCAGTGCGGCAGAAGACATGACTCGCGCCTCGGCCTCAGCCGTGGGGGCGAGTCCTCCAAGAGCCTTCACCAAGAAGGGAAACAGTTTGGCGGGGCCGTCCCCGTCACCAGCCAGCGGGCTATCCTCGTAAAGCGTCTTCAGTGAAGCGCGAGCATCCTTCTCCATGTCCGCGAAGGCCACGCGATCCTCGGCAAGGACCCGAGCCTTGGCGTCCAGCTCGGCCTTCGTTGTCTCCAGCTCCTTCTTCAACGCGCCTAGGTGGCTGCGGTGCTTCTTGAGCTTCGCCTCCCCGTCCTCGAGCGCCGCCTCGCGAGCCTTCACCCCCTTCTCCTGCTCTTGGCAATGGCGGGTCTCTTCTACAAGCTGATCCCGCAGGCCTTGCAACTCGTCCTCCAGCTCCTTGCAGCGGCTGCGGATGCCAACCACCTCTCCCAAGGCCTCAGCACCACCAGGCGGTCCTCCTCGTCTCGGCCGCGCAAGGCAGGCCATTTCTTCGGCGGGAGCGGGTCTGGTCCCTCTTGAGGAGCCTTTCCCTTCTCCGCTGCAGAGAACCGGCGAATCGGAGCCATCACGGCAAGACGGAGCAAGAATCAAGGCGAATGAGAAAGCAAGGGGAGATGAACTAGAAGGGCACGCGCGGTGCCGTACTTATAGCCGGCGGAGGCCAACCGTCGGCCTCCACGATCACAGGTAATCATGACACGATTTGCATGCAGGGACTTGTCCAATCCGCGCGATCGTCGAGGCGTCGTGGGGAAGCGGAAACGCCCACGTCCAATCAACCGCCATGCGGCGCCCAAGGCCGCAGGCTGTTAGGGCCCGCGGCGCTTCGCCCTTGCCCTTTCGCCTCTCGACACGGCCAAGTTCGTGCGCGCCTTGGGCCCGGGGGCTACTGTCGGCGTTCTGGGAACGGGGGTCCCCAGACTTGCCTGCCTGCGGCCTGCAGCGTGGCTCGAATGGGGGCCCAGCGTGGCCCACCTTCATCAACACAAGGCTCAAGACCCTCGCGAGGGGCCAAGCCTCGCGAGGCGGATGACGCGACGCTTCCTCAAGCACGGCCTCCTTAGGCTGGCTCGCGAGGAGGCGGAGAGATCAAGGCGGGTACCTCACGAGGTGCCCATGACGCAAGCCATGACGACCAAGGGTGCCAGGCGGGTGCCAGCCCGCGCAACGTCTCCCTTTCCTCTTTGGTGCAAAGGGGGCAAGCGCAGGCGAGAGGATCAAGCAAAGGCAGCCGTTTCGGTGCAACGAGACCAAGACCAGTCCAACGGTGGGAAGGAGGTCACCATGGAGCCCAGGACGGCGTCACCACAGGGCCTTTGGCAGGCGAAGACCAACTTTAGTCAGGATAAGTGTACCAGATGTTCCCCTTCGAATTGGCCAATTGTTGGCGCCCTTCCCGCTCAATATTTGGGAAGAGGCCCAGGGCCTTTGCCTATAAATAGGACTAGCCACCCACAGGGTAGAGGCATCTGATTCAGTATCTAGAGCAAGTAGAGAGAGAGAGAGAGAGAGAGAGAGAGAGAGAGAGAGAAAGAGAAGGGCGATCGAACTCCCCCTAGCAGTTCATCCCCTAGCCAAGAACAGGCCCTCGCGAGGCTGTTCTCCCTTGTACTGTTCTTCCTCATCAGCCCAAGAGGCAATCCACCCACCACAAACTAGAGTAGGGTATTACACCACAACGGTGGCCCGAACTAGTATAAACCCTGTGTCTCTTGTGTTGTTCTTCTGGTAGTTAGTTCTTTGCGAGACGGAGAGGTAGAGGGCACGATCTCCGCGCGCACCCCAGAGTTCGAACCTTAAGGGTCTGCCGGAACCCGTGATCCGACAAGTTGGGCTCGGACGTTGCTGGCCGCTGGCTGTCTACAACAGGATGCTCCCCTGACACGACTTGCTCACAGGCCCTTCCTTTCGTATCTTGAAGGTATGTTGATTCTTCAAGTTAGATCGAGTCTGCTCCATATGCATATATACAACCAGATTCTATTTGCAACAAGCTGGGTTTGAAGTATGCTTTTGTTCCAGTTGTCGAGCAGAAGTATCTCCTGGATTTCTGTGACGATCTTCTGAGGTGTGAATGCTCTATTTCTACAGGCTTCAGGCGCAATCTTGTATTGTATTGTTAGTGGTGATTCGGGCTAATTTTTCTCTTTGTGCCCTGATATTTCCTTTTAAGTTAGCCATTACAATCTTAGAAGCCTTGCATGGCAAAGATAGCCCTTTGTATATTTTGCTTCTGTCAGTATACTTTTGATGGCCATGCCCCCTGATTGTCAGTAAATATTTTGCTTCTGCCATTATACCCTACATAATATGTTTGGATGGGTGTTCTTATATGAGATTTTTGTGGTAAGTAGTTAAATCACTCCTACGAAATGTATATCTATTTTGACCTGGTTTGAAGAATGACCAACTGGATGGCTTCTGCAACTTTTAGTTCCATTCATGGGTAAATTAAATCTGTAGTTGTGAAGTTCATCTTGCAATTCAGAATGTGTTAATTCGATTATATGAACGGTGCTATGTATAAGGTTATTGGTCGAATACCCTGTTGTTGGTTTAGCTTGTCAGTGTGTGACTAACAATCAGATCATCTTGGAGCGACCCCCCCGCCCCACATTGTCAATGTATTCTGTTTCTGTCAGTACACTCTGCATAAGATATGTCCGTGCAACTAATCGAAGATCAAATCCTGCCATATTATGGTTAGACAGTAGCTTGAGGAAGGGAGAGGAAGAGGAACACCAGATCTGCAGTGTTTTATTTTATTAAGCATTTGCATTCTCAGGAGAACACCTCCTATCCAGCAGCTTCCATTTTCCCTCATTCTAACTGATGGGCACTCAATGGTGCTGATTGGCTTATGTGGTTATAGATGATGAGTATTAGCGTATTCAGAAAGCTTGTAGCAACATATTTTTGAGTAAGAGCTCAATCCATGTATGTTGTTTGCCATCTAATTTTAAATTCTTAACTGCATGGAAGTTGTAGTGTACATATTGAATAATGTTTGTTCTTACATGTGTCCTTCTATTTGTTTTTATGTTGGTTGATCAAAGTGTAGGTCTGATCCAGTGACAACAACAATAGTGCAGGGTGCATGACCAGGCCTACATATTTCTCAAAAGAGCACGCCGTTGCCAACGACTGGAGAAGTGCTAGCCACCGAGTCGAACATCCACTTCGCCATTGCCGTCGTCCTCACCCCGGCAGAAGCAGGTTAAATATGTCCTCTCATTTTTACTTTTTCTTAAATTTATTTATTTGAAGGCGCACCTTTAGTTATTAACCAATACATGTATTGTTCATCTCTTCTACTCCCTCTGTAAAGAAATATCTATCTTATATTTGAAGGCGCATCTAGATATTTCTTTACAGAGGGAGTACATAGTTCTTCGAGCCCAAAAGTATCACTATGTATATGAATTGTATGATGGGTTACAAACTTTGTTGGGGATATAATTATTTATGTAAGCCGCCCATGAGGGGTCGGGTTATGCAGAGAGGATTCATCAGAAGAATCCCAAGACCAAGCATGAAGATGGCGGTTCAATAAAGGGTCTAAAGCCCACAGGCGACTTAAGGCCCATGGAAGTAAACCGCCATAATGGCATGACTTGTATCGTAAGCTAGACTTAACTAGTCACCGAGCCGGACACTGTTTATGAGCCGGCCGGGACTCTGTAGACCGCAGCGTGTCAACCCGTGTATATAAGGGGACGACCCGCTGGTGGCTTAGGGCAAGAAACAACTCATCGAGAACCGGGCATAGCGTATCCGCTCCCTGGTCATCGAAACCTCATCAATACCAACTCAACTAGACGTAGGCCTTCCTTCACCATAAGGGGCTGAACTAGTATAACTCTCTCGTGTCCCTTGTCCCGATTAACCCCTTTAAGCTTCCTAGTTGCGATGGGTCCACGACTAAGTCCTTGCAAGAGGACATCTGCCGTGACAATTCCACGACAGTTGGCGCCCACCGTGGGGCCAGCGCACGGTGGATTTGAGTTCTTGAAGGGCAGCTTCAAAGGCTCAAGGGATACGCAGTGGACCGGATGACCAAGAGTCATACCGGCAAGATCTACATCGACGACGAAGGCTGGGGCCCCGACGCCGGCTCAATTGAGTACGGTACCTGGTCCCTTCGGCGGAATCCACGTCTTCATCAGCCGGATTGGTGAGCCGGGCCCTGAGCCGGACTACTGCACCGACCTCGTCGAGACGGCTCAGCGTGCGAGACCCGCCCGAGCTCAACCCGTCATGAAGCGTGCCTTCGTAGGTTGCATCCACGGAGGGGAACTTTCGGAAGGATCTGAAGATGGTGGTGAGACGACCGTCCTCTCCGACGGTGATTCGTCCGCCGGTTCAACAGATTCGCTATATCCGTTTCAACACGGCGGGCTTGGGGGCTATTCCGATGGCAGCAGTATTCCGGACCCCTATGAGCCACCAAGCTGGGCAGGAGTCTTCATGGCTAGTACTCAACCCGGTCAAAACTCAACGACTACAGCGGCAATAACGTCCGGGACAGGAGCAGCCGGGGCAGGAGGCCGTGTGCGCCCGCCGGCTCAGGTGTATATACTTTGACAATGTATATATTAGATAAAGCAATAAAGTAGGACCTCTGTCCTTTTTTCCACCCTAAACGAGTTTATGGGTCTTCTTTGTCATGTGGTGGAAACAACCAATAGGGAGCGGGTCACATCTGAATCCGGCTTTTCGTTTGGTCCGGCTTATGATCATATCTGAATCTAGCCATGATCACTTGGGGGCTTCCTGTTCAAACATAGTTCGTATTCGAACCAAAGAGAACATAGCTGTCGATACCCACTTGATCGGCATACTGCCAAACCCACTTGGGGGCTTCTTGATCATATTTGTATCATAGCTTAACCCCTTTGGGTCTGACGTGGATCGTATTCGAATCAGCGTCATTAAACAACTCTTATGGTCACTTGGGGGCTTCCTGTTCAAACATAGATTGTATTCGAACCAAAGAGAACATAGCTGTCATACCCACTTGATCTGCATCGCCAAAGCCACTGGGGGCTATATGATTGTATCTGAATCTTAGCTTAACCCCTTTGGAATGGTTCACTGATCGTATTCGAATCAGAAGCCTTTGAATATTGTTTATTATTCATTATACTTCATAAGCATAATTACTTGACTATATTGAGACCCTCTTAACAGAATTACGAGATGGGTTTTTGTTCTTTCGGTTTAAATATTGGTCACCCCAGGTTGTTAAGTGCCAGGCGAACAGTATATGTGCCAAGTTTCAGGAGTTAAACTTACCCTCATGGGTTGGGTCATACAAACTGGCGAGATTACCAAAAGGATCACAGGTATGCTGTTGTGATTATGTTAACAGAGGTAATCATAAACCGACCTTTATGTGATATTTTGGTTCGTACTCCGGGTTATGAGTACCTTATGTGACCCCCGATGTGATAAGTCGCCAAGGGAATTTTGTTTGTTTTATATGCAGGACAAGGCAAACAATTTTCTTTTGTGTAACATAAGGAAAAGAGAAGATCAATATAAACTGGAAACACATAGCGATGGTGGCTTAAGAAAGTATTGAGCGCCATAAACATGCGCGAGGGCATGACAAAAATCGAGAGTTTTTCTACCCTATTACAAGACTCCCCGAGTCTGAATAATGAAGCATTGTTTTCACAAAGACATAAACATATGACGCCTGGCGGTTCACTCCTTGGGTTGGCATGAAGATTCCGGGTTATCCTTCTCCGCCTCTCCGTCGGCTGCCCTGTCCTGGAAGGTGGGCGATGCCCAGTCAATGCCACTCAAAGCTTCAAACTCAGCTTCGTCATCTATTAAACCGACTGGGTCGACTTCAGGGGCAAAGGTATGCTTACGGATTGGAGGGATCAGGCTGACGTCGTCATAGAGAGGTGGTGGGATTCTCCGATTCTCGCTGTCATAACCCGGCTGATACTTGGTAAGATCAGTATCGTTCCCAATAAGAGTAGCCATAGGGCGTATATCTTTGACACAGGCAGTGAAATCCTGTTCATCAAATAAGGTCCCATCCTCCTTCAGACTCGGGTATCCAAGAGCGAGGTCGGCCGGGTCTAGTTCTAGAATCCATGCTTTAGCCCGGCTCAACGCGGCTATAGCCCCGACTCGTGTAGACGCCCGCCTTAGCTCTTGGACCTGCTGAGGTAACACAGCCAGCCGCTTCAGCACGTCTTACAGGAGGTAAGGAACGTCATTTGATAAAGCTACACCGGCCAAAGCGCGTTGTGAACCGGTGTAAAGCTGTTCCACGAGAGTATAAACTGCCTTCAGCTTGATCAACATATTCTGCTTGAGGTTTGTGCTCCTGGGGCCGGTGTTATTAAATATAAGGTGAACCGGAGGTAACAATTGAAGTAATCATTGAAAGAAGGCTTGCAGTATTTAAAATTTTATATAAAGTGACTTACCAAAGATTGCTGAGACCATCTGAGATATCTGGTGCTTTAAGCCGGACAACTCGGCTGTTGCTTCGGCGAGCGATGCCTCTGCCGTTTCAGCCCGGGTCACCAGCGAAGCTTTCTCATCAGCCCAGGTTTTCTTATCCGTTTCAAAGTTTTTCTTCAACTTCTCTTGTTCAGAGACGCTGAATTCAAACTTGGAGTTGGCCTTTTGAATTTCAAGTTCTTAAGCTGCCAGGCGGCTCTTCAGGTCAACAATCTCCGACTCAAATTGACTTATGATGGCCTGCATTGATGGTGGGTTATAGTCAGGATTGTTATAAAAGAACATTAAGTCCCAAGCACTTTACAAGCAAAGGTACTTGACACTTGGGGGCTAATGTGTGCTGAAGAACTCAAAATTACTACGCCGGCTCATGAAAATTAAGTCCCAAGCACTTTGCAAGCAAAGATACTTGGCACTTGGGGGCTAATGTGTATCGCAAGTTCAAAATATCATGCCACAACCGGATTACATATCTTCTTTATAAACTGGACAAGCAGTGCTAGGCAGTTTTCTAAAGTCTACAACGTATTTACTTATAAGCAATAGACTTGGGGGCTGGTACAGTAAGTATGGTTAAGGAAAAGCATACCTCGGATTTTTGCTGTATCTGCTTCACCCTGTCAATTTCCAGGTCACGGCTGCTATGCACTTGACTGATGTAGCCAGAGACGATCTCCCCAATACTCAAGTGAGTATAGTCAGCAATGTCTAGCTTGGCCTTTCGGCGTTCCAAAAGCTCCTCCTTGGCAGAGCACTTGGCAAGGACAGTGGGCTGCCCCGGCTCACCAAACAGAGTCTTCAGAATCTCGACTTCTGGATCAATTGTCCTGGCCGGGCTAGGAGCTTCTGGATTATCGGAACTGTTGAGGGTTTCTTCAGCGGGCGGATCAGAGTTTGGTGCTGGAATGTCATAAGCCTGTTAATGCGGCGACTGATGGGTACAACTGTCAGGGGCAGCCGTGCCAAGCTCCGGCTCAGTCACGACCGGCTCTTGGGACGGCTTTTTCTTTTTTGCCCTCTTGCTGGGCTTCACTTGTACGCTGTGGACAAGGCAAAAGGGTAAGTACAAAAGCATGGGTAAGATAAAGCATAAGGTAAACAAGGTTACATTACCCGGGGGCGGTTTTGAAAGCTGGCATGTTTGATTGCATAGACACGTCGGAGGAAGGGGAGGTATCTTGATAATTGGAGTCAGAGGAATTGAGAGGTTGACGAATTAAACCCGCCAAAGGTAAAACAGAATGTAAGTCAGAGGTAACCTCATTCTGACGCTTCCTGGTTACGTCAGTTAAGCCGGAGGAGAGCTCTGCATCCTTGCTGGTCCGGGTCTGCCTCCGGCTTTCAAAGTGTTGTTGCTTCAAAAGAAATTGAGGATCTTGGTAAGCCAAAGGATGTGAAAATCTTACTTTCCGGGTCACTCTTCGAATTTTCTGATGCGGCAGAGGCTCAGAGTCGGAGGAGATTATAGTTACCTCTTCCTCGACGGCTTGGCTGTTCCCCGTGTCTTCCTAAAAGGACTTAATGTTAGTAAGGTAATGATAAAAGAGTTAAGGGCGTTAAAAGTTACCTCTTCGTCATCATCATCACTATCATCAAGTTTCAACAATTCTGAAGCGCTTGGCTTCTTTTTCTTTGAGGTTCCTGGTTTGGCGGCTTTTCTTTCGGCTCTCTTGGCTGCTCTGGCTTGTTTGGCCGCCTCATGGTCATACTTGACCTTCCAGAAGTTGTCATTGGCCTGTGAAAAATGATAAAGGGTTATGAGTAAAAGCAAAGTATAACACAGTAAAGAGTATTTATTGAGGTTGATGACTCACTGCAGGGGCCGGGTTCTTCTTGCAGAAGGGAAGTAAGCCAAAGGTGTTACTAGTCACCGTGCCCTCTTTAAGCAAAGTCTGGGTCATAACTTCAATCATATCATCTGGTAAGTCGTCAGATCTATGGCGCAGCGGGTCATCCTTCTCGCCAGAGTAAGAGCACATTAAGCCGGGGTGGCGGCTTAACGGGATCACCCGCCAGGAGATCCAAACTCGCACCAAATCAATGCCGCTCAAGCCATTGCCTAAGAGGGCTTTGATCTTCTTGATGGTAGGGGCAAGTGATAAACGTTCAACAACGGTTAATTTATCCGGCAGCGGGTGATTGGATTCAAGGCGCAGAGCGCGGAAGCCGGGCAGAGGGTTCTCATCAGCCGGAGAAGTGTCCTGGCAATAAAACCATGTCTAGTTCCAGTCCTTTGGGTGGCTGGGCAGTTCGGCATAACGAAAGAGGCAATCTCTCTGCCTCTGAATTGAGATGCCGCCAAGTTCCAGACTGGGCCCGTTGGCACGTTCGTTCTGCCGGTTTAAATAGAACAACTCTCTGAACAAAAGTAGATTGGGCTCTTCTCCAAGGTACACTTCATAGAAAACTTGGAAGTTGCAAATATTTGACACGGAGTTGGGTCCAATGTCTTGAGGTCTGAGGTCAAAGAAATGCAAAACATCCCTGAAGAATGTTGAACCGGGTGGAGCAAGTCCCCGGCTCATATGATCCGTAAAAACAATCACCTCCCCGTCTTTGGGTTGAGGTTTCTCCTCGGACGGGCTAGGAGCACGATAAGACATGACTTCCTTCTTGGGTAGATGGCCAGACTTTACAAATTCAGACAGCTTGTTTTCTGTGACAATGGACGGGACCCAATTACAGGTCACAGGAGCCTTGGGAGCCTTAGGTGCCATGGCGTAAGTGGAAGCCTATGACAAAGTAAAAAATTTCCGGTTTAATTCATAACCCGGAGGAGAGAATTATTAATTTGTTCAAGGTGGCGGCTTCACAAGGGGCCTAATGACATATGGGTAACTATGCAGTGGTAGTTAAAATTATTTAAAGTCGTCAGAAGCAGGCACGACCGACGACCGAGTTGTCTTAAGCCGGCAATATGGACTACCGTGGTTAAAAAAATTCAACAGAGGCAGTTTTTTGGCTAAGTATGGAACAAACATGTTTCACAAGCTGCGGCTATTATTTTGGATCAAACGGTCATTCTGAAAAGAAAAACTTCTAGACCTAATACCAGTGCAGAGGAATTCATACACTCGAAAGAAGCCTCTGAACAAAAGAAAAGAGATTTGTTTGCATTCAAGATAAGCGTGAAACAATCACCGCAGCAATTCTATGCTATCCAAGATATCCTTCCACAACTTGTTGGTAAAGATTCTGTCTTTGTCAGATATAATGACTTTAGGAGGACCATGCAACCTTATAATGTTGTCCAGGAAAGCTTGGGCTACAGTCGTCACATTGTATGGATGTGACAGAGCTATGAAATGAGCATATTTGGTAAATCTGTCCACCACAACCAATATGACTTCCTTGCCTTGAGAATTTGGTAATCCTTCTATAAAGTCCATAGAGACATGTTGCCAAGCCATGTCATCTATTGGTAGGGGTTCCAAAAGACCAGGCTGTAAACAGTTCTCATGTTTAGCTCTTTGGCATATTGGACAGGCTGCAATAAATGATTCCACAGCTGCTTTAAGGCCAGGCCAATAGAAGATATTTTTGATTCTGTGATAGGTTCCCTTGTACCAGAATGACTCCCAATTGGAGAACTGTGCAAAGCAGTTATCAGTCTGTGCCTCAGGTTAGCAGAATCTCCCACTAGGATTTTTCCTTTGTATCTGATGATGCCAGTTGTTAAGCTGTAGTCAGACATAGTATGATCTGTTTGCAACAGTAGTTTCTCCAAAATTTCCTTAGAGATTGGATCTTTATGATACCCTTCTACCAGTTCTTGTGCCCAAACTGGAGTGGCCACAGACATAGCTAAACAAGAGGGCAGAACCCTGGACAAGGCATCAACCACTCTGTTGGCTATTCCTTTTTTGTATTGTATCTAAAAATTGAACTCCAGAAGTTTCATCATCAGTTTGTGCTGAACTCCTTCAGTGATTTTCTGATCAGTGATAAATTTTAAAGATTGCTGATCTGTTCTGATGATCATCTCATGTCCAATGAGATAATCTCTGCATCTTTTCAATGCTTACAAAATAGCCAGAGCTTCTTTCTCATAGGTGGACAATGCTGCATTTCTAGGGCACAAGGAAGAGCTATAATATGCCAAAGGTCTCCCTTGCTGCATGAGTACTGCTCCTATTCCTTTCCCTGAAGCATCAGTCTCCAATACAAAAGGCAGGGAAAAATTGGGCAGAGCAAGAACTAGGGCAGTAATGAGTGCTTGTTGTAACTGAGAGAATGCTGCATCATGTGCACTTGTCCATTTGAACTGCCCTTTTTTAAGTAAATCATGCATAGGTCTAGAGATCACCCCATAGCCCTTGAGAAATCTTCTGTAATACCCAGATAATCCCAAGAAACTTCTCAATTTAGTTACATTATCAGGTGTTGGCCACTCTACAATAGCTTTGATTTCCTGTGGGTCAGTAGCTACTCCCTCAGCAGATATCACATGGCCCATGTACTCTACTTGTGGAGCAGCAAAAACACACTTGGAAAGTTTTGCACACAACTGATTTTCTTTCAATATTTTGAAAACAGCCTCAATATGCTCCATATGCTCTTCTAGAGTCTTGCTGTAAATGAGTATATCATCAAAGAACACTAGCACAAACTTTCTCAGATGAGGCCCAAAGATCTTGTTCATCAGAGCTTGGAAAGTACCAGGAGCATTAGATAAGCCAAAGGGCATCATTAAGTACTCAAAGTGGCCTAAGAATGTTCTAAAAGCTGTTTTGTGTATGTCATCTGGGTGCATCCTGATCTGATGGTAGCCTGCTCTCAGATCTAGCTTGGAAAAATACTTTGCCCCTTGTAATTCATCCAGTAAATCTTCGATGAAAGGAATGGGATTTTTTTATTGTTACTGAATTCAATTTCCTGAAATCAGTACACAGCCTCATTGAGTTGTCTTTCTTCTTAACCAAGATCACAGGTGCATCATAAGGGCTTTGACTGTGTATTATAAAATGAGCTGCCAACAATTTCTTGATTTGCTCTTCCATTTCTTTCTTCTGGTGTAGAGGAACTCTGTAGGGTCTGGAATGGGGAGGTTCAGTGCCAGGTTTCAAAGGAATTGTGTGGTCACACTCCCTATTTGGTGGTAAGGTATTGGGTTCGTCAAACAAATCTGCATAAGCCATTAGCAATTTCTGTAATTGGGGAGGGGTTTTGAAACCAGCAGGTGCTTGCAGAATTATATTGTGCACTTGCAATAGAAAAGCCTCAGCTCCTTTCTCTAATAACTTGCCCATTTGTTTAGCTTGCACTTCTTCAATTTTCTCTGGAGTAATGAAAATGGCAGCAGTCACTGTTGTTTTGCCTTGCAGTGTAAAACTGAAAGTATTGTCAGGAATATTGAAAGCTACTGGGCTCATTTGTGTGAACCAGTCATAACCAAGTATAACATCATATCCAGGCAGGGGCAAAACTCTGAAGTTATGTTGCAATGACTGCTTGGCTAACTGAAAGTCACAGTTAGGAACTACTGCCTTGGATATTAGTTTACCACCTCCAGCAATTGCAATCATTCGAGGTTTCACTGGTATTAAATGACAATTTGCTTTTACAGCAAATTCTTGGCTCATAAATGAGGAACTACTGCCTGAATCTAGCAAGGCTGTTGCTCTTTTGCCATTGATGTGAATAGACACAGTTGGTGTAGGCACTGCAATTTGTTGGCCTATTGCATGAGCAGTGATAAACATTGCTTGCTTCCCTCATCCACAATTTCCTCCTGCTCTTGTTCAATAGTTTCTTCTGCTACAGTATCTTGTTCAACTCCATCCTATTGCATTAAGTGCACATTAGGTATTAATTTGCACTTGTGGCCAGGTATCCATTTATCTCCACATCTCCAACACTCTCCTGCTTTCCTAATCTTGTGAAATGTATTGTTATTGGTCTTTGTTTGCTTGGCAGGAGTATTTTGCTGTCTAGCAGGTAAGACAGTGTTGTTCCTGTTCTGAACACCACCAATATTTTTCTGGTAGTAATTCACGAAAGTAGTGTTTGTTTTCTTTGGAACTGCACTGATATGTGGATAATTGGGTTCCACTTCCTTAGCTAAACAATATGCATCGGTTAGAGTTTGTGGTCTCAATGGTCTCAGTTGGAACTTGATTCCTTCTCTAAGGCCATTCACATAACACCTAACAAACCAAGCTTCTCCTAGTTCAGGGTTTTCTTCCATGATTTCTGCCATCAGATCTTCAAACTATTTTCTGTAGACAGTAACTGTATTGCTGGCTTGTTTCAGTGAGTTGAATTTTTCAGTAAGGTCATAAGATCCCTGTTCAGAAAACCTTTCCACTACTTCTGCTCCAAATTGTTTCCATGTTAACTGTTTCTTTAGCAGGCTTGACCTCCTTAACCAAATATCAGCCTCATCAATGATGTACATTTGGGCTAATGACACTTTATACTCCTCAGGAGCAGCAGCCATCTGGAAGTACTTATTACATTGTCTAATACATCCAGTGGGTCTTCTCCTGAAAATCTGGGGAAATCCATTTTAGGGCCCTTGGTTAATGATCGCATGAACTGTGTTTGCATGTCCTATTCATATGTTCTATGGTATCGTTGCCGCAGTTGCCTGTCCCTGTTTTGCTGATAGAACTGATTAAAAGCAGGTGTCTAAGCATTTTGTCTTGCTGTCACAGGGGTACCTACATTGCTATAAGTTTCCTGTCTTCCTTCGGGCACAAATCCAGGTGTGTTCGAACAACCGCTTCTGCTCGGACAATCTGTGCCCGAATTTCACCGCCGCCTGTGCCGCCACACCGGACCCCGCCTCCAGCACCGCCTAACCTTGGTCGGACAAAGAGCTCAAGAAGAAGGGTGGGAAAAAGGGTGGGAATCGTCGGTCAGAGAAACTTTTTCACTCCTAGAGCGAGTTTCTGCTGAAGAACGATGGCTCATGATACCAATTTGTTAGGCTGAGTGGATCTATGGGTTGGAGTAAGCGAGTATGGCAAGGAAAATTGGTAATCTCGCGGGAACTGACGTATATTGAGAGTATTTGGAGCAAGAGTGTTAGGGTTCTAGCCCTTGATGCATAATTGGGGAATTCAGAATGGTCTCTCCAGCCACAGCCCGGCTGGTTATAAGGCTGGCAGTGACAGTTAGCGCACAGGTGAAAACGGGAAACACTACAGTACAACGATAAGTAAATCCTACGGTGGGGATTCTACTGAGAGCCATCATAGCCGTCCATTGTCTAAATCGGTATGTTGCCGGAATCGCTACCCTAACTGAATCTTCATCAGGACTGACTAAACATGCCTGACACATGGCCATGGCTATATTGATGTGGTGCTCGTCTGGTTGATGCTCTATGCCCTACTCATGGATCGGTTTCTGCTTGAGCTATGTAGTTGTGGATCCATGCCATTTTAGGGTCTCCAGGCTGATGTTCATGTTTAGTTGCTATCATAGGAGCTCATGTGATGCTCTGGTTTACATGTGGATTCCCTGGTCCTATAGCTATGCTCCCGGATTTGCTAGATTGATCAGTGGCGTTCGTGCTAGGGCGATGACGATTAATCATGGCTGAAATAAGTGTGCCTTTGAGAAATCATGGCACCTGTGCATATCAGGTTGGATCCTCCCTCTTGTCTCTAGAATCCTTTTTGATCCTGCGATACTTGTTGTTGTCCTTGGACGATCATTATTATTGAATGATAACCAGGGCAGCTCCACTATATAAACCGATTGTAAATAGATTGATCTGGTGATAAGAGATGACGGGAGTAGGTTATATGATCGAGGAAAGGTGAATCTGAGTCCACTATGCAATGAACCCTGAATCCTCAGAGCTCAGCAACTCTGGGCTGTTCGATCGAAAGCCCCTCGCGATACCGACTGTCCGATCTCGAGCCCGATCGCCGTGAGCCATCCAATTTTGACCCCGATCGACCTGGGCCATCGGATAAAATTCCAGTTGCAACAAAATCTCAATATCGTGCCCCCATCAGGGAATTTGGGTCATTTTGCTTAGGGGGGTATAAAATGACCGCAGCTTCCTGCGATGAAAACCTAGCCGCTGCCTCCTCTCTCACTCGCTCGTGCAGCCGCCTCCCTCCTTCCCACGCAGGTGGCTCCCACCAACCCCGGCGACGGCAACAACGGCCATGGAGGAGGGCGGAATATCTGCAGCGCCAATGGCGTCCGTAGCGGCTATGCAATGAACCCTGAACCATTTTTATTTGTATTTAAAGATGTTGCTTATTTATGCTCAAATGGTGTTCGTGCTAGGGCGCTGATGATTACCTTGGCTGGAATTAGTGTGCCTTTGAGCAATCGAGGCACCTATGGGTATCAAGTTGGATCGTCCCTCTTGTCTCTAGAATCCTTTCTGATCCCGTGATACTTGTTGTTGTCCTTGGATGGTCATTTTTGTTGAGTGATAACCGGGGCAGCTCTACTGTATAAACAAATTGATCTGGTGATAAGAGATGACGGGGGTAGGTTATATGATAGAGGAAAGGCGAATCTGAGCCCACTATGCATTGAACCCTGAACATTTTTATTTGTGTCTAAAGTTGTTACATATTTTGTGTTACTTTCTTGGCGCGAGGGTGCCGGTCCCAACATTTTACCGTCTAGGATTTAGCTTGTACTGTTGTTTCTGAAAGACAGTAACACAAAAAGGTCTTATCTGACTCCATAATTTTACTGTATGAGACAACCTGTATAATTTTCAGTTTGTAGAGCTCTGTGGTGCCCTGTTTTTCTGTTGTTCTATTTTTATATTGCTGGTCAGATCCATGCTGTCCTGAATTGTAAAGTACAACTACAGGTCCAAACCTGGACATTTTCAGAAACCTAACATTTTTAGAACCTGAATATTTTTAGTTAGTGGCTCAAATTGCTCCACTAGAGTAGACATTTAACTAAATCAATTTACCATCTAAACAAATACTCCTATTAATTCCATCTGAGGAGAAGACATTTAACATAAGGTAGACCCATTTTAATTTAAATGTAGTCTATTTTTGTTGCAATATCCCATTAGAGCGACTTTTCGTTCATGAGAGGATCCTTCTTTTAATGTGTTTGATTCGAGGCACCTCCTCCCTACGTCCTCGACGCCTCCTCCCTGGCTCTCTCGGAGGTGAACTGTAGCGACAGCGCGTGCGTGGTGGTCAAGCATGATAGCGCTGATGGGTGCCGTCTGTCGACTGGAGAAGTGCAGGTCGCGGCTCACGCCGCTGCTCTACTTGGGTCATCAACCTTCGTACTCACGTTGCGCGTGCACTAAGGTACTACATCCCAAGTTCATGTCTCACAGATGTCCATTCACTTAGTTCTGACCCCCTTTTTCTGCTGCTCCATATAGTGAACGAACATAGTCGTGGATGCAGTGGGCGTTGGGTGTTGTGTCTGTCGGCTGAGCGGCAAGCCAGAGCTGCAAGTCGTTGAACATGGGGTCCTATTGTGATGATCTCATGCCTCACGCTCTATGTGTGTATCTCTGTCATGTTCCCTTTTTGCTATTCATTCATGCCTGTTAGAATTACTAAGTTTTTTCTTGGGTTTGTAGTTGTGGGTTACTCTTAAGAATGATTACCCTTTTTTGTCAGAAAAGAACAATTACGTTGATTAGTTTGGATTTAAATGCCACAAGTGGATTGCTGTTAAGAATCATCGGACGGACTATTTAAGTTTCACTCATAAGTGTTTACTGTTTATGAATTGAATTCTCTTTTCGGACAATATATAAACTTTTGTGCATATTAATGCAGGTATTAGTAGTCCATTTCCTTTCTGAATATGAGCTTTGCTATGGATCTTGAGAGCAGGTCATCCTTGGTTTGCTTCTAGTGGAGTAGGTATGGGAAGAGGTGAACTGAATCATCAATAGATTGAAGCTATGGTATCTGAATAGTTTAATTAAATTTATGCTTTGGTTTGCACCCACCAGCACATTTACCATCACGCGACCAATTTGGATTGGCGCTGTTGTTGCACGTGTGTAATTTATTCTCTACTATCGGCTAGCCTGTGATTATTTGATATGCGCATGTGTCGCTGGTGGTACATGTGGTACTTTGTGACCTACTTGAGTTTCCTTTTGGATGCACATATTCTTTATCTTCTTGAGATACACTTTTTGGGATGATATGTGATTAATCCATGTTGAAATGAGAAAGTATGTCATGTGTCTCTCTATATGATTATTCCATATCAAGAGTAAGAGTATATATATACTGGTACTTTGTTTGTGCAAAAGTAGCTACGTACGGCTATTTGTTGAAATGACATCAAGATTGACTTCGTGGTAAGAAACGCCTTACTTTATATGGATCAGATTTAGTACTTATATATATGTGCCAAATGTTTATGCTCATGTGTGCAATCTGATAGAGAGACTAAAAACTTAAGTATATTTGAGTGTTGAGGATTTTTCCTTTTGTTCAGCTAAAATTATTTGGTGGCCATATCTTGTTGGGGAATGTAGTAATTCTAAAAAAGTTCTATGATCACACAATATCTATCTAGGAGATGCATAGCAACGAGAGGGGAGAGTGTGTCCACGTACCCTCGTAGACCAAAAGCGGAAGCGTTTAGTAACGCGGTTGATGTAGTCGAACAGTCTTCGCGATCCAACCGATCCAAGCACCGAATGTACGGCACCTCCGTGTTCAGCACACGTTCAGCTCGATGACGTCCCTCGTATTCTTGATCCAATTGAGGTCGAGGGAGAGTTCCGTCAGCACGGCGGCGTGGCGACGGTGATGATGATGTTACCGGCGCAGGGCTTCGCCTAAGCACTACGACGATGTGATCGAGGTGTCTAACTGTGGAGAGGGGCACCGCACAAAGCTAAAAAATCAACTTGTGTGTTCTAGGGTGCCCCCTGCTCCTGTATATAAAGGAGGGAGGGGGAGGCCGGCCGGCTCTAGGGGCGCGGCCAAGGAGAGGGAGTCCTACTAGGACTCCAAGTCCTAGTAGGATTCCACTTGGTGAAAGGGGGAAGGAAGGGAGAGGGAGAGGGAGAGGAAGAGGGAGAGGGAAAGGGGGGCCGCGCCCCCTCCCTTAGTCCTATTCGGAATCCCCATGAAGGGGGAGCCTCCCCTATGTGGTCTGTCCTCTCTCTCCCCTCCGGCACTCTGTTTTTACCCAAAACTATCGGGAACACTTCTGGTGTCCGAATAACATGGTTCAATATATCAATCTTTATGTCTCGACCATTTTGAGACTCATTGTCACGTCCGTGATCTCATCCGGGACTCCGAACAAACTTCGATCATCAAAACACATAACTCATAATACAAATCGTCATCGAACGTTAGGCGTGCGGACCCTACGGGTTCGAGAACTATGTAGACATGACCGAGACACATCTCTGCTCAATAAACGATAGCAGAACCTAGATGCTCATATTGGCTCCTACATATTCTACGAAGATCTATATCTGTCAAACTGCATAACAACATACGTTGTTCCCTTTGTCATCGGTATGTTACTTGCCCGAGATTCGGTCGTTGGTATCATCATACCTAGTTCAATATCGTTACTAGCAAGTCTCTTTACTCGTTCCGTAATACTTCATCCCGCAACTAACTCATTAGTCACATTGCTTGCAAGGCTTATAGTGATGACCATTATCGAGAGGGCCCAGAGATACCTTTCCGAAACACGGAGTGACAAATCCTAATCTCGATTTATGCCAACACAACAAAACACCTTCGGAGATACCTGTAGAGCATCTTTATAATCACCCTTTTACATTGTTACATTTGATAGCACAAAAGGTATTTCTTTGGTATTTGGGAGTTGCATAATCTCATAGTCAAAGGAATATATATAAGTCAGGAAGAAAGCAGTAGCAATAAAACTTAACGATCATTATGCTAAGCTAACGAACGGGTCTTGTCCATCACATCATTCTCCTAATGATGCGATCCTGTTCATCAAATGGCAACACATGTCTATGGTCCGGATCCTTAACCATCTTTGATTAACGAGCTAGTCTAGTAGAGGCATACTAGGGACACTTTGTTTTGTCTATGTATTCACACATGTATCAAGTTTCCGTTTTTTAACACCCCTAGTGTCATGCTACAGTAACCCCCTGTGATTAAGCTAATCATTTTTCCAAACAGTGCTTTATCACCTTGTTTAATATCCCATTTGAAGTTCCAGTCAATTCCAACTCAAGTGAAGTTTGGAGTTGCTCAAAAGTTGTTGGAAAAATGTTCATCATTTGTCAAAAAATTCCATAAAAATTATTTGTTAAGGAACACAATGTCACTTTTGTGCAAAGATGAGCATTAGCAATTATAACAACACCAATTCAGCATTTTGAAATGCTATCCTATTTATGAAAAATACTAAATGAATTCTTATGGTCTCTAAAATATTCGTGGTGCTGTCTAATATCACCAGGGAATAAAAGGGGCACTTCCCATATTTTCCAAAGAAAATATCATGCCCAATATTTTCTTACCCATCTCTGTTTATTAAAAAACAGAAAAGAAAAGTTGTTTAAATAAAAGAGAAAACCTCCCCTATATCCCTCCCATGGGCCTCAGCCCGAGCCAGCTGGACCAGCTAGGCCGGCCCACTCCTCCTCCCCCGGTCTCTTCCTATTCCTCCGACCGGGCGGGACAGCGCGCGCCCGTCGCCGCCCCCCCCCCCCCCCCGCGAGAGGATAAGGCCCCACGCCTCCCCGCCTCCTCGAGTTCCCCCTCACCTACCGCCACTCCCACTCCCCCACTTGCCCCTCTCCTCCCCCAGACCCACCTCTCCCCTCTCCATCTCCTTCGTTCTGGAGAGGAGACCGACGCGGCGGCCACCGGTGCTCGCTCGTCCTTCCATGCTGCCTCGGAGCTCCGCCGGCCTCCGCCTCATCGTCCGGCGCTGCTCGCTGGATCTAAAAGGCCCTGGAGCGCCGGATCCCCTTCTTCCACCTCCGCGGATCATCGGACACCGCTATCGATTCGACCTCCCCTGCGCTTCCGAACCCAAAGGGGCCTACATGAGCCCGCGCTGTAAGCTCCACCTCTTCTCCTCCTTCTCAGCGCACTGCTGTGTCGCCCTAGCTAGCTGTACGCGTCGTCGGCGCCATTGCCGTAGGCCACCATGCTGGCGTGCTCGCCACCAGCGCTTGAGGCCCTGTCGTGGCTAGTGGACCACGTCCTCGTGCTCAGGGTGGCCTTGTGAAGCCCCCTGCAGCTCTAGTTCAGGCGGTAACGCCGCGGAACGCCGAATACGCTCCGACCCGATTCCGGCTGCCGCCGTCGCATCGCCATCGTGGCCACGGCCGGCCGAGCTTACTTTCGAGCATGGTGCCGTGCTCATGGCACGGTCAGGAGTCCGTCAAGCCCTTTTGCTTGTCTTCCCGAGCCCCTAGCCCCTGTTCGATCTCACCCGAACGCCGGCGTCCGCCCAGCTGGTTGTCGACGACGCTTGGGCCTTTCCCTGCTCTGGTTGATGGCCCAGATGGATGCGGTACTGAGTGCGCAGCCGAACGCGCCTCTCCTCGACCGATTTGGTGGCCCTTGGGCGAATTCCGCCGGCCACCCGTGCCTCTGCTGCGAGTTTTGGCTCGCCGGACAACTCCGGCACCGGCCGCCGACGTGGCTGGACGGGGCCACCCCCTGGGACGCTGGCAAGTGGGCCCAGGGGCCCTTGGGACCTGGTCAACCGTTGTGACGTGGCAGTCAATCCCACTAACAGGCGGCTCCCATAGCGTAAAAGTTTTACAAATTATTAAATAGCTAATTAAAATCTGTTAACTAATTAGCTCATTAGATAAGCACTGATAGTGGGCCCTGCTAGTTAATTAGTATTAGTTTATCCTAACTAACTCCGCCTAAATAGCTGAGTCACTGACTAGTGGGTCCCATTGGACCCACAGGTCAGGTTTGACCTGGTCAGCCGACTGCTGACGTCATATTCCTTTTTAGGAAATTCTGTTAATTTAAATATTTCCAGAATATGTTTAAATCTTTGAAAATTAATAGAAAATAAACCGTAACTCAGATGAAAATGTTTTCTATATGAAAGTTGCTCAGAAAAATCCAACGAATCCGAATATGTGGTCCGTTCAATTGTCACATGCCCCTAGCATGCTGAACTTGGAACATTCCCCCTCCGGTCATCTGTTTGACACAGGTCCGGAACCGCGAGAACATTCTCGGTTGTTTTCCCCCTTCACATATATCGTGTAGCCATACGATTAGGTCACACATGACACATCATATTGCCATGTTATGCTTTGTGATTCTATGTTTGCTTTGTATTTACTGTTTCTTCCTCCACTTCTCTCCGGTAGACCCCGAGACCGATGAGGCCCCTGTGATCAACTACGTCACCGACGACACTTCTCCCATTTCAGCAGAGCTTCCAGGAAAGCCCCCCCTTTGATCATCCCGATATCGCCCATTCCATTCTCTCATGCTTGCATTAGATTTTGCTACTGTTTATTGTTTGCTCCTATTCTGATACATAGCCTGCTTTTGTAACCTGCTCTTTGTACCTTACCTGCTTATCCTAAACTGCTTAGTATAGGTTGGTTAGTGATCCACCAGTGACCCCCACCTTGTCCTTGTTGCCCCTGATTCATCATCGAAGACCCGAACAACGGGATCGAAGACCAGGCCCCGGCACCGCACATCACTTTCCCCTTAGTTGCTCGACACTACTGGGTTACTATCGAGTGTCGAGGGCGAGACCTCAACAACACTTCTGATGTTAACCCTGTAGTGTAGCTATTCGGTCATGGTCATCGAGGGTGATTTCCTCCTTAACCACTTCCGATACGACTCTGTCGTGCAACCCCTCAAGTGTGAACCTCGGGGGTGGTTCCTCTTACGTTCACCTTGATGATTACATCGAGTGGAATTCACCGGGGGTGATTCCACGGGTTTTCCCCTTGATGTTTGGACACACGGATACCTGGACTTTACAGCTGTTTCTTGGAAAGGCGGGTCGACCCTAAGGGGTACCCGCGAGTAATGTGGAGACGGGTTGACCTGGAGGGTGCCCGCGAGATAATTACGACGCGTGGCCAGGCATTCCTAGCCCTTGCCACAAGTCCTCGAGATGGAGCGACGGGGTCACATCTTTCGTGAGTCTCTGCTTTTTACCGCGCGTTCCTAATCCACTACGATTTGGATATTTGATCCGAGGGGCCTCAGGCCAGATAGCACTAACCATAACGTGGGCATAGTATGGGCGTTCTATGTCGTATGCATCAACCGAAGCTTAATAGACGTCAGCGACTGAGCGGCGCGCGTCGGCTTGGACTTGTAAGCTCCTGCCTTTTTAGGGAGGTAGCTAGGTCTGCTCACCGGCCACGTTTGCAACATGGAGGAGTTCCTGGGGAGATGCGCATGACCCCTGGGGGCATAGGTTTAGTCCGGCGTGCTGACCTTTCTATTAGGCCTAGGTCGGGTTGCGGCGTATTGTTTGGCCGAGGCCGGGCATGACCCAGGAAAGTGTGTCCGACCGGAGTTAATCGAGCATGGTGGGTAAGTTGGTGCACCCCTGCAGGGAAGAAAACATCTATCGATAGCCTGTCCTACGGCAACGGACACTCGGAGTTGTATCCCAATCGATACAACTAGAGCTGGATACTTGTTATGAGAATTGGATTATGATGAGAACTGGATAGTATGGCTCTAGGATTGCTTTCTCACAGGGAGTCGAGAAAGGATCTCTGGCTGAGGTTGATAACACTTCTACTACTTTACTTTATGCTACTCTACTCCCTCTTGTTGCTGCAAGATGGTTCCCAGAAGATGCTAGTCTTTGATAGGACTAGGCCTTCTCTCTATTCTGGCATTTCCGCAGCCCAGTCCACATATACAGCCTTCCTTTGATAATGTTGCATATGTAGTGTAGATCCTTGCTTGCGAGTACTTTGGATGAGTACTCATGGTTGCTTTGCTCCCCCTTTTCCCCCTTTCTTCTCCTTTCCGATTGGTGCAACCAGATGTCAGAGCCCAGGAGCCAGATGCCACCGCCGATACTTACTACTACGTGGAGGCCGCTGACGACCAGGAGTAGTTAGGAGGCTCCCAGGCAGGAGACCTTGCCTCTTCGATCATGTTGCTTTTGTGCTAGCCTTCTTAAGGCAAACTTGTCTAACTTATGTCTGTACTCAGATATTGTTGCTTCCGATGACTCTTGTGTATTCGATCTTAAGTATTCGAGCCCTTGAGGCCCCTTGCTTGTAATATAAAGCTTGTATTATTTTAATTTGTGTCTAGAGTTGTGTTGTGATATCTTCCCGTGAGTCCTTGATCTTGATCGTACACTTTTGCATGTATGATTAGGGTACGGTCGAGTCGGGGGCATCACAAGTTGGTATCAAAGCCGACTGTCTGTAGGTAGCCCCCTTTCCAACTCCTTGGCCGAAATCGAGTCTAGTCACTACAAATTTTTTTACTAACATGGCTGTGTGGCTTACGGGCCCACGTTGCCATTGGGTGGTATTAGGATCTTTTACTCCTTGTCTGTAATCTAGGACTCTAATGTCTCTTCTATTCGGGTTAAATGAATTTTGCTAACTCGAACATTAGGATCACGAACCCACTTCCTCCCAGATAGCCCCGACATTATCGATGATCGCTTGCTTCGCCAGAAGATTCTGCGGATACTTCTCGATGTTTATCGAGACCCTGTGCCAACTGCCTTGTAGTTCCTGACCATCGATAATCCCCCTGAATAACATCCTTGCCGCTTGTACCTTCATCCCTAGTTACTCCTGTTATTACAAGATACCACTAGTACTCTCCGTTGTTCCGAGAATCCTTTGTGCCTTGTGCTTTGCAGCTTCTTTTCGAACTGCGGATAATTCACTTAACTGGGTTCGTTCATCCGCAGTTGTTCATTTGCTTTCCAAATACCTGAAAAGGCTATCTGATCTTTCAAAATCCTCTGCAACCTATTGCTCTTTATTCTCCTTGCCTGCTTGCATTAGGATTAATTCCATATGTCTAGCAATATTCTTTAAAATTCTTTGTGATTGTCATTCTGTTCATATGGATTCAATGTGTGTGTGAATACTCGCAATCATCAATCAATCCTTGGAAATTTTCTTTTCGACTCAGACATCCTTCGAGATATGAGCTGGTTCTTGCCCAATCCAGATTTGATCGGGTACACCTCCTAGTCTATTCAACTTACTCATCTTTTGATCAGAGCCTCTGCTTCTGATCCTTCGTCTTGAAATCATAATTAGTTTGTACCCAAGCATCGAATCATTCAGACGTTTCTATAAGCCGATACCTTTTCATCCCCTTCTTCATTTGATTGATTACTGATACTCACATCAACTCTGTCGTGAACCGCCAGATCCCTTGCTGGGTTGTTATCCGACAGTGACCTTCACATCCAAAGTCTTGTGAGATTTTCCCTGATACATAATACCTTCGGTATATTGTATCATCTGCTTTGACTTTGATACTCTGCTTTTGAACTCGTATCTTTTGCTTGGTTGATGGTTGTATAGATTCGTAAAAATGCCCCGATGGGTTGAACTTATGCCTTCCATAATCCGTGTGAACCTGAGAGTTCTCATGAGTCTTACTCTTCTGGTACTTCACCAGATAAATCTTCTGCACTACAATTTCTTCGAAAAAGAGGAGTGAATGAAAGGTTATGCATTGAAGAAGTGGGAGTCGACCTTGAACCCTTGTGTTCATGCCCATGGACCCGATGTAGGACTTATCATGGAGGCTGCTCATAAAAATAATTATTTCTTTGGTACAAGCTCATCTTGTATCTATGAATTGATCCTTTGTAATTGTGGTTCCGACCATATTTCCTCCTTGATTCCATTTACTGGATAAGTTAAAATACTTATCCTCTGCTAATCATTTCCCCTGTCCAACCTCTACTCCGATTTACCTTCCAGCATTACACCTAGTACATGATATTGGGAAGTTTTATACCCATCACATCATTCCTAGCCTGATCGACCATATTTTTATCGTGTCAACTTTTAACTGTGCTACCTGGTTCTTATGCCCGGAGCAACTTCCTATGATGAGCTAAGCTTACGTCGATCTTCCTCATCTTATCATGTCACCTTGAACAACAAGCTTGACTTCGAGCTTGTGTCGAATCCGTGGTTCTCATAGTCTTTCACTTCATCCTTTCTTTTTTGCTCGATGGCATCTTCATAGAGCCTCTCGACAAAGGCGTCGTGATCAGCATCAACATTTTGACTTCTGTTGAAATGACAATTGAATTCATGGTGAGAAATACCATCCTTGACCTACGATGATTTGAGTTATCATCGACTACCCCCCTTGTCTTCTTTCCAACACATGATTGATCATGTCTTGGTTATACCTTGGACTCCTTTCTATTCGTCCAATTGTTCTTTGAGTAATTCTTGTGATCTTCAACTCCAACCCCTACTTGGAACACCATGTTAATGCTACCTCGAAGCATGACTGAGGTTTTCCGAATATCAATAAGAACATTGGAAGAACATTGTCGAATGTTCTTGATCTATTATCCAAACACCGTTGTATGGGTAATATCATGATTGTTCCCTCGCCCCCTTTATCTAAATGCTTTTGAACTTGTTGTCATATCATGTATATCCTGCTCCGCTTCCCCTTGGGAAGGATATACTCCCAATTCTGGTGTGTAAACACATTTTCCTTTCCATCGGTCTGATTAATCCGATAATTTCATTTTCCTTTCCATTGATTTGTTTAACCTTCTTGTGATCTATTTGATATGAGCAGAAATAATTCCCTGCTTATAAAATGCCCCGATGTACAACCTTGTCAGTGAGACCCTGTTACTATTGTTGATGACATTCCGGTGACCACCGATGGACGCGAACCTTGCCGATTGGTCCGCCTCGTTCAACGAGCAGGAATATGGTTCTCTTCATCCCTCGCCCTTGGTACCAACGTTGTTGCCAACATATGACAGGCTATCCTCTGACATGCCTTGCTACCATGACCGTGCAATATGTCAACATCCTTCCTTCTTTTGAACCACATGGTGGGCCCATAACCCACAGTTCCATGGGATCAAAACCTGACTCATGTACATCCTTGATTCCGAAGTATCCTTTTTCACTTGCCTTCGTATGTAATTCATGAGACACCTTCCTAGTGATCTATTCTAGTAAGAGATGCAATAATTTTGTTGTTGTTGTTGCTCTGAACCCCTTTCACCTTTTGATTAGGCATCAAATGATAGCCTGCCCGTTAAAACTTCTCATGGTACCTTCATATTTTGCTCTCGATGTTTTCTTAAGTCTCAACTCGAGAGATACTTCTGCCACTTTCCCTGAATTATCACCAGATAATTAATCGTAAAGGGTCAGTTCTCTCGAAGTTACTCTTTACTTCACCACTTAAATCTCGGGACAAGATTTCTTGTAGTGGAGGAGATTTGTAACACCCCAGTGTCATGCTACAGTAACCCCCTGTGATTAAGCTAATCATTTTTCCAAACAGTGCTTAATCACCTTCTTTAATATCCCATTTGAAGTTCCAGTCAATTCCAATTCAAGTGAAGTTTGGAGTTGCTCAAAAGTTGCTAGAAAAATGTTCATCATTTGTCAAAAATTCCATAACAATTATTTATTAAGGAACACAACATCACTTTTGTGCAAAGATGAGCATTAGCAATTATAACAGCACCAATTCAGCAGTTTGAAATGCCATCCTATTTATGAAAAATACTAAATGAATTCTTCTGGTCTCTAAAATATTTGTGGTGCTGTCTAATATCACCAGGGAATAAAAGGGGCACTTCCCATATTTTTCCAAAGAAAATAGCATGCCCAATATTTTCTTACCCATCTCCGTTTATTAAAAAAACAGAAAAGAAAAGCTGTTTAAATAAAAGAGAAAACCTTGCCTGTATCCCACCCATGGGCCTTGGCCCGAGCCAGCTGGCCCAGCTAGGTCGGCCCACTCCTCCTCCCCCAGTCGCTTCCTGTTCCTCCGACCGGGCGGGACAGCACGCGCTCGTCGCCGCCTAGCCACCTCGCCGGTGACGCCTCCCGTGAGAGGATAAGGCCCCGCGCCTCCCCGCCTCCTCGAGTTCCCCCTCACCTACCGCCACTCCCACTCCCCCACTTGCCCCTCTCCTACCCCATACCCACCTCTCCCCTCTCCATCCCCTTCGTCCTGGAGAGGAGACCGACGCGGTCGCCGCCATTCTCCGTCGACCCCGCGGCCACCAGCGCCCGTTCGTCCTTCCGTGCTGCCTCGGAGCTACGCCGGCCTCCGCCTCATCGTACGGCGCTGCTCGCTGGATCTAACAAGCCCTGGAGCACCGTATCCCCTTCTTCCACCTCCGCGGATCGTTGGACACCGCCGTCATCGATTCGACCTCCCCTGCGCTCCCGAACCCCAAGGGGCCTACATGAGCCCGCGCTGTAAGCTCCACCCCTTCTCCTCCTTCTCAGCGCGCTGCTGCGTCGCCCTAGCTAGCTGTATGTGTCGTCGCCGCCATTGCCGTAGGCCACCGTGCTGTCGTGCTCGCCGCCGACGCCTGAGGCCCTATCATGTCTAGTGGAACACGTTCTCGTGCTCAGGGTGGCCTTGTGAAGCCCCATGCAGCTCTAGTTCAGGCGCTAACGCCGCGGAACGCCGAATGCGGTCCGACCCGATTCCGGCCGCCGCCATCGCATCGCCATCGTGGCCATGGCCGGCCGAGCTTACTTCCGAGCACGGTGCCGTGCTCATGGCACGGTCAGGAGTCCGTCAAGCCCTTTTGCTCGTCCTCCCGAGCCCCATAGGCCCTGTTCGACCTCACCCGAACACCGGCGTCCGCCCAACTCGTTGCCGGCGACGCTTGGGCCTTCCCCTGCTCTGGTTGATGGCCCAGATGGATGCGGTACTGAGTGCGCAACCGAACGCGCCTCTCCTCGACCGATTTGGTGGCCCTTGGGGAATTCTGCCGGCCACCCGTGCCTCTGCCGCGACTTTTGGCTCACCGGAGCAACTCCGGCACCGGCCGCCGACGTGGCTGGACGGGGCCACCCCCTGGGATGCTGGCAAGTGGGGCTAGGGGCCCCTGGGACGTGGTCAACCGTTGTGATGTGGCAGTCAATCCCACTGACAGGCGGGTCCCATAGTGTAGAAGTTTTACAAATAATTAAATAGCTAATTAAAATCTATTAACTAATTAGCTCATTAGATAAGCACTGATAGTGGGCCCTGCTAGTTAATTAGTATTAGTTTATCCTAACTAACTCTCCCTAAATAGCTGAGTCACTGACTAGTGGTTCCCGCTGGACCCACAGGTCAGGTTTGACCTGGTCAGCCGACTGCTGACGCCAGCATGACCGCAGCGTGACGTCATATTCCTTTTTAGGAAATTCTGTTAATTTAAATATTTCCAGAATATGTTTAAATCTTTGAAAATTCATAGAAAATAAACCGTAACTCCGATGAAAATGTTTTCTATATGAAAGTTGCTCAGAAAAATCCAGCGAATCCGAATATGCGGTCCGCTCATCTGTCACATGCCCCTAGCATAATGAACTTGGAACATTCCCCCTCCGGTCATCTGTTTGACACAGGTCCGGAACCAGGAGAACATTCTCGGTTGTTCCCCCTCTTCACCTATATCGTGTAGCCATACGATTAGGTCACACCCGACACATCATATTGCCATGTTGTGCTTTGTGATGCTATGTTTGCTTTGTATTTGTTGTTTCTTCCCCCTCTTCTCTCTGGTGGACCCTGAGACCGATGATGCCCCCCTTTGATCATCCCGATATCGCCCATTCCATTCTCTCATGCTTGCATTAGATTTTGCTACTGTTTATTGTTTGCTCCTATTCTGATGCATAGCCTGCTTTTGTAACCTGCTCTTTGTACCTTACCTGCTTATCCTAAACTGCTTAGTATAGGTTGGTTAGTGATCCACCAGTGACCCCCACCTTGTCCTTGTTGCCCCTGCTTCATCTTCGAAGACCTGAACAACGTGATCGAAGACCAGGCCCCAGCACCGCACATCACTTTCCCCTTAGTTGCTCGACACTACTGGGTTACTATCGAGTGTCGAGGGTGAGACCTCAACAACACTTCTGATGTTAACCCTATAGTGTAGCCATTCGGTCATGGTCATCGAGGGTGATTTCCTCCTTAACCACTTCCGATACGACTCTGTCGTGCAACCCCTCAAGTGTGAACCTCGGGGGTGGTTCCTCTTACGTTCACCTTGATGATTACATCGAGTGGAATTCACCGGGGGTGATTCCTCGGATTTTCCCCTTGATGTTTGGACACACGGATACCTGGACTTTACAGCTATTTCTTGGAAAGGCGGGTCGACCCTGAGGGGTACCCGCGAGTGTTGTGGAGATGGGTTGACCTGGAGGGTGCCCGCGAGATAATTACGAGGCGTGGCCGGGCATTCCTAGCCCTTGCCGCAAGTCCTCGAGACGGAGCGACGGGGTCACATCTTTCGTGAGTCTTTGCTTGTTACTGCGCATTCCTAATCCACTACGATTTGGATATTTGATCCGAGGGGCCTCTGGCCTGATAGAACTAACCATCACGTGGGCATAGTATGGGCGTTCTGCGTCGTATGCATCAGCCGAAGCTTAATAGACGTCAGCGACTGAGCGGCGTGCGTCGGGTTGGACTGGTAAGCTCCTGTCTTTTTACGGAGGTAGCTAGGTCTGCTCACCGGCCGCGTTCGCAACGTGCAGGAGTTCCCGGGGAGATGGCCCATGATCCCTGGGGGCATAGGTTTAGTCCGGCGTGCGGACCTCTCTATTAGGCCTAGGTCGGTTTGCAGCATATTGTTTGGCCGAGGCCGGGCATGACCCAGGAAAGTGTGTCCGGCCGGAGTTAATCGAGCGTGGTGGGTAAGTTGGTGCACCCTTGTAGGGAAGAAAACATCTATCGATAGCCTATCCTATGGTAACGGACACTCGGAGTTGTATCCCGATCGATACAACTAGAGCTGGATACTTGTTATGAGAATTGGATTATGATGAGAACTGGATAGTATGGCTCTGGGATTGCTTTCTCGCAGGGAGTCGAGAAAGGATCTCTGGCCGAGGTTGATAACACTTCTACTACTTTACTTTATGCTACTCTACGCCCTCCTGTTGCTGCAAGATGGTGGTTTCCAGAAGATGCTAGTCTTCGATAGGACTCGGCCTTCTCTCTATTCTGGCATTTCTGCAGCCCAGTCCACATATACAGCCTTCCTTTGATAATGTTGCATATGTAGTGTAGATCCTTGCTTGCGAGTACTTTGGATGAGTACTCATGGTTGCTTTGCTCCCCCTTTTCCCCCTTTCTTCTCCTTTCCGGTTGGTGCAACCAGATGTCGGAGCCCAGGAGCCAGATGCCACCGCCGATGCTTACTACTACGTGGAGGCCGCCGACGACCAGGAGTAGTTAGGAGGCTCCTAGGCAGGAGGCCTTGCCTCTTCGATCATGTTGCTTTTGTGCTAGCCTTCTTAAGGCAAACTTGTCTAACTTATGTCTGTACTCAGATATTGTTGCTTCCACTGACTCTTGTGTATTCGAGCTTAAATATTGGAGCCCTCGAGGCCCCTGGCTTGTAATATAAAGCTTGTATTATTTTAATTTGTGTCTAGAGTTGTGTTGTGATATCCTCCCATGAGTCCTTGATCTTGATCGTACACATTTGTGTGTATGATTAGTGTACGGTCGAGTCGGGGGCGTCACACGGCTAATACAATTCTGGCATGAATAATTGATATTCACTACAAGAAATATGTCAACTTATGACCTTCTGTCAGTGACCCTCGAAGAATTGGTCATAAATTTATGACCATTTTAGACCAATTGGTCAAGAGCTGTCTGGGGGGCTCCAAACCCTAAACCATTGTGACCATTTTGGTCAGAAAGGTCGTAATTTCCTTACACGAAATGATCAAAAAGCAAACAGCGCTAGTCCGCTACCTTATTTCTAGTTGTTAACGACCAATATAGATGGCCATAGCCTTGTAAATTGTGGTGGGTTGCTATGACTAGGCGCCACCTCATCAGTTTTGCCTATGTGTCATGTCCATGTGGCAGTTTTTGCCCTAGGTTGTGGAGCAACCTATATTTCTGTCATTTCCAAAATTCCCCAAAAAATCTCATAAATTCTTTGGGTCATATCTTCGTCAAATATGTAAAAACCTTCCTTGCCTAGTTCAAAAATAATTCAAAAATATTCATTTTCCTATTCTATTCAGAGTAACAGTTTGTGAAGGAAGTACCACTTTGGCATGTCCAAATAGTATCCATTTTCTACAGTGCTTTCCTATGCTCAAATAACCATCCTCCACCAAATGCCAGCTCAATCCATTCATTATTTTGAGCCAAGCTTCAACATTCGTATTTATGTCCAGTGTGGTGGTTTGCAAAGCAAGTACCACCTAGGCTCCTCCTTTTGAGCTGAAAATTTGTGAAGACGGTCTTCTTAGTAACTGATCATCCTCAGCCAAAACTCACGCCCATTAGCCATGTACATTTCCCGTACCGCTAATCAAACACTTGGCTGATAATTCATGTTTGAGCATCGATCGGTCTCCTCGTGAGAATCTTATGTTGTAATTTTATTCCTAGCACCTACCTGGGGAGTGCCCAACCCACAAAACATGCCTAGGCCTCCCAGAACACATGGCGACGCCACAGTCACGCGGTGACCATGCAGTGGGCATGCGAGTTTACGCGCTCTAGAGTTGGACCCTCGGCCACCGCCCAAACCTCGACGTATCGCCACCAAACCATGAATTTATGATTAAATAGGTACTTATGTAACTAGAAATGATTTTTGGAAAAAATAAATAGCAAACTATGAGGCAGCTACAGTTCAAATTTGACCCGCTTCGAGCTGAATCGGCGGAAATTTGTCTTTTTCACGAGAGGTGAATAAAAACTTTTTGCACCCAACCATTTTGTCAATTGTGCATTAAATATGTCCTAGTATTTTAGAAAATTGATTTGGTCCAATTTTGCAACAATTATTTGGTAGTTCCTTCACAAAAAAACCTCCTTTTGGGCACTCGAAAAATGAAAAATGGTTTTTTCGTCCAAAGAAAATGAAAACTTCCTTAGGCAACATTGTTTGCCATTCCAATATGCACCCTTGTGCACAATATGAGATCATTTGAACAAACTATGCCACGAATGTGGCCATAAGATTGATCATTTGGCTTGAAAGCCATGAATCTTTAGAGATGATAGCTCATTTCTGAGAACACTTTTTTAAAATAGTTGCCGTATTACAAGTTTGTTATTTTTCCTGGGAACTTGGTCACATATATGACACAATGCGAAGGTTTTCCAATTTTTTGAATTTTTTTTTGAATTTTTATGCCTGTTTCAAAATGCGGTCAAAACGGCGGGCTTGACCGTTCCTAGCTAGTGGTTGAATCTTGGAATTTTTTTGGTGTTTCTCTGATTAAATAGGTACTTATGTACCTAGAAATGATTTTTGGAAAAAATAAATAGCAAACTATGAGGCAGCTGCAGTTCAAATTTGACCCGTTTCCAACTGAATCGGCGGAAATTTGTCTTTTTCACGAGAGGTGGATAAAAAATTTTTGCACCCAACCATTTTGTCAATTGTGCATTAAATATGTCCTAGTATTTTAGAAAATTGATTTGGTCCAATTTTGCAACAATTATTTGGTAGTTCCTTCACAAAAAAACCTCCTTTTGGGCACTCGAAAAATGAAAAATGGTTTTTTCGTCCAAAGAAAATGAAAACTTCCTTAGGCAACATTGTTTGCCATTCCAATATGCACCCTTGTGCACAATATGAGATCATCTGAACAAATATGCCACGAATGTGGCCATAAGATTGATCATTTGGCTTGAAAGCCATGAATCTTCAGAGATGATAGCTCATTTCTGAGAACACTTTTTTAAAATAATTGCCGTATTACAAGTTTGTTATTTTTCCTGGAAACTTGGTCACATATAATGACACAATGCGGAGGTTTTCCAATTTTTTTGATTTTTTTTGAATTTTTTATGCCCGTTTCAAAATGCGGTCAAAACGCCGGGAATGACCGGTCCTAGCTAGTGGTTGAATCTTGCAATTTTTTGGTGTTTCTCTGATTAAATAGATACTTATTTACCTAGAAATGATTTTTGGAAAAAATAAAGGGCAAACTATGAGGCACCTGCAGTTCAAATTTGACCCGCTTCCAGCTGAATCGACGGGAATTTGTCTTTTTCACCAGAGGTGGATCAAAAATTTTGACACCCAACCATTTTGTCAATTGTGCATTATATATGGCCTAGTATTTTATAAAATTGATTAGGTCTAATTTTACAACAAATATATGATAGGTCCTTCACAAAAAAACTCATTTTGGGCACTCGAAAAAATGGAAAATGAATTTTTCATGGATCAAAAGCATTTTACATAAAATCATTTGGTCAATTATACATACAATTTGGTCTAATACATAGAGTTGGTATGTTCGTCACAACAAAACTATTTTTTATACTTCAACAACGAAAAATGCTTTTCTCCTGCAAAAGAACTTATTTTTAATCATGTATGACCTATTTATATGGTCATAAAATCATCAAGGCCTTTATTGCATTCTGATTGGTCGATGAGCACCTCACGCGAATCATGCCCGACCACCGTTGGATAGGCCTGGATCCGACGGCAGCCCTATTCCCCCACCCCCTCTACCCCTCATCCCTCTCATCCCCCTCCCGAATCAGCGCAGCTCTCGTCCAAACCCTAGCCGCGCCATCCTCCGTGCGCCGCCGCCCCCATCGATTCCGCACAACACCGCCGATCCGCTTCCACCTCTTCTACCCATCCCCTCACCGCCACCCACCTTCGCCACCGACCAGTCCCCTCGCCGCCACCCACCTCCGCCACACCTCTGTTGGAAATATGCCCTAGAGGCAATAATAAAAGCATTATTATTATATTTCCTTATTCATGATAATTGTCTTTATTCGTGCTATAATTGTGTTAACCGGAAATCGTAATACATGTGTGAATAACAGACAACAACATGTCCCTAGTGAGCCTCTAGTTGACTAGCTCGTTGATCGACAGATAGTCATGGTTTCCTGACTATGGACATTGGATGTCGTCGATAACGGGATCACATCATTAGGAGAATGATGTGATGGACAAGACCCAATCCTAAACATAGCATAAGATCGCATAGTTCGTTTGCTAGAGTTATCCAATGTCAAGTATCCTTTCCTTAGACCATGAGATCGTGTAACTCCCGGATACCGTAGGAGTGCTTTGGGTATGCCAAACGTCACAACGTAACTGGGTGACTATAAAGGTACACTACGGGTATCTCTGAAAGTGTCTGTTGGGTTGCATGGATCGAGACTGGGATTTTTCACTCCGCTTGACGGAGAGGTATCACCGGGCCCTCTCGGTAATGCATCATCATATGAGCTCAAGGTGATCAAAGTGTTTGATCACAAGGATCATGCATTACGGAACGAGAAAAGTGACTTGCCGATAACGAGATTGAACGAGGTATTGGGATACCGACGATCGAATCTCGGGAAAGTAAAATACCGATTGACAAAGGGAATCGTATACGGGATTAATTGAATCCTTGACATCGTGGTTCATCTGATGAGATCATCGTGGAGCATGTGGGAGCCAACATGGGTATCCAGATCCCGCTGTTGGTTATTGCCCGAGAGCCGTCTCGGTCATGTCTGCATGTCTCCCGAACCCGTAGGGTCTACACACTTAAGATTCGGTGACGCTAGGGTTGTGAAGATATGTATGTGCAGTAACCCAAATGTTGCTCGGAGTCCCGGATGAGATCCCGGACGTCATGAGGAGTTCCGGAATGGTCCGGAGGTAAAGAATTATATATAGGAAGTGCTGTTTCGGCCATCGGGACAAGTTTCGGGGTTATCGGTATTGTACCGGGACCACCGGAGGGGTCCCGGGGGTCCACCAGGTGGGGCCACCTGCCTTGGTGGGCCACATGGGCCTTAGGGGGTGCGCCTTGGCCTGCTTGGGCCAAGGGGAACCAGCCCCAAGGGCCCATGCGCCAAGGAGACTTGGAAAGGGGAGAGTCCAAAGAGGGGAAGGCACCTCCGAGGTGCCTTGGGGAGGATGGACTCCTCCCCACTCTTGGCCGCACCCCTTCCTTGGAGGAAGGGGCAAGGCTGCGCCCTCCCCCCTCTAATGCACCTATATAAAGGGAGGGGAGGGAGGGGTGGCCGCACCCTTATGCCCTGGCACTCCCTCCTCCCTGCAACACCTCCTCCTTCTCCCGTAGTTGCTTAGCGAAGCCCTGCCAGAGTTCTGCTGCATCCACCCCCACACCGTCGTGCTGGATCTTCCTCAACCTCTCCTTCCCCCTTGCTGGATCAAGAAGGAGGAGACGTCTCCCGTCCCGTACGTGTGTTGAACGCGGAGGTGCCGTCCGTTCGGCACTAGATCATCGGTGAATTGGATCACGGCGAGTACGACTACCTCATCCACGTTCACTCGAACGCTTCCGTTGCGATCTACAAAGTGGTATGTAGATGCTATCTAATCTGAATACTCGTTGCTAGATGAACTCATAGATGGATCTTGGTGAAACCGTAGGAAAATTTTTAATTTTCTGCAACGTTCCCCAACAGTGGCATCATGAGCTAGGTCTATGCGTAGTTCTTCTTGCGCGAGTAGAACATAATTTGTTGTGGGCGTAGATGTTGTCAACTCTTCTTGCCGCTACTAGTCTTATCTTGCTTCAGCGGTATTGTGGGATGAAGCGGCCCGGACCAACCTTACACGTACGCTTACGTGAGACCGGTTCCACCGACTAACATGCACTAGTTGCATAAGGTGGCTGGCGGGTGTCTGTCTCTCCTACTTTAGTTGGAGCGGATTCGATGAAAAGGGTCCTTATGAAGGGTAAATAGAAGTTGACAAATCACGTTGTGGTGGTTTTACGTAGGTAAGAAAACGTTCTTGCTAGCAACCTATAACAGCCACGTAAAACTTGCAACAACAATTAGAGGACGTCTAACTTGTTTTTGCAGCAAGTGCTTTGTGATATGATATGGCCAAAGTTGTGATGTACGATGAATGATCTATATGTGATGTATGAGATGTTCATGCTATTGTAATAGGAATCACGACTTGCATGTCGATGAGTATGACAACCGGCAGGAGCCATAGGAGTTGTCTTTATTTTTTGTATGACCTGCGTGTCATTGAGAATCGCCATGTAAATTACTTTACTTTATTGCTAAACGCGTTAGCCATAGTAGTAGAAGTAATAGTTGGCAAGCAACTTCATGGAGACACGATGATGAAGATCATGATGATGAAGATCATGGTGTCAAGCCGGTGACAAGATGATCATGGAGCCCCAAGATGGAGATCAAAGGAGCTATGTGATATTGGCCATATCGTGTCACGACTATTATTTGTTTGCATGTGATGTTTATCATGTTTTGCATCTTGTTTACTTAGAACGACGGTAGTAAATAAGATGATCCCTCATAATAATTTCAAGAAAGTGTTCACCCTAACTGTGCACCGTTGCTAAGGTTCGTCGTTCCGAAGCACCACGTGATGATCGGGTGTGATAGGTCCTTACGTTCGCATACAACGGGTGTAAGACAGATTTACACATGCAAAACACTTAGGTTGACTTGACGAGCCTAGCATGTACAGACATGGCCTCGGAACACAGAAGACCGAAAGGTCGAGCATGAGTCGTATAGAAGATACGATCAACATGAAGATGTTCACCGTTGTTGACTAGTCCGTCTCACGTGAAGATCGGACACGGCCTAGTTGACTCGGATCATGTAATACTTAGATGACTAGTAGAGGGATGTCTATCTAAGTGGGAGTTCATTAAATAATTTGATTAAATGAACTTTATTATCATGAACTTAGTCTAAATATTTACAATATGTCTTGTAGATCAAATGGCCAACGCAGTCCTCAACTTCAACGCGTTCCTAGAGAAAACCAAGCTGAAAGACGATGGTAGCAACTATACGGACTGGGTCCGGAACCTGAGGATTATCCTCATAGCTGCCAAGAAAGATTATGTCCTAAGAGCACCGCTGGGTGACGCACCTATTCTCCCTGCAGAACAAGACTTTATGAACGCTTGGCAGTCACGCTGCGATGATTACTCCCTCGTTCAGTGTGGCATGCTTTACAGCTTAGAGCCGGGGCTCCAAAAACGTTTTGAGAGACATGGAGCATATGAGATGTTCGAAGAGCTGAAAATGGTTTTCCAAGCTCATGCCCGGGTCGAGAGATATGAAGTCTCCGATAAATTCTTTAGCTGTAAGATGGAGGAAAATGGTTCTGTCAGTGAACACATACTCAAAATGTCTGGGTTGCACAACCGCTTGACTCAACTGGAAGTTAATCTCCCGGATGAAGCGGTCATTGACAGAATCCTCCAGTCGCTTCCACCTAGCTACAAGAGCTTTGTGATGAACTACAATATGCAGGGGATGGTAAAGACCATTCCTGAAGTATATGCTATGCTGAAATCAGCAGAGGTAGAAATCAAGAAGGAGCATCAAGTGTTGATGGTGAATAAAACCACTAAGTTCAAGAAGGGCAAGGGTAAAAAGAACTTCAAGAAGGACGGCAAGGAAGTTGCCGCGCCCGGTAAGCAAGTTGCCGGGAAGAAGCCAAAGAATGGACCCAAGCCCGAAATTGAGTGCTTTTATTGCAAGGGAAGTGGTCACTGGAAGCGGAACTGCCCCAAATACTTAGCGGACAAGAAGGCCGGCAAAACCAAAGGTATATATGATATACATGTAATTGATGTGTACCTTACCAGTACTCGTAGTAGCTCTTGGGTATTTGATACCGGTGAAGTTGCTCACATTTGTAACTCAAAGCAGGAGCTGCGGAATAAACAGAGACTGGCAAAGGACGAGGTGACGATGCGCGTCGGGAATGGTTCCAAGGTCGATGTGATCGCCGTCGGCACGCTGCCTCTACATTTACCTACGGGATTAGTTTTAAACCTCAATAATTGTTATTTAGTGCCAAGTTTGAGCATGAACATTGTATCTGGATCTCGCTTAATTCGAGATGGCTACTCATTTAAATCCGAGAATAATGGTTGTTCTATTTATATGAGAGATATGTTTTATGGTCATGCTCCAATGGTTAATGGTTTATTCTTGATGAATCTCGTACGTGATGATACACATATTCATAGTGTGAGTACCAAAGGAGTTAAAGTTGATAACAATAGTCCCACATATTTGTGGCACTGCCGCCTTGGTCACATAGGTGTCAAACGCATGAAGAAGCTCCATGCAGATGGACTTTTAGAGTCTCTTGATTATGAATCATTTGACACGTGCGAACCCTGCCTCATGGGTAAAATGACCAAGACTCCGTTCTCAGGAACAATGGAGCGAGCAACCAACTTACTGGAAATCATACATACCGATGTGTGCGGTCCAATGAGTGTTGAGGCTCGCGGTGGCTATCGTTATGTTCTCACCCTCACTGATGACTTGAGTAGATATGGGTATATCTACTTAATGAAACACAAGTCTGAGACCTTTGAAAAGTTCAAGGAATTTCAAAGTGAGGTTGAAAATCAACGTGATAGAAAGATCAAGTTTCTACGATCAGATCGTGGAGGAGAATACTTGAGTCACGAATTTGGCACACACTTAAGAAAATGTGGAATAGTTTCACAACTCACGCCGCCTGGAACACCTCAGCGTAATGGTGTGTCCGAACGTCGTAATCGCACTCAATTAGATATGGTGCGATCTATGATGTCTCTTACCGACTTACCGCTATCTTTTTGGGGCTATGCTTTAGAGACTGCTGCATTCACTTTAAATAGGGCTCCGTCAAAATCCGTTGAGACGACACCGTATGAATTATGGTTTGGGAAGAAACCTAAGCTGTGTTTCTAAAAGTTTGGGGATGCGATGCTTATGTGAAGAAACTTCAACCTGAAAAGCTCGAACCCAAATCGGAAAAATGCGTCTTCATAGGATACCCTAAAGAAACTGTTGGGTATACCTTCTACCACAGATCCGAAGGCAAGATCTTTGTTGCCAAGAATGGATCCTTTCTAGAGAAAGAGTTTCTCTCGAAAGAAGTAAGTGGGAGGAAAGTAGAACTTGATGAAGTGTTACCTCTTGAACCGGAAAATGGCAAAACTCAAGAAATCGTTCCTGAGGTGCCTGCACCGACTAGAGAGGAAATTAATGATTATGATCAAGATACTTCTAATCAAGCTCCTACTGAAATTCGAAGGTCCACAAGGACACGTTCCACGCCAGAGTGGTACGGCAACCCTGTCTTGGAAATCATGTTGTTAGACAACGGTGAACCTTCGAACTATGAGGAAGCAATGGCGGGCCCGGATTCCGACAAATGGCTAGAAGCCATGAAATCCGAGATAGGATCCATGTATGAAAACGAAGTATGGACTTTGACTGACTTGTCCGTTGAACGGCGAGCCATAGAAAATAAATGGATCTTTAAGAAGAAGACAGACGCGGATGGTAATGTGACCATCTATAAAGCTCGGCTTGTCGCTAAGGGTTATCGACAAGTTCAAGGGGTTGACTACGATGAGACTTTCTCACCGGTAGCGAAGCTGAAGTCCGTCCGAATCATGTTAGCAATTGCCGCATACTATGATTATGAGATATGGCAAATGGACGTCAAAACGGCATTCCTTAATGGTTTCCTTAAGGAAGAATTGTATATGATGCAGCCGGAAGGTTTTGTCGATCCTAAGAATGCTGACAAGGTATGCAAGCTCCAACGCTCGATTTATGGGCTGGTGCAAGCATCTCGGAGTTGGAACATTCGCTTTGATGAGATGATCAAAGCGTTTGGGTTTACACAGACTTATGGAGAAGCATGTGTTTACAAGAAAGTGAGTGGGAGCTATGTAGCATTTCTCATATTATATGTAGACGACATACTTTTGATGGGAAATGATATAGAACTCTTGGACAGCATTAAGGCCTACTTGAATAAAAGTTTTTCAATGAAGGACCTTGGAGAAGCTGCTTATATATTAGGCATCAAGATCTATAGAGATAGATCGAGACGCCTCATAGGTCTTTCACAAAGCACATACCTTGATAAAATATTGAAGAAGTTCAATATGGATCAATCTAAGAAAGGGTTCTTACCTGTGTTACAAGGTGTGAAATTGAGCTCAGCTCAATGTCCGACAACGGCAGAAGATATAGAAGAGATGAGTGTCATCCCCTATGCCTCAGCCATAGGTTCTATTATGTATGCCATGCTGTGTACCAGACCTGATGTAAACCTTGCCGTAAGTTTGGTAGGTAGGTACCAAAGTAATCCCGGCAAGGAACACTGGACAGCGGTCAAGAATATCCTGAAGTACCTGAAAAGGACTAAGGAAATGTTTCTCGTTTATGGAGGTGACGAAGAGCTCGTCGTAAAAGGTTACGTCGACGCTAGCTTCGACACAGATCTGGATGACTCTAAGTCACAAACCGGATACGTGTATATTTTGAATGGTGGGGCAGTAAGCTGGTGCAGTTGCAAGCAAAGCGTCGTGGCGGGATCTACATGTGAAGCGGAGTACATGGCAGCCTCGGAGGCAGCACATGAAGCAATTTGGGTGAAGGAGTTCATCACCGACCTCGGAGTCATACCCAATGCGTCGGGGCCAATCAAGCTCTTCTGTGACAACACTGGAGCTATTGCACTTGCAAAGGAGCCCAGGTTTCACAAGAAGACCAGGCACATCAAGCGTCGCTTCAACTCCATTCGTGAAAATGTTCAAGATGGAGACATAGAAATTTGTAAAGTGCACACGGATCTGAATGTCGCAGATCCATTGACTAAACCTCTCCCTAAGGCAAGACATTATCAGCACCAGAACTCTATGGGTGTTCGATTCATCACAATGTAACTAGATTATTGACTCTAGTGCAAGTGGGAGACTGTTGGAAATATGCCCTAGAGGCAATAATAAAAGCATTATTATTATATTTCCTTATTCATGATAATTGTCTTTATTCGTGCTATAATTGTGTTAACCGGAAATCGTAATACATGTGTGAATAACAGACAACAACATGTCCCTAGTGAGCCTCTAGTTGACTAGCTCGTTGATCGACAGATAGTCATGGTTTCCTGACTATGGACATTGGATGTCATCGATAACGGGATCACATCATTAGGAGAATGATGTGATGGACAAGACCCAATCCTAAACATAGCATAAGATCGCATAGTTCGTTTGCTAGAGTTATCCAATGTCAAGTATCCTTTCCTTAGACCATGAGATCGTGTAACTCCCGGATACCGTAGGAGTGCTTTGGGTATGCCAAACGTCACAACGTAACTGGGTGACTATAAAGGTACACTACGGGTATCTCTGAAAGTGTCTATTGGGTTGCATGGATCGAGACTGGGATTTGTCACTCCGCTTAACGGAGAGGTATCACCGGGACCTCTCGGTAATGCATCATCATATGAGCTCAAGGTGATCAAAGTGTTTGATCACAAGGATCATGCATTACGGAACGAGAAAAGTGACTTGCCGATAACGAGATTGAACGAGGTATTGGGATACCGACGATCGAATCTCGGGCAAGTAAAATACCGATTGACAAAGGGAATCGTATACGGGATTAATTGAATCCTTGACATCGTGGTTCATCCGATGAGATCATCGTGGAGCATGTGGGAGCCAACATGGGTATCTAGATCCCACTGTTGGTTATTGCCCGAGAGCCGTCTCGGTCATGTCTGCATGTCTCCCGAACCCGTAGGGTCTACACACTTAAGGTTCGGTGACGCTAGGGTTGTGAAGATATGTATGTGCAGTAACCCGAATGTTGTTCGGAGTCCCGGATGAGATCCCGGACGTCACGAGGAGTTCCGGAATGGTCCGGAGGTAAATAATTATATATAGGAAGTGCTGTTTCGGCCATCGGGACAAGTTTCGGGGTTATCGGTATTGTACCGGGACCACCGGAGGGGTCCCGGGGGTCCACCAGGTGGGGCCACCTGCCTTGGTGGGCCACATGGGCCTTAGGGGGTGCGCATTGGCCTGCTTGGGCCAAGGGGAACCAGCCCCAAGGGCCCATGTGCCAAGGAGACTTGGAAAGGGGAGAGTCCAAAGAGGGGAAGGCACCTCCGAGGTGCCTTGGGGAGGATGGACTCCTCCCCCCTCTTGGCCACACCCCTTCCTTGGAGGAAGGGGCAAGGCTGCGCCCTCCCCCCCCCCCTCTAATGCACCTATATAAAGGGAGGGGAGGGAGGGGTGGCCGCACCCTTATGCCCTGGCACTCCCTCCTCCCTGCAAGACCTCCTCCTCCTCCCGTAGTTGCTTAGCGAAGCCCTGCCGGAGTTCTGCTGCATCCACCACCACACCGTCGTGCTGGATCTTCCTCAACCTCTCCTTCCCCCTTGCTAGATCAAGAAGGAGGAGATGTCTCCCGTCCCGTACGTGTGTTGAACGCGGAGGTGCCGTCCGTTCGGCACTATATCATCGGTGAATTGGATCACGGCGAGTACGACTACCTCATCCACGTTCACTCGAACGCTTCCGTTGCGATCTACAAAGTGGTATGTAGATGCTATCTAATCTGAATACTCGTTGCTAGATGAACTCATAGATGGATCTTGGTGAAACCGTAGGAAATATTTTAATTTTCTGCAACGTTCCCCAACAACCTCCCCTCCCCACGTCAGATCCTCTCCCCTCTTCCCACTCCCAGATCCAACTTCCCACCGCCACCTCCGGCGCCCAATCTCGGCGACCTAAGGCGGGATTCGATGGTGCCCAGCAGACCTACACCCATCACCGGCCATGGAGGCGGTGGCCCTCTCCGCCGGCGACGCGCGGACGAGACCTACACCCGTCCCGTCCTTCTCCTTTCCTCTGTCTCTCTCTCTCTCCCTCACGCATCTTCCCTCTCTCTCAGGTACATCTACAATAGCCCCGCCATGGATGGCCTCTTCACGAGCTCCTGCCGCCGCTGCAGTTCGTCCACATCGTCGCCCCGCAGACCACCCTTGTACCTCTGCCGTGGACCTGCTCCACATCTCCTACAACCATGACTACGTCTGCTTCACGACGAGACGCTCGCGGCAGCGCGGGCCTCCGACGCCATCCTGCTTGGCGCGATAGGAGGGTGAGTGGAAACGATCTGGCAATAGTAATTAGTTCAGAAGTTGTGATGTGCATCTGTGACTTTCAGTTTCAGTAAATGGACGCTGATGCTGCGCTTGCAGGTATAAGTGGGACAGCAGTGAGAAGCATCTCAAGCCTGAGACCGGGCTGCTCAACATCCATGCCGGGCTCGGCGTGTTCGCCAATCTGCGGCCAGCCACGGTGTTGCCGCAGGTATATATCCCTATCTGGTTTCAGCTTCAGTGCATTTCACATAAGTACAATGCTTTACTCGACAGCACTGCCTTTCGTACTCTAGTTTGCTAGTTGCATCCAAGGCCATGTATCGAACGCATCAGATTGTCTCATGCATCCCCGATGTAATCTCTAGTAGCGGCACATAGTTTAACCAAGCAGCAAAATACTAGCAAATGTAGCCATAGCTGCAGGATTTGGGATGGGTGGACTTGTTTAATTCACTTAAGAATAATAATGTCCTGTGTAACTACTTCCCTCTCTGCTCAGTTAACTAGCTAGCTCACTGGTTGTTGCTGTGGTGGCTTAGGGTCCTCGAGAACGCTTGCAGGGACGACAAGGAGATGCGCGCCATCCTTGGCGACAACATCGGCAACCTGGAGCTCATGAAGCAGAGGGTGCGTTTTTAATAGTAAATTACCGGGGTCTTGATTCTTGGGGCCTCAAAGTGCAGTGCGTCTGCTGTGCTGAAATTGTAGAGCTTTGTGTGCTTGCTGTGCAGATACAAGAGAGGGTGCGCGCGAAAGGCAGGGAGGGGTTCAACAGGCCCAAGACGGGCTCCGTCGCCGCGTTCAAAGTCAGCTTCCGAGAGTGAGTTGTTGCGTAGATGATGAACACACATGTATTGTTATCTTCTAGGCATGCATGATAGCTGAAAGTGATTCCGGACAGCTTCAATGACTTCGTTGACTGATTCGTTGTTGGTGAACTTGGTGATATTGTGCATGTAGATCATGATGTACCAGCTCTGCAATGGCGTTGCTTTTTGCCACGAACGCGGTGTCCGGGACCATGACCTCGAGCCACACAGCCTGCTCATGGGTGGATGCGCTGGTATCCTCTGGTTTGATCCCAGCAAGAGGTAGTCTTCTCTTCTCTTTATCAACCAAAGGCACTTTCTTTTCTCATGGATGGATGGGACTCCATTAATTTAGTATCAATTTAGGTGTTAGTATGCTATTGATGCTCGTGTTGATGCCATGCTTTTTGTCTTGTCATGTCCTGAAATTAAGTGGCAGCATCAAATGCAAATCTACTAGTGTTGTTAAACTGCTGGTAGGCTAGCTACAAACTGACTTGTTATTTTATTCTCTAGCAAATTGTATACATGAATCTCTAGTTGGCCTAGTGCTTCGTAGACATATATCGGTCCTATTACATTTTTAAACTTGCATATGTGAGCTCCTTCTGTTGTTGTAAACTGGACCCAACTTGTACAATAAAGTGAACTAAATGCTGTCACATTCTGTACATGTTACTTTCTATTTGGTGTCTGGTAATGATATCTACGGAAATTCTACTTTTAAAAGAATAAATAATGTGTTACGGATCACAAGCTAATTTTTGTTGACATGAATTTGTTATGCTCCTTATTTTGACTTGGTTTCACCCACGTTGCTTTTCAAAACATGAGATTGATGAGTGTTTCTTATAGGCAACATTGATTTAGGATTGATTTAGGATTTTGTGAGTATGCCAAGGTTCTGCGAATATGCATTGGAAACATCTAGTGTTCTGCTATAATTGGTCTCTAAAACATCTACTCATTAATTTGAAGTTGTTTGAATCTGTTGCTTTATCATACATTCGATCCATAAATCTGCATTTCTGTGAAATTTTGTTAAATATATATTTTCTAGATTGTCTATACACTAAACCTGGAGGTTTGAATATCTACTCCAGTAATGAATATACACTAAACCTGCCTTTGTGTTCACCCTTTTACAGGAGCTCCAGGCCTAGGAAATTTCATGTTCGAAGCGGCGTGTAGCCCTAGCAGCAAAGATTTGTTCTGTTTGACTGTAATAAACTGTAAATATTATAGTACTGTAATAGTAGGCATATCTGGGTTGTAATAGACTATGCACAGATTGTAATAGACTATGTACAGGAGCTCCAGGCCTAAGAAATTCTACATTTTTTTTGTTCTATTTAAAATATTGATTATTTGTGTGATATGAAGACGTGTGAAATGGAAACCTGATTAGTGGGCCCATTTGTGAAAATAATCGAAACAATGCTCACATTTTTGACATGTGGGACCAATATAGGAGATTATGACAAGTGGGACCCATCTGACTTGTGGGACCAGATTGAAAAATATATACTAGAAAAAACTAAAAAGGCCATGGCCTGAAATATAAAAAAAGGCCAAATTGTTGGGCCGGGCCCATGTAGCTAGACAAAATTCATAGAAAAAATATACAGTAAAAAAGCTGAATTAATGGGCTCGGCCCATCTAAAGCACCGAAATGGACCGGGCTGAATCTTGTGCCACATCAGCTTGCCACGCTGGATGCCTACGTGGCCTGGGGAGGTTGCTAGTGACCAAAACGCCACAGTAGGAATATTTTGGTCGTAAACGTCCACGACCTTCTCACAGAGAAGGTCGCTATAGTCAGTTTACGACTGCCAGCTTTTGACCTTCTGTTTTTGGTCACAAAAGGTCGCAAATGGAAATTTGTGACCTTTCAGTGACCAATAGTGGTGGTCACAAGTTGACATATTTCTTGTAGTGATTTATCATGACATAAGGAAATATAAATAACAACTTTATTATTGCCTCTAGGGCATATTTCCTTCATTCTCCCACTTGCACTAGAGTCAATAATCTAGTTCACATCGTCATGTGATTTAACACCAATAGTTCACATCTTTATGTGATTATTTCACATCGCCATGTGACTAACACCAAAAGGGTTACTAGAGTCAATAATCTAGTTCACATCGCTATGTGATTAACACCCAAAGAGTACTAAGATGTGATCATGTTTTGCTTGTGATAGAAGTTTAGTCAACGGGTCTGTCACATTGAGAGCCGTATTTATTTTGCAAATTTTCTATGTCTACAATGCTCTGCATGGAGCTACTCTAGCTAATTGCTCCCACTTTCAATATGTATGCAGATTTTGACTCAGAGTCATCCGGACCGGTGTAAAAGCTTGCATCGACATAACTCTTTACGACGAACTCTTTATAACCTCCATAACTGAGAAATATTTCCTTAGTCCTCTTCGGTAACTAAGGATAACTTTGACCGCTGTCCAGTGAGCCACTCCTGGATCACTATCATACCCCCTTGCCAAACTCATGGCAAGGTACACAATAGGTCTGGTACACATCATACCATACTTTATAGAACCTATGGCTGAGGCATAGGGAATGACTTTCATTCTCTTTTTCTATTTTCTGTCATGGTCGGGTTTTGAGTCTTGCTCAACTTTACACCTTGCAATATAGGCAAGAACTGCTTCTTTGACTATTCCATTTTGAACGAATTCAAAATCTTGTCAAGGTATGTACTCATTGAAAAATCTTATCAAGCGTCTTGATCTATCTCTATAGATCTTGATGCCCAATATGTAAGCAGCTTCATTGAGGTATTTCTTTGGAAACTCCTTTCAAACACTTCTTTATGCTTTCCAGAAAATTATACATCATTTCCGATCAACAATATGTTATTCACATATACTTATCAGAAAAAGCTGTAGTGCGCCCACTCACTTTTTTGTAAATACAAGCTTCTCCAAAAGTCTGTATAAAACCATATGCTTTGATCACACTATCAAAATGTTTATTCCAACTCCGTGAGGCTTGCACCAGTCCATAAATGGATCACTGGAGCTTGCACACTTTGTTAGCACCCGTTGGATCGACAAAACCTTCCGGTTACATCATATACAACTCTTCTTCCAGAAATCCATTCAGGAATGCAGTTTTGACATCCATTTGCCAAATTTCATAATCATAAAATGCAACAATTGCTAACATGATTCAGACAGACTTAAGCATTGCTATGGGTGAGAAAGTCTCATCGTAGTCAACTCCTTGAACTTGTCGAAAACATTTTGCAACAAGTCGAGCTTTGTAGACAGTAACATTACCGTCAGCGTCAGTTTTCTTCTTGAAGATCCATTTATTTTCTATGGCTTGCCAATCATCGGGAAAATCCACCAAAGTCCACACTTTGTTCTCATACATGGATCCCATCTCAGATTTCATGGCCTCAAGCCATTTCGCGGAATCTGGACTCATCATCGCTTCCTCATAGTTCGTAGGTTCACCATGGTCTAGTAACATGACTTCCAAAACAGGATTACCGTACCACTCTGGTGCGGACCGTACTCTGGAAGACCTACGAGGTTCTGTAGTAACTTGATCTGAAGTTTCATGATGATCATCATTAGCTTCCTCATTAATTGGTGTAGGAATCACTAGACTGATTTTTGTGATGAACTACTTTCCAATTCAAGAGAAGGTACAATTATCTCATCAAGTTCTACTTTCCTCCCACTCACTTCTTTTGAGAGAAACTCCTTTTCTAGAAAGGATCCATTCTTAGCAACGAATATTTTGCCTTCGGATCTGTGACAGAAGGTGTACCCAACAGTTTCCTTTGGGTACCCTTTGAAGATGCACTCCCCCGATTTGGGTTCGAGCTTATCAGGTTGAAGCTTTTTCACATAAGCATCGCAGCCCCAAACTTTAAGAAACGACAACTTTGGTTTCTTCCCAAACCACAGTTCATAAGGTGTCGTCTCAACGGATTTTGATGGTGCCCTATTTAAAGTGAATGCAACCGTCTCTAAATCATAAACCCAAAACGATAGCGGTAAATCTGTAAGAGACATCATCGATCGCACCATATCCAATAAAGTACGGTTACGACGTTCGGACACAACATTTTGCTATGGTGTTCCAGGTGGCGTAAGTTGTGAAACTATTCCACATTGTTTCAAATGAAGACCAAACTCGTAACTCAAATACTCATATCCACTATCAGATCATAGAAACTTTATTTTCTTGTTACGATGATTTTTCACTTCACTCTGAATTTTTTGAACTTTTCAAATGTTTCAGACTTATGCTTCATTAAGTAGATATAACCATATCCGCTCAAATCATCTATGAAGGTAAGAAAATAATGATACCCGCCACGAGCCTCAACACTCATTGGACCACATACATCGGTATGTATTATTTCCACTAAGTCAGTAGCTCATTCCATTGTTCCAGAGAACGGAGTTTTAGTCCCCATGAGGCATGGTTCGCAAGCACCAAGTGATTCATAATCAAGTGATTCCAAAAGTCCATCAGCATGGAGTTTCTTCATGCGCTTTATACCAATATGACCTAAACGGCAGTGCCACAAATAAGTTGCACTATCATTATCAACTTTACATCTCAAAAATAGACCACTCAGCAAGGGTGCATGACCATAAAAGATATTACTCATATAAATAGAACAACCACTATTCTTTGATTTAAATGAATAACCATCTAGCATCAAACAAGATCCAGATATAATGTTCATGCTCAACGTTGGCACCAAATAACAATTATTTAGGTCTAAAACTAATCCCGAAGGTAGATGTAGAGGTAGCGTGCCGACAGTGATCACATCGACCTTGGAACCATTTCCCACGCGCATCTTGACCTCGTCCTTAGCCAATCTTTGTTTAATCCGTATACCCTGTTTCGAGTTGCAAATATGAGCAACAGAACCAATATCAAATACCCAGGCGCTACTACGAGCATTAGTAAGGTACACATGAATAACATGTATATCAAATATACCTTTCACTTTGCCATCCTTCTTATCCGCCAAACACTTGGGGCAGTTCCGCTTCCAGCGACCAGTCCCTTTGCAGTAGAAGCACTCAGTGTTGGTGTCAAAACCGGCGGATCTTGGGTAGGGGGTCCCGAACTGTGCGTCTAAGGCTAATGGTAATAGGAGGCGGGGGACACAATGTTTTACCCAGGTTCGGGCCTTCTCTATGGAGGTAATACCCTACTTCCTGCTTGATTGATCTTGATGATATGAGTATTACAAGAGTTGATCTACCACGAGATCGTACAGGCTAAACCCTAGCAGCTAGCCTATGATTATGATTGTCCTTGTCCTACAGACTAAACACTCCGGTTTATATAGACACCGGAGGGGGCTAGGGTTACACAGAGTCGGTTACAGAGAAGGAAAACGACATATCCGAATTGCCAAGCTTGCCTTCCATGCAAAGGAGAGTCCCACCCGGACACGGGACGAAGTCTTCAATCTTGTATCTTCATAGTCCAACGGTCCGGCACAAGTACATAGTCCGGCTGTCCGAGGACCCCCTAATCCAGGACTCCCTCAGTAGCCCCTGAACCAGGCTTCAATGACGATGAGTCCGGCGCGCATATTGTCTTCGGCATTGCAAGGCGGGTTCCTTCTCCGAATACTCCAAGGTAGATTTTGAACGCATGAATCGTGTCCGGCTCTGCAAAATAAATTCCACGTACCCCCGTAGAGAGCACAATATTCCACAAATCTAATCTGCTGACAAATTTTCATAGCATGACATCATGCTGCGGCCCGGTTATTATATGAACCATTTTTCTCAACCAACTACTGCACATATTGCGGGGTGGTTTTATTGGCACGTCTTGTCGAAGCAGAGATCGTGTCCCCTTATCACGGGATCCTCATCAATACCGGTGTGGGTAACCCAACCGCGCCATCAACGCGGCGCTTGGGGAATAAGCGAGTTTACCGGGCAAGTGGGGAGGCGCAGGATCCCTGCTACCTTTATAAGGAGATAAGGACTCCCCTTTTTCACCCACGCCTTCTCCTTCCTCTGCTCATCCATCTTCTCTCACTTGAGCTCCAGCGCCCAAGCGTTCGTCTTCTCCTCCCACAAAGGTCCTCCAAAAATGTCCGGATCCGGAGCAGGAGGCAAGTGGATGGCCTCTACCGTCCGGGAGAAGGATATCAAAAAGCTTCGAGAGGCCGGGTATCTGGCTAAGAAAATCAGCCACCGTCTCTCGACGGCGGGACAGATCGTCCCTACTCCGGAACCCCACGAGAGGGTTGTATTCCTACCTCACTTTGTCCGCAGGCTAAGGTTTCCCCTCGACCCATTCGTTCACGGCATCATGTATTACTACGGGATCGATTTTCATGATCTATCCCCCAATTCCTTCCTCAACATCTCGACATTCATCGTCGTGTGCGAGGCCTTTCTCTGCATTTCGCCACACTTCGGCTTATGGCCGAAGATTTTTAATGTGAAGCCCAAGGTAGTGAGCGGCAAGCACGCTGAGTGCGGAGGTGCCATGGTGAGCAAGATGCCCAACATCACATGGCCATCAGGTACTTTCAATGATTCTGTCAAAGGGTGGCAACAACAGTGGTTCTACGTCACTAAGCCGCGCGGTGCAAAATGGGCCGCAGCTCCCGAATTCCGATCCGGAGCTCCCCTGCGGCTTACGTCGTGGCCCAAGAAGGGCCTGAACTAGTCTTCGCCCGACGAGTTGTCGGTGCTCCAGACGCGCGTCAAGGATATGGAAAATAAGAACATCAAACTTGTCAATGTAGTCCAAGTGATGTTAGTTCGCCAGATTCTCCCTTGCCAATACAGGGCCTGTAATTTATGGGAATTCGACCCGGCCAAGCACCAGACCCTGCTCGAGTTCTTTGGCTCATCGCACAAAGACATCTGGAAGGTGCTTTTTAAGTCCGGCAAATCGTGGCCGGACCCGGCCAAGGACCGCGGGAATCGACTGTCCCGCCCTGCAAGTTCGGTAAGTCGTTGTACGTTGGCAAGTCATATGTTTTATTTGTGTAATCCAAGGGAAATTATTGATGTGTTTTCCACAACTCTCTTAGGACTGGACGAAGAAGGTGGGGCTGATCTACTGTCCAGCCCCACTGCCAGAAGAACCAACCGGCCCACTTCTGACAAAGATGCTGGTCCCGGCGCCTTATAAGGTGCCGAAGAAGAAAGCCGAGAAGGAGGCCAAAGAGACCAGGGGCGGTCTTCGTCGCCGCGGCACTTCGGACACAATATCCGAAGACTCCGATGCCTGCTCTTCCTCCAAAGTGGACGAGGAAGAGGAGGAAGACCAGTCCCCCCCCAGCGAGGGGAAGAAAGAAAAGGATGGCCTCCACACACTTGGAGGCCGAGTCGCCTAAGAAGGGAAAAACTCCCCTTCCGGAGGAGTCCGCCACCGCTGCCGACAGCAGCCCGGAGTGGGATCCCAGGGCCCAGCCCCTGGTGAGATCATGAGTATATAAAACCTGGACACGTTATGCATCCAGACTCACTACTGTATGACGTTTAATCATTGAGCCATACCCCTTTTTGTTACAGTCCGGCGAGGTCCTGCACCGAACAATCCTCATCGGAGGATTTACTGGGCTTGGATGATATGGACAGCGGGACACCCCCGAAGGCCCCCTCCCCAAAACATGTGAGTGACACCGAGGCATCGTCCTAGAGGGATCTAGGCCAAGGGGGGCGAAAAAACCGTTCAGGCGGCGCCAGGGGGTCAAACTTTGGTGGCCGGACACACGGGAGAAAAGGCCCCCATGGACATCGACGACGGGGGCTATCTCGAATTCGGCCCCCAGCCGGATACAATTCCGGAGACCGACGCGGCTCCGGAATCAGGCCGGCAGCCTCCCTCAGCAGGAGGGGGTTCGCCTGTTCCACTGGCAGCCTCTGCCCAACCAGAGGTGCCAGATACTTTATCGGCGGCGCTGAAGAGCGCCTCGATCATTGAAGAACACCGTGCCCTTATGGGTGCGGTGATTGGGAAGATTCAGTCCGCTGAGAGTGGGCTGAATGAAGCCTACATCAGCCTTATAACGGGCTTTGAGGTATGTTTTGTGAGGTTTCAAAGAGTGTCATAGTATAGGTAGTAGCCCCTGATACACTATTCGGCGAAAGATAGAACCTGACAGAGGATCAAATATATGTTCGCAGGAGACTCACTTTATGGCATCTCTCCCTCTTTTTTTATAAGCCGGCGTCTGTAGCGACTGCCGCCTCTCATACTGTGAAGGTCTCCGGACTGAAGCAGAGTCTGGAGCGGGCCAAAGAAGAACTCGGCCGAGTGAAGAAGCAGTTGGAGGATAACCAAGGTATGCAGAAACCTTTGTTCGCATTTAGCGTGAATCAATAAGTTAGTATAATGAAAATATTTTTATGATGTGCTCTAGGGGCGACGGTCGAAGCTGAGGCTCTTAAGAAGGCTGTGGCCGAAGCCGAGAAGAAGGCAGCCGCAGAGCAGGCTCTTTGCGAAAAGCACGAGGCCAGGGTTATGGAAGCTGAGGAAGAGCTCCAAGAGGCCATGAAGAAATGCGAGACCTTGGAGCAGAGTGTAATGGAGAAAGAATCCGAACTCACCCAGGCTCGACAAGCCGCATGTGATACCCGGGGGGAAGCCCAAGGCGCCCTGCAGAAAATCAAGGAGGCGAGGAAGATCGCGGTGGGTAAGGCTTTTTCTATGCAAAGCAGGTATTTGAAGGGAGAAAATCATGTTTACTAATTTCAATTCGGATTTCTCCAGGGGTATTTGCGGAGCTGCCACGCAGCATATCTGATGCCGCTCAATTCTACCGGGCCGAAGAAAGGAGCACTGTAGAGAAGCTCTTTTGGTCGCAGTATCTGGCGCCAAAGTATCCAGTGACTTTTGCCGATCAACTGAAATAGCTAATCGAACTGCATAAGGCGGCCGAACTGGCCATGAAGGATTTAATTATCCAGCTATGGCCTGCCGAGCCGATTCCCTGCAGTTACTTCGGGCTCATAAAGCGGCTTGTGAGTGCCTGCCCTCGACTTGAAGTCATCCGGCGGTTGGTCTGTATGGAGGGTGCACGAATGGCCTTCGCTCGCGCGAAGGTGCACTGGGCGAAGATGGATGCTGAAAAGCTGATGACCGAGGAACTGCCGGAGGGGAAGGAGCACCGCAAGCCCGAGTTATATTATGATAGTGTCCTGAAAGGATCCCGCCTTATGGTGGAGCAATGCACCAAATACATTATATTCCCATGAATATAGTCATGTTGTCCTTTGTAATTTGAAACAAGGTCGTTTTTATTATTTATTGCCTGTTATTTGAAAGTTTTTCCTCCTGTATGGCCGTTTTATATATTAATCCTGAGAGTTGGTCTGTCGTCGGCTTTTGCCCCCACATAGGAAGTACGAGGGTGTTCGGGATAAACCTGAGCACTCTTTACCCCAGTTTTGGGTCCTTGAAGGAGGTGCTCAGCGCAACGAACCAGGCAATCGGACTATAAGGCGTTATCACTCTCACTTAGCCATAGGAGTTTGACAAAAGAAAGGTAGGCGCAGCCCCTGGTGTTTGGAAGACCGCACTAGGGGCTCTATAAGCACCTGATCGGAAGAAAAGTCGATCCATCGCACACTGCATTAGATATCGCATAATGCAGAAGAAATCCTTAAAGGTTTTGCAACCTCTCAAACAGCTGACCAGCGCTTGCCATATCATGACAGTCAGTTTTCGGCTTTCTCTACCGAGGCGGTCGTCCGGAAGACCCGGGACACAATCGTAGTAGTTCTCCCTTTACTACCCCAGCTGATATAGCAGAACATAGGGTAGCAAGCACATGAGCCGGGCAACCCAACTATTGACCCAAGAAACGATTCGGAGCCAATGCATATAATGCTATAAGTTCGGGGTGCCGAACGACTGTGAAGGTGCTCAGACTTTATTGCCGTATTATGGGTACAACGAGGCCCCTGGCATATTAAGGCATATCTCAGTGTACGAATGCCATTTGACAAAGAGTGTCAATAAGAAACAACAGCAGATAAGCGTCATATAAAGCCACATGTTGTAATTGAATAACACGTCGATGCGTACGAGTACAGGTAATGTGATAAAAAGAAATATGACTTCGGAACCTGCTGAGACCAGGCGGGGTGAGGCTGTGTGCGGATCCGGATTGTAATCGGATGGTCATCAAGGGGAATATCTAGGGATTCCCTTGCGTGTTCGAGTTGTTTCCCTTCTTGGTATATTATCCATGTCGCCGGTCCTGGCCTACACAAAGGTGGACCTGCAAAGAAAATGCAAAAAAAAATGTTTGTGTGCCACGGAGCAGTTAAGCCGCAGTGTGTGGCCTATCCTAGCATTGCCTCCGTTTACTGCCGAAGTGTTTTAATTGAGCTCCTGACAAGCCGGGCTATCCTACCGCGAAGTAGTTCAGAATCCTTTGATGGTGTCCGGGAGCTTGGCCGTCGACTCAAGGTTCGATTGAAAGATGCCACTCGTTGCTTCTACTGTTAAGGCATCAGCATATTCTTCGGCGCGGAGGGAGCGTTCGGCCTTGCCATTAACTGTTATGACGCCGCGCGGACCGGGCATCTTGAGCTTAAGGTAGGCATAATGTTGAATCGAGCAAACGCGGTTCGTCCGAGCAGTGTACGGTAGTTACTGCGAAACGGGACGATGTCGAAGAGTAACTCTTCGGTACAGTAATTATTCGGTGGTCCAAAGACTACCTCCAGAGTGACAGAGCCTGTACAACAGGCCCCCACACCTGGTATAACACCTTTAAAGGTGGTTTTAGTGGGCTTTATCATTGAAGGATCGAGACCCATCTTACGCATTGTGTCCTGATAGAGCAGGTTCAGACTGCTGCCTCCGTCCAAGAGGACTCGTGTGAGGTGGAATCTGTCAATTATTGGGTCCAGGACTAGCGTGGCCGAATTGCCTTGGCTGGTATTGGCTGGGCGATCCGTACGGTCAAAGGTGATCGGGTCGGACGGCCATAGGTTATATTTCGAGGCGACTAGCTCCATTGCGTCGTCATCCCTGAGAGTGCACATCCGCTCCCTCTTAAGGATGGCAATGGGTCGGGTTTGGATCGGGTTGAACAATATCAAATCCATATCCATATCCATGAGGACAGTCTTTGCTCGCCCATGAAAATATCCATGGGTGAAAAATTGTGTCCATGTCCAAACCCGATGGATATCCATACCCGCAGGATATCCATTGGGTCATCTCAAGACATATAAATAAGACATAACATAATGTTAACATAAGCTCTTCTATTCTTCACCTCGTGGTAAGCTAGGCTTCACTTATTGTAAACATCAACTTATGGTAAATCAACGTCCACTAACAACCTAATATCATTTAGTATTTTTCTAAAAGATAAGAATGATGAGTCATTTAACGAGGAGATGAAATAAGGGAAGGGGCGCTGGAGTATGTTAGTGGGGACGGAATGTCAACTAATAAAAGTTACGGTGGGGATTGTGCAATTTCTTTTGCATGTTTTACATAGCAACGTGTAAAATTGCAGTGGGACATGTGACTATGGGGGAGGTATAGCAGATTTTTGCCCATTAATGCGTACTACCGGGTCGGGTTTGGATATACCCACGGGTACAAGATTATATCCATGCCCTACCCGCGAGCAATCGGGTCGGGTTTGGGCGCCACCCATGGGCACAAAAGCATATCCAAACCCTATCCATTCGGGTCGGATATCCATGGGTATCCATGTCCATGGATAAAATTGCCATACTTACTCCCTCTTGGGAATATGGGTGGCGTTTATCATGTTCACCGTTTTGATTTGCGAGGGGAATTTCTTTTGTCCTCCTGTGTTCGGTGGCCGGGGCTCCTCGTTGTCGTCATCACTTTGCGACCCCTTCTCCTTATTTTCGGCACCTAACCTGCCGACTTGTTTGAAGACCCAGCATTCGTTGTTGGTATGATTGGCTAGTGTTCCTGGGGTGCCATGAATTTGGCATGGACGGTCGAGTATGCGGTCCAGACTGGATGGGCCTGGATTGTTCCTTTTGAATGCCTTTTTCCGCTGATCGGACTTAGAGCCACTGAATCCGACATTGACGGCCGTGTCTTCGGCGTTGTTGCCATTATTGCGATGCTTATGTTTGTTGCATCGGGGCTTGTCGTTGCTATCTCTGGCATCTGAGGTGCCAGGATTTCTTGATGTGCTGCTGCTGCGAGCCAGCCAGCTATCCAAGCCCACACAAAAGCAGGTCATGAGTGTCGTGAGGGTTGCCATGGACTGCGGCTTCTCTTGGCCGAGGTGTCGGGCAGGACACTCGTCACGGATGTTATGCTTAAAGTACACTAGGGCTTCGGCATCCGGACAGTCGACAATTTGGTTCTTTTTAGTTAGGAACCGAGTCCAGAATTTCCCGGCCGACTCTTCGGGCTGTTGGGTTATGTGACTTAAATCATCAGCATCCGGTGGTCGCACATAAGTGCCCTGGAAGTTATCTAGGAATGCATCTTCCAGGTTCTCCCAACTTCCAATGGATTTTGCCGGCAAACTACTCAGCCAATGCCGAGCCGGTCCCTTGAGTTTTAGTGGGAGATACTTGATGGCATGTAGATCGTCGCCGCGGGCCATGTGAATGTGGACAAGGAAATCTTCTATCCATACCGCGGGGTCTGTAGAACCCCCGTAGGGCTCGATATTCATGAGCTTATACCATTTTGGGAACTCATGCTCCATTACTTCGTCAGTGAAGCATAGGGGGGGTGTGTCACCTCTATGCTGGGCTACATCACGATGCAGTTCAAATGAGTCTAGTCTATTGTATTTAGCCCGGCCGGATTTATATTTAATATATCCGGCGTGGCGGTCATCGTCACGCGTTGGGGTGCACCCTCGTGATCCGTAGATCGATCTTAACTGTGCTGCTTTGTTTTCCAATTCGTCTTGCAAGTCACGCGTGTAGCCCTGGGCCTTCGTGTTTTTATCTGTTTGGCGACGGGGTGCGGGCTGGTGTTCAGGCCGATACTCCGCTTTGTCTCGGTCACGAGGTGGCTGGTCAGCCGCATCCTGTGCTGGTAGTGTAGGCTCTAGTGCCTCCTCCTCGAATTGAGGTAACAACATGTGCTTTGGGTAACTTTTGGTTGGGCGCTCGAGTCTGTATTTCTCGGCTGCCAGGACCTCAGCCCATCTATCAGTTAGCAGATCTTGATCAGCTTGAAGCTGCTGCTGCTTTTTCTTCAGGCTTTTTGCAGTGGCTATAAGCCGGCGCTTGAAGCGCTCCTGCTCGACGGGATCCTCAGGCACGATAAATTCTTCGTCACCGAGGCTCACCTCGTCTTCGGAGAGGGGCATGTAATTGTCGTCCTCCGAGTCTCCATCCATTGCCTGTTCATGAGGGCTAGCTTGCCCATCCTCCCGTCCAGCTTGCTCGAGGCTTGGCTGGGCGGGATTGTTTTGGTCTTCGGCATTATCCAGAGTGCTATTGTCTCTTGTGCCGGTATCGCTATTTTTGCTATGAGGGGCTTAGAGCGGTGCCGCTGACGCCGGCGCTTAGATTGCTTCTCAAGGGGATTATCCTCCATTGCCTCATCGCCATTCCTTTCTTTGGGTGTGTCCACCATATATATATATCATATGATGAGGTGGCTTTCCAGCGCCCTGTGGGTGGTGGTTCCTGTTCTTCTCCGACATCGTTGTCCATACCGTCGATGTCTTCAGAGACGAAATCAAGCATGCCGGTTAAGTTGTTGACAGTGGCTATTAAGTGGGTGGTGGGTGGGGAACGAATTTCTTCGTCTTCCGCTTCCCACTCAAGCCGTACATAGTTCGGCCAAGAGTCTCCTGACAGGGAGAGAGATTTTAGTGAATTTAGCACGTCGCCCTAGGGCGAGTGCTGAAAAATATCCGCGGAGCTAAACTTCATGACCGGTGCCCAGTCAGGTTTGATGGGCACTGATGCACGTAGTTCGGAGCCCCTGGTCAGAGACGAGTCTGAGGATCTGTGTTCGGCTCTATCGCTGCTGAGTGTGCGGCCTCCGTGGCGGGGTCCATCCACCCATCCTCGGATGGCTCGGTCTGCCCCGCATTTAAAGCCAGGGCAGCTGCAGGTGCGATCTCCTGAACACCGTCCGATGGCGGAGCTAGGTCATGCTCATCGCGACTATAGGGCGCACCTGTGATGGGTTCGAATCCGTCGAAGATCAAGTCTCCTCTGATGTTGGCAGTGTAGTTTAGGCTTCCAAACCTGACCTGATGGCCAGGGGCGTAGCTATCGATCTGCTCTAGATGGCCAAGCGAGTTGGCCCGCAGTGCGAAGCCGCCGAATACGAAGATCTATCCGGGGAGGAAAACCTCACCCTGGATCGCATCGTTGTGGATGATTGAAGGAGCCATCAAGCCTTACCGTCACGACACAGTGGAACTCTCAATGAAAGCACCAATGTCCGTGTCAAAACCGGCGGATCTCGGGTACGGGGTCCCGAACTGTGCGTCTAAGGCTAATGGTAACAGGAGGCGGGGGACACAATGTTTTACCCAGGTTTGGGCCCTCTCTATGGAGGTAATACCCTACTTCCTGCTTGATTTATCTTGATTATATGAGTATTACAAGAGTTGATCTACCACCAGATCATAGAGGCTAAACCCTAGAAGCTAGCCTATGATTATGATTGTCCTTGTCCTACGGACTAAACCCTCCGGTTTATATAGACACTTACATAGAGTTGGTTACAGAGAAGGAAATCTACATATCCGAATTGCCAAGCTTGCCTTCCACGCAAAGGAGAGTCCCACCCGGACACGGGACGAAGTCTTGAATCTTGTATCTTCATAGTCCAACAGTCCGGCACAAGTACATAGTCCGCCTGTCCGAGGACCCCCTAATCCAGGACTCCCTCACTCAGTTTCAGGCTTAGGTCCAGACTTGGGTTTCTTCCACTAGTAGAAAACGGAGCTTTAAGACCGGTTCGTAAGGGCCTTTAGTGCCGGTTCCATAACCAGCACTAAAGGGTGGGCACTAAAGGCCCCCCTTTAGTACCGGTTCGGCACGAACCGGCGCTAAAGTGCCACCACGTGGCGTGAGCTCGCGCCCTGGTATGGGGGACCTTTAGTACCGGTTGGTGTTACCAACGGGTACTAAAGGTTATTATTTTTTTTAGTTTTTTTTTGAAAATTTTGGAATTTTTTTTAATTTTTTTCGATTTTTTATTTTTCTGAATTATTTGATGATTTAGTCCCTAATCACCTCTCTTAACTGCTCAAGTGTGGATCACTCATTCCAAATCGCCTAACTTCTCAGCCGGTCACCCATCCTCTCACTCCCCCAGCCTGAGCACGCTTAACTTCGGAGTTCTATTCCCCCTACATTCCAAGTCTGCACTTGTTGTTTTCCTCACAAATGTAAGCTGTCAATCCTATTAACCCTCAGCAGTTTAGCTTGAGCATTAGGTCACATGTTTCACCATTTGAGTTTGAAACTATTATTCTAAAAAACTGTAATTATTGAGTAACATTAATATTTCTTGAATAAGTTTGACCATAGTTTGACCACAGTTTGACCAGATTTGACCAAAATTCAAAAAATTGAAATAATTATTTAGTAACACTAATATTCTTGAATAATTATGTAGTAACATTAATACTTCTTGAATAATTAGTTTGACCAGATTTAACCAAATTTTTTAAAAAAACTGAAATTTGACCATATCTTTTTTTCCTTTTAGAATTTGAGGATTCTAAAAAATCACCATCGGATGCGGATTTTCGTGCTGAATTTTTTGATATATTATACATTATTTCCGACATCGTATGCAAAAGTTATAGCCATTTTACATTTTCCCTACACTTTTTGCAAAACATGTCCAAATTTAAGTTTTCAAATTTTCCTAACTAGTAGATGTAGTAATATAACTACCTCCCGAAGGATTTTATTTTCTTTTGAGGTTTTTATCATTTTCTTTTGATTTTTCCAAAACTGAAATGGCGATACACACGGGGGGGGGGGGGGTAGAGTTTGAAAATTGCCCTATAGTGCCAGTTTGTGTCTTCAACCGGGACTATAGGTTAAGACTCTTTAGTGCCGGTTGGTGACAAAAACCGTACCGGTTTGTGTCACAAACCGTCTCTAAAGGGGCTCGTGGGGCCATGGCTTGACGCCAGCCTGCCACCACCCCTTTAGTACCAGTTCGTGGCACGAACCGGTACTAAAGGTTCATTACGAACCGGTACTATTGATCGCCGCCACGAACCGGTACTATTGATCACATTAGTGCCGGTTTTTTTACAAACTGGCACTAATGTTCTTCACATTTGACCCTTTTTCTACTAGTGTTCTCCTAGCAGCAACTTTCTTGCCGTTCTTCTTGAAGTCCCCTGTAACGCCCCGAGACCGACGCTCCAGAAGACTTCCAGCTATTCCGAGTTTCGCCGTGTGTTTCTTTTGTGCTTGCTCTTTTATTTTTGCATTGCATCATGTCATCATGCCATCATGTCATTAGCCTTTGCATCTCAACTCAACTAATAAGTTGCATAGATGGTTGATCTATTTAAATCGAGGGAAGGGTGACTTCTCTTTATAACATATCCTCCCAATATTAGGGAGCTATATTAAATTATTCCATTTATTTGGAATTAACCATAACCCACTTGCAAAATAATCCCAATGCCTTTGTTATCACAACTCTCGACCTCTAACCTTGTCTTTTATTCTTTCATCCTTTTTCCGGAGCTCTACCAAAGTTCTCAACATTTTTGGCTACACCAAACCTCGTCCTAGTTCAAACCCATTTGAATCAAATTCAAATGAGTTTGAATTCTTATTGTTCGATCTAGACCTTTCTAATTTTCTCGGACCAAGCAGATTTTTGTGAGTCAAAGAAAATTAACCCCATGCCCAAATTCTTCCTCTAACCTTTTCTTCTCTCTTTTCCTTTCTCTTATTTCTCTGTTTTGTTTTTATTTTTCTTTAGAGAGAGAGAGAGCCCAACCTTGCAGCCCAGCTACCAACCCTTTTGGCCAAGGCCCAGCCGCCCCCACCAGTCCCTCCTAACCCTAGCCTCGCGCATCTCTCCCTCGTCTCCCGTTCGAGCACCGCCAGGCGAGAGCCCCAGCGCCCGATCCCCCGGCTCGATTCCCTTTCCCCTCCACTTGTCCCCTCCCCGCGCCAGGGAGAGGAGCTCCCTCGTCCCCACCGTCCTTCGGCTCATCGCTGTCGGGCGCCTCCTTCTCCTCCTCGTAGCTCCTCCTGCCATGGGCCAGCGGAGCCGCGTCGCGCATCTCCGGCCGCTCCCCTGCAGCTCCTCCCCCACGCCCTACTGCAGCTGCTCTTCCCGGCGCCGCCCGTCGCCGCCACCCGGCCACCTCGCCATCCCTCCGCCTCGGGTCTCCTCCGCCCGGTTCCTCTCGCGTCGCCACCGGCAGGTTCCGGCCCTGCCTCGAGCGCCCCCGCGCCCCAGCTTCGAGCCACCGGGCCAAGGATCGCCAGATGCCATCCCTGCTGCCGGGGAACCTCGTTTTCCACCCGTTTCCGTCTCCGGCGCCGTGCTAGGCCTCCCCGACGCCCTTGCTGTTGCTGCTTCTCGTAGGTCTTCATGGTGCCCTCGTCTCTGCTCACGGGAGGATGAGTACGACCGCTGCTTCGACCTGCGATGCCCGAGGCCACTTGGCCTTGTTTCGTTCTGGATGCGTCGAGACCATCGTTGCAACGTCGCAACCTCTGCCCCGGAGTACCTCAAGTTCGTCTATAGGAGCAATTTTGGATCGCCAAGTACCTTCGGATTCATCAAGACCCTCATGAACAACTACACCCGATGATGTGACAAGTTCCCCGACAAGTACATCTACATCGCCAAGACCGGTCCGACTAGTACCCGACGTCGCCTGTACCACTACCGTCGACCCGCGAAGACCCCGTGGACGTCAAGTTCCTTGTCGTGACCCGAACATCTTCGGAACATGAACAACTACTTCCTCTTCGAAATGTGAACCCCTACCGCCGCGAGAACGACTACTTCCACTCTGTCGAACTCGATCCGCCCCGAAAATGCACGCTTCAAAGGTATAACTCCGAAACGACCGCCCGCGAACGAATGCATGTGTGTTTTATGAGATGCCCGTGTTTGCACCATGTCCGAAATTGTCGCTTGCATGTTTCTCCTCGTTGCCATGCCATCGTCTCGTGGGAACCCGGTAACCGGGAACACCCCACCATCTTGCTTAACTCGCTTCCGTCACACTTTCTTTTGCACCGGCATCTCAATCGAGTTATCGGAACCGGAAGTTGCCGTGGCACCATTTCCGTTGTCGTTACCGTGGCACCCCTTTCTTCCACCACGGTGACAAATGCTTCATAACATGCTCATGTCAACGTTTTCATTAAAAAATGCATAAACTTGTATAAGTCATCCGCATCATGATAACAACATTTAAATTGCTTAAAATTGTTGCTTGCATTAAATTGCTAAATGACATATGGGGATTTACCGGACTTGTTGTTTGTTGTTCCGCCCTCATTTAAACTTGCCTAAATAGATAGTTTTATTATGCTTCACCTCTTGCCATGTTTAACAACATTTAATATTGTTGGGTACATAACGGGAGAGAACTAAATAATTGTTGTGGTGTTTTGGCAATATGCACCTCGTTGCATATTGGGCTCCATTTAACTTGTATCTTTGTTTATTGCATATTACCATGCCATGCATATTTAAACCGGACATGCATCATACTTGTTTGTGCATCATGCAAGTATGTGGTGGTTGTTTACTATGTTGTTTGTTTCTTTCCGGGTTGCTTCTCTCGTTAGCTTCGGTTTCGTTCCGGAGTTGTGAGGATTTGTTCGACTACGTCCGTTTGTCTTCTTCATGGACTCGTTCTTCTTCCTAGCGGGATCTCAGGCAAGATGACCATACCCTCGAAATCACTTGTATCTTTGCTTGCTAGTTTGCTCGCTCTTTTGCTATGCCTATGCTGCGATACCTACCACTTGCTTATCATGCCTCCCATATTGTCAAACCAAGCCTCTAACCCACCTTGTCCTAGCAAACCGTTGTTTGGCTATGTTACCGCTTTGCTCAACCCCTCTTATAGCGTTGTTAGTTGAAGGTGAAGATGAAGTTTGTTCCTTGTTGGAACATGAAGATGTTGTTCCTTGTTGGAACATGAAGATGTTGTTCCTTGTTGGAACATGTTTACTTGTTGGGATATCACAATATATCTTATTTAATTAATGCATCTATATACTTGGCAAAGGGTGGAAGGCTCGGCCTTATGCCTGGTGTTTTGTTCCACTCTTGCCGCCCTAGTTTCCGTCATATCGGTGTTATGTTCCCGGAGTATGCGTCCCTAACGCGGTCGGGTGATTTATGGGACCCCCTTGAGAGTTCGCTTTGAATAAGACTCTTCCAGCAAGGCCCAACCTTGGTTTTACCATTTGCCTCACCACCACCTATCCCTTTCCCTTGGGTCGGCCAGCCCAAGGGTCATATTTATTTTAGCCCCCCCGGGCCAGTGCTTCTCTAAGTGCTGGTCCAAACCGAGCGATGTCCGGCGCCCCCTGCGCAATCAGGGTCTATGCCAACCCGACGTGTGGCTCATCCGGTGTGCCCTGAGACCGAGATATGTGCAGCTCCTATCAGGATTTGTCAGCACATCCGGGCGGCTTTGCTGGACTTGTTTTATTACTGTCGAAATGTCTTGTAGCCGGGATTCCAAGACTGATCGGGTCTTCCCGGGGAGAAGGAATATCCTTCGTTGACCGCGAGAGCTTATCATGGGCTAAGTTGGGACACCCCTGCAGGGTTTGAACTTTCGAAAGCCGTGCCCGCGGTTATGTGGCAGATGGGAATTTGTTAATGTCCGGTTGTAGAAAACCCGAAGTTGATCTTAATTAAAATACATCAACCGCATGTGTAACTATGATGGTCTCTTCTCGGCGGAGTCCGGGAAGTGAACACGGTGTTGGAGTTATGCTTGACGTAAGTAGTTTCAGGATCACTTCTTGATCATAGTTGTTCGACCGTGCTTTTGCCTTCTCTTCTCGCTCTCATTTGCGTATGTTAGACACCATATATGCTAGTCGCTTGCTGCAGCTCCACCTCATACCTTTTACCCTACCTATAAGCTTAAATAGTCTTGATCTCGCGGGTGTGAGATTGCTGAGTCCCCGTGACTCACGGATACTTCCAAAACCAGTTTGCAGGTGCCGATGAAACCGTGCAGGTGCCGCATCCGAGCTCAAGGAGGAGCTCGATGAAGATCGTGTTCGTTGTGTTGTTTCAGTTGATCAATAGTGGAGCCCAGTCGGGACGATCGGGGATCTGTGTAGCATTTGGGGTAGTCTTCTTTTATTTTGTTCCGTAGTCGGGCCTTGATTGTATCTGTATGATCTAATGCCTTACTCATGTATTGCGTGAAGTGGCGACTGTAAGCCAACTATGTATCTCTTTCCCTTATGTATTACATGGGTTGTGTGAAAATTACCTCACTTGCGACATTGCTTTCAATGCGGTTATGCGTCTAAGTCGTGCTTCGACACGTGGGAGATATAGCCGCATCGAGGGCGTTACAAGTTGGTATCAGAGCCTTCCCCGACCTTAGGAGCCCCCACTGATTGATCGTTTTTAGCGGCCGAGTTGTGTCTAGAAAAATGTTTTGAGTCATTTAGGAATTATGTATCGGAGAGTAGGATTCTTTTTACTTCCCAGTCTCCTCATCGCTCTGGTAAGGCATCCTGACGTAGAGTTTTAACTCTTCTCTTCTCAAATTTCACTAAAAAAAAATTTAGGATCACGCGGGTATCTTAGAATCGTTCCGATGGTTTTGTGATGACAACATTGTCTTGGTGCCTCCTGTCAGCAGGGGTTAGTGGAGGTGTCCCGGGGAGTTGAGCTCCGAGGTGTTGTCGTCATAATTTTATCGTTGCAGTTCTGGAATACCTGAGTTTAGTACGTCGACATCGAAAATCTCTTTTCTACAGTTGTTGGTGAGATAACCCTGATAGCCCAGTACTTACGCGAGTGCGGGAGTATTGCCATAACTCGTATAACGGATGCTTTTCGAAGGTTGAGGTAGAGGGTTTCCAAAGGTTTCTTGGTTATGTGTTGAAGGATGGATACAGCTGGATCTAGGTATTGTTAGTTTGGGTGATATATTTTGTGTCCCCTGTATCCCCAACACCTGATTGCATAACTAGAAAGTTTCGGGAGTTTATAGGTGGGAATTCAAGTAGCTCCTAGAATATTTTTCCAACAGACACATGATACGATATGGGATCTATCATATGTTTGTTTCCGGCTTATTCTGCAAGCCAAATCCTTTGTTTTGTTTTGTTTTGTGGTATTCGAGTTGCTTCAATGTCAAGTGTTGATTCCATACCTTTTCTAAACGGTGTTATCATATTTCTATGGAAATACTAATCCTTCTTGATCATCAAGATTATCATGCCAATTCTTTTCCAACCGGTGTGTCCCTCTTCAAGTGGATCCGATCACTTCAACATTCGCAAGATCAAATATCAGTTTTTCTCAACGGTGTTTGTTTCATCCGTCCCAAGTCGTCTTTGTTTTTCCCACCCTCCCACCCTTTTCTTCAAGAACTCATATTTCTTAATCAAGTATCCATCTTATAGATGTGAAGTCTCTCCATTCTTTTGTTTCAATGTTCTTACCCGGTGATTTCCCACGAAGATACTAATGGAGCTTCAAGTTTATTATTCGTCGTTCTCTTTTCTTCTCCGGTGGATTCAATTCAAACTTTTGGTGTTGATCATATTCCTTTTCTCATTTCAAGTGCTTTCTTATGCCGGTGCACCTCTTAATCATTCACCTCTCGCTATTCATTTGTTCTGGTGTGTTGAAGATATCTCAGAAGATTCAAGTTTCCATTCTCAATTCACTCAATTTCTTTTGAGGATGCTATCTCATTCAAGCCATTTAATTCAACCGGTGTAATCTCTCTTTTCAAGCAATTCTTTCAACGGTGTTTCTTTTGAGTGGGCCCTAACCCACAGGTCTTTTCCCAGGATCTTACCTGACTCTTCTAATCTTTCCGGAGTTATTCCCAAATTCATTTCAAAGTGTGATGTAAGAATGGATTCCATCAGTCATATGTCTTTCTCCAAGATCTTTCAAATTCTTTTCATCGTTGGTTCACCCTTTCCAATATTCATTCCGGAGTGCCTCAAAAAAATTCATGTTGGTGTTTCTCATCGTCATTCTCAACATTTGAAGACCAAAGAAGAGTTTCTCTTAAATCTTGCTCCATTCTCTTCAAGATTCATTGTTCTAGCTTGTTGCCATCCTCTCATAATTGTTTTCGATTGTGAGAATAATTTTCACCCATCCGGAGCATTTCAGGAGTCTTTTCAGTTTGATTCTCTGAAGGCCATCATTTCAGAAGAATTATTCATTCTCAGCTTCGTCTATCGTTCTCCAAATCTTACCGGTGCATCATTCAAATATCCTCTAATCAGCCCATGATCTCTTCGTGCTCATGTATCTAAATTCTCTCAAGTATCTTCGTTCATTTTTCTAATTCTTCCCGATGTTTCTTTATCTTTTCTTCGTTCATTTTAAATTCTTACGGTGGTTCGTTCAAGAGTTCTCTTCCTTCGTTATCATATAGATTCATTCGTTCTTTCCAATCCTACCGGTGGTTCGTTGAAGACCTTCCCAAGTTTGTGCTATATCTCTCTTGATCCTTTCTACAAGAATAAGTGGTATGTCAAATCCATTACTTGTCATCAATTTATATTGGTGAAGGATACGCATAACATAATTCTTGTTCTTGTTTCATCGAGTAAATTCAATTCCTTATTCCGGAGGTTCATCAAAATTCTTGATGTCAGTTGTTCATCTTTCTTTCCGGAGTTCCAAGTTTTCTGTATTATCTCGTCGAGAAGCTCCATCTAAAGCATTACAAGGTTTCACCTTGTGTTTTCAACTTCTCTCTCTTTCTATCATCCTTGTTTTACCGGAGTTCTTCATGGAAGGTTCACATGATGGTTTATCAAGGACCCTTTTCATTATTCAATTGTTCTTCAAGATTTCTCTCGGAGTTAAGATCCGCCAAGCTATACTCTAAAATAAACATGGTGTTCCAACACATGTTTTGCTTGGAGGAGTTCAAGCATTTCTTCATTTTGCATCCCGAAGTGCAATTCTTTCTACCTTATCTTTTGATGTGGTGTTATGTCATCCTTGGCAATTTCTTCTCGTGCTTCATGATTCACATGTTGTCAAGAATGAGGTATTTAAATCCATCAATCTCTTCATTGGAGTTATCTTGGGTTATATTTCACCTAAAGCTTTCCCTAAGGATTGTTGCTTTTATGGTGCTTATAAATGACCCAAGTTCTTCGTTTGTTCTCCCGGTGAAATAAGTTTCTCATCTCCATGTTGATATCAATCCAATCATTTGTTTCCGTTGGTGGCAGAAGCTCACCTCATAATGTTGAGATGTTTCCATAAGTCCACTACAAGGTTATTCTTTTCGTTGTTGGTTTTCCAACAACTCCGTTATAACCTTCTTGCAAGGGTGAAGGAAATATGCCCTAGAGGCAATAATAAAGTTATTATTTATTTCCTTATATCATGATAAATGTTTATTATTCATGCTAGAATTGTATTAACTGGAAACATAATACATGTGTGAATACATAGACAAACAGAGTGTCACTAGTATGCCTCTACTTGACTAGCTCATTAATCAAAGATGGTTATGTTTCCTAGCCATAAACAAAGAGTTGTTATTTGATTAACGAGATCACATCATTAGTTGAATGATCTGATTGACATGACCCATTCCATTAGCATAGCACCCGATCGTTTAGTATGTTGCTATTGCTTTTATCCATGACTTATACATGTTCCTTTAACTATGAGATTATGCAACTCCCGTTTACCGTAGGAACACTTTGTGTGCTACCAAACGTCACAACGTAACTGGGTGATTATAAAGGTGCTCTACAGGTGTCTCCGAAGGTACATATTGGGTTGGCATATTTCGAGATTAGGATTTGTCACTCCGATTGTCGGAGAGGTATCTCAGGGCCTTCTCGGTAATGCACATCACATAAAGCCTTGCAAGCATTGCAACCAATGAGTTAGTTGCGAGATGATGTATTACGGAACGAGTAAAGAGACTTGCCGGTAACGAGATTGAACTAGGTATTGGATACCGACGATCGAATCTCGGGCAAGTAACATACCGATGACAAAGGGAACAACGTATGTTGTTATGTGGTCTGACCGATAAAGATCTTCGTAGAATATGTAGGAGCCAATATGGGCATCCAGGTCCCGCTGTTGGTTATTGACCGGAGACGTGTCTCGGTCATGTCTACATTGTTCTCGAACCGTAGGGTCCGCACGCTTAACGTTACGATGACAGTTATTATGAGTTTATGCATTTTGATGTACCGAAGGAGTTCGGAGTCCCGGATGTGATCACGGACATGACGAGGAGTCTCGAAATGGTCGAGACGTAAAGAATGATATATTGGAAGCCTATGTTTGGACATCGGATGCATTCCAGGTGAAATCAGGATTTTACCGGAATACCGGGAGGGTTACCGGAACCCCCCAGGAGCATAATGGGCCAACATGGGCCTTGGAGGAGAGGTGAGAGGGCTGCCCTCATGGGCTGCGCGCCTCCCCCCTTCCCCTAGTCCTATTAGGACTAGGAGAGGTGGGCGCCCCCTCTCTCTCTCTCTCCCCCTTGGAGAATCCTAGTCCAACTAGGATTGGGGGGGGGGGAATCCTACTCCCAGAGGGAGTAGGACTCTCCTGGCGCGCCAAGCTTGGCCGGCCAGCCCCTCCCCCTTGGCTCCTTTATATACGGGGGCAGGGGGCACCCCAAAGACACACAAGTTGATCTACGGATCGTTCCTTAGCCGTGTGCGGTGCCCCCTTCCACCAAATTCCACCTCGATCATATCGTTGTAGTGCTTAGGCGAAGCCCTGCGCCGGTAACACATCAAGATCGTCACCACGCCGTCGTGCTGACGGAACTCTTCCTCGACGCTTTGCTGGATCGAAGCCCGGGGATCGTCATCGAGATGAACGTGTGCCAAGAACTCGGAGGTGCCGGAGTAACGGTGCTGTGATCGGTTGGATCGCGAGGAGAACGTACGACTACTTCCTCTATGTTGTGTCAACGCTTCCGCTTCGGTCTACGAGGGTACGTAGACAACACTCTCCCCTCTCGTTGCTATGCATCACCATGATCTTGCGTGTGCGTAGGAAATTTTTTGAAATTACTACGTTCCCCAACAGTGGCATCCGAGCCTAGGTTATTATGTATGATGTTATTTGCACGAGTAGAACACAAGTGAGTTGTGGACGATACAAGTCATACTGCCTACCAGCATGTCATACTTTGGTTCAGCGGTATTGTTGGACGAGACGATCCGGACCAACCTTACGCGTACGCTTACGCGAGACCGGTTCCCTCGACGTGCTTTGCACATAGATGGCTTGCGGAAGACTGTCTCTCCAACTTTAGTTGAACCGAGTGTGGCTACGCCCGGTCCTTGAGAAGGTTAAAACGGAGTCTATTTGACAAACTATCGTTGTGGTTTTGATGCGTAGGTAAGATGAGTTCTTGCTTAAGCCCGTAGCAGCCACGTAAAACTTGCAACAACAAAGTAGAGGACGTCTAACTTGTTTTTGCAGGGCATGTTGTGATGTGATATGGTCAAGACATGATGCTAAATTTTATTGTATGAGATGATCATGTTTTGTAACCGAGTTATCGGCAACTGGCAGGAGCCATATGGTTGTCGCTTTATTGTATGCAATGCAATCGCGATGTAATGCTTTACTTTATTACTAAGCGGTAGTGATAGTCGTGGAAGCATAAGATTGACGAGACGACAACGATGCTACGATGGAGATCAAGGTGTCGCGCCGGTGACGATGGTGATCATGACGGTGCTTCGAAGATGGAGATCACAAGCACGAGATGATGATGGCCATATCATATCACTTATATTGATTGCATGTGATGTTTATCTTTTTATGCATCTTATCTTGCTTTGATTGACGGTAGCATTATAAGATGATCTCTCACTAAATTATCAAGAAGTGTTCTCCCTGAGTATGCACCGTTGCGAAAGTTCTTCGTGCTGAGACACCACGTGATGATCGGGTGTGATAGGCTCTACGTTCAAATACAACGGGTGCAAAACAGTTGCACACGCGGAATACTCAGGTTATACTTGACGAGCCTAGCATATAACAGATATGGCCTCGGAACACGGAGACCGAAAGGTCGAGCGTGAATCATATAGTAGATATGATCAACATAGTGATGTTCACCATTGAAACTACTCCATCTCACGTGATGATCGGACATGGTTTAGTTGATTTGGATCACGTGATCACTTAGAGGATTAGAGGGATGTCTATCTAAGTGGGAGTTCTTAAGTAATATGATTAATTGAACTTAAATTTATCATGAACTTAGTACCTGATAGTATCTTGCTTGTCTATGTTGTGTAGATAGATGGCTCGTGCTGTTGTTCCGTTGAATTTTAATGCGTTCCTTGAGAAAGCAAAGTTGAAAGATGATGGTAGCAATTACACGGACTGGGTCCGTAACTTGAGGATTATCCTCATTGCTGCACAGAAGAATTACGTCCTGGAAGCACCGCTAGGTGCCAGGCCTGGTGCAAGAGCTACGCCAGATGTTGTGAACGTCTGGCAAAGCAAAGCTGATGACTACTCTATAGTTCAGTGTGCCATGCTTTACGGCTTAGAACCGGGACTTCAACGACGTTTTGAACACCATGGAGCATATGAGATGTTCCAGGAGTTGAAGTTAATATTTCAAGCAAATGCCCGGATTGAGAGATATGAAGTCTCCAATAAATTCTATAGCTGTAAAATGGAGGAGAACGGTTCTGTCAGTGAGCATATACTCAGAATGTCTGGGTATAACAATCACTTGATTCAACTGGGAGTTAATCTTCCGGATGATTGCGTCATTGACAGAATTCTCCAATCACTGCCACCAAGCTACAAGAGCTTCGTAATGAACTATAATATGCAAGGGATGACCAAAACTATGCCCGAGCTCTTCGCGATGCTGAAAGCCGCGGAGGTAGAAATCAAAAAGGAGCATCAAGTGTTGATGGTTAACAAAACCACTAGTTTCAAGAAAAAGGGCAAAGGAAAGAAAAAGGGGAACTTCAAAAAGAACAGCAAGCAAGTTGCTAATCAAGAGAAGAAACCCAAGTCTGGACCTAAGCCTGAAACTGAGTGCTTCTATTGCAAGCAGACTGGTCACTGGAAGCGGAACTGCCCCAAGTATTTGGCGGATAAGAAGGATGGCAAGGTTAACAAAGGTATATATGATATACATGTTATTGATGTGTACCTTACTAATTCTCGCAGTAGCACCTGGGTATTTGATACTGGTTCTGTTGCTAATATTTGCAACTCAAAACAGGGGCTACGGATTAAGCGAAGATTGGCTAAGGACGAGGTGACGATGCGCGTTGGAAATGGTTCCAAAGTCGATGTGATCGCGGTCGGCATGCTACCTCTACATCTACCTTCGGGATTAATATTAGATCTAAATAATTGTTATTTAGTACCAGCGTTGAGCATGAACATTATATCTGGATCTTGTTTGATGCGAGACGGTTATTCATTTAAATCAGAGAATAATGGTTGTTCTATTTATATGAGTAATATCTTTTATGGTCATGCACCATTAAAGAATGGTTTGTTCTTACTTAATCTCGATAGTAGTAATACACATATTCATAATGTTGAAGCCAAAAGATGCAGAGTTGATAATGATAGTGCAACTTATTTGTGGCACTGCCGTTTAGGTCATATCGGTGTAAAACGCATGAAGAAACTCCATACAGATGGACTTTTGGAGTCACTTGATTATGAATCACTTGGCACTTGTGAACCGTGCCTTATGGGCAAGATGACTAAAACACCGTTCTCCGGTACTGTGGAGAGAGCAACAGATTTATTGGAAATCATACATACTGATGTATGTGGTCCAATGAATGTTGAGGCTCGTGGCGGATATCGTTATTTTCTCACCTTCACTGATGATTTAAGCAGATATGGGTATATCTACTTAATGAAACACAAGTCTGAAACATTTGAAAAGTTCAAAGAATTTCAGAGTGAAGTAGAAAATCATCGTAACAAGAAAATAAAGTTTCTACGATCTGATCATGGAGGAGAATATTTGAGTTACGAGTTTGGTCTACATTTGAAACAATGCGGAATAGTTTCGCAACTCACGCCACCCGGAACACCACAACGTAATGGTGTGTCCGAACGTCGTAATCGTACTTTACTGGATATGGTACGATCTATGATGTCTCTTACCGATTTACCGCTATCTTTTTGGGGTTATGCTGTAGAGACGGCCGCATTCACGTTAAATAGGGCACCATCAAAATCCGTTGAGACGACGCCTTATGAACTGTGGTTTGGCAAGAAACCAAAGTTGTCGTTTCTTAAAGTTTGGGGCTGCGATGCTTATGTGAAAAAGCTTCAACCTGATAAGCTCGAACCCAAATCGGAAAAATGTGTCTTCATAGGATACCCAAAGGAGACTATTGGGTATACCTTCTATCACAGATCCGAAGGCAAAATTTTTGTTGCTAAAGTCGGAAACTTTCTAGAGAAGGAGTTTCTCTTGAAAGAAGTGAGTGGGAGGAAAGTAGAACTTGATGAGATAACAGTATCTACTCCCTTATTGAGAAGTAGTACATCACAGAAATCTGTTTCTGTGACACCTACATCAAATAGAGAGGAAGCTAATGATAATGATCATGAAACTTTAGATCAAGTTTCTACTGAACTTCGTAGATCAACCAGAGTAAGATCCGCACCAGAGTGGTATGGTAATCCTATTTTGGAAGTCATGTTACTAGACCATGATGAACCTACGAGCTATGAAGAAGCAATGGTGAGCCCAGATTCCGCAAAGTGGCTTGAGGCCATGAAATCTGAGATGGGATCCATGTATGAGAACAAAGTGTGGACTTTGGTTGACTTGCCCGATGATCGGCAAGCAATTGAGAATGAATGGATTTTTAAGAAGAAGACTGACGCTGATGGTAATGTTACTGTCTATAAAGCTCGACTTGTTGCAAAAGGTTTTCGACAAGTTCAAGGGATTGACTACGATGAGACTTTCTCACCCGTAGCGATGCTTAAGTCTGTCCGAATCATGTTAGCAGTTGCCGCATTTTATGATTATGAAATTTGGCAAATGGATGTCAAAACTGCATTCCTGAATGGATTTCTGGAAGAAGAGTTGTATATGATGCAACCAGAAGGTTTTGTCGATCCAAAGGGAGCTAACAAAGTGTGCAAGCTCCAGCGATCCATTTATGGACTGGTGCAAGCCTCTCGGAGTTGGAATAAACGCTTTGATAGTGTGATCAAAGCATTTGGTTTTATACAGACTTTCGGAGAAGCCTGTATTTACAAGAAAGTGAGTGGGAGCTCTGTAGCATTTCTGATATTATATGTGGATGACATATTACTGATCTGAAATAATATAGAATTTCTAGATAGCATAAAAGGATACTTGAATAAGAGTTTTTCAATGAAAGACCTCGGTGAAGCTGCTTACATATTGGGCATTAAGATCTATAGAGATAGATCAAGACGCTTAATAGGACTTTCACAAAGCACATACCTTGACAAAGTTTTGAAAAAGTTCAAAATGGATCAGGCAAAGAAAGGGTTCTTGCCTGTGGCACAAGGTGTGAAGTTGAGTAAGACTCAATGCCCGACCACCGCAGAAGATAGAGAGAAAATGAAAAATGTTCCCTATGCTTCAGCCATAGGCTCTATCATGTATGCAATGCTGTGTACCAGACCTGATGTGTGCCTTGCTGTAAGTTTAGCATGCAGGTACCAAAGTAATCCAGGAGTGGATCACTGGACAGCGGTCAAGAACATCCTTAAGTACTTGAGAAGGACTAAGGATATGTTTCTCATTTATGGAGGTGACAAAGAACTCGTCGTAAACGGTTACGTCGATGCAAGCTTTGACACTGATTCGGACGATTCTAAATCACAAACCGGATACATATTTACATTAAACGGTGGAGCTGTCAGTTGGTGCAGTTCTAAACAAAGCGTCGTGGCGGGATCTACATGTGAAGCTGAGTACATAGCCGCTTCGGAAGCAGCTAATGAAGGAGTCTGGATGAAGGAGTTCATATCCGATCTAGGTGTTGTACCTAGCGTATTGGGTCCAATGAAAATCTTTTGTGACAATACTGGTGCAATTGCCTTGGCAAAGGAATCCAGATTTCACAAAAGAACCAAACACATCAAAAGACGCTTCAACTCCATCCGGGATTTGGTCCAGGTGGGAGACATAGAGATATGCAAGATACATACGGATCTGAATATTGCAGACCCGTTGACTAAGCCTCTTCCACGAGCAAAACATGATCAGCACCAAGACTCCATGGGTGTTAGAATCATTACTTTGTAATCTAGATTATTGACTCTAGTGCAAGTGGGAGACTGAAGGAAATATGCCCTAGAGGCAATAATAAAGTTATTATTTATTTCCTTATATCATGATAAATGTTTATTATTCATGCTAGAATTGTATTAACTGGAAACATAATACATGTGTGAATACATAGACAAACAGAGTGTCACTAGTATGCCTCTACTTGACTAGCTCATTAATCAAAGATGGTTATGTTTCCTAGCCAAAAACAAAGAGTTGTTATTTGATTAACGAGATCACATCATTAGTTGAATGATCTGATTGACATGACCCATTCCATTAGCATAGCACCCGATCGTTTAGTATGTTGCTATTGCTTTTATCCATGACTTATACATGTTCCTTTAACTATGAGATTATGCAACTCCTGTTTACCGTAGGAACACTTTGTGTGCTACCAAACGTCACAACGTAACTGGGTGATTATAAAGGTGCTCTACAGGTGTCTCCGAAGGTACATATTGGGTTGGCATATTTCGAGATTAGGATTTGTCACTCCGATTGTCGGAGAGGTATCTCAGGGCCTTCTCGGCAATGCACATCACATAAAGCCTTGCAAGCATTGCAACCAATGAGTTAGTTGCGAGATGATGTATTACGGAACGAGTAAAGAGACTTGCCGGTAACGAGATTGAACTAGGTATTGGATACCGACGATCGAATCTCGGGCAAGTAACATACCGATGACAAAGGGAACAACGTATGTTGTTATGCGGTCTGACCGATAAAGATCTTCGTAGAATATGTAGGAGCCAATATGGGCATCCAGGTCCCGCTGTTGGTTATTGACCGGAGACGTGTCTCGGTCATGTCTACATTGTTCTCGAACCGTAGGGTCCGCACGCTTAACGTTACGATGACAATTATTATGAGTTTATGCATTTTGATGTACCGAAGGAGTTCGGAGTCCCGGATGTGATCACGGACATGACGAGGAGTCTCGAAATGGTCGAGACGTAAAGAATGATATATTGGAAGCCTATGTTTGGACATCGGATGCATTCCAGGTGAAATCAGGATTTTACCGGAATACCGGGAGGGTTACCGGAACCCCCCAGGAGCATAATGGGCCAACATGGGCCTTGGAGGAGAGGTGAGAGGGCTGCCCTCATGGGCTGCGCGCCTCCCCCCCTTCCCCTAGTCATATTTGGACTAGGAGAGGTGGGCGCCCCCTCTCTCTCTCTCCCCCTTGGAGAATCCTAGTCCAACTAGGATTGGGGGGGGGGGAATCCTACTCCCAGAGGGAGTAGGACTCTCCTGGCGCGCCAAGCTTGGCCGGCCAGCCCCTCCCCCTTGGCTCCTTTATATACGGGGGCAGGGGGCACCCCAAAGACACACAAGTTGATCTACGGATCGTTCCTTAGCCGTGTGCGGTGCCCCCTTCCACCAAATTCCACCTCGATCATATCGTTGCAGTGCTTAGGCGAAGCCCTGCGCCGGTAACACATCAAGATCGTCACCATGCCGTCGTGCTGACGGAAGTCTTCCTCGACGCTTTGCTGGATCGAAGCCCGGGGATCGTCATCGAGCTGAACGTGTGCCAAGAACTCGGAGGTGCCGGAGTAACGGTGCTGTGATTGGTTGGATCGCGAGGAGAACGTACGACTACTTCCTCTATGTTGTGTCAACGCTTCCGCTTCGGTCTACGAGGGTACGTAGACAACACTCTCCCCTCTCGTTGCTATGCATCACCATGATCTTGCGTGTGCGTAGGAAATTTTTTGAAATTACTACGTTCCCCAACAAAGGGTGCTTTCCAAGCTCATTTGTGGCAGAAATTGGCATTTCCTTCTCCATTCTGTTATTCCAATGATCTATTTTCTATTCTTTCTTCCGAAGGCATTGTGATGTTGCTCTCTTCACTCATCATCTCGAATTGAGGATCGCGTTTTTCTCGTGCTTACCCATTTAACCGGAGTGTTGTATCTTCTCTGCTCAAGTTCTTTTCATCTTATCAAGTCTTGCATCTCTTCTCAACTAGAGTGCTGTCTGAAATCATTCTTACCCCTTGTGTCATTCTTATAATTCTTTTCGAGGCAGTGTGTTGTTGATTTCGTCAAGTATCATACCATCTTCTCAAGTTCATGTTAATTCCTTCCATTTTCTACCGGTGTGCTTTCATATTAATTTTGATCTGTTAAGCTCTTGTTTCATGTCCTTCAACCTACAAGGTTCGCGCAATGTTCCTTGTTCCTCTTGCTGAACGGAGTGTTTTAGATTTTGTTCACCTCCGTCGTGTCTTTTCTTCAAGCTTTGCGACCTCTCAAAGTTCTTTTGTTTCACTCGTTTGTCAAAGAAGCAACTTAGTTTTACCTCTCCTCTTTATCTTCCGTTTTCCCTCCGGTGCCATTCTAGATCTCGGGACGAGATCCTCTCGTAGTGGTGGAGTGTTGTAACGCCCCGAGACCGACTCTCCAGAAGACTTCCAGGTATTCCGAGTTTCGTCGTGTGTTTCTTTTGTGCTTGCTCTTTTATTTTTGCATTGCATCATGTCATCATGCCATCATGTCATTAGCCTTTGCATCTCAACTCAATTAATAAATTGCATAGATGGTTGATCTATTTAAATCGAGGGAAGGGTGACTTCTCTTTATAACATATCCTCCCAATATTAGGGAGCTATATTAAATTATTCCATTTATTTGGAATTAACCATAACCCACTTGCAAAATAATCCCAATGCCTTTGTCATCACAACTCTCGACCTCTAACCTTGTCTTTTATTCTTTCATCCTTTTTCCGGAGCTCTACCAAAATTCTCAACATTTTTGGCTACACCAAACCTCGTCCTAGTTCAAACCCATTTGAATCAAATTCAAATGAGTTTGAATTCTTATTGTTCGATCTAGACCTTTCTAATTTTCTCGGACCAAGCAGATTTTTGTGAGTCCAAGAAAATTAACCCCATGCCCAAATTCTTCCTCTAACCTTCTCTTCTCTCTTTTCCTTTCTCTTATTTCTCTGCTTTGTTTTTATTTTTCTTTAGAGAGAGAGAGAGAGAGCCCAACCTTGCAGCCCAACTACCAACCCTTTTGGCCAAGGCCCAGCTGCCCCCACCAGTCCCTCCTAACCCTAGCCTCACGCATCTCTCCCTCGTCTCCCATTCGAGCGCCGCCAGGCGAGAGCCCCAGCGCCCGATCCCCCGGCTCGATTCCCTTTCCCCTCCACTTGTCTCCCTCCCCGCACTAGGGAGAGGAACTCCCTCATCCCCACCGTCCTTCGGCTCGTCGCTGTTGGGCTCCTCCTTCTCCTCCTCGTAGCTCCTCCTGCCATGGGCCAGCGGAGCCGCGTCGCGCATCTCCGGCCGCTCCCCTGCAGCTCCTCCCCCACGCCCTACTGTAGCTGCTCTTCCCGACGCCGCCCATCGCCGCCACCCGGCCACCTCGCCATCCCGCCGCCTCGGGTCTCCTCCGCCCGGTTCCTCTCGCGTCGCCACCGGCAGGTTCCGGCCCTGCCTCGAGCGCCCCCGCGCCCCTGCTTCGAGCCACCGGGCCAGGGATCGCCAGATGCCGTCCCTGCTACCGGGGAACCTCGTTTTCCACCCGTTTCCGTCTCCGGCGCCGTGCTAGGCCTCCCCGACGCCCTTGCTGTTGCTGCTTCTCGTAGGTCTTCATGGTGCCCTCGTCTCTGCTCGCGGGAGGATGAGTACGACCGCTGCTTCGACCTGCGATGCCCGAGGCCACTTGGCCTTGTTTCGTTCTGGATGCGTCGAGACCATCGTTGCAACGTCGCAACCTCTGCCCCGGAGTACCTCAAGTTCGTCTACAAGAGCAATTTTGGATCGCCAAGTACCTTCGGATTCATCAAGACCCTCATGAACAACTACACCCGATGATGTGACTAGTTCCCCGACAAGTACATCTACATCGCCAAGACCGGTCCGACTAGTACCCGACGTCGCGTGTACCACTACCGTCGACCCGCGAAGACCCCGTGGACGTCAAGTTCCTTGTCGTGACCCGAACATCTTCGGAACATGAACAACTACTTCCTCTTCGAAACGTGAACCCCTACCGTCGCGAGAACGACTACTTCCACTCCGTCGAACTCGATCCGCCCCAAAAATGCACGCTTCAAAGGTATAACTCCGAAACGACCGCCCGCGAACGAATGCATGTGTGTTTTATGAGATGCCCGTGTTTGCACCGTGTCCGAAATTGTCGCTTGCATGTTTCTCCTCGTTGCCATGCCATCATCTCGTGGGAACCCGGTAACCGGGAACACCCCACCATCTTGCTTAACTCGCTTCCGTCACACTTTCTTTTGCACCGGCATCTCAATCGAGTTATCGGAACCGGAAGTTGTTGTGGCACCATTTCCGTTGTCGCTACCGCACCCCTTTCTTCCACCACGGTGACAAATGCTTCATAACATGCTCATGTCAACGTTTTCATTAAAAAATGCATAAACTTGTATAAGTCATCCGCATCATGATAACAACATTTAAATTGCTTAAAATTGTTGCTTGCATTAAATTGCTAAATGACATATGGGGATTTACCGGACTTGTTGTTTGTTGTTCCGGCCTCATTTAAACTTGCCTAAATAGATAGTTTTATTATGCTTCACCTCTTGCCATGTTTAACAACATTTAATATTGTTGGGTACATAACGGGAGAGAACTAAATAATTGTTGTGGTGTTTTGGCAATATGCACCTCGTTGCATATTGGGCTCCATTTAACTTGTAGCTTTGTTTATTGCATATTACCATGCCATGCATATTTAAACCGGACATGCATCATACTTGTTTGTGCATCATGCAAGTATGTGGTGGTTGTTTACTATGTTGTTTGTTTCTTTCCGGGTTGCTTCTCTCGTTAGCTTCGGTTTCGTTCCGGAGTTGTGAGGATTTGTTCGACTACGTCCGTTTGTCTTCTTCATGGACTCGTTCTTCTTCCTAGCGGGATCTCAGGCAAGATGACCATACCCTCGAAATCACTTCTATCTTTGCTTGCTAGTTTGCTCGCTCTTTTGCTATGCCTATGCTGCGATACCTACCACTTGCTTATCATGCCTCCCATATTGTCAAACCAAGCCTCTAACCCACCTTGTCCTAGCAAACCGTTGTTTGGCTATGTTACCGCTTTGCTCAGCCCCTCTTATAGCGTTGTTAGTTGCAGGTGAAGATGAAGTTTGTTCCTTGTTGGAACATGAAGATGTTGTTCCTTGTTGGAACATGTTTACTTGTTGGGATATCACAATATATCTTATTTAATTAATGCATCTATATACTTGGAAAAGGGTGGAAGGCTCGGCCTTATGCCTAGTGTTTTGTTCCACTCTTGCCACCCTAGTTTCCGTCATATCGGTGTTATGTTCCCGGAGTATGCGTCCCTAACGCGGTCGGGTGATTTATGGGACCCCCTTGACAGTTCGCTTTGAATAAGACTCTTCCAGCAAGGCCCAACCTTGGTTTTACCATTTGCCTCACCACCACCTATCCCTTTCCCTTGGGTCGGCCAGCCCGAGGGTCATCTTTATTTTAGCCCCCCCCCCCCCCGGGCCAGTGCTTCTCTAAGTGCTGGTCCAAACCGAGCGATGTCCGGCGCCCCCTGCGCAATCAGGGTCTATGCCAACCCGACGTCTGGCTCATCCGGTGTGCCCTGAGACCGAGATATGTGCAGCTCCTATCAGGATTTGTCGGCACATCCGGGCGGCTTTGCTGGACTTGTTTTATTACTGTCGAAATGTCTTGTAGTCGGGATTCCGAGACTGATCGGGTCTTCCCGGGGAGAAGTTATATCCTTCGTTGATCGTGAGAGCTTATCATGGGCTAAGTTGGGACACCCCTGCAGGGTTTGAACTTTCGAAAGCCGTGCCCGCGGTTATGTGGCAGATGGGAATTTGTTAATGTCCGGTTGTAGAAAACCCGAAGTTGATCTTAATTAAAATACATCAACCGCGTGTGTAACCGTGATGGTCTCTTCTCGGCGGAGTCGGGAAGTGAACACGGTGTTGGAGTTATGCTTGACGTAAGTAGTTTCAGGATCACTTCTTGATCATAGTTGTTCGACCGTGCTTTTGCCTTCTCTTCTCGCTCTCATTTGCGTATGTTAGACACCATATATGCTAGTCGCTTGCTGCAGCTCCACCTCATACCTTTTACCCTACCTATAAGCTTAAATAGTCTTGATCTCGCGGGTGTGAGATTGCTGAGTCCCCGTGACTTACAGATACTTCCAAAACCAGTTTGCAGGTGCCGATGAAACCGTGCAGGTGCCGCATCCGAGCTCAAGGAGGAGCTCGATGAAGATCGTGTTCGTTGTGTTGTTTCAGTTGATCAATAGTGGAGCCCAGTCGGGACGATCGGGGATCTGTGTAGCATTTGGGGTAGTCTTCTTTTATTTTGGTTCCGTAGTCGGGCCTTGATTGTATTTGTATGATCTAATGCCTTACTCATGTATTGCGTGAAGTGGCGACTGTAAGCCAACTATGTATCTCTTTCCCTTATGTATTACATGGGTTGTGTGAAGATTACCTCACTTGCGACATTGCTTTCAATGCGGTTATGCCTCTAAGTCGTGCTTCGACACGTGGGAGATATAGCCGCATCGAGGGCGTTACATCCCCCTTCTTCCCTTTGCCCCTTTTCTTGAAACTAGTGGTCTTGTTGACCATCAACACTTGATGTTCCTTTTTGATTTCTACCTCTGCAACCTTTAGCATTGCGAAGAGCTCGGGAATTGTCTTGTTCATCCCTTGCATATTATAGTTCATCATGAAGCTTTTGTAGCTTGACAGCAGTGATTGAAGAACTCTGTCAATGACACTATCATCAGGAAGTCCCGGTTCTAAGCCGTAAAGCATGGCACACTGAACTATCGAGTAGTCATCAGCTTTGCTCTGCCAGACATTCTTAACATCATCAGTAGCGTCTGCAGCAGGCCTAGCATATAGCAGTGCTTCCACGACGTAACTCTTCTGTGCAGCAATGAGGATAATCCTCAAGTTACGGACCCAATCCATGTAGTTGCTGCCATCATCTTTCAACTTAGCTTTCTCTAGGAACGCATTAAAATTCAAAGGAATGGTAGCACGGGCCATTGATCTACAATAACATAGACATGAAAATAACTATCAGGACTAAGTTCATGATAAATTAAAGTTCAATTAATCATATTACTTAAGAACTCCCACTTAGATAGACATCCCTCTAGTCATCTAAATGATCACGTGATCCAAATCAACTAAACCATGTCTGATCATCACGTGAGATGGAGTAGCTTTCAATGGAGAACATCACTATGTTGATCATATCTACTATATGATTCACGTTCGACCTTTCGGCCTCAGTGTTCCGAGGCCATATCTGCATATGCTAGGCTCGTCAAGTTTAACCCGAGTATTCTGCGTGTGCAAAACTGGCTTGCACCCGTTGTATGTGAACGTAGAGCTTATCACACACGATCATCACATAGTGTCTCGGCACAACGAACTGTAGCAATGGTTCATACTCAGGGAGAACACTTATACCTTGAAATTTAGTAAGGGATCATCTTATAATGCTACCGTCGTACTAAGCAAAATAAGATGCATAAAAGATAAACATCACACGGAATCAAAATATGTGACATGATATGGCCATCATCATCTGGTGCTCATGATATCCATCACCGAAGCATCGTCATGATCTCCCTCGTCACCGGCGCGACACCTTGATCTCCATCGCAGCATCGTTGTCGTCTCGCCAACTATTGCTTCTACGACTATCGCTACCACTTAGTGATAAAGTAAAACAATTACATGGCGATTGCATTGGATACAATAAAGCGACAACCATATGGCTCCTGCCAGTTGCCGATAACTCTGTTACAAAACATGATCATCTCATACAAAAAATTATATCACATCATGTCTTGACCATATCACATCACAACAAGCCCTGCAAAAACAAGTTAGAGGTCTTCTACTTTGTTGTTGCAAGCTTTACGTGGCTGCTACGGGCTTCTAGCAAGAGCTGTTCTTACCTACACATCAAAACCACAATGATTTTTCGTCAAGTGTGATGTTTTAACCTTCAACAAGGACCGGGCGTAGTCAAACTCGATTCAACTAAAGTTGGAGAAACAGACACCCGCTAGCCACCTGTGTGCGAAGCACATCGGTAGAACCAGTCTCATGAACGCGGTCATGTAACGTCGGTCCGGGCCGCTTCATCCAACAATACCGCCGAATCAAAGTAAGACATTGCTGGTAAGCAGTATGGCTATTATCGCCCACAACTATTTGTGTTCTACTCGTGCATATAACATCTACGCATAGACCTGGCTCGGATGCCACTGTTGGGGAACGTAGTAATTATAAATTTTTCCTACGATCACGCAAGATCTATCTAGGAGATGCATAGCAATAAGAGGGGAGAGTGTGTCCACGTACCCTCATAGACTGAAAGTGGAAGCGTTTAGTAACGCAGTTGATGTAGTCGAACGTCTTCGCGATCCAACCGATCCAAGCACCGAACGTATGACATCTCTGCGTTTAGCACACGTTCAGCTCGATGACGTCCCTCGTAATCTTGATCCAGTTGAGGCCGAGGGAGAGTTCCATCAGCACGATGGCGTGGCGACATTGATGATGATGTTACCGGCGCAGGGGTTCGCCTAAGCACTAAGGCGATGTGATCGAGGTGTGTAACTGTGGAGAGGGGGCACCACACACGGCTAAAAGATCAACTTGTGTGTTCTAGGGTGCCCCTTGCCCCCGTATATAAAGGAGGGAGGGGGCTGGCCGGCTCTAGAGGCGCGCCCAAGGAGAGGGAGTCCTACTAGGACTCCGAGTCCTAGTAGGATTCCACTTGGTGGAAGGGGGAAGGAAGGGAGAGGGAGAGGGAGCGAGAAAGGGGGGCCGCACCCCCTCCCCTAGTCCTATTCGGACTTCCCATGGGGGGGCCTCCCCTATGTGGGCTGTCCTCTCTCTCCCCTATGGCCCATGATGCCCCATTGCTTCCCCAGGGGGTTCCGGTAACCCCTCCGGCACTCCTTTTTACCCGAAACTATTCGAAACACTTCCGGTGTTCGAATAACATGGTCCAATATATCAATCTTCATGTCTCGACCATTTTGAGACTCCTCGTTACGTCCGTGATCTCATCCGGGACTCCGAAAAAACTTCGGTCATCAATACACATAACTCATAATACAAATTGTCATCGAACGTTAAGCGTGTAGACCCTATGGGTTCAAGAACTATGTAGACATGACCGAGACACATCTCTGGTCAATAACCAATAGCGGAACCTGGATGCTCATATTGGCTCCTACATATTCTACGAAGATCTTTATCGGTCAAACCGCATAACAACATATGGTGTTCCCTTTGTCATCGGTATGTTACTTGCCCGAGATTCGATCGTTTCCGTAATACTACATCCCGCAACTAACTCATTAGTCACATTGCTTGACAGGCTTATAGTGATGAGAATTACCGAGAGGGCCCAGAGATACCTCTCTGAAACACGGAGTAACAAATCCTAATCTCGATCTATGCCAACCCAACAAAACACCTTCGGAGATACCTGTATAGCATCTTTATAATCACCCTTTTACGTTGTGAAGTTCGATAGCACACAAGGTATTCCTCCGGTATTCGGGAGTTGCATAATCTCATAGTCAAAGGAATATGTAAAAGTCATGAAGAAAGCAGTAGCAATAAAACTTAACGATCATTATTCTAAGGTAACAGATGGGTCTTGTCCATCACATCATTCTCCTAATGATGTGATCCCGTTCATCAAATGTAAACACATGTCTATGGTTAGGAAACTTAACCATCTTTGATTAACGAGCTAGTCTAGTAGAGGCATACTAGGGACACTTTGTTTTGTCTATGTATTCACACATGTATCAAGTTTCCAATTAATACAATTCTAACATGAATAATAGATATTTATCATGACATAAGGAAATATAAATAACAACTTTATTTTTTCCTCTAGGGCATATTTCCTTCATATCTTCCCACATCGATTTGCTTGTATTGTATATCTATTGGATTTTGTACAAAACCATTGTTATACTAGATGCTACTAATAAACATGTTCTCGCTGATTAACATAGAGGTACCCACCATTGAGACTTCTGGGAAACACTGCTCCGACCGGCTGGAGGTGTCGCCATCGATGAAAGGGCTCCATGGAGAGGAGAGCTTTCGCCACTTCCTCCACCACGACATTTGAAAGCAGTTGTTGCCTCCCCATCGCTCAGTAGGAGGAGCACGAGCAGCGGTGGAAGCAGGACCATGTCGTGTTTGGACCAGGTCGCGACCCCAGAAGTGGACAATGAAGGCCTTTGCCAGGTGTGCTCTCTCTCGATCTCTCTCTCTCTCTCTCTCTCCACCGCTGCTGGATCCAAGTCGCTCGACAAAATGTTAGCGTGTGACACTTTCTCAGATTGTTTTATTTAGTTCTTCATGAGCCCATTAATAAATCTCATGTATAGCGCCCCCTGACAGCTATGTTTCCAGGAAATGCAAACTGCGGTGGACGAGCACACTCCTCCATAGAGACAAGGTATATTCTAAAATATGTGTATGGATTTTGGGTGGTGATTACTCAAGAAGGATAACTCGTTTTTTTGCTTTCTAAACAATTTGACAGCGAACGCGCTAGGACGGAATTTGCATACACTGCACGCAAAGATTTATTTGAAAAACTTCTTCTTCGTTACAAACCCCCTAAATACAACAACGGCTAAGATCGCTCTGTACTCCTTCATTAAAAAGGGTAGGATCGTCCCAGCACTTAAAAAGCCGCCGCCCGCGCGATGGGGCTGTACCCGCCCGCGCGATGGGGCTGTACGTCTACTCCCCGTACACGCGGCCATCCGCGTACGTATGATGACGACCAAAGAAAAAAAAAGACGACGCAACGCGACCTGTCGAGCGATGTTTTCGTGGCAACGTGGCATCAGCTAGAGGGAAAAAAAAGAAAAAGAAAAAAGCACGACGCGACGTGTGGGACGGGCGGTTGTGTGCCATCTAGGCATCAGTCAAGGGCGGTTCCCGAGGCGGCCGCCGGCCCGATGCGCCATTAATGTCGGCGTTAAGCCGGGGCGTCGGTCACCTACTGGACTGCCTCCCCCACCCACAGACGCCCGTCTTCAAAGCGCCGCTCCTCTCCCGTCTACCTCCGCCACTCCACTCGACGCGCCTCACCCCGCTCACCCCACCCACCGACACACTCCACCGCCGACGCGCTCCCTTCCCGACGGCCTCCATGGCGTCCGACGGCATCGGCGGCTCATGCCCGACAAGCCTGAGCACGCCGGAGACCGACGAGCTCATCCGTCTTGGGATGATGGTGCCGCCGGGCTGCCGTCTGCCGCACGCCTTCCACATCACCACTGACGAGTACCCGAAGAGGGGGCCCGACGCGTTGCCGGATGAGCTCCGCCGGCACGAGGGCGGCCGGTGGAACATCGTCGGCCGCGCTAGGTTTTGGAAAGGCAAAGACTACTGGACAGTCGTCGCACAGGCTCGTCGGGAGTCGCGGACCGGCGGCTCATCGTCGGGCCCGGGCGGATCGTCCTCCGCCCCGCACCGGCCCCGCCGTCCCCCTCCGGCGGCCGCGCCGTCTCCAAGCTCGTCCCGCCGTCCGGATCCCACCCTCGCCCAGCCCACCTCCCCTCCCTCGTCGAGATCCCATCGGAGCAGTTCGCACTACGCGAGGACGGCGACCCCGACGACTGCCCCGGCTACCTCATCGCACTGCGGGCGTCGCAGGCAGAAGTGGCGGCCGCGGCGGCGGCCACGGAGGCGAGAGAGGCCGCCGAGCTGCCGTTCGCACTCGACGCCACAACGGCTATGGCGGCGACAGCAGAGGCCGCCGAGCTGCAGGCCGCACTGGATGCGGCGGCGGCCATCGGAGCGGTGCAGCCGCAGGTGGCTCCAGAGGAGGACGACGGCGGCTACTGGGGTGACGACAACGGTGACGTCGGCGGTGACGTTGGTGCGGGCAAGATCGTCGACCTCGCCGCCTCCGACGACGACGAGTAGATTAGGTTTAGATTAGGTCCTTATGTTTAATTAAGTTCGGTTAGGTCCTGTTTAATTAAGTTTTTTATGTTCTAATGTAAAATTAACCGTCGTAATGTTGAATGAACTATCGTTATGTTGGAATGAAAATTATTATGAAATATTGTGAACAAAAATTGAATCATTTTATAAAATAAAAGTGACCCGAAAGAAATTAAAATTAAATAGTTTATCTGTAAAATTGAAAGAATAATACAAATTATATAAAAGAAAAGATGAAGAGAGGAAGGAAGGAAAAGGAAAATACGAAATTAGAAGAGAGAATTCGTACTTTTTTTGAAAAAGTTAGTATGAAACAATTTTGATTAATAATAGTGTTTTCGGATTGTCGACGCCAAAAACCATAGAAAATGCAAACAGACCCGAAATGCACAGAAAATTGGCACGCATGATTCTCATGTAGATAAAATGCGATACAAAAATTTGGGCATGTTTGAAGGTTACAGAAAAAAACGGTGTTCCGGACACACCTTTTCACACGGAAACTAGCGCCTTCCACACCAAGTGCCTACGTGGTTTGCCAGAATGCACCCAACTTTTGCAAGCACGTGTGGGGCCCCGTCCGGGTACCACACGCCAATCTGACTATGAACGCACGTTGCGTCACGTCTGGGCAGTGTTTTTTGGGTTTTCGGCCCGGAAAATCATAGAAAATCCATAAAGCTTCGAAACGCGATAAATTTTGGCGTGCGTGCCCTGCATGGTCACTGTGGCCTGTGGAAAAAATGAGCGAGTTTGGCGGATGCGACGGAGAGACGTACGATCGAGGGTCCCCTCCACCCATACCGAAACCACCGCCTTCCACAACAAGTGCCTGGGCGGTTTCCCGGAATGCACCCAACTTTTGCCAGCGCGTGTGGGGCCCCGCCCGGGTACCGCACGCCAGAGATGAATGACATCCGACTACGAATGCACGTTGTGTCACGTCTGGGCAGTGTGTTGGGGTTTTCGGCCCGGAAAATCATAGAAGATCTGTCGAGCTTCGAAACGCGACAAATTTTGGCGTGTGTGCCCTCCATGGTCACTGTGGCTCGTGGAAAAAATGAGCGAGTTTGGCGGATGCGACGGAGAGACGTATGATCGAGGGTCCCCTCCACCCATACCGAAACCACCGCCTTCCACAACAAGTGCCTGGGCGGTTTCCCGGAATGCACCCAACTTTTGCCAGCGCGTGTGGGGCTTCGCCCGGGTACCGCACGCCAGAGATGAACGAAATCCGACTACGAACGCACGTTGCGTCACGTTCGGGCAGTGTTTTGGGGATTTACGGCCCGGAAAATCATAGAAAATCCGTCGAGCTTCGGAACGTGACAAATTTTGGCGTGCGTGCCCTCCATGGTCACTGTGGCCCGTGGAAAATAATGAGCGAGTTTGGCGGATGCGACAGAGAGACGTACGACCGAGGGTCCCCTACATCCATACCGAAACCACCGCCTTCCGCACCAAGTGCCTGGGCGGTTTCCCGGAATGCACCCAACTTTTGCAAGCGCGTGTGGGGTCCCTCCCGGGTACCGTACGCTAGAGATGAATGAAATCCGACTACGAACGCACGTTGCGTCACGTCCGGGCAGTGTTTTGGGGGTTTTCGGCCCGGAAAATCATAAAAATTCCATAGAGCTTCGAAACGCGACAAATTTTGGCGTGCGAGCCCTGCCATGTCACTGTCGCCCATGGACAAAAATGAGTGAGTTTGGCGGATGCGACGGAGAGACGTACGACCGAGGGTCCCCTCCACCCATACCGAAACCACCGCCTTCCACAGCAAGTGCCTGGGCGGTTTCTCGGAATGCACCCAACTTTTGCCTGCGCGTGTGGGGCCCCGCCCGGGTACCGCACGCCAGAGATGAACGAAATCCGACTACTAACGCACATTGCATCATGTCCGGGCAGTGTTTTGGGGTTTCGGCCCGGAAAATCATGGAAATCCGCCGAGCTTCAAAACGCGACAAATTTTGGCGTGCATGCCTTGCATGGTCACCGTGGCCCGTGGAAAAAATGAGCGAGTTTGGCGGATGCGACGGAGAGACGTACGACCGAGGGTCCCCTCCACCCATACCAAAACGACCGCCTTCCACAACAAGTGCCGGGGCGGTTTCCCGGAATGCACCCAACTTTTGCCAGCGCGTGTGGTGCCTCGCCCGGGTTCCGCATGCCAGAGATGAAAGAAATCCGACTACGAACACACGTTGCGTCACGTCCGAGCAGTGTTTTGGGGTTTTTGGCCCGGAAAATCATAGAAAATCCGTCGAGCTTCGAAACGCGACAAGTTTTGGCGTGCGTGCCCTCCATGGTCACTGTGTCCTACGGAAAAAATGAGCGAGTTTGGCGGATGCGACGGAGAGACGTACGACCGAGGGTCCCCTCCACCCATACCGAAACCACCGCCTTCCACAGCAAGTGTCTGGGCGGTTTCCCTGAATGCACCCAACTTTTGCCAACACGTCTGGGCCCCGCCCAGGTACCGCATGCCAGAGATGAATGAAATCCGACTACGAACGCACGTTGCATCACGTCCAGGCAGTGTTTTGGGGTTTTCGGCCCAGAAAATCATAGAAAATCCATCGAGCTTCGAAACGTGACAAATTTTGGCGTGCGTGCCCTGCATGGTAACTGTGGCTCGTGGAAAAAAATGAGCGAGTTTGGTGGATGCGACAGAGAGACGTACGACCGAGGGTCCCCTCCACCCATACCGATACCACCGCCTTCCACACCAAGTGCCTGAGCGGTTTCACGGAATGCACCCAACTTTTGCCAGCGCGTGTGGGGCCCCGCCCGGGTACCGCACGCCAGAGATGAACGAAATCCGATAGTGTACTTCCGGGCAGTTATGTAGAGTCATATCCACAATATTAAATATGACCATGCATGGGTTAACTGACGCGGCTATTTAAGCTGGTCGGGGCGTCGTTCGATGGCCGAGGTGGGACTAAACTAGCCATCGTCCACACTGATGTTGGAGACATACGCTTATTAAAGTTAGATTAGAAAAAAATAAAAATAAGTCAACAAGCCGTCGCCCACACTGATGGTTAATAATCGTCGCGGGCCCGACGCCAGAAATATCTCCATGAGCCATCGCTATCTGAGGGAATATTCCCGACAATCGCTCACGTTGGTGCCCAATCACGTCGCACATGCATGTTTGCCTCGTACGTGCCGACGACACGCACGATTTGATCTGCCTCGGCCGCCGCCGCCCACACTTTCGTTCCTCTCCCAACAGCGTCGCCCCGCCGTCAACGCCCATTGTCACCCCGCACTAGTCGACGTCACCACCCGCCATCAGCGCTGGCCGTCAGCGCCCGCCGTCAGCCGCAGTGGTCGCCGTCAGCCGCTGTGCTTGCCGTCACCTGCACTAGTCGTCGTCGAGTAGGTATTTCTTTTAATATTTTCATCATAATATAACATCATAGCTACATGCAATGTCACATAGATATTATTATATGCAGTTTGGACATCGATGGTGTGATTGCATGTTCCGTAGAAAAGTGGGTTAGTCTTGTTAATAAGTTAACACCAAGTCAACGATTTACATTTTACGAAACGGAGATGGAGGGCATGTTACGAATACCTTCGGTCAAGATGCGTGATCATTTGCTTGCGCTTATGATTCAAGGTTACAATCCAAGTAGTAAAAAATTCATGGTCCAAGAGGCAGCTGGAAAAAAGGGTTGATTTCACTGAGGCCTGATGATGTGTTCGCTATATTTGGTTTGAAGAATGAAGGAGTGGATGTTTCTAGTTGACGGTGTCCTGGACTAGGGGGTACTCACCACGTCGTCTCCCAATCTATTAGATTGGGCCGAGGACCCCCATGGCCGTATACTCATGGGCCAGTTCGGACAACTGCCGCATACAAGGAAGATTCCACAAGACTTGGCGATCAAGACAAGGACTCCTCCCCACCGGCGTATTCGGCTAGGACTCTTGTTATCCTAGGCCTCTGGTGCATTATATAAACCGAGGCCAGGCTAGTCGATAGATCATATACAACATAAAACAATCATACCATAGGCTAGCTTCTAGGGTTTAGCCTCCTTGATCTCGTGGTAGATCTACTCTTGTACTACCCATATCATCAATATTAATCAAGCAGGAGTAGGGTTTTACCTCCATCGAGAGGGCCCGAACCTGGGTAAACTTTGTGTCCCTTGTCTCCTGTTACCATCCGGCCTAGACGCACAGTCCGAGATCCACCGGTTTTGACACCGACATTGGTGCTTTCATTGAGAGTTTCGCTGTGTGATCGAAAAAAAGGATCGATGGCTCGCCTGCAGATCAACTGCGACTTCGGCATCTTCGTCACCAGCTCGACTGGTCACCTTGGTTCGACCAAGAATTGCGCCCCGTGTTCGGATCACCATGTTCGGACGAGGGCCTTCATCAAACATCAACTCCGATCTCTATCAAGATCATGGAGGAATCATCCATGGAGCTCGGTGGCTCAACGTCAACATTGCCCTCAAGCGACCATGCTGTTTTTCTGGACAGTGAACTCGTATCTGCTGCCACCACCTCCTCGAGTATCGCTTTGACGATCGCTTTGGTGGAATTGTGCGGAATTGAGTCTAAAACAACCCTGGAAATTTTTGTCGAGTTCCGATGGAGGAATCTCTGGCAATCCACGATATACCGGAGCCCTGTCAAATCTGGACGGGAATTCGGATGTGTTTAGGGCATGGTGTCCAGCTTCTAGCTCGGACGTCCTTTGGAAGATCCAACCGTTGATCGGCTACGGAATTCCCGTATCTACCACCTCTCAAAATTTCAGCTCGATCCAACCGTCCAAACTCCGGGAACCTTCCGATTAGTGCATCACTTTTTGGATCTGTTTTCTGCGCGAAAACGAATCCGACCCGAATTCATCCTTTTTTATGAACGGGATTTCGGACATCCTTTTTGAAGGAAGTTTTGCATGGGGTATTGTGTTTTGTTCCCGAACATATCGCACTAACTTTAAAATCTTTTGAACATGATCTTCAACATTATGCTGGTGTCAAACCAGTCCGGCAATATTGCTCCACGGCTGCCGACCTGCGCTGGACACGTCGTCACTTTGTTGAGCCGAGCTCAACTTCTTCGGATCGTCATCTCGGCAAGCCGAACAAGAGTCCGGCATCGCGAAGGATAAATCATCACCAACATCGCCGCCCCACGGATTACACGGAGCGGGCATACCGGCATCGCCGCACGGTCGCTTCATCAAGCCGGCATCGACCACGTTACGACCTGCATCGGCAGGGCCGCACTATTGCTTCTTCAAGCTGGTGTCCACCATGCCGACCTACTTCGACTCAGCGGCTGACATCGAGACTTCGACATCTCGGCTGGACCGGGGGCTTTGCCATCTCTTCATCAACCTACTCCGGACACTTCGGCGTCACTAGCCGACCAGCCCTGTCACGTTAGCTGGGCCGAGGGCTTTGCCTCGGCGAGTCAACCTTTACCAGCATTTGTTGGGGAACGTTGCAGAAAATTAAAATTTTTCCTACGGTTTCACCAAGATCCATCTATGAGTTCATCTAGCAACGAGTATTCAGATTAGATAGCATCTACATACCACTTTGTAGATCGCAACGGAAGCGTTCGAGTGAACGTGGATGAGGTAGTCGTACTCGCCGTTATCCAATTCACCGATGATCTAGTACCGAACGGACGGCACCTCCACGTTCAACACACGTACGGGACGGGAGACGTCTCCTCCTTCTTGATCCAGCAAGGGGGAAGGAGAGGTTGAGGAAGATCCAGCACGATGGTGTGGTGGTGGATGCAGCAGAACTCCGGCAGGGCTTCGCTAAGCAACTACGGGAGGAGGAGGAGGTGTTGCAGGGAGGAGGGAGTGCCAGGGCAATAAGGGTGCGGCCACCCCTCCCTCCCCTCCCTTTATATAGGTGCATTAGAGGGGGGGCGCAGCCTTGCCCCTTCCTCCAAGGAAGGGGTGCGGCCAAGAAGGGGGGAGGAGTCCATCCTCCCCAAGGCACCTCGGAGGTGCCTTCCCCTCTTTGGACTCTCCCCTCTCCAAGTCTCCTTGGCGCATGGGCCCTTGGGGCTGGTTCCCCTTGGCCCAAGCAGGCCAAGGCGCACCCCCTAAGGCCCATGTGGCCCACCAAGGCAGGTGGCCCCACCTGGTGGACCCTCGGGACCCCTCCGGTGGTCCCGGTACAATACCGATAACCCCGAAACTTGTCTCGATGGCCGAAACAGCACTTCCTATATATAATTCTTTACCTCCGGACCATTCCGGAACTCCTCGTGACGTCCGGGATCTCATCCGGGACTCCGAACAACATTCGGGTTACTGCACATACATATCTTCACAACCCTAGCGTCACCGAACCTTAAGTGTGTAGACCCTACGGGTTCGGGAGACATACAGACATGACCGAGACGGCTCTCGGGCAATAACCAACAGCGGGATCTGGATACCCATGTTGGCTCCCACATGCTCCACGATGATCTCATCGGATGAACCACGATGTCAAGGATTCAATTAATCCCGTATACGATTCCCTTTGTCAATCGGTATTTTACTTGCCCGAGATTCGATCGTCGGTATCCCAGTACCTCGTTCAATCTCGTTATCGGCAAGTCACTTTTCTCGTTCTGTAATGCATGATCCCATGATCAAACACTTTGATCACACTGAGCTCATTATGATGATGCATTACCGAGAGGGCCCGGTGATACCTCTCCGTCAAGCGGAGTGACAAATCCCAGTCTCGATCCATGTCAACCCAACAGACACTTTCAGAGATACCCGTAGCATACCTTTATAGTCACCCAGTTATGTTGTGACGTTTGGCATACCCAAAGCACTCCTACGGTATCCGGGAGTTACACGATCTCATGGTCTAAGGAAAAGATACTTGACATTGGATAACTCTAGCAAACGAACTATGCGATCTTATGCTATGTTTAGGATTGGGTCTTGTCCATCACATCATTCTCCTAATGATGTGATCCCGTTATCGATGACATCCAATGTCCATAGTCAGGAAACCATGACTATCCGTCGATCAACGAGCTAGTCAACTAGAGGCTCACTAGGGACATGTTTGTTGTCTGTTATTCACACATGTGTTACGATTTCCGGTTAACACAATTATAGCACGAATAAAGACAATTATCATGAATAAGGAAATATAATAATAATGCTTTTATTATTGCCTCTAGGGCATATTTCCAACAGTCTCCCACTTGCACTAGAGACAATAATCTAGTTACATTGTGATGAATCAAACACCCATAGAGTTCTGGTGCTGATCATGTTTTGCCTTAGGGAGAGGTTTAGTCAACGGATCTGCGACATTCAGATCCGTGTGCACTTTACAAATTTCTATGTCTCCATCTTGAACATTTTCATGAATGGAGTTGAAGCGACGCTTGATGTGCCTGCTCTTCTTGTGAAACCTGGGCTCCTTTGCAAGTGCAATAGCTCCAGTGTTGTCACAGAAGAGCTTGATTGGCCCCGACGCATTGGGTATGACTCCGAGGTCGGTGATGAACTCCTTCACCCAAATTGCTTCATGTGCTGCCTCCGAGGTTGCCATGTACTCCGCTTCACATGTAGATCCCGCCACAACGCTTTGCTTGCAACTGCACCAGCTTACTGCCCCACCATTCAAAATATACACGTATCCGGTTTGTGACTTAGAGTCATCCAGATCTGTGTCGAAGCTAGCGTCGACGTAACCTTTTACGACGAGCTCTTCGTCACCTCCATAAACGAGAAACATTTCCTTGGTCCTTTTCAGGTACTTCAGGATATTCTTGACCGCTGTCCAGTGTTCCTTGCCGGGATTACTTTGGTACCTTCCTACCAAACTTACGGCAAGGTTTACATCAGGTCTGGTACACAGCATGGCATACATAATAGAACCTATGGCTGAGGCATAGGGGATGACACTCATCTGTTCTATATCTTCTGCCGTGGTCGGACATTGAGCTGAGCTCAATTTCACACCTTGTAACACAGGTAAGAACCCCTTCTTAGATTGATCCATATTGAACTTCTTCAATATCTTATCAAGGTATGTGCTTTGTGAAAGACCTATGAGGCGTCTCGATCTATCTCTATAGATCTTGATGCCTAATATATAAGCAGCTTCTCCAAGGTCCTTCATTGAAAAACTTTTATTCAAGTAGGCCTTAATGCTGTCCAAGAGTTCTATATCATTTCCCATCAAAAGTATGTCATCTACATATAATATGAGAAATGCTACAGAGCTCCCACTCACTTTCTTGTAAACACAGGCTTCTCCATAAGTCTGTGTAAACCCAAACGCTTTGATCATCTCATCAAAGTGAATGTTCCAACTCCGAGATGCTTGCACCAGCCCATAAATTGAGCGTTGGAGCTTGCACACCTTGTCAGCATTCTTAGGATCGACAAAACCTTCCGGCTGCATCATATACAATTCTTCCTTAAGGTAACCATTAAGGAATGCCGTTTTGACGTCCATTTGCCATATCTCATAATCATAGTATGCGGCAATTGCTAACATGATTCGGACGGACTTCAGCTTCGCTACCGGTGAGAAAGTCTCATCATAGTCAATTCCTTGAACTTGTCGATAACCCTTAGCGACAAGCCGAGCTTTATAGATGGTCACATTACCATCCGCGTCTGTCTTCTTCTTAAAGATCCATTTATTTTCTATGGCTCGCCGTTCAACGGGCAAGTCAGTCAAAGTCCATACTTCGTTTTCATACATGGATCCTATCTCGGATTTCATGGCTTCCAGCCATTTGTCGGAATCCGGGCCCGCCATTGCTTCCTCATAGTTCGAAGGTTCACCGTTGTCTAACAACATGATTTCCAAGACAGGGTTGCCGTACCACTCTGGTGCGGAACGTGTCCTTGTGGACCTTCGAATTTCAGTAGGATCTTGATCAGAAGCATCTTGATCATCATCATTAATTTCCTCTCTAGTCGGTGCAGGCACCTCAGAAACGTTTTCTTGAGTTTCGCCATTTTCCGGTTCAAGAGGTAACACTTCATCAAGTTCTACTTTCCTTCCACTTACTTCTTTCGAGAGAAACTCTTTCTCTAGAAAGGATCCATTCTTGGCAACAAAGATCTTGCCTTCGGATCTGAGGTAGAAGGTATACCCAACAGTTTCTTTAGGGTATCCTATGAAGACGCATTTTTCCGATTTGGGTTCGAGCTTTTCTGGTTGAAGTTTCTTGACATAAGCATCGCATCCCCAAACTTTTAGAAACGACAGCTTAGGTTTCTTCCCAAACCATAATTCATACGGTGTCGTCTCAACGGATTTCGACGGAGCCCTATTTAAAGTGAATGCAGCAGTCTCTAAAGCATAGCCCCAAAAAGATAGCGGTAAGTCGGTAAGAGACATCATAGATCGCACCATATCTAATAGAGTGCGATTACGACGTTCGGACACACCATTACGCTGAGGTGTTCCAGGCGGTGTGAGTTGTGAAACTATTCCACATTTTCTTAAGTGTGTGCCAAATTCGTGACTCAAGTATTCTCCTCCACGATCTGATCGTAGAAACTTGATCTTTCTATCACGTTGATTTTCAACCTCACTCTGAAATTCCTTGAACTTTTCAAAGGTCTCAGACTTGTGTTTCATTAAGTAGATATACCCATATCTACTCAAGTCATCAGTGAGGGTGAGAACATAACGATAGCCACCGCGAGCCTCAACACTCATTGGACCAGACACATCGGTATGTATGATTTCCAATAAGTTGGTTGCTCGCTCCATTGTTCCTGAGAATGGAGTCTTGGTCATTTTACCCATGAGGCATGGTTCGCACGTGTCAAATGATTCATAATCAAGAGACTCTAAAAGTCCATCTGCATGGAGCTTCTTCATGCGTTTGACACCTATGTGACCAAGGCAGCAGTGCCACAAATATGTGGGACTATTGTTATCAACTTTAACTCTTTTGGTATTCACACTATGAATATGTGTATCATCACGTACGAGATTCATTAAGAATAAACCATCAACCATCGGAGCATGACCATAAAACATATCTCTCATATAAATAGAACAACCATTATTCTCGGATCTAAATGAGTAGCCATCTCGAATTAAACGAGATCCAGATACAATGTTCATGCTCAAACTTGGCACTAAATAACAATTATTGAGGTTTAAAACTAATCCCGTAGGTAAATGTAGAGGCAGCGTGCCGACGGCGATCACATCGACCTTGGAACCATTCCCGACGCGCATCGTCACCTCGTCCCTCGCCAGTCTCCGTTTATTCCGCAGCTCCTGCTTTGAGTTACAAATGTGAGCAACTGCACCGGTATCAAATACCCAAGAGCTACTACGAGTACTGGTAAGGTACACATCAATTACATGTATATCACATATACCTTTGGTTTTGTCGGCCTTCTTGTCCGCTAAGTATTTGGGGCAGTTTCGCTTCCAGTGACCACTTCCCTTGCAATAAAAACACTCAGTCTCAGGCTTGGGTCCATTCTTTGGCTTCTTCCCGGCAACTTGCTTACCGGGCGCGGCAACTTCCTTGCCGTCCTTCTTGAAGTTCTTTTTACCCTTGCCCTTCTTGAACTTAGTGGTTTTATTCACCATCAACACTTGATGCTCCTTCTTGATTTCTACCTCTGCTGATTTCAGCATAGCATATACTTCAGGAATGGTCTTTACCATCCCCTGCATATTGTAGTTCATCACAAAGCTCTTGTAGCTAGGTGGAAGCGACTGGAGGATTCTGTCAATGACCGCTTCTTCCGGGAGATTAACTTCCAGTTGAGTCATGCGGTTGTGCAACCCAGACATTTTGAGTATATGTTCACTGACAGAACTATTTTCCTCCATCTTACAGCTAAAGAATTTGTCGGAGACTTCATATCTCTCGACCCGGGCATGAGCTTGGAAAACCATTTTCAGCTCTTCGAACATCTCATATGCTCCATGTCTCTCAAAACGCATTTGGAGTCCCGGCTCTAAGCTGTAAAGCATGCCACACTGAACGAGGGAGTAATCATCGCAGCGTGACTGCCAAGCGTTCATAACGTCTTGTTCTGCAGGGAGAATAGGTGCGTCACCCAGCGGTGCTCTTAGGACATAATCTTTCTTGGCAGCTATGAGGATAATCCTCAGGTTTCGGACCCAGTCCGTATAGTTGTTACCATTGTCTTTCAGCTTGGTTTTCTCTAGGAACGCGTTGAAATTGAGGACTACGTTGGCCATTTGATCTACAAGACATATTGTAAATATTTAGACTAAGTTCATGATAATAAAGTTCATTTAATCAAATTATTTAATGAACTCCCACTTAGATAGACATCCCTCTATTAGTCATCTAAGTATTACATGATCCGAGTCAACTAGGCCGTGTCCGATCATCACGTGAGACGGACTAGTCAACAACGGTGAACATCTTCATGTTGATCGTATCTTCTATACAACTCATGCTCGACCTTTCGGTCTTCTGTGTTCCGAGGCCATGTCTGTACATGTTAGGATCGTCAAGCCAACCTAAGTGTTTTGCGTGTGTAAATCTGTCTTACAACCGTTGTATGCGAACGTAAGGACCTATCACACCCGATCATCACGTGGTGCTTCGGAACGACGAACCTTAGCAACGTTGCACAGTTAGGGAGAACACTTTCTTGAAATTATTATGAGGGATCATCTTATTAACTACCGTCGTTCTAAGTAAACAAGATGCAAAACATGATAAACATCACATGCAATCAAATAATAAACGTGACATGATATGGCCAATATCACATAGCTCCTTCGATCTTCATCTTGGGGCTCCATGATCATCTTGTCACCGGATTGACACCATGATCTTCATCATCATGATCTTCATCATCGTGTCTCCATGAAGTTGCTTGCCAACTATTACTTCTACTACTATGGCTAACGCGCTTAGCAATAAAGTAAAGTAATTTACATGGCGATTCTCAATGACACGCAGGTCATACAAAAATAAAGACAACTCCTATGGCTCCTGCCGGTTGTCATACTCATCGACATGCAAGTCGTGATTCCTATTACAATAGCATGAACATCTCATACATTACAAATAGCTCGTTCATCATACATCACAACTTTGGCCATATCATATCACATAGCACTTGCTGCAAAAACAAGTTAGACGTCCTCTAATTGTTGTTGCAAGTTTTACGTGGCTGAATTAGGGTTCTAGCAAGAACGTTTTCTTACCTACGTTCAAACCACAACGTGATTTGTCAACTTCTATTTACCCTTCAGAAGGACCCTTTTCATCGAATCCTCTCCAACTAAAGTAGGAGAGACAGACACCCGCCAGCCACCTTATGCAACTAGTGCATGTTAGTCGGTGGAACCGGTCTCACGTAAGCGTACGTGTAAGGTTAGTCCGGGCCGCTTCATCCCACAATACCGCTGAAGCAAGATAAGACTAGTAGCGGCAAGAAGAGTTCACAACATCTACGCCCACAACAAATTGTGTTCTACTCGCGCAAGAAGAACTACGCATAGACCTAGCTCTGATACCACTGTTGGGGAACGTTGCAGAAAATTAAAATTTTTCCTACGGTTTCACCAAGATCCATCTATGAGTTCATCTAGCAACGAGTATTCAGATTAGATAGCATCTACATACCACTTTGTAGATCGCAACAGAAGCGTTCGAGTGAACGTGGATGAGGTAGTCGTACTCGCCGTGATCCAATTCACCGATGATCTAGTACCGAACGGACGGCACCTCCGCGTTCAACACACGTACGGGACGGGAGACGTCTCCTCCTTCTTGATCCAGCAAGGGGTAAGGAGAGGTTGAGGAAGATCCAGCACGACGGTGTGGTGGTGGATGCAGCAGAACTCCGGCAGGGCTTCGCTAAGCAACTACGGGAGGAGGAGGAGGTGTTGCAGGGAGGAGGGAGTGCCAGGGCAATAAGGGTGCGGCCACCCCTCCCTCCCCTCCCTTTATATAGGTGCATTAGAGGGGGGGCGCAGCCTTGCCCCTTCCTCCAAGGAAGGGGTGCGGCCAAGAAGGGGGGAGGAGTCCATCCTCCCCAAGGCACCTCGGAGGTGCCTTCCCCTCTTTGGACTCTCCCCTCTCCAAGTCTCCTTGGCGCATGGGCCCTTGGGGCTGGTTCCCCTTGGCCCAAGCAGGCCAAGGCGCACCCCCTAAGGCCCATGTGGCCCACCAAGGCAGGTGGCCCCACCTGGTGGACCCCCTGACCCCTCCGGTGGTCCCGGTACAATACCGATAACCCCGAAACTTGTCCCGATGGCCGAAACAGCACTTCCTATATATAATTCTTCACCTCCGGACCAATCCGGAACTCCTCGTGACGTCCGGGATCTCATCCGAGACTCCGAACAACATTCGGGTTACTGCATATACATATCTTCACAACCCTAGCGTCACCGAACCTTAAGTGTGTAGACCCTACGGGTTCGGGAGACATGCAGACATGACCGAGACGGCTCTCGGGCAATAACCAACAGCAGGATCTGGATACCCATGTTGGCTCCCACATGCTCCACGATGATCTCATCGGATGAACCACGATGTCAAGGATTCAATTAATCCCGTATACGATTCCCTTTGTCAATCGGTATTTTACTTGCCCGAGATTCGATCGTCGGTATCCCAGTACCTCGTTCAATCTCGTTATCGGCAAGTCACTTTTCTCGTTCTGTAATGCATGATCCCGTGATCAAACACTTTGATCACACTGAGCTCATTATGATGATGCATTACCGAGAGGGCCCGGTGATACCTCTCCGTCAAGCGGAGTGACAAATCCCAGTCTCGATCCATGTCAACCCAACAGACACTTTCAGAGATACCCGTAGCATACCTTTATAGTCACCCAGTTACGTTGTGAAGTTTGGCATACCCAAAGCACTCCTACGGTATCCGGGAGTTACACGATCTCATGGTCTAAGGAAAAGATACTTGACATTGGATAACTCTAGCAAACGAACTATGCGATCTTATGCTATGTTTAGGATTGGGTCTTGTCCATCACATCATTCTCCTAATGATGTGATCCCGTTATCGATGACATCCAATGTCCATAGTCAGGAAACCATGACTATCCGTCGATCAACGAGCTAGTCAACTAGATTATTGTCTCTAGGGACATGTTTGTTGTCTGTTATTCACACATGTGTTACGATTTCCGGTTAACACAATTATAGCACGAATAAAGACAATTATCATGAATAAGGAAATATAATAATAATGCTTTTATTATTGCCTCTAGGGCATATTTCCAACAGCATTGCCATGCCGTCGTTTTATCGTCCATCGGGCAATGGGTGTGCGGAGCGAGTCCCAATTTTGGGAATCACCTTCCTTCGGATTGCTACAACAAATAAACCAGGTGCTATTAATCCCAGTATTTTTTGCTTGTTCGGGTTCATTTTCCCAAGGAATTATTACTCTGGTTTGTCCATCATATGTACGCAGGTCTATCAAATGGTGGCGCATTAACGACGGTCGCGTGGTGGTTCGATCAGTTTCCGTACATAGTCCGGCGAACGCCGCATCCGGAGCTCGGACTGAACTGTGAATTCAGGCTTTGCCACGCCTTTACTGCATCACGCCGATTCCCTGCATTGACATTGACTTTGGCGCCAGGCCATATTTATTTTATTACTACTTTGCATAAATTATTTATTATGCAACGACTTTTTTAATTATTATTATTACTATTATCTCCGGTTTGCACTATTTTTTGTGCACAGGAAAATGATCCAGGGACTTCGGCGTCACTCCGCCGGTCTGCATTGACTATGCTATGTCACTACTTCGGCGTGTCGAGCTCTCCGCTCTGCCACCTCGGGACCACCTTGGGGGATGGAACCTTGCCCCACATCAAGCTCGGACCGTGTCATCAATACCGAACACATTAACCAGCTAAGCCGCTTTCATGCTCAAAGCTTTAAATTTCTGACTTGTGTTCGGTTCGACCAAGCATTATACTTTTTTGGAAAAAAGTTGCTTGCAAAAAATTTCCTTGTCCAAACTTTGTTTGTGACGCATAAATCCAAATACCCCGTTTACTTGGGGCCTTCCTTTATGAAGCTTTTCCTGTTGCATATGATTATACTTGTACGGCTTCATTCCTTGTTCGTGTATTACGCCACAATATGCACCATATTGACTTAAGCGATTTGCAAGCTGGGTTGCCTCGCTCCTGTGTTTACCCCTACGTTCCCGATTGTTCGGCTAGGGAGTAAAGGGAGCACCTCTGCGATTGTCACGATCGGGTCACCCGAGCCGGACCTCGGACTGGGTGAAGCCGAAAGCTAGCGCTCTTATAGTTTTCAATGATGGTCGGCACACAACGGAACTCATGAGTACAAAAAATCTATTGCACAAGTCTCATAATAACAATGAGCACCGAAGAAAGGTATCGGTGGGGGTACTATTTTCTTCGAAGATGCTTCTTACTCTTTGCAGTAATATAGCATAAGTTCCCTGAGCGCGCTTTGTCTGTTACAGCCTTATGGCCTGATTACCTGGTTATTGGAAACACCGTCGATATTCTCGACCGATGGAGTATATAACACTTTTCGGTCCTTGACCGAAGAGGGAGAAGCCGACGGTCGGTTAAGACGAGTTTAAAGTTTGGTTCAACATAGATATGATATAAGTACTTCGGTACATGCAATCATTCGCCTACCCAAGTCACTTGGGGGCTCTTAAATTCATTTGAGCCGTTTTATAATAAGTGTTCTTCTTCTTAGTCGTTGCAAAGTTGTATTATTATTATTTATCACTCCTTTTTTCGACACGAGTGTGCCGTCACTAGCCGGGGAGCCTAATTTCTCTCTCAAAGCCACTAGATTTTAGTTTGCTAAACTGGCCTGATGAGAAGTACTCTGCCCTCGGGATAGGAGGTTGAAGCCGTAGGCTGACCCGCTCGAAATCTTGAGATAGGATGTATCATGTTAAAGCACGACAGAAGCACTTCTTTTTTCTAAGACCAATTTTCGGATTGGCACCGAACACTTGATATTGTTCGGACGTCATGTTTTTACTGACGTTTCTTGGTTTTCCAAGCTTTTTGGAACTTTTAAACTATTTGTGCTTTTCCAGCATTAGTCTCGCAGTGCAACGCCGGACACCTTTTAGGGATTCGGCAAAAACATTCTCAGATATTGCTATATATGCATCGGTTTCGAATTGTGTCTTCGGTCAATAGTTGGGTTGCCCGGCTCCTGCACTTGTTTCCTACGTTCCGTTTTGTTCGGCTAGGCGTGCAAAGGGAGAACCACTGCGATTGTGCTTCCATCTCACATGGTTAAGCACCTCAGTGGAGAAAGCCGAAAACTGACTGTCACAATAAGCGTAAACTGGTCAGCGATCCGATGACTATGTTAAATAACAGGCCGTTCTTAACATTGGCCGAAGTGTTTATGGCTTGACCACGACTGTCGCCGGACACTACCGGGGGCTATGAACTAGCCTCCCAAACTAAATCCTCGATATTTTGCTCTTACATTGGAGCTGAGGTTTTATGATCACGCTTAGCATGACAACCCAAAGAAAGGAACCGATAGCGGGACTATTTTCTTTGGAAGACATTTCTTCTGTTAAACAGTAATATAACATATCTCTCCGCGTACCTTTGTTTATAAAACTATATGGCCAGATTGCCTTGTTTGTCGTAAATCTTTGCCCTCATAAAGGCTTTATAAAGTAAGACAAACACTCCTCGGCTACTGGCCGAGGAGGTGGAAGCCGATGGTCGGTCAACAAAGTTTTGTACAATGCGGATCCGAGCATTAAATGACGTAAAGTACTTGCATACGTAGAGTCATTACACACAATTTGTGATTTTACTATGGATATCGATCCTTAATTCGGCCACCCGTGCCCGCATTAAGGCTCAGGGGCTACTGGGCTTCGGGCTTATTATTTAAACATATTAAAGGGGCACATCGATCCCCTGATCTGGTGTTGCCACCCGACCAGTGTCTCGGGGGCTACTGCATTGCTTGTCCAATGCAGAAAATTTTATGTGCAATATAGTTTCCGAGGAGATTTTGATCCTCAGGTTGGTCGGCCGCACCCAACCTGAGTCTCGAGGACTGAGCACGCCGCTTTTAGTGACCCAAAGTATTTGGCCGAGCTAGGACTTGATCCTCAGGCCGATTTTGCAAATCGACCTGAGTCTCAGCGGCTACTGGGGTCAGCGGTCTTATGTCATCCTTCATGTGCATCTCGGGTTTTAGACCGATAGCCACCTTGAGGGCTACTGGCTATATATCTCGGCAGAGAATAAATTGCACCAATCAAAAATGTTGATAAAAATCGGCCCACATTCGGGGTGGCGCACCACCTCGGAAGCAGTCCGGCATAAAGCTCGGGCGCTAGTGGCTGGCTCCATAGAGGGCATTTCCGGCATTAAGCTCGGCTAAACTCCTTCAACTTTTCTGAACCAAGGTGATATATGACACCTCGGATACAGTCCGGCGCTGGAGCTTGGACATAGTCCGACGTTGGAGCTCGGATACAGTCCGACGTTGGAGCTTGGACATAGTCCGGCGTTGGAGCTCGGATACGGTCCGGCGCTAGAGCTCGGATGCAGTTCGGCGTTGGAGCTCGACTGCAACAATACTCCTCAAATACAGTCCGGCGTTGGAGCTCGGACGCAAGAGGACGCTGCCGCCCGGGGACAACTTCAAACCCGATGTGTGGCATAAAAATAACAAGGCATTGATAAAGGCCGGAAACTTAAAGGGGCTCCTCGGATACCCGACGTGTAAACCCGTCGAATGCATTTCGGTGATCCTCAAGATCGAAGATAAAGAAGATTTTTTGAACCAGTTTTCAAGACCGACGACCGAAGATGAAGAATAGTTCAGAAGAATCGAGGAGCATCCCTAACTTGAAGACCGGTTCAGGGGGCTACTGACGGTGTCCTGGACTAGGGGGTACTCACCACGTCGTCTCCCAATCTATTAGATTGGGCCGAGGACCCCCGTGGCCGTATACTCATGGGCCAGTTCGGACAGCTGCCGCATACAAGGAAGATTCCACAAGACTTGGCGATCGAGACAAGGACTCCTCCCCACCGGCGTATTCGGCTAGGACTCTTGTTATCCTAGACCTCTGGTGCATTATATAAACCAAGGCCAGGCTAGTCGATAGATCATATACAACATACAACAATCATACCATAGGCTAGCTTCTAGGGTTTAGCCTCCTTGATTTCGTGGTAGATCTACTCTTGAACTACCCATATCATCAATATTAATCAAGCAGGAGTAGGGTTTTACCTCCATCAAGAGGGCCCGAACCTGGGTAACTTCGTGTCCCTTGTCTCCTGTTACCATCCGGCCTAGACGCACAGTTCGGGACCCCCTACCCGAGATCCGCCGGTTTTGACACCAACACTAGTTTTTTGAGTATGGACCAAGGTAAAGCAATAAAAAAATCTAGCTAGTTTTGTTAACAAGAAGAATGGTAAAATATTGATTGATGATCTTATTGAGAAGATTGTGAGAAATAAAAACGCGGACGATGAATTTGTTCAGATGGCGTTTCTCGTCCTGTTAGGGACTATAATTGCACCAGTGTCTGATGAGTACATTCCGAAGAATTATTATGCACTAGTGCAAGATGTCAGGTTGATATAGAAGTTCAACTGGAACGCACTCACTTTGCGGTTTTATTTGTCGGAAATTGGTATGGTCTTGCAGCCCAGTCGTGTTAGGGAATGGCCACGTGGCAACCTAGCTCTTCTGCAGGTATGATTTATTTATTAAATTGAATATTTGTATTATGTAATAATAGTGTAACACATGATAAATTGTTGTTTCTTTGTTTTGCAGTATCTATATTGGGAGAAGGTGCAGCCAAGCACCGGTCCGCAGTATGATCCTTTAGCACTATTGAGCCCCTTGATGAGGAATTGGAAAGAAGAGGCAGCGGAGAAAAGAGACAAGTACGACTTTCAATATGGTCGTGGTGTTGGGATGGTAATACGTTATATATATATATATATATATATATATATATATATATATATATATATATATATATATATATATATATATATATCATTTAAAGTCTACAATTAATTATTAATTAAATATGAATGTTTGATTCTTTATGTTGTAGATCGATGACACCATTACTGAAGAGTACCGATTAAACGAAATTAGAATGGAACAGGCTGAAAAAAACAAGAAATCCATTACGAGAAAGTCTAAAATTACAGGAAGGAGAACATGTGTGAGTACATCTGAGGCTTCCGCTACCCAGAACCCTATTATGGATCGGATTTTGACCGAGTTGAAGCACATTCGTAAGGACATGCTTCGTATGCCGGAGCTATGCGCACAGGTACAAGTTTTCTTATTTTGCCGTTCACTTTGTTTTTTGATGTGTCACATAACTAACTACTACTAATTTTTAATCACAGAGGGTCATAGAGAAATTGAACAAAAGCGTCGTATTCTACAAAGCCGGTGATATTGAAAAAGAAGAAGAGAATGAGTATGGTGAAAATAGTGAAACTAGAAACTATGGTGGAAAACCTCGTAAAGAATTTGTATATCATCCTGACATGGACAATTTCAAAATACCAGGAAAAAAGAATGTGCAAGAGGATGATGAAGATGATATTAATGATTCTGAAGAGAAGAGACCTTATTATTGCACACCTGAGTACTGGGATAGTTTCAAGGGTGATAAAGAAGATCCTATCGAATTTCCTGAGGTATCTGATGAGAAATCCGTTACATCTTTAGGAACAGATGAAATCGCATCACGTGGATCCGTAGATTCTATTGGAGAAGATGAGGTACCAGAGGAGATTGTAGGGAAACGGAAGCGGAAGGTATCAAACCTTATAAAGTCTCCTTAGCAAGCTATACCGACAAAGCGTGCAAAACGTTCAGCAAAAGCAAGTGAGTTTTATCATATTGTTTTCGATCTGAACTTACTACTTATCATTGATTTATTAACATATTACCATTATGTATTGTAGAGCTATTCGAGAAAGAAATCTTTCAAGATGAATACGATGTGATTAAAGCTAGTGTTAAGTTTGTTCGTGCTTATGAGCACTCAACAAAACATAAAAAGAAGGAAATATTCAATGATGGCATGCGCGAAGGTCTCAGTGCAGAGAGGGCTTGTAAAATTCTTGACCATCAATGGCTAACCAGTGATGTAAGTTATTGTTGTGTTTTCTATTAGCATTCAATGCAAATTGGAATTGTTTTACATCATTTAAATTATTTTCAGGTTATCAATGCTTATTCGTCGGATTTGTTGGGAGTTCTTGGTGACGATCGTCATATAATGCCGATCTGGCTTGTCAATTGGTTACTTGAATTTAGACCGGACACCGAGCCAGGTAAACATGACAACGAAGTTATGGCGAAGAAGAATGGACCGTGAATAGATGCACCGATGAGTATTTTAAAAAGATAAGGTAAGTTCAACTGCCTTTATGTATGCATATATGGGATATAAATAATAAAACAGTATGTGTTGATTACATCATATTTTCGTTGTGATGCAGATTTATATTCCTCTTAATAAGGGAAATACCCACTAGGTTTCGGTCCTCATGCATCGCCCGGAGGAAGAGTTCCAGGTTCTTGATTCTTTGATGGGACCCGAACTTGACAGTGAAATTAGAGACAAAGTTGAGGAGCTGGTACGCCATAAATTTACATGAGCATATTGAAACTATCATTTAGTAACTGAACTATGTTAAATCCTTTCCGTGCTATCATTTATATGAACAGAGAAAACAACTTGGATATGACATACGTGATGCGAATGCGAGCGGTGCTGTGAATTATCCGGATGTGTCTACCTGGCCTATCAAAACGTATAAGATGCCACAACAAGAAGACGGGTGAGTAAATACTTTCATATTATTTTAATATCTTACCTGAAATGCGAACTTATGAACCATTGTTTTTATGGACCAGCAATTCATGTGGAATATTTGTTCTTCAATGCTTTCAATATTGGAACGGTGAAAAATGGACAAGCCATTTTTTGCAGGTCTGGTTTTATTTCAAATGCTTATATTCAATTGAATTCATTATGTAATACTATTTGGATTGTACTAATATGAAGTTCTAACAGGGGTCAATTGATAAATCGAGGGACTTAATGATTGCGCGGCTTATTTTTTCGGAGAGAAATACGCTCAATGATGTGAAGGATAAAGTTACCTGGCTTGCAAAGAAGAAATAAATGTGGCAAAATTTATGTACTAGAAAATTTTGTAGGCTCAAATGATGTTTACATTTATTTTGACATTGATATCTTGTGACGAAGAAGGCACTACTATTTTGAATATTTAAGTCGAGAATGACATTTGGATTATTATTTTGTCTTCATGTCGTCGTCTTTAAATTTGAATTATTCATATTCATACTTCTGCCATGGTCAACTTGTTTGGATATAACAATCCATGTTTTCTTATACTGGTAAATGTTAAAAAAATGCACATGTATTCATTATGCATTGTGTTGCCGTCGTTGTTTACTGTTGTTTTTCTGCACTGTCGCCGTCGCTTATAACACCGACGTTCTTAGGGTTTTTTTTAAATAGCCCGACAAGTCCGCCGCCCAGTCTGACGTCAGACTGGACCGACGGCACTGTCCCACAGGGCAGCGTCGAACGACGGGTAGCATAGCGATTTAATCAGAGGAGTTCCGCTGCATATGTGCCGCCGGGTATATAAGCAGGTCATCGCGCGCTCCGTCGGGCGAGGTGGGACTAAACATTTCCCATCGCAGCCACCGTGCCTGCAGCGACGCGCGTGACCGCGTGGGCCGACCCAATAACACTGTACAGCCCGCCGGAGCACGCGACGGCGGCCCAAGTACCACGCGGGGCGACGGGAAATGTTTAGTCCCACCTCGCCCGACGGAGCGCGTGACGACATGCTTATAGACCCAGCGGCACATATGAAGTCGAACTCCTCTGATTAAATCACTCTGCCGTCGTCGTCCGACGCTGCCCTGTGGGATAGTGCCGCCGTCTGACGCTGACCTGTGGGACAGTGCCGTCGGCGCACTTGTCGGGCTTTTTTTTGAAAAAGGGCTAAAAACGACGGGGTTGTGAGTGACGGCGACAGTGCATAAAACCAACAGTAAACAACGACGGCGACAATGCAGAAAATCAACAGTAAATAGCGACAGCATTACAATGCATAATGAGCACATCAAAATAAACAGAGTAAAAATACTTCTTGCATTACATAGTTTGTCATCAAACAAATACGTATGTCGGCATCGTAGCAAAAAGTCTAACATGAACAAAGTCTGACATCAACAAAGTAAAATAAGTCTCATATAACATATTTTAACAATTAAACAAGATCTCATAGATAGAAGCAATCCATCAAAAAATTGTCTTCAATCAAAGGGCGAAGCAATCTTCCATACTCCAGAATTCAAGCAAAGTTCCTACATATCAAAACAGTAAGATATGTGTTAATTCACAATAAACAAATAAATTTGGTTTGAACAATAAGATTTACAATAACATACGAAAATCATACTTAGGATTTTGAGGGCACGTGGACTTATAATGACCCGTAAGACCGCACTTTCCACATTGACGTTTGCTTTTCTCATCAAAAGCTTTAGGTCGCCCATTTTTAGTGACATCAGGACCATCCTTACCGCGGCCTTTAACATTTTGTTTTGGTGCGCCTTTGGTGTTAACTTTTGCAGGATCACGAACAAGACCATGATCTTGATTAGGCTCAAATGCATCGTCGTTCACAAAATTTACCTCCGCACCAGGCTCATCCTCCTCAGTGTAATCATTATCTATTATGTCCCTCAGAGCCGCATTCAACTTGTCTAATAAAAATGGTTTATGGCATGCTTTATGAGTTGCTTCGGAAGATAAGATAGTCAACTCGCTGTACCTAGCTCCATCCCCTGCACCTGCCCATCCCCACGCAAACAGATCGCTAGTGCGCTTCACGGGAAGTCCACCCCTTGCAACTTGGCTCAACCTCCGCAGTACTAAACACTTAGGTATCTCACGTAAGCGTAGCTGAATCAGAACGTGAAGAATATGTTTGCAAGGAAGTCCTTTGCGATACATACTTCTGCAACTGCACTTCACGGTTTCTTCGGAGTTACCTAGGGTGTAGTCCACAGTGAATCTGATATCCCTATTTTCCTTCCATGTCAGTATGAATCTGTGAGTGTCTGCTCCTCTCAGTCTCTCAAGGACCTCAAGCTCCCGTGCCTTCTTCATATCTTCCTGTAAGATATAAAAGTTTGCCGCAGTGAACTCACGGGCAGCTGATTTCCCAATATCTTTACACTCGTCCAATACTGGTACTGGGACTGTCTGCGAGTTTGTGTAATCGTCATGCGCCTCGTTCTCACGGAGACGAACTATGCAGTTCTCATAGTGCACAATCATATCAACAATAGTCATACCGGAGTCTAGATGCAAGTGAAGGCATGAATTCAGACTCTCACTTTGCCGGTTACTTCGCATACTTAAGAAAAACCCACCAGACAGATATGATGCAGCCCAAAGCCTTTTCTTCTTTTACTTCCTGCGTAACCATGTCTTTGTTTTCTCCGACTGCCATTTGGCGGTAAACACTGCCCATCTCTCCTCAAATACTTTTTTTGAAGTGGCATAATAAAGTAGAGACCTGAACTCCTTTAGAGACTTATGATGAAGGTGTTTCTGCATGTTATTCTCAATATGCCACGAGCAAAGACAATGCCAAACCTCCGAAAGTACCTTTCTGATGGCCTTAATCATAGTTGCATCTCCATCACTAATTACTGACCTGGGCCTCTTCTAACAGTGAGCCCTCAAAAACGTCTGAAGCAGCCAGACATATGTATCTTCCGTCTCGTCAGACACAAGAGCACAACCGAATACCGTGGTGCAACGGTGGTTGTTCGGATCAACAAAAGGTATAAATGGCATGCCATACCTATTCATCATGTATGTGCTGTCGAAGACTGTCACATCACTGTAGTCAACATAGTCTCGACGTGATTGAGAATCACACCAGAATATGTTTTTCAGCCTTCCTTCATCATCGACGGTGTGCTCAAAGAAGAAATCTGGATCTCTCTCTTTTCTGGTCATCATGATCCCAATGGCAGTGTCTGCATCACCTTGTGCAAGCAACTTCATTTTTTCTCTATAACACATGTTATAAAGCTTCTTCCTCCCAAAACCAGCCTTTGCATATGACCCGTACCTACTGACGGGATTATCATAAATCATATGTTTCCTGATTCCAGCACCTTCCATAGTTAAGATCTCAGCTTTCTGATATTCTTTTATCTGATTATGAGACTGAAGAAACGTGATTTCATCTGGTCTAGCTAGAACGTGACTGTGATCATCACTGAAACTGCTGACATACCAAACGTCACGCTCTTTATCAAGTTTCAAAGTTATATGTGCATCGCAGAAGCAACGAGTCTCCCCTCTCAGCCTGCGGGTCCTGCCTTCCATTGTACAATGTTTTGACTGTCGTTTCCCAGCTCTCGCACACAGATACTCTCTCAAGTGCTTAGTTCCCTCAGGACCTTTCGAATATTTCAGTGAGTCCTTTCTTATGCTGAAACCACGCTCGTAAGCATACTGGTTATAGAAATTGTAAGCCTCTCCTAGTGACTTGAACGTCTTCCTCATGACCTTCCAATGCATGTCCAACGATTCTTGCTGATATTCATCAAATCCGATGTCAAAATTAAACAGATCATCACCAACATGCTCATCCTTCCCGCTTGTACCATCTACATCTCCCTGTAAATTAATGCATTAAACCATTTATGTCAGTCAGTTATTATTTTAATATCTAATGTATGTAAGTTTCAAAAGTTACTTTGCTGGAGCTGTCATCATGAGATGCATCAATGTGCGATTTGTCACTTTCATCGTCCACAATATTCCTCACAAAGTCCCCGTCCTCGTCCATCTGCGCACATTTCAAAAAAATACATGTAAGCGCACATATGGTTATTATGTCAATTTTTCTCTGATTTTTTTTAAAAACATACCCGGAGTGCACTTTCAGCAAATGAATCATCTATATCCATATCATCATAATCATCGCCATGTCGCTGCATGATGCAAAAAAACATGTAATTGTCCGTGCGGTTTATCATATTTATTGTTTTTATCAACATTGATCACACTTACATTGCCACTATACGATTCAATCCAAACTCATGTAGTTCTCCTCAACAGGTTCATCCATATTCAGTGATGAGGTTTCGTTGTCCTTGTCGTAATCACCGCCATCATAATCGCCCTCCTCCTCTAACTATACATGTTTTAAAAAAAATTCTAAGATCAATCAAACACCGTGTAACATCATCCCTAAAACAATTATTTCATCAAGCGCAACGACGTCTCAAACCAGCCTCTTGCACGGCGGCGAGGATTTCAGCCGGATCCATTTTCTCCGATGACGAACGTGATGACGGCGTGATGTTGCTGGCCGGCGGAGGCAGGTGTCGACGGCCTGAGGACGATGTCCGGTCGTATCAGGCGTAGTGCGCGAAGGGAGGCGGCGACGTAGATCACGGGTGGGCGGCCATCTGGGCGACGGGAATGGAACGCGGCGGCAGCGGCAACGGCGCCGGGGCACGCGCGGCGGCCTATTTGGGCGGCGACCCGGGCGTCGACGACTTCGTGCAGACAGGGGCCGACGTGGAGACGGCGTGGATGCGTTTAGGGTTTAGGGTTTCGACGGCGGGCGTCGGCGGCTACCGTGTCTTTTTTTCCAATAACTGTCGATGCCGACGTGGAGATGTGCAGGCGTACGGCGACGGGTGCGGGTATGCGGGCGGGCGTACGTACAACGACGGGTGCGGCATACGCGGACGGGCGTACGACGTCGCTCGCGGACGTACGACATCAGGTGGGTATTCCTATACCTAATGTGAAATGACGATACTACCCATTATACGTTTTAGGGGGGGTGGGATTGTACCGAAGCACTCCCCTATTTGGAAACGGTCAACATGCCCAAGCAGAAGGAAGCATACATCAGTCTGCTAAATCATTTTGCAATATATCTATGTCCCATGTGTAGTAGCCATCACCAATTCTATTTGTGATCCACAGCTTTCAAATATATATATATATAGGGGTCTGACTGAGTCAAATATAATGGTACATCGAGCTGGCTATCTAAGTTACTATCTTATCTAAGATGTAATTGATGCTTTCTTTTGCCCAGTAGTATGTATTTTAATGGATTAACTACCGTGTTAGTCGTGTTTCAATGGATTAACTACTCTGTTAGTCATGTTTCAATGGATTAACTATTGCGTTTGTCATGTAAAACTATGTGTCCTATGACATGTGACTTGCTATGCACCTGTAATCTCACTTCCACTGGCTCTACTCTTCGACACTGAACTTTATGTCCTGTTGCTCTTGAACAAGCTAAAATACTTCTGTTTTATCATGGGCATGAAATCAAATTATTGTATTATGAAACATGCTAAGCTTGTCCCATAATTACAACATGCCTGGCACACACGCTTAGGCACAACTGTTAGGACCTGGCTCTGAGCGCCATGGCACTCTCAGTGCTAATAATTTAATAACATATGCTTAACCTGAATTACTATTACTTAGCATTACCTGCTTGATCAAAGCGCTGACACCGGCACCCTCACGCCAAGACGCGATTCCGATCTAGTGGATAAGGAGACAACGAATTTTTTGTCGAAAAAGACCCCCTACCCAACAGAATTGATAAAAAAGACCCCTTTAAAATGAAATTGATAAAAAAAGACCCCCTCGGCTGAGGCGGCAGGCACGCCGGGTGACACGTGGCACCTGCCGGCACGGTGGGAGGCGGCAGCCCCTGCCGCCAGCCGGGCAAGCGGCGGCCCGCGGATTACGGTGCAGTTGCTCGCGCGACGTAACGGAGGCCCGGTGGTGGGGCCTGCCGCCTGTGGCTGAGGCGGCAGCAATGGTAGGTAGCCTCGTCGCGTCGTGGCGCACATCACAGTGGCCTAGCCTAGCTAGGTAGCCTCGTCGCATCGTGTCGTCGATCTGAAATATCCCGCATACAGAGAGAGACGATGGAATTGTTTACATAGCATGCATGAGAACGAACATGAAAACATGTGACGAGACGACAAGAAATGATGCATGGCAGATCAGACTCGGCTTAATTAAACTGCTTACGTAGGGTGTGTTTGGTTGCAGAACGAGGTGGAATGAAATGTCATGGTTCCATTCCATTAGAATGGGTCGGTACCGTTTCTGTGTTTAGTAGCGACAATTAGGTGGAATGGAACGGTTCTGTTTCGGTGTTTGGTTGAAGAAATAACATGGAATGAATTTGAATCAAAAAGTTATTTTAAATATGAATTGTGAGATTACCTCTCACATATAGCTTTTCACATTTGAAAATCCATGAATTAAGTAAACTTCCAATATTTTCAGAAATAAATATACTGTTAGTATTCTAACTGCAGATAACAAAAGTACAGAACCACAACAAAGAGTGTAGATTAGCAGAAAGAGGGAACTTCCAAAACTGCTGTTATGGCTGGACGGAGCTTCGCCGCTGATTGTTGCTCGCTGCCACACAACCAAGAACTTGCACTGCTGCTACTGGAGAAGGCCTGTGAGCGGAGTAGGAGCACGGCTGTGTGGTGGAGGAGGAACTCGATGGTGCTCCGCGTCATGAGCGGGGAGGTCCAATCGAGGAGGCCTTGCTGCGCGTCCTCGCATCCCCAAAGCACAGATGGAACAGGTCCTCCGGCAGTTGGTGCTACCCGCGCCGACCGCCGGCGACCGCCTCCCAGGCTGCCGCCTTGCCGCCGATCTGCAACTGCACCTCAGATCGGGAGGGATGTCCTCCAACAGCTGGTGCCACCCGCGCCGGCCGCCATCAGGTGCCTCTCCGGTTGCCGCCGCCCGCTGGTCTCCAACGAAACCTCGGATGGAAGAGGGACAGAGACGAGGGGTGGCGGCGCTGAGTGCGGGTCGTGGAAGGGTGGGTGAGAGCGAGCGTCGCAAGCCGTTCCCTGTTGTTCCACCGATTTGGAGGTATTGGTTCGTCCCGCATATTGAGCGAATATACCGTTCCTGGGAACGAGTGGGTTTCAATTCCTTCGACGAACTAAGCACGTGAATGGGCACTCGGAACGGAACCGACCCATGCCGTTCTATTTCATGACTGAAACCAAACACACCCGTAGTTGCCTTGCCCCCCATGCATGTTTATTTAGCACTGGTACGTAGAGCACGCATGCATGTTCCTAAGTCCGTACTGGTCTTAGACGAGCGGCACCGTAGCACGTATGCAGGGACCTGCCGCCAGCCAGAGAGGCGGCCAGGCCTACCGGCACAGTCCTGCCGCCAGCCCCTGAGGCGGCGGGGGCCCACATCGCCAGCCCATTCCGCCGCGCCAGCCTTTTGCAGTTATGCCGAGCCTGCCGCCTGACGTTGTGACGGCAGGTGCCATGTGTCGTCCGGTGCTCCTGCCGTCACGGTCGAGGGGTCCTCTTTGTCATTTTCATCCGAAGGGGATCTTTTTTGACAATTCCGTTCGGCAGGTGGTCTCTTTTAACAAAAAATCAGGAGACAACCACCAGGGAACGATCCCCATAATTTTTGTATAAAAAGGCCACCCGTCGAATCGAACTGCCAAAAAATACCACATTTGAGTTCAAATGACAGAAAAGACCACCTATACCGTGGCGGCCGACGCACCGGCCAACACGTGGCAGGACAGGTTCTAGCACTATTTGAAAACGGAAAACAGATGAGCTGGGCCCTGCCGCCACATGCAACGGTGGCACCATGTACGTGATTGACCGGCCGAGTAGGAGGGTGCTTGGATACAAGGGACTATTTTTAGTCTGACTAAAAATAGTCTCTTTTAGAGGCTAAACTTCCAAGCACATGTGACTAAAAAGAGACTAGAACTAGTCTTGAGGCTAAAAAGTTTTAGTCAAGAGAACCCTACTAAAATCTGCATTAGCTCTCTCTCTCCTCATTTAATTCCTCTCATTAACGCAGCCGGTTCCCCTCCTGTTCCCTCGTCTCCCCCTCGACCGCTTATCTCCCCCTCCCTCTGTTCGTGCGAGGAGGAGCCAGGCCCCAGCAGAACGCGCCGGCGGCCGCCTCCACCTCCGCTGATCCCCGCCGGCTCGGCCTACCGCCGCGCCTCCGCCTACTGCCGCGCCTCCCGCCTCCGCCTACTGCAGCGCGTCCCGCCTCCGCCTAGCGCTCCTCTCCCCCTCCCTCTGTTCCTGCGAGGACAAAAGGTGAGACTGAAGGCGCGCCCAAGATCCATCCGCCATGGGACGGCACCCGTTCGATTTCTTTAGTTTTGTGATTGTTCTTCCATTAATCAGATGAGTTTCTTGTCTCAGATCCATCCGTCATGGACGGCGCCCCGTTTGATTTCTTGTCTCAAACGGAATCATCTGGTGCTGCGGCGGAGTCCATGGACGGCGAAGGGTGGGGCTTGACGCCGCCCCGTCTCCGGCGTGATAGTTCCGGCGTCCGCGTTCCGAGGGCCGGGAACGTCGCCGCACCGCGCATGGACCTGGGGGACCTTGACCTCAACGCCGCCTCGTACCCCGACATGTCCATGTACACACATATCCTCCAACGGGACAGTGGCTCCGGTCAAGGTTTCCCCCCACAGAGGGCTAGATCAGATGGCTTGCCGCTGCGAGGTCGTCCACCTCGCCAAGGTCTGTCCGTAGCGAGGGCACCAGGTGCTCGCGGCAAGGCCGTCGTGGAGCCGGGAGGAGGTGATGCTGCTGCCATGCGAGTTGCTGCACGTCGTGGGGGTTCAAATGGCGCGGGCTGCAGCAGGCAGCCGCAGGTAGCGGCGATTCCGGTGGATGATGATGACGGCAACGAAGAAGACGAAGATGAAGATGAGAACACGCTGAACCAGCATAGGAAGGTATACAATTTTCTTTGAAATTCTGCTCACTTATGCATATTTCTTTTAGAGGCTGTTCACTTATGCATATTTCTTTTAGAGGCCAAAAAGCAAGGCTAATTGGACAGACGAAAATACGTACATTTTGTGTGAGTTAGCTTGTGAGGAGATAGAGGATGGCAATTTTACTGCTAAAGTTTGGACCAGTCAGGGCTACAAAAATATGAAGGAGAAATATTATCAAAAGACAAAATTGTGGCATCCAGGGAGGGAAGTGAAGAACAAAATCCAGAACCTGAAGGGTGTCTACAATGATTGGGTATGGTTGCAGCAACAAACCGGATGCGGCCGCGGTGAACATGGAGAAGTTACGGCAACTACAGCTTGGTGGGAGAGGGAGATCAAGGTACGACAAATAAAGCTTTTTCAATGACAAGTACATGAGCAATAGAGACGTATGCTAATGTTGTGCAAATACTATTTTGCAGAGTAGACCAAATCTCAAGAAATTTAGAAAGGGTAACCCTGAGTACATTGGACTGTTGCATGAGATGTTTCATGAGGTAGCTGTGGATGGTACTTCTGCTTACGTACCTGGGCCAGTAGATGATACAGAGGCAAACGACGATGAAGATACAGAGGCAAACGACGATGGCAGCCCAATGAGTACCAGTACCCGCAAGAGGGGTGCCAGCTCAGTTGATTGTAGGAGTACAGCAAGTAGTCCTTTAAAGAAAACTAAGGGTCCATTTTTGAGGACCTTGAAGGAGATCACCACCAGAATGGACAAGGAAGCTGAGACATCAAACACTATATTGCAAGCAATTGTAGACCAAGGCAAAGAAAAGGCAAAGAGAAGTGAGGAGCGTAAGGTAGCAGTAGCTACATGTCAGCAACTTGCCATTGAGTGTGGGGCAGCAGAGGAGTCAATTGAGTACTTTGTAGCATGTGACTTATTCAAGGACAAACACAACAGATTTGTCTTCCAGAACATGAAGACCCCTCAAGCTAGGCTCATATGGTTGAAGAGATGGTGCAAAGCAAAGAAGATGTATGACGAAGATGAATCGTAGCTAGGTTGTCATGTATAAAGTGTCTCCTATTGTGTCATGTTTCCTATGATGAGTTAGGCTAATGTGGACCCTTTATGTTTTGAATTGCTATGTGAACCCTTTATGTTTTGAATTGCTATGTGAACCCTTTATGTTTTAAATTGCTATGTGGACCCTTTATGTTTTGAATCGCTATGTGCACCTAATTACTATGTGTTGAACATAATTCATATGTTGCAGGATGACTCTAGTGATGGTGATAGTATTGATGAGTCCAGTGAAGATGAAGAGGAAGATGAGGACTCTAGTGATGAGGAAGAGGAAGATGCAAGGAGAAATAGAGTGCTAGCACTACTCCAGCTGAGGCGAAAAAGGCTCAACAATATAGGTATGATCGTCCAAATGTTTGGTTCATATTACATTGAGCGTTTCATGGATAAGGGGGAAAGGAGGATTTTAAAAGCTAAAGAGTCCGGCTATGAATGGGTACTAAGAACTCTGGGACACAGAACAGACTGCTATAAAATGTTTAGGATGTATCCACCTGTGTTTCATAAACTACATAATTTGCTAGTGGATTCTTATGGGCTGAAGTCTACTAAGAAGATGTCATCAATTGAGGCTCTAGCTATGTTTTTATGGATGGTGGGAGATGGTCAGTCCATTAGGCAGAGTGAGAATCGTTTTGTAAGGTCCATGGAGACAGTTGTTAGGAAGTTTCACACAGTATTGCATTGTGTTGTTAAGCTTGCGGCTGACATAATTAAGCCACGAGATCCTGAATTCAGAGTTGTGCATGAAAGGTTAAGAAATGCTCAGTGGCATCCATGGTTCAATGACAGCATTGGGGCAATAGATGGGACTCATGTGCAAGTTGTGGTGCCACCTACCAAGATTCCGCAGTACTTAAACAGGCATGGCTACTGTAGTCAAAATGTTATGGCTGTATGTGATTTCGACATGAGATTCACTTTTGTTCTTGCCGGGTGGCCTGGATCGGTGCATGATATGAGGCCCTTCAAGGATGCCCTTAGCCGGTTTAGTCACAAGTTTCCTCATCCACCTCCAGGTACCATACTTCACATTCAGTACATGATTGAATTGTTATACATTGACATTGACTTTGACTGAAATGCATTGCCATCAATAGGAAAATTTTATCTTGTTGACTCGGGCTACCCCAACAAGGCGAATTATCTTGCACCATATAGGGGACAGAAGTACCATTTCCAAGAGTTCCAGCAAGGCACCATGCCGAGAGGTAAAAAAGAGCACTTCAACTACACTCATTCTAGACTACGCAATGTCATTGAGCGTTCTTTCGGAGTCTTGAAAAATAAGTGGAGGATCCTTTTTAAAATACAAAGTTATCCTCTACACAAGCAAACAAAAATTATTGTTGCATGTATGGCCTTGCACAATTTTATCCGCGAAAGTCAGTTGGCGGATAAAGAATTCGACAGGTGTGATAGAGATGAGAATTATCAACCTCTCCTTGAGGAAACAAGAAGAAGGCGCCGTAATAGGACGGATCTACAAATGGAGCAAGATTCGGTAGACATGAATTAATTGAGAGATAGAATTGCTGATGGTTTGTTCCAGGGCCATTGAGATCAGTGTCATGTTATTTATTTTCTTGTGTATGGACAATACTAATTTCTTTATGTATGGACAATTTTTTCTGGGTACTGTTCTCAAGTCTGTAGTGTCAACATTGTTATTTCTTTGTGAGTTCCATATCCTGGGCTGGTGTTGTTTGGGTTGGGTTCAGCTACTTTGCCATGCGCTGTTTCTGCATCTTCTGGCTACCTACAAGATGGCACTTTGGTGACAAATCAGTTGCTGCAGCTACCGACTGATTTTCAGGTATGCTCTTGCATAATAACACTTGCAAGCGCCAACTGAATTTCGGTATGCTCTGCTTTCCTGTACCATTCTGGCATCCTGAAATTCAGAATTTGTGATGCATATACCCTAGCCATCCAGAAATTTCCATGGCCATTCAGAATTTGTGATATATATGCAAAAGTACTGCTTGACTGTAGTTGTACAATTTGTACCTATAGTAGTAGGGGCGGGAGAGGAGTTGGCGGGAGCCAAACTACCGTGGGGGAGGAGTTGGTTGCAGGGACAAGTAGGATTAAGGGAGAGGGACCATAATAAATGCTCATTAACTAAATTTTAGTCTCTTTAGTTTTTGAATCCAAGCATGGGTGAGACTAGCAAGTTTTAGTCTCACTACTTTTAGTCTTGGGACTAAAATGTATCCAAGCATGCTCTAGATTGAGTAGCTAGCTAAACTAGGCTCTCTCTCTCTCTCTCCATTTAAAGCTACTGTGCACTGTGCTGTTTGCGCTCCGTTAATCAAAGAAAGCAAACTAGTATGCCACATCAAAGCTAGCTAGTCAGCCATTACGTTTCTCCTTTCTACATACACATGAACTGCAGTAGGGAAGCAACCGCTGTAGCTACAGTTGGCGCTGGAAGGCTGCAGGGTGCCGACATAGCATGTGGCGGCAGGGCCCAGCTCATCTATTTTCCGTTTCCAAACAGTGGCCGAACCTGTGCTGCTCAACATGCCGCCACGAAATATGACGGCGGGTCTTGCCGCTAGCGGCCGTGGTGGCAGTTGCGACGTTTTGGCTGGCGCTCATGCCGCCACGGTGCAGCTGGTCTTTTGTGTTATTTAAATTTAAAAATGGTCTTTTTTGGTAATTCGATTCGGCAGACGTTTCTTTTAGACAAAAAATCTCATGAGGGAGCACGCGGCTGGGCGAGGGCATGGAGGCATTGGAAAGATGGCAGTGGGGGCAAGGCCATGTGGCTATGGGAGAAGTAGGTCAGGCTGACAGACTAGGAAAATAAGTGAGAGCGGTCGATAGAGTGATTCATTTTTTTAAAAAGTTTGACAGACGAGATATAGTGACTCGATTGCATGTTCAGCAGGGGAGGTCAAGAGCTTGTAAAAACTAGATGATTCCCCGCGCGTTGCTGCGGGACATGTTGCCTAAATTTAGTGTTTTACTCAGTAAATTAACTGTCGTAAAAGAATTAAAAAACAATGAACGAATGTATGTTATTTGACAAAAATAATATATAGGTTACCAGCTCCGCTTCTATTGCAAGGAAAGAAAACTTCGAAGCTACAAATAAAACATTACCACTAAGCTATAGCCCACCGTCCTCACCTCGTAGAGAGACTCATGCATCGACAACTTCGTCATGTTTCTCACCGCCACCGGGGAGGGTTTCTTCTTGGGTACTGGTGTTGGCGGTTAACATGGTAGACACTCTTGTTGTGTGTATAGCTGTGGCGATCAACGGGCCGAGCTGGAGAAAAGCAACCCTGTTACACAACTTTAACAATGGTGCAAACATATTTAGTTCAATCCCTCTGACGGTAAGGTATTTTAAAATTCTTAGCATATAAAATTCAAAAAACAAATGACATGCCACCATATGATAACAAATAAGGGACAATCAAGTTCTTACTGAGTTAATACACTCACAACAATTGATGCCACTTGTAAGGGAAAGTTGACGCTAGCAGAATAATTCATCCTACCTCTAATCCTGCATAGTACATGTAAAGTAACCAGATGTTAAATCAAATTATGAAGTGAAAATAATAAATGTAAACTGGGATTAAACATTCTGCTATTTTCTTCTCGATGGTTACGGAAATTCAGAAGTGCGAGGTTGGACTTCTTGTGATGTTGCTTTTCTTTTGGGAAGATATGTGTCCATTTATGATCAACGATGTACCTGTATTTGGCGAAGACTAATTAAATAAATCTTCCACCAAAAATTAAATAAATCGGATTCTCCACTTCACGAAAAGTTTGTGAAGGGAATTAGGAAAAAATATATAATATAAATACCTGAGGAAAATAACTTTTTAACTAATCATTAATATGATTAGGGTGTGTTCTTTGTGATGCTTCTTGACAAGGATTGTGGGGCTGACCAGGTCGGTGCTGCACGGATGCTTGACCGTTGTAGGATTGAGTGAAGGCAGCATCGTTGGTGCTTTGGCCATGTGTTGCCTTACTGTCACCTAGGTTATAGAGAGCTGAAGCATCCACGCAAACATGTGCCACTTTGTGAGAAATCAGACGATTTTGTGGTTACGAACGTGCTAATCTTGCACCAATTATAACCTGACACGCATCCAGTTCTGCAGCTGTTACCCTCCTCAAATTAGCCTAGCAAGCCTTCAGTCCTAGAGAACTGAGACCTGCCTTGCCCACCAGTGATCAGACCTGTTGCCCACTATCACAGCTTACAAGGTTGTGTTTTTCTCTCGAAATTTTATACCTGATGCACTGTCATTGGTACTACCTGCTGCACACACTATAGAGATGATAATCCATACCAAGATTTTCTTCCGACCCTGATGCCTATGCATCTCGGTAACTTCACATAGCTCCGCCCTTGGCGACCAATCTGTTGTTGGTTGATTTTTACCAAGCGAATCAGCAAAGATGTCAATCACTAAACTCACTAACAGAAATAGGATGGAAGGTGAGCTTAATTTTGAATCCCTGAGAGCAAAAAGAAAGGCCAAATCGGCTTCCTACCAATTTCCACACGGGCGATGCAAGAAGATGGCACCACGGGGGACTTCTCTAGGTAGAGTGTGCCCGCTCTCTCATGATCTGCAACTTCTCCGCAATGGTAGGTCGATGGCGCGGCGCGGTGTGGCGGTAGTTCGTGGGTGACCTAACCTAGCGGCAAGGTGCAGGTAGGCGGCAGAAGGAGGTGAGGGCAAAGGCGCGGTGCATTGTGATGCAGTCGAGGGCTTGAGCAGAGAAAGATGAGAGAGATATGGATGGATGGATCGGGAGAGGAGGTGAACCCGATGGCCACATGCAGCCGTGGTGCGATTTTATGTTTGGGATTAAACCACACCCGTGAAAGAAGGAAACTGTTTAGGCTCATCCCTCGATTACGGAAGCGGAAGAGAATCATATAGAGAAATATGTTGATTTTTTTTCCTTGGTGTGGAGACATGAATTGCTGTCCCTCTGGGAGCTGAGGATCCGAGTATAGTGGAGCCAGCGCTCTTGGGCTACCCGACTATCCGGTGGCTAATCAAAAACGACTACAGGATTTTAATTATGGTGGTTTGGTGGATTATGAGTGCAGAAAAAAATGACATGCATGTAAAATTAAAAGGATTAGCAAATGAAGGGTTAGTGTTGATGTGTCAGTACAAGAATGATTGCTGATGTGGATAGGCTGCATGCTTAGTTAAATAGGTTAGTGGGGATGAACTATTATAGTATTATAGATAAGTGATAGCGGTCATGTTTTGCTTTATTTTGTTTTTTGACCACAATAGAGTAACTATGTACACGTGCTCACTACACCACGCCCACGTTTGCCGGCATACACGTCTGTTGGCATACATGTCCTCAAAGATTCTGGAAGAAGATGGATAGGGGTCGGATTCTGGAAGAATCCTCAGATTCTGACAAAAGAACTGGGCCTTGATTCAACTAGCACGTGTATGTATTCATCGTGCAAAGGGCGCAGGCCTATATGCACTTGCATGCATGTTAGCTGCTCTAGCTTTCATTTGTTTTTTATTATCGTACAGCATGCGTGCATGCACTGACCCCTCCATCCATTCATCGTGTACTGCACAATCACACACACACACACAAACTAGAAAATGTAGTTAGGATGCAGAGTGAGATGTGGTAAATGCCTACTGCCCGACTCTTTGGCGGCAGGGTTGCATAACCTACCGCCAAGGGCCCTGGCGGTAGGGTATTTTTCACGTTATACAACCATGACAGCACAGTTAAGTCCTACCGTCAAAACCCACGACGGTAAGTGGTTATACCCTACCGCCGGACAGTCTGGCGGTAGCAAAAAGGGTCAGATCCTGAAATTTTATTAAAGCAGGGTCAAATCTCATTCAACTTCTACAAAAGGGTCAAAACACCAATTTTTGCCTCCGCCGGAAGCTGGTCATCCTCTAAAATAAATACCATCAGACTTTTGATATGCTGGCAGACATTGCGCCATCTTTACATGATCATGGCGACAGACAGTGTGCCACCATTTTTAGTACACTCGTTGACACACAGCATGCCAGCTTGTCAGTACAGGTGCCGATAGACAAGACGTCACCACTAGCAGTAGTGGTGCTGACAGACTGTTTGTCACCTTTTTGGCATCATCAATGCCAACAGACTTGTTGTCGTTTGCTAACATCAAATAGGCGATAGACGGGCACAACTCTCCCTTCCCTGCCCTTCCCTTATCCTCTCTCTCTCTACAGTAACTTGAAGCAGAGGTCATCCAGGTGTTAAATTCGTCCACTCCTCTTCCTTCTCCCTTCATCGGCGCTGCTGGCCGGAGTGGGGGGGGGGAGGACCGTTGGAACCGCAAACGGAACACCCTTTCCGTGTGCAATGCCGTGCCTTAATAGGCTCGATCTGTACTAGTTTGCCTTCATGTCATTGGGTTTTTCCTGTCTCGCAGACACTGTATGTTTACATGGATATGTCAAACTGTATATGAGTTGTGAGACATTAATCTCTTCTCCCGTCCCGCTACAGTAATTGTGTATTGTGTACTTAATATATGATAACTTTAGAAACAACAGTGCATTGTGTAAAAACACGCTATTCTCTGCAGTGGTATACCATTTCAATTCAGAGAGTGAATTTCATGTGCACAATGCTCCCTGCTACTGCTGTCAGACTGGCGTTGAGACTCGGTCGTTGGCATATGACTTGTTGATCGTGTCCCGTGGATGCTCTTTCATTTTATTCCAACCGTGGTGTTGGTGTCAAAACCGGCGGATCTCGGGTAGGGGGTCCCGAACTGTGCGTCTAGGCGGATGGTAACAGGAGACAAGGGACACGAAGTTTTACCCAGGTTCGGGCCCTCTCGATGGAGGTAAAACCCTACGTCCTGCTTGATTAATATTGATGATATGGGTAGTACAAGAGTAGATCTACCACGAGATCAAGGAGGCTAAACCCTAGAAGCTAGCCTATGGTATGATTGTTGAATATTCTGTCGTCCTACGGACTAAAACCCTCCAGTTTATATAGACACCGGAGAGGGTTAGGGTTACACAAAGTCGGTTACAATGGTAGGAGATCTAAATATCCGCATCGCCAAGCTTGCCTTCCACGCCAAGGAAAAGTCCCATCCGGACACGGGACGAAGTCTTCAATCTTGTATCTTCATAGTCCAGGAGTCCAGCTGATGGTATAGTCCGGCTATCCGGATACCCCCTAATCCAGGACTCCCTCAGTAGCCCCTGAACCAGGCTTCAATGACGACGAGTCCGGCGCGCGGATTGTCTTCGGCATTGCAAGGCGGGTTCCTCCACCAAGTACTTCATAAAAGATTATTAACACTAAGGATAGTGTCCGGCTCTGCAAAATAAGTTTCCACATATTGCCATAGAGAGAATAATGTTTACACAAATCTAATCTGCAGACGTATTCCGTAGCGTGACACCACACTACGGCGAAGACTCTATCCAAACCGTTTTCACTTCCCCCCCTCAGCGCATTTTGCGAGGTGGTTTCCTTGGCACGTCTTGTCAAAGCAGAGATCGTGTCCCCTTTATTTACGGGATTCTCATCAATACGGACGTGGGTAACCCAACCGCGCCATTTATCACGGCGCTTGGGAGATAAGCCAGTTTTATCAGGCTGGTAGGGACGCATAGTCGCATTTGCCCATATAAGGGGATAAGGATCCACCTTTTTACCTGCGCCTTCTTCCTCCTTTGCCTATCCATCTTCCGTGCACTCGAGCTCCAACGCCCAAGCCCGCACTTGCCACCTCAACCTTCTCCAGCCATGTCCGAAGCGGGAGGCAAGTGGATGGTCTCCTCCGTCACGGAGAGCCATATCAAAAAGCTGAGGAAGGCCAGATACTTGTCTAATGACATCGTGCACCGGCTTCCCTAAGAGGGGCAGCTCCTCCCCACCCCAAGGCCCCATGAGAGGGTAGTATTCCTTCCCCATTTCCTTCGCGGACTGGGCTTTCCTCTCCACCCGTTCGTCCGGGGGCTCATGTTCTACTATGGCCTAGATTTCCACGATCTGGCCCCGAACTTCGTCCTCAACATCGCGGCGTTTATCGTCGTGTGTGAGGCTTTCCTCTGCGTCCGCCCCCATTTCGGCCTGTGGCTCAAGACTTTCAATGTCAAGCCCAAGGTGGTGCGCGGCAACCAGGCGGAGTGCGGAGGTGCCATGGCGGGCAAGATAGCCAACGTCCTATGGCTCGAGGGCTCCTTTGTGGAGACCCTGAAGGGGTGGCAATCGGGGTGGTTTTACATCACCGAGCCGCGCGATCCCAGATGGGTCGCAGCCCTTGAGTTCCGGTCCGGACCCCCTACGCGGCTCACGTCCTGGAAAGAGACGGGCCTGTCGTGGGGCAATAAAGGAGAGGTAACCGGACTGCAAAAATGCATCCAAACCTTGGTGAACAAGCAACTTAAGCTTGTTAACGTAGTCCAGGTTATGCTCGTCCGCTGGATCCTCCCGTGTCAGCAACGGGGCTTCAATTTGTGGGAGTTCGACCCGGCGCAGCACCCAACCCTGAGCAAGCTCTTCGACACAACGTACGAAGATGCCTGGAAGGTGCTATTCAAAGGCGCCGAGGCTCCCGCATCCGCTTCCGAAGACCGCGGATTCAGCACGCAGCTTCCCGCTAGCACGGTAAGCTATTTTTACCTTTTACAGGATGTTGGTTTTCCATAGTTTGACTCTATGCGGGATCTAAACTCCCTTTCCTTTGACAGGATTGGCTGGCGAAGTCCGGACAGATCGACTGTCCGGCCCCTTTGCCCGAAGACCCAGCCGACGCTCGCTTAGCGAAGCTGCTGGCTCAGGCACCTTACGTGGTGCCGGAGAAGAAGGCCAAGAAGAGGGCCACGGGGACTCGAAAGAGTTCCCGGCGCCAGGAGGTGTCGGATTCTTCATCCGACGAATCCGAGACACGCTCCTCCCGTGAAAACGAGGAGGAGGAAGAAGAAATCTCTCCCCCTCCAGCGGGGGGAGGAACGAAAAGGAAGGCCGCCCCAACAGGGGAGGCCGAAGGGTCCAAGAAGGGGACCTCCCTCCAGACAACTCCACCGACGCCGACGAGGGCGAAGAGGAGTGGCCGCACAGGGCCAGGCGCCCGGCGGCATCGTAAGTATTCGGACACTAGAGTAACTCATAGTATTCCTTTGTTGCACAACTTTTCCTCATGTCGAATATAATTATGCAGTCCACCCAAGGACGGGCTCGATAAGTCGTCGAGCGGCTCCCTGGATTCATCGGACGTGAATTCAGTTCCGCCCGCTGCCTCCCCCCGCACTGCGGACGACACTGAAGTGGCGTCGCGACAAGCTCCGGGCCAAGAGGAGGTGGTCCTGGAGGAGCCGCGAGGTGACCTCCCGGACTCCGGGAGTAAAGGGGACAAGGCCCCCCAGGGCTCCAAGTCCGGCTTTGAGCCAGACACCGCGCCGAAATCTTCAACGGTTCCGGACTGCGGTAGGCGAACTCCTTCCAAGAGGAGCAAGCCTTCTGAGCCGGCGGCCCCCGCCCAACCGAAGGTGCCGGACAATCTGCTGGAGGTGCTTAACGGCGCCTCCATCGACGAGGAGCATCGTACTATTATGAGTACGGTGATCCAAAAGGCTCAGTCCGCCAAGAGCGGACTGACTGAAGCTTGTGCCAGCCTTCTAACAGGCTTCGAGGTAAGTAAAAAATGTGTAAAAGTATTACCGCATAGACAGTAGCCCCTGATGCTCTGTTTGGCGTTCGGAAAGAAAAGTTGAATAGAGGATCTAATAAATTTCGCAGGAGTCTAACAAAAAAATGAGTCAATATGCGTATGCAGGCTTCGCTGCTTGCGACCGCCGCACTGACTGCGGAGGTAGGCACCCTGAAGCAGGGTCTCGAGCGGTCCGAGCAAGAGCTCGGCCTTGCCAAGCGGCAGCTCGAGGAGAAAGAAGGTAAGAGATACCTTATAGAAAATATATAAAAAAGATGCAATTGCAAAAATGACAGGATTGTGCTGTTTATTGCAGGGGCCACAACTGAGGTGGCTACCCTCAAGCAGGCGCTGTCAGAGGCCGAGAAGAGAGCTGCCTCGAAGCGCATCGAGCGAGAGAAATTTGAGGCGCAGGTCTGCGAGGCGCGGCAAGAGCTTCAGGCTCTCATGAAAAAACATGAGAGTTTGGAGCTTGACTCGAAGACGCAAGCGTCCGAGCTCGCGGCGGCCATCGAAGCTGCCAAGTCTGCCAAGGCCGAATCCCAGAAGGCCCTCCAAGAGTTGGATGCGGTGAAAAAGATAGCGGTGGGTAAGGCATTCTTTATGCAAAGCAGACATATAAAAGTAAGCTACTTGTTACTTACCCAAATCCGGAGCTCTTCAGGGGCATTCGCAGATCTTCCCCGTAGCGTGTTTGATGCCGCCGTATTCTACCCAGCCGAGGAGGGCAGCTCGACGGAGAAGGTGTTCTGGTCTCAATATGCTGAGGCCGGACACCCCGTGCCCCTGAGCGACCAGCTGAAGCAGCTGGTCGAGCTCCACAAGGCGGCCGAACAGGCCATGAAGGGCCTCATGGTTCGGCTATGGCCTGGAGAGGCCCTGTCTGGGAGCTATTTCGGACTGGTTCAGCGGCTGGTGGTGGCCTGTCCAAGGCTTGAAGTCATCAAGCGCTCCATCTGCATCGAAGGTGCCCGGAGGGCCCTTGCCCGCGCTAAGGTGCACTGGGGCAAGCTGGACGGTGAGAAGCTTGTGAAGGATGGGCCACCGCCGGGGAAGGAGCTTCGCAAACCCGAGAACTATTATAAGGATGTTCTGAAGGGTGCCCGCCTTATGGCGGATGAGTGTACCAAGGATGTAATTTTTGAATGAACTCGCTCGTGTTGTCCTGTGCGCTGAAAACTTGTTCATATGTGCTAAGCAATGCTTTTTGAATTTAAAATATTACTTTCTGTGCGGTCGTTTATCAAAAACTGAGAGATGCCACTAGTGCTGGGGTGTTCGGGATAAACCTGAGCGCTCTTTTTCCCATGTTTGGGTCCTTCGAGGGAGGCGCTCAGCACAACGAACAAGGCAATCGGACTATAATGCTTGAACACTCTCACTTAGCCATAGAACTCTATAATTTTAAATTTCGGTGAAGCCCCTAGTATTCGGAAGACCGAGTTCGGGGCGCTATCCACGCCTTGGCCGGACAAAGCCGGTCCTCGCTCTAAGCGGCATAAGTCTTTAAGGACTTGAAAAACCTCTCGAACAGCGACCGGTCTCTCGCTTCATCATGACAGTCAGTTTTAGCTTTCTCTACTGAGGTGCTCAGCCCAGCTCAACTGGGGCACAATCGCAGTAGTTCTCCTAGTGCTACCTTAGCCGATATAGCGGAACGTAAGGCACCAAAACATAGGAGCCAGGCAAACCCAACTATTGACCCAAGACATGATTCGGAGCCGATGCATATAATGCTATAAGTTCGGGGTGCCGCACTTGTGAAAGTGTTCGGACTTCTCACACCATATTGGGGGGGACTGAAGCCCCTGGCGTATTTGCCGTACCACAGTGTACGGGTGCAACATGCCATTAATGAACATATATTTTGGAAAAAGGTAACGCAAAAAAATAGATAAAGACTATGCATTGTTTAAAGAGGCTGCGATCAAAGCATAACGATACAAATGGCGCAATAAGCAAAAGGTTGGACTATTTAACATGTCCGGTCCAGGGGCGGGCCGCGGAACTTATATGCAAAACAGGAATACTGCTCGTGATAGAGACCACCTGGGAGTCCATAATGCGGCATGGCTTGTCTGCTTCCCTGGTTCTTGCATCGTTTGTGCGGCAGTTGAATTGCCGAACAGGTCGTCCGAAGTATGGAGTCCTGAAAGTAAGAGAAGATAAAGAAAGAATTCAGCAGCCCCTAGTACGGTTTAAGCCGTGTTTTGGGCGTGCCATGATGGTGCCCCTTCCCCTGCGCCCATGGTATTTTGAGAGCGTAGTTGTGTACGCGAAGCACTAGTTTTGCTATTTCGCGAGGGCTGGGGTTGGGGCCGCATTGCTATGCCTGCTCTGATCGTGCCAGGCGGTCTTGTTGTAGGTTACTCCGGGCGCGCTTGACAGTGTCCGGCCTTTTAACGGCCGGACTGGAGAACTGCCTAGACAGGCTGCTTTGTACTTCCGCTGGGAGGGCCGCCGTGTGATCCTCCGTTCGGAGGGAGCGTTTGGTGTTTCCATTGACCGTGATTACTCCTCGAGGGCCTGACATCTTGAGCTTGAGGTATGCGCAGTGCGGTACCGCATTGAACTTTGCAAATGCGGTTCGCCCGAGCAGTGCGCGATAGCCACTACGGAACGGGACTATGTCGAAGATTAACTCTTCGCTTCGGAAATTATCCAGAGATCCGAAGACCACTTCAAGTGTGACTGAGCCTGTGCAGTTGGCCTCTACACCTGGTATGATGCCTTTAAAGGTCGTTTTGGTGGGTTTAATCCTCGAGGGATCTATGCCCATTTTCCGCACAGTGTCCTGATAAAGCAGGTTCAGGCTGCTGCCGCTGTCCATAAGGACTCTTGTGAGATGAAATCCGTCGATAATTGGGTCTAGAACCAATGCGGCGAACCTGCCATGACGGATGCTAGTGGGGTGGTCCCTTCGATCAAAAGTGATCGGGCAGGAGGACCATGGGTTGAACTTTGGGGCGACTGGCTCTATCGCGTATACGTCCCGTAATGCACGCTTCCGTTCCCTCTTGGGGATGTGGGTTGCGTATATCATGTTCACCGTCTGCACTTGTGGGGGAAAACCCTTTTGTCCACTGTTGTTCGGCGGCCTGGGCTCCTCCTCGTCGTCGCTACGTAGTCCCTTGTCTCTATTTTCGGCATTTAACTTGCCTGCCTGCTTGAACACCCAACAATCCCTGTTGGTGTGATTGGCTGGCTTTTCGGGGGTGCCATGTATCTGGCACAAGCGGTCGAGTATTCGGTCCAAACTGGACGGGCCCTGAGTATTTCTTTTGAAAGGCTTTATCCGCTGACCGGATTTGTAGCCTCTGAATCCGGCATTGACTGCCGTATCCTCGTTGTTGTCGCTGTTAACGCGGCGCTTTTGCTTGTTCCGACGTGACCTACCACTTTTGTCCTTGGTATGCGAATTACCAAGGTTCTTGGGTAAGTTGTTGCTGCGAGCTAGCCAGCTGTCTTCTCCCACGCATAACCGGGTCATGATTGTCGTGAGGGCTGCCATAGATTTTGGCTTTTCCTGTCCAAGGAGCCGGGCAAGCCTATAACGCCCTCAATGCGGCTATATCTCCCACGTGTCGAAGCACGACTTAGAGGCATAACCGCATTGAAAGCAATGTCGCAAGTGAGGTAATCTTCACACAACCCATGTAATACATAAGGGGAAGAGATACATAGTTGGCTTACAATCGCCACTTCACACAATACATGAATAAAACCTTACATCATACAGTTACAATCAGGACCCGACTACGGAGCCAAAATAAAAGAAGAAACCCCAAAATGCGACAAAGGACCAAGATCGACCCCAACTGGGCCCACTACTGATCGACTAGAACGAAACAACATAAAGGGCAAGATCTCCATCGAACTCCTCCTTGAGCTCGGGTGCGTCACCTGCACGGTCTCATCGGCACCTGCAAACTGGTTTTGGAAGTATCTGGTGAGTCACGAGGACTCAGCAATCTCACACCCGCGAGATCAAGACTATTTAAGCTTATAGGTAGGAAAGGATAGTGAGGTGGAGCTGCAGCAAGCGACTAGCATATATGGTGGCTAACATACGCAAAAGAGAGCGAGAAGAGAAGGCAAAGCACGGTCGAACAACTATGATCAATAAGTGATCCTGAAACTACTTACGTCAAGCATAACTCCAACAACCGTGTTCACTTCCCGGACCCAGCCGAGAAGAGACCATCACGGTTACACACGCGGTTGGTGTATTTTAATTAAGATCAACTTCGGGTTTTCTACAACCGGACATTAACAAATTCCCATCTGCCACATAACCGCGGGCACGGCTTTCGAAAGTTCAAAACCCTGCAGGGGTGTCCCAACTTAGCCCATGATAAGCTCTCGCGATCAACGAAGGATATTCCTTCTCCCCGGGAAGACCCGATCAGTCTCGGAATCCCGGCTACAAGACATTTCGACAGCAATAAAACAAGTCCAGCAAAACCGTCCGATGCGCCGACATCCTGATAGGAGCTGCACATATCTCGTTCTCAGGGCAACACCGGATAAGCTAAGCGTACAGGTACCAACATAACCCAAGTTGCCAAGGGACGGTCCCGCACGGTGCTCTAGTTTGGACCAACACTTAGACAAGCATTGGCCCGGGGGCTAAATAAAGATGACCCTCAGGCTGATCAGGCCCAAGGGAAAAGGGATAGGTGGTAGGCAAATGGTAAAAACCAAGGTTGGGCCTGCTGGAAAAGTCTTATTCAAAGCGAACTGTCAGGGGGGTCCCATAAATCACCCGACCGCGTTAGGGACGCAAAATCCGGGAACATAACACCGATATGACGGAAACTAGGGCGGCAAGAGTGGAACAAAACACCAGGCATAAGGCCGAGCCTTCCACCCTTTACCAAGTATATAGATGCATTAATTAAATAAGATATATTGTGATATCCCAACAAGTAAACATGTTCCAACAAGGAACAACATCTCCATGTTCCAACAAGGAACAAACTTCATCTTCACCTGCAACTAACAACGCTATAAGAGGGGCTGAGCAAAGCGGTAACATAGCCAACCAACGGTTTGCTAGGACAAGGTGGGTTAGAGGCTTGGTTTAGCAATATGGGAGGCATGATAAGCAAGTGGTAGGTATCGCAGCATAGGCATAGCAAAAGAGCGAGCAATCTAGCAAGCAAAGATAGAAGTGATTTCGAGGGTATGGCCATCTTGCCTGAGATCCCGCAAGGAAGAAGAACGAGTCCATGAAGAAGACAAACGGACGTAGTTGAACGAATCCTCACAACTCCGGAACGAAACCGAAGCTAACGCGAGAAGCAACCCGGAAAGAAGCAAACAACATAGTAAACAACCATCATATGAACAAGGCATGACATGCGAGATGTGGTATGCAATGCATATGCATGCACGGAAGGGAGAAGATGAACAAGGCATAATCTTGGCAAACCAAGTATGCCACTGGAAAGGTGAGGTGATTTCGGTTGAAATCGATATAAAGATCACCGGAATCGGATGCACGTTTTGCAAATGGCAAGCAATACAAGAATGACAATAATCTGCCATTAACAGCATGATGCTACATAGCAATCAACAAATAATTAAGCTACTGCACCCAAACATGGCAACAAAGCATATGACAATAATCTACACAAGATGCACGACAAAAGATGAACACTGAGCTACGGCTAATTCACATCATAACAGGTCCAACCAATCATGGCAAAAGTGCAAACGATAACAAGTTCTCAGACTTAGTGAAATTAACAACATAGCAGAAACTAACATCAGGATGACATGTTCAGAGCAATGAAACAACATGCTACAAGTTCAGAATATAGCAAAGCAAGGCATGGCATTAATCTACTCAAAGCAATTGACAAAAGTCCCTTAGTGACCATAAGCCAAAAAGGACTAGAAAATATGATTACAACCATGTCAATTAAGCAAGTTTCGTTATAGGTTTCAGACTTAGCAGAAAACTGGACATGGCAGAAATTAATAACGACTAGGGCATGTTCGTGAGCTCGATGCACTCACTACAGAGCATTGCATGATAAACTAAGCATACATACATCAATAAGACATGGCATAGTAACTATACATGGCAAGAACAACATCATATCATGCAAGGATCAACTACACCAAGCTTGGCAAAATCGAATAACATGTAAACAATCTGCCAGCAACATTCTGAAGCAAAAGTAGAGCTTGATTGACTCAAGCTATGGCACCCCATAATTGCAAAGAAAGGCATGGATGGATAGAGCAAATACTCAAGTCCAAAACTCCCTTACTGATCATGCTCAAATTATGCATATATCTCTCGGAAACAACATGAATACATGGCATGAAAATAACAGCAGTCAGGGACTTAGTGAAATCACTAAGTCTCTGAAATCAGCAACATCAAGTGACCTAGTTTGCATGCTTGTGCTAGTCACCACATAGATCACAAGAATACATGGCAAAATTATCTGGAAAGGTAACATGGCATATTACAAAACTCATGTAGGACTCAACTTCATAGGAGGTGCACATCAATCATGGCAAAAATGACAAAAGTGCATGTTCTGATAAGAATCAGAAACTAACATCACATAGCCCTCTTCTAACAGCATTTCGGGCATCAAAATGAGATCAAATGGAAATGATGCAATGTAATGAAATGATGTAATCTTCGAGACGAACAATATGACATATTATACGCCCAAAACGGAGCTACATGCAGAGAGTTATGGCATGATGAATATGGCATGCTAATGGTAGAATGTCGGGGACTTAGTGAAAATTTAGAGGGGAAGAAAGTCGACCTCGATCCAGATCTGGATCGGGCCGAGCTCGAGGCGGGGACGGCGGGGACGGGTGGCGCCGGCGGGCGAGCGGGGGCGCGCGGGAGCGGCGAGGGGTGGCGTGGTCGCCGGCGGGGAGCAGCGGGGCGGGGCGGCGCCGGAGCGAGGCGGCGCGGCGCGGCGGCGGGGCGGCGCGGGGAGCCGCGCCGGCGGATGGCGGCGGCCGAGGCGCGCTGGCCGGCGGCGAGGAGGTCGGGCGGGCGCGGCGGCGACCCGGGCCAGGAGGAGGCGAAGGCAGCGGGGCGGAGCAAGGCGGCGGCGCGGCGAACCGGGCCGAGGGGGCCGGATCCGGGCCTCCCGGGCCCGCGCGGGCGCGGAGGAGAGAGAAGGCCGGCGGCGGGTGAGGTGGCGGGCTGCGGTTGGTGGAGAGCGGCGGCGCGGTGACGTGGCACGCGCCTATTGGCTGGAGTGAGGTGGCGGATTTCGTCCGGTGGCGGACGGACATGTCCGGCTGCGTGCGGGGAATTGTTAGGGTTTGATCTGCGCGAGAAAAACGGAGGGAGGCACATATTTATAGGTAGAGGGGGCTAGGAAGCTCCAAATGGAGTGCGGTTTTCGGCCACGCGATCGTGATCGAACGACCGAGATGATGGAAGTGACTTAGGTGGGTTTTGGGCCACTTAGAAGGGGGTGTTGGGCTGCACCAAAAGAGGCCTTTGCGGTTACCCGGTTAACCGTTGGAGTATCAAACGGACTCCGATTGACCCGAAACTTGACAGGCGGTCTACCGGTGCTATACCAAGGCCACATGTCAAACCTCGGTCCATTCCGAGAAGGTTTAATACCCGCACACGGAAAAAGGTAAAAGGGGACGCCGGGGAACACAGGAACGCCGGATTGCAAAACGGACAACGGGAAAAATGCTCGGATGCATAAGACGAACACGTATGCGAATGCGATGCACATGATGACATGATATGAAATGCAGATGATGACATGGCAAAGTGCGACACGCAAGCAAATGACATGGCAAGGACGGCGAATAATTGGCGGACACCTGGCGCATCGGATCCGGGGCGTTACAAAGCCACTCGTCGCGGATATTATGTTTGAAGGCTGCTAGGGCCTCTGCGTCCGGACAGTCGACTATTTGGTTTTTCTTTGTTAGGAACCGTGTCCAGAATTGCCTGGCCGATTCCTCTGGCTGCTGAATTATGTGGCTTAGGTCATCGGCGTCTGGTGATCGCACATAGGTACCCTGGAAATTGTCGAGGAATGCGGCTTCCAGGTCCTCCCAAGAACCGATTGAATCTGCTGGCAAGCTGTTAAGCCAATGCCGGGCCGGTCCCTTAAGTTTGAGCGGGAGGTATTTGATGGCGTGTAGATCATCGCCGCGGGCCATGTGGATATGAAGGAGATAATCCTCGATCCATACCGTAGGATCTGTTGTGCCATCATATGATTCGATGTTCACGGGTTTGAAACCCTCAGGTATTTTATGATCCATTACTTCATCTGTGAAGCATAGTGGGTGTGCGGCGCCTCTGTATTGGGCTATATCACGACGCAACTCGGATGAGCTTTGTCTATTGTGTTCGGCCCGACCGAAATTATTAAGTCCGGAGTGACGATCCCCGTCACGTGCCGTGGGGCGCCCATGCGATCCGTAGATCGATCTTGTTTGTCTTGCCTTGTCCTCCAGTATCTCTCGCAGGTCTGGCGCATTTTCCCGTGCCTTAGTATGTTTTGAGCGGCGCCGGGGCATGGCTTGATTGGAGGGCCGAGAGGCCTCTCTGTCACGGCCACAAGGTGGCCGGTCGGCCATGTCATGCACTGGTGATGTAGGTTTAGGTGCTTCCTCCTCTAATGGGGGTAGCAGCCTGCGCTTTGGGTAACTCTTGGAGGGGCGTTCGAGTTCATACTCTTCGGCCGCGAGGACTTCAGTCCATCTGTCGGCTAGCAGATCTTGAACAGCTCTAAGTTGTTGCTGCTTTTTCTTGAGGCTGCTTGCCGTGGCCATAAGCCTGCGTTTAAAACGCTCTTGTTCGGCTGGATCCTCTAGCACGACGAATTCGTCGTCGTCGAGGCTTGCCTCGTCTTCGGAGGGAGGCATATAATTATCATCCTCAACCTCTATGTCTGCCGCTCTCTTGTGGGGGCTGGCTTCTCCATCCTCCTATGCTGAATCTTGCTGGAGGGGGTGTTCTTCGGCGCTATTCGGAGTATTATTATCTCCCGTGCCGGAATCGCCGTTTTTTGCTTTTGCGGGATTTAGAGCGGCGCCGCTGACGCCGACGCTTGGGCTGTTTCTTGGAGGTGTCATCCCCCGCTGTTCCATCGCCATCTCCATCTTTTGGAGTGTCCACCATATATATGTCGTATGACGAGGTGGCCTTCCAGTGCCCTATAGGTGCTGGTTCTTGGTCTTCTCCTGCATCGTCGTCCATACCGTCGATGTCTTCAGAGTCGAAGTCGAGCATGTCGGTTAAGTCATCGACAATGGCTACGAAGTGGGTGGTGGGTGGGCTTTGAATTTCTTCATCGTCCGTATCCCAACCTTGCTGACCGTAGTCCGGCCAGGGCTCTCCTGATAAAGAGAGAGACTTTAGTGACTTCAGGATGTCGCCGAAGGGCGAATGCTGGAAGATGTCCACAGCGGTGAACTCCATGATCGGCGCCCAATCGGATTCGATCGGCAAGCGCTCGGAGGACTTGGAGTCCATAGAGGAATCCGGCCCCTCGGAGTCACGGGCCTTACGGAGTGCGGGGCTGGTGTTCGGCTCAATCGCCTTTGAGATTGCAGCCCCCGAGCTGGCGTCCAACCGCTCATCCTCGATCGGCGCAGCTGGCTCCGAATTAAGGGTCGGAACCGAAGCGTGTGCGGCCTCCAGGGCACTGTTCGGCGGCAGAGCTAGATCATGCCCATCGAGACAGTGCGGCGCGCTCGGATGTGGCTCGAATCCATCGAAGATCAAGTCCCCGCGGATGTCAGCCGTGTAGTTTAAACTTCCAAATCTAACCCGATGGCCAGGGGCGTAGCTTTCGATCTGCTCCAGATGGCTAAGCGAATTGGCCCGCAGTGCGAAGCCACCGAAGACGAAGATCTGTCCGGGGAGAAAGGTCTCACCCTAGACGGCATCGTCGTTGATGATCGAAGGAGCCATCGGGCCAAAAAGCGACGACACAGAGGAACTCTCAATGAAAGCACCAACGTCGGTGTCAAAACCGGCGGATCTCGGGTAGGGGTCCCGAACTGTGTGTCTAGGCGGATGGTAATAGGAGACAAGGGACACGAAGTTTTACCCAGGAAAGCACCAATGTCGGTGTCAAAACCGGCGAATCTTGGGTAGGGGGTCCCGAACTGTGCGTCTAGGCGGATGGTAACAGGAGACAAGGGACACGAAGTTTTACCCAGGTTCGGGCCCTCTCGATGGAGGTAAAACCCTACGTCCTGCTTGATTAATATTGATGATATGGGTAGTACAAGAGTAGATCTACCACGAGATCAAGGAGGCTAAACCCTAGAAGCTAGCCTATGGTATGATTGTTGAATATTCTGTCGTCCTACGGACTAAAACCCTCCGGTTTATATAGACATCGGAGAGGGTTAGGGTTACACAAAGTCGGTTACAATGGTAGGAGATCTAAATATCCGCACCGTCAAGCTTGCCTTCCACGCCAAGGAAAGTCTCATCTGGACACGGGACGAAGTTTTCAATCTTATATCTTTATAGTCCAGGAGTCCGGCTGATGGTATAGTCCGGCTATCCGGACACCCCCTAATCCAGGACTCCCTCACGTGGGTTGTTGCGGGCCCGATAACTCTAATTATTGGCCCCGGTCGTTATATTTGGCGCATGAGTATACGGTGAGCACCCGTGAAGGAAGTTGATAGAGTTGCATGCGGCCGGCATGCGTGCAACTGCTCCTCTCCTAGAGGAGCATGCAGGGTAGGCATTTGAGTTTGATAATTTAATAGTAGTTAAGTCATAGTTAAGTAGTTAAGTCATAGTTAGCACTATCATGAAATTTAATAGGGCTTAAGCAGTAGAGCGTCGCGGGTCTTGCTAAGCTCAGTTTGTTAAGGGCGAGATCAATTTTCCAACAAAAAACAAAAATAAAATGATTTGAGCAGGTGGTCAAACCCATCCATGCATCCTGCATGGTTCAGATATGTATATGCAGCCAGAGATCGACATGACCGTGTTTGATAACAGCTCGATATGCGTTACATCCGTCCCTTCTTGATCAACAATATTCCTGGTGCAAAGTATCAGGCGAAATTAACAGATTCATGTATGATGGTCCAGAAAAAGCTTAGTGCCCACTGCCGAGGGGAGATAAACATACGGGGAAATACAACTAGTTATTATTCTAACAAGTATTTTCTTTCTGGGAACGAGACAAAACGATAAGCAATGTTGGAACCGCTTTCTGATTACTTATATCACAATTCAACATGGCAACAACTTCCTGTCTTGCAAGAGAATAGTTGTGCTCCGTGTCTCCAATTGATATCGTCCCCGTGTATATATGCTGGAAGCTTTTTGCAAGTGTTCCAGAATAGTAGTTCGGTGAGGCCCTGCGCACAAACATAGAAAATAGAAGCACTGTGGTCTGTTCCATGTGCCGGCAAGAATATAATGCAACCAGCATCAGTATATTCTTGCATGAAAGAATAAGCCTCTGCTCCCTCTCCTATCTTAGGGATGGCAATGGGTAGGGTATGGATGGGTACAACCTCCTCTTACCCAAACCCATACCCAAACCCATACCCATAGAAACTTTCTATACCCACCCATTTCAATAACCATGGATACAAATTGACACCCACCCAATGGGTATCCAATGGGTACAACATATAGCATTTTAATTTTAAAGAAGTACATAAATGAGTGTAAAATTCAAGTGATGATGGACGATTAATCTAGTACCGACGCGACGTCCTCTGGTGTGTGGCCAATTCCGCCGGCAAAGGATTACGATAAGTGGTATGTGGAAGACGACATAGTGGAAGGCGGTGGCGGGAACTGGGGTTTGCTAGTTCGAGAGTTGGAAGAGAGTGTGTTGGTGATGAGTCAAGATTTCATCATTTCAAGGAGTCACATAGGACATAGGAGGAGTGTGAGCTGGTTGTTGGGAGCCTATTAGCTATGGTTGGTTTAGAGAATAAGGAATTAAGAGTTGGGCAATAGGAGTTGGATGTAGACCCCGCATATCATACAAGTTATTTTCATTTATTAATATTTTCTGGGTATCCATTGGGTTACCCATGGGCGCAATCACATACCCATGCCCTACCCATATATTTGCGGGTATGGATACCCATTACCCATGGGTACAAAATCTTGCCAAGTCTTGCCCATGCCCACTATTTTCGGGTAGGGTACCCGCGGATACCCATACCCGTGGGCGAAATTGCCATCCCTATCCTATCACATATATATCCTAACAACTTAATCTCTATGAGAAATCCATCTACTTTTGTGTTAAAAAAGATCCTCTACTTCCATCAAATAAAAAAAAAGATCCTCTACTTGTTCGTATGGAAACCATTGGAGATGCATGATGACCAATAAAAAAACAATCCAGTAAATTTCCTGTAAACCAAGAATTAAGTAAGCCGATAAGTAAATGCTAGCCACAACCGCTCCCGGATCTCGCCCACTCTCTGTATTTCGGCCAACGATGGCTCATCCGGCCAATACCCACAGCAAACGGCTTCGTACTCCTCTTGGATGAGATGGCTGAACTGGTCGATGCATCGGTTGTTATTGTAGACCTGAATGGCGTAGCCAGCGTTGTGCCAGTCGATGTCGCGGAGGGCCTCCTTAAATATGGTGTAGCGGTGCTCCTCGTGGGCGATGGAGCTGTAGGTAATGCCTTCTCGTACCTTCCACTCCGCGAAGATCTTCCGCGTTTCCTCCTCGCTCCTCCCCCTCTCCCAGGAGAAGACGGAGTAGCCTTCGTCATGCCACCGCCGGTCGATGAGGCCGAGGCTGCGCTTGAACCTGGTGTACGCGCGCTGCTCCTCCTCGGCGAGGGAGCTGTTGGTCACGCCGTGCTTGGCCTTCCACGCCGTGAAGATCTGCCGGGTCTCCTCCTCGCTCCTATTCCTCTCCCAGCTGTCCGATGTGTTGCTGGTGGCCGCCGCTGCCGACACCAGCAAGAGCAGCAGCAGCGCTGACGCCGCCATGATCCTCATCACGAGGGGATCAATTGGAGCCATGGGACGTGACGCTCGATGGATCTCTCGTCGAAACGCTCGCTGGATCTAAGTTTGGATTGTCGATTTGGTCTGTATAGGCTGTATATTTAAAGGCGTTCCACCCGCCGAACGATCTGGTCCCGGTCTCCCGATCCGATACAGTTATCAATTAGTCTAGCGTTTAGACTACCGATCAGAGAAAAGGCCCCCCCCCCCCCCTCAAAAAAAAAAAAGAGAAAAGGGCCCCTCAAAAAAAAAAAGAGAAAAGGGTCCCTAAAAAAAAGGACGTCGATATTGACCGAACGTTCGGTCTGGCTACTCGTTCGGCACAGGGAGTCTATCGATCAAACGATTCTCTAGTTTGTGACAAAACCGTTCGATGAAAAATCCCTCCAGCCCGAACGACCCAGCAACACAATCTAGAAAAGGCCTAACAGCCCAATTTGCTGGGCCTCTTCCCAGACGTAAATGAAAAGCACAAAAAAAGAAAAAATACAGAAAAACAACAAAAAAACAGAAAAGAAATATGCCATGAACCTGAACTAAAATATGCCAAAAAAACAGTGCAGAGTTGTCCATCATGCTGCTGATGTGATGACAATCGAAGCAATTTCTATGCGTGATGGTCTATCATTTGCAAATTCCCTGGGTTTCAATAGAATTGAAGCTGAATCAGACTCGATAAATGTGGTGAATTATTGTCAAGGGCAAGACCAATGGTGGGATGCATCAGCAGCGATTTTTGCTGACTGCATAGATACGGCAACGTTAATTGGGAAGGTTATTTTCAAGCATTGTTTCCGTGATGCAAATTCAGTAGCACATGAGCTAGCTAAATTTAGTTTTTGTAATAAACGTAATGAGAGCTGGTGTAATGAACCACCTGGGTTCTTACTTAGTCAGCTGGTGAACGATGTAATTGTTTTTTGATCTAATAAAACTAGTCATGATGGCCTTCCCTCAAGAAAAAATTGCCATGGTCACATAAAAATAGTAAGTTTGCCATGTTGCAAAAAGAAAGAAAAATTGCCAAAGTCCTAAGACCATGTATTGATGGCGAAAAATCAATAAAGTTTGCCATGGTGGGCAAACGTGGTGTAAATATGCCATGATGCACACGTGGCCCTGATGGTTACATTACATACAAAAAAAAGTGTGAAAAAAAGTTTGTGATGATGCAAAAATTCAGTGTCATTTTTTTCGTGATGCCAAAAATGATGTAAAATCAGCATGATACACACAAATTAGTTTTCATGATGCTCAAAATAAAGCATCAAACAAAAATTGCCATTGTTCGGCAAAAGTGTTATATTGTCGTGAGAAAGAATTAGGTAAATTTGTCATGGCAATAAAAGTTAAATATTGCCATGGGGAATTAGGTAAATTTGCCATGTTAATAAAGGTAATTTGCCATGGCAAATAAAAAGTAAAACTTGCCATGGCAATAAAAGTTAAATATTGCCATGTTAATAAAAGTAAATTTTCCATGGCAAATAAATAGTAAAACTTGCCATGGCAATAAAAGTTAAATATTGCCATGTGGATTTAGGTAAATTTGCCATGTTAATGAAGGTATATTAGCCATGGCAAATAAATAGTAAAACTTGTCATGGCAATAAAAGTTCAATATTGCCATGAGGATTTAGGTAAATTTGCAATGCCAGATAGAAAGTAAAACTTGTCATGGCAATAAAAGTTAAATATTGTCATGGGAATTTAGGTAAATTTTCCATGTTAATAAAGTTAAATTTGCCATGGCAAATAAATAGTAAAAGTTGCCATGTCAATAAAAGTTCAATTTTGCCATGGGGATTTATGTAAATTTTCCATGTTGATACATGTCAAATAAATAGTAAAACTTGCCATGGCAATATTTGCCATTTTGTGTTGTTTTTGACAATTTAAAGAATTAGCACAGCAAAAAAATGCAATGGTTTAGAAGGCAAATTTAGAATTGTTGATAGCTATGCAGTGGCAATTATATGAAAAGCAACATGGCAAAGTGTACTGGATATTTTTGCCATGCAAAACATATCAGAGACTCGGTGAGGGTCCTGGCAGCCTCTTCTGTATATTCGCTGTTGTCTGTTTTGTCGGGTTCGTTCTAACACATAATTTGTAGACTGAGTTTAGGTATATGTTCTTGGTCACACTACTTGACTACTTGAGCACACGGGAAACATGATTTTACAATTATTCAGACTATATCTTGTTGATCCACAACAATGGCAAGAAAAGTGTGCAGCCACAAGATGTATAGGGCTGGATCAGCCAGCATACGGCTGGGCGATCGAAGTATAGCAGCAGAACAACAACATAATTTGTAGACTGAGTTTAATAATATGTACCAGTGTGCGATCGAAGTATACCAGCAAAACAACAACGAGAGCTCGCTCAACCGGCGAATGCCGAAGATGCTGCAGCAGCACGTCCATTGTCTCAGTGAGCGATATCGTGCAGTGCACAATCCGCGTATGAACAATTCCACCATTTCGCTTCTCAGACAAATCAGAACGTCTCATCAAACAAAATCACAAACGCATACAGAACCATGCATGTATTTTGATGTCAATCACAATGTATTATACCTTCTTAGCCGGAGCAGCTCAACGAGCAAATGCACCGTGGCGTTCCTGGTCGAGAGCACCTCGATCTGCAGAACCCGAATAATGCTCGCTCCATGAAACCCTCACAGCCACATAGTTCCTGCAGCTGCCCTCGGCAGCCCGCGCCCTCTGGTCCTCCTCCCGCCCTTCTGAAGCCTGTGGAGGTGGAAGTCGACTCGGTCAGAGTGCCACGCCCAGGGCCGGCCCTGGGTAGGGGCAAGAAGGGCAACGCCCTAGGGCCCAGCCCGATGGGGGCCCAACCCTGTGCACATATGCTACACAGCCGAACAAAATGGGCCTTAAAGCATGTAGTCCAATCAACTAGGTTACATTCTGCTAGAAAAAACTAGTAGGTTACGTGAATTGTGAAAGTCACCATCCCAGTTTCGATTCAATCGATCCATCTCGTAACACCAGCCACCGTCGTTTCTTCTTCCTGTCTCCTTGTTCCCCGTTCCGCTCCTACTCCCGAAGCATGCAGCATGCCTAGCAAATTAATGGATACTGCCGCTAAAGTTGATTTCTTTGATACACTTTCAGTTTCTTCATCTCACTCCCCTATGGATTTTCATATAAGTATTCTCATCTACCGGACGGCAACAGGCAGAGCGCAATACTTCATAAGCTCATTCACTTTGCAAGTTGCAACAGGACAGTTTCTTGGGTCAAAGGCCTACAAAGATCTTGTAATTGCGTAGTCCTTTTCCGCTTGATCTTTGTACTACTGTTTTTCTTTGTTTTCTAGCGATTCCCAGACTGATCTTCTATTTATGTACATATTCCTCATTTGAGGATATGTGGACCCTGGGAAGATCCGATATGCTTGGGATTGGATAGCTGGATTTCTTCTATTTTTCCACTGACAAATTCAGGTATTTCCACTCCTTTCTTATAAAATGTTGGCTAAAAACATGATTTTGAGAAAGAAGAAAGAAAATGATAGCAGATAAGTTAGATCCGATATATATTTTTTAGTAATAATAAAAAAGGAGTTTTTTAGGGCATAAAAACGTTATGCTTTGTATTTTCTTTTTTTTGCGCCGATTATGCTTTATATCGATGTAATTTATATTTTTCACTGCATTAGGCCCACTTTTTAAGTTCGCCCCGGGCCTCCAAAAAGTCAGGACCGGCCCTGGCCACCCACGCCATGGGCTGGTGCTCATCTTCTTGACGCCCTTTCAGAAAAAGGATAAGGTGCGGGCGCTCCCCACCACAGCAGCATATGGTCGACCTCCACGCCGGAGCCGACGAGTCCGCGAGCTGCCACCAATCGCCGCTAGTCCCGCTAGGAGCAGGCTCACCGTGGCCACCACGCGCCTCTGCGAGCCCCCCGCACCAGCCACCCCACGCCCTCCGAGCGCGAGCCCCTCTGGCCGACTGGCCGCGCGCCGCAGTGAGGCCTAGCAACCGCCGCGCCACCGCACATCGCTGCCTGAGCCTCGCTGGCCTCGGTGCCGCCGTCGAGATCGCCGTCAATGTAGGGGTGGACCAGGCCGCGTTGCCGGGGTGGAGTGGGACGCCTCGTACGGGTGTTGCGGGGCTCGCGTCGCCGGAGTGGTCAGGGCCACGGGACGGCAGTGGGTGCAGAGGCTCGGCGGAGGGGAATGGGAGAGAGTGAAGGGGCGGTGTGGAAAGGAGAAGGGATAAGGTGCGGCTTTGGCGTGGAGGAAGACGTTCGGGACGACACGGTGCTTTTCCGAACGAAGGAGACGTTGACGTGGCTGATTTCCTTTGCTTTATGATTCGTGTCTGCAATCAATGGTAGGGAAGACGTTCGGTCCGACAGTCTAAAAGACAGCACGTTCGGGAGTTATCTATTCCCAAAAAAAAGGGTCCGCCTGCGCCGTGCGAGTTGCGACGACCCTATCGGCATCCGATTGAAGAAATCAATCAATCAATCAGCCAAGACTTCGCGCGTGTCAGGGTGGACGACACGAGCCCGTGGCCCGCTCGGTCCCGCCCAGCTCGGTCTGACCCGCTAAAAAAAATAACCGGTCCGATCTGTCAAATATGGATCGAAAAATCTTCGGTCTGGACCGGCTAAAGCCATGTCCGCTCGGTCGGACCCAAAAAGAAGCCCAGGTAGACGAGGCAGCACCCGCAGATCGTTCTCACGAGATGAGGGCAATATTCTCCAGCCGATGTGAGGGCGCTCCGACGGCGAGCTCTGTCCGCCGTATGTGCCTTCGTCGCCGGGGGTCATGAAGCGATAGTGGGACTTGCTCCGGCCACGCGTACGTCCCGGTGTCTTCATCACTGTTGAAATATTAGGATGAGCCTAAGGCCTAAATCTCTAAGGGTCCATGTGGGTCTAGTTGACACTAGGTGTAGGGGGAAACTCGGATTATGAAAGACAAGCTAATGCTTGGACCTTGTTGTGGTCTATTAAAGTGCCAGAGAAGATCCGTAACTTTCTGTGGAGCTTGCAAAACACTCTGTTCCCACAGAAGATGTCCGACATAGGAGGAACATGTCAGAGGTTGAAATTTGCCAGTTATGTGGAATACCGGATTCTTGGCGTCACTCACTTTTAGAGTGCTCAATAGCAAGGTGCGTATGGGCCCTAGTGGATGAAGATGTGACTGGTTATGTTCAAGCTTCGACTGAACCGAAGATGTGGCACACTCCTCTTCCGTCGCCCGCCTTGACGCGATGCGGGTTACGAGAATGAGCAGAGCTCACACCTATGCGCTTATTTTTTCTAGTCAGTAACAGAGAGTTTCTGACAGCTGAGCCACGATCTGAGACGTCGGACCTACGTCTCTCCACGCGGTTGTGCCTATATAAGTGTGAGGTGTCTCCTAACCCTAGCCGCCACGAACAGATCACATCTGCTCCACGCGCACCGCCCACCGTCGTTCCTTTGTTGCTGCTGCTGCCGCCGGTGACTCCATCCCGTCCGCCGCGTACATGGTCGACGGGAGAGCAGGTCTCCGAAACCCCGCCCCTCCGGATCATGTATGGGAGAGGGGCAATTAGATTTTTGGGAAGCGACTGCTCGCCTCCGTTTGTCTGCTTCCTCTACGTCTGCGTCGCCTTCACCATCATCATGTCTCAAACCGATGCCGACCGACTCGCCGCCGAGAAGCTCGAGGCCGACAAGAAGGCAGCTGAGGAAGCCGCTTTTGCCGCCACCACCGCCGCGGCCTCTACGTGGCCTACTGGAGGGTATAAAGCGTTTATCCTGCTCCTGTTTCTTTCCGTATTAGTAGTACTAGCATTATGTGAAGATGTGTCTACTGTTTGCATAGTACGTGCTTATCTATATCAGAATCATTATGTCGTTAATTCTGCCATTGCCATGCTAGTGATTTATTTATTGATTAAATTAGTCAAAAAATTGCCTATTTACTCAACAATCGTTGTCACTTGATGGGGTTTGGGAGAGAGGAGATGAGGTCACGAGTACATACGGAATTGACGTTGATTTCGGCGTTGATTTAGGAGAGTAGAGAGGTGAGAGGGAGATCGAGAGGAAATCATAGAGGGGATGTAGATGGGAAGAGGAAGGAGAGCCTGATCAAGGGAGACGGACGAAACAGGGGCAGGACGCCGTCCTATGGTAGGAAAAGGAACCTTACTCATTTTTTAAGTAGTAGAGATCAGAATTTGTATGTCGTTAATTCTGTCAATGCCATGCTAGTGATTTATTTATGGACTAAATTAGTCAAAAAAATTGCCTATTTACTCAACAATCACCATCACTTGATGGGGTTTGAGAGAGAGGAGATGGGGTCACGAGTACAGACGGAATTGACGTTGATTCCGGCTTTGATTTAGGAGAGTAGAGAGGTGAGAGGGGCATCGAGAGGAAATCAGAGAGTGGATGTGGATGGGAAAAAGAAGGAGAGCTTGATCAAGGGAGGCGGACGAAACAGGGGCAGGACGCAGTCCCGTGGCAGGAAAAGCAACCTTACTCATTTTTTAAGTAGTAGAGATACAATCAAGAGAAAATAGAAGGAACGAGAGAAACATGGATATCGCATAATCACGACGCCATCCCAGGATTATTTGTTGCTACACGGACCACCTATGAGAATAACTACCTACAGGATTCTACGGAAATCTCTCCCATTGTTTTCAATCTAATAACATCCATCCATGATTCACGCTGTTGTTACCTTTCACTTTTCAATCTAAATCTCTTCCTTTGTTTCCAATCCAACTCTCTAAATTTGTTTTGTATGGACTCCATGTTGGGGAACGTAGTAATTTAAAAAAAAACATCTACGCACACGCAAGATCATGGTGATGCATAGCAACGAGAGGGAGAATATTGTCCACGTACCCTCGTAGACCGAAAGAGGAAGCGTTAGCACAACGCAGTTGATGTAGTCGTACGTCTTCACGGCCCGACCGATCAAGCACCAAAAGCACGACACCTCCGAGTTCTTGCACACGTTCAGCTCGATGACGTCCCTCGAAGTCCGATCCAGCCGAGCTTCGAGAGAGAGTTCCGTCAGCACGACGGCATGGTGACGACAATGATGTTCTACCGACGCAAGGCTTCGCCTAAGCACCGTTACGATATTATCGAGGAGGACTATGGTGGAGGGGGGCACCGCACACGGCTAAGATATCAATGATCAATTGTTGTGTCTAGAGGTGCCCCCTGCCCCCCTATATAAAGGAGCAAGGGGGGAGGCCGGCCAGCCTTGGGGCGCACCAAGGAGGGGAGGAGTCCTCCTCCTAGTAGGAGTAGGACTCCCCTCTTTCCTAGTCCAACTAGGAAAAGGAAGGGGGAAGGAAGGAGAGGGAAAGGAGAAGGAAAGGGGGGGCGCCCCCCTCCCTAGTCCAATTCGGACCCCCTATAGGGAGGGGGCGCAGCTGCCCCTTGTGGGCTGCCTTCCCTCTTCCCTATGGCCCATGTAGGCCCAATAGTCCCCCCGGGGTTTCCGATAACCCCCCGGCACTCCTATAAATATCCGAATCACTCGGAAGCTTTCCGATGTCCGAATATAGTCGTCCAATATATCGATCTTTACGTCTCGATCATTTCGAGACTCCTCGTCATGTCCCCGATCTCATCCGGGACTCCGAACTACCTTCGGTACATCAAAACACATAAACTCGTAATATAACTGTCATCGAACTTTAAGCGTGCGGACCCTACGGGTTCGAGAACTATGTAGACATGACCGAGACACGTCTCCGGTCAATAACCAATAGCGGAACCTGGATGCTCATATTGGCTCCCACATATTCTACGAAGATCTTTATCGGTCAAACCGCATAACAACTTACGTTGTTCCCTTTATCATCGGTATGTACTTGCCCGAGATTCGATCGTCGGTATCTCAATACCTAGTTCAATCTCGTTACCGGCAAGTATCTTTACTCGTTCCGTAATACATCATCATGTAACTAACTCAATAGTTACAATGCTTGCAAGGCTTATAGTGATGTGCATTACCGAGTGGGCCCAGAGATACCTCTCCGACAATCGGAGTGACAAATCATAATCTCGAAATACGCCAACCCAACAAGTACCTTCGGAGACACATGTAGAGCACCTTTGTAATCACCCAGTTACGTTGTGACGTTTGGTAGCACACAAAGTGTTCCTCCGGTAAACGGGAGTTGCATAATCTCATAGTTATAGGAACATGTATAAGTCATGAAGAAAGCAATAGCAACATACTAAACGATCAAGTGCTAAGCTAACAGAATGGGTCAAGTCAATCACATCATTCTCCTAATGATGTGATCTCGTTAATCAAATGACAACTCATGTCTATGGTTAGGAAACTTAACCATCTTTGATTAACGAGCTAGTCAAGTAGAGGCATACTAGTGACACTATGTTTGTCTATGTATTCACACATGTATTATGTTTCCGGTTAATACAATTCTAGCATGAATAATAAACATTTATCATGGAATAAGGAAATAAATAATAACTTTATTATTGCCTCTAGGGCATATTTCCTTCAGTCTCCCACTTGCACTAGAGTCAATAATCTAGTTCACATCGCCATGTGATTTAACACCAATATTCATATCTGTATATGATTAACACTCGTAGTTCACATCGTCATGTGACCAACACCCAAAGGGTTTACTAGAGTAAATAATCTAGTTCACATCGATATGTGATTAACTTCCAAAGAGTACTAAGGTGTGATCATGTTTTGCTCGTGAGAGAAGTTTAGTCAACGGGTCTGTCACATTCAGAGCCGTATGTATTTTGCAAAAGTATTCTATGTCTACAATGCTCTGTACGGAGCTACTCTAGCTAATTGCTCCCACTTTCAATATGTATCCAGATTGAGACTTAGAGTCATCTGGATCAGTGTCAAATCTTGCATCGACGTAACCCTTTACGACGAACCTCTTGTCACCTCCATAATCGAGAAACATATCCTTATTCCACCAAGGATAATTTTAACCAATGTCCGGTGATCTACTCCTAGATCACCATTGTACTCCCATGCCATACCAGGGCATAGTATAAAATAGGTCTGGTCCATAGCATGGTATACTTTTATAGAACCTATGACTGAGGCATAGGGAATGACTTTCATTCTCTCTCTATTTTCTGTCGTGGTCGGATTTGAGTCTTACTCAATTTCATACCTTTGCAACACAGGCAATAACTCTTTCTTTGACTGTTCCATTTTGAACTACTGTAGCGACCAGACCTCAAACAGTCTGACATCTATGCTCAAGTGTCATCCCTGGATCAGTAATGCTGACACCACACAGTACTTCGAAGGATTTATAACAGAGTAACAATCACACACTTATTACATCAATGTCTCAAAGAGAACTTATTACAATAAATATGGCTTAAGGCCATCTAATAACGATAACAGCGGAAGGCTTGGAAGATAAGTGAGTCCATCAACTCCAACGGCATCACTGAGCATAGAATCACGACCTAAAAGGCACCTTACTCGTCGTCTGAAAAGTCTGCAACATGAAACGTTGTAGCCCGAAAACGGGTCAGCACATGGAATATGCTGACAATGTAACACATAGAGAGTAATGAATGATTAAGCCTATACAACATGCATATATGGCTGGTGGAAAGCTCTATGGTTACAGTTTTGCGTAAAGCCAATTTTTTCCTACTGCAAAGGAATAAAATTATTAAACTATCATGGTGGTTGTTAAACATTGAGAATGGTTGACAGCATCCTCAATCCCAATTAATAATAATCAACATTTGAAACCCAACAATATTAATTTAGAAGTAACATGATGAGATTCACATGATATCCAAGTACTAGATACTCAAAACGTCCATAACTGGGGACACGGCTAACCATGATTAGTTTGTACACTCTGCAGAGGTTTGCGCACTTTTCCCCACAAGACTCGATCGCCTCCGTTTGATTTCTCACACTACATGGTGTTTGAGAAACGGATAACCGAGACACAGTCTTTCAGAAGCGCTAGCACCTTACGACGAATAGACCGATACACCTACTTTCCCCTACATCTGCTAGTCTACCCTGTAAGAGTTCGCACGACTTAATCAACTATGCCAGAGCCCATAATGGCTTGTGGCTGCACACGGAAGTTTCTAGTTTGAATAATCTCATGATCCCTTTGAGCCTGGGTGGCGGTCCAAAAAGAAACAGACAATCCTGGAATACCCAGGTGCCTCAATCCACCTAGATGTGTGTTTAAGTTGCCACCTTAGATAAACCATTAATTAACAAACTCACATCTGTCATGGATATCACTCACCCAATCCACGTCTACTAGCATAGCATGGCATAATAAGCAAACGTAGAAGTAACTCCCAAAGGTTTCATTAATAAACAGGTAATAGGTACTACCTCAACTACTTCCCATCCCACAATTTAAATTAGATTCTAATCATGCAGTGTTTGAGGATTGATCTAATGCAATAAAACTGGGTAGTAAAAGAGGTATGATCAAAGTGTTACTTGCCTTGCTGATGATCCGCGAAACCTAGAGATTCGAAGTAACAGGCGGCGCACTCCGGGTGTTCTATCGCAAACAAACAACAAGCATACAATAAGTACTCATCTAATGCACAGGTAAAACTCAAATAAGAGATCTAACCAGAAAGTGCAACTTAAGAACTCTGGTTTGCAAAAAGAATCAAAACGAACGAAGCAACGAAAGTCAAACGGCGAAAGAAAACAACTTTGTTCTAGTAATCTGGATCTAAGTTAAATTTTACAGTAGCAAAAACTTATTTAAGTTGATTAATCGGATAAAGGGTTTCGAGACGAAACTCTAGGCGCTTGAATCGCCTGATTCCGATAAACGAGCGAAAAGTTATACTAAAACGAAAATCGGATCAGAAATCGCGATCAGAAAATAACCGCGGAAAATCCCACGAAAAAGAAAAACGACGAACAGATTAATTCGTTAATTAACCTAATCTGAAAATAATAAAATAAATAAAATAATAAAATAATAAAAAAAACCGAAAATAAAACCGACGAAAACAAATCGGTTTTAAAAAAAAACGGCACGGATTTCGAGGCGGCGGCGAACCTCGGGCGACGCGCGTTGCGGCGGCTCCGGCGGGCGGGTGGGCTGGCGGCGGCGGTTAACGGGGCTGGGGCTCGACGCTATTTAAAGGCGTCCCCCGGGCGGAGTCCCGCTCGGGCACGACCCAAGGTCGGTTTCGTTTTTTTAAATAATTACGCTCGGAGGAAAAATAAAAAGAAATACTAAACGGACTCCAAAAATCCCGAAAAAAATTTTCCCGGGCTTCTATAATCAATCCCGACAAAGTGAACATTTATTTGGGCCCTAAATGCAATTTTGAAAAACGCATATTTTTCCTAAATTCAAATAAAATATCGAAAAGCTCCGAAATAAATTCTTATTTGATGTTATTATTAAATCCTCAATATTTATATATTTTGGGAAAGTCATTTTATTCCCTCTCTCATATTTTTGTAATAGAAATAATTGATGATAAAATAAATAAAATCAAATGATCCTATTCTCAAAATTTGAGAAAACTCAAATATGAAAATAACGAAATCCCCAACTCTCTCCGTGGGTCCTTGAGTTGCTTAGGATTTTTATAGGATCAAAACCTAAAGCAAATAAAATATGATATGCATGATGATCTAATGTATAACATTCCAAATTGAAAATTTGGGATGTTACAACTACTTCAAAATCTTGTCAAGGTATGTACTCATTGAAAATCTTATCAAGCGTCTTGATCTATCTCAATAGATCTTGATGCTCAATATGTAAGTTGTTTTACTGAGGTCTTTCTTTTAAAGAACCCCTTTCAAACACTTCTTTATGATTTCCAGAAAAATTCTACATCATTTCTGATCAACAATATGTCACTCACATATACTTATCAGAAAGGATGTAGTGCTCCCACTCACTTTATTGTAAATAAAGGCTTCACTGCAAGCCCGAATAAAACTATATGGTTTGATCAACTTATCAAAGCGTATATTCCAACTCCGAGATGCTTGCACCAGTCCATAGATGGATCGCTGGAGCTTGCACATTTTGTTAGCACCTTTAGGATTGACAAAACCTTCTGGTTGCATCATATACAACTCTTCTTTAAGAAAACCATTAAGGAATGCAGTTTTGACATCCATTTGCCAGATTTCATAAAATGTGGCAATTGCTAACATGATTCGGATAGACTTAAGCATCACTACAGTTGAGAAAATCTCATTGTGGTCAACACCTTGAACTTGTGGAAAAACTTTTTGCGACAAGTCGAGCTTTGTAGATAGTAACACTACTATCAGCGTCTGTCTTCCTCTTGAAGATCCATTTATTTTCTATGGCTTGCCGATCATCGGGCCAGTCCACCAAAGTCCACACTTTGTTCTCATACATGGATCTCATCTCAGGTTTCATGGCCTTCAAGCCATTTCGCGGAATCTGGGCTCATCATCGCTTCCTCATAGTTCGTAGGTTCATCATGCTCTGGTAACATGACTTTCAGAACAGGATTACCGTACCACTCTGGTGCGGACCGTACTCTGGAAGACCTACGAGGTTCTGTAGTAACTTGATCTGAAGTTTCATGATCATCATCATTAGCTTCCTCACTAATTGGTGTAGGAATCACTGGAACTGATTTCAGTGATGAACTATTTTCCAATTCGGGAGAAGGTACTATTACCTCATCAAGTTCTACTCTTCTCCCACTCACTTCTTTCGAGAGAAACTTCTTCTCTAGAAAGGATCCATTCTTGGCAACAAATGTCTTGCCTTCGGATCTATGATAGAAGGTGTACCCAACAGTTTCCTTTGGGTATCCTACGGAGAAACATTTCTCCGATTTGGGTTCGAGCTTATCAGGTTGAAACTTTTTCACATAAGCATCGCAACTCCAAACTTTAAGAAACGACATCTTAGGTTTATTGCTAAACCATAATTCATACGGTGTCGTCTCAATGGATTTAGATGGTGACCTATTTAACATGAATGCAGCTATCTCTAATGCATAACCCCAAAACGATATTGGTAAATCGGTAAGAGACATCATTGATCGCACCATATCAAACAAAGTGCGGTTATGACGTTCGGACACACCGTTACGCTGTGGTGTTCCAGGTGGCAAGAGTTTGTGAAACTATTCCACATTATTTTAACTGAAGGCCAAACTCGTAACTCAAATATTCATCTCCATGATCAGATCGCAGAAACTTTATTTTCTTGTTATGATGATTTTCCCCTTCACTCTGAAATTCTTTGAACCTTTCAACTATTTCAGACTTATGTTTCATCAAGTAGATATACCCATATCTGCTCAAATCATCTGTGAAGGTCAGAAAAAAACGATACCCACCACGAGCCTTAATACTCATTGGTCTGCATATATCAGTATGTATTATTTCCAACAAGTCAGTAGCTCGTTCCATTGTTCTGGAGAACGGAGTTTTAGTAATCTTGCCCAAAAGGCACGGTTCGCAAGCATCAAATGATTCATAACCAAGTGATTCCGAAAATCCATCTTTATGGAGTTTCTTCATGCGCTCTACACCGATATGACCCAAACGGCAGTGCCACAAATAAGTTGCACTATCACTATTAACTTTGCATCTTTTGGCATCAATATTATGAATATGTGTATCACTACGATCGAGATCCAACAAACTATTTTCATTGGGTGTATGACCATTGAAGGTTTTATTCATGTAAACAGAACAACAATTATTCTCTAACTTTAAATGAATAACCGTATTGCAATAAACATGATCAAATCATATTCATGCTCAACGCAAACGCCAAATAACATTTATTTAGGTTTAACACTAATCCCGAAAGTATAGGGAGTGTGTGATGATGATCATATCAATCTTGGAAACACTCGTCGTCACTTCCCCTCAACTAGTCTCTGTTTATTATGTAACTCCCGTTTCGAGTTACTAATCTTAGCAACCGAACAAGTATCAAATACTCAGGGGCTACTATAAACACTAGTAAGGAACACATCAATAACCTGTATATCAAATATACCCTTGTTCACTTTGCCATCCTTCTTATCCACCAAATATTTAGGGCATTTCCGTTTCTAGTGACCATTTCCTTTGCAGTGTAAGCACTCTGTTTCAGGCTTTGGTCCAGCTTTGGGCTTCTTCGCGGGAGTGACAACTTGCTTGCCATTTTACTTGAAGTTCCCTTGTAAGTGCATCTAGTGCCCCTTAGTGATTTTGGTGTATTGAAGACTTATAGGTTAAGTATCTAATGTGTTTATAAGTGTACACAGGCCTATAAGTCTACGAGGAGTTTGATATTTACAGAGAAAGTCGACCCCTAAAAATGAAGTTCTTCGACTGAAGACTTTGATATACCGAAGACTTTCTGAAGACTTTGAAAGTGAAGAAATTGGTGTGACCTTGAAGACTTGGTATTCATTCGAGGAACATGAAGCGTGAAGACTTTTGTTTTTGTAGTTTCATTTCTTCTTTCTTGAGTCATAGGAAACACCGTACTATTAAAGGGGGTCGAGGAAATACTAAGGAGAAAATTTCCATGTGATGCTCAACTCAAATCCTACACCTACCAATCCCTTTGAGTGAAGCCATTGGAAATCTCATACAGTTCAGTCAATTTCTTCAGTGACAGAGACGCAGTTCTTCTGGTCACTGAGGACTTTGCTCTGACTGAGGAGTTAGGAATTCGCCAGTGCGAACTGCCTACACTGTGAGGAACATGATAGCCCTGAGGAATTTGTACCTCAAATTTCCGACCGTTGCTGTGCTACGCGCCAGCTGTCCCAAAATATCTTGTCCACCTAACGGTCATATCATTGAATGGCATTTATGTCTTATCATGTCGGGCTGCTCCCTAGGCTATAAATAGCCGCCCCCTACAACCACTAGCTGGTTGGATGCTCCGCAAGAACTTGACACTTGTCATTTGAGAGCAACCCATCCTCCGAGGACTTTGAGCGAAAATCATCAAGTGAGGAAAATCCAAACCCAAACCCAAAACACCTACAAACCCAAAGTGATTGAGCATCACTGAAGAGATTGATCCTGCGTGGATCCGACGCTTGTTACCTTTGAAGAATGTGCTTCTTCCAGACGGTTAGGCGTCAAGGTCTAGAGCATCCAAGAGGAATTGTGGATCGCCGAGTGACCGAGTTTGTGAAGGTTTGGAAGTCACCTGAAGACTTACCACGAGTGATTGGGCGAGGACTGTGTGTCCTTAGCTCAAGGAGAATACGGTGAGGACTGTGTGTCCGGGACTGGGTGTCCTCGAGTTTAAATACTCAGCCGCTCCAACCAGATGTACAACTGAGACAACAGTTGGAACTGGTCTACCAAATCATTGTCTTCACCAAGCCAACTGGTTCTATTTCCTCAACACTTTCATTTCCTCATTACTGTGTTGTGTATTTGTTCATATCTGTGTTTGAAGACTTTGACTGAAGACTTTCTCAACTTCCTCAGTTCAATTTCTTCAGTCTGTTTTGTCTTCATCTAGTGTTATCCTGTGTTTACGCTTTCTGTACTCTGTGTTTGTCTTCACTTCATCATGATGACTATGCTTGGATTCTGTTATGTTTTCATCTGAGTACTTATTCCGCTGCTAGTAGTTCTTCGCTAAGGAATTTCCTCACTAGCAAATTCCTCAGTGAAGAATTTCATAAAAATCGCCTATTCACCCCCCTCTAGTCGATATAACTCATTTTCAATTGGCATCAGAGCAAGGTACTCCCTTGTTCTGTGTGATTTTGGTTTAATCGCCTGGAGTTTTAGTTATGTCGACCGTAGGTATGATCAAGGTCTCTGTTGGGTGTCCTACCTTCGATGGGACGGACTACCCCTACTGGAAGAATAAGATGCGAATGCATCTTGAGGCAATTGATAACGATCTCTGGTATGTTGTGGAAAATGGTGTTCCCTCCGTCTCACCCTCACTGAACGCTACCGATGTGAAGAGATTCAAGCAACTTGACTCTCAAGCGAAGAATATCATATGTGGCCATCTGAGTAAAGGACAGTATGGTAGAGTGAGTGCTTTGGAAACTGCTAAGCTTATCTGGGATAGGCTGTCCAAGGTCAATGAAGGAGTTTCAACTCAGCGTGACTCTCGAGTTGATGTTCTTCGAAATCTCTTCAACCGCTTCACAAGACTCGACAATGAAAATGTTTAGCAAACCTTCGATCGCCTCACTGACATCTCAAATGAGCTTCAAGCACTTGGTGCCACTGACATCACCGACCATGAGGTGGTGAAGAAATTGCTGAGATCGCTTGATTCCTCATTTGATACTCTGGGACTGATGATACAAGAGCGTGCTGATTACAAGTCACTTGACCCCGCTGATATCCTCGAGAGGCTAAACACTCATGAGTTACAGCTTGCTGAAAAGAGAGATCTCTATGGTTCGAGCTATGGCAGATCACGTGCACTGAAGGCCAAGGTAGTATCTGAGTCCGAAGATGAAGACTCTGGTAGCAGCCTTGGTGACCCCGAAGAACTAAGTCATGATCTAGTGCTGCTAGTGAAGAAATTCTAGAAGTTCTCAAGACGTGGTCAATTTGGAAAACCCTCAAGGAGCAATGATTCCTCATCCAGTGACTATAAGAAGAGGCTTTGTCACAAATGCAAGAAACCAGGACATTACATTCAAGATTGTCCTCAGTGGGAAAAGGAATCAAATAAGAAGTAATATAAGGATTACAGTTCTGATGATGCGAAGAAAAAGAAGAAGTCCTCAAAATCTTCATCATCAAAATCCTCGAAGTCTTCGTCTCACAAGAAGAGCAGCTCCAAGAAGGCTCGGGCATTCATTGGCAAGGAAATGGACTCTGAGGCTGAATCTGAAGAAAATGAAGCAGAAGAGGAATCTGATGATTCAGAGTCTGGTGTGGCGAGCCTAGCCCTCGCTACTGCATTCGTCAGCAAGCCCATCTTCACCTCTGAAGAAAGTGATCTCACCAACAAGGCTGATGAAGGCGGTGATGACTACGCTCCCACCTATTGCTTCATGGCAAAAGGCGCCAATGTACTCAAATACGCCTCCTCTGAATCTAGTGAGGATGAATCTGATGAAAATCTTAAGCCTAGCTACTCTAAACTTGCTAAGATTGCTGTGCAACAACAAAAGGCTTTTGAAAAGGTTCAAAACATGCTAGATAAAAGTGATGATATGTTGGGTGAAGAAATGGATCGCACTAAAGCCTTAACTTAAAATCTTCAGAGACTTCAGACCAGGTTTGATAACCTTCAAGGTCATCATAACACTCTCTTATCTGATCATGAGAAGCTTTCTTATGAATATCTTCAAAAGAAGCAAGATCTTGAAAAGCTAAGGGTGAGTTATGAAGATCTTCAGAAGGAGCGCGATTCATTGCTTGCTCAACAAATCAGCGATGCTCAGGAAGAATTTATTCCTCCATGTTTAAAATGCATTGAACGAGAATCTGCTAATTCCTCACCTAAATGCTCAAATGCTTCTAATGTTACAAATTCTTCACTTGTCTCTGCTATCACTAATTCCTCATCCGAGGACATTGCTAGTATCACTGACGATGCAGGGCTGAAGGAATTGTACATGACAGGCATGTACAAAAGCCTCAAAGGGCATCAGATTCTTTGTGATGTGCTTAAAAAGCAGATCCTCAACAGGAACCCTAGGAAAGAGGGTATTGCCTTTGAGAGGAAACTCAATGCTGATGGTACATATTGGAAGCCTGAGCAGTACCCCAAAACCTCATGGGTTGCTGCAAAGGGACCTCTAGTTGATCCATCTAATTTATCTGGCTATACATGTGATTCTTCTCATTCTTCTGATGAGTCATTTGACTCCAACTATAAACTGTTCAAAAATCAGAATGGTGAAGTATTTGCTAGATATGTTGGCACTAACTGCAGGAATGGTTCTCCTATGAAGAAAATCTAGGTTCCCAAAAAGTGCCTTGAAAGTCTTCAGGTGAATGTCCTCATGACACCACCTGTGAAGAAAAGGAACCCCAGATCAAATTCTTCATATGGACCAAATTCTTCATATGGATCCAAGTCCTCATACGGACCAAATTCCTCAAGGGGATCAAATTCCTCACATGGATCAAAGTCCTCATATGAACATCATCGTGCTAATAACTCTGTTTCGCAGGGAAGAGCCAAGGGCTATGAATATGAGCATTATTCTTCAAACTATTATGTTCATAAGTCCTCGAAGAATTTCTCTGCTTATTCATATGCTTACCCTAACCCCTCTTATGTGAAACGTAATGGTTTGGCCGCTATGCCACCATTCTCATATAGAGCTCGCAGAGTGATGAACTCTTTGCCACCCCTTCAGATGTGGGTGGTGAAGAAAAAGAACTAATCTCTTCTGCAAGGTCAGGTCTCCAGACGTACTGTAACGTCTGAAGAATTTGCTGGGGACCTGACAAACTGCCTGAAAGGACGCAGGCTAACCATGATGAAATGAACTTTCATTTCACACGTCCTTCCTCTGTTTTATCTGTCCTACTAATTGATGAAATTGATCTGATGAATTGTGATATCATATTCTTCACTGCTGAAGTATATGAGGTCGTAAGTTGCACTAATTCATCTGCAGGATGATCAACCCAAAGCCACTGAGTGGGTACTTGATAGTGGATGTACAAATCACATGACTGGTGACAAGAATCTTTTGATGGATGCTCCCGTATCATCGTCACATATGAAGCGTATCATCTTCGCTGATAAAAGCAAAAGTTAGGTATTGGGTCTAGGTAAAGTAGCTATCACAAAGGATCGACACATGGACAAAGTCATGCTTGTTGAGTCCTTAGGATACAACCTTATGTCTGTCTCAATGCTTTGTGATCTTGATATGGTTGTTGTCTTTGTCAAGTATCGTTGTGTTGTGATTATGGAAGCTGACAATTCCAAAGTCTTCGAAGGCTTTAGGAGAGGAGACTTGTATATTGTTGATTTCTCTGCAGATTCACAACCAGCCGTGTGCCTACTTGCAAAAGCTTTAGAAGGATGGCTATGGCATCGACGACTTGGTCATGCAGGCATGAGGAATTTGCACACGCTTGCGAAGAAGAATCATGTCATTGGCATTGAGAATGTCAAATTCCTCAAGGATCACTTATGCGGTGCCTGTGAAGCTGGAAAGATGACCAAGGCCAAGCATCCAGCAAAGACCATCATGACCACCACTCGTCCATTCGAATTGCTTCACATGGATCTCTTCGGTCCTAATCACTATTCCTCTATTTCAAATGAAGCATCTCAATATGGCTTTGTTATTGTTGATGATTACTCTCGTTACACATGGGTACACCTTGTCTCTTACAAAACTGAAGTGCAGGAAGTCTTCAAACGATTTTCCTTGAGGGCTTCAACCAACTTTGGTGTGAAGATCAAGCACATCAGAAGTGACAATGGCACTGAGTTCAAGAATTCGGGTTTCAATGAATATCTTGATGAACTTGTTATTACTCATGAGTTATCTGCTCCTTATACTCCTCAACAGAATGGCGTCGTGGAGTGCAAGAACAGGACTCCTGCTGAGATGGCTCGCACTATGCTCGATGAGTACAAAACCCCTCGTCGTTTCTGGGTTGATGCAATTGATACTGCGTGCGACATCATCAACAGAGTATATCTTCACAAATTCTTCAAAAAGACTGCCTATGAACTCCTCACTGACAAGAAACCCAATGTGAGTTATTTCAAAGTCTTCGGTGCTAAATGCTGGATTAGAGATCCTCACCACAATTCTAAATTTGCACCGAAAGCACATGAAGGTTTTATGCTTGGTTACGGAAAGGACTCGCACACCTACAGAGTCTTCAGCAATGTTCTTCACAAGATTGTTGAAACTGTAGATGTGCGGTTCGATGAGACTAATGGCTCGCAAAGAGAGCACCTACCTTCTGTGTTAGATGAACCAGCACCTGAGGACTCTATCAAGCACAAGGCTACTAAAGATGTCATTCCTACTAAAGAATCTGCTGAAGAATTCATTCCAGAACGTGAAGAACGTCGAGCTGATGCACCTGAAGAAAATGCTGAGGAAATTGATGCTGAAGAAAATGCTGATCAAATTCCTCAACAACAACCAGCTCACCCTCGCGTTGCAAAAGAAGTGCAAGTGGAGAAGATCATCGATGACATTAGAGCACCAGGTCCTCTCACACGCTCAAAAGCTTCACACCTATCTAACTTTTGTGGGCATTTTGCTTTTGTCTCTATCACAGAGCCCACTAAGGTAGATGAAGCATTTCTGGAGCCTGAGTGGATTCAGGCCATGCAAGAAGAATTACATTAGTTCAAGCTCAACAATTTCTGGGAACTAGTCAATCGTCCCGATCCTCGCAAGCATAACATCATTGGCACAAAGTGGATCTACCACAACAAGCAAGATGAAAATGGTGTTGTGGTGAGGAATAAGGCACGACTAGTAGCTCAAGGCTACACACAGGTTGAAGGAATTGATTTCGATGAAACTTTTGCACCTGTTGCTAGATTTGAGGCTATTCGCATATTACTTGCTTATGCTAACCATCATGATATCATCTTATATCAAATGGATGTGAAAAGTGCATTCCTCAATGGTAAGCTTGAGGAAGAAGTATATGTTGCTTAACCCCCAGGTTTTGAAGATCCAAAACATCCTGACAAAGTCTTCAGACTTAACAAGGCCCTTTATGGCCTCAAGCAGGCCCCACGAGCGTGGTATGATACATTGAAGGAATTCTTCATGAAGAAAGGCTTCACACCCGGTTCACTCGATCCCACTCTCTTTACTAAATCTTATGATGGTGAACTGTTTGTGTGCCAAATATATGTTGATGCTATCATCGTTGGATGTACTGACCAACGTTATAGTGATGAATTTGCCTATATGATGAGTGAAGAATATCAAATGTCTATGATGGGAGAGTTGAAATTCTTCTTAGGTCTTCAAATTCGTGAACAGCGCAATGGCATATTCATATCTCAGGAGAAATACCTCAAGGATGTCCTGAAGAAATTCGGCATGCAAGATTGCAAAGGCATCAAAATTCCTATGCCCACAAATGGTCATCTATGCACTGATGAAAATGGTACTGACTTCGATCATAAGGTGTACCGCTCCATGATTGGCTCTTTATTGTACTTATGTGCATCTAGGCCAGATATAATGCTGAGTGTTTGCATGTGTGCCCGATTTCAAGCTGCATCGAAGGAATCACAACATAAGGCTGTGAAGCATATTCTTCGATATCTAGCTCACACACCAACACTTGGATTATGGTATCCCAAGGGCTTGGATTTTGATCTCATTGGATATTCTGACTCTGACTATGCTGGTGACCGTGTGGACTGCAAGTCAACATCTGGTGCTTGTAATTTCCTCGGACGATCCTTGGTCTGTTGGTCCTCGAAGAAACAGAACTGCGTATCACTGTCTACTGCTGAAGCTGAGTACATTGCTGCTGGTTCTTGCTGTGCTCAACTGCTATGGATGAAGCAAACACTCAAGGACTATGGCGTCAACGTGAAGAATGTGCCTCTCCACTGTGACAATGAGAGTGCCATCAAGATTGCTCACAACCCAGTTCAGCACTCGAGGACAAAGCACATTCAGATTCGTCATCATTTTCTTCGTGATCATGTGTTGAAGGGCGACATTTCTATTGAGCATGTGAAGACTGAAGAATAGCTAGCTGATATCTTCACTAAGCCCTTGGATGAGAAGAGATTTAGCAAGTTACGGTGTGAGCTAAATATCTTAGAGTCTTCGAATGTACTTTGAAAAAGGCACTCATCCTAACACTTATGCAAAATTGATGACTTAGACATGCAACACATGAAGAAACGTTTTTCTTCAATTAATGAAGAATAACACTCTAAGTGTGAAGAAATAATGAAGAATTTGATTCTCATAACCCTACGACAATTGTACGCGGTGTCTGAAATCATCATTCTTATACGGTGGGTCACGCCACCACAAAAGTTGAAAATCTTCAATTTGATTTTTTTCCTTAGTTTTGAAATTCCTCAGTTGTTCAAATTCTTCAACTTTCGAAATCTTCACTTGTGCGGTCGTTTTTCTTCATTGGCTATATATATATATGAGTTTATGTCCTCTACAGCATTCACTTATAGCTATTTCTTCAAGTTGGTTTTTCTGCTAAGTGAATGTGATCGGACCCTTCCCCTCTATGCTATACTCAATCTAATCTATTCACAAATTCTTCATGTGCGTTCTAATTGAAACTCGTTCAAATTCTTCACTGTGTCCTTGTCAGCTGAAGAAATTGCGAACGGAACGTTAAAACAGATCTTATCCAAACTTTCGGCTTTGCCGCTCAAACCGTTCCGCATCCCACGATGCATTATTTTACTCACCCACGATCTTACACGATATCCACTACACAGTACGTGGGTGACACATGTCGTGAGAAGGAGAACGGGCAGGGGCACGTTCGTCCCAAATCTTCGGGCAAACAGTTTTTCACCATGCCTATAAATATCCCTGTCCCCTTCCTCACTTCTTTTACTCCGCTCGATCTCTCTCTCCCGCTCGAGCTTCCAAACCCTAGCGCCGCCGCTACTCCATCGTCGCCGGTGAGGAAGAGCTTCACTGCCTCGACCTCGTCGCCGTCGTACTCACGCCGACCGCGGAAATCTTCACCTCCGCCGCCGCCGTAGACGTCTTCCTCCGTCGAGTTAGGGCGTGGAAGATCTACATCGATGAACTCCACTGTTTCACCACACTGTTCGTTGTGTTGGGTAATTAAAAGTTACTTTTACTGCCCTCTTTGATTTGAAATTTTTCTACAAAATCTTCAAAGGTGTTTTACTCTTCAAATCCTCACACACAAAACACCTCACATATTATCTGTTCTTGATTCACTTCCCTAAGCATCAATTTCTTCAAGATTCCTCAATTGTGTGGATCCTCGATCTATACAACTCTGGAACCTAAGATATAGCGCGCTTAGTGAAATTCTTCAAGACGCATCTGGTCAAATTCCTCAAACTTGTTCTTTTTGAAAAACCCTCTGAGAACGCATATGACCTCTCCAAATTCCTCGCAACTATACTCTGTTCACAGGTACACATGTCCGCTGCTGAATCATTAGGTTCTCATCAACTTAGCTCGTTTGCAGCGTTCCTCGAAGAAAAGTTGCACACTTCTTCAGAAAATTCAATTGTTCAAATTCCTCAACTAAAGAAAATGGCTGAGGGTAAAAGGCCAGAGAAAGGAGGAAAGAAGCCCGAGGTCATGACTGCCTTTGAAATCCCTGAGGATTTATATAAAGATTACTGCACACCATCTGAGGAAGACAAAAATCAGCGCAAGGTGCGCATTCATAGGATTGAACGGAGATGGGCACGTGAATGGAGGGAGTACAGATATGTCACTCCAAAGTACATGAAGAAATTCGCACTGAATCCTCCATGCCCAAGAGCCCCATTGGCACCTAGCCAAGTGGCTGATCCCACTAGCGTCAAACGCGGTGAGGACTTTCCTGAAGAATGGGCCAAGCGCCAAGCCAAATTGGCAAGACCAGCCAGAGAAGTAGTGAGGAAATTCAACGAAGACTCTGCTACTGCTGCTGCTGCCACTAAGGCCTCTGTCAAGCCGAGGAAATCGATGCTCAAGAAGCCCACTCGAAAGCCAAGTGCTTCACCAGCAATGCCCTCACGGCCAAGTTCCTCTGCCGCGCCCTCACGGCCAGACACTTCAAAGTCTTCAAGGCAAATTCCTCAAGCTGCCCCTGCTCCTCCAAAATCCTCAGCACCTCCTCCAAAGTCCTCAGCTGATCCGACAAAGTCCTCAGCACCTGCGCATCTTGCCACGTGTCAAAGGATTGTAGGCGTCTCTATTGCCTCTGGTGTCTCAGCAAGTTCCTCAACTGCACCAAGTTCCTCAGGTGGACCCTCTCTACTGAAGAAAAAGGCTACTGCTGGACGCGGTACTCGCCCAAGTCCTAAGAAGAAGCAGGTAGTCTTCAGTGTACCATCTGATGATGATGAAGCTGATGAAGAAGAACTTGCTGAAATCATCAGAGATAGGCAAGAAAGAGCCGCTAGAGCCAAAGGCACTCCTGTGCCACTGCTGTTGGATCCAAGGGCGATCTTCGGTTACATCAATCTCTGGCATAAGGATCGCAACACACCTATGCCTGACTTCAAGCTGACACCTGGCCAAAGTCACATGCTGACTCACTTCATCCAAGAGGAGAAGTGGAAATATGATAGGGCCAGGCAGATCAAGAAATCACAGTATAGGAAAGAGAAACTGCTGAGGAAAAATGTCCTCACAATGAAACCTGAAGAACTCATCAAGATGCAGGCTGGCATCAAAACCCTCAGCGATGAATTTGATGCTTACTATGCTGACTGGGAAGGAGCAAACGCCAGGTTTGTGAGACTGACTGAGAAATTCACAAATGTTGCAGCCCCTTCGCAACAAGAAATTCCTCAAGCACAGCCCACTGAAGAACACTGTCGGTGTCAAAACCGGCGGATCTCGGGTAGGGGGTCCCGAACTATGCGTCAAGGCCGGATGGTAACAGGAGACAAGGGACACGATGTTTTTACCCAGGTTCGGGCCCTCTCGATGGAGGTAATGCCATACTCCTGCTTGATTAATATTGATGATATGGGTAGTACAAGAGTAGATCTACCACGAGATCAACGAGGCTAAACCCTAGAAGATAGCCTATGGTATGATTGTGTATGAAGATGATTGTCCTACGGACTACAACCCTCCGGTTTATATAGACACCGGATAGGGTTAGGGTTACACAGAGTCGGTTACATAGGTAGGAGATCTTGAATATCCGCATCGCCAAGCTTGCCTTCCACGCCAAGGAAAGTCCCCTCCGGACACGGGACGAAGTCTTCAATCTTGTATCTTCATAGTCCAGGAGTCCGGCAGAAGGTATAGTCCGGCTACCCGGACACCCCCTAATCCAGGACTCCCTCAGTAGCCCCTGAACCAGGCTTCAATGGCGACGAGTCCGGCACGCAGATTGTCTTCGGCATTGCAAGGCGGGTTCCTCCTAAGTCCTTCATAGAAGATTGTAAACACCAAAAATAGTGTCCGGCTCTGCAAAATAAGTTTCCACATATTGCCATAGAGAGAATAACATTAACACAAATCAAATCTGCTGACGTATTCCGCAGTGCATCATCACACTATGGCCAAGTTCTTTATGAATCGTTTTTACTTTTCCACCTCAGCACGTTTTGCGAGGCGGTTTCCTTGGCACGCCCCGTCGAAGCAGAGATCGTGTGCCCTTTTTACGGGATTCTCATCAATACGGACGTGGGTAACCCAACCGCGCCATTTACCACGGCGCTTGGGAGGCAAGCGAGTTTTATTAGGCAGGTGGGGATGCATAACCGCATCCGCCCATATAAGGGGATAAGGATCCACCTTTTTACCTACGCCTTCTTCCTCCTTTGCCAATCCATCTCTTGCGCACTCGAGCTCCAGCGCCCAAGCCCGCTCTTTTCACCTCAACCTTCTCCAACAATGTCCGGAGAAGGAGGCAAGTGGATGGTCTCCTCCGTTACGGAGGCCCAAGTAAAAAAGCTAAGGAAGGCCGGATACCTGCACAAGGACATCCCGCACTGGCTTCCCGAGAAGGGGCAGCTTCTCCCCACCCCAAGGCCCCATGAGAGGGTAGTTTTTCTTCCCCACTTTCTCCGCGGACTGGGTTTCCCACTCCACCCATTTGTCCGGGGACTCATGTTCTACTACGGCCTGGATTTCCACGATCTGGCCCAAACTTCATCCTCAACATCTTGACATTTATCGTCGTGTGTGAGGCCTTCCTCCGCGTCCGCCCCCATTTCGGCCTCTGGCTCAAGACCTTCAACGTCAAGCCCAAGGTGGTGCGCGGTAGCCAAGCGGAGTGCGGAGGCGCCTTGGCGGGCAAGATGGCCAACGTCCTATGGTTCGAGGGCTCCTTTGTGGAGACCCTAAAGGGGTGGCAAGCAGGGTGGTTTTACATCACCGAGCCACGCGATCCGAAATGGGTCGCAGCCCCCGAGTTCTGATCCGGACCCTTCACGCGGCTAGTGTCCTGGAAAGGGACGGGCATGTCGTGGGGCAACGGAGAAGAGGTGACCGGATTGCAAACTTGCATCCAGTCCCTGGTGAACAAGCCAATCCGGCTTGTTAATATAGTCCAGGTTATGCTCGTCCGCCGGATCCTCCTGTGCCAACAACAGGGCTTCAATTTGTGGTAGTTCGACCCGGCGCAGCACCCAACCCTTAACAGGCTCTTCGACATGACATACGAAGATGCTTGGAAGGGGCTCTTCAAGGGCGCCGAGGCTCCCGCATCCGCCTCCGAGGATCGCGGATACAACTCGCAGTGTCACGCTAGCGAGGTAAGCTAGCTTCACCTTTTTACAGGGTATTAAGCTCTGTTTTCCTTTCACAGTTTGACTCTGTGCGGGATCTAAACTCCTGCTCCTTTGACAGGCTTGGCAGGCGATATCCGGACCAATTAACTGTCCGGCTCCCCTGCCCGAGGACCCAGCCCCTATGCTCCTAGTGAAGCTGCTGATTCCGGCACCTTATGTGGTGCCGGAGAAGAAGGTCAAGAAGAAGAAGACCACGGGGACTCGAAAGAGTGCCCGTAACATGGTGGTGTCGGACTCGTCGTCTGACGAGTCCGAGACGCCCTCCTCCCGTGAAAACGAGGAGGAGGAGGAAGAAGAAAGCTCTCCCCCCAGCGGAGGGAGAAGAGGAGAAGAAGGCCGCCCCAACAGGGGAGGCCGAGGGGTCTAGGAAAAGGAAGACCCCTCCGCCGGACTACTCCCACGACGCCGAAGAGAGCGAAGAGGAGTGGCCGAACAGGGCCAAGCGTCCGACGACATCGTAAGTTCGGATATCAGAGTAACTCATGATGTTCCTTTGTTGCACAGCTTTCCTTAATGTCGAATGTAATTATGCAGCCCGCCCCAGGCCGAATACAACGAATCGTCGGGCGGTTCCCTGGACTCATCGGACGTGAACTCAGTTCCGCCCGCTGTCTCCCCCCGCACTGCGGATGATGCCGAAGTGGCGTCGCGACAAGCTCCGGGGCAGGAGGAGGTGGTCCTGGAGGAGCCGCAAGGCAACCTCCCGGACTCCAGGAGTGAAGGGGACAAGACCCCCTAGGGCTCTAAGTCCGGCTTTGAGCCGGACACCATGCCGGAATCTTCAACAGTTCCGAGCCGCGGTAGGCGAACTCCTTCCAAAAGGAGCAAGCCTTCTAAGCCAGCGACTTCTGTCCAACCAGAGTCGCCGGACCATATGCTGGAGGTGCTTGACGGCGCCTCCATCGACAAGGGGCACCATACTATTATGAGTACGGTGATCCAAAAGGTTCAGTCCACCAAGAGCGGGCTGACTGAAGCTTGCGCTAGCCTTCTAACAGGCTTCAAGGTGAGTAAAAATATGTCAAAATATTACCACATAGACAGTAGCCCCTGATGCTCTGTTTGGCGTTCGGAAAGAAAAGCCGAATAGAGGATCTATTAATTTTCGCAGGAGTCTAACAATAAAGAGTCAATATGTGTATGCAGGCTTCGCTGCTATCCACCACCGCACTGACTGCGCAGGTGGATGTCCTAAAAAAGGACCTCGGGCGGACCGAGCAAGAGCTCGGCCTTGTCAAACATCGGCTCGAGGAAAAGGAAGGTAAGAAATACCTTACAGAAAAAGGTGCCTATAGAGAGGCGTGATTGCAAAAAATAACAGGATCATACTGCTTATTATAGGGGCCACAACTAAGGTGGCGACCCTCAAGCAGGCGCTATCTGAGGCCGAAAAGAAAATGACCAAGGAGCGCACCGAGCGAGAAAGACTTGGGGCTCAGGTCGGCGAGGTGCAGCAAGAGCTGCAGGCTCTCATGAAAAAACATGAGAGCTTGGAGCTTGAGTCAAAGGTGCAATCATCCGAGCTCGCGTCGGCCCTAGAGACCGCCAAGGGTGCCAAGGCCGAAGCCCATAAGGCCCTCCAAGAGTTGGTGGAGATGAAAAAGATAGCAGTGGGTAAGGCATTCTTAATGCAAAGTAGAAATATAAAAGTAAACTACTTGTCACTTACCCGAATCCGGAGTTCTCCAGGGGCGTTCGCAGATCTTCCCCGCAGCATTTCCGACGCCGCTGCATTCTACCAAGCTGAAGAGGGCAGCTCGACGGAGAGTGTGTTCTGGTCTTAGTATTCTGAGCCCGGACACCCTGTACCCCTGAGCGACGAGCTGAAACAGCTGGTCGAGCTCCACAAGGCGGCCGAACAGGCCATGTAGGGCTTCATAGTTCGGTTGTGGCCCGGAGAGGCCCTGCCCGGGAGCTATTTCGGGCTGGTGCGGCGGCTGGTAGAGGCCTGCCCAAGGCTCGAGGTCATCAAGCACTCCGTCTGCATCGAAGGTGCCCGTCGGGCCCTTGCCCGCGGTAAGGTGCACTGGGGTAAGCTGGACAGAGAGAAGCTTGTGAAGGACGGGCCGCCGGTGGGGAAGGAGCATCGCAAGCCCGAGAACTACTACAAGGATGTTCTTGCGGGTGCCCGCCTTGTGGTGGATGAATGCACCAAAGATGTAATTTTTGAATGAACTCGCTCGTGTTTATGCTGTGCGCTGAAAACTTGTTCATATGCGCTAAGCAATGCTTATTGAATTTAAAATATTATTTTCTGTGCGGCCGTTTATCAAATAATTGAGAGATGGCCAGTCGTCGGCTTCTGCCCCTGTGCCACTAGTGCTGGGGTGTTCGGGATAAACCTGAGCACTCTTTTTCCCATGGTTGGGTCCTTCTAGGGAGGCGCTCAGCACAACGAACCAGGCAATCGGACTATAATGCTTGAACACTCTCACTTAGCCATAGAACTTTATAATTTTAAATTTCGACGAAGCCCCTAGTTCGGAAGACCGAGTTCGGGGCGCTATCCACGCCTTTGGCCGGACAAAGCCAGCTCCTCGCTCGAAGCGGCATAAGTCTTTAGGGACTCGAAAAACCTCTCGAACAACGACCGGTCTCTCGCCTCATCATGACAGTCAGTTTTAGCTTTCTCCACTGAGGTGCTTAACCCAGCTGAACCGGGGCACAATCGCAGTGGTTCTCCTAGTGCTACCTTAGCCGATATAGCGGAACGTAAGGCACCAAAACATAGGAGCCGGGCAAACCCAACTATTGACCCAAATCATGATTCGGAGCCGATGCATATAGTGCTATAAGTTCGGGGTGCCGCACTTGTGAAAGTGGATGGACTTCTCACACCATAATAAGGGGTACTGAAGCCCCTAGCGTATTTTCCATACCATGATGTACGGGTGCGGTCATGTCATTTAATGAACATATATATGAAAAGAGGATAATGCAAAAAATAGACAAAAAGCTATGCATTGTTTATAGAGAGGCTATTTATCAGAGCCGAACGATACAAGTAGTGCGATAAGCAAAAATATATTGGACTATTTAACATGTCCTGTCCAGGGGCAGGCCGTGGAATTGTATTCAAAATAGGTATACTGCTCGTAACAGAGACCACCTGTGAGTTCCATAATGCGGCATGGACTTGTCTGCTTCGCTGGATCTTGCATCGTTTGTGCGGCAGTCGAATTGCCGAACAGGTCGTCCGAAGTGTGGAGTCCTGAAAGTAAGAAAAAAGAATTCGGCAGCCCCTGGTACGTTTTAAGCCGTATTTTGGGCATGCCGTTATTGTGCCCCTTCCCCTGTGCCCATGGTATTTCAAGGGCCTAGTTATGTACGCGAGGCACTATTTTCGCTATATCGCGAGGGCCGGGGTTGGGGCCGCATTGCTACGCCTGCTCAGAACATGCTAGGCGGTCTTGTTGTAGGTTACTCCGGGCGCGCTTGGCAGTGTCCAACTTTTTAACGGCCGGACTAGGGAATTGCCTAAGAAGGCTGCTTTGTACTTCCTCTGCGAGAGCCGCCGTGTGCTCCTCCGTACGGAGGGAGCGTTCGGTGTTTCCGTTGACCGTGATCACTCCTCGAGGGCCTGGCATCTTGAGCTTGAGGTATGCATAGTGCGGCACCGCATTGAACTTTGCAAATGCGGTTCATCCGAGCAGAGCGTGATAGCCACTTCGGAACAGGACTATATCGAAGATTAACTCTTCACTTCGGAAATTATCCGGAGATCCGAAGACCACGTCAAGTGTTACCGAGCCTGTACAATTGGCCTCTACACCTGGTATAACGCCTTTAAAGGTCGTCTTTGTGGGCTTAATCCTTGAGGGATCGATGCCCATTTTCCGCACTGGATCCTGGTAAAGCAGGTTCAGGCTACTGCCGCCGTCCATGAGGACTCTTGTGAGATGAAATCCGTCGATGATTGGGTGGAGAACCAATGCGGCAAAGCCGCCATGACGGATGCTAGTTGGGTGGTCCCTTCGATCAAAAGTGATCGGGCAGGAAGACCATGGGTTGAACTTTGGGGCGACTGGCTCCATCGCGTATACGTCCCGTAGCGCATGCTTTCGCTCCCTCTTGGGAATGTGGGTTGCGTATATCATGTTCACCGTCCGCACTTGTGGGGGAAACCCCTTCTGTCCATTATTGTTCGGCGGCCTGGGCTCCTCCTCGTCATTGCTATGCAGCCCCTTGTCTTTGTTTTCGGCTCTTAACTTGCTTGCCTGCTTGAACACCCAACAATCCCTGTTGGTGTGATTGGCTAGCCTTTTGGGGGTGCCATGGATCTGGCACAAGCGGTCGAGTATTCGGTCCAAACTGGACGGGCCCTGAGTATTCTTTTTGAATGGATTTTTCCGCTGACCGGATTTATAGCCTCTAAATCCGGCATTAACTGCCGTATCTTCATTGCTATCGCTGCTAACGCGGTGCTTTTGCTTATTTCGACGTGTCCTGCCACTTTTGTCCTTGGTATCCGAATTACCAGGGTTCTTTGATAAGTTGTTGCTGCAAGCTAGCCAACTATCTTCTCCCGCGCAAAAGCGGGTCATGAGTGTTGTGAGGGCTGCCATAGATTTCGGCTTTTCCTGTCCCAGGTGCCAGGCAAGCCACTCATCGCGGATGTTATGCTTGAAGGCTGCTAGGGCCTCTGCGTCCGGACAGTCGACTATCTGGTTTTTCTTTGTTAGGAACCGTGTCCAGAATTGCCTGGCCGATTCTACTGGCTGTTGAATTATGTGGCTTAAGTCGTCGACGCTCGGCGGTCGCACATAGGTGCCCTGGAAGTTGTCGAGGAATGCGGCTTCCAGGTCCTCCCAAGAACCGATTGAGTCCGCTGGCAGGCTGCTAAGCCAATGCCGGGCCGGTCCTTTGAGTTTGAGCGGGAGGTATTTGATGGCGTGTAGATCATCGCCACGTGCCATGTGGATGTGAAGGAGCTAATCCTCGATCCATACCGCCGGGTCTGTAGTGCCATCGTATGATTCGATGTTTACGGGTTTGAAGCCCTCTGGGGTTTTATGATCCATTACTTCATCTGTGAAGCATAATGGGTGTGCGGCGCCCCTGTACTAGGCTATATCTCGACGCAGCTCGGAAGAGCTATGTCTGTTGTGTTCGGCCCGACCGGATTTGTTATTTCCGGAGTGAGGATCATCGTCACGTGTCGTCGGGCGCCTGCGCGATCCATAGATCGACCTTTTTTGTCTTGCCTTGTCCTCTAGTACGTCTCGCAGGTCTGGCGCATTTTCCCGTGCCTTAGTTGAGCGGCGTTGGGGCATGGCTTGGGTGGAGTGCCGACAGGCCTCTCTGCCGCGGCCGCGAGGTGGCCGGTCTGCCATGTTGTGCGCTGGTGATATAGGCGCTTCCTCCTCTGATTGGGGTAGCGGCCTGTGCTTTGGGTAACTCTTGGAGGGGCGCTCGAGTTCATACTCTTCGGCCGGAAGGACTTCAGTCCATCTATGAGGTAGCAAATCTTGATCAACTCTAAGCTGTTGCTGCTTTTTCTTTAGGCTGTTTGGCGTGGCTAGAAGCCTGCATTTGAAACGCTCTTGTTCGGCGGGGTCTCATGGTACGACTAATTCGTCGTCATCGAGGCTTGCCTCGTCTTCGGAGGGAGGCATATAGTTATCATCCTCAACCTCTCGTTCTGCCGCTCTCTCATGAGGGCTGGCTTCTCCATCTTCCTGCGCCGAATCTTGCTGGGTTGGGTGTTCTTCGGCGCTATCCGGGGTACTATTATCTCCCGTGCCGGAATCACCGTTTTTGCTTTGGCGGGATTTAGAGCGGCGCCGCTGCCGCCGGCGCTTTGGCTGTTTCTTGGAGGTGTCATCCCCCGCTGTTCCATCGCCATCTCCATCATATGACGAGGTGGCCTTCCAGCGCCCTACAGGTGCTGGTTCCTGTTCGTCTCCTACCTCGTCGTCCATACCGTCGAAGTCTTCGGAGCCGAAGTCAAGCATGTCGGTTAAATCGTCGACAGTGGCTACAAAGTGGGTGGTGGGTGGGCTTTGAATTTCTTCATCGTCCGTATCCCATCCTTACTGACTGTAATCAGGCCAGGGCTCTCCTGATAAAGAGAGAGACTTGAGAGAGTTCAGGATGTCGCCAAAAGGCGAGTGCTGAAAGATATCCGCGGCGGTGAACTCCATTATCGGTGCCCAATCGGATTCGATTGGTGGGGGCACGGGGGGTTCGGAGTCCGGAGAAGATTCCGGACCCTCAGAGTCACGGGTCACGTGGAGTGCGGGGCTGGCGTTCGGCTCGATCGCCTTTGAGATTGCGGCCCCCAAGGCAATGTCCAACCGCTCATCCTCGATTGACGCAATAGGCTCCGAATTAAGGGTCGGAACTGGTGCGCGTGCGGCCTCCAGGACACTGTTCGGAGGCAGAGCTAGATCGTGCCCGTCGAGATAGTGCGGCGCGCTTGGCTGTGGCTCGAACCCGTCAAAGATCAAGTCTCCGCGGATATCAGCCGTGTAGTTTAAGCTTCCAAACCGGACTTGATGGCCAGGGGCGTAGCTTTCGATCTGCTCCAGGTGACCAAGCGAGTTGGCCCGCAGAGCGAAGCCGCCGAAGACGAAGATCTTCCCGGGGAGAAAAGTCTCGCCCTGGACTTCATCGTTGTTGATGATCGAAGGAGCCATCTGGCCTAAAGGCAACGACACAGAGGAACTCCCAATGAAAGCACCAATGTCGGTGTCAAAACCGGCGGATCTCGGGTAGGGGGTCCCGAACTGTGCGTCAAGGCCGGATGGTAACAGGAGACAAGGGACACGATGTTTTTACCCAGGTTCGGGCCCTCTCAATGGAGGTAATACCCTACTCCTGCTTGATTAATATTGATGATATGGGTAGTACAAGAGTAGATCTACCACGAGATCAAGGAGGCTAAACCCTAGAAGCTAGCCTATGGTATGATTGTGTATGAAGATGATTGTCCTACGGACTACAACCCTCGGGTTTATATAGACACCGGATAGGGTTAGGGTTACACAGAGTCGGTTACATAGGTAGGAGATCTTGAATATCCGCATCGCCAAGCTTGCCTTACATGCCAACGAAAGTCCCCTCCGGACACGGGACGAAGTCTTCAATCTTGTATCTTCATAGTCCAGGAGTCCGGCAGAAGGTATAGTCCGGCTACCCGAACAGCCCCTAATCCAGGACTCCCTCAAACACGCCAGCACCGCTGATGACTTTTCGGTTGCTGAAGAAAATGCTAGTTCCAGGGCTGATGACTTCATTCCAGCCACTGAAGAAATTGCCAGGGCATCCACTAGTGGTGCGCCTGAAGAAACTGAACAAGTCAGGGCAACTGCATCAGTTGCGCCTGAGGAAATTCAACTAGATTCCTCAGCTCCACCTGCGCCTACACCAACTCCTGTCCTTCCATCTGCATCAGATGTGAAGAAGACCAAGGCTGCAGAGCGAGCTGCAGTGAAGAAAAGGAAAGCATCAAATGCTTCAGAATCTTCAGCTCCCAAGAAGATGAAGCCGATGACCAGCTCGTTTGCAAATCCCATTGATGTTGTTCTAATCTCATCTATGCCATCAAAGGACCTTGTTCCTTTTGGTGAAGACTATGAGATCCCAAGTGGATCAGATGAAGAAACTCAAGCTACTTCCTCAGAGCAGATTGATGAAGAAATTGAAGTGGATGGAATCCCTTCAACCCCAGTGGTCTCACCACCAATGCCTCAGTTTACTGCTGAAGAGGCTGGTGTTGAAGAATTAGAGGATGAAGATGTGGACATTGGAAGCACAACTCCATTGATGAATGACGACTTTTGGGAAAGTCAGCATCCCAATTCTCCACTCTTCACTCCACTGCAGCAAATTCCTCACTCCCCTGCACCAACTGTACCGATGGGCTCTGAAGAAACTCATCCCACTGCATCTATGCATGAAGAAATTCCAGCCACTAGTGCTGAAGAAACTGCTGCTACTGCTGAAAAGGTGACTGCACCTGAGGAAGAACCTGAAATTCCTCAGCCTGAAGAACCAGAGATCGCGATTCCTGAGGTAGTGATGCAACTCACTGACACTCCTCTGCCCAAGCCAAAGGATCCGTTCTCACGAAAGCAAAAGTTCAAGGCTGAAGACTTCTTTTGCGAGCACGTGTTCTTCACCAAGTATAATCCATATGACTCTGCTCGCATAAGGAAGAGGCATTTCTGGACTGCAAGTCAAGCAAACTTCTATTCCTCAGTGCTTTTCAACAAAGACAAAGTCTTCGACCATGCCCATATTCCTCACGTGGATATGGAGTCCATGCCGTGCTTCACGCCAGTCCTCAGTGTTCTCTATGATGCAGGACTGCTCAATTTCTGCACTGACATATGCGATTGGAATGAAGAACTCATTCTTCAATTCTACGCAACGCTGCACATCACCGGCAACTCTGAAGATGTGAATTCGTGGGTTCTGGACTGGATGACTGAGAACACACATTATAAGGCCCCAGCATCTGAATTGCTTCGTGCACTTCCTCTGAGTCCACCCCTTGAAGATGCACGTTGTGTTTACAACGAACCTGAGCTTTCAAATCACTATATGCAAGTGCTGATGAAGCCTTTCAAGCCAGGGCAGGCCCCTCGAACCAAATTCCTCATCAAGGAATTGTTGTATGTGCCGCAGACTGTCTATCGCATTCTAACGAAGACTATGAGTCCTATCAAAGGCCACGACTCGAGTGATGAAGAAGTCGTTGGCATCATGAAGAATATGCTTTTCAACATCATTCATGGCGTTCCCGTCAACTTCCATGATTTCTTCATGAGGACTCTGGCCAACATTGCTATGTCGCCATTTGAGCTGAAGCCTTATGCGCCATGGATTATGAGATTCATCAGGACAAGGTCTTCACTCAATTACAAAGCTGAAACTCTGAACCACTGCAGCTACTTGCCCCCTATTGAAGTCCTCAAAAGGACATTTTCCTCAGCTGAAGAAAAGGGCAAAGCTACTGCTGTGATAGATGAAGGCATTTGTCCATTGGATGGTCAATTTCGCAAGGTTGCATCTTATTCCACCAATGATGACTCTGCCACCCATGACTCTGCCGCAAACACTGCCAAGCCAAATCCTCAAGCCACAGCACCCAGGGTGATGACTGATCATGAATTACTCCTCAGTCATCATCAAAAGGTTGATCGCAATCACAAATGGGTCAAGCGTCAGTTTGGTTCAATTCTTCACAACATGACTTCAACACACAATGCAGTGAAGAAAAACCACTACTACCTTCATGAAACCCTCAACCACACCTAGGCTGTTCTATCTCAAGTCTACAACGCTGATGATCTGAAGAAAATGGGTCTCAACGAAGAATTTGCCTGGTCTGCACCTCCTCCGAAGAAATACAAGAAGGTCCCAGTTCCTTCTTTGGTGGCCTGCTCCTACTCTTCATCGCGCGACACTGATGAACATGAAGACTTGGACGACACTGCGGCAGGCCCTACTTCAACAACCAACCCCAACAACGCTGGCGCTCCTTCATCAACTTGATTATCTTCAGGGGCGTTAGTCCTCAGTTTCGATCCTTTTGGTCATTTGATGACAAAGGGGGAGAAATCTGAGTTAGTGTTCAAGCGGGTCTATAATAAAGGGCATTTTTTTTGCTAAGTTACAACTCTCGTTCTTCCGAAACTTTTATTGGATCGAGTTGTAATCTTGAACCCGATGGTGATCTGATACTTTTGATGCACTATGCTCTGATTTGATACACTATTCTGCATGCTTATTCCTCACTAATATTATTGCACACATGCTGAATTACATCAGACACCATATTTCATCATGCATTTCAAATTCTTCATATTATATATCAAATGCGTGTATGAATTACAAGATATAGGGGGAGATCTCCATGATTCATCTCTTCAAGTGTGCATTGCTTCAAAAGCAAATTCCTCACTATGCACATCTTCAGGGGGAGTTCTTCTATATCTTGTAATCAATTTCCTCAATTTCAGTATTTACACTTCATATATTTATCCCCATTGAAAACTTAACCTATATTGTCATCAATCACCAAAAAGGGGGAGATTGTAACTGCATCTAGTGCCCCTTAGTGATTTTGGTGTATTGAAGACTTATAGGTTAAGTATCTAATGTGTTTATAAGTGTACACAGGCCTATAAGTCTATGAGGAGTTTGATATTTACAGAGAAAGTCGACCCCTAAAAATGAAGTTCTTCGACTAAAGACTTTGATATACCGAAGACTTTCTGAAGACTTTGAAAGTGAAGAAATTGGTGTGACCTTGAAGACTTGGTATTCATTCGAGGAACATGAAGCGTGAAGACTTTTGTTTTCGTAGTTTCATTTCTTCTTTCTTGAGTCATAGGAAACACCGTACTGTTAAAGGGGGTCGAGGAAATACTAAGGAGAAAATTTTCATGTGATGCTCAACTCAAATCCTACACCTACCAATCCCTTCGAGTGAAGCCATTGGAAATCTCATACAGTTCAGTCAATTTCTCCAGTGACAGAGACGCAGTTCTTCTGGTCACTCAGGACTTTGCTCTGACTGAGGAGTTAGGAATTCGCCAGTGCGAATTGCCTACACTGTGAGGAACATGATAGCCCTGAGGAATTTGTACCTCAAATTTCCGGCCGTTGCTGTGCTACGCGGCAGCTGTCCCAAAATATCTTGTCCACCTAACGGTCATATCATTGAATGGCATTTATGTCTTATCATGTCGGGCTGCTCCCTAGGCTATAAATAGCCGCCCCTACAACCACTAGCTGGTTGGCTGCTCCGCAAGAACTTGACACTTGTCATTTGAGAGCAACCCATCCTCCGAGGACTTTGAGCGAAAATCATCAAGTGAGGAAAATCCAAACCCAAACCCAAAACACCTACAAACCCAAAGTGATTGAGCATCACTGAAGAGATTGATCCTGCGTGGATCCGACGCTTGTTACCTTTGAAGACTGTGCTTCTTCCAGACGGTTAGGCGTCAAGGTCTAGAGCATCCAAGAGGAATTGTGGATCGCCAAGTGACCGAGTTTGTGAAGGTTTGGAAGTCACCTGAAGACTTACCACGAGTGATTGGGCGAGGACTGTGTGTCCTTAGCTCAAGGAGAATACGGTGAGGACTGTGTGTCCGGGACTGGGTGTCCTCGATTTTAAATACTCAGCCGTTCCAACTAGATGTACAACTGAGACAGCAGTTGGAACTGGTCTACCAAATCATTGTCTTCACCAAGCCAACTGGTTCTATTTCCTCAACACTTTCATTTCCTCATTACCGTGTTGTGTATTTGTTCATATCTGTGTTTGAAGACTTTGACTGAAGACTTTCTCAACTTCCTCAGTTCAATTTCTTCAGTATATTTTGTCTTCATCTAGTGTTATCCTGTGTTTACACTTTCTGTACTATGTGTTTGTCTTCACTTCATCATGATGACTATGCTTGGATTCTGTTATGTTTTCATCTGAGTACTTATTTCGCTGCTAGTAGTTCTTTGCTAAGAATTTCCTCACTAGCAAATTCCTCAGTGAAGAATTTCATAAAAATCGCCTATTCACCCCCCCTCTAGTCAATATAACTCACTTTCATCCCTTTCTTTCCCTTTGCCCTTTTCTTGAAACTAGTGGTCTTGTCAATCATCAACACTTGATGCTCTTTCTTGATTTCTACCTTCATTGATTTCAACATCACGAAGAGCTCGGGAATCGTTTTCGTCATCCCTTGCATACTATATTCATCACGAAGTTCCAGTAACTTGGTGATGGTGACTAGAGAACTCTATCAATCACTATATTATCTGGAAGATTAACTCCCACTTGATTCAAGTGATTGTAGTACCCAGACAATCTGAGCACATGCTCACTGCTTGAGCTATTCTCCTCCATATTTTAGCTATAGAACTTGTTAGAGACTTCATATCTCTCAACTCGGGTATTTGCTTGCAATATTCACTTCAACTCCTGGAACATCTCATATGGCCCATGTGTTGGGGAACATAGTAATTTCAAAAAAAAATCCTATGCACATGCAAGATCATGGTGATGCATAGCAACGAGAGGGGAGAGTGATGTCCACGTACCCTCGTAGACCAAAAGCGGAAGCGTTATAACAACGCGGTTGATGTAGTCGTACGTCTTCACGGCCCGACCGATCAAGCACCGAAACTACGACACCTCCGAGTTCTAGCACACATTCAGCTCGATGACGATCGCCGGACTCCGATCCAGCAGAATGTCGGGGAAGAGTTCCGTCAGCATGACGGCGTGGTGACGATCTTGATGTTCTACCGTCACAGGGCTTCACCTAAGACCGCTACAATATTAACGAGGATTATGGTGGAGGGGGGCACCGCACACAGCTAAGAGATCAATGATCAATTATTGTGTCTGTGGGGTGCCCCCTGCCCCCGTATATAAAGGAGCAAGGGGGGAGAGGCGGCCGGCCTAGGAGGAGGCGCGCCGGAGGAGTCCTACTCCTACCAGGAGTAGGACTCCCCCCTTTTCCATGTTGGACTAGGACTTGGGGGGAAGGAGAGAGAGGGAAGGAAAGGGGGGTGGGCGCCCCCTCCTTGTCCATTTCGGACTTGGGAGGGGGGGAGGGGCGCGTGGCTGCCCCTTGGCCAACCTCTGCTCTTCCTCCACTAGGCCCATTAAGGCCCAGTAGCCTCCGGGGGGTTCCGGTAACCCCTCCGGCAATCCGATAAAATCATATCTTCACCCGGATCACTTCCGATATCCAAACATAGGCTTCCAATATATCAATATTTATGTCTCGACCATTTCGAGACTCCTCGTTATGTCCGTGATCACATCCGGGACTCCGAACAACCTTCGGTACATCAAAACATATAAACTCATAATGAAACTGTCATCGTAACGTTAAGCGTGCGGACCCTACGGGTTTGAGAACTATGTAGACATGACAGAGACACGTCTCTGGTCAATAACCAATAGTGGAACCTGGATGCTCATATTGTCTCCCACATATTCTACAAAGATCTTTATCGGTCAAACCGCATAACAACATACGTTGTTCCCTTTGTCATCGGTATGTTACTTGCGCAAGATTCGATCGTCGGTATCTCAATACCTAGTTCAATCTCGTTACCGGCAAGTCTCTTTACTCGTTACGTAATACATCATCTCACAACTAACTCATTAGTTGCATTGCTTGCAAGGCTTAAGTGATGTGTATTACCGAGAGGGCCTAGAAATACCTCTCCGATAATCGGAGTGACAAATCCTAATCTCGAAATACGCCAACCCAACAAGTACCTTCGGAGACACCTGTAGAGCACCTTTATAATCACCCATTTACGCTGTGACATTTGGTAGCACACAAAGTGTTCCTCCGGTAAACGGGAGTTGCATACTCTCATAGTCATAGGAACATGCATAAGTCATGAAGAAAGCAATAGCAACATACTAAACGATCGTGTGCTAAGCTAACGGAATGGGTCAAGTCAATCACATCATTCTCCTAATGATATGATCCCGTTAATCAAATAACAACTCTTTTGTTCATGGCTAGGAAACATAACCATCTTCGATTAACGAGCTAGTCAAGTAGAGGCATACTAGTGACACTCTGTTTGTCTATGTATTCACACATGTATTATGTTTCCGGTTAATACAATTCTAGCATGAATAATAGACATTTATCATGATTTAAGGAAATAAATAATAACTTTATTATTGCCTCTAGGGCATATTTCCTTCAGTCTCTCACTTGCACTAGAGTCAATAATCTAGATTACACAGTAATGATTCTAACACCCATGGTGCCTTGGTGTTGATCATGTTTTGCTCGTGGAAGAGGCTTAGTCAACTGGTCTGCAACATTCAGATCCGTATGTATCTTGCTAATTTCTATGTCTCCCACCTGGACTAAATCCCGGATGGAATTGAAGCGTCTCTTGATGTGCTTGGTCCTTTTGTGAAATCTGGATTCCTTCGCCAATGCAATTGCACTAGTATTGTCACAAAAGATTTTCATTGGACCCGATGCACTATGTATGACACCTAGATCGGATATGAACTCCTTCATCCAGACTCCTTCATTTGCTGCTTCTGAAGCAGCTATGTACTCCGCTTCACACGTAGATCCCGCCACGACGCTTTGCTTAGAACTGCACCAACTGACAGCTCCACCGTTCAATATAAACACGTATCCGCTTTGCGATTTAGAATCGTCCGGGTTAGTGTCAAAGCTTGCATCAAAGTAACCATTTACGATGAGCTCTTTGTCACCTCCATAAACGAGAAACATATCCTTAGTCCTTTTCAGGTATTTCTGGATGTTCTTGACCGCTGTCCAGTGATCCACTCCTGGATTACTTTGGTACCTCCCTGCTAGACTTATAGCAAGGCACACATCAGGTTTGGTACACATCATTGGATACATGATAGAGCCTATGGCTGAAGCATAGGGAACATCTTTCATTTTCTCTTTATCTTCTGCAGTGGTCGGGCATTGAGTCTTACTCAACTTCACACCTTGTAACACAGGAAAGAACCCTTTCTTTGCTTGATCCATTTTGAACTGTTTCAAAACTTTGTCAAGGTATGTGCTTTGTGAAAGTCCAATTAAGCGTCTTGATCTATCTCTATAGATCTTAATGCCAAATACGTAAGCAGCTTCACCGAGGTCTTTCATTGAAAAACTCTTATTCAAGTATCCCTTTATGCTATCTAGAAATTCTATATCATTTCCAGTCATCCACATATAATATCAGAAATGCTACAGAGCTCCCACTCACTTTCTTGTAAATACAGGCTTCTCCAAAAGTCTATATAAAACCAAATGCTTTGATCACACTATCAAAGCGTTTATTCCAACTTCGAGAGGCTTGCACGAGTGCATAAATGGATCGCTGGAGTTTGCACACTTTGTTAGCTCCCTTTGGATCGACCAAACCTTCTGGTTGCATCTTATACAACTCTTCTTCCAGAAATCCATTCAGGAATGCAGTTTTGACATCCATCTGCCAAATTTCATAATCATAAAATGCGGCAATCGCTAACATGATTTGGACAGACTTAAGCATCGCTACGGGTGAGAAGGTCTCATCGTAGTCAATCCCTTGAACTTGTCGAAACCTTTCGCAACAAGTCGAGCTTTGTAGACAGTAACATTGCCGTCAGCGTCAGTCTTCTTCTTGAAGATCCATTTATTCTCAATTGCTTGCCGATCATCGGGCAAGTCAACCAAAGTCCACACTTTGTTCTCATACATGGATCCCATCTCAGATTTCATGGCTTCTATCCATTTTGCGGAATCTGGGCTCACCATCGCTTCTTAATAGTTCGTAGGTTCACCATGATCTAGTAGCATGACTTCCAGAATAGGATTACCGTACCACTCTGGTGCGGATCTTACTCTGGTTGATCTACGAGGTTCAGTAACAACTTGATCTGAAGTTTCATGATCATCATCATCAACTTCCTCACTAATTGGTGTAGGTGTCATAGAAACCGGTTTCTGTGATGAACTACTTTCCAATAAGGGAGCTGTCGGATTTCGGGTTCCGGCAAACCCTTGACGTTCAAACACTGGGGTGCGCGCGGAGATTTTGCCTCCTACCTGCCTGAACCCCACCGCCTCGCTAAGATCTAAGCTATGGAAAGAACAGCACAAGAGACACAGGGTTTATACTGGTTCGGGCCACCGTTGTGGTGTAATACCCTACTCCAGTTTGTGGTGTGGTGGATTGCCTCTTGGGCTGATGATGATGAGCAATACAAGGAAGAACAGCCTCGCAAGGGTCTGTTCTTGGCTGGGGCGATGAACTGCTAGGAGGAGTTCAGTCGCCGTTCTCTCTCTCTCTCTCTCTCTCTCTCTGTGATTCTGATCGATTCTGATTGCTCTCCCCTTCTACCCTGGGGGTGGCTAGTCCTATTTATAGGCAAAGGCCCTGGGCCTCTTCCCAAATATTGAGCGGGAAGGGCGCCAACAATTGGCCATTTCGAAGGGGAACATCTGGTACACTTATCCTGACTAAAGTTGGTCTTCGCCTACCAAAGGCTCTGGTGGTGACGCTGGCTTGGGCTCCACAATGACCTCCTCCCTGCATTTGGGTTGGTCTTGGTCTCGTTGCACCGAAATGGGTGACTTTGCTTGATGCTCTTGCCTACGCTTGCTCCCTTTGCACCAAAGAGGAAAGGAGGACACTGCGCGGGCTGGCGCCCGCCCGGCGCCCTTGGTCGTCATGGCTTGCGTCACGGGCACCTCGTGAGGTACCCCGCCTTGATCACTCCGCCTCCTCGTGAGCCAGCCTGATGAGGCCATGCCTGAGGAAGCTCCGCGTTGTGCGCCCCGCGAGGCTTGGCCCCTCGCGAGGGTCTTGGGTCTGTGTTGATGAAGATGGGCCGTGATGGGCCCCCCTTTGAGCCACGCCGTAGGCCGCAGGCAGGCAAGTCTGGGGACCCCCATTCCCAGAACGTCGACAGTAGCCTCCGGGCCCAGGGCGCGCCCGGACTTGGCCGTGCAGGGAGGCGAAAGGGCAAGGGCGAAGCACCGTGGGCCCTAATAGCCTGCGGCCTTGGGTGCTGTGTGGCGGTTGATTGGTCGTGGGCGTCTCCTCTTCCCCACACCGCCTTGGCAACTGCGCGGATTGGACAAGTCCCTGCATGCAAAGCGGGTCATGATTACCTGCGATCGTGGAGGTCGGCGGTTGGCCTTTGCCGGCCATAAATACGGAACGGCACGCGCCCTCCAGTCCATATCTTCTTGCTTCTCCTTCTTCCCGGTCTTTGCTCCGTCTTGCTACGATGGCTCCGTGGAGGAGGTTCTCGGCCGCAGAGAAGGGGAAGGCTCGCCAGGTTGAGCCTGCCTCTCCCCTGCCCAAGTGTGGATGTGGGCGCCCTCGCAAACATCCTGTGGCCACCACGGCAGCTCCCCGCGGCCGTGGAGATGGTTTCCAGCATGGTGACGGGCGGACAGCTGCGGCCGGGGGGCACGCTTCGGTCACGCATCCCCCTAGGCCGCGCTTTCGCGCTGCAGAGGTGCTGACGGGGTTCGTTGTGTGGTCGGCGGAGCCGACCAGCGCCCGACTTCAACTTCCTTGCTTCCTCCTCGGCGAGCTCCCGGCCGGCGCCTCGGGCGGTCTCTGACTTCAGGCAGACGGCTGCTGCAGCCGGGCCTCATGGGCTTCACTGGAGGTCTCCGCAGCCGGGAGCCTGGCCTTGACTCGCTGTTGGCAGACGTTTGCCTGCGTGCGTGGCCTGAGCCGTCGGTGCACCCTGCACTTCAAGTTTGACGGTGATGCCACCCTCTACGTGAGGGTGTTTGCGGAAGATGGTCGCCGTGCAGGGTGCTGCCCTGAGGACGACGACCGTAGCCGGGGACCCAGCCCCAGCGATGACGGCGAGGACAACGCTCGCGTGATCGGCGGTGCTCAGGGTTCCCCAAGCTTCACTGGTTCTTCTTCAGGCGGCGACTCTTCTAGCAGTGGCCGCGGCCAGCCCCCACGCCGCCGCACCTGCTTGGAAGGTGGTGGCGCGTCTGCCTGCCGTCGCGCCTCGGTGAGGCGCGAGAGGGAGTCTGCTTGAGCCCCGGAGGCGGCTCGAGTCTTCCCTGCAGGCCGGTGTGAGGCGAGCTGCGCCTGATTTGCTCTTTCTTTTCCTTTTTCCTGCGTAAAAAGAGAGTAGCGTGGAGCCCTGCGGGGGCGTGTTTGGGTTATTGCTGTTAGTCATCGCTTTGCTTTCGTTATTGTGCCTTCCGGTTACGTGCCCGCGCGTGGATAGTTCCCGGCCCCAGCCGTTTGGGGGCGACCGACCCAGGCCCTGTGTTCGTGTCGCGGTGCCCGTGGGGCATGGACTGGAGGGGTGCTCCTGTAATGGACCCAGGCCGCGGAACCTTTGAACGACTAGGACAGAAACACTCACGAGGGCGCTCGGCTGCCCCCCTCGTGAGGCCTTGCATAAGAGAAATCGAGGCAGAAGAGTGAAGTACAACCCCAACTCATTATTACGTGAGAGTGTCACGGGCGGCGAGTTTCACAGGCGTTGGCCTTCTTCACAGGCCCCGGGCCTTTCTTGCGGGAAGAAAGCTTCACGGGCATTTGCCCCCTTCACAGGCTCTGGGCCTTTTCCAAAACATGACGGCTTCACAGGCATTCGCCTTCTTCACAGGCTCCGGGCCTTTTCCAAAAAGGATAATCTTCACAGGCATTTGCCTTCTTCACAGGCTCTCGGCCTTTTCCAAAAAGGATAATCTTCATAGGCATTCGACTTCTTCACAGGCTCTGGGCCTTTTCCAAAAAGGATAATCTTCACAGGCATTCGCCTTCTTCACAGGCTCTGGGCCTTTTCCAAAAAGGATAGTCTTCACAGGCATTCGCCTTCTTCACAGGCTCTGGGCCTTTTTAGGGGTAGAACCTCCGGAGGTGCTGGATGTTCCATGCGTTCTGGACCAGCACCCCCTCCTGAGTCTCCAAGCGCGCGGAGCCAGGCCTGGAAACATGAATAACCTTGAACGGGCCCTCCCACATGGGAGAGAGCTTGTGCAGTCCCTCCCTGGAGAGAACCCGCCTGAGCACGAGGTCTCCTACCTCGAGAGTTCTAGGGCGGATGTTGCGACAGTGATATCGTCGCGGTGCTTGTTGGTACCTCGCCGCTCGCAGCGCGGATTCTCGGTGACGTTCCTCCCCCAGCACGAGGTCCATCCCCCGCATGGCGTCCTGCTGCGCCTCGTCGAACGCCAGGACCCGTGCGGAGCGACGTCTGACCTCATGAGGGAGGACCGCTTCGGCTCCGTACACCAGGAAGAATGGGGTCTCTCCAGTCGGCTTGGTCGCGGTGGTGCGGATGGACCACAACACGGACTGAAGCTCATCATACCAACCTCTGCCGCAGGCCTCCAGCTTCTTCTTGAACGTCCTGGTCTTGAGGCCCCTCAGGACCTCTGCGTTGGCTCACTCGGCCTGGCCGTTGCTTCGGGGGTGCGCCACCGAAGCGTAGCATATATGCGTTCCAAGGTTAGCACAGTATGTTTTGAAGAGGTTACTGGTGAACTGCGAACCGTTGTCTGTGATGATGCGGTTCGGCACCCCGAACTGGCTCACGATGCCCCTGATGAACTTGACCGCGGAACCCGCGGGATGGTGCGGACGACCTCCACTTCAGCCCACTTGGTGAACTTGTCCACGGCGACGTAGAGGTAGCGGTAGCCCCCTGGCGCCCGAGGAAACAGGCCCAGGATGTCCAGCCCCCAGACTGCGAACGATCACGAAAGGGGTATAGTCTGCAGGCCTCCTGCCGACTGATGGATCTGCTTGGCTGGAACTGGCAGGCCTCACAAGCCTTCACCAGTTCGACGACGTCGTTGAGTGTGGTGGGACAATAAAACCCACTGCGGAACGCCTTGACGACGAGGGTCCGCGATGATGAATGATGTCCACAGTCTCCGCCGTGTATATCTTCCAGCAGCTCCTTTCATTGCTCCCTGGAGATGCAGCGCAGGGATACATCGTTTGGTCGCTTCCGATAGAGCTCTCCATCCTTGATGCAGTATGCCGTGGCCTGCCATGCCACACGCTCCGCTTCCTCCTCCTTCTCCGGCAGGGTCGCTTGCGTTAAGTAACTCCGGAGCTCCGTGATCCAGCACCCCTCCTGAGGCTCCATCGTCAGGAGCAGGCGTTCTCCTGAGGCCGGGCCACAGACCGGGGCTCCGGAGGCAGGTGGCTGGGGGAGCTCCTCCCGAGGCTGAGCCGTGTTTGACAACGACGGCAGGGCTGAGGGCTTGAAGAGCCGCTCCTTGAAGATGCCAGGCTCCTGAGGTAACCGCCTGGACGCCCGTCTGGCGATGGCGTCGGCCTCCTGATTGGTGCCACGGGGCACATGCTGCAACTCCAACCCCCAGAACTGCTTCTCCATCCTGCGGACCTCCGCAAGGTAGGCTTCCATGTGCTCATCTTTCGGCTCGTACACCTTGTTGGAGAAATTGACAAGGAGCTGCAAATCGCCCTTGATGGTGAGGCGTTTCACCCCCAGGGCTGCTGCGGCCTTCAAGCCCACTATTAGACCTTCATACTCCGCTATGTCGTTGGAGACCTTTTCACCTTGCTGGAAACAGAGTTGTACTGCGTAGTAGAGCTTGTCTTGAGTGGGCGATATAAGCACCGCCCCAGCCCCAGCGCCATGCCTGGAGAACGCCCCATCGAAGTACATGACCTAGCCTTCCGGCGCCTCGCTTCCCAGGGAGAGGGATCGATCCTCGTCGGCCGTGAGGCCTGGTGCCTCCGTCCATTCTGCTACAAAATCCGCTAATGCTGCTCCCTTGATAACTCTGGTTGTGCTGAATTCGAGCTGAAATGCTTGCAGTTCTATGTTCCACTCAGCGACCCTTCCGGCTGAGTTAGGGCTCCTGAGCACTCTCTCCAAGGGGCATGACGAGACGACCTTGATGGGGTGACCGTGTAAATAGTGCCGCAGCTTGCGCGAGGCCACCAGTAGCGCGAGGAGGAGCTTCTGAGGCATGGGGTACCGTGCCCTCGCGTCCCGCAACACCGTGCTGACGAAGTACACCGGGTGCTCAACGAGGTTGGGTGCGTCACTGCTGGTGGCGCCCTCCGGAGACCATGGCACCTCCTGAGGCGATGAGGCCTCCGGAGGTTGGCCATCTGGGAGAGGGGCCTCTTCCGCCTCCGGTGCACTCCTCTGTGGCGGCTGATCCTCCTCAGCCATGGTGGCGGTCTCTGTGGGCCTTCCTTGTTCCTGTTTTGCCTTGTCCCGGGCTGCTGCTATGGTTTTGATTCGACGCTCTACCCTAACCGCCACCAAGGCTGCGCTGGCGGAGTAGGGAGTGGCGGCGAGGTAAAGCACCAGGGGCTCTTGAGGGCGCGGAGCCACCATGACCGGAGGGCTGGTTAGGTATCTCTTGAGATCTTGGAACGCCTTGTCGGCCTCTTCAGTCCATTCAAAGGGCCCCTTTTTCTTCATTAGCTGGAAGAAGGGCAGTGCTCGCTCCCCCAACTTGGAGATGAAGCGCCCTAGCGTGGTCACGCGCCCAGTGAGCTTCTGCATTTCTCTGAGGGTCTTTGGCGGGCTCATGTCCTCGACCGCCTTGACCTTTTCCGGGTTAGCCTCGATGCCTCTGTGGGACACGAGGAAACCCAAGAGCTTGCCCGAGGGGACTCCGAACACACACTTCTCTGGGTTGAGCCGCAGGTTCACTGCGTTGAGGCTCGTGAAGGTTTCCTCCAGGTCTTGTATCAGGGTCCTGGCCTCCCGAGACTTCACCACAATGTCATCGACGTAAGCCTCAACATTCTTCCCGAGCTGTGGGCCCAAGGTGATGTGCATCAGCCGCTGAAAGGTCGCCCCTGCGTTACGCAGCCCAAATGGCATGCATGTGTAGCAGTACACCCCACACGGGGTTAGGAAGGCTGTCTTTTCGACGTCTTCTACCGCCATCTTGATTTGGTGATACCCAGAGAAGGCATCCAAGAAGCACAGCAGGTCACATTCTGCGGTGGAATCGACGATCTGGTCGATGTGGGGGAGCGGGAACGGATCTTGCGGGCATGCCTTGTTGAGGTTGGTGAAGTTGACACACATGCACTCCTTCCCTCCCTTCTTTGGCACAACGGCAGGGTTGGCCAACCAATCCGGGTATCCGACCTTGCGAATGACCCTGGCGGCTTCCAGTTTGCGGGTCTCTTGGACGATGAAGGCCTGCTATTCTGTGGACTGCCGCCTTGCCTTCTGCTTCACAGGGTGCACGTTGGGGCACACGTTGAGGTGATGCTCGATTACGCTCCTAGGGATCCCCGCCAACTGGTTAGGCTCCCAAGCGAATACCTTCCTGTTCGCGCGCAGGAACTTGACCAGGGCCTCCTCCTGCTCGGGCTCGAGGTTGGCGCCTATGGTGAAAGTGGCGTTGGTGGACCCGTCCTCATCGATGGGTATCTGATTGGTTTCTGCCTTGTCTTGGGTGAACAACTGTTTCTTCTTGGCGGGTGCAGCCCCCTTGGGCTCGGGGTCTCCGAGTCGGCGGGCTGTGCCGACGCCGCCGTCTTGAAGGCGAGCTTGAGCACTCGTAGCGCGTCTCCGGTGTCCCCGTGCATGGTGAGGACACCACTGCTCCCGGGCATCTTCATGAGGTTGTACGCCGGGTGCGTCGCGGCCATGAACTGGGCCAGTGCTGGATAGCCAAGGATGGCGTTGTAGGGGAGGCCGATGGGGGCGATGTCGAAGTTGACCAGCTCCGTGCGGAAGTTGTCGTAGGTGCCGAAGGTTACTGGGAGCCGGATCTGTCCCAAGGAGCTGGATGACCCGCCCCCAATGCCTGAGAAGGGCCGGCTGGGTTGCAGCCGTTCCATGGGTATGCAGAGGAGGTTGAAGGCCTCAACTGAGAGCACGCTAAGGCCCGCGCCGCCATTGATGAGAGTCCTGGTGACGGCCACCTGGCAGATGGTGGGGGTGCACAGCATGGGAAGCGCACCCGAGCAGGCCGAGTTGGAGGGGTGGTCCTCCGAGTTGAAGGTCAGGCCGGCCTTGGGCGCCGCCCGGTCCGGGAGAGCCCCATGCCGCATGGAAGCGGCGCTGACCCGGCGGACGAACGGCTTGACACAGTGACTTGTAGGCGGCGCCTGCGAGCCGCCCAGGAGGGCCGCGACGACCGGGGGTGTTGGTGTATCATGGTGGGCGAGGAAGAGGCCACGGAGCTCTTCCCAAGAGGCCACAGAGACTGCCGGCAGGTGGAGCAGCCATGCGTGCGGAGCGCCGGTGAGGGCCATGGGAAGCCAGTTGGCCATGACCCTATCATCACCTCCAGCTTCGAGGATGGCCTCCTCGTACGCCAGCAAGAAGGCCAGCGGATCAGTCACGCCGCTGTAGCGCGGCGGTGTCGTTGGCTTGAACTTGTCCGGCCACCGTACCCGTTGCAGGGCTGGGGCCAGGGCTCGGAGCCCCTGGCCCCCGTGCTTGCACCGGCGGCCGGAGCGGGCGATGCGCTACTCATCGCGAGGCAGGTCGTGGCGGTGGCGGAAGGGAAAACTCCGTTGCACCCCTACCTGGCGCGCCAAATGTCAAATTTCGGGTTCCGGCAGACCCTTTAGGTTCGAACACTGGGGTGCGCGCGGAGATTTCGCCTCCTACCTGCCTGAACCCCACCGCCTCGCTAAGATCTAAGCTATGGAAAGAACAGCACAAGAGACACAGGGTTTATACTGGTTCGGGCCACCGTTGTGGTGTAATACCCTACTCCAGTTTGTGGTGTGGTGGATTGCCTCTTGGGATGATGATGATGAGAAATACAAGGAAGAACAGCCTCGCGAGGGTCTGTTCTTGGCTGGGGCGATGAACTGCTAGGAGGAGTTCAGTCGCCCTTCTCTCTCTCTCTCTCTCTCTGTGATTCTGATCGATTCCGATTGCCCTCCCCTTCTACCCTGGGGGTGGCTAGTCCTATTTATAGGCAAAGGCCCTGGGCCTCTTCCCAAATATTGAGCGGGAAGGGTGCCAACAATTGGCCATTTTGAAGGGGAACATCTGGTACACTTATCCTGACTAAAGTTGGTCTTCGCCTGCCAAAGGCTGTGGTGGTGATGCTGGCTTGGGCTCCACAATGACCTCCTCCCTGCCGTTGGGCTGGTCTTGGTTTTATTGCACCGAAACGGGTGCCTTTGCTTGATGCCCTCGCCTGCGCTTGCTCCCTTTGCACCAAAGAGGAAAGGAGGACACTGCGCGGGCTGGTGCCCGCCTGGCGCCCTTGGTCGTCATGGCTTGCATCACGGGCACCTCGTGAGGTACCCCGCCTTGATCTCTCCGCCTCCTCGTGAGCCAGCCTGATGAGGCCGCGCCTGAGGAAGCTCCGCGTCGTGCGCCCTGCGATGCTTGTCCCCTCGTGAGGGTCTTGGGTCTGTGTTGATGAAGATGGGCCATGTTGGGCCCCCCTTTGAGCCACGCCGCAGGCCGCAGGCAGGCAAGTCTGGGGACCCCCGTTCCCAGAACGTCGACAGGAGCAGGTACAGTTACCTCATCAAGTTCTACTTTCCTCCCACTCACTTCTTTCGAGAGAAACTCCTTCTCTAGAAAGGATCCATTTTTAGCAATGAATGTCTTGCCTTCGGATCTGTGATAGAAGGTGTACCCAACAACTTCTTTTGAGTATCCTATTAAGACACATTTCTCTGATTTGGGTTCAAGCTTATCAGGTTGAAGCTTTTTCACATAAGCATCGCAGCCCCAAACTTTAAGAAACGACAACTTTGGTTTCTTGCCAAACCACAGTTCATAAGGCATCGTCTCAACGGATTTCGATGGTGCCCTATTTAACGTGAATGCGGCCGTTTCTAAAGCATAACCCCAAAGCGATAGCGGTAAATCTGTAAGAGACATCATAGATCGCAGCATATCTAGTAGAGTACGATTACGACGTTCGGACACACCATTACGCTGTGGTGTTCCGGGTGGCGTGAGTTGCAAAACTATTCCGCATTGTTTCAAATGTAGACCAAACTCGTAACTCAAATATTCTCCTCCACGATCAGATCGTAGAAACTTTATTTTCTTGTTACGATGATTTTCAACTTCACTCTGAAATTCTTTGAACTTTTCAAATGTTTCAGACTTATGCTTCATTAAGTAGATATACCCATATCTGCTTAAATCATCTGTGAAGGTGAGAAAATAACGATATCCGCCACGAGCCTCAACATTCATTGGACCACATACATCTGTATGTATGATTTCCAACAAATCTGTTGCTCTCTCCATAGTACCGGAGAATGGCGTTCTAGTCATCTTGCCCACGAGGCACGGTTCGCAAGTACTAAGTGATTAATAATCAAGTGGTTCCAAAAGTCCATCAGTATGGAGTTTCTCCATGCGCTTTACACCGATATGACCTAAACGGCAGTGCCACAAATAAGTTGCACTATCATTATCAACTCTCCATCTTTCGGCTTCAACATTATGAATATGTGTATCACTACTATCGAGATTCATCAAAAATAGACCACTCTTCAAGGGTGCATGACCATAAAAGATATTACTCATATAAATAGAACAACCATTATTCTCTGATTTAAATGAATAACCGTCTCGCATCAAACAAGATCCAGATATAATGTTCATGCTTAACGCTGGCACCAAATAACAATTATTTAGGTCTAATACTAATCCCGAAGGTAGATGTAGAGGTAGCGTGCCGACCGCGATCACATCGACTTTGGAACCATTTCCCATGCGCATCGTCACCTCGTCCTTGGCCAGTGTTCACTTAATCCGTAGTCCCTGTTTCGAGTTGCAAATATTAGCAACAAAACCAGTATCAAATACCCAGGTGCTACTGCGAGCTCTAGTAAGGTACACATCAATAACATGTATATCACATATACCTTTGTTCACCTTGCCATCCTTCTTATCCGCCAAATACTTGGGGCAGTTCCGCTTCCAGTGACCAGTCTGCTTGCAGTAGAAGCACTCAGTTTCAGGCTTAGGTCCAGACTTGGGTTTCTTCTCCCGAGCAGCAACTTGCTTGCTGTTCTTCTTGAAGTTCCCCTTCTTCTTCCCTTTGCCCTTTTTATTGAAACTAGTGGTCTTGTTGACCATCAACACTTGATGCTCCTTCTTGATTTCTACCTCTGCAACCTTTAGCATTGCGAAGAGCTCAGGAATCGTCTTATCCATCCCTTGCATGTTATAGTTCATCACGAAGCTCTTGTAGTTTGGTGGCAGTGATTGGAGAATTCTGTCAATGACGCTATCATCCGGAAGATTAACTCCCAGTTGATTCAAGTGGTTGTTATACCCAGACATCTTGGGTATATGCTCACTAACAGAACTATTCTCCTCCATCTTGCAGCTATAGAACTTATTGGAAACTTCATATCTCTCAATCCGGGCATTTGCTTGAAATATTAACTTCAACTCCTGGAACATCTCATATGCTCCATGACGTTCAAAACATCGTTGAAGTCCCGGTTCAAAGCCGTAAAGCATGGCACATTGAACTATCGAGTAGTCATCGGCTTTGCTCTGCCAGACATTCTTAACGTCGTCAGTTGCATCAGCAGCAGGCCTGGCACCCAACGGTGCTTCCAGGATGTAATTCTTCTGTGCAGCAATGAGGATAATCCTCAAGTTACGGTCCCAGTCCGTGTAATTGCTACCATCATCTTTCAACTTTGCTTTCTCAAGAATGCATTAAAATTCAATGGAACAACAGCACGGGCCATCTATCTACAATCAACATAAAAAAGCAAGATACTATCAGGTACTAAGTTCATGATAAATTTAAGTTCAATTAATCATATTATTTAAGAACTCCCACTTAGAAAGACATCTGCCTAATCCTCTAAGTGATCACGTGATCCAAATCAACTAAACCATAACCGATCATCACGTGAAATGGAGTAGCTTTCAATGGTGAACATCACTATGTTGATCATATCTACTATATGATTCACGCTCGACCTTTTGGTCTCAGTGTTCCGAGGCCATATCTGCATATGCTAGGCTCGTCAAGTTTAACCTGAGTATTCTGCGTGTGCAAAACTGGCTTGCACCCATTGTAGATGGACGTAGAGCTTATCACACCCGATCATCATGTGGTGTCTGGGCACGACGAACTTTGGCAACGGTGCATTCACAGGGCGAATACTTTTATCTTGAAATTTAGTGAGAGATCATCTTATAATGCTACCATCAATCAAAGCAAGATAAGATGCATAAAAGATAAACATCACATGCAATCAATATAAGTGATATGATATGGCCATCATCATCTTGTGCTTGTGATCTCCATCTTCGAAGCACCGTCATGATCACCATCGTCATCGGCGCGACACCTTGATCTCCATCGTAGCATCGTTGTCGTCTCGCCAATCTTATGCTTCTATGACTATCGCTACCGCTTAGTGATAAAGTAAAGCATTACAGGGCAATTGCATTGCATACAATAAAGCGACAACCAAATGGCTCCTGCCAGTTGTCGATAACTCGGTTACAGAACATGATCATATCATACAATAAAATTTAGCATCATGTCTTGACCATATCACATCACAACATGCCCTGCAAAAACAAGTTAGACATCCTCTACTTTGTTGTTGCAAGTTTTATGTGGCTGCTACGGGCTTAGCAAGAACCGTTCTTCCCTATGCATTAAAACCACAACGATAGTTTGTCAAGTTGGTGCTGTTTTAACCTTCGCAAGGACCGGGCGTAGCCACACTCGGTTCAAATAAAGTTGGAGAAACTGACACCCGCCAGCCACCTGTGTGCAAAGCACGTCGGTAGAACCAGTCTCGCGTAAGCGTACGCGTAATGTTGGTCCGGGCCGCTTCATCCAACAATACTGCCGAACCAAAGTATGACATGCTGGTAAGCAGTATGACTTATATCGCCCCCAACTCACTTGTGTTCTACTCGTGCATATAACATCAACGCATAAAACCAGGCTCGGATGCCATTGTTGGGGAACGTAGTAATTTCAAAAAATTTCCTACGCACATGCAAGATCATGGTGATGCATAGCAACGAGTGGGGAGAGTGATGTCCATGTACCCTCGTAGACCGAAAGCGGAAGCGTTATAACAACGCGGTTGATGTAGTCGTACGTCTTCACGGCCCGACCGATCAAGCACCGAAACTACGACACCTCCGAGTTCTAGGACACGTTCAGCTCGATGACGATCCCCAGACTCCGATCCAGCAGAATGTCGGGGAAGAGTTCCGTCAGCACGACGGCGTGGTGAGATCTTGATGTTCTACCGTCGCAGGGCTTCGCCTAAGCACAACTACAGTATTATCGAGGATTATGGTGGACGGGGGCACCGCACACGGCTAAGAGATCAATGATCAATTGTTGTGTCTGTGGGGTGCCCCTGCCCCCGTATATAAAGGAGCAAGGGGGGAGAGGCGGCTGGCCTAGGAGGAGGCGCGCCGGAGGAGTCCTACTCCTACCGGGAGTAGGACTCCCCCCTTTTCCATGTTGGACTAGGACTTTGGGGGGAAGGAGAGAGAGAGAGAGAGGGAAGGAAAGGGGGGGGGGGCGCTGCCCCCTCCTTGTCCAATTCGGACTTGGGGGGAAAGGGGCGCGCAGCTGCCCCTTGGCCCGCCTCTCCTCTTCCTCCATTAGGCCCATTAAGGCCCAATAGCCTCCGGGGGTTCCGGTAACCCCTCCGGCAATCCGATAAAATCATATTTTCACCCGGATCACTTCTGATATCCAAACATAGGCTTCCAATATATCAATCTTTATGTCTCGACCATTTCGAGACTCCTCGTCATCTCCGTGATCACATCCGGGACTCCGAACAACCTTCGGTACATCAAAATATATAAACTCATAATGAAACTATCATCGTAATGTTAAGCGTGCGGATCCTAAGGGTTCGAGAACTATGTAGACATGATCGAGACACGTCTCTGGCCAATAACCAATAGCAGAACCTGGATGCTCATATTGGCTCCCACATATTCTACGAAGATCTTTATCGGTCAAACCGCATAACAACATATGTTGTTACCTTTGTCATCGGTATGTTACTTGCCCGAGATTCGATCGTCGGTATCTCAATACCTAGTTCAATCTCGTTACTGGCAAGTGTCTTTACTCGTTACGTAATACATCATCTCGCAACTAACTCATTAGTTGCATTGCTTGCAAGGCTTAAGTGATGTGTATTACCGAGAAGGCCCAGAGATACCTCTCCGATAATCGGAGTGACAAATCCTAATCTCGAAATACGCCAACCCAACAAGTACCTTCGGAGACACCTGTAGAGCACCTTTATAATCACCCATTTACGTTGTGACGTTTGGTAGAACACAAAGTGTTCCTTCGGTAAACGGGAGTTGCATAATCTCATAGTCATAGGAACATGCATGAGTCATGAAGAAAGCCATAGCAACATACTAAACGATCGTGTGCTAAGCTAACGGAATGGGTCAAGTCAATCACATCATTCTCCTAATGATATGATCCCGTTAATCAAATAACAACTCTTTTGTTCATGGCTAGGAAACATAACCATCTTCGATTAACGAGCTAGTCAAGTAGAGGCATACTAGTGACACTCTGTTTGTCTACGTATTCACACATGTATTATGTTTCCGGTTAATACAATTCTAGCATGAATAATAGACATTTATCATGATATAAGGAAATAAATAATAACTTTATTATTGCCTCTAGGGCATATTTCCTTCACCATGACGTTCAAAACGCCTTTGAAGTCCCGATTCTAAGACGTTAAGCATGGTGCACTAAACTATCAAGTAGTCATCATATTGAGCTAGCCAAACATTCATAACGTCTGTATCTACTCATGCAATAGGTCCGTCACCTAGCGGTGCATCAAGGACATAATTCTTCTTTGCAGCAATGAGGACAATCCTTAGATCATGGATCCAATCCGCATCATTGCTACTAACATCTTTCAACAAAGTTTTCTCTACGAACATATCAAAATAAACATATGCAAGCAACAACGCGAGCTATTGATCTACAACATAATTTGCAAAATACTACCAGGACTAAGTTCATGATAAATTTAAGTTCAATTAATCATATTACTTAAGAAATCCCACTTAGATATACATCTCTCTAATCATCTAAGTGATCACGTGATCCAAATCAACTAAACTATAACCTATCATCACATGAAATGGAGTAGTTTTCGATGGTGAACATCACTATGTTGATCATATCTACTATATGATTCATGCTCGACCTTTCGGTCTCAGTGTTCCGAGGCCATATCTGCATATGCTAGGCTCGTCAAGTTTAACCTGAGTATTCTGCGTGTGCAAAACTGGCTTGCACCCATTGTAGATGGACGTAGAGCTTATCGCACCCGATCATCACGTGGTGTCTGGGCACGACAAACTTTGGCAACAGTGCATACTTAGGGAGAACACTTTTATCTTGAAATTTAGTGAGAGATCATCTTATAATGTTACCGTCAATCAAAGCAAGATAAGATGCATAAAAGATAAACATCACATGCAATCAATATAAGTGATATGATATGGCCATCATCATCTTGTGCTTGTGATCTCCATCTTCGAAGCACCGTCATGATCACCATCGTCATCGGCGCGACACCTTGATCTCCATCGTAGCATCGTTGTCGTCTCGCCAATCTTATGCTTCTATGACTATCGCTACCGCTTAGTGATAAAGTAAAGCATTACAGGGCGATTGCATTGCATACAATAAAGCGACAACCAAATGGCTCCTGCCAGTTGCCGATAACTCGGTTACAAAACATGATCATCTCATACAATAAAATTTAGCATCATGTCTTGACCATATCACATCACAACATGCCCTGCAAAAACAAGTTAGACGTCCTCTACTTTGTTGTTGCAAGTTTTACGTGGCTGCTAGGTGCTTAGCAAGAACCGTTCTTCCCTACGCATTAAAACCACAACGATCGTTTGTCAAGTTGGTGCTGTTTTAACCTTCGCAAGGACTGGGCGTAGCCACACTCAGTTCAACTAAAGTTGGAGAAACTGACACCCGCCAGCCACCTGTGTGCAAAGCACGTCGGTAGAACCAGTCTCGCGTAAGCGTACGCGTAATGTCGGTCCGGGCCGCTTCATCCAACAATACCGCCGAACCAAAGTATGACATGCTGGTAAGCAGTATGACTTATATCGCCCACAACTCACTTGTGTTCTACTCGTGCATATAACATCAAAGCATAAAACCAGGCTCGGATGCCATTGTTGGGGAATGTAGTAATTTCAAAAAAAATCTTACGCACACGCAAGATCATGGTGATGCATAGCAATGAGAGGGGAGAGTGATGTCCACGTACCCTCGTAGACCGAAAGCGGAAGCATTATAACAACGCGGTTGATGTAGTCATACGTCTTCACGGCCCGACCGATCAAGCACAGAAACTACGGCACCTCCGAGTTCTAGCACACATTCAGCTCGATGACGATCCCCGGACTCCGATCCAGCAGAATGTCGGGGAAGAGTTCCGTCAGCACGACGGCGTGGTGAGATCTTGATGTTCTACCGTCGCAGGGCTTCGCCTAAGCACCACTACAATATTATCGAGGATTATGGTGGAGGGGGGCACCGCACACGGCTAAGAGATCAATGATCAATTGTTGTGTCTATGGGGTGCCCCCTGCCCCCGTATATAAAGGAGCAAGGGGGGGGGGGAGAGGCGGCCGGCCTAGCAGGAGGCGCGCCGGAGGAGTCCTACTCCTACCGGGAGTAGGACTCCCCCCTTTTCCATGTTGGACAAGTACTTGGGGGGGGGGGAAGGAGAGAGAGAGAGGGAAGGAAATGGGGGCGCCGCCCCCTCCTTGTCTAATTCGGACTTGGGGGGAAAGGGGCGCGCGGCTGCCCCTTGGCCCATGTCGGAGTAATGGGCCACGGGTAGGCTAACCCGAGCCCCAGAACCTTTCAAGACATCGGGGCGGGCTTCGCCCCTCAAGGATCCCGAGACGAAGAGCAGACTCTGGGAGTTGACTGTGGCATCACCAACTACCCACTCACGGCCGAATCCCAGAGACGGTTACGGCATATGCCGACTCCCCGTTGGTGACTCCAAGGAGGACGACTATGGGGAGTCGGCCCGCGACTTCACCGCCCTCTGCCTTCGAGAAGAAGGACGAGACCAGGGATGGCCGGAGTACGGCCCTCCCCTACCCTGATTACCAAGGGCAGGTATGGCTACAGTACGCCGTACCGGAGGAGATCTCCGTCCGGCGCGGCACTGTTGCCATACTGGCCCTGACGTCCACCCCAGCGGCAAAACCCTGTTCCCACGTTGGCCCACACATACGGCCTGGAGACGGCGGGTCCCGCTAGTCAGCGCGGGGGGGGGGGGGGGACCAAGACGGCAAGAGCACCCGAAGACGGACCTCGTGGGAGTCGGCCTCCGAGAGTCGGCCCGTTCCTCCCATGGGCCCCTCACGCCATTAACCAGATAAGACGGGGAGTGGCGACAGTGATCGCCCGCCAGGCGGCAGCACTGTTGCCACGACCCCACGACCAAGCCAACGTCATCAGGGGCGCGACTACAGTGACCAGGACAGTCGGCGGGGCCCACCAGCGGCGGGCCCCAGGAGTCTGCGGAGACAGCAGCTACCTAAGAGACAGACGGGTGGGACCCGCACCCAGCCAGATTACCATTGTACCCCCGGGGGGTAGGCCTACATAAACCCCCCGGAGCACCCATGCAAATGGTTCAATCCTTTTAGCCCTAGACCAGAAGCATAAGAGGGAGAGAGCTAGACTGGCCCTCTCCTACCTCCAGAACACAGCTCGAGGAGCAACTTTGTACTCATATTACCATAGTGATCATGCGGAGACCCCGCAGAGCAGCAGTAGGGGTATTATCTCCTCGGAGAGCCCTGAAGCTGGGTAAGTTTCGCGGGCGTGCATGTCTACGCCTCATCCCGCTTCCAGGCACCGGCGACGTTCTACTCGCTCCCACCATGATAAGCCATCCTTTGGCATATGTCGCATCCAACCCCCGACATTTGGCGCCCACCGTGGGGCCAGGTGCACCGTCGTCCGGAGATCTATTCTGGACGGGAACCTATTTCCTCCCTGGTGAGCGCAGCCAGCCCGGCATGCCAGAGGGAGTCTGCGCCGACGCGCTGCACGACGCTGAGACCGCCTGCGCGGCCAGCTGCCTCGTCGATCTTGTCGGCGAGGTTCGCCTCTCCGACGAGCCTGCATCCGACGCAGGCACCGGCGGCCCTGAGAGCCTTCTCGTGGGCCTCCTCGATGAACTCCACGTTGCCGGCGAGCCTGCCGCTGACTTGGAGTCCGTAGGCTCCACCGACCCAATGCTGGTCGACTCCGACACCGCGTCGCTCGACGCCTTTCCCACCAACGTGGTGGTCTACGACGAGCCGCTCCCTCGCACGGAGAGCGGCGGGAGCACCGTCACAGAAGTGCTCGTCATCGGCCATGGCGAGCACTCCGACGAAAGAGCTCGCGACCCGCTTGATGCGGCGCTGCAAGACCTAGATGCGCCCATTCCAGAGGACACTGACGCCGAGACGCTGGAGGCACGCCGCCTCCAGCTCGTCGAAGGCGCAAAGAAGTTGGCAAGCATGAGACGCTTGTCGGAGGCCTATCAACGTGAGATGGATCGCGCTGTGGGCGGTTCGCCGGCCCCAACGGGGCCCAGCCGCCTAGGCGCGGTCCGGCAACGCGGCACGGACATCGCCAACATGTTCGGGGCCAATCGCCCCGTATATGCCATGCCCGCAGAGAACATTCGAGCCGCCCAGGCGGCGGCAGACGAGTTGGACAACCTCGAGGGCGAAGAACGCCGACTGATGACGGAGCGAGTCCAGCAACTCCTCGACGCGGCTGGCGCGCAGAACGCGGCCGGCTGCCGAACCGAGGGGCCGCAGCAACAGAACGACGACCTGCCACCCCGCCGAGATCAAGGCGTGACGTCTTGGACGCCGACTGGCGGCGTCCGCGAAAGGAAAGACAAGGAGCCGGCTGCTAGCCGCAGTCGGACTCACATCACCATCTAGCACGATCAAGACGGCCGCCCGAGAGCAGTGGAGCGGCGGGACGACTATGTGCCTCCTCCACCCCGCAGAGAAAGGCGAGTCTCCCCGCCGCCCGTTGAGCATCCGACTCTCGGAGGCCGCCTCGGCCGCCGAGAGGGATTCGGAGAGAATGATGCCCGCCACCGGAGCAACCGACTCCACCGCTCCCTGGCGCTGGAAGAAGAAGACGAGCTGGGACCGCCGTGTTTCGGCCCCCGCATCCGAGATGAGCCCTTTCCCAAAGGGTTCACTCTCCCTAGAGACACTCCCAAGTACACCGGCTCCGTGAAGCCGGAAGACTGGCTGGTTGACTACTCCACAGCCGTCAGCATAGCAAATGGCAACAAGCGTGTTGCCGTGAAGTACGTTCCGCTCATGCTCCAGGGCACGGCCCGGACATGGCTGAACAGCCTGAAACCCCGCAGCATCAACGGCTGGCCCGACTTCACCGAGGCTTTCATCCGCAACTTCACGAGAACGTACAAGCGACCTCCCAAGCCTCGCCAGCTCTCCTTGTGCGTGCAAGGCCCCAACGAATCGATTCGCGACTACCTCACGCGTTGGGCCGAGCTCCAAAACTCATGCGAGGGCGTGCACGAGGTGCAGGCCATCGAGTACTTCACTGCCGGGTGCAGAGAAGGCACCCTCCTCAAGCATAAGCTCCTCTGCGATGAGCCAGAAACCCTGGACGAGCTGCTGATCATAGCAGACAAGTACGCCACAGCTGACTCTTCTATGAAGATGGAGATCCAAGTTAGCACAGCCGGCAAATTGGCTCCTCAGGCTCCCAGAACTCCGGCTGGAGACGCCAGTCGGCGGCAACAGCAGAACAATCACAAGCGCAAGGCCCCGCAGTCGGCTTCCAGTAGCCGGCAGGTCGCAACAGTCGAAGATCAGCAGCCAGAGGGGCAGCCTCCACCCAAGTGGCAGAAGGGCGGCAAGTCCAACTGGTTGCCGACTTTCTCCTACGAGCAGACTCTAGATGGTCCCTGCAAGCTCCACAGCGGCGCGAAGCCGTCGAACCACACCACCAGAAAGTGCCACTGGCTCACCAGGATTGCCAAGGGAGACGGCCTGATGCCTCCTCCGCCTACTGGGCAGCCGCCTCCGCCTCCACCCCAGCAGCCGGCTGTCAGGCCAGTCGGCGCAGTACAAGACGAGTACCCGGAAGAGCACGGAGCCTACATGGTGTTCACCAGCGTGGCTGATGATCGACGCAGCAGGCGGCTGCAGTAGCAAGAGGTGAATGCAGTAGCATCAGAGACGCCAGAGTTCATGCACTGGTCCGAGAAGCCTATCAGCTGGAGCAGAGCTGATCACCCAGAGGTGATGCCAAATCCGGGTTCCTACACCCTAGTTCTGGAAGCCACCTTTGCCACTGATAGGCGGGCAGCTCGCTTCTCGCGAGTTCTGATAGATGGAGGCAGCAGTATCAACATCCTGTATAAGGATACCATGGAGAAGTTAGGAATCAAGCAAAGACAGCTCCAGAGCAGCCGGACTATATTCCATGGGATTGTCCTTAGCCTTTCCTGCTCCCCAATCGGCAAGATTCTGATAGACGTCCTTTTTGGAGATAAGGATCATTTCCGCCGAGAGCCAGTCTGGTTTGAAGTGGTGGACCTCGAGTGCCCGTACCATGCGCTGCTTGGCCGACCTGCTTTGGCCAAGTTCATGGCGGTCCCCCACTACGCCTACCTCAAGATGAAGATGCCGAGTTCCAAGGGAATTCTGACCGTAGCCGGCGACTACAGGAAGTCGCTTGCGCGGCCGAGAGCAGTCGGCTGGCCGAGTCCCTGGTTATTGCAGCAGAGAAGCGGCTTCTTGATCGGGTTGTGGCGATGGCCGGCAAGCGGCCTGAGATGTCGCCCAACCCCAAGGAGTCGGAAGCTGAGGGCTCGTTCAAGCCAGCAAAGGAAACGAAGAAGATACCCTTGGACCCAGAGCACCCAGAGAGGTACGCTGTCATAGGTGCAAACCTTGACAGCAAATAGGAAGGCGAGCTCGTCGATTTCCTCCGTGAGAATCAGGACATCTTTGCATGGTCCCCCAAAGACATGCCAGGTGTACCGACGAAATTCGCCGAGCACAAGTTACATGTCCGGTCTGATGTGAAGCCCGTCAGGCAGCCCCTGCGCCGCCTGTCAGAAGAGAAGAGAAGAGTTGTTGGAGAAGAGATAGCCCGGCTCCTTGCAGCCGGCTTTATCATGGAAGTATTTTTCCCAGAGTGGCTAGTGAACCCAGTTTTAGTACTGAAGAAGAACAAGCAGTGGCGAATGTGTATTGACTACACAAGCCTCAACAAAGCCTGCCCCAAGGACCCGTTTGCTTTGCCGAGAATCGATCAGGTGATAGACTCCACAACCGGATGCGAGCTGTTGAGCTTCTTAGATGCCTATTCAGGATATCACCAGATCAAGCTAAACCCGGCAGACAGACTGAAGACAGCCTTCATCACGCCGTTTGGAGCCTTCTGCTACCTGACCATGACGTTCGGCTTGAGGAACGCTGGCGCCACCTTTCAGCGTTGCATGCAGAAGGGCCTCCTCAAGCAACTCGGCAGAAATGCCCACGTCTACGTGGATGATGTGCTGGTGAAGACAGAAAGGCACGAAACTCTGCTGGAAGACCTCAAGGAGACCTTTGAGAACCTGCGCCGATTCCAGATCAAGCTCAACCCTGAGAAGTGTGTTTTCGGAGTACCAGACGACCAGCTTCTCGGCTTCCTGGTCTCTGAACGCGGCATAGAGTGCAACCCTGTGAAGATCAAGGCCATCGAGAGGATGGAGGTACCTAGCCGACTGTTGGATGTGCAGAAGTTCACCGGCTGTCTGGCATCCATCAGCCGTTTCATCAGTCGGCTGGGCGAGAAAGCTCTCCCCTTGTACCAGCTCATGAAGAAGACCAATTTTTTCGAGTGGAACCACAAGGCGAACGAGGCCTTTCTGCAGCTGAAGAAGATGTTGGTTACTCCCCCTGTGTTGGCGGCTCCGACTCCCAAAGAGCCCATGCTCCTGTACATCGCCGCTACCAGCCGAGTAGTCAGCACATTCATTGTAGTAGAGCGCAAGGAGGAAGGCAAGGCACTACCAGTCCAGAGACCGGTATATTACCTAAGTGAAGTACTGTCGACCTCCAAGCAAAACTACCCCTACTACCAGAAGATGTGCTACGGCGTGCACTTCGCCGCCAAGAAGCTGAAGCCTTACTTCCAAGAGCATCCAATCACCGTGGTCTGCACAGCCCCATTAGCCGAGATCATTAGAAGCCGAGATGCGTCTGGCCGAGTGGCCAAATGGGCCATAGATTTGGCGCCCTACACGATCTACTATCAGCCCCGCACCGCCATCAAGTCACAAGCACTGGCCGACTTCCTCGTCGACTGGGCCGAGACCCAGTACCTGCCACCAGCGCCCGACTCCACCCATTGGCGGATGCATTTCGACGGCTCCAAGATGCGCACCGGCTTGGGAGCCGGCGTTGTCCTCACCTCTCCTAAAGGCGACAAGCTCCAGTATGCACTGTAGATCCATTTCGCCGCCTCCAACAACGTCGCTGAATAAGAGGCGCTCATTCACGGGCTCTGGCTTGCCAAGGAGCTTGGCATTCGCCGGATCCTGTGTTATGGCGACTCCGACTTGGTGGTCCAGCAATCATCTGGCGACTGGGATGCCAAGGACGCAAACATGGCCAGCTACCGCTTCCTCGTGCAGCAACTCAGAGGATATTTTGAAGGGTGCGAGTTCCTCCACGTGCCAAGAAACGACAACAACCTAGCAGATACTTTGGCATGAGTCGGCTCCACTCGCCAAGCAATACCATCTGGCGTCGCTCTTCAGCGCCTCCTCAAGCCGTCCATCAAGCCTTCACCAGAGTCAGACTCCATTTTTGTGCCGGCTCCTCCAGAAGAAGTCGGATCCGGCTCCAAAGCCCAAGCAGACGGCACAAAAACCCTTGCAGATGACTCCAAGAATGCCGCAGTCAAAGCCGGCCCGGGGACTTCAGAACTCGGCCCGGGGACTGCGGCGACCAGAGAAAAGACTCCAAAACTCGGCCCGGGGAGTGCACCAGTCGACCTGAGGACTTCATTAATCCAGCAAGCGGCCGCGGACTCTAGCCCACCGCCTCCCAGCCCAGCCGCCCTCGTCCAAGTCGCGGTTCTGGCAGTCGAAGAGATAGCAGTACCCTCATGGGCCCAGCCCATCCTCAAATTCTTGGTGAACAAGGAGCTACCAACTGACGAAACCGTGGCTCGGCAAATACAACGCCGAGCGGCAGCATACACCATAATCAACAGAGAGCTGGTCAGGCGCAGCGTCACTGGTGTTTACTAGCGCTGCGTCGAGCCGGAGCAAGGCCAAGCAATTCTCAGAGATATCCATCAAGGCGAGTGCGGCCACCATGCGGCTTCGAGGGCACTCGTCGCCAAAGCTTTCCGGCATGGTTTCTTTTGGCCGACTGCCCTCGAAGAGGCCAAAGAGTTGGTCCAGAAATGCAAGGGGTGCCAGAAGTTCCGCTCCAAGCCACATCAGCCGGCTTCAGCACTCAAGACTATCCCCATAGCCTGGCCCTTTGCAGTTTGGGGCCTGGATATGGTGGGACCCTTCAAGACGGCACGAGGTGGCCTAACTCATCTACTTGTCACGGTGGACAAGTTCACCAAGTGGATAGAAGTGAAGCCCATCAAGAAGTTGAATGGTTCGACTACCGTGACTTTCATCTCAGACATCACGATTCGGTATGGCATACCGCACAGCATCGTCACCGACAACGGCACCAACTTTGCCAAAGGCGCTTTGGCCCGTTTCTGCGCGACGCAGGGCATCGGACTGGACTTAGCGTCCGTTGCCCATCCGCAGTCAAACGGCCAGGTGGAGCGGGCGAATGGCCTCATCCTGTCCGGCATCAAGCCTCGGTTTGTCGAACCACTGGAGCGTTCAGCCGGCTGTTGGCTTGACGAGTTGCCACCTGTCCTCTGGAGTCTGCGCACGACCCCAAACAAGTCGACCGGCTTCACACCCTTCTTCCTCGTCTACGGCGCTGAAGCTGTCATCCCAATGGATATAGAGTTCGTCTCCCCGCGAGTCATGATGTACACCGCGGAGGAAGCAGAAGAAGCACGACAAGCCGGTCCAGCATCTACCAGCAGAGCCTACGCCGCTACTACAACAGGAAGGTCAGGCCGAGATCCTTCCAAGAGGGTGACCTTGTGCTCCAGCTAATCCAGCAAACAACCGGCCAGCACAAGTTGTCAGCACCTTGGGAAGGCCCCTTCATCATCAGCAAGGTGATAGGCAACGACTCCTACTACCTGATCGACGCTCAGAAGCCCCGAGCACGCAAGAGGGACGACTCCTACAAAGAGACGAAGCGACCATGGAACGCAAACCTTCTTCGAAGATTTTACAGTTAATGCAATATGTACCATGCTACCCCTTTGTATTGAAGTACCAAGACACTGGGCCCCCCGAGACGGACTCGGGGACTGCCCCTTTTGTTATCTGTATGATAAGTATTATGCTTCCGAGTATGCTACTCTTTGTTATGCCGCTTGGCACCGGGCTCGACTAGTCGGCCCGGGGACTCGCCGTCTCGCGCTATGAAAACGCTTCCTGCAGTCGGACAAATAGTGTGTGGCGCCTAAGCCGACTCCTGTCAGAAGCCACAGCTCGCAGAGCGACTGTCTGGTGGACAGGAGTAGGGAAGAATGGGCGCCCACATGAAAAATGGCTAAGGACTCAAAGCGTAAAGCATAGCTCGAGCCGGCTTTCCATCCGTTCCTCGCAAAACTGACTCCGAGTAATCGACTTGCTGTTTTCTATCCGACTTGCTAAGAAAACTCTAGAATGGCTAAGTACTTGCCTTCCCAAAAATAGCCAAGTATTTGATCCAGCGGCAGTCCACGGAGCGGCTATCCGACTGGCAAAGACGGCGTCCAAGGGAAGGCGGCAAAGGGAAAAAGCCAAAAGAGCAATAAGCAAGAAATGATAGAAACTAGATAAATATTTACATCACAAAGGCCATTGGCCGAATCCTCGAACGGAAGTTCAAAATACTCCCCGCGGGTGGAATTGTGCGAATTAACAAAGTTCTTCGAGAAACTACTAAGCAGATAAATAAGACAAGGCGGCGGCCTATGAAGCAGCAGACGGGTTTGGAGGCTCGGAGGAGATGGCGGTGTCGGACATTGGGGCGGCCGGCTGGGCAGACTCGGCTTGATCACCTCCAGTGGCAGTCGGCGCAGTTGGGCGCGGCTCGTTGTTGGAGGCACGATCGAGCTGAGGCTGATCGCCCGCTCTGGCTTCTGGCGCCTCCATCTCGTCTCCGGCCTCCACCTTGTCTCCCTCCTCGGCACTGGAGCCGATCACCTCCGCCGAGTCCTCGCCGTAGTTCGGGTTCATCCCAAACCACTCCGGCGGCGCCTCCTCGCCGTTGTCAGCTCGCTCAGGAACGAAGACACTGGTGTCGACGTACTCGGCGATCGCCGCGACGCGCTTGACAAAGTGGTCCTCCATGGCTGCCAGCTCCGGCTGGGCCTCGGCACGGAGCGTGGCCAGCTGGTCCAGGCTCAGGTCTGGATACCATGACTTGACGAACTCCAAGGCCCGACGCGCTCCGGCACGTGCCGAGGAGCCTTTCCAAGCCTCCAGACGGCCTGCTGCGACCTCCAGCCAGTTGGCAGTCCGGCTGGGAGTGCGCAGAATCGGCATCTCTGGCCACAAGGCAGCAATCGCCTGGGCGCCGACACGTTGAAGCCGGCGCGGCATCCGGTGAGCCGGCCACAGGCGAGCCTCGATGCTCAGAAGCTGTTCATCAAGAGCCCAGGGGGCGTTGGCAGCAACCTCCTCGCCAGCCGCCCTCCGCGCCTCGCGATCGGCCTCGATGGCTTGAACGGCAGTTTGCGAATGGCCCGGGAAGAAGTCTGCCAAGACGAAAAAGAAGCAAGTCAGAAAAGGCAAGAGTCGGCCCGACTCGCAGTCGGCGGCTCAAAGGAAGCGAGTAAAGAAAACTTACCATCGACGATATCTTCAGTCTCATGGAAGCTGGAGGTCAGCATCGCCTCCTTGTCGGTCCAGGAGGAGCGTTCGGCTTCGAACTCGGCTTGGAGTCCAGTCTCTCTCTCCTTCGCCTCCTCCTGCGCCTTCTTGAGCAACTCCTTCTGCTCCGCCAGCTGCGCGGCCAGCAGGTCGCGCTCCGTGACGAGCTTGCCGCATTCCGCCTCCTTGGCGCGCAAGGCGGTGTTGGCTTCGCCCAGCTGCTGCTGAAGAACGGCGTTGGCCTCTGAAGAAAGAAGAAAAATGACGCAAGTCGTCAGAGAAGGTCGCCAAGAAGATCCGGCCAATCTCGGGGACTACAGCCCGCGGGTGTGCCAGTGCGCCCCCGCGAAGAAGGAAACTCACTCCGGCTCTCCGACAAGTCGGCAGTCCGCTTGCCCAGCTCTTCAACATTACGGTTGAAGACGGTGACTCGGAGGTTGCGCTAGTCCTACGATAAGCATTTCAAACAAGAATAAGCACTTAGAGCTCACCAATAGAGTTCCGACCCGCCTGCTCAGCAGCCGGCCCGGAACTCCGGGACTACACCCAGTGGGTGCGCTTGCGCGCCCCCACAAAGAAGAGCAAGAAAAAACAAAGTCGGAAGCAACATACCCGGACGGCCGCTCGCGACGCCAGATGCGCCTTGGTGCAGTTCTGGAGGGCGTCGCTTTCGGCTCGCAGCTTCGCCTGGACGTCCAGGAGTGCCTGGTTCAGCGGGCCTGTGCCGCCTCCTCGCACCCACCCGACGGGCGCAACGCTCATCACCTCGATGTCTGGCGCGGCCGAGCTGGTTGCTCCGGTCTCCAGAGGGCGCGACAATGAAGTCGCCTTCTCTAGTCGGCGGCGCGTCGGCGAGGCGACTTGGAGAAGCAAATTCGCCATGGCCTCGTCCGTAGTTGGCGGCACCGGCGGGCCCGTCGGCTGTTCATCCCTTGCGCTTCCCGATGGCGGCGGAGGCGGTGGTGGCGGCACCACCGTTTCCGGACCGGGAATCTCACCGCCCTCCCTCTCCACGATGGGGTACTCCCCGCCGGCCTCCCCAGACTGCTCCGTATAATCCGGAGGCGGCGCCGAGTTCAATGGGAAGACAAGCAGCGCCGACTGGCGGCGCGCGGCTTCTTCGGCCCGCTGTTTGGCCGCGACGGCGGCTTCGGCTCCCTCCGGCTCCTCCTGGGTGGAGGCGGCCGCCTTCTCGGCCTCCGCCTTCTCCCGACGGGCGGCTTCGTCCTCGTCGCGCTTCTCCTGCGCGTTCCACTCCCTCGCTTCCCGGAGGTCGGCAGCACGGTCAATACGCCGAGTCATGGCGGACGACTCCACCAACTCCCTGATGGAAGCGGCGGCGACCCTCCCAAGGGTGAGAGGAGCTCTAGAACAGGGAGGACATGTAAGGACCCAGACAAAATCCACCAGAAGATAAAACAAGACGAAGAAACAGAAACGCTTACCCAGAGGACAGCGGTGGCTTCTTCACTTCCTTACGGAAGCGTTGGGCCCTCGCGACCGCCTCTTCCCACTTGGTCGCGGCGGCGCCCCCCTTAAACTTCTTCTCCTGGCCTCCGATGGAACTTGGCCCGGCCCGGCGCTTACTTGCGCCGTCTAGCCTCGATTGAGGGCGCGGGGCGACTTCCCCATCTTCGCCCGCGGGCCAGTCGCCGAAGGTGGCCGAGGGCCTGAGGCTGCCTTCCTCTCCTTCGCCGCCTCCTTCGGCGTCGGCCTCCATCGCTGCCGCCCCCAGGTCGGGGTCGTCGATGTCGCTCTCCGCTCGGTCCGCGGCGAACTGGTGGGCCGGCCCCGCGGCACCGGCCGAGGGATGGATGAGAGGGTTCTGATTCGAAAAATAAAGATCAGGAGTCGGATTCGGCTCCAAAGAAGAAGAAGAAGAAGAAGAAGAAGAAGAAGAAGAAGAAGAACTTACCACTGGCGGAGGGTTGGCGCGCGAGTACGGCTCCATGCCGAACTGCCAATCCTCCGAGAGGCCGCAGTTCGCGATGTAGTTCACAGTGTTTGCTACCTCCGCGTGGGGTATGTCCTTGGTGCACATCCGACTGGGGTCCCGGTGGCCGCTCATCTGACAGATCAGATGAGGCCGGCTTTGGAGCGGGAGGACTCGGCGCGCCACGAAGGCGGCCAGCAAGTCGCCCCTAGTCAGACCGGCCGACTGCGTCAGCACCCAAAGTCGCGCCACGGCGGCGGCTCCAGCCGGAGTCAGCGTCTTGGCGCGGTAGGACCAGCTGGGCTGCCTCCCAGCCGGCGCGCCGGCTTCGTAAGCCGGCAGATTAACCCAGTCGCCGTCTGGGGCGACATTCTTCACGTAGAAGTAAGAACGCTGCCACATCTTCACCGACTTGATCAGTTGGATGGCGGGGAACGGGTTGTCGGCCGTCGTCCCCCGTATTGCAATGAAGGCGCCGCACTGGGCTGGCACGCCGGCGACATGCGTGCCGAGCTTGGACTGAAAGAACTCTCCCCACAGCTCGATGGTGGGGATAACGCCGAGGAAGCCCTCGCACAAAGCGGTGAAGGCCGCCAGCAGCACCACCGTGTTTGGGGTAAGGTGGTGCGGCTGGAGGCCATGGAACTCCAAGAACGAGTGGAAGAACCCGCTCGCAAGCAGCCCCAGGCCGCGCATGAGGTGGGAGCGGAACACGAGCTGCTCGCCCTCCTTCGGCGCCGGCGTCACCTCCTTCGACAGCGGAGCGCGGGCCTGCACGAGGTGCGTGTCGGGGAGGCGACGCGTCTTGCGGAGGAAGTCGATGATGTCGTCGTCAATCTCAGAGCCGTCCCACACGCCGGAGCGCACGCGGCGGGCGCGGCGGCAGAAGATGAGCTCATCGCTGCAAGCGGGGCGCAGTTCGGCGCAGCAGCGGTGGGGGAAAGGAGAAAGAAGAAAGAGCGAAGGGAAGCAGAGGAGAGCGGGCGCGCGTGCTTCGCCGCCCCGCTCCCTCCACCTACTTATAGGCCAGCGGGCTAAGAAGCCGAGGGGGCATCGTGGGATTAACTGTGCCCACGCCCCCACGCCCCCCACGATTTACCACGCAAGTTATTGCGCGCATTTACTGCATCGGAAACCCAACCGTCCGCACGGCCACAACGGATCCGTTCGAAGGCCGAGGCGCGGTAATGGCGGGCCCCACCCGCGGGCCTGTCCCGTCGCGCGCGTGGGCTGGCAGACTGGCCCGGCCACGTGGCGCCCCCCGGCAGGTCCGCGGCGGGCGGCGGCCGTGTAGCTTATCAAGCACGCCGTTTGAATCCCGCCACGACTTTCAAACTCTCTAAAGAACAAGACGACCTTCGACGAGTCCGGCTTTCGATAGTCGGCTCATCGGAGACGGCCTGGGCAAAGATCCCCTCCCAATGATCAGCTCGGAGGAAGGCGACAGGCAAGCCTCAGATCTAACCACTCGAAGGAAGAAACTGTTGAGGCTCCTCGACATGCCTCCCTCGGCGCCTCACCAGCTTCGGGGACTACTGTCGGAGTAATGGGCCACGGGTAGGCTAACCCGAGCCCCAGAACCTTTCAAGACATCGGGGCGGGCTTCGCCCCTCAAGGATCCCGAGACGAAGAGCAGACTCTGGGAGTCAGCTGCGGCATCACCAACTACCCACTCACGGCCGAATCCCAGAGACGGCTACGGCATATGCCGACTCCCCGTTGGTGACTCCAAGGAGGCCGACTATAGGGAGTCGGCCCGCGACTTCACCGCCCTCTTCCTTCGAGAAGAAGGACGAGACAGGGGATGGCCGGGTTACGGCCCTCCCCTACCCTGATTACCAAGGGCAGGTATGGCTACAGTATGCCGTACCGGAGGAGATCTCCGTCCGGCGCGGCACTGTTGCCATACTGGCCCTGACGTCCACCCCAGCGGCAAAACCCTGTTCCCACGTTGGCCCGCACGGACGGCCTGGAGACGGCGGGTCCCGCTAGTTAGTGGCGGGGGGGGGGGGGGACGAAGACGGCGAGAGCACCCGAAGACGGACCTCGTGGGAGTCGGCCTCCGAGAGTCGGCCCGTTCCTCCCACGGGCCACGCACACCATTAACCAGATAAGACGGGGAGTGGCGACAGTGATCGCCCGCCAGGCGGCGACACTGTTGCCACGACCCCACGACCAAGCCAACATCATCAGGGGCGCGGCTACAGTGACCAGGACAGTCGGCGGGGCCCACCTGCGGCGGGTCCCAGGAGTCAGCGGAGACGGCGGCTACCTAAGAGACAGACGGCTGGGACCCGCACCCAGCCAGATTACCATTGTACCCCCGGGGGGTAGGCCTACATAAACCCCCCGGAGCACCCATGCAAATGGTTCAATCCTTTTAGCCCTAGACCAGAAGCATAAGAGGGAGAGAGCTAGACTGGCCCTCTCCTACCTCCAGAACACAGCTCGAGGAGCAACTTTGTACTCATATTACCATAGTGATCATGCGGAGACCCCGCAGAGCAGCAGTAGGGGCATAAGCTGGGTAAGTTTCGTCGGCGTGCATGTCTACTCCTCATCCCGCTTCGAGGCACCGGCGACGTTCTACTCGCTCCCACCATGATAAGCCATCCTTTGGCATATGTCGCATCCAACCCCTGACAGCCCGCCTCTCCTCTTCCTCCACTAGGCCCATTAAGGCCCAATAGCCTCCGGGGGGTTCCGGTAACCCCTCCGGCAATCCGGTAAAATCATATTTTCACCCGGATCACTTTCGATATCCAAACATAGGCTTCCAATATATAAATCATTATGTCTCGACCATTTCGAGACTCCTCGTCATGTCCGTGATCACATCCGGGACTCCGAACAACCTTCGGTACATCAAAATATATAAACTCATAATGAAACAATCATCGTAACGTTAAGCGTGCGGATCCAACGGGTTCGAGAACTATGTAGACATGACCGAGACACGTCTCTCATCAATAACCAATAGCGGAACCTAGATGCTCATATTGGCTCCCACATATTCTACGAAGATCTTTATCGGTCAAACCGCATAGCAACATACGTTGTTCCCTTTGTCATCGGTATGTTACTTGCCTGAGATTCGATCGTCGATATCTCAATACCTAGTTCAATCTCGTTACCGGCAAGTCTCTTTACTCGTTACGTAATACATCATCTCGCAACTAACTCATTAGTCACAATGCTTGCAAGGCTTATAGTGATGTGCATTACCGAGTGGGCCCAGACATACCTCTCCGACAATCGGAGTGACAAATCCTAATCTCGAAATACGCCAACCCAACAAGTACCTTCGGAGACACCAGTAGAGCACCTTTATAATCACCCATTTACGTTGTGACGTTTGGTAGCACACAAAGTGTTCCTCCGGTAAACGGGAGTTGCATAATCTCATAGTCATGGGAACATGCATGAGTCATGAAGAAAGCAATAGCAACATACTAAACGATCGTGTGCTAAGCTAATGGAATGGGTCAAGTCAATCACATCATTCTCCTAATGATATGATCCCGTTAATCAAATAAAAAATCTTTTGTTAATGGCTAGGAAACATAACCATCTTCGATTAACGAGCTAGTAAAGTAGAGGCATACTAGTGACACTCTGCTTGTCTATGTATTCACACATGTATTATGTTTCCGGTTAATACAATTCTAGCATGAATAATAGACATTTATCATGATTTAAGGAAATAAATAATAACTTTATTATTGCCTCTAGGGCATATTTCCTTCACCATGACGTTCAAAACGTCTTTGAAGTCCCGATTCTAAGCCGTTAAGCATGGTGCACTAAACTATCAAGTAGTCATCATATTGAGCTAGCCAAACGTTCATAACGTCTGTATCTACTCCTGCAATAGGTCTGTCACCTAGCGGTGCATCAAGGACATAATTCTTCTTTGCATTAATAAGGACAATCCTCAGATCATGGATCCAATCCGCATCATTGCTACTAACATCTTTCAACAAAGTTTTATCTACGAACATATCAAAATAAACATATGAAAGCAACAACGCGAGCTATTGATTTACAACATAATTTGCAAAATACTACCAGGACTAAGTTCATGATAAATTTAAGTTCAATTAATCATATTACTTAAGAACTCCCACTTAGATAGACATCTCTCTAATCATCTAAGTGATCACGTGATCCAAATCAACTAAACTATAACCTATCATCATGTGAAATGGAGTAGTTTTTGATGGTGAACATCACTATGTTGATCATATCTACTATATGATTCACGCTCGACCTTTCGGTCTCAGTGTTCCGAGGCCATATATGCATATGCTAGGCTCGTCAAGTTTAACCTGAGTATTCTGCGTGTGCAAAACTGGCTTGCACCCGTTGTAGATGGACGTAGAGCTTATCACACCCGATCATCACGTGGTGTCTGGGCATGACGAACTTTGGCAACAGTGCATACTTAGGGAGAACACTTTTATCTTGAAACTTAGTGAGAGATCATCTTATAATGCTACCATCAATGAAAGCAAGATAAGATGCATAAAAGATAAACATCACATGCAATCAATATAAGTGATATGATATGGCCATCATCATCTTGTGCTTGTGATCTCCATCTTCGAAGCACCGTCGTGATCACCATCGTCATCGGCACGACTGTCGAATTTCGGGTTCCGGCAGACCCTTGAGGTTCGAACACTGGGGTGCGCCGGAGATTACGCCTTCTACCGACTCGTACCCCTCCGCCTCGCAAAGATCTAAGCCACGGAAAACACAACACAAGAGACACAGGGTTTATACTGGTTCGGGCCACCGTTGTGGTGTAATACCCTACTCCAGTGTGGTGTGGTGGATTGCCTCTTGGGCTGATGATGATGAACAATACAAGGAAGAACAACCTCACGAGGGTCTGTTCTTCGCCGGGGCGATCAACTGCTAGGAGGAGTTCAATCACCCTTCTCTCTCTCTCTCCGATCTGATTGACAATTGATCCCCCTACCCTGGGGGTGGCTAGTCCTATTTATAGGCAAAGGCCCTAGGCCTCTTCCCAAATATTGAGCGGGAAGGGCGCCAACAATTGGCCATTTTGAAGGGGAACATATGGTACACTTATCCTGACTAAAGTTGGTCCTTGCCTACCAAAGGCTCTGGTGATGACGCTGGCTTGGGCTCCACAATGACTTCTTCCTTGTCGCGGGGCTGGTCTTGGTCTCGTTGCACCGAAATGTTGGGAAACGTAGTAATTTCAAAAATTTCCTACGCACACGCAAGATCATGGTGATGCATAGCAACGAGATGGGAGAGTGTAGTCTACGTACCCTCGTAGACCGAAGCGGAAGCATTGACGCAACGTAGAGGAAGTAGTCGTACATCTTCCCGGTCCAACCGATCCAAGCACCGTTACTCCGGCACCTCCGAGTTCTTGACACACGTACAGCTCGATGACGCACCCCGGGCTCCGATCCAGCAAAGCTTTGGGGATGAGTTCCGTCAGCACGACGGCGTGATGATGATGATGATGTTCTACCGACGCAGGGCTTCGCCTAAGCACTGCAACGATATGACCGAGGTGGAATATGGTGGAGGGGGCCACCACACACGGCTAAGGAACGATCACGAAGATCAACTTGTGTGTCATAGGGTGCCCCCTGCCCCCGTATATAAAGGAGCAAGGGGGAGGGGGCGGCCGGCCTAGGAGGGGGCGCGCCAAGGGGAGTCCTACTCCCACCGGGAGTAGGACTCCCTCATTCCTTGTTGGAGTAGGAGAAGGGGAAAGAGGGGGAGAGGAAGAAGCAAAAAGGGGGCTGCGCCCCTTGTCCAATTCGGACCAGAGGGGGGGCGCAGGCCTCCTTCCTTTTGGCCTCTCTCCTCTATTCCCGTATGGCCCAATAAGGCCCATATACTCCCCGGTGAATTCCCGTAACTCTCCAGTACTCCCAAAAATACCCGAATCACTCAGAACCTTTCCGATGTCCGAATATAGTCGTCCAATATATCGATCTTTACGTCTCGACCATTTTGAGACTCCTCGTCATGTCCCCGATCTCATCCGTGACTCCGAACTCCTTCGTTACATCAAAACTCATAAACTCATTATATAACTGTCATCGAAACCTTAAGCGTGCGGACCCTACGGTTCGAGAACAATGTAGACATGACCGAGACACGTCTCTGGTCAATAACCAATAGCGGGACCTGGATGCCCATATTGGCTCCTACATATTCTACGAAGATCTTTATCGGTCAGACCGCATAACAACGTACGTTGTTCCCTTTGTCATCGGTATGTTACTTGCCCGAGATTCGATCGTCGGTATCCAATACCTAGTTCAATCTCGTTACCGGCAAGTCTCTTTACTCGTTGCGTAATACATCATCTTGCAACTAATATATTAGTTGCAATGCTTGCAAGGCTTATGTGATGTGCATTACCGAGAGGGCCCAGAGATACCTCTCCGACTATCGGAGTGACAAATCCTAATCTCGAAATACGCCAACCCAACAAGTACCTTTGGAGACACCTGTAGAGCACCTTTATAATCACCCAGTTACGTTGTGACGTTTGGTAGCACACAAAGTGTTCCTCTGGTAAACGGGAGTTGCATAATCTCATAGTCATAGGAACATGTATAAGTCATGAAGAAAGCAATAGCAACATACTAAATGATCGGGTGCTAAGCTAATGGAATGGGTCATGTCAATCAGATCATTCAACTAATGATGTGACCTCATTAATCAAATAACAACTCTTTGTCTATGGTTATGAAACATAACCATCTTTGATTAATGAGCTAGTCGAGTAGAGGCATACTAGTGACACTCTTGTTTGTCTATGTATTCACACATGTATTATGTTTCCAGTTAATACAATTCTAGCATGAATAATAAACATTTATCATGAAATAAGGAAATAAATAATAACTTTATTATTGCCTCTAGGACATATTTCCTTCAGTCTCCCACTTGCACTAGAGTCAATAATCTAGTTCACATCGCCATGTGATTTAACAGCAATAGTTCACATCATCATGTGATTAACACCCATAGTTCACATCAATATGTGACCAACAGTAAAAAGGGTTTACTAGAGTCAGTAATCTAGTTCACATCTCTATGTGATTAACACCCAAAGAGTACTAAGGTGTGATCATGTTTTGCTTGTGAGAGAACCTTAGCCAACGGGTCTGCCAAAATTCAGATCCGTATGTATTTTGCAAATTTCTATGTCTCCAATGCTCTGCACGGAGCTACTTTAGCTAATTGCTCCCACTTTCAATATCTATCTAGATTGAGACTTAGAGTCATCTAGATTAGTGTTAAAACTTGCATCGACGTAACCTTTTACGACAAACCTTTTTGTCACGTCCATAATCGAGAAACATATCCTTATTTCACTAAGGATAATTTTGACCGATGTCCAGTGATCTACTTCCTAGATCACTATTGTACTCCCTCGCTTAAACACAGTGTAGGGTATACAATAGATCTGGTACATAGCATGGCATACTTTATAGAATCTATGGCTGAGGCATAGGGAATGACTTTCATTCTTTCTATTATCTGCCGTGGTCGGGCTTTGAGTCTTACTCAATTTCACACCTTTGTAACACAGGAAAGAACTCTTTCTTTGACTGTTCCATTTTGAACTACTTCAAAAACTTGTTAAGGTATGTACTCATTGAAAACTTATCAAGCGTCTTGATCTATCTCTATAGATCTTGATGCTTAATATGTAGGCAGCTTCTCCGAGGTCCTTCTTCGAAAAAATCCTTTCAAACACTCCTTTATGCTTTGCAGAATAATTCTACATTATTTCCGATCAACAATATGTCATACATACACTTATCAGAAATGTTGTAGTGCTCCCACTCACTTTCTTGTAAATACAGGCATCACCGCAAGTCTGTATAAAACTATATGCTTTGATCAACTCATCAAAGCGTATATTCCAACTCCGAGATGCTTGCACCAGTCCATAGATGGATCGCTGGAGCTTGCATATTTTGTTAGCACTTTTAGGATTGACAAAACCTTCTAGCGGCATCGTATACAACTCTTCTTTAATAAATCCATTGAGGAATGCAGTTTTGTTTATCCATTTGCCAGATTTCATAAAATGCGGCAATTGCTAACATGATTCGGACAGACTTAAGCATAGATACGAGTGAGAAACTCTCATCGTAATCAACACCTTGAACTTGTCGAAAACCTTTTGCGACAATTCTAGCTTTGTAGACAGTAACATTACTATCAGCGTCTGTCTTCCTCTTGAAGATCCATTTATTTTCTATGGTTTGCCGATCATCGGGCAAATCCATCAAAGTCCATACTTTGTTCTCATACATGGATCATATCTCAGATTTCATGGCCTCAAACCATTTCGCGGAATCTGGGATCATCATCGCTTCCTCATAGTTCGCAAGTTCGTCATGGTCTAGTAACATGACTTCCAGAACAGGATTACCATACTAATATGGTGTGGATCTCACTCTGGTTTACCTACGAGATTCGGTAGTAACTTGATCTGAAGTTACATGATCATCATCATTAGCTTCCTCACTAATTGGTGTAGAAGTCACAAGAACAGATTTCTATGATGAACTACTTTCCAATAAGGGAGATGATACAATTACCTTATCAAGTCTTTCTACTTTCCTGCCACTCACTACTTTCGAGAGAAACTCCTTCTCTGGAAAGTATCCATTCTCAGCAACGAATGTGTTGCCTTCGGATCTGTGATAGAAGGTGTACCCAACTGTCTCCTTTGGGTATCCTATGAAGACATATTTCTCCGATTTGGGTTTGAGCTTATCAGGATGAAACTTATTCATATGAGCATCACAATCCCAAACTTTAAGAAACGACAACTTTGGTTTCTTGCCAAACCACAGTTCATATTGTGTCGTCTCAACGGACTTAGATGGTGCCCCTTTTTAACGTGAATGCAGCTGTCTTTAATGCATAACCCCAAAACGATGTTGGTAAATCTATAAGGAACATCATAGATTGCACTATATCCAATAAAGTACGGTTATGACGTTCGGACACACCATTATGTTGTGGTGTTCCAGGTGGCGTGAGTAGTGAAACTATTTCACATTGTTTTAACTGAAGACCAAACTCGTAACTCAAATACTCTTCTCCACGATCAGATCGTAGAAACTTTATTTTCTTGTTACGATGATTTTTCACTTCACTCTAAAATTATATGAACTTTTCAAATGTTTCAGACTTCTTATTTCATTAAGTAGATATACTCATATCTGCTTAAATCATCTGTGAAGGTTAGAAAATAATGATACTTGTCGCGAGCTTTAATATTCATCGGACCACATACATCAGTATGTATGATTTCCAACAAATCTGTTGCTTGCTCCATTGTTCCGGATAACGGCATTTTAGTCATCTTGCCCAAGAGACATGGTTCGCAAGCATCAAGTGATTCATAATCAAGTGATTCCAAAATCCCATCAGCATGGAGTTTCTTCATGCGCTTTACACCAATATGGCTTAAACGGCAGTGCCACAAATAAGTTGCACTATCATTATTAACTTTGCATCTTTTGGCTTCAATATTATGAATATGTGTATCACTACGATCGAGATCCAACGAACTATTTTCATTGGGTGTGTAACCATATAAGGTTTTATTCATGTAAACAGAACAACAATTTATTCTTTTACTTAAATGAATAATCGTATTGCAATAAACATGATCAAATCATATTCATGCTCAACGCAAACACCAAATAACACTTATTTAGGTTCAACACTAATCCCGAAAGTATAGGGAGTGTGCGATGATGATCATATCAATCTTGGAACCACTTCCAACACACATTGTCACTTCACCCTTAACTAGTCTCTATTTATTCTGCAACTCCCGTTTTGAGTTACTAATCATAGCAACTGAACTAGTACCAAATACTGGGGGGTTGCTATGAACACTAGTAAAGTACACATCCATAATATGTATATCAAATATACCTTTGTTTACTTTGCAATCCTTTCTTATCCACCAAATACTTGGGGTAGTTCCGCTTCCAGTGGCCAATCCCTTTGTAGTAGAGGCACTTAGTCTCAGGCTTAGGACCAGACTTGGGCTTCTTCACTTGAGCAGCAACTCGCTTGCCGTTCTTCTTGAAGTTCCCCTTCTTCCCTTTGCCCTTTTATTGAAACTAGTGGTCTTGTCTATCATCAACACTTGATGTTTTTTCTTGATTTCTACCTTCGTCGATTTTAGCATCACGAAGAGCTTGGGAATTGTTTCCGTTATCCCTTGCATATTATAGTTCATCACGAAGTTCTACTAACTTGGTGATGGTGACTAGAGAATTCTGTCAATCACTATCTTATCTGGAAGATTAACTCCCACTTGATTCAAGCGATTGTAGTACCCAGACAATCTGAGCACATGCTCACTAGTTGAGCGATTCTCCTCCATCTTTTAGCTATAGAACTTATTGGAGACTTCATATCTCTCAACTCGGGTATTTTCTTGAAATATTAACTTCAACTCCTGGAACATCTCATATGCTCCATGACGTTCAAAACGTCTTTGAAGTCCCGATTCTAAGCCGTTAAGCATGGTGCACTAAACTATCATGTAGTCATCATATTGAGCTAGCCAAACGTTCATAACGTTTGCATCTGCTCCTGCAATAGGTCTGTCACATAGCGGTGCATCAAGGACATAATTCTTCTGTGCAGCAATGAGGATAAACCTCATATCACGGATCCAATCCGCATCATTGCTACTAACATCTTTTCAACACAATTTTCTCTAGGAACATATCAAAATAAACACAGGGAAGCAACAACGCGAGCTATTGATCTACAACATAGATATGCTAATACTACCAGGACTAAGTTCATGATAAGTTAAAGTTCAATGAATCATATTACTTAAGAACTCCCACTTAGATAGACATCCCTCTAATCTTCTAAGTGATCACGTGATCCACATCAACTAAACCATGTCCGATCATCACGTGAGATGGAGTAGTTTCAATGGTGAACATCACTATGTTGATCATATCTACTATATGATTCACGCTCGACCTTTCGGTCTCCGTGTTCCGAGGCCATATCTGTATATGCTTGGCTCGTCAAGTATAACCTGAGTATTCCGTGTGTGCAACTGTTTTGCACCCGTTGTATTTGAACGTAGAGCCTATCACACCCGATCATCACGTGGTGTCTCAACACGAAGAACTTTCGCAACGGTGCATACTCAGGGAGAACACTTCTTGATAATTAAGTGAGAGACCATCTTATAATGCTACCGTCAATCAAAGCAATATAAGATGCATAAAAAGATAAACATCACATGCAAACAATATAAGTGATATGATATGGCCATCATCATCTTGTGCTTGTGATCTCCATCTTCAAAGCACCGTCATGATCACCATCGTCACCGGCGCGACACCTTGATCTCCATCGTAGCATCATTGTCGTCTCGCCAATCTTATGCTTCTACGACTATCGCTACTGCTTAGTGATAAAGTAAAGCATTACAGGGCGATTGCATTGCATACAATAAAGCGACAACCATACGGCTCCTGCCAGTTGCCGATAACTCAGTTACAAAACATGATAATCTCATACAATAAAATTTAGCATCATGCCTTGACCATATCACATCACAACATGCCCTGCAAAAACAAGTTAGACATCCTCTACTTTGTTTGTTGCAAGTTTTACGTGGCTGCTACGGGCTTAAGCAAGAACCAATCTCACCTACGCATCAAAACCACAACGATAGTTTGTCAAGTTGGAGAAACTGACGCCCGCCAGCCACCTGTGTGCAAAGCACGGTGGTAGAATCAGTCTCGCGTAAGCATACGCGTAATGTCGGTCCGGGCCGCTTCATCCAACAATACCGCCGAACCAAAGTATGACATGCTGGTAAGCAGTATGACTTATATCGCCCACAACTCACTTGTGTTCTACTCATGCATGTAACATCAAACCATAAAAACCTAGGCTCTGATACCACTGTTGGTAAACGTAGTAATTTCAAAAATTTCCTACGCACACGCAAGATCATGATGATGCATAGCAACGAGATGGGAGAGTGTAGTCTACGTACCCTCGTAGACCGAAGCGGAAGCGTTGACGCAACATAGAGGAAGTAGTCGTATATCTTCTCGGTCCAACCGATCCAAGCACCATTACTCCGGCACCTCCAAGTTCTTGACACACGTACAGCTCGATGACGCACCCCGGGCTCCGATCCAGCAAAGCTTTGGGGATGAGTTCCGTCAGCACGACGGCGTGATGACGATGATGATGTTCTACCGACGCAGGGCTTCGCCTAAGCACTGCAATGATATGACCGAGGTGGAATATGGTGGAGGGGGGCACCGCACACGGCTAAGGAACGATCACGAAGATCAACTTGTGTGTCATGGGGTGCCCCCTGCCCCCGTATATAAAGGAGCAAGGGGGAGGGGGAGGCCGGCCTAGGAGAGGGCGCGCCAAGGGGAGTCCTACTCCCACCGGGAGTAGGACTCCCTCCTTCCTTGTTGGAGTAGGAGAAGGGAAAGACGGGGAGAGGAAGAAGGAAAAAGGGGGCTGCGCCCCTTGTCCAATTCGGACCAGAGGGGGGGCGCAGGCCTCCTTCCTTTTGGCCTCTCTCCTCTATTCCCGTATGGCCCAATAAGGCCCATATACTCCCCGACGAATTCCCGTAACTCTACGGTACTCCCAAAAATACCCGAATCACTCAGAACCTTTCCGATGTCCGAATATAGTCGTCCAATATATCGATCTTTACGTCTCGACCATTTCGAGACTCCTCGTCATGTCCCCGATCTCATCCGGGACTTCGAACTCCTTCGGTACATCAAAACTCATAAACTCATTATATAACTATCATCGAAACCTTAAGCGTGCGGACCCTATGGTTCGAGAACAATGTAGACATGACCGAGACACGTCTCTGGTCAATAACCAATAGCGGGACCTGGATGCCCGTATTGGCTCCTACATATTCTACGAAGATCTTTATCGGTCAGACCGCATAACAACGTACGTTGTTCCCTTTGTCATCGGTATGTTACTTGCCCGAGATTCGATCATCGGTATCCAATACCTAGTTTAATCTGGTTACCCGCAAGTCTCTTTACTCATTCCGTAATACATCATCTCGCAACTAACATATTAGTTGCAATGCTTGAAAGGCTTATGTAATGTGCATTACCGAGAGGGCCCAGAGATACCTCTCCGACTATCGGAGTGACAAATCCTAATCTCGAAATACGCCAACCCAACAAGTACCTTTGGAGACACCTGTAGAGCACCTTTATAATCACCCAGTTACGTTGTGACGTTTGGTAGCACACAAAGTGTTCCTCCGGTAAATGGGAGTTGCATAATCTCATAGTCATAGGAACATGTATAAGTCATGAAGAAAGCAATAGCAACATACTAAACGATCGGGTGCTAAGCTAATGGAATGGGTCATGTCAATCAGATCATTCAACTAATGATGTGACCTCATTAATCAAATAACAACTCTTTGTCTATGGTTAGGAAACATAACCATCTTTGATTAATGAGCTAGTCAAGTAGAGGCATACTAGTAACACTCTTGTTTGTCTACGTATTCACACATGTATTATGTTTCCGGTTAATACAATTCTAGCATGAATAATAAACATTTATCATGAAATAAGGAAATAAACAATAACTTTATTATTGCCTCTAGGGCATATTTCCTTCACGAAATGGGTGCCTTTGCTTGATACTCCCGTCCGCGCTTGCTCCCTTTGCACCAAAGAGGAAAGGGAGGACACTGCGTGGGTTGGCGCCCGTCTGGCGCCCTTGGTCGTCATGGCTTGCGTCACGGGCACCTCATGAGGTACCCCGCCTTGATCTCTCCGCCTCCTCGTGAGCCAGCCTGATGAGGTCGTGCCTGAGGAAGCTCCTTGTCATCCGCCCCGCGAGGCTCGGCCCCTCGCGAGGGTCTTGGGTCTGTGTTGACGAAGATGGGCCGTGCTGGGCCCCCTTTTGAGCCACGCCGCAAGCCGCAGGCAGGCAAGTCTGGGGACCCCCGTTCCCAGAATGTCGACAGTAGCCCCCGGGCCCAAGGCGCGCCCGGACCTGGCTGTGCAGCAAGGCGAAAGGGCAAGGGCGAAGCGCCGCGGGCCCTAACAGCCTGCGGCCTTGCGCGCCGCGCGGTGGTTGATTTGGACGTGGGCGTCTCCACTTCCCCACGACGCCTCGTCAACTGCGCGGATTGGACAAGTCCCTGCATGCAAAGCGGGTCATGATTACCTGCGATCATGGAGGTCGGCGGTTGGCCTTCGCCGACCATAAATACGGAACGGCACGCGCCCTTCCAGTCCATCTCTTCTTGCTTCTCCTTCTTCCCGGTCCTTACTCCGTCTTGCTGCAATGGCTCCGTCGAGGAGGCTCTCGGCCGCAGAGAAGGGGAAGGCTCACCAGGTTGAGCCCGCCTCTCCCCTGCCCAAGCGTGGACGTGGGCGCCCCCGCAAACATCCTGTGGCCACCACGGCAGCTCCCCGCAGCCGTGGAGACGGTTTCCAGCACGGTGTTGGGCGAAGAGTTGTGGACGGGGGGCGCGCTTTGGTCGCGCGTCCCCCTAGGCCGCGTTTCCATGCTGCAGAGGTGCTGTCGGAGTTCGTTGTGTGCTCGGCGGAGCCGACCAGCGCCCGGCTTCAACTCCCTCGCTTCCTCCTCGGCGAACTCCCGGCTGGCGCCCCGGGCGGCCTCTGGCTTCAGGCAGACGGCTGGTGCAGCTGGGCCTCGTGGGCTTCACTGGAGGTCTCCTCATCCGGGAGCCTGGCCTTGACCCGTGGTTAGCAGACGTTTGCCCGCGCGTGTGGCCTGAGCCGTCGTTGCACCCTGCACTTTAAGTTTGACGGCGATGCCACCCTCTACGTGAGGGTGTTTGGGGAAGATGGTCGCCGCGCAGGGTGCTACCCTGAGGACGACGACCGCGGCCGGGGATCCAGCCCCATCGATGACGGAGAGGACAGCGCTCGGGTGGTCGGCGGCGCGCTGGGTTCCCCAAGCTTCTCCGGTTCTTCTTTAGGCGGCGACTCTTCTAGCAGTGGCCGCGGCCAGCCCCCGCGCCGCCGCGCCTGCTTGGAAGGTGGTGGCGCGTCTGCCCGCCGTTGCGCCTCGGTGAAGCGTGAGAGGGAGTCTGCTTGAGCCCCAGAGGTGGCTCGAGTCTTCCCTGCAGGCCGGTGTGGGGCGAGCTGCGCCCGATTTGCTCTTTCCTTTCCTTTTTCTTGCGTAAAAAGACAGTAGCGTGGAGCCCCGCGGGGGCGTGTTTTGGGTTATTGCTGTTAGTCATCGCTTTGCTTTCATTATCGTGCTTTCTGGCTACGTGCCCGCGAGTGGATAGTTCCTTGTGTCTAGATGTGCCCCCAGCCCCCCTATATAAAGGAGCAAGGGGGGAGGCCGGCCAGCCTTGGGGCGCACCAAGGAGGGGAGGAGTCCTCCTCCTAGTAGGAGTAGGACTCCCCTCTTTCCTAGTCCAACTAGGAAAAGCAAGGGGGAAGGAAGGAGAGGGAAAGGAGAAGGAAAGGAGAAGGAAAGGGGGGGGGGGGGCACGCCCCCTCCCTAGTCCAATTCAGACCCCCTATAGGGAGGGGGCGCAGCTGTCCCTTGTGGGTTGCCTTCCCTCTTCCCTATGGCCCATGTAGGCCCAATAGTCCCCCCGGGGTTTCCGATAACCCCCCGACACTCCGATAAATACCCGAATCACTCGGAACCTTTCTGATGTGCGAATATAGTCGTCCAATATATAGATCTTTACGTCTTGACCATTTCGAGACTCCTCGTCATGTCCCCGATCTCATACGGGACTCCGAACTACCTTCGGTACATCAAAACACATAAACTCATAATATAACCGTCATCGAACTTTAAGCATGCAGACGCTACAGGTTCGAGACCTATGTAGACAAGACCGAGACACGTCTCCGGTCAATAACCAATAGCGGAACCTGGATGCTCATATTGTCTCCCACATATTCTACGAAGATCTTTATCGGTCAAACCGCATAGCAACTTACGTTGTTCCCTTTGTCATCGGTATGTTACATGCCCGAGATTCGATCGTCGGTATCTCAATACCTAGTTCAATCTCGTTATCGGCAAGTATCTTTACTCGTTCCGTAATACATCATCCTGTAACTAACTCATTAGTCACAATGCTTGCAAGGCTTATAGTGATGTGCATTACCGAGTGGGCCCAGACATACCTCTCCGACAATCGGAGTGACAAATCCTAATCTCAAAATACGCCAACCCAACAAGTTCCTTCGGAGACACCTTTAGAGCACCTTTATAATCACCCAGTTATGTTGTGACGTTTGGTAGCACACAAAGTGTTCCTCCGGTAAACGGGAGTTGCATAATCTCATAGTTATAGGAACATGTATAAGTCATGAAGAAAGCAATAGCAACATACTAAACGATCAAGTGCTAAGCTAACGGAATGGGTCAAGTCAATCACATGATTCTCCTAATGATGTGATCCCGTTAATCAAATGACAACTCATGTCTATGGTTAGGAAACTTAACCATCTTTGATTAACGAGCTAGTCAAGTAGAGGCATACTAGTGACACTATGTTTGTCTATGTATTCACACATGTATTATGTTTCTGGTTAATACAATTCTAGCATGAATAATAAACATTTATCATGAAATAAGGAAATAAATAATAACATTCTTATTGCCTCTAGGGCATATTTCCTTCACTCCATACCGTTGTTTCCTTTTAATCGCGACTAACGAAAAAAAGGTTCGGCCCGAGAATCACGGTGCCATCCCACAGTTAACTCCACGTCCAATTTGATCCACTCATAACGGCTAGGCTATACACGGATAATCGTGTGGGCTCATGCACGTTATAGATTGCTTGCATGCAACGGAGAAAATGCTAAGTGAAAAACATGAACGTTCGGCACACGAAGATTGCACACCTCTGTTCGTGCACTACTGTTTCTCCCAGCAGTTTGGATAAAATCCAGGGATTGGATGAGGGCGGGCTTTCAGACTCCAGATGATAGCTTTGGTACTATAGAGGATTGGTGGTTGAATACGAGGAAGCAGGTCCCCAAGCCAGAACGGCATAATTTTTACACTATCGCAATCCTGCTACACTGGAGGATTTGGAAAGAACGAAATGCTCGGATCTTTGAGCAAGTGCTAGCAACGTGGACAGGGTGCTCGAACTAATCAGATAAGATATTGCAACATGGAGGGCTGTTGGCTGCGTTGGCGATCTCTGCTGACTTGTTTTTCTTCTTCTTGGTTGTTTTCTGCTTGCCTCTTGTGGCTGGGCTTTGCCTCTTTTTATTCAGTGTGTACTGAGAGTTTAAACTCTGACGACTGACAGTTATAGATTGCCTATACTGTCTAGCCTTGCTGTATTCTCCCATTTCTACCAATCTAATAAAAGATCGGCCTATGGCCCTTGAAAAAAACATGAATGTTCATGCCTAACATCACTTTCCACGTCACGTCGTCTACCTCTGATTTTCTACAATAAATAATACATAAATACATCACAGAGTAGCGCAGAAAGAAGAAACCCTATAATCGAGAGAGAGATGGTCATGCATGATCAAGCCACTTTCCTACTGCTCTCCTACACCACGCACACTACATGCATGTACAAGAAGAAGGAAGGAGGAAAGAAGAGAGGATTTTTTTTCTGAAACGGAGGCAAAAGATTTGCCTCATCCATTAAATAAGAGGAGAATAGAGTTTGGGAGTTTGCAAGTGACCCTACAAATAAACCGCATGGCAATTACTCTTGTACAATAATACACCCTAGTTTCTTAGCACCCGCTGTAACCCATAGGTTGGCCTCAAGCAAAATATTTTGAAGAAGAACAGGCGATGGCGGACTCTTGTGGCGAAACACCCCAAGTGTTTCTCTCATTCCAAAGAGTCCAAGAGACGGGCATGGTGAGGGAGGCCATCGCTTGTCTGTCTGGATTTTGATGAGAGGAGATAGATGAAGCCAAAAGAAATAGATTTGTGGATTTGTCAATTGTTTGTTTAGATCGGTGATACCTCTGATTTGACAATAGTAGATGACATATTGATTATTGGAGAAAAGAATAACTGCATTACAATGGTTATTTATGTTTAACGGTTTTCAAATAGTATAATCTTCATGTCTATTATGTTTATGCATATGCAGTTAAAAATACATGAGGGCCGTAGGAAAGCACGTGCATTATGCTACCACTACTAGGGAAAACCCTAGCAGTAGCGCGGGTATTTTGCCTATCAATAGAGCGGGACGTCGCGCTACTGATAAGGCGCTACAGCTAACATGTAGCAGTAGTGCTTGTCGTCCCACGCTACTGCTATACATGGCTAGCAGTAGCGCGCTTTAGGTAAGAGCGTTGCTGCTAATATCTGCAGCGCTTTTTAGAAGTAAGCGGTACTGGTAAGGGAGCTCTACTGCTAACTTTGTTCCCCTCGCTACTGCTAGTTTTATTAGTTTCTTTTTTTATGCATATTTGTTTTGTATTTGAATAGGCTTTATACAATAATCTTTAGCATATCATACACATACAAATGTAATCATAGAATATAGATACAAATAGTCTCATTAAATCATGTCATCATCATAATCATCATCCAACACAAAGTGGTCTCTCGTCATCATCTCGAAAATAGGGATACAAGTCTCGATTACTTGCAACTACATCGTCATCCATCTAAACAATGATATACATGAGAAGAGTTACACTGTGAGTGAGAGCGGAACTATGAAGTACATGAGTTTGTATCCCTCTCTCGCATTAGCGTGAACCTAAACTAACTACTGTCTGTCGCTCAGAAACCGGAAACCGGTACACCTGGGCCTGACACTCCGGCCACTCCTCGTATACTCCTGGCGTAGCACTTCTTCGCCATCGATGATCTATGCACCTGCATCATCACATGAGTCGATGATATGCAACATATATAGTTGAGCAACAGAAAGAGACAGACTTGGCAAAAATAGAAGCAACATGTCATAAGCATAAATAACAAAGTTCATCGTATCCAAAATTCCCTAACTAGAGTGATCTTCACTAGTCGAGGAGGAGGACGGTTTAATTACATCACAAATAAAGATTAGTCGTGCATAACTCAAAGTTTTGTCATACAGAAAGTATGGACTAAACAGACACACATTGTCATATATCGACAATCACTCCAACATGTCGTGCCATCCATCCATGTCAGGGAGAAAGTCCCCGAGCTTAGTGAAAGGCTTCATGTTGAGACGCTAAGAGGCTAGGCGTGTTCGAACGTCTTCCCGTGACATTTCTCCTTCTTCGTAGAACATCCCTATTTTTCCAAGGACCTCCTTCATGACGATTTGGGCAAGTTCGCGCTGGATGTGATAGAACTCAGCTCGAAGTTGATGATCCTCGATATCTCCTATGTGCTTTTCCCATTGCAGAATATGGGCATCGCCGGATTTAGGTGACATGCGAAGTTTCTGGTGATCCCATCTGTACTCCAGCATGTGGTGTAGGACATAGAATCCATCATTAAGAGAATCACTCGGTTGCTGGATGCAGCAGAAGTCGGTCTTATGGCTGAAGGTGGGCCTGCCGTGCCTTGTCTTGTTGTCATTGACCTCTCCACCCCCTTTGCTGTAGTAAAAGATAGCACTGCCGGGAACATACTTGATGTGGGTGTAATACTTTTTGGTAATGTTCTTCGACGAGTCCAAGTAAAGGGCGTGGGAGTATCAGGGGTAGAGGATGATGAGGACGGTGCGCCCGCCGCTGCGCAAAATAAGTACACCTCAAATTAATTAGCCTCCACCGTGCAAATGAATGATTGAAATCGAAGGAAGGATATCCACGCGGATGACTTACAGGGGATGATAAGGTACGAGAATCGCCTCCTTGTCCTTATTGGCGAGCATGAAATTGACGAGGTAGTCCCTCGCGATTTCACGGTGCTTTGCGCAGACTACCAAGAAGCTCTCGTGCATGAAGTATGGGCTAGCGACACAGATAAAAGGTATCTGCTCAACCCCGATGAGGTAGTTCATGTGCAAGGCATAAAGGCGGACAAACGTAAAATCCAGCTTCTTCCAGCGATACATGTCAAAGATGTAATCGAACCGAAGGAAGAACTTTTCCGCGGGGAATGTGTCGACGTATGACAATTGCCCGCGGCACGTTAACCACGTAGAGTGGGTATCCTAGATTTTTCGAGGCGATGAGGCATTTCTCTCTCCGCAACTAATTGACATGAAGTCTCCTTACATCGCCCAATCTGGCCCCTATCGCTACTTCAGGTAGGATTGATTCACCAGCGATATGCCATTTTGCCGCACCGGGGATATCTACACGGTCTTGAACCCGAGGCTGCTGGATCATAGAATCATATTTTTTGCCTTTCCTCGGTCTCTTCCTAGACTTCTTTGGTACCGGAAGGTTGTCCATAATATGTTCAGACTCAAGAGGCGACAATTCAGGCACCGACTCATGACGCTCAAACCCTAAGTAGGCGCCAGCATTGACATATTGTTGAGTGTCATCCTCATCCTCATCCTCATCTATGGCGATGTCACCAACGACTAATTGAGCCTCTTCCTCACCCCCTCGGCTATCACCTAGCACGATAGCCGACGCTAATTGAGTAGGTGAGGTGTTGATGTTCATACCTAACTGCGTGCTCGTGGGTGTGCTCCCGGCCGCCTCCAGACGAAGCAGACTCTTTGGAAACAACAGGACCCACCCATTGCAACAATCAGCAAGCTGCCGCGGGGTCTCATCGTCATCCCCCACCAGTACAAGAGGAGCCAAATTCTCGTGGCCCGGTTTGACACTGGCCATGGAAACCATGAAGATGTCCGGGGGGATCGGCCGGCTGTGGAACAATGCTTCCTTCGGCTCCATTATCGTCGACTTCCCCACGTCCACCTTCTGGTCGCCGATGGTGTACAATAAGGTGCACGGGGTTTTGTCGGCCTGCAAAGAGAAGTCTGCGACATGAGACATCCGAAAGGCAACGAAAACGGGAGATTGTACATTTATTGAAGAGGGCGGGTGTGACAGATACCGTGAGGGCATTGAGCTCAGCCAAAGACAAAGCACCGCCGAGCACGTCCGGTGCCGGAGCCGGTGCGGGAGCCGGTGCGGGAGCAGGTGCAGCTGTAAGTGCTGGTGCAACGCTAGTCGAGCTGCTCCCCAAGAAGTCATCAAGGGGAAAGTCCGCTGCACTTTTTCCTGGATTTTTCCTGGTTCAATTGAAAACGGCCGGAACCAAGGTAGTAGACATATCTACAACCACCTGTTTTGCGGCAGCTACCGCTGTTGCGACTGTCTCAGATGATTTCTTCTCAACCGCAATCTCATCCTTCTTGTCGATGTTTTCTTCAGTTAACCTTCGTCTTTCCTTTCTCTCCTTCGTGGTCTCACGGTAGTACTTCTTCCACGTGGCGCCGTCTCTGACACCGTGCACGCGTCCATACGACGGTCGAGTCTCCATCGGAGTCCTTTCAATATGTTCAACTCCCGATTGAATGGAGTGTACCACTTGGGCCTCGCCAACGCCTCAGACGGCGAGTCACTTTCAGCCGCAATCCTGTGCTGCTCTCTCTGCAAAATTCACAAGGATCGTTTGCAAATATGACTAACGTGCAGTCGAATTGATCAGAAACTAAAATTACCAGCAGTCTCATGAACTCCGTCGTGACCCCGTTTGTCTTGAAAACCTTCTTCACTGGGTCCCAACGGTGCCGGGCCCTGAGGACGTCATGCTCCTATGGGACGGTGAACTCCGCCAAGGGGTCTGGGATGCCTAGACTCACGGCTTCCGCATCCTCCTTGGCCCATATGGACCTCTTCCCACCATAACCACGATTTCCGAGGTGGTGGCTCCCAATGTTCCTCTGTTGAAGCCCCTTCATGTACTTCGACTTTTTTTGGCATCTTCAGCCTCGCAAGCCGCCTTGAATATTTGAAAGTGCTCTTCCGTGATTGTCGGATTATCTTTTACAATCTCGGAGTAGGGTTCCTTTTTGATGACGATCCAATATTTCACCCTTGATTTCCAGGCGGCCAACGCGTCGCTAAACTTGGTCATGGCATGTTTGTTTATCTTCTTCATTGTCGGGTCCTTATCTGGATCTTTATAATCCTTTTCATTCCGGCCCGGGAACAAGAATATCTGGTGCAGCTTCTTTAGAAGGGAGGGCCTCATATTATCTATCTTCTATAGTTTCGCATCGTTGGTGGTGGCAGTTGTCCGTATGATGCAGCCTACTTGATTGTCGTAGCACGCGCGCGCTTCCTTGGGCGCGGTTGGCTCAAAATTGTTGTCGTCCACCTCGGTGGCCACCAGTCTAGTAGTCCTGAGCTTGTTAGGAAGTTGTTGCCTCTTTGCTTTCGGTTCTATACCGGCTCCACTAGTCTCGACACCGGTCTCAGTCTCAGCGCCGGTCTCGATGCCGGTCTCAGTCTCAGCGCCGGTCTTAGTCTCAGCGCCGGTCTTAGTCTCAGCGCCGGTCTTGATGTCAGTCTCAATCTCCGATGTGACAGCTGGACCCACCAACATCAACTCTTGATCATCGGCGTCCCTCGAAAATTCTTCTGCCGCCCGGTAGACGTTGTCGCAGTCACTAGAACCCTGTCCTTCATCGTTGCTAGCCATGTTTCCTACGGTTAAATCTAGTAATTAATTCTAGACCTAATAAAATGAATAATAACATGTAGGAACGTTGACTCCTTCCTGGTGCGGCAAATCCCGGGCACTCGATATGTCCTAGTTTGTAGCACAAGTCATGCCGATATTCACGGAGAATTTCGGCATGACTTTTGCTAAAAGGTGGACAAATCGAGAACCTGAAATTTGCCGGAACGGAAATGAATCAACATTCCGGCAAAACATAGGCTACTCGGCTTCATTCCCTGGAAACAACAAATCCCCTTGGGCACAATCGAAACATGTGCAAACACAATTGAGGAATTTGCATATATCCTAACCACTTCAAATTTGCATGTCCTAGCGTTTGACACTTCAAGAAAATCTACACAAATCTCATGCTCTCTCAAACTCAATTCAAAAACCAAATATAGATTATATTTAGTTAACTACTGAACTAAACTTTACTCTAAACTAAACCCTACTGCCCTAATTATCATCTAGTTAAACAAACTCAATTCAAAAACTAAACCCTACTGAACTAATTAACATCTACATTATCTACTACCTAACATCTATTATTACCCTAACTAAAAAACACCTACTATTAACCATACTGCCCTAGTTAACTAGTACCATCACTACTACTAATTAACATATACTACTACTACTAAAAATCCTTGTGTATGAACCCTAGTACTAATTAACATCTACTACTACTGCTAATTAACATGGCAGAGGAAGAAAAAGCTGAGAGAGAGGGTGTGGGGGAGGGGTGGGGGGGCTTACAGAGAGGGGAGAGACGGTGGTGGGGAGGTGCTCGGCGATGGAGGTAGGGCGGTGAGGGCAGGCTTGGGATCGGGAGGCGGCGGTCCTGGGCGGGCTTGGGGGCGGTGAGGTCGAGTGCGGCAGCGGAGAGGTCGAGGGCGGCGACGGTGAGGTCGAGGGCGGCCCGAGAGGCGGCGGTGCTGAGGCTGGGCGACCTCGGGCGGCGGCGGTGAGGATGAGCGCGACATCGACACCGGCAGGAGACGACGTCAAAGTGGGGCGACGGCGAAGTGGGGGAGACGGCGGCGAAGAGTGGGGCGAGGGATTTGGGGGAGAAGTGGGCGGGGGGAAACCATTTTTGGGTTAAGTCAAAAATAACGATAGGGCATTAGGGAAAACGCGCTACTGCTATTCCTTCATCCTTTTTTCCCTTTTCATTTATTTTTCTGTACATTATATATTTTTTCTTTCTCCTTTTTCTATTTATTTCATTTTCATTTACTTTTCTATTTGTTTTTCATTCTATTTTATTTTAGTTAGCAGTAGCGCTTTACATGTAAACGCGCTGCTACAAGAATATTAGCAGCATCACGGTTTTTGAAAGATCACTACTACTATGTGTAGCCCATCGGCTAAGTGGTTAAAACTTTAGTAGTAGCGAGTTTCCAGCGGGACGCGCTACTGCTATATATGCATCTGCAGCGCGCTTATTTGGCGCGCGCTACTGCTGTCTAGCAGTAGCGAGCTTTTTTAACAAGCGCTACTACTAAAGTTATGTGTATAATGTTTTCCCTAGTAGTGTAGTAGTAGTAACTCTGTAGCATATCTGCATATGTAAGAACTGACCAAGGATTAACGATTCAGCATGTGACTATATTTCGGTAAAATTTCACTCAATGGAGATATATACTATTATATACATAGGCCATACTAGATCAACAAATTTTCTTTTCAGAAGGAGAAGCAAGGGTCATACAATCATACAAGTTTGCCAGAGCTCAACTTTTCATGCAAGAGCTGAACTGCTCAGTTTGAGGAGTTGAAATCCGCTCAAGTCTAAAAGTAGTAACTCAGTGTATCAGCATATGAGAGAAGTACTGCTTAGGTGGACAGTTCCAGGACTGACAGTTAAATGCCCCTATGTTTTGAAGAAATTTCAAAAGACGTAACTACCATATATATGCCATACCGTGGCAACAAATTATGTTTTCAGAACAAGCAAACATCACATCAGTCTACCCGATTTAGCAACGCAGCTTGCATCAACAAGAATATTAAGAGGAACATATTCAACACGCTGAGTTCACAGTTCTAATATGAATACGATATATGCACATGCTTCTCTATCGGTAAATTCACTCCAAGAAAAGAAGATTTCCTACCCACACAAAAAAGATTACCTCATTTCCAGATGGATGGAAGCCACCACCGCAAATCCGCAATAGTCTGTGAACTGGTGCAACTGATGGATATGTACAGGATTGGTAGTAGAAGTTGTACTATCCGCAATTCCGTAATGAAGGAGACGGCGAGTGGGATCGTGCCAGTCCAGCATTTCTCCATCATCGATATAGCCGTTGTCGGAGAAAGGGTCACCATGCACCTCCCCAGCCAACTTGGTCGATCAGCATGCTACCAGCCGCCTCTTTCCTAGCCTGACGGTTGGTTATGTCATGCAGGCGACCTTCACTCCGAGGCCCAATGGTTCTCACTCCAAGGCCCACGGTTGCTGACGGTTTCTGCAAGTTTTGGTTCTTAATGTTGAATGTGTTGCAGATCTCTTCAGGAGTCTTGCCCTTGATCATGTCAGGAACCATATAGCAGGTCAGGTCACTTGATTTTTTTTGCAGGGAATAGGTCACTTCATCTTGAGCTAGTTCGCAACATGTCTAGCCAAATAAAAGCGCTATGCTCAAGGCATCTGACTTCAACCAAACAAGTAGTAGTTGTCGGCTTTCTGGGAACGGGGGTCCCCAGACTTGCCTGCCTGCGGCCTGCGGCGTGGCGCAAATGGGGGCCCAACACGGCCCATCTTCATCAACACAAGACTCAAGACCCTCGCGAGGGGCCAAGCCTCGCGGGGCGGACGACACGGTACTTCCTCAGGCGCGGCCTCCTCAGGATGGCTCGCGAGGAGGCGGAGAGATCAAGGCAGGGTACCTCGCGAGGTGCTCATGACGTAAGCCATGACGACCAAGGGTGCCAGGCGGGCGCCAGACCGCGCAGTGTCCCCCCTTTCCTTTTTGGTGCAAAGGGGGCAAGCGCAGGCGAGAGGATCAAGCAAAGGCATCCATTTCGGTGCAGCAAGACCAAGACCAGTCCAACGGTGGAAAGGAGGTCATCGTGGAGCCCAGGACGACGTCACCACAGGGCCTTTGGCAGGCGAGGACCAACTTTAGTCAGGATAAGTGTACCAGATGTTCCCCTTCAAATTGGCCAATTGTTGGCGCCCTTCCCGCTCAATATTTGGGAAGAGGCCCAGGGCCTTTGCCTATAAATAGGACTAGCCACCCCAGGGATCGGAAGGGCATTGAGAGATCGAGCGAGAGAGCTAGAGATCGAGAGAACAAGTAGAGAAATAGAGAGAAGGGCGGCTGAACTCCCCTAGCAGTTCATCCCCCTAGCCAAGAACAGACCCTCGCGAGGCTGTTCTCCCTTGTACTGTTCGTCATCATCAACCCAAGAGGCAATCCACCCACCACAAACTAGAGTAGGGTATTACACCACAATGGTGGCCCGACCTAGTATAAACCCTGTGTCTCTTGTGCTGTTCTTTCTGTAGTTTAGATCCTTGCGAGACGGAGAGGTAGAGGGCATCATCTCCGAGCGCACCCCAGAGTTCAAACCTTAAGGGTCTGCCGGAACCCGTGATCCGACATTTGGCGCACCAGGTAGGGGTGCGCCGGAATATGTCTTCCGCCGCTCCGCTCTCCTCCGACCGTCGCATCCATGTCTGACGCTCGTCGGGCCCGCGCCGAGCGCCGGGCCGCCATCGCTTCCCGCATCGCCCAGACAGCTCCCGTCGGTGGGCGTCCTCGTCGTCCCCCGTCGCCTACCGTCAACACCGCCACCGGCCAGGCGGGGAACGAGCAGCAAGCGTCGTCTCAGCACCCGTCCGTGCGGCGAGACGACCGCACCGCAACTCCGTCGCTCACGCCAGCTGGCTCTTCGTCCCACGCGCTCCGCGCGCCCTTGGAGGCTCGAGCTGCACTCATCGCGGCGAACGAGCTCCTGCGCTACCGTCCCGTCGACGACGTCTACGAAGAGTGGCTCGATCGCGTCCCCGAGCTCGTCCGCGCCGCAGGGGCTCTCCTGCACCGTCCGCTCCGCTGCGCTGCACCCTGCCTCGCGCGGGCAATGAAGCTCCAGGGCGTACCAACCGCCTCCTCTCCAAGAAGACGCCATGGCTCCAAGGCGCATGGCCCCTGGGCGGAACCCGCTCTATCAGGCGCCAGCCCAGCAAGAACGGAGCTGCCAAGAAGTCCCTCGACCGCAAGAGGCTGCCCGAGCGCTCCCTGCTCCGGCTCGCCGCGACCCTGCTCCAGCTCCGGCATGTCAAGACCCCGCACTGCTCCCAGCTGCAGCGCAAGGGGACCCGCAAGACCAAGCTCTCCCTCAACCGAAGCCTACCGTGGCCACCGCAGGCTGCCGCGCCTACACCACCGAGCTGCGTAGCGTCGCGTGGCCCGGCAAATTCAAGCCAGACCTGCCTCCTCGCTACGACGGCACGACTGATCCCGTAGAGTTCCTCCAGCTCTACGAGCTGGGCATCAAAGCTGCCAGCGGGGATGAGAAGGTCATGGCGAACTGGTTCCCCATGGCGCTGAAGGAAGGAGCTCGCACCTGGCTCCCGAATCTGGCTCCAGGCACGATCTCCTCCTGGGACCAGATGCGCACCCGCTTCATCGCCAACTTCCAAGGTACTCGCGACCGGCCGCCCGCCGTGAGCGACATGCGCCGCATCAAGCATCAACCTGGGGAAACCCTGCAAAAGTACATCCAACGCTTCAACAGTGCGCGCCTCAAGATCCCCAAGGTGTCCGAGGAAGCCATCATCTCGGCCTTCTCCGATGGCGTGCGCGACGTCAAGATGAAGGAAGAGCTGGCGATGCATGAAGACCTCTGCACCTCCCTGGAGTTGTTCAACTTGGCAACCAAGTGCGCCAGGGCTGAGGAGGGACGTCTCTCCCTCCTCGAGCTGCCCGCCGCAGACCCTGAAGAGAAGAAGCCCAAGGCCAAGGGCGTGAAGCGCAAGGGGGCTGCCGTACTCGCAGCAGAACCGGACACCAAGCGGGGCAAGGATCTGCCCGAATCCTCAAGGGGCAGCCGGTACTGTGTGTACCACGACCTCCACACCCACAACACCAACGAATGTCAAGAACTCCGCGTCGTGCGAGAAGGAAGGATCGGTCGTCGCCCTGACCGCGCTGACCGGGGCTACGGCAGAGGAGGAGGAAGAAACCCAGGACGCTGGGAAGATCGCGGCCCGCGCCAAGGGTGGCGCGACCAACCTCGCGAGGACCGCTGGCGGGACCTGCCTCGCGAGGGGGACTGGAGGGATCAGCCTCATGAGGACCGCCCTCATGGCAATGCAGGCCTCCCTCCGCTGCCGCCTCAGCCAAGGAGGAACGAAGACCGCCATCAGGACGAGGGGGCTGGGGGCTTCCAAGAGCCGTGCGCAATCGCCTGCATCCTGGGTGGAGCTCAAGCCCCAGCCTCTCAACGCATCTTCAAGCAGTTTGCCCATGAAGTGAATGCAGTCCTCCCCAAGCTCGAAGCAACGCGCCCCCTCAGGTGGTCGGCGTGCGCCATCACGTTCTGCTTAGCAGACCAGCTCAAGTGCGCGGCCACAGCCGGAGTCCTCCCGATGCTTTGCTCCCCAGTCATCAACAATGTACTGGTCACCAGGACCCTCATCGATGGTGGAGCAGGGCTCAACGTCCTGTCCGTGGAAACATTCAACAACCTCCAAGTGCCCTATGACCAGCTTCAGCCAACCAAGCGTTTCTCCGGAGTCACCGACGGTTCTACAATCCCGATTGGGCAGGTCCGCCTCCCTATCACCTTGGGGGCCCGCAGCAACTACCGCACCGAGCTCATCGACTTTGACGTCGCCCACATCCGCCTGCCGTACAACGCCATCCTCGGGTACCCAGCGCTGGCCAAGTTCATGGCCGTGACTCACCACGGCTATAATGTCCTCAAGATGCCAGGGAGTGGCGGCGTCATCACGATGCCATGTGAAGAGAAGGATGCAGTGTGTTCCCTGGAGCGAGCCTTTCAGGCCGCGTCGCTAGAAGACCCAGATGGCGGAAGCAGGAGGCTTCCCGAGACCACACCCAAGAAGAAGAAGACGTCGTTAGGCTCAGCCCCTCAGGAGGCAGGCCCCTCAGGGCCCGTGCCTGCCGAGGGGGACCCTCCTTCCATCGCATAGGAAAGCGCGCCCGGCGCCCTCCTCAGGCAGGGCTCGGGGGCTCTCACCTTGAGGGCCACCGACCTAGCTAGGGTCACGAGGGAGGCGCTCGGGCACCACGTGGAGGCATGCTTCGAAGCACGTTTCCCTCAAGAAGGAGCGAGGCAAGGAAGGTCGGACCAGCAGGAGTTCGTTAACAAGGCCGTTCAAGAACTGCAGGAGTCAAGGATCATGAGAGGTTGCCGTCGTCCACCAGTTGTGGCTCCCCATCCAGGCGAGGATGGTGGGCTGCGTGTCTGCATCGACGTACCAGGGCTCAATCAGATCGCCACGACGGAGCGCCTCTGGCCCTCGCAAGTGGGGCGTTGTGGAGGTCCACCCCACAACTATGTTCGCATGCCTTACGGCTTGCCGAGCGTGGCTGCTGCGTACCAGCGCCTCATGAGGGGTATCATGGAGACTCAGGAAGACAGGCGTTCCGCAGTCCTGGCGGAGATGGAGATGATTCGCGAGGAGCCACCAGTGCCTCCGGCGCCTCCCGAGGCCCCAGGAGCTGGGGGCTCGTGAGGACCGGCTTCCGCAGCCCACCGAGTCTGCTACACCAACACCACTTCGTCCGCATCAACCCCAGGTGACATCTTTCAAGCTTCATTCCCAGCTGGGAGCGCCCTCCCAGGGTTGCATCACTCCCAGACCGCGTGGGTCCATCCCTGCGGCATGTATCCCTTTTTATTTTTCAGTCGTTAGCTTGCTTTGTTGGGGGCGCCCCTCGGGCTGCATCATCCCCAGGCCGCTCAGGCAAGGCCCAGCGGCGTGTATCTCCCCCGCGTTTATTTCCAACTATGCATTCGCCTATCATGCTTGATTACTTGATGCCTGTCCACGGCACCTCTTCTTCTCCATGTCGACCACTTGCGTGTTAAAGGGGGGGGGGGTGCCTGAGCATCGCGACTCAGGGCTCTTACCGGCTCTTCAGCCCTCACCCTCTGGCCTTATCCACGGCATCGCAACCTGGCATACCAGCGACGGCTGAGACAAGCTCGAGGGCCGGGACCCGAGGACGTAGAGTGTCGGCATCTAACCAAATTTTGCAGGAACCCATCTCCAGATATGGCCCAGTGCCAGGCGCAACCCGCCTAGAGGTAGGGCCTCGTGAGTCCCGCGCTGGCTCACGGGTGCCCATATACACCTCACATAGCCCTACCGTGCCGGCCACGTGTCAGGGCGGGGCTGTACACGCCCCGGGGGCTCCTCCCGGAGGGTAGCCCCCTCCCACGTACCAGTGGAAGAACCATGCTCCGCGCTGGCTGATGACACTGCCGAGGAGCGGCTATGCCCGTACACATACGGAAGCGCTATGCTTTGCGCTGGTGATAAACAACTGAGGGTGGCCTCCGGGCCGCATCAACCTCAGGGAGCCCAGAGCTCAGTGTCTAGCCTCATCGTAACGCCTCCCCTCGGGAGCGCCGCGCGAGGGGGCTAGGCACGGGGGCTACGGCTAGGTCACGCCCAGGCGTACGCCACCCAGCCAGGCCCCTCGGGCCTGGTTCGTCGCGCGTCTCTCCCCGAGCGGAGCCAAGGTACGAAGGCCGTTTGAGCGTCAAGGGGGACCCCTAAGCATCGTGACTCAGGGGCCTAACTGGTCCCGTAGCCCCTCACTCCTTAGTTCCGAAAGGCTATGCTGGGTGAGGCACGCGCGGGGCCGGGCTCTGCAGACGTAGAACGGTGGTCCCACTCGCCTCTCACCTCACTGCCCGTTGTTTGCGCCTCAAGGAGGACTCCTGAGCATCGCGACTCAGGGGCCTAACTGACTCCGTAGCCCCTCACTCCTTAGTTCCGAAAGGCTATGCTGGGTGAGGTACGCGCGGAGTCGGGCTCTGCAGACGTAGAACGGAAGATACACCTACATCACGCTTCCCTACTTGTTGTTCATGCGCCAAGGGGGACTCCTGAGCATCGCGACTCAGGAGCCTAACTTGTCACGTAGCCCCTCACTCCTTTGGTCCCGTCCTGGTTTCCGGTCGGGGCTAATGCTGGGTGAGGAACGCGCGGGGCCGGGCTCTGCCTGCGTAGAACACAAGCAAGTAGGGAAGAAAAGCACATGCACCACGCCTCGGGGAGGAATTTAAAAGCAGGCTGTCGAGGTCGGCGCTAGGATCGCGAAGATAGATGTGGGCGAAGACCCGCGTCAGCGCAGCGGAAGACAGGACGCGCGCCTCGGCCTCGGCCATGGGGCCGAGGCCAAGGGCAACATCTCCAAGGGCCTTCACCAGGAAGGGAAGCAGCTTGGCGGGGCCATCCCTGTCACCGGCTAGCGGGGTATCCAGGCTGCTCTCGTAAAGCGTCTTCAGCAAAGCACGGGCATCTTTCTCCATGTCCGCGAAGGCCACGCGAAGGTCGGCGAGGACCCGGACCTTGGCGTCCATCTCGGCCTTCGTCACCTCCAGCTCCTTCTTCAACGCGCCTAGGTGGCAGCGGCGCTTCTTGAGCTTGGCCTCCCGGTCCTCGAGCACCGCCTCGCAAGCCTTCACCCCCTTTTCCTGCTCTTGGCGAAGGCGGACCTCCACCGCAAGTTGGCCTCGCAAGCCTTGCAGCTCGTCCTCCAGCTCCTTGCAGCGACCACGGGCTCCGACCACCTCTCCCAGGGCCGCGTCTCGGGCAGCCTTCGCCTCGAGGGTGGCCTCCCTCTCTTCGTCACAGGCCGTTGAGGCCTGAACCAACGCTGCCTGGATCGAGACATCAGAGCGAATCTACCCCGAAGCCAGTTCCAGGCGCCCGGCCACCAGGCGAGGGTCGGCGCCGAGAAGATCCTGCCGCAGCCGGTCCAGTTCAGCAACGGCGCGCTCCAGGATGGAAGAAGAGGGCGGAGAAACATTGGTGCGCTCCAAGACAACAGGAGGAGTCGGGGAAGCAGCGGTCGGAGGAACGGGAGGAGAAGGTAGCGGCGGCAAGGCCGCAGTGTCACGAGGCGGAGTTCGCTGCGCCTCCACAGCCGTAGCGGCGGCGCCAGTCGAGGGTACCTCGGGGGTCACTTGAGCCACGGGGGCTGGGCTCGCCCCAGCCAGCTCAGCCAGGCCCCGCAAGGATGAGCGGGCAGGAGAAGCCCGCACATCACCTCCTCCTGCAGGCGGAGGCGTCGCCGCGGATGGGGCCTCGGGAGCTCCCTTCGGCTTCTTCGCCGTAGGTGCCGACCTATCCAAGAGAAGCAATCGTCAAGCCTCATCGGCGGAACGAGAAACAAAGGATCAAGAAGCAAGCACTTACAGGTCGTCGCCAGAAAGCTCGAGCTGCCTCCGGCCATACTTGAAGCCTGAGAGCCGGCTGGAGGGGTCAACCTCAAAAGCAGAAGGCGCGTCCGCAGCTCGCCCCGGAGCCAGGACGGACCCGTGGGGGATCAACCCGGTCCTTCCCTTCTTCGGGATCGGGGGCGAGCTCCCGCTACCCAACACGTCATCGTCATCATCATCGTCATCGCTCGGCGAAAGGCGTAGAGTACGGGACTTGCGCCGGGGGAGGGGAGCCCTTGACTCTCCGTCAGTTGCCTCGGAGTCAGGGCCCTCCTCCCTCTCCTCCTTGCCCCCTTCTCCGCTGGGGTCGCTGGAGGACACGTCCACCAGTCCCTCGGGAGCCACCACAGGCACGGGCCCGTCCCCGTTGAAGACGGGCATCAACTCCACCACCTGCTTCCAGTCGTCACGAAGGAACAAGGGCGCAGGCGCGCCCTCCAGTCGTGCCACCTCGCCCCCGACCAAGGATTGGAGCGCCGTGGTCACATCCTCGTCGCCCAAGACCGCAGGACTCGGGTGAGGCCTCCACATCGGAGGTGAGTACCGCCGAAGCGGGGCCAGTGGTGCTCCAGGAACTCCCTCAGCAGCGACGCGCCGGTCAGCCTCGCCGCCGCCGTACCGGCCGGCTTCAGGTCCGCGTCCATCTTCTCCAGAACCGGCTTCGTGCGGGGGTCCGTAAGCTCCTCCCGGGACCAGTCGCCGGAACTCACAGGCTGCTCCGTGGGTAGGATTAGCCGAGGGTGGATGCGCCCAGCATCCACCAAGACCCACTTGCTCCTGAAGCCCTCAATCCTCTTCCCGAGATTTGAGATGGCAATGGCACCGCCACACGCGATGAAACTCGCGCATGCGGAAGGAAAACCACGGGTGACCCGGAGGTAGAAGTAGTGGCGCAGCAAGGTCACTGAGGGTTGCACCCCCACATGAGCCTCACAGTAGTAGGCGAAGATCGCCAGGAGAAGGATGGAGTTGGGGTGGAGATGCAGAGCTTGCAAGTCATAGTGGCGGAGGACAGAGAGGAAGAACTCGGAGAAAGGAGGCACCAGGCCCGCAGTAATGGAGCTTACAAAGAGAGGATAGAAGGTGCTTCCTCGGCCCTCAGGGGTGGCGGAGCCGACCTTGAACACCCGTGCTCCGTCGATGCCCGACGCCGCCGCCATCCGGCGCAGCCGGGCGAGACTCACCACCGACACATTCGGCGAGTCCAGGGCCGGCGAGAATCAAGCTTCAGCAGGAGGCTGACGCGGCACCATGTCTTCCAAGGTCACAGGGGAGCAGATCTGAGAGTTTGGAGGAAGGAAGGAGAGGCGCAAGAAAGGGGATCTGAGCAGCGACAGGAGAAAGAGAAGAGCAAGGCCTGGGCAAACACTGCACCTTTAACCTGCGCGGTTGCGGAGGCGCCCACGTCCAATCAACCGCCACGCGGCGCCCAAGGCCGCAGGCTGTTAGGGCCCGCGGCGCTTCGCCCTTGCCCTCTCGCCTCTCGGCACGGCCAAGTCCATGCGCGCCTTGGGCCCGGGGGCTACTGTCGGCGTTCTGGGAACGGGGGTCCCCAGACTTGCCTGCCCGCGGCCTGCGGCGTGGTGCAAATGGGGGCCCAACACGGCACATCTTCATCAACACAAGACTCAAGACCCTCGCAAGGGGCCAAGCCTCGCGGGGCTGACGACACGGTGCTTCCTCAGGCGCGGCCTCCTCAGGATGGCTCGCGAGGAGGCGGAGAGATCAAGGCAGGGTATCTCGCGAGGTGCTCATGACGTAAGCCATACCGACCAAGGGTGCCAGGCGGGCGCCTGACCGCGCAGTGTCCTCCCTTTCCTCTTTGGTGCAAATGGGGCAAGCGCAGGCGAGAGGATCAAGCAAAGGCATCCATTTCGATGCAACAAGACCAATACCAGTCCAACGGTGGGAAGGAGGTCATAGTGGAGCCCAGGACGGCGTCACCACAGGGCCTTTGGCAGGCGAGGACCAACTTTAGTCAGGATAAGTGTACCAGATGTTCCCCTTCAAATTGGCCAATTGTTGGCGCCCTTCCCGCTCAATATTTGGGAAGAGGCCCAGGGCCTTTGCCTATAAATTGGACTAGCCACCCCCAGGGATCGGAAGGGCATTGAGAGATCGAGCGAGAGAGCTAGAGATCGAGAGAACAAGTAGAGAAATAGAGAGAAGGGCGGCTGAACTCCCCTAGCAGTTCATCCCCCTAGCCAAGAACAGACACTCGCGAGGCTGTTCTCCCTTGTACTGTTCGTCATCATCAGCCCAAGAGGCAATCCACCCACCACAAACTAGAGTAGGGTATTACACCACAATGGTGGCCCGAGCTAGTATAAACCCTGTGTCTCTTGTGCTGTTCTTTCTGTAGTTTAGATCCTTGCGAGACGGAGAGGTAGAGGGCATCATCTCCGCGCGCACCCCAGAGTTCGAACCTTAAGGATCTGCCGGGACCCGTGATCCGACAGTAGTTGTATAAGGCTGGTCGTAATGGGAGTATCATAGGTAGTATCATGCATGCCAACTAAGTAATGTTGATGAGGTGGCATAGTATTAAATGAAGAAAGAGAGGCTTGAGTATCATATCATGATACCGTATCATATTAAATGATGTGCTACTTTGTATCATGCATGTCAATAAATATAGTCCTATATGATACCAACATACGATACCATGCATTACAGATGTAGTATCATACACTAGTATCATATGCATGATACTATTATATGATACTTCCCATTACAATCAGCCAAGGCATAATCAATAAATATACTACTATATTTAGGTCTAGTTGACCTTTCTGCTACTCCCTCCGTTCGGGTTTATTAGGCCCACCGACAACATCATGGGAACCAAAGCACAATTCTTGTGGTGGAGCAGTTTTGAATCGGCCTATTAGAGGTCATGCATTAGCAGCATTAATTAATTGACTCGTCTCACCTCCCTCCGCATGCAGCTGCATGCAAGCCTCACGCGCACATCCCTAGTGCATGCTACGGCTGGGTATTTATTTCTCCCAATCAGCGTACGCAACGAGCAGCAGAATCAGTGAAAAATGCCGTCACTTAATTACAGCGGGATTAATAAAAATGGGACGTGACTTGCTGGTTCAAAGGTCTAATAAACCTGGACGGAGGGAGTACCACAAATGAACAACTGCCATTATTAGCCTAAACAAAAGGATAATATTTCAGTGCAGAGAATAACACACCAGGAAGATGGGTAGCCCACAACAGCTATATAAAGCAATAAACCTACCAGCTAGGAGCAGAAGCAAGACATTATACTATGTGCAAAAGCAAAGACCAGCGCAAACAGCACAACTTATGTGACATACTCCCTCCGTTCCTAAATATAAGTCTTTTTAGACATTTCAAATAGACTACAACATACGGATGTATGTAGACATATTTTAGAGTGTAGATTGATTCATTTTGCTTCGCATGTAGTCACTTGTTGGAATCTTTAATAAGACTTATATTTGGGAACGGAGGGAGTACAATTCAATTCGATAAGAGGGGTCTAACCAAAAGAGAAATTCCACAAAACATAATATCGGATGAATGAATTCCACAATATAATATACTTCAAATTCTTGGATGGATGGTTATTAAAACACATGAATGTTGTGTTACGACATTTCGGCACATGCATTGTTATAGAAGAGTCAAGGTGCTAGAAAAGCTGCAGCATGGCGTCCAAGGCAAATGGATACCTGGTTCGGTCTTCCGGCTTCCAAGTGGTGCATCAAGCTAGCTGTAGGTCCCAGCTACCCTGGCTGTCATCTGGTTCTCCTCGATATCCTTGCAGAAGAACCAAACATGATGGTCAGCTCTACAGGCAACAACCATATAGGCTAGCAAGTTTGTTTTCTTAAACGAAAATGCATTTGGGACATAAAATCACATTTCTAGTATTTACATCTAATCACTAGTAGAAAAAGGCCCATTTGTCCCGGTTCCAGAGGCCCATTTGTCCCGGTTCGGGAGCCGGGATTAAAGGGTCGGGACTAAGGCCCAATACTCCCTCCGTCTAGGTGAGTAAGTCATCTTATGAAAATCAAATAATCCCAAAATACTTAGGCGCCGTGCATTAACTCTCACCTTGTTTTTTGCTTCTTGACATAAATAAAGGAATCAACCAATAAGAGATGTGGGGTGTGTCTGCTTTTAATGACTTGAGACTATCAAACACGACGTGCAGTGGTCAGTTCATTGCATGCAATGCTATTAATTAGCAAATGAACATTAATTTCTCTTGTTTTTTCCTCTGCCTTGGTCACGGTGCACAACCTAAGATGACTTACTCACCTAGACGAAGGGAGTACCTTTAATCCCGGTTCGCCTACGAACCGGGATAGATGGGGCTCCACGTGGCCGCTGTGGCTTGCCTAGACAAGAGGGCCTTTTGTCCCGGTTTGTAGCATCAACCGGGACCAAAAAGCGTCCACGCGTCAGCAGTTCAGGGGCTGGGGTTTTTGTTTTTTTGAAAGGGGGAGGGGTTTGGGGGTTTTGGGGGTTCTGTAGGTTTAATTTAGGGGTTTCATATATTGTGTTAGCTAGCTAATAGACAGAAGTGTCCTCTCTTATCTCCGTGTTTGGTTGACGCTATGTAGTATACGTATAGAGAGGACTCGACACGCTAGCTAGTAAGCAAATGAAGGAAACCATTAAGTACACAAGATCATCATGAACATATACAAAGAGAAGTGATCGACCTCTCTTTCTCCGAGAGATTGTCGAAAAACAAGTTTTCGTATATCTATCTGACGCTACTAGCTACATATATACAATATAAGATCTCTTACAATCCCTAACATTTGATATCAAGTTCCACATGGTATTCTCCGTCTTTATCTATGACGTGGTCAAGAAAGAATCCTGTCAATTCCTCTTGAGTTGCTTTTATGCGATCTTGTGGTAGGAGTTCAACCCGCAGCTGCCAAAGCTAATTTGAAGAAGGGGGTCAATACATATATATGAATGAAACTCAACACAAATGATGGTAATAAAATAAAATTGTGAACATTATTGCTTATGCACTTCATAATCTTCTTTAGAGTAGCCCTGCTTAGAGGTCGTCGCGTTGTAGATGTACTCGCAAATGTAGTATCCACAAAAATTATTCCCACCTTCCTGCCACAACCATTTTATGAGAAATAGAGGTCAATCAAACTGATAAACAAGAATTATAAATGGTATTGATGAAACTAGATAGAATCAATGGGAGATGCGCGGAACTTGCTAGTAGTACTTACTTTCGGGTGTGTAAATCGCAGCTCCCCCGGCAGTCCCGGAGCTTCTGCGGTGAACACTTTCCAAACCCCGTGAGACAAAGAAAATAATTACTTGATATCAGGAGATGAAAAAAGTTTTCGATATGGTGCGATAATGATCGATTGAACTTACTTCTGGAGCATTTCAGTCATGGCCGCATACTCCTTGGGATCTTTTCGTCTTGAGTCTAAGATGGTTACTAGTCCCTGCTCAAGCTTAATCTCTAGGAGAATAAAGTGGAATGTGCGCACGCGTGCATAACTCATCAATTACATTACTATAACCTCGAGTAATAAGGGAAACCGAATATGGACAAGACAGTAACACTCACTTGAAGTTTTTTTGACTGGTAACACTCACTTGAAGTTGTAAGGAAAGATTATTTTCTCTTTGTTTTGATTTTGAAGCAACGATTTTAGCAAGTTGGCCTCGGTTTCTTCGGCATTAAATTTAACCGCCCATTCATCTATGAGGTTTGTGTTAACGAACCCAGTATCATAGATTTGTGCTTTTCTGCATTCGACGATCTTCAATCTGCATAATATAGTGAGGATAATTATATATACATGCAATGAAAGAGCTGAGCTATATATAGAGACTTAATTACAGAAGTAGTACTTACAGACAGTAGCAAGTGACAATTATTTTATCGAGGGCCATTTGATTGAAAAACTGGAAGAAATCCTCAAATGGAACAGACAACAAATCAATTCCAACGAGGTCGTGTTCCTATTTAACTCTCAGCATCAAAATATCCTTCCTAGACTTGCAGGTGTCCATGTACCACTTATGGAATCTCCGCATCATCGTGTTAGAGGAGGATGACCAGGTTTGACGAGAGGCTTCCTGTACCGCTATTTGTGTTCGTCCACCTCCATTGTATCAAAATGTGTATCGTCGGGTAGGTAATCACCAGGATTAGAACCGGGCAGCATCCCCAACAGATTTGCGATGATAAGCTAGACACCTTGAGCGGGGGGGCACGATTGGTTCGCCTGTTAGCCGAGCTGGGGAATTTTCTTCCCACTTCTACGTTCTTGTAACCTTTTTTCACTTAAAGTAGTTCCCGACTGGCGCGCTTCTTGCACAGCCTTTTTAAGAGTGCGGACATGGTTGTCATCCGGCGGAGGCGGTGGTGGTCGCTTGAGGGCATTGATAGTGCGCTGAAGCTTCACCGGATCTATCTTCTCCTCCGAAGGTGGATGTTTCTTAGCTCTTTGCGTTTCAAAGAAGTCCGTCACTTGGGCTTTATAGATCTTCGCATTTTCCTCCTCGGTCATCTCGTATGGTAACTTCTCTAGAGGCTTGAGAGATGGAGCGAATCTGTATTGCCTCCCGCTTCTGGCTATACTACTAGATGCCGGAGCAGTAGGAGCGGCGACATCTGTCTTGTTTTATTGCTTATGAGGCAGAGAAGAAGGCGGAGTGCTACGACGCGCCGGAGCAGCAGCGACTGTCTTCCGTCGTTGCTGACAAGGCGGAGGAGGAGGCGGGCTGCTTTGACGCGCCGGAGCAGGTGGAGAAGGAGGCGGAGTGCTGCCACGCGTCGGAGCAGTCAGAGAAGGAGGCGGAGTGCCATGATCACTCGTCGTCGGAGGAGGAGGAGGCGGAGTGCCCTGACTCGCCGGAGGAGGAGGAGGAGGCGGAGGCGTCCAGTTTGGAAGTTTGATGTGCTCCTTCCTCCATAGACATGGAGTCTTCAGAGCAAGACCCAACTAAGTCTCCCCTTCACCGGTAGGTTGGTCAAGCTCGAGCTCCTCAAATCCCTCCATTATTTCATCGACCATCACAACAGCATAACCTTGTGGAATCGGAAGGCAGTGAAAAGTTGCGCCGGGTTCAGGAGGTGCAACAGAGCCGACAACCGCCTTGACTTCGAGGTTCTGCCATTGTGTCATAAGGTGGCAATCTTGAGCCTTCGTGATAGCATCCACGGGGTAGCTAGGAGCCGTGAAGTCAGGCTGCTGAAGGAGCTCGGTGGAAGACACGCTGCTTCTCCGCTGAGATGACGGGGTAGCTTCTGGGATTGCTCCGGCAGGTCGCTGGCTCTGAACTAGTGCTTGTTCCTCTAGCGCTCGTACCCTTGCATTCAGCTTCTGCAGTTCGGTCAGCTCCACTTTCCTCCTCCACTCCCAGGTTTTGTAACCGCTTGCGCTGGGAAACCCAACCTTCCACGCAACAGAGCCTGGCGTGCCTCGTGTTCGTCCTGGGTGCTCACGGTTGCCGAGGGCCTGTGTGAGCTCGTCGTTCTCTCTGTCGGGAACGAACGTCCCTTGCTGCGCTGCGGCGATATACTTTTAAAGCTTCTTGACCGGTATGTCAAGTTGCTCCTTCGTCCAACGACACCTCCCTATTTTAGGGTCCAAGGTTCCCCCAACCCCGAAGAACCAAGTCCTTGAACGGTTTGGCTAGCTCAATGTCTCTGGTTTGACCCCTTTATCAAGCAGGTCCTTCTCAGCCTTGTCCCACAACGGCCGGGCTTTGAGGTAGCCACCTGACCCCGTGCGATGGTGATGCTCCTTTTTTTGCAGCATTTAACTTGTTTGTTGCTGAGATCTTCTTACTCTTCTCCGATGTCTTGTGTACCGCAAATGAGGGCTAGTGATCTCTTATCTTATCAAATCGGCCGGTGAATTCTGGAGTCTTCCCTTTGTTGACAAACGTTGATTTCAACTCATTCTTCCACCACCTGAATAGATCTGCCATCTTCTTAAGAGCATGAGCCTTGACCATTGGCTCTATAACAGGCTTATCCGGATCCTCCTCTGGCGGTAGGGTGAAATTTGCCTTCAGTGCGGTCCAAAGATCATCTTTCTGTCTATCATTGACATAAGACACTTGAGGGTCTTTGCTCTTAGGCTCCATTAGTGGATGCTGATTGGGATCATGTCCCTAACAAGAACCCCGCACTGAGCAGAAAATGCTTCCTTGGTCTGGCTGGGTTTAATTGGTTGGCCATCGCCCTTCTTTGCTGTGATCGTGAACCTTTCATATTCGCGCAACCTTTTATTCGGGCCTCGTCTCGCTACCGAAGTTTGGCTCGATCTGTAGGGCTAGAAAAGAAGAAAGAAGAGAGTTAATATGTGTACATACCAAAACAATTAATGCATCAATTAGCTAGTCAGCACAGGTTAAAATTAATATATATACCTCGCCGGACTTTGCAACAGCTCCTTCCTCCATTCCGTCACCGAAGCCGCCGTCATGGTCTCCTTCTTCCACCAGTATTCGGTCACCGGAGCCATCATGATCATGTCCTTCCACCTCCATTGTTCGAGCACCGAAGCCTGCTTCACCCTCTCCTTCCAGACCATCGGTGTCGTTGAGAAACGATAAGACTACATCAGCTCCTCTGCGGATGATGTCCCCCAACAACTCTTCTTCTTCTAAGCCTCTTTGATGATCCATAGTTTCTGCAAATATTACAACATTATAATTAATATACAAACATGAGAGATGGATATATTAGTGGCAAACATAGACCTAGCTAGCTCTACGCTTCTATGGTTTGGGGTGGCCTCGGCAATGCTTCTAGGGTTTGGGGTGGCCTCGACAACGCTTCTAGGGTTTAGGGTGGCCTCGAAAAATGCTTCTAGGGTTTGGGCCAGACCGCCTCTCTCATGAATGTCTGATGTCCGGACCAACAAGGTATTTAACAAAATGGCGCCATTCTGGATGTGCATAAAATGGTCCCTATTTTTCCTGATCTAATCTACCCTTCTATATGTCACGTTGTCTAGTGTCAAAGGATTCAAGAAAACCATGGCTTCATCATTAGCCGGAAGTAGCAGGTGCATGATGGTATGAAGCTCTTCAAAATTATTTTGGAACGGAGTCCTGATAGGATAATTCACTTCTTGGTACGAAGTTCAGCAAGAGCCTTTCGAATATCGCTATTTGGATGGCCTTTGCTGAACTTCGTACCAAAAGGCGAATTATCCTATCAGGATTGCGTTCCAAAATAATTTTGAAGAGCTTCATACCATCATGCGTCTGTTACTTCTGGCCAATTATGAAACCATGTATGTCTTCAATACTTTGACACAAGAGAACATGCAAATATAGAATGGTAGATGAGATTAGAAAAATATGGATCAACTTAATTATGCACATCCATAATGGGGGCATTCTTGATAAATCTCTTATAAATCTCGAGAGAGTTTGTCGAGTAGGGACGGGAGGCAGTAGGAGACCGACATTGTTTTTTTCTAGGGTTTGGGTGTCCTCGAGAGTTGGTCGAGCGAGAGGGAGTTGATCGACGTCCCTCTCTCGACCCCTCGATGATCCTTGACCCTCGACCCCTCGATGACAGAAACATTTGACCTTAGTAACTTAGAAAAAAACTGTTATCGGGGAGGGGGTATATCGACCCCCCTTCTCATGTTGAAGTTATCGGGGAGGGGGTATATCGACAATGACGACATACATACATGGACAAAAAATGTTATCGGGGAGGGGGCCGAACCCCCTCATGTCGAAGTTATCTAGGAGGGGGTATATCGACAACCTAAAATGCACTAACCTAAGTCAACACACACTCGTTCTCGATAAAAAATAAGAAGAGGACGAAGAAGAAAAAAAAGAGGAGAAGAAGAAGGAATAGAGGAGAAGAAGAAAACATATTTGTTTTCTTCTTCTCCTCTATTCCTTCTTCTTCTCCTCTTTTTTTCTTCTTTTCTCCTGTTCTTCCTCTCCTCTTCTTCTCCTTCTTCTTCTCCTTCTTCCTCTTCTTATTTTCCTTTTTCCTCTCATTCTTTTTCTTCTAAAAATGAACATATACATAAATGACTTTGATCATACACAATTTTCCTATACATACACAATTTTTTTACAAATATGCACATATATATGAACATATACAGAAATTGACAAAAAAATACATTTACAAAAAAATGCTATGAACATGTACACACATATATACACATACACACACATATACACAAAAAATACATTTATGAAAAAATGCCATGAAATAAAAGTTCTATGAAAAAAATTTGCAGGGCAGGGGCGGCGGGGCGGCGTGCGGCGGCAACGCAGGGCAGGGGCGGTGGCGCGGCGGTCGCGCAGGGCAGGGCGGCGCGCGGCGGCAGCGAAGGGCAGGGGTGGCAGCGTGATGGCAGCGCGCGGCGATGACGATGGCCAGTATAGGGAGGAGGAGGAGGGGATCGGGGCGGCGCTCACAGCGAGGACGCGTCGGCGACGAGGAGTGAGCTTGGGGGCGGCGGATGGCGACAGCGTGCTCGGGGGCGGAGCAGGAGTGCGCGGGCTCGGGGACAACGTCGGCGACGACGGCAGGGGCGGCGGACGGCGTCGGGGTAGCCTGGCGGCGTCGATGAGCTTGACATCGTCGGGCGGGGGGGGGGGGGGCAACTGGCGATGAAATTGTGAAAATTTGCTAAGTGGGACCAAAGGTCTCTGCTTCCCGGGACCAAAGGTCTCTGCTTCCCGCCCTTTGGGCTGCTGAAAAGAGACCTTTGGTCCCGGTTCTACTGGGCCACCACGGCCTGAATACGACTAGAAATCCAGCTAGTCGGGCCAGGATTCAGGCCCGCAGAAGGCCCAGCAGGCCCACAGGCATAACAATGTCAGATTAGGCCCATAGGCCTGCAGTTCAGAGGAGTTCAAGAGAGATGGCGGGGCAGCGCTTATTAACAGGTGCGGCCGCTCCTCAACTAGCGAGGTGGGACTAAACATCCCATCACACCGTAGCTTTGGCAGGCGCAGGCCTTTGGTCCCAGTTAGTGCCACGAACCGGGACCAATGCTTTCCTTTGGTCCCAGTTCCTGGCACCAACCAGGACGAATGCCCACCTTTGGTCCCGGTTCGTGCCACCAACCGGGACCAAAGGTCTGTGCTTCCCGCCCTTTGGGCTGCTGAAAAGAGACCTCTGGTCCCGGTTGGTGGCACGAACCGGGACCAAAGGTGGGCATTCGTCCCGGTTGGTGCCACGAACCGGGACCAAAGGTAAGCATTGGTCCCGGTTCGTGGCACCAACTGGGACCAAAGGCCTGCTGATAACCCACAAGTATAGGGGATCACAACAGTTTTCGAGGGTAGAGTATTCAACCCAAATATATTGATTCGGCACAAGGGGAGCCGAAGAATATTCTCAAGTATTAGCAGTTGAGTTGTCAATTCAACCACACCTGGAAAACTTAATATCTGCAGCAAAGTATTTAGTAGCAAAGTAATATGGAAGTAACGATAACAGTAGCAAAATTAACAGTAGCAGTTTTGTAGTAATTGTAACAGTGGCAACGGTAAAGTAACTAAGCAAAGATCAATACGTGAAAAGCTCGTAGGCATTGGATCAGTGATGGATAATTATGTCGGATGCGATTCCTCATGCAAGTTATAACATAGGGTGACACAGAACTTGCTCCAGTTCACTAATGTAATGTAGGCATGTATTCTGAATATAGTCATACGTGCTTATGGAAAAGAACTTGCATGACATCTTTTGTCCTACCCTCCTGTGGCAGCGGGGTCCTATTGGAAACTAAGGGATATTAAGGCCTCATTTTAATAGAGTACCGGACCAAAGCATTAACACTTAGTGAATACATGAACTCCTCAAACTACGGTCATCACCGGGAGTGGTCCCGATTATTGTCACTTCGGGGTTGCCGGATCATAACACATAGTAGGTGACTATTGACTTGCAAGATAGGATCAATAACTCACATATATTCATGAAAACATAATAGGTTCAGATCTGAAATCATGGCACTTGGGCCCTAGTGACAAGCATTAAGCATAGCAAAGTCATAGCAACATCAATCTTAAAACATAATGGATACTAGGGATCAAACCCTAACAAAACTAACTCGATTACATGGTAAATCTCCTCCAACCCATCACCGTCCAGCAAGCCTACGATGGAATTACTCATGCACGGTGGTGAGCATCATGAAATTGGTGATGGAGGATGGTTGATGATGATGACGGCGACGGATTCCCCTCTCCGGAGCCCCGAACGGATTCCAGGTCAGCCCTCCCGAGAGAGATTAGGGCTTGACGGCGGCTCCATATCGTAAAACGTGATGAATCCTTCTCTGTCTTTTTTTCTCCTCGAACGTGAATATATGGAGTTGGAGTTGAGGTCGGTGGAGCTTCAGGGGGCCCACGAGACAGGGGGCGCACCCCCACCCTCGTGGATAGGGTGTGGGCCCCTTGGTCTTGATTCTTTTGTCAATATTTTTTATTAATTCCAAAAATATTCTCTGTGAAGTTTCAGGTCATTCCGAGAACTTTTATTTCCGCACAAAAATAACACCATGGCAATTCTGCTGAAAACAGCGTCAGTCCGGGTTAGTTCCATTCAAATCATGCAAGTTAGTGTCCAAAACAAGGGCAAAAGTGTTTGGAAAAGTAGATACGATGGAGACGTATCACTTGCGCCTGCCAAAGCCGCGGTGTGGTGGGATTTAGTCCCACGTCGCTAGCTGAGGAGCAGCTGCACCTGTTTATAAGCGCTGCCCCGCCATCTATCTCGAACTCCTCTGAACTATAGGCCTATGGGCCTAATCTGACACTGTTATGCCTGTGGGCCTGCTGGGCCTTCTGCAGGCCTGAATCCTGGCCCAACTAGGTGGGTTTCTAGTCGTATCCACGCCGTGGTGGCCCAGTAGGTGGCATTTTTTTCTTTTGTTTTTTGTTTTCTTTTTTGCTTTTTTTATAGTTTTCCAGTGATTCTTTTTGCTGTCAGGTCAAAAAAATTATAGACTTTTTGTTTGTGCCATTAATTTTCAAACTTGAATAGTTTAAATTTGAAATCTTTTAAATTTGTGTGAATCACTACTTTGTGAATAACTTTACTATAAAAATAGATTTTTGAGTGATTCTTTTTCCTGCTATTTAATATTATTGTGTTTTATCATATATTAAATTTGGTAATTTTTAGGTTATTTTAAATGTATGTTTTAATCAAGACAGATTTTGTTATTGTAGTTTGCTATTAAAGTTTCTAACAAAAAAATTCTTTATGAAAATTCTTTTTGCCATTAATGTTTTGAACAGAAAATAGTTTGATAATTTTAGTTGCATAAATTTTATATAATTTTAGTTTAAAAATACTAGAGGTTTATAAAATCTTTTTAGTTGATTCCTTTTGCTATTAGAGTTTTATAAAAGCTTTTTAGTTGATTCTTTTTGCTATTGCCGAATATTATAGTTTTGTTTTAGTTGATCATAACATAATATTTTAATTGATTATTTTAAGTTCATTCTTTTTGCTATTAGTTCATTCTTTTTGAGCCTTATGACCCTGAAATTGAAAAGCACAACGAATGAACTCTGGAAAGGTTGAAAGTTGGCATGATATCATCATTTCAACCACATAGCATGTGCTAAAAAGTTGACAGGGTTACGGCAAAAACTGGACGCACTTTGTGTACAAAACGGAAAATCTCTTTCGAAGTATCAGGGTTTCATACGGAAACTCGTCTATTACAAAGGGATTTCATTTTTTTGAACTTATTTGAACTCCAGACTTTTTGTGTGTTCAAAATGCACCATTCAAAGCCACACCATCAATTTTGAACCCTTTCTACTTCATTTGTTATTTTCATGCATTTACTGAGTTTTTTGAGCTATATGACCCGGAAATTGAAAAGCACTTCAAATGAACTCTAAAGAGGTTGAAAATTGGCATGGTATCATCATTTCACCCACATAGCATGTGCTAAAAAGTTAAGAGGGTTACGGCAAAAACTGGATGCCCTTCGTGTACAAAACAGACAATCTCTTCCGAAGTATCAGGGTTTCATATGGAAAATCGTCTGTTACAAAAGGCATTTCATTCTTCACATGTAACTGCATTGATATTCTAGATTCAAGGCATCATCATAATAGTTGTGGAGAGAAAGTCTTCACTTTTTCTTCGCTTGTGTCCTTTGCTTATTGCGCCGTAACCATGGATATTCTTGATCGCTTAACAGGGTGCTTGGGTCATCCTTGACTTTGAAGGGAGTAATTTCATGAAACTTTTCATAAACTTTAGACATGTCTGTCTTGCCCTCCAATCCCACAATGTCTCTTTTTCCATAAAGAACTATGTGGTGATTTGGCTCATCATATGATGTATTCGCTTCCTTATCTTTTATTTTTCTCGGTTTGGTAGACATGTCATTCACATAGAAAACCTGCACCACATCATTGGCTAGGACAAATGGTTCGTCTGTGTACCCAAGATTTTTCAGATCCACTGTTGTCATTCTGTAATGTGGGTCCACCTGTACCCGGCCTCCTGACAGATTGTCCCATTTGCACTTAAACAAAGGGACCTTAAAATCATGTCCGTAGTCAAGTTCCCATATGTCCACTATGTAACCATAATATGTGTCCTTTCCCCTCTTGGTTGTTGCATCAAAGCAGACACCGCTATTATGGTTGGTGCTGTTTTGATCATGGGTGATCGTGTAAAATGTATTCCCATTTATCTCGTACCCTTTGTAAGTCAATACAGTCGAAGATGGTCCTCTGGCTAACGAGTACAACTCATTAGAAATAGTGTTGTCACCCATGAGACGTGTTTGCAACCAACTTCCGGAAGTCCTGATGTGTTCACATGTAATCCAGTCATCACACTGCTCCGGGTGTTTGGAGCGCAGAATGTTCTTGTCTTCATCGATATACGGGGTCACCAAGGTAGGGTTCTATAGAACTGTGTAGTGTGCTTGAGACTAAGAATGCCCGTCCCTACATATTGTTGAGTCCCCTCCTAGCGTGCCTTTTCCAGTCAGTCTCCCCTCATACCGCAATTAAGGGTGACCAATCTTCTTAAGGTCAGGAATGAAGTCAACACGAAACCCAATGACATCCTCTATTTGATGGCCGATGGAGATGCTTCCTTCTGGCCTAGCGCGGTTACTGACATATTTCTTTAGGACTCCCATGAACATCTGAAAAGGCAACATATTGTGTAGAAATACGGGGCCCAGAATGACAATCTTGTCGACTAGATGAACTAGGACATGCGTCATGATATTGAAGAAGGATGGTGGGAACACCAGCTCAAAACTGACAAGACATTGCGCCACATCACTCCTTAGCCTTGGTATGATTTCTGGATCGATCACCTTCTGGGAGATTGCATTGAGGAATGCACATAGCTTAACAATGGCTTATCGAATGTTTTCCGGTAGAAGCCCCCTCAATGCAACCGGAAGCAGTTGCGTCATAATCACGTGCCAGTCATGAGACTTTAGGTTCTGAAACTTTTTCTTTGGCATATTTATTATTCCCTTTATGTTCGACGAGAAGCCAGACGGGACCTTCATACTGAGCAGGCATTCGAAGAAGATTTCCTTCTCTTCTTTGGTAAGAGCATAGCTGGCATGACCTTCATACTGCTTTGGAGGCATGCCGTCTTTTTCGTACCAACGTTGCAGGTCCTCCCATGCCTCCGGTGTATCTTTTGTCTTTCCATACACACCCAAGAAGCCTAGAAGGTTCACGCAAAGGTTCTTCATCACGTGCATCACGTCGATTGACGAGAGGACCTCTAGGTCTTTCCAGTAGGGTAGGTCCCAAAATATAGATTTCTTCTTCCACATGGGTGCGCGGCCCTCAGCGTCATTCGGAACAGATAGTCCGTCGGGACCCTTTCCAAAGATTACCTATAAATCATTGACCATGGCAAGTACGTGATCATGGGTACACATGGAGGGCTTCTTCCGGTGATCTGCCTCACCTTTGAAATGCTTGCCTTTCTTTCAACATTGATGGTTGGTCGGAAGAAATCGACGATGCCCAAGGTACACATTCTTCCTGCATTTGTCCAGGTATATACTTTCGGTGTCATCTAAACAGTGCGTGCATGCGTGGTATCCCTTGTTTGTCTGTCCTGAAAGGTTACTGAGAGCAGGCCAATCATTGATGGGTACAAACAACAATGCATGCAAGTCAAATTCCTCTTGTCTGTGCTCATCCCACACACGTACACCTTTTCCATTCCACAGATGTAAAAGTTCTTCAACTAATGGCCTTAGGTACATAGCAATGTCGTTGTCGGGTTGCTTAGGGCCTTGGATGAGAACTGACATCATAATGAACTTCCACTTCATGCACAGCCAAGGAGGAAGGTTATAGATACATAGAGTCACGGGCCAGGTGCTGTGATTGCTGCTCTGCTCCCCAAAAGGATTAATGCCATCCGCGCTTAAACCAAACCATACGTTCCTTGCGTCACCTACAAACTCAGCCCGGTAATCTCTCTCGATTTTTCTCCACTACGACCCGTCAGCGAGTGCTCAACTTCCCGTCTTTCTTATGGTCCTCTCTGTGCCATCGCATCAACTTGGCATGCTCTTTGTTTTTGAACAGACGTTTCAACCATGGTATTATAGGAGCATACCACATCACCTTGGCAGGAACCCTCTTCCCGGGGGGCTCGCCGTCCCCATCACCAGGGTCATCTCGTCCGATCTTATACCGTAGTGCACCGCATACCGGGCATGCACTCAAATCCTCGTACACACCGCGGTAGAGGATGCAGTCATTAGGGCATGCATGTATCTTCTGCACCTCCAATCCTAGAGGGCATACGACCTTCTTTGCTGCGTACGTACTGTCAGGCAATTCGTTATCCTTTGGAATCTTTTTCTTCAATATTTTCAGTAGCTTCTCAAATTCTTTGTCAGGCACAACATTCTCTGCCTTCCAATAGATCAAATCTAGTACGGTACCGAGCTTTGTGTTGCCATCCTCGCAATTGGGGTACAACCCTTTTTTGTGATCCTCTAACATGCGATCGAATTTTAGCTTCTCCTTTTCACTTTCGCACTGTCTCTTTGAATCAACAATGACCCAGCGAAGATCATCATCGGGCACATCGTCTGGTTCCTCTTCATCTTCAACTTCCCCCGTTGCAGCATCACCGTATTCAGGGGGCACATAGTTGTCATCTTCCTCTTCTTCTTCGCTGTCTTCTAACATAACCCCTCTTTCTCCGTGCTTGGTCCAAACATTATAGTGTGGCATGAAACCCATATAAAGCAGGTGGGTGTGAAGGATTTTCCGGTCAAAGTAAGACTTCATATTCCCACATATAGGGCATGTACAACACATAAAACTATTCTGCTTGTTTGCCTCCGCCACTTCAAGAAAATTATGCACGCCCTTAATGTACTCGGAGGTGTGTCTGTCACCATACATCCATTGCTGGTTCATATGCGTGCACTATATATAATTAAGTGTGTCAAAAACCATTACAGAACATCATGAATGGATAAGTGACCAAATTAATAGAAGTTCATCATCACATTAAAACCAAAGTACAAACATAGTTCTCCAAAGCATCTATTTAAACCATACATTGAAACTATGCAAAACATTTCAATGAAACAACCAATGCGATCATAATCGCAACAAGGTAACAATTGATCCTACGGCATAATGATACCAAGCCTCGGTATGAATGGCATATTTTCTAATCCTTCTAATCTTCAAGAGCATTGCATCCATCTTGATCTTGTGATCATCGACGGTATCCGCAACATGCAACTCCCATATCATCTTCTCCTCCTCAATTTTTTTAAATTTTCCCATCAAGTAATTGTTTCCTTCTTCAACTAAATTTAACCTCTCGACAATAGGGTCAGTTGGAATTTCCGGTTCACATACCTCCTGGATAAAAATATCTATGTCACATTGGTCGGCATAATTGTCACAAAAAATGAATGAGCCAAATAGTTATAAAATATAATATATACCACATCCGAATCATAGACAGGACGAGGACCAACGGGGGCGGATACCAAAACCATCACACTATATAATAACAGACAATAATAAAAGTATGGAAATTATACAAGTATCTATCTAAATCATACAAGTAAGATTTTTTTTCTTTTAGAAAGAAGATAAGAACAAGAGGCTCACCATGGTGGTGCAGCGACAAGATTGGCGCGGGCGATCGACGACGTTGAAGACGGGGATGGGACATGACGGACCGGCAAACCTAGACAAATCTTGAGGAAAATGGAGCTTGGAGGTCGAGTTTGGAGAGGAGAAATCTTAAGTAGTGTGGCTCGGGCATTTCATCGAACACCTCATGTGCATAGGAGGTGAGATAGAGCACCACAAAGCCCTCCCCTCGCCGGCTAGAAAAAACAGAGCAGTGTGGAGTGCTCTGCTCGCTGGCGAGGGGTATATATAGCCACATAATTGGTCCCAGCTCATGGCTGGAACTGGGACTAAAGGCCACCCTTTGGTCCCGGTTCCAGCCACGAACCGGGACCAACGGATGTGGGCCAGCAGCGAGGCCCATTAGTCCCGGTTTGTGTCTGAAACCGGGATAAAAGGGTCCAGATAAATCGGGACCAATGCCCCACGAGGCCCAGCCGCCCCCTGGGAGCACGAACCGGGATGTATGCCCCCATGGACCCCGTTCGTGACTGAACCGGGACTAATGGGCTGGCCAGGCCTGAACCAAAGCCTTATTTTCTATTAGTGAATAAGGCAACACATCAATTCAAATCTCATGTTACGATCTAGAGAAAATAAAACATGGTGCACCAAGAGACGAGGAATTGGTAAATCTCGGAACAATTTCCAAGTCAGGCAACAATTAGGCAATATAAATGTGTCTCTCAATAACCCGCAACACATGCATCAATTAGCTATGCGATAGAGTTCGACTTGAGGTCAACAAAACAACTACAGTAGAGAACAATACCACTATGAAACAGGTTTCTGGTTATGGAGAAAACTATGTGAAGAGTTCATGGATTCAGAGAAAACTGTGTGAACAATTAATTAACCAAAACCTTGCTGCCATCTACTCCTCCTGATTATCCTTCGAAACAACATTGATTTCTTTTTGTTTCGTCGTTTTTTTGTGGAAATAAAAATGGATTGGGTGTAACAGCCCAAGACCGACGCTCCAGATGTCGTCCAGCTATTTCATTGTCGTCATGTGTTTTATTTTTTTTGTTGCATTCATCATCGCATCATGTGCATTGCATCCGCATGTTTTCATAAAACTCGTAGTCGTTTGTAGTGCTGCTTCTCTCAATGTCTCCTTTGACCTTTTGTCAGGCCCCCTTGTCTTCTCGACCTCTCTCAGACCCCCCCCCCCCCGCCGCCACCTTGCCTCTGCCTCCTCTTCGCCTCCTGACTGCCGGCCATGTTTTCCCCCACAGGAGCTCGTCTATTTCCCAAGAGCTCCACCCACCGCACCCTTCGATGGGATCCACGTCGTCCGGCTCGTTCCGCATCCTGCAGGCCTCCCCGTCGCCTACCGAAGCCCTAGCGTCGCCGCCATGTGCCGCATCGGCCTCGACCCCTGCCTTCGGCCTCGTCCTCATTCGGTCTGAATGAGTGCATGAGCAGCTCCCCTTGACCGCGTCATCGCCTCGGGAGGCCGCCCCATCTCCAAGCCCTGTCCCGTGGGCCACCGCATCGCTAGCCGCTGGCCAGATCCGACCCAACAAGGTGAGGATGCGCCCAGCCCCTCTCCTGTGCATTGTTTGGACAGCCAGATTCGGCACGTGTCATTACTTTTCTGTCTTGCGTATTTAGACATTATCCAGAGAATTTCCAGATTTGCAGAAAAAAACCCCAAGTTCATGCATTTAATAACTTCACAACCGTCCATCGGAATTAAACAAACTATATATGTAACTTGCTCAGTTTTTCATGTACTTTCACAATATTTAACTTTCATCAATGTTAAAAACGTTTAAAATGTTGTTTGCATTTAATTTGCTAAATGACATGTTAAAATGGTTTATTTCGTAACTAAATAACCGTAGCTCTGAATTAAATAAACTATATATGAAAATTGTCTAGAAAAATGCATAGATCAACATGGTGCACTTTTTGTGCATGTTTAACAACTCTAAAATATGGTTTTAGACAGAACAGTACTAAATTCGAATATTGCATATGAGGATTTCTCGGAATTGTTGTTTGTTGTTTCCGGCCTCATTTAGACTTGCCTAAATAGTTAGTTTACTTATGCTTCACCTCTTGCCATGTTCACCAACATTTAATATTGATGTGTACTTAAACGAGATCGAACTAAACAATTGAATGTGGTGTTTCATCGTTGCATATTGAGCTCCACTTAGTTGGCCGGTAGTATTGTTTGTTGCACCTTGCCATGTCATGCCTATTTAAACCGGACATGCATCATACTTGATTGTTCATCATGACATGTTTATGCTTGTGTCTTTACCGTGTCGTTTGCTTCTTTACAATTGTGCATCTTCTCGATAGTTCCGGTTACGTTGCGATTGTGAGGATCCGTTCGACTACGTTGGTTCGTCTACTTCATGGACTCGGTCTTCTTCCTAGCGAGATTTCGGACAAGATGACCATTGCCTTGGATATCACTTCTATCTTTGCTTTGTAGTTGTCTCGATGTTATCGCTATGTCGCGCTACCTACCACTTGTTTATCAAGCCTCCCAAATTGCCATGATAAGACTCTGACCTTACCATCATCCCAGCAAACCGTTGTTTGGCTATGTTACCACTTTGCTTAGCCCCTCTTATAGTGTTGCTAGTTGCATAGCTACGAGAGGGGGAGAGCATCTTCATACCCTTGAAGATCGCTAAGGGGAAGCGTTTATCAACCCGGTTGATTTAGTCGTACACCTTCACGATCCGTCCCGATCAAGTACTGAACATACAACACCTCCGCGTTTAGCACATGTTTAGCTCGATGATGTCGTGGCCTTCTTCTTCCAGTAAGACGGGCGAAGTAGTAGATGAGTTCCGGTAGCACGATGTCGTGGTGACGGTTGGGGATGAAGAACAATCTCCACAGGGCTTTGCCAAGCACTACAAAAACTAGACGGAGGATAAACTAGAGGGGACGGGATTGCCGGCACATGGCATGGTGAATCTTGATGTGTCTTGGGTGATATCCCTATCCTTCTATTTATATGTTGAGCCTTGGGGTCAAAACTTGGAGTAAAATCCTCCTCAAAGTCGGTTTTTCCCGAAAGGCAAGAGTCTTTTGTCGGATTTCGGGACCCGGCAACCCGTGAGAGGTTTGAACACTGGGGTGCGTGCGGAGATCTCAACCTGCCCAGCCTGCCTACTCGCGATCCTCCCTAGCCTAGCGCATAGAGCTCACAGAGATGCAAAGACACAAAGATTTATACTGGTTCGGGCTATGGATTGCCTGGAGGGGCTATGGATGAACTAGTACAAGGATGAACAAGCCTCAGGAGGTGAGGTGTTCTTGAGCTGGTGTGGTGCTCTACTTGCTCTAGTTTTCATCCTCTTCTACGGTGGTGGCTAAGTCCCATATATAGTGCCTTGGTCCTCCTCCCAAATATGAGCGGGAAGGGATTCCACAACGGTGGGATTTGAAAGGGGACAAGTAGTACAGTCTATCCTGACAAAAGTAGTCTTCGCCTGCGAAAAGCCCCTGGCCATGACGCCGCGGTGGGCTCGGTGATGACCTCCGCCCTGCCGTCCTGGCGGTCTTGGTCTCGTTGCACCACAATGGAAACCTTTGGCTGCTTCCTCGGGACTCCGCGCCTGTGGCTTGCCTCCCTTGCATCGAAGAGGAAACCTGCGCTCTGCACCCACCTAGCGCCCTCCTGGCCTTGGTCGCCATGGCTCACGTCAGCTGAGCCTTATGAGGTAGCTGCATAGAACTCTCCGACCCTCAGGAGCCCTCCTGAAGAGGCCAAATCCTTCAGGGGTCTTGGCATCGTCCGCCTCGCGAGGCTTGGCCGCTCGCGAGGGTCTTGCTGTGTTGGTGTCGAAGCTGGGCCATACCAGGCCGTCGATGGAGCCACGTGATGGGCCGCTGGCAGGTAGGACTGGATACCCCCAAGTCCAGAACACCGACAGTAGCCCCCGAGCCCAAGGCGCGCTCGGACTTGGCTCCATCTGACAACACATATTGCTCCCATCTGACAAAAGGGGTGCCGCCAGGCTTTCATTGCTCCTTCTTCATATTGCTCCAGATCCCCTTCTCCCCACAGCGGAAGAGCTCACCAGATCTACCGATTCTCCACCAAATCCTCTGCCTGATGGCTGCCGAAAAGGCCACGGCTTCCTCCTCGGCCCCCGGTGCCGCCTGGTACGAGCCAGGGATGACGGCGCCCTGCGTGACCGGGGAGAAGCTCCAGACAATGCTCCTCCTGACGGCGAGCGACGAAAATGAGTGGGGGAAGACCTCGCTCTGGGTCGCCACCGCTGCCCCAGAGCCGGCGGGTAGCAACTCCTTCCCCTTCTTCATGCACATCGTCTACTCCAGGCTGGTACCTCCGTTCTCCCCCTTCTTCTTTTCCATCCTTCACCATTACGGACTCCAAGCGCTCCACATCCATGCCAACTCCATCCTCCTTTTGTCCCTCTTCGCCTTCTATTGTGAGGCGTTCATGGGGGTGCTGTCCTTCGTTGCCTTGTTCCGCCATTTCTTCTATCTTCGCAAGACCGGCGACAATCCGGTCGGGTGCATCGGTTTCGTCATGGCGGGGGGGGGGGGGGTAACGCGATTTCCCGCGCTGGGAAGAAGGTGGATGACACCGTGAAGAGGTGGGTGTTGATGGATGCTAAGAGCTCCCAGAGCTCGCTGAAGCTGCCGACCGCATTCCCCGTCTCCGACAAGTGGTGGAAATTTGAGAAGATCATTGACCCTGCCTTGACACCGTTCGTGAGGACGATGGACAAGGAGCTGAAGGACGCGAAGCTGACGGGGGCTGTGCTCATAAGGGAGTTCCTGAAGCAGCGCATCGTGCCGCTTCAAGACCGCCCCCATCCCTTGTGGAAGCTTGGCGGCAATGACGACAAGATCCGCCTGCGCCGAGATCCCCTTCCCAAGGAGGAGCTGAACAAGGTGCTGCTCTACCTGACGGAAGGGATCTGAGTGACCCTCCAGAGGGCTGGCTCCTGTTGTACAACCGCGACGATGCCGAGGAGGTCGTCGCGGCCATGCCTGCCTTCGATGAGCTCGGGTTTGTACGGCTGGGGTCTTCCTTGCCGCCTACTACCTTGGTGCTCCTCTCCTCCGACGGCCAATCCTCCGAGGCCACCGAGGATGAGGTCGTGGATGAATCCTCTGCCCCGGAGCAAAGGGAGATCCTGCGCGACCTACCAAATGACGATGATGATGGCGAGCCCCCGGTGGTGGAGGTACCGCGCCCTCTAGGGGTCGCCACGAGGTCTATGGTGGCCTCCTTGAAGAAGCACCAGCGAGCAGTTGTGAAGAAGAGCAGGTCCACGGTGATTCCTCCGGGCAGCAGCCCGCCTTCGCCGACATCGTCCCAGGCGGCGCCAACTGCAAGCTCTCCTGCTCCCAAGGGCTCGGTGCCAGCTGCTCCGCCTCAGCGCCGACCGCTGAGCATGAGGAGGCACTACGCCTTTGTTGACCAGTAAGTTTCTTCCTTATCCTTGCTTGTTAGTTCTTGAAGTGGTGCTGAACGCATTCTCCCGTCGTTAGGCAACAGCCATCAAAGAAGAAGGAGGAGGGTGTGGAGACCGCCACGGCCGCAGGCGACGGAGCGGCTCCCGCGGCCCTGGTGGAGAAGAGTGCCGCAGCCCCCACGGCCCCAGGGGCAACGCCAGCTCTGGAGGATGTGGATGCCCGTCCTCAAGAGGTGCCGGTGCCCTCGGCAGGCCTGACCCATCCAGCACCCAGCCTTGGCACGGCTGCTGGGGGCAATCAGTCTCCGAAGCCCCCGGTCCTTCATGAGGCTAAGGTTTCTTCTGCCTTGGCACCGAGGGCGTCCCCTCCCTTGCCCAGCGCGTGGCCGAGCCATGGTGCTTCTGCTGCCTCCGGGAGCCTGGAAGAGGCAAGGGCCGCGCTGGACCTCCTCCAGGGTGAGCTTCAGGCCCCGGATTGTCATTCGGCGCGAGGATGCCTGGGGTTGATCTCTGGTTGGCTCAGGGCCGACGCATCTGTTTGCGTGGCCTAGGGCTCTACGGAGGAGGCCGAGAAGGCGCTTGGGGTGGCCGCCACGGCGCGTGACCTGGCGCAGAAGGAGGCCACAGAAGCTGAGACCCGGTGCCGTGCGGCGGAGGCTGACCTGAAGACCCTCCAGGATCAGCAGGCCACCCAGGCCAACCAGCTCCAGGAGCGCTAGGAGAAGCTGAAGTCCCAGGAGGCTGCTGTCGCCTGTCAGGACGACGACTTGAAGAGAACGACTTTAGAGCAGGATGGGGAGCGCGATCGCCTGGTGAAGCTGAGGGAGGAGGCGGAGGCAGCCCATGTGGCCCTGTCCGAGGCCAAGAAGGTGGCCACCATGGAACGCGACACCCTCTCCTCCCTTGAGGCGCGCTTCCACAAGGCCCAGAAGGCGCTCTTCGGAGATGGTCCCTCGGGAAAGGCGGTGGTGACGACCCCGAGGGAGAGCCCTGCTGCTCTGCTTCCTGAAGTCGTGGCGGTGCTCAAAGATGTCGTCGATGGGTTTACGTCCATGGTTGAAGGTGAGGCACGCTCACTTTCTTCCTCGGCTCTGACGTGCGTCTTCAGCTATCTTTATCTCTAGGTTGACAGCTTCAACCTCTCCTCCTTCCTTGCTCCGGTGAACGCTGACTCACGGGATACTGCTGCTACCGCCGTGAAGAGCTTTGTGGACGCCATGTTGAACAAGTACATGGTGTTTGGTCCTCCAAGAGAAGCCAGTGGGACGAGCGACGCGCCTGGCGATGAGGTTCCGCTGGCGACCAGCGGTGATGCCCAAGTCTGAAGAGGTGGCTCGGAGGATTTGTTGTTGCCTGTTTATCCTGCACCATGCGACATGCCTCGGGGAGGCGTTTAAAACTATTTGCTTGGAACAATATGTCTCGTAATAACTAGATTATGCTCCTTTAGATTTTCCATTTACTTTATTGTTCTGCGTCGGCAGAGCCCGGCCCCGTGCGTACCTCAGCCGTGGTTGGGTCGTCCGGATCACCAGGACGAGCCTAAGAGGTGAGGGGCTACAGGACCAGTTAGACTCCCGAGTCGCGATGCTCAGGAGTCCCCCTTGACGTGCGAACAGCTTACGAAAAGATGTAGGGGCAAGCCTCTTGATGTTCTACGTCGGCAGGGCCCGGCCCCACATGTACCTCTGCCGTCGATGGGTCGTCCGAATCACCAGGACAAGCCCAAGAGGTGAGGGGCTACGTGACCAGTTAGGCTCCTGAGTCACGATGCTCAAGAGTCCCCCTTGACGTACGAACAGACCATCCTACCTTTCCCTCGCCGAGCTCTCGCTTAGGAGGGGTGCGCGAAGACCAGGCCCATGAGGCCTAGCGAGGTGGGGTACGCATGGCGTGACCGGAGCGTAGCCCCCGTGCCCAGACCCCTCGCGCTACCTTCTCGAGGGAGAGCAGCGCGGTGAGGCTAGTCACTGAGCCTAGAGGCTCCCTGAGGTTAATGCGGCCATGAGGCCACCCCCAGTTGTTTATCACCAGCGCGGAGCATAGCGCTTCCGCTCTTGCACGGGCATAGCCGCTCCTCGGCAGTGTCGACGGGCAGCCCGAGGGGCGCCCCCAAACTGAATGAACTAGGGAGATGTCACCTGGTACCGTTGCTGAAGAGTTGTTGAAGTAGCCAAAAAACGCGTGCTGCTGAAGCGGTTCCTCATGAGGCACTCCAGTGCCGGGCCTCGGGAGGCTCGGAGGGACCAGAAGGCTCCTGAGGGTGCTCCTCCATCTCCGCCAGGATCGCCTGGAGCCTAGCCTTGCAGGCCACTTGAGCGTCCCTCATGCAGCGCTAGAATGCCCCGGCCGCACCCGCCAGGCCGAAAGGCATGCAGACGTAGCTGTGAGGCGGTCCCTTGCATCGCCCGACACGAGACGACCACATGAGCTGCCGAGACTTGGCCCTGTTGAGCCCAGGGATGTCGATGCAGACGCAGAGCTCTTTACCCTCGCTGCGGTAGTGAGCTCCGCCTCGCGGCAGGCGACGATCTCCTTGCAGAACCCTTCCTTCCTGAATCTCCTAGATCGCCTTGCTGATGAACTCCTGAACGCCTGGTGCCTCACGCCTGCTGCCTTCTCCTGGGAAGTGTGCTCTGAAGAGCGCTTCCACATGGTGCCTGAGCGCCATTGTCGCGACATGGGCTAGGTCTGAGGCCCTCCAGAGGAGAGCCCCCGAGCCCAGCCTGAGAGGGGCGCCGGGCGCGCCTTCCTATGCGATGGGTAAAGGTGCCACGTACGGGGACGCGAGACTTAGCGCTATGTACTCGTGTGATGCTCCCTCATGAGACCCCTGGACCAGTTGCAGCGTCCTTGTCTTGGGGGCGACCTCAGGAGGGAGGGCGCCGTCTTCGTCTTCTGGGTTTTCAACTACTGCAGCCTGGAAAGCGCACTCGAGGGAGCACACCGCATCCTTCTCCTGACAGGCGACGGTGATGATGCCGTTGCTTCCTGGCATCCTGAGAATGTTGTAGCCATGGTGCGTGGCCGCCATGAACTTGGCCAGTGCTGGGTACCCAAGGATGGCGTTGTAGGGCAGGCGGATGTCAGCGACGTCAAAGTCGATGAGCTCGGTGCGGTAGTTGTTGCGCTCGCCGAAGGTGACTGGGAGGCGAACCTGCCCGATCGGGTGTGTTGATCCGTCGGTCACTCCTGAAAATGGCTTGGTGGGGTGCAGCTGGTAGTATGGCACCTGGAGTCTGTAGAATGTCTGAATAGAGAGGACATTGAGGCCTGCTCCGCCATCAATGAGAGTTTTGGTGACAGTTACATTGCTGATGACGGGGGAGCAGAGCATGGGGAGCGCGCGCAGCGGTGGCCGTGTACTTGAGCCGGTCTGAGGAGTCGAAAGTGATGGCGCACTTGGACCACTTGAGAGGGCGAGTTGCTTCAAGCTTGGGGAGTGCTGCATTGACCTCGCGTGCAAACTGCTTGAAGACATGGTGAGAAGCTGGGGCTTGTGAGCCGCCAAAGATGCAGGCGATGGCCCGCGGCTCCTGGAAGCCCCTAGCCCCCTCGTCCTGATGATGATCTTCGTTCCTTCTTGGCGGTGGATGTCGGATCACGGGTTCCGGCAGACCCTTAAGGTTCGAACTCTGGGGTGCGCGCGGAGATTATGCCCTCTACCTCTCCGTCTCGCAAGGATCTAAACTACAGAACAAACAGCACAAGAGACACAGGGTTTATACTAGTTCGGGCCACCATTGTGGTGTAATACCCTACTCTAGTATGTGGCGGGTGGATTGCCTCTTGGGCTGATGAGGATGAACAGTACAGGGAAGAACAGCCTCGCGAGGGTCTGTTCTTGGCTAGGGGATGAACTGCTGGGGGAGTTCAATCGCCCTTCTCACTCTCCGGGTGTGTTGCTAGCTCCGTTTGTGGATCGATCTCTCTAGATGTTAAGATGCCTCTACCCTGGGGTGTCTATTCCTATTTATAGGCAAAGGCCCTGGGCCTCTTCCCAAATATTTGAGCGGGAAGGGCGCCAACAATTGGCCAATTCGAAGGGGAAGATCTGGTACACTTATCCCGACTAAAGTTGGTCTTCGCCTGCCAAAGGCCCTGTGGTGACGCCGTTCTAGGCTCCATGGTGACCTCCTTCCCACCGTTGGACTGGTCTTGGTCTTGTTGCACCGAAATGGGTGCCTTTGCTTGATCCTCTCGCCTGCGCTTGCCCCCTTTGCACCAAAGAGGAAAGGGGAACGCTGCGCGGGCTGGCGCCCACCTGGCACCCTCGATCGTCGTGGCTTGCGTCATGGGCACCTCGCGAGGTACCCTGCCTTGATCTCTCCTCCTCCTCGCGAGCCAGCCTGAGGAGCCCGCGCCTGAGGAAGCGCCGTGTTGTCCGCCCCGCGAGGCTTGGCCCCTCGCGAGGCTCTTGAGTCTTGAGTTGATGAAGATGGGCCACGCTGGGCCCCCATTTGAGCCACGCCGCAGGCCGCAGGCAGGCAAGTCTGGGGACCCCCATTCCCAGAACGCCGACAGTAGCCCCCGGGCCCAAAGCGTGCATGGACTTGGCCGTGCCGAGAGGCGAAAGGGCAAGGGCGAAGCGCCGCGGGCCCTAACAGCCTGCGGCCTTGGGCGCCGCGTGGCGGTTGATTGGACGTGGGTGCTTTTGCAACTACGCGGGTTATTAAAGGTGCGTCATCCTCTCCGGCCTTGCTCTTCTCCTTCCCCGGCCGCTGCTCAGATCCCCTTTCTTGCGCCTCTCCTCTCTTCCTCCAAGCTTCCAGATCTGCTCCATCTGCTTGACCTAGGTAGCTATGGCGCCTCGCCAGCCCCCGGCTGAAGCTTGGTTCTCGCCTGCTTTGGACTCGCCCAACGTGTCGGAGGCGATCCTCGCCCGACTGCACCGGATGGCGGCGGCGCAGGGCATCAACGGGGCGTAGGTGATCAAGGTAGGCTCCGCCACCCCTGAGGGCCGAGGGAGCACCTTCTATCACCTTTTCGTAAGCTCCATTACTGCGGGCTTGGTGCCTCCTTTCTCTGAGTTCTACCTCTCCGTCCTCCGCCATTACAACTTGCAAGCTCTGCATCTCCACCCCAACTCCATCCTTCTTCTGGCGATCCTTGCCTACTACTGTGAGGCTCATGTGGGGGTGCAGCCTTCAGTGGCCTTGCTGCGCCACTACTTCTACCTCCGGACTTCCGGTGGTTCCCATTCCGCGTGCGCGAGCTTCGTCGCGTGCGGCAGTGCCATGGCCATTTCGAATCCGGGGAAGAGGATCGAGGGCTTCCGGAGCAAGTGGGTTTTGGTGGACGCCGGGCGCATCCATCCTCGGTTGATCCTTCCCACGGAGCCGCCCGTGAGTTCTAGCGACTGGTGCCGAGTGGAGCTCACGGATCCCCGCGCGAAGTCGATGTTGGCGAAGATGGACGCCGACTTGAAGCCGGCCAGCATGGCGGCGGTGAAGGTGACCGGGGCGTCGCTGCTGAGGGAGTTCCTGGAGCACCAATTGGCACCGCTTCGGCAGTACTCTCCCCCAATGTGGAGGCCTCATCCGAGCCTCGCAGCTGTGGGCGAAGAGGATGTGACCGCGGTTCTCCAATCCCTGGTTGGGGGCGAGGTAGCAAGGTTCGAGGGCGCGCCCTCGCCCCTGTTCCTTCGCGACGATTGGGAGCAGGTGATGGAGTCCATGCCCGTCTTCAACAAGGTCGGGCCCGTGTCCGTGGTGGCCCCCGAGGGACCTGTGGACGTGTCTTCTGGCGACTCAAGCGGAGAGGGGGGCGAAGAGGAGCGGGAGGAAGGTCTTGACTCCGAGGCAACTGATGGAGAGTCCAGGGCTCCCCCTCCCCAGCGCAAGCCCCGCACTCTCCGCCTCTCGCCGAGCGATGATGATGATGATGACGATGACGTGCTAGGCAGCGGGAGCTTGCCCCCGGTCCCGAAGAAGGGCAGGACCGGGTTGATTCCCCGCGGGTCCGTCCTGACTCCAGGGCGATCCGCGGACGCGCTTTCTGCTCCTGAGGTCGACCCCTCCAGCCGGCTCTCAGGCTTCAAGTATGGCCGGAGGCAGCTAGAGCTTTCTGGCAACGACCCGTAAGTGCTTGATCCTTGATCTTTGGTTTCTCGTTCCGCCGTCGAAGCTTGATGATTGCTTCTCTTGAGTAGGCTCGCGCCCATGGCGAAGAAGCCGAAGGGAGCTCGCGAGGCTCCATCTACGGCGGCGCCTCCGCCTGCGGGGGAGGGTGACCGTGACGCGCGAGCCTCTCCTACCCGCTCGTCCTTGCGGGGCTTGGCTGATCTGGCTGGGGCGACAGCCCCCATGGCTCAAGTGACCCCCGAGGTGCCCTTGTCTGGCGCCGCTGCTACGGCTGGGGAGGTGCAGCGGACTCCGCCTCGGGACACTACGGCCTCGCCGCCGGTACTTTCTCCTCCCGTTCCACCGACCGCTGCTTCCCCAACTCCTCCTGTTGTCTTGGAGCGCACCGATGTTTCTCCGCCTTCTTCTTCCATCCTGGAGCACGCCGTTGCTGAACTGGACCGACTGCGGCAGGATCTTCTCGGCGTCGACCCTCGCCTGGTGGCCGGGCGCCTGGAACTGGCTTCGGGGTGGATTCGCTCTGATGCCTCGATTCGGGAGGCATTGGTTCAGGCCTCAACGGCCTGTGACGAAGAGAGGGAGGCCACCCTCGAGGCGAAGGCTGCCCGAGACGCGGCCCTAGGAGAGGTGGTTGGAGTCCGTGGTCGCTGCAAGGAGTTGGAGGACGAGCTGCAAGGCCTGCGAGGCCAGCTTGCGGAGGAGGTCCGCCTTCGCCAGGAGCAGGAGAAGGGGGCGAAGGCTCGCGAGGCGGCGCTCGAGGACCAGGAGGCTAAGCTCAAGAGGTGCCGCGGCCACCTAAGCGCGTTGAAGAAGGAACTGGAGGTGACGAAGGCCGAGCTGGACGCCAAGGCCCGGGTCCTCGCCGAGGATCACGTGGCCTTTGCGGACATGGAGAAAGATGCCCGCGCTTCGCTGAAGACGCTTTACGAGAGCGGCCTGGATAGCCCGCTAGCCGGTGACGGGGACGGCCCCGCCAAGCTGCTTCCCTTCCTGGTTAAAACCCTTCGGGATGTTGCCCTTGGCCTCGCCCCCACGGCTGAGGCCAAGGCGCGTGTCCTGTCTTCTGCTGCACTGACGCGGGTCTTCGCCCACGTCTACCTTCGCGATCCAAGCACCGACCTCGACAGCCTGCTGGAGCCGGTGAGCGGCGAGGGTGCTGCCGCTGCTGTCGAAGCCGTGAAGGGGCGCGCGGAGGCACTGCTGGGGAAGTTATGGGCCTTCAGCACCAGGCCAAAGCAAGGAGCCGCCGGCCCTGATGCTCCACGAGGCGAAGCCACTTCACGCAGCTCCACCGCCGACAAGTGACTTCGCTATCGTTCATGTTCTTCTTTCGATTCCTGCACATGTACGACGCCTCGGGGAGGCATTTAAACTTGCGTTTGGTACTAAGGCGACAATATGGGTTGTAATATTTGCTTTTAAGTTCCTTGAATTTTATGTTCTTCTTCCCTACTTGCTTGTGTTCTACGCCAGCGGAGCCCGGCCCCGCGCGTGCCTCACCCAGCATTAGCCCCGACCGGAAACCAGGACGGACCAAAGGAGTGAGGGGCTATGTGACAAGTTAGGCTCCTGAGTCGCGATGCTCAGGAGTCCCCCTTGGCGCACGAACAACAAGTAGGGAAGCGTGATGTAGGTGTATCTTCCGTTCTACGTCTGCAGATCCCGACTCCGCGCGTGCCTCACCCAGCATAGCCTTTCGGAACTAAGGAGTGAGGGGCTATGGAGCCAGTTAGGCTCCTGAGTCGCGATGCTCAGGAGTCCCCCTTGACGCGCGAACAGCGGGTGACGAGGCGAGATGTAAGCGGGGCTACCGTTCTACGTCTGCAGAGCCCGGCCCCACGCGTACCTCACCCCGCATAGCCTTTCGGAACTAAGGAGTGAGGGGCTACGGGACCAGTTAGGCCCCTGAGTCGCGATTCTCAGGGGTCCCCCTTGACGCTCAAACGGCCTTCATACCTTGGCTCCGCTCGGGGAGAGATGTGCGACGAACCAGGCCCGAGGGGCCTGGCTGGGCGGCGTACGTCTGGGCGTGACCCAGTCGTAGCCCCCGTGCCTAGCCCCCTCGCGCGGCGCTCCCGAGGGGAGGCGTTGCGAAGAGGCCAGCCACTGAGCTCTGGGCTCCCTGAGGTTGACGCGGCCCGGAGGCCACCCTCAGTTGTTTATCACCAGCGCGGAGCATAGCGCTTTCGTATGTGTACGGGCATAGCCGCTCCTCGGCAGTGTCGTCAGCCAGCGCGGAGCATGGTGCTTCCACTGGTACGTGGGAGGGGGCTCCCCTCCGGGAGGAGCCCCGGGGGCGTGTACAGCCCCGCCCTGACATGTGGCTTGCACGGTAGGGCTAGGTGAGGTGTATCTCGGCACCCGTGAGCCAGCGCGGGACTCATGAGGCCCTACCTCTAGGCGGGTTGCGCCTGGCACTGGGCCGTATCTTGAGACGTGTTCCTGCAAAATTTGGTTAGATGTCGGCGCTCTACGTCCTCGGGTCCCGGCCCTCGAGCTTGTCTCAGCCGTCGCTGGTATGCCAGGTCGCGATGCCGTGGACAAGGCCAGAGGGTGAGGGCTGGAGAGCCAGTAAGAGCCCTGAGTCGCGATGCTCAGGCACCCCCCCTTTAATGTGCAAGTGGTCGACATGGAGAAGAAGAGGTGCCGTGGACTGCATCAAGTAATCAAGCATGATAGGCGAATGCATAATTGGAAATAAACGCAGGGGAGATACACGCCGCTGGGCCTAGCCCGAGCAGCTTGGGGATGATGCAGCCCGAGGGGCGCCCCCAGCAAAGCAAGCTAACGACTAAAGAAAATAAAGAGGGATACATGCCTCGGGGACGGACCCACGCGGCCTGGGAGTGACGCAACCCTGGGAGGGCTCTCCCAGCTGGGAATGAAACTTGAAAGACGTCACCTGAAGATGTCGTTGGCGAAGTGGCGTTGGTGCAGCAGACTCGGTGGGTTGCGGAAGCCGATCCTCACGAGCCCCTAGGCCCTGGGGCCTCGGGAGGCTCCGGAGGCACTGATGGCTCCTTGCGGGCTGTCTCCATCTCCGCCAGAGCCGAAGAACGCCTGTCTTCCTGAGCCTCCAAGATGCCCCTCATGAGGCACTGGTATGCCGCAGCCATGCTCGGTAGGCCGTAAGGCATGCGAACATAGCTGTGGGGCGGTCCTCCGCAGCACCCCACTCGGGAGGGCCAGAGGCGCTCCATCGTGGCGATCTGATTAAGCCCTGGTACGTCGACGCAGACGCGCAGCTCACCATCCTCGCCTGGATGTGGAGCCACAGCTGGTGGACGACGGCAACCTCTCATGATCCTTGACTCCTGTAGTTCTTGAATGGCCTTGTTAACGAACTCCTGCTAGTCTGACCTTCCTCGCCTGGCTCCTTCTCGAGGGAATCGCGCTTCGAAGCATGACTCCACATGGTGCCCAAGCACCTCCCTCGTGACCCTGGCAAGGTCGGTGGCCCTCCAGGTGAGAGCCCCCGAGCCCTGCCTGAGGAGGGCGCCCGACGCACTTTCCTATGCGATGGAAGGAGGGTCCCCCTGGCAGACACGGGCCCTGAAGGGCCTGTCTCCTAAGGGACTGAGCCTGACGACGTCTTCTTCTTCTTGGGGGTGGTCTCAGGAAGCCTCCTGCTTCCGCGGTCTGGGTCTTCTAGCGACGCGGATTGAAAGGCTCGCTCCAGGGAACACACTGCGTCCTTCTCTTCACACGGCACCGTGATGACGCCACCACTTCCTGGCATCTTGAGGACATTGTAGCCGTTGTGGGTCACAGCCATGAACTTGGCCAGCGCTGGGTACCCGAGGATGGCGTTGTACGGCAGGCGGATGTGGGCGACGTCGAAGTCGATGAGCTCGGTGCGGTAGTTGCTGCGGGCCCCGAAGGTGATGGGGAGGCGGACCTGCCCGATTAGGACTGTGGAGCCGTCGGTGACTCCGGAGAAAGGCTTGGTTGGCTGAAGCTGGTCATAGGGCACTTGGAGGTTGTTGAATGTTTCCACGGACAAGACGTTGAGCCCTGCTCCACCGTCGATGAGGGTCCTGGTGACCAGAACGTTGCTGATGACTGGGGAGCAAAGCATCGGGAGGACTCCGGCTGTGGCCGCGCACTTGAGCTGGTCTGCCGAGCTGAACGTGATGGCGCATGCTGACCACCTGAGGGGGCGCGTTGCTTCGAGCTTGGGGAGGAATGCATTCACTTTGCGGGCAAACTGCTTGAAGATGCGTTGAGAGGCTGGGGCTTGAGCTCCGCCCAGGATGCAGGCGATTGCGCGCGGCTCTTGGAAGCCCCCAGTCCCGTCGTCTTGGTGGCGGTCTTCGTTCCTCCTTGGCTGAGGCGGCAGCAGCGGCAGGCCTGGGTTGCCGTGAGGGCGATCCTCACGAGGCTGATCCCTCCAGTCCCCCTCGCGAGGCGAGTCCCGCCAGCGGTCCTCGCGAGGTTGTTCGCGCCACCCTTGGCGCGGGCCACGATCTTCCCAGGGTCCTGGGTTTCTTCCTCCTCCTCGGCCGTAGCCCCGGTCAGCACGGTCAGGGCGACGGCTGATTCTTCCTTCTCGCACGGCGCGGAGTTCTTGGCATTCGTTGGTGTTGTGGGTGTGGAGGTCGTGGTACACGCAGTACCGGCTGCCCCTGGAGGATTCGGGCAGATCCTTGCCCCGCTTGGTGTCTGGTTCCGCCGCGAGTACGGCAACCCCCTTGCGCTTCGCGTCCTTGGCCTTGGGCTTCTTCTCTTCTGGGTCTGCGGCAGGCAGGTCGAGGAGGGAGATACGTCCCTCCTCAGCCCTGGCGCACTTGGTCGCTAAGTTGAACAGCTCCAGGGAGGTGCAGAGGTCTTCATGCATCGCTAGCTCCTCCTTCATCTTGACGTCGCGTACGCCATCGGAGAAGGCCGAAATGATGGCTTCCTCGGACACCTTGGGGATCTTGGGGCGCGCGCTGTTGAAGCGCTGGATGTACTTTTGTAGGGTCTCCCCAGGTTGCTGCTTGATGCGGCGCATGTCGCTCATGGCGGGAGGCCGGTCGCGGGTACCTTGGAAGTTGGCGATGAAGCGAGTACGCATCTGGTCCCAGGAGGAGATCGTGCCTGGGGCCAGGTTCAGGAGCCAAGTGCGAGCTCCTTCCTTCAGCGCCATGGGGAACCAGTTTGCCATGACCTTTTCGTCCCCGCTGGCAGCTTCGATTCCCAGCTCGTAGAGCTGGAGGAACTCCGCTGGATCAGTTGTGCCGTCGTAGCGAGGGGGCAGGTCCGGCTTGAACTTGCCGGGCCATGCGACGCGGCGCAGCTCGGTGGTGTAGGCGCGGCAGCTTGCGGTGGCCACGGGAGGCTTCGGTTGAGGGAGAGCTTGGCCTTTCGGGTCCCCTTGCGCTGCTGCTGGGAGTAGCGCGGGGTCTTGACGTGCCGGAGCTGGAGCGGGGTCTCGGCGAACCGGAGCTGGGAGCGCCCGGGCAGCCTCTTGCGGTCGAGGGACTTGTTGGCAGCTCCGTTCCTGCTGGGCTGGCGCCTGACGGAGCGGGTTCCTCCCAGGGGCCACACGCCTTGGAGCCATGGCGTCTTCTTGGAGAGGAGGCGGCTGGTACGCCCCCGGAGCTTCATTGCCAGCGCGTGGCGGGGTGCGGCACAGCGGAGCGGAGGGCGCAGGAGAGCCCCCTGCGGCGCGGACGAGCTCGGCGACGCGGTCGAGCCACTCTTTGTAGACGTCGTCGACGGGGCGGTAGCGTAGGAGCTCGTTCACCGCGATGAGCGTAGCTCGAGCCTCCAAGGGTGCGCGGAGCGCGCAGGACGAAGAGCCGGCCGGCGTGAGTGACGGAGTAGCGGTGCGGCCGTCTTGCCGCACGGACGGGTGCTGAGACGATGCTTGCTGCTCATTCCCCGCCGGGCCGGTGGCGGCGTTGACGGCGGGCGACGGAGAACGACGAGGACGCCCACCGACGGGGGCCGTCTGGGCGACGCGGGAAGCGATGGCGGCCCGACGCTCGGCGCGGGCCCGACGAGCGTCAGACATGGATGTGACGGTCAGAGGAGAGCAGGGTGGTGGAAGGCAGATTCCAGCGCACCCCTACCTGGCGCGCCAAATGTCGGATCACGGGTTCCGGCAGACCCTTAAGGTTCGAACTCTGGGGTGCACGCGGAGACTATGCCCTCTACCTCTCCGTCTCGCAAGGATCTAAACTACAGAATGAACAGCACAAGAGACACAGGGTTTATACTAGTTCGGGCCACCATTGTGGTCTAATACCTTACTCTAGTTTGTGGCGGGTGGATTGCCTCTTGGGCTGATGAGGATGAACAGTACAGGGAAGAACAGCCTCGTGAGGGTCTGTTCTTGGCTAGGGGATGAACTGCTGGGGGAGTTCAATCGCCCTTCTCACTCTCTGCGTGTGTGGCTAGCTCCGTTTGTGGATTGATCTCTCTAGATGTTAAGATGCCTCTACCCTGGGGGTGGCTAGTCCTATTTATAGGCAAAGGCCCTGGGCCTCTTCCCAAATATTTGAGCGGGAAGGGCGCCAACAATTGGCCAATTCGAAGGGGAACATCTGGTACACTTATCCTGACTAAAGTTGGTCTTTGCCTGCCAAATGCCCTGTGGTGATGCCATTCTGGGCTCCATGGTGACCTCCTTCCCACCGTTGGACTGGTCTTGGTCTTGTTGCACTGAAATGGGTGCCTTTGCTTGATCCTCTCGCCTGCGCGTGCCCCCTTTGCACCAAAGAGGAAAGGGAAACGCTGTGCGGGCTGGCGCCCGCCTGGCACCCTCGATCGTCATGGCTTGCGTCATGGGCACCTCGCGAGGTTACCTGCCTTGATCTCTCCGCCTCCTCGCGAGCCAGCCTAAGGAGGCCGTGCCTGAGGAAGCGCCGTGTCGTCCGCCCCGCGAGGCTTGGCCCCTCGCGAGGGTCTTGAGTCTTGTGTTGATGAAGATGGGCCACGCTGGGCCCCATTTGGAGCCATGCCGCAGGCCGTAGGCAGGCAAGTCTGGGGACCCCCGTTCCCAGAACGCCGACAGTGGAGGCATAGGAGGCAAAGCTGCATTACCCTGAGGGCGGTCCTCACGAGGCTGCTCCCTCCAGTTTCCCTCGCGAGGCTGGTCCTACCAGCGGTCCTCACGAGGCTGGTCGCGCCACTCCTGACGGCGGTCACGTCCATCCCAGCGACCTTCGCCTCGGCCACCTCCGCGACCTAGCCCTGATCATTGCGTTCGGGGCATCGACCGAGGTGCCCGTCACGAAGGGCCCTGAGCTCCTGGCATTCACTTGTGTTGTGGCCATAGACGTTGTGGAAGGTGCAAAACGGCCGCTTGCCCTTGGATGACTCGGGGTGGTCACTGATACGTCTCCAACGTATCTATAATTTTTTATTGCTCCATGCTATATTATCTACTGTTTTGGACATTATTGGGATTTATTTTCCACTTTTATATTATTTTTGGGACTAACCTATTAACCGGAGGCCCAGCCCAGAATTGCAGTTTTTTGCCTACTCAGAGTTTCAAAGAAACAGAATACCAAACGGAGTCCAAACGGAATGAAACCTTCGGGAACGTGATTTTCTCACCGAATATGATCCAGGAGACTTGGACCCTACGTCAAGAAAGAAAGGAGGTGGTCACGAGGTAGGGGGCGTGCCTACCCCCCCCATGCGCGCCCTCCACCCTCGTGGGCCACCTGTTGCTCCAACGAGGTACTCCTTCCTCCTATATATACCTACGTACCCCCAAACGATCAGATACAGAGCCAAAAACCTAATTCCACCGCCTAAGTGTGAGTAGTTTACCTCAGACCTTCGGGTCCATAGTTAGTAGCTAGATGGCTTCTTCTCTCTATTTGGATCTCAATACAAAGTTCTCCCCTCTCTCGTGGAGATCTATTCGATGTAATCTTGTTTTTGCGGTGTGTTTGTTTAGACCGATGAATTGTGGGTTTATGATCAAGATTATCTATGACCAATATTTGAATCTTCTCTGAATTCTTTTATGTATGATTGATTATCTTTGCAAGTATCTTCGAATTATCAGTATGGTTTGGCCTACTCGATTGGTTTTTCTTGCAATGGGAGAAGTGCTTAGCTTTGGGTTCAATCTTGCGGTGTCCTTTCCCAATGATAGTAGGGGCAGCAAGGCACGTATTGTATTGTTGCCATCGAGGATAACAAGATGGGTTTTTTTATCATATTGCATGAACGTATCCCTCTACATCATGTCATCTTGCTTAAAGCGTTACTCTCTTTTCTTGAACTTAATACTCTAGATGCATGTTGGATAGCGGTCGATGAGTGAAGTAATAGTAGTAGATGCAGGCAGGAGTCGGTCTACTTGTCTCGGACGTGATGCCTATATACATGATCATACCTAGATACTCTCATAACTATGCTCAATTCTGTCAATTGCTCAACAGTAATTTGTTCACCCACCGTAGAATACTTATGCTCTTGAGAGAACCCACTAGTGAAATCTATGGCCCCCGGGTCTATCTTCATCATATTAATCTTCCATCACTTTATTATTGCTCTTTTACTTTGCTTTTTATTTTACTTTGCACCTTTATCATAAAAATACCAAAAATATTATCTATCAGATCTCACTCTCGTAAGTGACCGTGAAGGGATTGACAACCCCTAATCGCGTTGGCTGCGATGAGCTATTTGCTTTGTGTAGGTGCGAGGGACTTGCGCATAACGTCCTACTGGATTGATACCTTGGTTCTCAAAAACTGAGGGAAATACTTACTCTACTATGCTGGATCACCTTTCCTCTTCAAGGAAATCCAACGCAGTGCTCAAGAGGTAGCAAGAAGAATTTCTGGCGCCGTTGCCGGGGAGGCTTACGCAAAAGTCAAGTAAAGATTTGGACTCCCAACAAAGAGCCATTTCTGGCGCCGTACCAAGTACCTATCACAATCCCTTATCCCCCGCATTACATTATTTGCCATTTGCCTCTCGTTTTCCTCTCCCCCACTTCACCCTTGCCGTTTTATTCGCTCTCTCTTTTCCGTTTGCCTCTTTTTCGCTCTCTTTTCCCTCGCTATGTCGGAACCAAAAAGAAGTAGGGGATCTCTCCCAAGTTCTAGTGCTTTAGACAATCATGCTATCTTATCTAAACTCATAAATCAAAATACTATGGAAAAACCTGCCAGAATTATCAACGAAAACCTTAGCAATCTTGATGAAGAAGATTCTAGAATATTTCGTTATTTACTTGATGAATCTTTGAAAGATGCTTGGGATAGGCTTTTAAGGATCCGTGCTAGCTATGTACCTCAATACCAAATTGAGGTTTACTTGAAAAACTTTTATGTTGGGTTGCCCGTTTCGTTCAAACAAGTCTTGGATTCTATTTTTGAAGAAGGTTTTCTTGAAGGGGACCCCATAGATACCTATGAAAAGATGAAAGCTATATTTTGGCACCCCACTAACGAGAAAGTTGAAATCACATATCTTTTGCTTTCCTACCAAAACGAATCTATCAAAGAGATAAAAACTAGCCTAGATGCCAATTTCCGCAGCATACTTAATCTTTCTTCTACCATTAATGGCCATGTACTTTGTCAAAATAGAAGGATTAATTCCATAGATAGCAAGTTTGCTCTCTTCTTCCCTGAGACCAAAGATGGAAATACGTAGATCTATCCTTGTTTTTATGCCTAGCTAAGGGCGTTAAACGATAGCGCTTGTTGGGAGGCAACCCAATTTTATTTTTAGTTTTTTACTTTTTGTTTCTGTTTAGGAATAAATATTTTTTCTAGCCTCTGGTTAGATTTGTTTTTATGTTTTAATTAGTGTTTGTGCCAAGTTAAACCTACAGGATCTTCTTGGATGATAGTTATTTGATGTTGCTGTAATTTCCAGAAACTTTCTATTCACGAAAACAATTGTTACAAATCACCAGAACGTGATAAAATACTGATTCCAATTGCTGCTGATCAATAAATAAATTTCCTAGGTCTTACTATTTTTGATGAATTTTTGGAGTTCCAGAAGTTTGCGTTAGTTACAGATTACTACAGACTGTTCTGTTTTTGACAGATTCTGTTTTTTCACGTGTTGTTTGCTTATTTTGATGAATCTATGGCTAGTAAAATAGTTTATAAACCATAGATAAGTTGGAATACAGAAGGTTGAACACCAATATAAATAATAATGAGTTCATTACAGTACCTTGAAGTGGTATTTTGTTTTCTTTCACTAACGGAGCTCACGAGATTTTTGTTGAGTTTTGTGTTGTGAAGTTTTCAAGTTTTGGGTGAAAGATTTTGATGGATTATGGAACAAGGAGTGGAAAGAGCCAAAGCTTGGGTATGCCCATGGCACCCCTAAGATAATCTAAGGACACCAAAAATTCAAAGCTTGGGGATGCCCCGGAAGGCATCCCCTCTTTCGTCTACTTTCATCGGTAACTTTACTTGGAGCTATATTTTTATTCACCACATGATATGTGTTTTGCTTGGAGCGTCTTGTATGATTCGAGTCTTTGTTTTTTTAGTTTACCACAATCATCCTTGCTGTACACACCTTTTGAGAGAGCCATACATGATTTGTAAATTATTAGAATACTCTTTGTGCTTCACTTATATCTTTTGAGTTATATAGTTTTGCTCTAGTGCTTCACTTATATCTTTTAGAGCACGGTGATGGATTTGTTTTAAAGAAACTATTGATCTCTCATGCTTCACTTAGATTATTTTGAGAGTCTTAATTAGCATGGTAATTTGCTTAAAAAATCTTAATATGCTTGGTATTCAAGATTTGTAAAACTTCCTTCTGAGTGTGTTGAATACTAAAGAGAAGTTTGATGCTTGATAATTGTTTTTAGATATGAAGATGGTGATATTAGATTCATGCTAGTTGAGTAGTTGTGAATTTGAGAAATACTTGTGTTAAAGTTTGTGATTCCCGTAGCATGCACGTATGGTGAACCGTCATGTGATGATGTCGGAGCATGATTTATTTATTGATTGTCTTCCTTATGAGTGGCGGTCGGGGATGAGCGATGGTCTTTTCCTACCAATCTAACCCCCTAGGAGCATGCGCGTAATACTTTGCTTTGATAATTTGTAGATTTTTGCAATAATTATATGAGTTCTTTATGACTAATGTTGGGTCCATGTATTATACGCACTTTCCTTCCTTCCACCATTGCTAGCCTCTCTAATACCGCGCACTTTTCGCCGGTATCATACACCCACCATATACCTTCCTCAAAACAGCCACCATACCTACCTATCATGGCATTTCCATAGCCATTCCGAGATATATTGCCATGCAACTTCCCACCATTCCGTTCATTATGACATGCTCCATCATTGTCATTTTGCTTAGCATGATCATGCAGTTGACATCGTATTTGTTGCAAAGCCACCGTTCATAATTATTTCATACATGTCACTCTTGATTCATTGCATATCCCGGTACACTGCCGGAGGCATTCATATAGAGTCATATTTTGTTCTAAGTATCGAGTTGTAATTGTTGAGTTGTAAGAAAATAAAAGTGTTATGATCATCATTATTAGAGCATTGTCCCAAGTGAGGAAAGGATGATGGAGACTATGATTCCCCCACAAGCCGGGATGAGACTCCGGATGAAAAATAAAATAAAATAAAATGAGAGAAAAAGAGAGAAGTGACAATGTTACTATCCTTTTACCACACTTGTGCTTCAAAGTAGCACCATGATCTTCATGATAGAGAGTCTCTCATTTTGTCACTTTCATATACTAATGGGAATTTTTCATTATAGAACTTGGCTTGTATATTCCAATGATGAGCTTCCTTCAAATGCCCTAGGTCTTCGTGAGAAAGCGAGTTGGATGCACCCCACTTAGTTTCTTTTGTTGAGCTTTCATATGTGTATAGCTCTAGTGCATCCGTTGCATGGCAATCCCTACTCACTCACATTGATATTTATTAATGGGCATCTCCATAGCCCGTTGATACGATACGCCTAGTTGATGTGAGACTATCTTCCCTCTTTTTGTCTTCTCCACAACCACCATTCTATTCCACATATAGTGCTATATCCATGGCTCACGCTCATGTATTGCGTGAAGATTGATTTTTTTTTGAGAATGTCATAAGTATGAAACAATTATGATTTAAATACTTTGTGTGGTGAAGATAGAGCATAGCCAGACTATATGATTTTGTAGGGATAACTTTCTTTGGCCAGGTTATTTTGAGAAGACATGATTGCTTAGTTAGTATACTTGAATTATTATTATTTTTATGTCAATATGAACTTTTGTCTTGAATCTTTCTGATCTGAATATTCATACCACAATTAAGAAGAATTACATTGAAATTATGCCAAGTAGCACTCCGCATAAAAAATTCTTTTTTATCATTTACCTACTCGAGGACGAGCAGGAATTAAGCTTGGGGATGCCTGATATGTCTCCAACGTATCTATAATTTTTGATTGCTCCATGCTATATTATCTATTGTTTTGGACATTATTGGGCTTTATTTTCCACTTTTATATTATTTCCGGGACTAACCTATTAACCGGAGGCCCAGCCCAGAATTGCTGTTTTTTTTGCCTATTTCAGAGTTTCGAAGAAATGGAATATCAAACGGAGTCCAAAAGGACTGAAACCTTCGGGAACGTGATTTTCTCACCGAATATGATCCAGGAGACTTGGACCCTACGTCAAGAAAGAAAGGAGGTGGGCACGAGGTAGGGGGCACGCCTACCCCCCAGGCGCGCCCTCCACCCTCGTGGGCCACCTGTTGCTCCACCGACGTACTCCTTCCTCCTATATATACCTACGTACCCCCAAACGATCAGATACGGAGCCAAAAACCTAATTCCACCGCCGCAACCTTCTGTACCGACGAGATCCCATCTTAGGGCCTGTTCCGAAGATCCGCCGGAGGGGGCATCCATCACGGAGGGCCTCTACATCATCACCATAGCCTCTCCGATGAAGTGTGAGTAGTTTACATCAGACCTTCGGGTCCATAGTTAGTAGCTAGATGGCTTCTTCTCTCTTTTTGGATCTCAATACAAAGTTCTCTCCCTCTCTCGTGGAGATCTATTCGATGTAATCTTGTTTTTCTGGTGTGTTTGTTGGGGCCGATGAATTGTGGGTTTATGATCAAGATTATCTATGAACAATATTTGAATCTCCTCTGAATGCTTCTTTGTATGATTGGTTATCTTTGCAAGTCTCTTCGAATTATCAGTTTGGTTTGGCCTACTCGATTGGTTTTTCTTGCAATGGGAGAAGTGCTTAGCTTTGGTTCTATCTTGCGGTGTCCTTTCCCAGTGACAGTAGGGGCAGCAAGGCACATATTGTATTGTTGCCATCGAGGATAACAAGATGGGGTTTTTATCATATTGCATGAATTTATCCCTCTACATCATGTCATCTTGCTTAAGGCGTTACTTTGTTTTCTTGAACTTAATACTCTAGATGCATGCTGGATAGCGGTCGATGAGTGGAGTAATAGTAGTAGATGCAGGCAGGAGTCGGTCTACTTGTCTCGGACGTGATGCCTATATACATGACCATACCTAGATATTCTCATGACTATGCTCAATTCTGTCAATTGCTCAATAGTAATTTGTTCACCCATTGTAGAATACTTATGCTCTTGAGAGAAGCCACTAGTGAAACCTATGGCCCCCGGGTCTATTTTCCTCATATTAATCTCCATCACTTTAATCTTGCTTGCTTTTTACTTTGACTTTTTACTTTTCACTTTGCATCTCTATACCAAAAATACCAAAAATATTATCTATCATCTCTATCAGATCTCACCCCCGTAGATGGCTTCTTCTCTCTTTTTGGATCTCAATACAATGTTCTCCCCTCTCTTGTGGAGATCTATTCGATGTAATCTTCTTTTGGCGGTGTGTTTGTTGAGACCGATGAATTGTGGGTTTATGATCAAGTCTATCTATGAATAATATTTGTATCTTCTTTGAATTCTTTTATGTATGATAGGTTATCTTTGCAAGTCTCTTCGAATTATCAATTTGGTTTGGCCTACTAGATTGGTCTTTCTTGCAATGGGAGAAATGTTTAGCTTTGGGTTCAATCTTGCGGTGTCCTTACCCAGTGACAGAAGGGGCAACAAGGCACGTATTGTATTGTTGCCATCGAGGATAACAAGATGGGGTTTTTATCATATTGCATGAAACTATCCCTCTAGATCATGTCATCTTGCTTAAGGCGTTACTCTGTTTTTAACTTAATACTCTAGATGCATGCTGGATAGCGGTCGATGAGTGGAGTAATAGTAGTAGATGCAGGCAGGAGTCGGTCTACTTGCCTCGGACGTGATGCCTATATACATGATCATACCTAGATACTCTCATAACTATGCTCAATTCTGTCAATTGCTCAACAGTAATTTGTTCACCCACCGTAGAATACTTATGCTCTTGAGAGAGGCCACTAGTGAAATCTATGGCCTCCGGGTCTATCTTCATCATATTAATCTTCCATCACTTTATTATTGCCTTTGCTTTTTTACTTTGCTTTTTATTTTACTTTGCATCTTTATCATAAAAATACCAAAACTATTATCTATCATATCTATCAGATCTCTCTCTCGTAAGTGACCGTGAAGGGATTGACAACCCCTAATCGTGTTGGTTGCGAGGAGCTATTTGCTTTGTGTAGGTGCGAGGGACTCGCGCGTAACCTCCTACTGGAGTGATACATTGGTTCTCAAAAACTGAGGGAAATACTTACACTACTGTGCTGCATCACCTTTCCTCTTCAAGGAAATCCAAAGCAGTGCTCAAGAGGTAGCAGTCGCAGCCACGCTTGGTCTCTGGCTCTGCCGCAAGCACGGCTGGCCCCTTGCACTTCGTGTCCTTGGTCTTGGTCTTCTTGTCTTCTGGATCAGCATCATGGAGCTCGAGGAGGGAGAGGCGTCCCTCCTCAACTCTCGCACACTTTTTCGCCATGTTGAACATCTCCAGAGCAGTGCAGAGGTCCTCGTGGATGGTGAGCTCCTCCTTCATCTTGACGTCACGGACACTATCGGTGAACGCGGAGATGATGGCCTCGTCGGACACGTTGGGAATCTTGAGGCGGACGTAATTGAAGCGCTGGATATACTTATGCAGGGTTTCTCCAGGTTGTTGCTTGACGTGGCGCAGGTCTCCCGCGGCCGGCAGACAGTCGCGAGTGCCCTATAAGTTGGCGATGAAGCGGGCTACACATCTCCTCCCAGGAAGAAACCGATCGACCCCTCGGTCAGGTTTAGGAGCCAAGAACGCGCGCCATCCTTGAGGGCCATTGGGAACAAGTTTGCCATGAGCTTCTCGTCGCCGCTGGCCACCTCGATGCTCAGCTCGTAGAGCTGTAGGAACTCGGCGAGATCTACGGTGCCATCGTAGCGTGGAGGCAGGTCAGGCTTGAACTTGCTCGGCCAGACGATGTTGCGGAGCTTTGCAGTGAACGCGCGGCATCCTGCCATGGCCACCAAAGGTCATCGAGGGGGTGGAGCTTGGTCCTGGTGCACGCGCACCGCCAGCTCCTGTGGCGGCTTGCGAGCCTGGTGCTGGTGTACTGGAAGCACACACGCTTCTCCTTGGGGATGTTGAACCACCTGGCAGCTCACGTCGCCCCGAGCCGGCGCCGGGCGTTGCGGGGCGCACCGTGGAGCCATGCGCCTTGGATCGATGATGGCGCCCCGGGCCGGAGGCGGAGGAGGAGCCCCGTGCGCGACGTCGCCCGCTGCAGGTGGGTGCTGAGGCAGCGAGCGAGCCAGCCCGTCGGAGCCCCCGTGCGCGATGCGGATGAGCTCGGCGATGCGCTCGAGCCACTCCTCGTAGAGATCTCCCATGGGACGGTAGCGAAGGAGCTCCCGAGCCATGAGGAGAGCGACCTGCGCGTCCACCTGGCAGCGGCACGCGTGGGATGATGAAGCTGCTGGAGTCAGTGATGGAGTAGCGGTGCGGTCATCACGGTGCACCGAAGGGTGCAGCAACGAAGGTTGCTGCTCGTCGCCGGCAGGGCCCATGCCGGCGTTGGCCACCGGAGAAGGAACGCGGCGGGCGCAGCCGTCACCCGCCAGAGCCGTCTGACCGACGAGGGCGACGACTGCGGCCCGACCCTCGGCGCGAGCCTTGCGCGCGTCGGCCATGGAGATGTCGGAGCGGAGATGGGTCAAACGACGGAAGAGAGGATCCGACGCGCCCCTACCTGGCGCGCCAAATGTTGGATTTCGGTATCCGGCAACCCGTGAGAGGTTCGAACATTGGAGTGCGTGCGGAGCTCTCAACCTGCCCTGCCTGCCTACCTGCACTCCTCCCTAGCCTAGCGCGTAGAGCTCATAGAGACGCAAAGACACAGAGATTTATACTGGTTCGGGCTACCATTGTGGTGTAATACCCTACTCCAGTGTGGTGTGGTGGATTGCCTCGAGGGGCTATGTATGAACTAGTACAAGGATGAACAAGCCTCAGGAGGTGAGGTGTTCTTGAGCTGGTGCGGTGCTCTACTTGCTCTGGTTTTCATCCTCTTCTACGATGGTGGCTGAGTCCTATATATAGTGCCTTGGTCCTCCTCCAAAATATGAGCGGGAAAGGATTCCACAACGGCGGGATTTGAAAGGGGACAAGTAGTACAGTCTATCCTGACAAAAGTAGTCTTCGCATGTGAAAAGCCCCTGGCCGTGACGCTGCGGTGGGCTTGGTGATGACCTCCCTCCTGCCGTCCTGGCGGTCTTGGTGTCGTTGCACCAGAATGGAAACCTTAGGCTGCTTCCTCGGGACTCCGTGCCTGTGGCTTGCCTCCCTTGCACCGAAGAGGAAACCTGCGTTCTGCACCCGCCTGGCGCCCGCCTGGCCTTGGTCGTCATGGCTCACGTCAGCTGAGCCTCATGAGGTAGCTGCATAGAACTCTCCGCCCCTCAGGAGCCCTCCTGAGGAGGCCAACTCCTTCAGGGGTCTTGGCGTCGTCCGCCTCGCGAGGCTCGGCCCCTCGCGAGGGTCTTGCTATGTTGGTGTCGAAGCTGGGCCGTACCAGGCCGTCGATGGAGCCACGTGGTGGGCCGCAGGCAGGCAGGACTGGATACCCCCATGTCCAGGATGCCGACATCCTTCTCGGACTCCGGGTCCAGACGCCAGGGTTCCCGGCGTCAGGACCCAGATGCCAGGGTCCCTGGCGTCTGGACTCTGGCCTCCGCAAAACTTCCTTTCGTGCTTTCCAAAACCCTCGTGGGCTTTACCCCTTGGCCCAAATAAAGTGTTCTCGTGCCCAAACACTTCGGCAAACATGTGAAACCCCTTCCGATGAATTCCGGAACCTTTCCGGAGTTCAAACACTATTATCCCATATATTAATCTTTACCTCCGGACTATTCTAGAGTTCCTCGTCATGTCCGTGATCTCGTCCGGAACTCCGAACAACATTCGGTCACCAACATGCATAACTCATATAATACTATATCGTCAACGGATGTTAAGCGTGCGGACCCTACTGTTGGGGAACGCGGTAATTTCAAAAAGTTCCTATGATCACGCAACATCTATCCATCTGATGCATAGTAACGAGAGGGGAGAGTGTGTCCATGTACCCTCGTACAACGAAAGCGAAAGCGTTTAGTTAACGCGGTTGATGTGGTCGAACGTCTTTGCAATCAAACCGATCCAAGCACCGAACGTACCACACCTCCGCGTTCAGCACACGTTCTGCTTGGGGACGTCCCTCGTACTCTTGATCCAGTTGAGGCCGAGGCAGAGTTTCATCAGCACGACGGCGTGGTGACGGTGATCATTAAGTTACTGGCGTAGGGCTTCGCCTAAGCACTACCGTGATATGACCGAGGTGTGTAACTATGGAGGGGGGCACCACACACGGCTAAACAATGTCAACTTGTGTGTCTATGGCGTGCCCCCTCCCCCGTATATAAAGCAGTTGAGGAGGGGGGAGGGCCGGCCCTCTATGGCGCGCCCTGGAGGAGTCCTACTCCCACCGGGAGTAGGATTCTCCCCCTTCACTAGTTGGACTAGGAGAGGAAGGAAGGGGGAGAAAGGGGAAGGAAAGGGGGGGCCGGACCCCACCCAATTCGGATTGGGCTTGGGGGGGCCGCCCACTCCTAGGCTCCCTTCTCCTCTCTCCCACTATGGCCCAATAAGGCCCTTATACTTCCCGGGGGGTTCCGGTAACCTCCCGGTACTCTGGTATATGCCCGAACTCACCTGGAACCATTCCGATGTCCAAACATAGGCTTCCAATATATCGATCTTTATGTCTCGACCATTTTGAGACTCCTTGTCATGTCTGTGATCACATCCGGGACTCCGAACTACCTTCGGTACATCAAAACACATAAACTCATAATACCAATCGTGATCGAACGTTAATCGTGCGGACCCTACGGGTTCGAGAACTATGTAGACACGACCGAGACACGTCTCCGGTCAAAAACCAATAGCAGTACCCGGATGCTCATATTGGTTCCTACATATTCTATGAAGATCTCTATCGGTCAAACCGCATAACAACATACGTTGTTCCCTTTGTCATCGGTATGTTACTTGCCCGAGATTCGATCGTTGGTATCTCAATACCAAGTTCAATCTAGTTACCGGCAAGTCTCTTTAATCATTCCATAATACTTCATCCTGCAACTAACTCATTAGTCACAATGCTTACAAGGCTTATAGTGATGATTATTACCGAGAGGGCCTAGAGATACCTCTCCGAAACACGGAGTGACAAATCCTAATCTCGATCTATGCCAACCCAACAAACACCTTCGGAGACACCTGTAGAGCACCTTTATAATCACCCTTTTATGTTGTGACGTTTGGTAGCACACAAAGTGTTCCTCCAGTATTCGGGAGTTGCATAATCTCATAGTCTGAGGAACTTGTATAAGTCATGAAGAAAGCAGTAGCAATGAAACTACACGATCATAATGCTAAGCTAATGGATGGGTCATGTCCATCACATCATTCTCCTAATGATGTGATCCCGTTCGTCAAATGACAACACATGTCTATGGTTAGGAAATTTAACCATCTTTGATTAACGAGCTAGTCAAGTAGAGGCATACTAGGGACTATATGTTTTGTCTATGTATTCACACATGTACTAAGTTTCTGGTTAATACAATTCTAGCAGGAATAATGAACATTTATCATGAATTAAGGAAATAAATGATAACTTTATTGTTGCCTCTAGGGCATATTTCCTTCAGTCTCCCACTTGCACTAGAGTCAATAATCTAGATTACATAGTAATGATTCTAACACCCATGGAGCTTTGGTGTTGATCATGTTTTGCTCATGAGAGAGGCTTAGTCAACGGGTCTGCAACATTCAGATCCGTGTGTATCTTGCAAATCTATATGTCCCCTTCTGACACTTGACGACAGATGGAATTAAAGCGTCTCTTGATGTGCTTGGTTCTCTTGTGAAATATGGATTCCTTTGCCAAGGCAATTGCACCAGTATTTTTACAAAAGTTTTTCATTGGACCCGATGCACTAGGTATGACACCTAGATCAGATATGAACTCCTTCATCCAAACTCCTTCATTCGCTGCTTCCGAAGCAGCAATGTACTCTGCTTCATACGTAGATCCAGCCACGACGCTCTGCTTGGAACTGCACCAACTGACAGCTCCATTCAATAAAAATATGTATCCGGTTTGCGACTTAGAGTCATCTGGATCAGTGTCAAAGCTTGCATCGACGTAACCATTTATGATGAGCTCTTTTTCACCTCCATAAACGAGAAACATATCCTTAGTCCTTTTTAGGTATTTCAGGATGTTCTTAACCGCTGTCCAGTGCTCCACTCCGGGATTACTTTGGTACCTCCCTGCTATGCTTATAGCAAGACATACATCGGGTCTAGTACACAACATTGCATCACTACTAGGGAAAACCTTATACACAGAATCTTAGCAGCAGCGCGGCTCAAAAAGAAGCGCTACTGCTAATTAGCAATAGCATGGGTAAGCAAAACTCGCTATTGATACATATTTAGCAGTAGCGCGCGCAGCATAACCCGCGCTGCTACAAATATTGACCGACAGTACCCACCAACCTAAGTTTAGCAGCAGCGCGGTGTCACAACATGCGCTACTGCTAAAACAGTAGTAGTAGCACGCTTTTTACTCACATCGCTGCTGCTAATTTTGAAATTGGGCACACTGTTGGCCCTGCTTAGCAGTAGCGCGTGTCGGGAAAGCGCGCTGCTACTACGCTCTTATCAGCAGCGCGTTTTACATCCCGCGCTACTGTTAAGCCGCAACACACCACCACCTTTCCCCACCCGTCCTCCCCTCCCCCATCTCCTCTCTTCCCTTTCCCCTACCTCCCACATCCTCCCTCTCTCACTCTTCTTCTTCCTCAATACTTCTCCCCCCAGTATTCTCCCTCTTCAACCTACCTTTCTCTCTCTTCATTACTCCTAGCTAACTACACCACCTCCATTAATGCATCTCCTTTCTCTTTTCCCTTCCCCCTCCACTAGTTGAAGTTGTCTCCTCCTGAGGGAGTCCTGGATTAGGGGGTGTTCGGATAGCCGAACTATATCTTCAGCCGGACTCCAGGACTATGAAGATACAAGATTGAAGACTTCGTCCCGTGTCCGGAAGGTTCTTTCCTTGGCGTGGAAGGCAAGCTAGGCGTGCCGATATTCAAGATCTCCTACCAATGTAACCGACTCTGTGTAACCCTAAACCTATCCGGTGCCTATATAAACCGGAGGGTTGTAGTCCATAGGACGAACACATCATAACCATCATCATACCCATAGGCTAGCTTCTAGGGTTTAGCGTCCTTGATCTCGTGGTAGATCTACTCTTGTACTACCCATATCATCAATATTAATCTAGCAGGAGTAGGGTTTTACCTCCATCGAGAGGGCCCGAACCTGGGTAAAATAAAGTGTCCCTCGTCTCCTGTTACCATCCGACCTTGACGCACAGATCGGGACCCCCTACCCGAGATCCGCCGGTTTTGACACCGACATTGGTGCTTTCATTGAGAGTTCCTCTGTGTCGTCGCCTTTAGGCCCGATGGCTCCTTTGATCATCAACAACGATGAGGTCCAGGGTGAGACTTTTCTCCCCGGACAGATCTTCGTCTTCGGCGGCTTCGCTCTGCGGGCCAACTCGCTTGGTCATCTGGAGCAGATCAAGAGCTACGCCCCTGGCCATCAAGTCAGGTTTGGAAGCCTAAACTACACGGCAGATATCCGCGGAGACTTGATCTTCGACGGATTCGAGCCACAGCCAAGCGCGCCGCACTATCTCGAGGGGCATGATATAGCTCTGCCACCGAACAGTGTCCTGGAGGCCGCATACGCTTCGGCCCCGATCCTCGATCCGGAGCGCGCTGCGTTCTTTGAGGATGAACGGTTGGACGTCACCTCGGGGGCTGCGATCTTAAAAGCCGTTGAGCCAAACGCAAGCCCCACACTCCGCATGGCACATGACTCCAAGGATCCGGACTCTTCTCCGAACTCCGAACCTCCCGCGCCCCTGCCAATCGATTCAGATTGGGCGCCGGTAATGGAGTTCACCGCCGCGGACATCTTTCAGTATTCACCTTTTGGTGATATTCTGAATTCTCTCAAGTCTCTCTCTTTGTGAGGAGAGCCCGGGCCGAACTATGGCCTGTGAGGTTGGGATTCGGACGACGAAGAAATTCAAAGCCCACCCACCGCCCACTTAATAGCCACTGTCGACGATATATTCGACATGCTCGACTTCGGCTCTGAGGACTTCGACGGTATGGACGACGAAGGAGGAGACGAGCAAGAACCAGCACCTGTAGGGCGCTGGACCGCCACCTCGTCATACGACATATACATGGTGGATGCTACAAAAGATGGAGATGGCGATGGAACAGCGGAGGATGGCACTTCGAAAAAGCCTCCAAAATGCCGACGTCAGCGGCGCCGCTCCAAATCCCGCCACAGCAGAAACGGTGATTCCGGCACGGGAGATAATACTACCCCGGACAGTGCCGAAGAACACCAAAACCAGCAGGATTCGGCACAGGAAGATGGAGAAGACCGCCCTCATGAGAGAGCGGCAGAGCGAGAGGTCGAGGACGATAACTACATGCCTCCCTCCGAAGACGAGGCAAGCCTCGGCGACGATGAATTCATCGTACCATCAGACCCCGCCGAACAAGAGCGCTTTCAATGCAGGCTTTTAGCCACGGCGAACAGCCTAAAGAAAAAGCAGCAACAGCTTAGAGCTGATCAAGATTTGCTAGCTGACAGATGGACTAAAGTCCTTGCGGCCGAAGAGCACGAGCTCGGACGCCCCTCCAAAAATTATCCTAAACGCAGGCCGCTACCCCAATCAGAGGAGGAAGCCCAAGACATGGTAGATCGGCCACCTCGCGGCCGCGACAGAGAAGCCTGTCGAACATCCAAACAAGCCATGCCCCGCAGCCGCTTACCAAGGCACGGGAACCCGAACCAGACCTGCGAGACGTCCTGGAGGACAAAGCTAGGCAAACAAGATCGATATTTGGATCGCGCGGACGCCCAACGGCACGTGATAGTTTTCACTCCGGACACAATAAATCCGGCCGGGCCGAACACAACAGACACAGCTCCTCCGAACTGCGTCGAGACATAGCCCAGTACAGGGGCGCCGCACACCCACTATGCTTCACAGACGAAGTAATGGATCATAGAATCCCAGTGGGTTTTAAACCCGTCAACATCGAGTCGTACGATGGTACGACAGATCCGGCAGTATGGATTGAGGACTATCTCCTCCACATCCACATGGCACGCGGCGATGATTTGCACGCCATCAAATATTTACCCCTTAAGCTTAAGGGACCAGCCCGGCACTGGCTTAACAGCCTCCCCGCAGATTCGATCGGCTCTTGGGAGGACCCGGAGGCCGCATTCCTTGACAACTTCCAGGGGACCTACGTACGGCCACCGGACGCCGACGACCTAAGCCACATAATCCAGCAGCTAGAAGAATCGGCGAGGCAATTCTGGACACGGTTCCTAACAAAGAAAAATCAGATAGTCGATTGTCCGGATGCAGAGCCCTTAGCAGCCTTCAAGCATAACATCCGTGAGGAGTGGCTTGCCCGGCACCTGGGATAGGAAAAGCCGAAATCCATGGCAGCCCTCACGACACTCATGACCCGCTTTTGCGCGGGCGAAGATAGCTGGCTAGCTCGCAGCAACAACTTATCAAAGAAGCAAGGTAATTCAGATACCAAGGACAAAAGTGGCAGGTCGCGACGGAATAAACAGAAACGCCGCATCAGCAGCGACAGCAATGAAGATACGGCAGTAAATGCCGGATTCAGCGGCCATAAATCCGGTCAGCGGAAAAAGCCATTCAAAAAGAATACCCAGGGCCCGTCCAGTTTGGACCGACTACTCGACCGCTTGTGACAGATTCACGGCACCCCCGATAGGCCAGCCAATCACACCAACAGGGATTGTTGGGTGTTCAAGCAGGCAGGCAAGTTAAGAGCCGAACAAAAAAACAAGGGGCTAGACAGCGATGACGATGAGGAGCCCAGGCCGCCGAACAACAACGGACAGAAGGGGTTTCCCCCACAAGTGCGGATGGTGAACATGATATACGCGACTCACATCCCCAAGCGGGAGAGGAAGCGTGCGCTACGAGACGTATACGCGATGGAGCCAGTCGCCCCAAAGTTCAACCCATGGTCCTCTTGCCCGATCACCTTCGATCGAAGGGACCACCCCACTAGCATCTGTCACGGCGATTTCGCCGCATTGGTTCTTGACCCAATCGTTGACGGATTTCACCTTACAAGAGTCCTCATGGACGGCGGCAGTAGCCTGAACCTGCTCTACCAGGATACAGTGCGGAAAATGGGCATAGATCCATCAAGGATCAAGCCCACAAGGACGACCTTTAAAGGCGTCATCCCAGGTGTAGAGGCCAATTGCATAGGCTCCATAACACTTGATGTGGTATTCGGATCTCCGGACAACTTCCGAAGCGAAGAGTTAATCTTCGACATAGTTCCGTTCCGCAGTGGCTATCATGCTCTGCTTGGACGAACCGCATTCGCTAAATTCAATGCGGTGCCACACTACGCATATCTCATGCTCTAGATGCCAGGCCCTCGAGGTGTAATCACGGTCAGCGGAAACACCGAACGCTCCATCCGTACGGAGGAACACATGGCGGCCCTCGCAGCAGAGGTACAAAGCAGCCTGTTAAGGCAGCTCTCGAGTCCGGCCACTAAAAAGCAGGACAAAGCAAAACGCGCCCGGAGTAACCCGCAGCAAGACCGACTGGCGCCTTCAGAGCACGCGTAGAAATACGGCCCCAACCCCAGCCATCCCTACATAGCGGAGCTAGTACCTCGAGTACACAATTACGCCCTTACAATTCCATGGGCATAGGGGAAGGGGCAGATAAAACGGCATGCCAACAATACGGCGTCAAACGTACTAGGGGCTGCCGGGTTTTTCTTTTCTTTCAGGACTCCATAATCTGGATATAGTGTTCGGCCTCGCTGCCGCACAGACGATACAGGACCCAGGAAAGCAGACAAAACAACGCCGCATCATGGAACTCTCAGGTGGTCTCTATTTCGAGCGATATATCTGTTTCTAAATTCCGCGGCCTGCGCCTGGTCAGGACATGTTAAATAGTCTAAATTTTTTTCACACTACTTGTATCGTTCGGCTTGAATAAACAGCCTCCTCATAAATAATGCATAGCTTTTCGTCTATTTTTTGCATTATCTTCTTTTAATATACATATGTTTACTCAAATAACATGATCGCACCTGTCCACCATGGTACGACAAACCACGCCAGGGGCTTTATTACCCTTCTATCTGGTGTGAGAAGTCCGTCCACTTTCACAAGTGCGGCACCCCGAAGTTATAACATTATATGCATCGGCTCCGAGTCATGATTTTGGTCATATGTTGGGTTTGCCCGGCTCCTATGTTTTGGTGCCTTACGTTCCGCTCTATCGGCTAAGGTAGCACTAGGAGAACCACTGCGATTGTGCCCCAGATCAGGTGGGTGAGCACCTCAGTGGAGAAAGCTAAAACAGACTGTCATGATAAGGCGCGAGACCGGTCGCAGTTCGAGAAGTTTTTCGAGTCCCTAAAGGCTTATGTCGCTTTGAGCGGAGAGCTGGCTAAGTCCGGCTAAAGGCGTGGATAGTGCCCCGAATTCGGCCTTCCGAACTAGGGGCTTCGCCGAAATTTAAAATTATAACGTTCTATGGCTAAGTGAGAGTGTTCAAGCATTATAGTCCGATTGCCTGGTTTGCTGTGCTGAGTGCCTCCCTTGAAGGACCCAACTATGGGAACAAGAGCCCTCAGGTTTATCCCAAACACCCCAGCACTAGTTGCATGGGGGCAGAAGCTGACGACTCGCCATCTCTCAGTTATTGATAAACGGCCGCACAGAAAATAATATTTTAAATTCAGAAAGCATTGCTTAAGCGCATATGAACAAGTTTTCAGCGCACATGATACAAACGAGCGAGTTCATTGAAATATTACATCTTTGGCACACTCATCCGCGACAAGGCGAGCTCCAGCGAGAACTTCCTTGTAATAGTTCTCGGGCTTGCGATGCTCCTTCCCCTGCGGCGGCCCGTCCTTCACCAGCTTCTCTCCGTCTAGCTTGCCCCAATGTACCCTTACACGGGCAAGGGCCCTCCGGGCACCTTCTATGCAGACGGAGCGCTTGATGACCTCAAGCCGTGGACATGCCTCCAGCAGCCGCCGCACCAGCCCGAAGTAGCTCCCAGGCAGGGCCTCTCCAGGCCACAGCCGAACTAGTAAGCCCTTCATGGCCTATTCGGCCGCCTTGTGGAGCTCGGCCAGCTACTTCAGCTGATCGCTTAAGGGCACAGGGTGTCCGACCTCAGAGTACTAAGACCAGAACACACTCTCCGTCGAGCTGTCCTCTTCAGCTCGGTAGAATGCGGCGGCGTCGGATGTGCTGAGGGGAAGATCGAAGAACGCCCCTGGAGAACTCCGGGTTCGGGTAAGTAATAGGTATTTCACCTTTATATTCCTACTTTGCATTAAGAATGCCTTACCCGCTGCTATCCTTTTCACATCCTCCAACTCTTGGAGGGCCTTTTGGGCTTCGGCCTTGGCACTCTTGGTGGTCTCAACAGCCGACGCGAGCTCGGATGCTTGCGTTTTTGCCTCAAGCTCCAAACCCTCATGTTTCTTCATGAGAGCTTGCAGCTCTTGCTGCACCTCGCCGACTTGGACCCCAAGCTTTTCTCGCTCGGCGCGCTCCTCGGCCGCTTTCCTCTCGTCCTCAGCCAGTGCCTGCTTCAGGGTTGCCACCTCGGTTGTGGCCCCTACAATAAGCAGTACAAACCTGTTATTTCTTTTTACAATGAAGCCTCTCTATAGGCACCTTTTTTCTTTTTTCTTTTTCATTCTTTCTTCTAAGGGGTATTTCTTACCTTCCTTTTCCACAAGCTGCCTTTTGGCAAGGCCGAGCTCTTGCTCGGACCGCTCGAGGTCCTTTTTCAGGACTTCCACCTGCGCAGTCAGTGCGGCGGTGGACAGCAGGGAAGCCTGCATACGCATATTAGACTTTTTATTAGACTCCTGCGAAAATTGTTGGATCCTCTATTCGGCTTTTCTTTCCGAACACCGAACAGAGCATCAGGGGCTACTATCTATGCGGTAATGAATTTAGCATATTTTTTGCTTACCTGGAAGCCTGTTAGAAGGCTAGCGCAAGCTTCATTCAGTCCGCTCTTGGCAGACTAAACCCTTTGGACCACCGCACTCATAACAGTACGGTGCTCCTTGTCGATGGTGGCGCCTTCAAGCGCCTCCAACAGACTATCCGGCGCATCGGGTTGGACAGAGGTCGCCGGCTCAGACGGCTTACTCCTCTTGGAAGGAGTTCGCCCACCGCGAGCGAGGACGGTTGAGTCCGGCGCGGTGTCCGGCACAAAGCCGGACTGGGAGCCCTGGGGGGTTTCATCCCCTTTACTCCTGGGGTCCTGAGGATTGCCTTGCGGCTCCTCCAGGACCACCTCCTCCTGCCATGTTCGGCGGGACGCCGCTTCGGTGTCGTCCGCCCCGCTGGGGGAGACTGCGGGCAGGACAGAGTTCATGTCCGACGAATCCAGGGAGCCGCTCGATGAATCATCGAGTGCGGCTCGGGGCGGGCTGCGCAAATAGCATTCGACATTAGATTAAGCTGCACACTTGAAGATACTATGAGTCATTCTGGTATGTGAATACTTACGATGTCGCCGGACGCTTGGTTCTGTCTGGCCACTCCTTTCCGCCCTCTTTGGCTTTGGGGGAGCAGTCAGGCGGAGGGGTCTTCCTTTTCCACGACCCCTCGGCCTCCCCTGTTGGGGCGGCCTTCTTCTTTTTCGCTCCCCTCGCTGGAGGGGGAGAGCTTCCTTGTTCCTCCTCCTCGTTTTCATGAGAGGAGGGCGTTGCAGACTCGCCAGATGACGAGCTCGACACCACCATATTGCGGGCACTCTTTCGAGTCCCGGTGGTCTTCTTCTTCTTGACCTTCTTCTCCGGCACCACATAGGGCGCCGGAGCCAGCAGCTTCTCTAAGAGAGCTAGGGCTGGGTCTTCGGGCAGAGGAGCCGGGCAGTTGATTGGTCCGGCTATCTTCAGCCACGTAGGTCAAAGGCAAAGGGAGTTTTTAGATCCCACATAGAGTTAATCTATGTAGAAAAGCTTAACGGACCTATGAAAGGTATAAATAGCCTACCTCGCCAGCGTTGCGCTGCGAGCTGTATCCGCGGTTCTCGGAAGCGGATGTGGGGCACTCGGCGCCTTTGGTTAGCACCTTCCAGACGTCTTCATACGTCGTGTCGAAGAGCCTATTGAGGGTTTGGTGCTGCGCCGGGTCAAATTCCCACAAGGTGAACTCCCGTTCTTGGCACGGGAGAATCCGGCGAACGAACATGACCTGGATGATGTTGACATGCCGGATGGGCTTGTTCATCAGGGACCGGATGCAAGTTTGCAGTCCGGTCACTTCTTCTTCGTTGCCCCACGATAGGCCCTTCTGTTTCCAGGACATGAGCCGCGTGGGTGGTCCGGATCGGAACTCAGGGGCCGCGACCCATTTCGAGTCGCGTGGCTCGGTGATGTAAAACCACCCTGCCTGCCACCCCTTTAAGGACTCCACAAAGGAGCCATCGAACCAGAGTGCGTTGGCCATTTTGCCGGCCATAGCACCTCCGCACTCCGCCTGGGTGCCGGACACCACCTTAGGCTTGACGTTGAAGGTCTGGAGCCAGAGGCCTAAGTGGGGGTGGATGCGGAGAAAGGCCTCACACACGATGATAAACGCCGAGATATTGAGGATAAAGTTCGGGGCCAGATCGTGGAAGTCCAGGCCGTAGTAGAACATGAGCCCCCGGACAAAAGGGTGAAGTGGAAAACCCAGTCCGCGGAGGAAATGGGGGAGAAAAACTACCCTCTCATGGGGCCTTGGGGTGGGAAGAAGCTGCCCCGCCGCGGGAAGCCGGTGCGGGATGTCGTTGGACAGATATCCGGCCTTCCTAAGCTTTTTGATTTGACCCTCCGTAACGGAGGAAGCCATCCACTTGCCACCCGCTCCGGACATCGCTGGAGCCGGAAGAAAGAGCGAACTTGGGCGTTGGAGCTTGAGTGCGCAGGAGATGGATGGGCAAAGGAGGAAGAAGGCGTAGGTGAAAGAGGTGGATCTTTATCCCCTTATATAGGCTGATGCCGTTATGCGTCCCCACCTACCTAATAAAACTCGCTTGCCGCTCACACGCCATGGTAAATGGCGCGGTTGGGTTACCCATGTCTGCATTAATGAGAATCCCGTTAAAAGGGGCACACGATCTCTGCTTCGACAAGACGTGCCAAGGAAACCGCCTCGTTGAACGTGCTGCGGTGGAACAACAGAAAATAATCCATACAGAAGGCTTGGTCGCAGTGTTATGACGCACCGCGGAATACGTCAGCAGATTTGATTTGTGTTTGTATTATTCTCCATATGGCAATACGTGGAAACTTGTTTTGCAGAGCAGGACACTATTTTTTGGTGTTTATTATCTTCTTGAAGAATTTGGAGGAGGAACCCGCCTTGCAATGCCGAAGACAATTTGCGCGCCGGACTCGTCGTCATTGAAACCTGGTTCAGGGGCTACTGAGGGAGTCCTGGATTAGGGGGTGTTCGGATAGCCGAACTATATCTTCAGCCGGACTCCAGGACTATGAAGATACAAGATTGAAGACTTCGTCCCGTGTCCGGAAGGTTCTTTCCTTGGCGTGGAAGGCAAGCTAGGCGTGCGGATATTCAAGATCTCCTACCAATGTAACCGACTCTGTGTAACCCTAAACCTATCCGGTGCCTATATAAACCGGAGGGTTGTAGTCCGTAGGACGAACACATCATAACCATCATCATACCCATAGGCTAGCTTCTAGGGTTTAGCCTCCTTGATCTCGTGGTAGATCTACTCTTGTACTACCGATATCATCAATATTAATCTAGCAGGAGTAGGATTTTACCTCCATCGAGAGGGCCCGAACCTGGGTAAAATAAAGTGTCCCTCGTCTCCTGTTACCATCCGACCTTGACGCACAGATCGGGACCCCCTACCCGAGATCCGCCGGTTTTGACACCGACACCTCCCAACTTAGCTAGCTAGGTAGATGTAGCATTTAGTGAAGTGACCTATTTGCCCCCTAACTAGATCTATCTTTGTCAAGAAGAGCTTTGTGCAGTTTTGATCTCCCTACATCATCATCTCCACCGTGTGCTCGATCTCGAGATAGAGGTGATTAAAATTTCTTGCTTTTGCAAAATGGAAATATGTTTATATGTGTGTGTGATATTGTCGGAGTAATGGGCCACGGGTAGCCTAACCTGAGTCCCTGGACCTTTCAAGACATTGAGCGGGCTGCGCCCCACGAGCCTCCAGAATGAAGCGTCGTCTTCTGGCGCCGGCTGGCTCAAACAGCCGACTGCCAGAAGACGACCAAGTACCAGAAGACGACACCAAGACGGGCCGACTCCTAGCAGGCAGCCTCCGGAGAGGCCGACTCCTAGCAGGCGGCCCACGATGCCCTCAGAGTCTGCGCTCCTCATCAAGAAGACAAGAAAGGGTGTGGCTACAGTGTAGCCCATCACCCCTTTATCCCGGGCTTGGCGTGGCCACAGTGCCCCGTACAGGCGGAGATCTCCGCACGACGCGGCACTGTTGCCACTCCACCCTTGAAGTCACCCCTGTCAGGCGGGGCCTGATCCCATGACGGCCTGTCAGTACGACATGTCGACGGCGGGCCCTACCAGGCAGCGAGGGCCCGGAGGGCAGCCTAGCCTGGCCAGTCGGATCCAAGGGGATCCGGCTCCCAGCAGGCAGCCTGATCCTTCCTCGAAGCACGTGCGCTATTTAATTGGATGAGATACGGTGAGGCTACAGTGATCTCTCACCAGGCGGCGGGACTGTAGCCATGCCCTCCCCAACCAAGCATGTGTCGTTATCATCGCGGCTACAGTTATCAGCCACCAACCAGACCTGCCAGCGGCGGAGGCGGCCTGTCGGCTCCGTACCAGACCAGTCGGCGGGGCCCACCAGGCGGCGGACCCCAGCAGCCGGCGGAGAAGCCGGCGACCAGAGACATTGACAGCCGGGCCCTACACTCGGCTGGATTACCATTGTACCCCTGGGGGGTAGGCCTATATAAACCCACCAGGGCACCCATGCAAAGGTTTCCCAACCGGTTATGACTAGACTCATACCTAGAGGAAGAGGAGAGCAAGCCTTGCCTTCTTCTACCTCTAGCATACAGCTCGAGGAGCACCATTGTACTCACTAGTGCCTTAGTGATCATGCGGAGACCCCGCAGAGCAGGAATAGGGGTGTTATCTCCTAGGAGAGTCCCGAACCTGGGTAAACTGCGTCGGCGTTCGTGTCTATGCCTCATCCCGCTTCCAGGTACCGGCGACGTTCTACTCGCTCCCACCATGATAAGCCATCCTTTGGCAAATGTTGCACCCAACCCCCAACATTTGGCGCCCACCATGGGGCGAGGTGCACCTTCATGCGGAGACATGTTCTCCGACGAGCCTGCGTCCGACGCAGGCATAGATTGCCCCAAGAGCCGCCTCGTCAGCCTCCTCACCAGCTCCACGTGGCCAGCGGGCCTGCTATGGACTTCAAGTCGGTTGGCTCCACCGACCCGATGATTGTCGACTCCAACACGGCATCGTTTGACGCGTTCCCCACCAATGTGGTGGTCTACGACGAACCGCTTCCTCGCGAGCACAGTGGCGGGAGCACCGTCACGGAGGTGCTTGTCATTAGCAGTGGCGAGCACTCGGGTGGAGGTGCTCGAGACCCACTCGATACGGCGCTGCGAGACCTGTCAGCGCCCATCCGGGAAGACCTGTCCAGCTCGTCGAAAGCGCCAACTAACTAGCCAGCGTGAGACGCCTTTCGGAGGCCTAGCGGCGTGAGATGGACCGAGCCGTCGGCGGCACGCCGGCTCCTGGTGGGCCTAGCCGCATCGGCTCGATCCGACAGCGTGGCGCGACCATCACTAGCATGTTCGGGACAGATCATCCCATCTACGCCACGCCTGCGGAGAACATACGAGCTGCCCAAGCGGCAGCAGATGAGCTAGACAAGCTCGAGGGTGACGAGCGTCGCCGCATGACGGAGCACATCCAGGAGCTCCTTGATACAGCCGCCGAGCAACAAGAGGCCGGCTGCCGCACTGAAGCGCCCAACCGGTGAAATGATGATCCGCCTCCTCGCCAGGATCACGAGGCGACTTCCCGGACGCCGACTGGTGGTGTCTGTGGTAGAAGAGGCAATGAGCCGGCTGCCTGCCGCAGTCGGACTTGCCTCACCATTGAGCGTGACGCAGAAGGCCGCCCCCGAGCTGTGGAGCGACAAGGCGACCCGCCTCCTCCTCTGCCTCACGGGGAAAGACATCCCACCCCGCCGCCTGTCACACACCCGACACTCAGCGACCGCCTTGGCCGCCGAGAAGGACTCGGAGAGAACGACGCCCGCCACTGGATCGACCGCCTCAACCAATCCTTGGCGCTAGAAGAAGAAGACGCATTGGGTCCGCCCTGTCTTGGCCCACGAATCCGAGATGAGCCCTTCCATAGAGGGTTCACGCTTCCAAGAGATACGCCCAAGTACACCGGCTCTGTGAAGCCGGAAGACTGGCTGGTCGACTACTCCACGGCCGTCAGCATAGCGAATGGCAACAAGCGTGTTGCTGTGAAGTACGTCCTGCTCATGCTCCAGGGCACAGCCGGAACTTGGCTCAATAGCCTGAAGCACCGCAGCATCAACAGCTGGGTGGATTTCACCGAAGCCTTCATCCGCAACTTCACCAGCACGTACAAGAGGCCTCCCAAGCCCCGCCAGCTCTCCTTCTGCGTCCAAGGCCCCAGCGAATCAACTCGCGACTACCTCACGCATTGGGCCGAGTTGCGCAACTCCTGCGAAGGCGTGCACAAGGTTCAGGCCATCGAATACTTCACCGCCTGGTGCCGAGAAGGCACCCTTCTCAAGCACCGACTTCTCTGCGACGAGCCGGCAACCCTCGATGAACTGTTGATCATCGCCGACAAGTACGCCATGGCCGACTCCTCCATGAAGGCGGAGATTCAAGTCGACGCATCTGGCAAAGTAGCTCCTCAGGCTCCTCAGACTCCGGCTGGCGACACCAGTCGGCGTCAGCAGCAGAATGACAACAAGTGCAAGGCCATGCAGCCGGCTCTCACCAGCCAGCAGGTGGTGACAGTCGAAGACCAACAGCCGGAGGGGCAGCCTCCACCCAAGCGTCAGAAGGGCGGCAAGCCCAATTGGTTGCCCGCCTTTTTGTATGAGCAGACTATCGATGCACCCCGCAAGTTTGATAGTGGCGCGAAGCCGTCCAACCACACCACTCGGAAGTGCCATTGGCTCACCAGAATCGCCAAGGGAGATGGACTCCTACCTCCTCCGCCTGCCGGCCCGCCACCTCCTCCACCCCAGTAGTCGGCGGTTCGGCCGGTCGACGCCATACAAGATGAGTATCCTGAGGAGCATGGAGCTTATGTCGTGTTCACCAGCGTGGCCGACGATAGGCGCAGCAGACGGCAACAGCAGCAAGAAGTACATGCAGTGGCGTCAAAGACACTAGAGTTCATGCATTGGTCTGAGAAGCCTATCAGTTGGAGCAGGGATGACGACTCGGAGGTGATGCTTGTGCGGCAGAAAGCAACCGGCTGGCCTAGTCCCTCGTGATTGCAACAGAAAGGCGGCCCCTTGACCGGGTTGTGGCAATGGCAGGCAAGCAGCCGGAAATGTCATCCATCCCCAAGGAGTCGGAAGTTGAGGGTTCGTTCAAACCGGCGAAGGAAACAAAGAAGATACCCTTGGACCCGGAGCACCCGGAGAGGCAAGCTGTCATAGGTGCAAACCTTGACAACAAATAGGAAAGTGAGCTCGTCGATTTCGTCCGTGAGAATCAGGACATCTTTGCATGGTCTCCCAAAGACATGCTGCGTGTTACAACGGATTTCACCGAGCACAAGCTACATGCCCGATCTGCCGCCAAGCCGGTCTGGCAGCCTTTACGCCGCATGTTAGAAGAAAATAGAAGAGTTGTTGGAGAAGAAATAGCCCGGCTTCTAGCTGTCGGCTTTATCATGGAAGTGTTCTTCCTTGAATGGTTAGCCAACATAGTCCTTGTGATGAAGGAGAATAAGCAGTGGTGCATGTGTATTGATTATGCCAGCCTCAACAAAGCTTGCCCCAAAGATCCCTTTGCTTTGTCAAGGATTGACCAAGTGATAGACTCCATAGCCGGATGCGAGCTGCCGAGTTTTCTGGACGCATACTCATGGTATCATCAGATTAAGCTGAACCCGGCCGACAGGCTGAAGACCGCCTGTCGGTGTCAAAACCGGCGGATATCGGGTACGGGGTCCCGAACTGTGCGTCTAGGCGGATGGTAACAGGAGACAAGGGACACGATGTTTTTACCCAGGTTCAGGCCCTCTCGATGTAGGTAAAACCCTACTCCTGCTTGATTAATATTGATGATATGGGTAGTACAAGAGTAGATCTACCACGAGATCAAGGAGGCTAAACCCTAGAAGCTAGCCTATGGCATGATTGTTGTTTTTGCTGTGTCCTACGGACTAAAACCCTCTGGTTTATCTAGACACCAGAGAGGGCTAGGGTTACGCAAAGTCGGTTACAATGGTAGGAGATCTACATATCCGTATCGCCAAGCTTGCCTTCCACGCCAAGGAAAGTCCCTTCCGGACACGGGACGAAGTCTTCAATCTTGTATCTTCATAGTCTTGGAGTCCGGCCGAAGGTATAGTCCGGCTATCCAAACACCCCCTAATCCAGGACTCCCTCAGTAGCCCCTGAACCAGGCTTCAATGACGACGAGTTCGGCGCGCAGATTGTCTTCAGCACTGCAAGGCGGGTTCCACCTCCACGTACTTCATCGAAGATTTTGAACACAAGGATAGTGTCCGGCTCTGCAAAATAAGCTTCCACATATTGCCATAGAGAGAATAATATTTACACCAATCTAATCTGCTGACGTATTCCGTAGCGTGACATCACACCACGGCCAAGCCTTTATTCGAATCGTTTTAATGTCCCACCTCAGCGTGTTATGCGAGGCGGTTTCCTTGGCACGTCTTGTCAAAGCAGAGATCGTGTCCCCTTATTCTGGGATTCTCACCAATACGGACGTGGGTAACCCAACCGACCATTGATTATGGCGCTTGGGAGATAAGCGAGTTTTACCAGGCGGGTGGGGACGTGTAGTTTTTGTCCGCCTATATAAAGGGATAAGGATCCACCTTTTTCATCCACGCCTTCTTCCTCCTTTGCCTATCCATTTCCGCACACTGGAGCTCCAGCACCCAAGTCCGCACTCCCCACCTCCACCTTCTCCAGCCATGTCCGGAGCGGGAGGCAAGTGGATGGTCTCCTCCGTTACGGAGGGACACATCAAAAAGCCGAGGAAGGCTCGATACTTGTCTGATGGCATCGCGCACTGGCTTCTTGAAGAGGGGCAGCTCGTCCCCACCCCAAGGCCCCATGAGAGGGTGGTATTCCTCCCCCATTTCCTCCGTGGACTGGGCTTCCCTCTCCACCCATTTGTCCGGGGGCTCATGTTCTACTATGGCCTAGATTTCCACGATCTGGCCCTAAACTTCGTCCTCAACATCTCGGCGTTTATCGTCATGTGCGAGGCTTTCCTCTGCATCCGCCCCCATTTCGGCCTATGGCTCAAGACTTTCAATGTCAAGCCAAAGGTGGTGCGCTGCAACCAGGCGGAGTGCGGAGGCGCAATGGTGGGCAAGATGCCCAACGTCCTATGGCTCAAGGGCTCCTTCGTGGAGACCCTGAAGGGGTGGCAGTCGGGGTGGTTCTACATCACCGAACCGCGTGACCCTGAACGGGTCGCAGCCCCCGAGTTCCGATCCGGACGCCCTATGCGGCTCACCTCCTGGAAAGAGACGGGCCTGCCGTGGGGTAAAAAAGAAGCTCGTACTTGTCAATGTAGTCCAGGTTATGCTCATCCGCCGGATCCTCCCGTCTCAACAACGGGCCTTCAACCTGTGGGAGTTCGACCTGGCGCAGCACCGAACTCTGAGAAGGCTCTTCGACACGACATACGAAGATGCCTGGAAGGTGCTATTCAAGGGCGCCGAAGCTCCCGCATCCGCTATCGAGGATCGCGGATTCAGCACGCAGCGTCACGCTAGTGCGGTAAGCTGTTTTTACCTTTTTACAGGGTATTAGTTTTTCATAGTTTGACTCTACACGGGATCTAAACTCCCTTACCTTTGACAGGATTGGCAGGAGACGTTCGGACAGATCAACTGTCTGGCTCCTTTGCCCGAAGACCCAGCGGACGCCCGTTTGACAGGGCTGCTGGTTCCGGCACCATACATGGTGCCGGAGAAGAAGGCCAAGAAGAAGGCCACGAGGACTTGAAAGAGTGCCCGTCATGTGGTGGTGTCTGATTCATCATCTGATGACTCCGAGACGCACTCCTCCCGTGAAGACGCGAAGGAGGAAGAAGAAGCCTCTCCCCTCCAGCGGGGGGAGGAAAGAAAAGGAAGGCCGCCCCAACTGGGGAGGCCGAAGGGTCCAAGAAGGGGAAAACCCTTCCTCCGGACTACTCCACCAACGCCGACGACGGCGAAGAGGAGTGGCCGCTCAGGTCCAAGCCCCTGGCGAAATCATAAGTATCCGGATACCAGAGTGATTCATAGTATTCCTTCATTGCACAGCTTTTCCTTATGTCGAATATGATTATGCAGTCCACCCGAGGCCGGGCTTGACGAGTCGTCGAGAAGCTCCCTGGATTTGTCGGATGTGAATTCACTTCCGCCCGCTTCCTCTCCCCGCCCTACGGACGACGCTGAAGTGTTGTCCCAGGAGACTCCAAGCCAGGAGGAGGTGGTCCTGGAGGCGCCGCAGGGCGACCTCCCGGACTCCAGGCGCCAAGGGGATAGAACCCCTAAGGGCTCCAAGTCCGGCCCTAGGCCGGACACCGCTCCGGAACCTTTAAAGGTACCGGAGTCCGGCAGGCGACCTAATTCCAGGAGGAGCAAGCCTACTGAGCCGGTGGCCCCCATCCAGTCGGAGGTGCCGGACAATCTGCTGGAGGTGCTTAACGGCGCCTCCATCAACGAGGAGCACCGTACTGTGATGAGTACGGTGATCCAGAAGGTCCAGTCCGCCAAGAGCGGACTGACTGAAGCCTGTGCCAGCCTTCTAACAGGCTTTGAGGTAAGTAAAGGATATGTAAAAATATTACCGCATAGGCAGTAGCCCCTGATTCTCTGTTTGGCGTTCGGAAAGAAATGCCGAATAGAGGATCAAATAACATTCGCAGGAGTCTAACAAAAGTAAGTCAATATGCGTATGCAGGCTTCGCTGCTGGCATCCGCCGCACTGACTGCGGAGGTGGACGCGCTGAAGCAGAGCCTTGAGCAGTCCGAGTAGGAGCTCGGGCTTGCCAAGAAGCAGCTCGAGGACAAGGAAGGTAAGGAATACCTCATTTAAATATATAAAAGCAGCAATTGCAAAAAGTGACAGGATTAACGTGGCTATTGTAGGTGCCACAATGGAGGTGGCGACCCTTAAGCAAGCGCTGTCCGAGGCCGAGAAGAGGGCGGCCACGAAGCGCACCGAGCGGGAGATGTATGAGGCGCAGGTTGGCGAGGTGCGGCAAGAGCTCCAAGCTCTCAAGAAAAAACATGAGAGTTTGGAGCTTGACTCAAAGACGCGAGAGTCCGAGCTCGCGGCGGCCATTGAGAATGCCAAGTCTGCCAAGGCCGAAGCCCAGAAGGCCCTCCAGGAGGTTGAGGCGATGAATAAGATAGCGGCGGGTAAGGCTTTCTTTATGCAAAGCAAGCATGTGAAAGTGAATTACTTGTTACTTACCCGAATCCGGAGATCTCCAGGAGCATTCATAGATTTGCCCCGCAGTGTGTCTGATGCCGCCGCATTCTACCAAGCCGAGGAGGGCAGCACGACAGAGAAGGTGTTCTGGTCTCAGTATGCTGAGGCTGGACTCCCTGTGCCTTTCAGCGACCAGCTGAAGCAACTGGTCGAGCTCCACAAGGTGGCCGAACAGGCCATGAAGGGCCTCACAGTTCGGCTGTGGCCTGGAGAGGCTCTGCCTGGGAGCTACTTCATGCTGGTGCGGCGGCTGGTGGAGGCCTGTCCAAGGCTCGAAGTCATCAAGCGCTCTGTCTGCATCGAAGGTGCCCGTAGGGCGCTTGCCCGTGCTGAGGTGCGCTGGGGCAAGCTGGATGCGGAGAAGCTTGTGAAGGACGGGGCCGCCACCGGGTAAGGAGCATCGCCACCCCGAGATTTACTATAAGGGCGTCCTGAAGGGCGCCTGCCTTATGGCGGACGAATGCTCGAAAGATGTAATTTTTGAGTAAAACTTGTTTATTTTGTCCCGTGCGCTGAAAACTTGTTCATGTGCACTAAGCAATGCTTTTTGAATTTAAAAATATTACCTTCTGTGCGGCCGTTTGTCAAATTTTGAGAGATGGCGAGTCGTCGGCTTCTGCCCCCATGCCACGAGTGCTGGGGTGTTCGGGATAAACTTGAGCGCTCGTTTTCCCATTCTTGGGTCCTTCAAGGGAGGCGCTCAACACAACGAACAAGGCAATCGGACTATAATGCTTGAACACTCTCACTTAGCCATAGAATTCTATAATTTTAAATTTCGGCAAAGCCCCTAGTGTTCGGAAGACCGAGTTCGGGGAGCTATCCACGCCTAGGCCGGACAAAGCCGACTCCTCGCTCTAAGCGGCATAAGTCTTTAGGGACTCGAAAACCTCTCGAACAGCGACCAGCTCTCGCCTCATCATGACGGTCAGTTTTATCTTTCTCTACTAAGGTGCTTAGCCCAGCTCAACTGGGGCACAATCGCAGTAGTTCTCCTAGTGCTACCTTAGCCGATACAACGGAACGTAAGGTACCAAAACATAGGAGCCGGGCAAACCCAACTATTGACCCAAGACATGATTCGGAGCCGGTGCATATAATGCTATAAGTTCGGGGTGCCGCACTTGTGAAAGTGTTCGGACTTCTCACACCGTGTTGTGGGGTACTTAAGCCCCTGGCGTATTGGCCGTACCAAAGTGTACGGGTGCAAGATGTCATTAATGAACATATATTCTTAAAAAAGAGTAATACAATAATAGACAAAAGCTATGCATTGTTTATTTTAAAAAGCTGCGAACAAAGCAGAACGATACAAATGGTGCGATAAGCAAAATGTGGGACTATTTGACATGTCCAATCCAGGGGCAGACTGCGGAATGGTATGCAAAACAGGTATACTGCTCGTTATAGAAACCACCTGGGAGTTTCGTAGTGCGGCGTGGCTGTCTGCTTCCCTGGTTCTTGCATCGTTTGTGCGGCAATTGTACTGCCAGTTAGGCCTTCCGAAGAATGGAGTCCTGAAATTAAGATAAAAGTAAGAAATCAGCAGCCCCTAGTGTGGTTTAAGCTGTGTTTTGGGCGTTCCGTGATGGTGCCCCTCCCCCTGTGCCCATGGTATTTCCAGAGCATAGTTATGTACGTGCAACACTGGTTTCGCAATTAGGCGAGGGTTGGGGTTGGGGCCGCATTGCTACGCCTACTCGGAACGTGCCAGGCGGTCTTGCTATAGGTTACTCCGGGCGCGCTTGACGGTGTCTGGACGTTTAATGGCCCGACTGGAGAATTGCCTTGAGAGGCTGCTTTGTACTTCCGATGCGAGAGCCACCGTATGCTCCTCCGTACGGAGAGAGCGTTCGGTGTTTCCATTGACCGTAATGACTCCTCGAGGGCCTGGCATCTTGAGCTTGAGGTATGCGTAATGCGGTACCGTATTGAACTTGGCAAATGCGGTTCGCCCGAGCAGTGCGTGATAGCCACTGCGGAACGGGACTATGTCGAAGATTAACTCCTCGCTTCGGAAATTATCCGGAGATCCGAAGACCACTTCAAGTGTGAATGAGACTGTACAGTTGGCCTCTACACCTAGTATGACGCCTTTAAAGGTCGTTTTAGTGGGTTTAATCCTCGAAAGATCGATGCCCATTTTCCGCACTGTGTCCTGGTAAAGCAGGTTCAGGTTGCTGCCGCTGTCCATAAGTACTCTAGTGAGGTGAAATCCGTCAACAATTGGGTCTAGAACCAATGCGGCGAATCCGCCGTGACGGATGCTAGTGGGGTGGTCCCTTCGATCAAAAGTGATCGGGCAGGAGGACCATGGGTTGAACTTCGGGGCGACTGGCTCCATTGCGTATACGTCCCTTAACGCATGCTTCCATTCCCTCTTGGCGATGTGGGTTGCGTATATCATGTTCACCGTCCGCACTTGTGGGGGGAATCCCTTCTGTCCACTACTGTTCGGCGGCCGGGGCTCCTCGTCGTCGTCGCTATGTAGCCCCTGGTCTCTTTTTTTGGCATTTAATTTGCCGACCTGCTTGAACACCCAACAATCCATGTTGGTGTGATTGGCTGGCTTTTCGGGTGTGCCATGTATCTGGCACGAGCGGTCGAGTATTCGGTCCAAACTGGACGGGCCCGGACTATTTCTCTTGAATGGCTTTTTCCGCTGACCGGGTTTAGAGCCTCTGAATCCGGCATTAACAGCCGTATCCTCAGCATTGTTGCCGTTAATGCGGCGCTTGTGCTTGTTGCGACGCGACATAGCACTATTGTCCTTGGTATCCGAATTACCAGGGCTCTTGGTTATGTTATTGCTATGAGCCAGCTGTAGCGACCCGACCTCGCATGGTCAAGTCTCTGTGCTCCGGTGTCATCCCTGGATCAGTAATGCTGACACCACACAGCACTACGAAGGATTTATAGCAGAGTAGCAATCACACACTTATTACATCGATGTCTCAAAGAGAACTTATTACAATAAATATGGCTTAAGGCCATCTAATATCGATAACAACGGAAGACTTGGAAGATAAGTGAGTCCATCAACTCCAACGGCATCACTGAGTATAGAACCACGACCTAAAAGCACCTTACTCGTCGTTTGAAAAGTCTGCAACATGAAAGTTGCAGCCCGAAAACGGGTCAGCACATGGAATATGCTGGCAATGTAACACATAGAGAATAATGAATGATAAGCCTATACTACATGCATATATGGCTGGTGGAAAAGCTCTATGGTTACAGTTTTGCGTAAAGACAGTTTTTCCCTACTGCAAAGGAATAAGTTTTATTTAACTATCATGGTGGTTGAAACATTGAGAATGGTTGACAGCATTCCGATCCCAATTAAGTGAACAATTATAAACTGTCAGGACCCCGATCCTAAGCCACATCGATCCAGCGTGTAACACATCATATCACTTTGCGGCCTCACGCACGGTACTCCCACGGGTGCCACCTTACCTGGCCCGGGACCGTTTGCGCCTTTTGGCTCACGTATATGATAGTGTCGCTAGCATCCATATGACAGAGAACCCGGGCCGACATGGCTAGTCGTGAACCCAAAGCGGCGCTAGCCTATGAGGACAGGCATACATGAATCACATCGAACATGTCGGTCATCAACGTATGTATTCGGGCTGTAGCACTGGGCTAACAGGTCTCCGGTAACCCGGGCTGTAGCAGGCTAGGCAGGACTCCGAATAACAGCGCGTGACATTTCCCCGAAGGGACAGACATAGGAACGACGTGAAACACATGCCGGCCAGTCAAGTGTCCAAGCAGTAGTGCTGGGCTAGCAGGACTCCGGTGAACCGGGCTGTAGCGGACTACTATCGCTCAGAAGCACAAGACTTACATTTCCCCATATGAAAGGCTGCCAAGGATAAACAACTAGATAGTCGGATCCCACTCATACCAAGCATTTCAATCATACACACAATATGCCCGATATGAGTAAATACAACATGGCATCACAACAGTACTCTACGACTCAAGTACTTTATTTAGAAGGCTCCGAAGAGCCATACATATCATCCATACAGATAGGGGTCACATGACCCAACACTCAAGTCATACAAACATACAAGCACATGCGGAAGCAAAGTAGTCTGAGTACAGACACTAGAAAGAAAGAAGGCTTGACAAAGCCTGTCTATCTACAACGACCCTTCACAAGTCTTGGATCACCACCTGGTGATAAGTCACTCGTCAACGTCGAGGTCTACAAAGAAACCACCAGAGGGGTTGGTGCAGTCGTCTGAAAAACATGATTAAAGCAACATGAGTACGGAGGTACTCAGCAAGTCTTACAACAGGAACCTATCATACATGCACATTCTCAAGAAGGTAGTGGGGTTATTGCAGCAAGCCAGCTTTGACTCTTGGCTAAGCTATCCTACGATAGACACCATTTGTAAAACATTTGTCGCACACGAGTCCACTATCACCATCACAATACTCCACCGTGGATCCTCTCTCGCCATCCTACGAGAGGGCCATCCGCGGTACTCACACTTATCTTGAGATTTTTAGTAGTATCCATTTAACTTATCTATGAACTGTATAGGTGACCAAGTAGTCCATTACCGCGGACGCGGCTATTCGAATAGATTTATACCCTGCAGGGGTGTACTTCTTCACACACGCTCTCACCACTTATCGCCGTTTACACGACATGTACTCGACAACCTTCAAGCGGAAGCCCAACGAGGGTGTCGGCCACGGCCTACCTAAACACTCAAGTCTCTAGTCCAGGTTTATCGCCTATTCGGGTTCCATCCGCAGGGAGTCCGGCCGAGGTTTCCACTAACGGCCCCGAACGATGTGAACAGGGTTCCCGAGACACCAAACGGGCGAGTCGGTACACCGTGCCACGTGCCTACCACAACACAGCCGACCCCGATGGTCAGCGCCGTGTGCGGCCCCCAGCATGCTACAAACACCAGAAACTACTTTGCAACTCCTGGACAGAGGACAAGCGTGATCAAGAAGCCGAGAGGGTCCATTGGTTTCGGGCCCAATGCGTGGTAGTAGCTGAGTCTTAAATCACACACACAGATCTCAGTTCTTAAGAACGGCCTCAATGAAACAACCCACCATGTACTCCTACATGGCCTCTCATCGATTCCTTTACCAAATCGTGTTCAACACTTCACTCTTGTCACCGACACAACCTTTCACTCCAGTTCATCATCCCGATGAGCCAGACCTGACACAACTCTAGGCATAGCAAGCATAGCATGGTAGGAACACACACACATGTATTGGCTCAAACAACTCCTACACATGCTAGTGGGTTTCATCTAGTTACTGTGGCAATGACAGGTCATGCAAAGGAAGTGGGTTCAACTATCGCAACACACAGTAGTTTGAAACGCGTTGTCTTAATGCAGTAAACAAGGGCAGAAGCGAGAACATGGGTTTGTATCGGAATGATCAACGAGTTGCTTGCCTGATGGAGTGGTCGTGGGATACTGCCCTTCGGTTGGATACTCGGAGATATCCTCGGAGGCAGAACCTACCACGATGAGCACATCGGAACACAATCAATACATGGCGATATGCAGCAATATGATGCATGCTATGACATGGCAATATGAATGTGTCCTGACCTAGTGTAAGTTAAACCAGAAGGGAATGAACCCATTTGAACCAAAGATTCAAATGGAAACTCATTTATTAAGATCATATTAGTGTATCATCTTGTAATGCCTAAACAGTGGGTTTAACTTGTTCTGACATGCATGAAACCAGCACCAATGGATAGCTTGGATTTTTCTGATCATTTTTCATATATAGAACTTTGCATTTGGAGTTACAGATAATTTTCTATGAATTTTTGAAGTTTGAACTATTTTCTGGATTTTCCTGTATAAGAATAAATCCAGTAATTAATTAATTGCGTCAGCAAGAGGTCATGCTGACCTCAGCAAGTCAACAGACCGGTCCAGGTCAAACCTGACGCGTGGGTCCCGCGTGTCAGGGTCATTAGCCCACATGTCATAGACTCAGGAGGAGTCAACTGGGCACACCTGTCCACGTCAAGGGGTCAAACCCTGCCGGTCAAAGGTCAAGCCCGCCGGCGTTTAGCCGCCGGCGAGGCCAGACGCGGCGGTGCACTGCGGGATTCGCCCACAGGGCTCCGTTTGCAGCGCAGAGAGCGGCTACGGGCAGCTGGTGCTCGCCCGCATCTAGCTGTGGTGGTGGCTGGCCTCGGGGTCGCCGGAAACGACGCCGGCGACGAGGTCAGGTGGAGGCCGAAGCTCGGCCAGCTCGTGCGCGTGGCTGCAGTGGCTTAGGCGAGGTGGAACTAGCACCTACGGCCTCTACGTGGCGCGTGGGGTGTGACGGGCACAGGCCCGTGACCAAATGGTCACCGGGGCAACGCCGGCGACGTGGCCAGGCGGCGGCGCGTGCAGGTGAGCTGCGTGTGCTCGCTGTGGTGCTCGAGAAGCAGAACGGAGGGGATGGGAAGCTAGCTAGGCTCACCGCGGTTGCGACGGAGCTGACGGCGGGGTCGGGGACGAGCCGGAGCAAGCGGGGCGGCGATGGCGATCTGGGCGGCCGGAGGTTGAAGACGAGCTCGAGGAGGTCGTTCGCAGGCTCCCGGCGAGGCGTGGCTTGGTGGAACGCTCGAGGAGGAGGTGGCGGAGCTGCAGGACACAGTGGAGCAGCACGGGGGCGACGAGGGGCGTGGATTCACGGCGGCGTGGGCGCGGCAGCGTCGGCCATGGCGGTGAGGGAGTGAGGGAGAGAGGCAGGGGGGAAGTGGACGTGTCCACGGGGTCGGGGGCACGGCGTGGAGGTCGTCCAGCGCGTCGGGCGGCGAAGCGGCGAGCAGGTGGCATCGTGGCGAGCTCGCGCTCGTCGGCGTCACCACCCTGCCTGCCTGGCGGGGACGAAGCAGCTGGCTGGCTCGGGCCAGCACAGTGCTGGGCCGCCAGGTGGGCCGGCTGGGGGTTTGGCCAGGTAAGTCTTTTTCTGATTTTTGTTTCCTTTTCTATTTCTTTTGTAACTTTGTAGACTTATTAAAAATACTAGCACAACTCCAAAAATCACCAAACTGCACCTGGTCCTTAGTTGGAATATTTCCAGCAAGGAACATTTTAGTTTGGAGATATTTGGGCATTTGAAATGTTTTATAAATTTTAAATGCCCAAATTCAAATACTTATGCATTAATTCAATGACCTTCTGTTGACCTAGAAAAATGTGCACTATTTTTGCCAGAGGTTTAAGACCAAAGCAAAGATGATGAACATTTTAGAAGGGCATTTCAGGTTCATTGAAAAAGATTTTAGTAAACCCTAGTAGATTCAGGAGGGGTGCTGGGGGTTCTGGCTTCCCCATTTCAAATTTCTGTCAAAAGTAAACATGATGCACACTCTAATGCATGAGCTAGGTGGGATGTGACAACTCACCCCCACTCAAAAGAATCTCGTCCCGAGATTTAGGATCTGTCGGAAAGAAGGTGGGATACTCAAGTCGAAGACGATCCTCCCTTTCCCATGTAGCCTCTTGCTCGGAATGGTGTGACCATTGAACCTTGAGAAACTTGATATTGTGGCGTCGAGTGGTACGCTCGGCTTGATCAAGGATACGAACGGGGTATTCCCGATAGGTGAGGTTATCTTGGAGATCAAGCGTTTCGTGGTCCACTCCACGGATAGGATCCGCGAAGCAACGCCTGAGTTGAGAAACGTGGAAGATGTCATGAACTCTGGAGAGATGCGGAGGTAGTTCCAATTGGTAGGCAACTTCTCCTCGTTTGGCAAGAATGCGAAAAGGTCCAATGTAACGAGGAGCCAATTTGCCTTTGATACCGAATCGATGGGTTCCCTTTAAAGGTGTAACCCGAAGGTAAGCCATCTCGCCGACTTCATAAGCCATGGGCTTATGCTTGCGGTCATACTGACTCTTTTGTCGAGACTGGGCGGTTTTCAACTTCTCACGAATAATACGAAGCTGCTCTTCTGCATCCCGGATCATGTCCGGGCCGAAGAGTTGTCTCTCGCCGGTTTCTGACCAGTTAAGAGGCGTTCGACATTTTCGTCCATAAAGAACTTCGAAAGGAGCTTTACCCAAGCTAGCTTGATAACTGTTGTTATAAGCGAACTCGGCAAATGGAAGGCACTTCTCCCAATTCATACCGAAAGAGATGACAGAAGCTCGGAGCATATCCTCCAGAATTTGATTGACTCGTTCTACTTGACCACTTGATTGAGGATGGAAGGCGGTGCTAAAGGAGAGTCGAGTTCCCAAAGCATTTTGGAAACTTTCCCAAAATCGAGAGGTGAAAAGACTTCCACGGTCTGAATTAATTTCCAATGGAACACCATGGAGAGATACTATTCGAGAGATGTACAAATCAGCTAGCTGGCTAGCGGTTATACTCTCGCGAACAGGTAAGAAGTGGGCTACTTTGGAAAGACGATCGACAACAACGAAGATAGCATTATTCCCTCTTTTGGTTCTGGGAAACCCGGTAATGAAATCCATACCGATTTTATCCCATTTCCATTCAGGAATCTCCAATGGTTGAAGGGTGCCAGCAGGCCGTTGATGCTCTGTTTTAACACGACAACAGACGTTGCAAGTTGCAATGTATTGAGCGATTTCTCTCTTCATCCTAGTCCACCAAAACCTCTGGCGTAGGTCTTGATACATCTTAGTGCTACCGGGATGAATGGTGAGAGGGGATTCATGAGCTTCCTTAAGGATCAATCGTCTCAAGTTGCGTACCTTGGGAACCACTAGACGGTTTCCAAAGAACACAACACCTTGATCATCAATGGAGAAACAATCTGCAACTCCCTTCTTGATGTTTCTCTTGATACGGGAAATTCCCGGATCCACCTTTTGTGCCTTGATGATCTGATCCGTAAGGTTAGGTTTCGCCACCAGTGTGGAAAGGAATCCTCGAGGAACAATGTGAAGGTTAAGTTTATGAAATTCCTCGTGGAGAAATGGTTGACTTTGTTGTAACATCAGGTTGTTACAATAAGATTTACGACTTAGTGCATCAGCCATGACATTGGCTTTGCCTGGGGTGTAAGTTATTCCTAAGTCGTAATCCGAGATCAACTCGACCCAACGTCTTTGCCTGAGATTCAAATCCGGCTGGGTGAAGATATATTTCAAACTTTGGTGATCAGTGTAAATTTCGCAACGATTACCCAGAAGGTAATGTCGCCAGGTTTTGAGTGCATGGACTACTGCTGCAAGCTCTAGATCATGTGTGGGATAATTATCCTCATGTGGACGCAACTGTCGAGAAGCGTAGGCAATCACATGACGATCTTGCATGAGTATGCAACCTAGTCCTTGTCGCGAGGCGTCGCAATAAATAACAAAGTCCTTAGAGAAATCTGGTGGTACCAGTACGGGAGCAGATGTCAGGCGTCTTTTCAGTTCCTGAAAGCTGAACTCGCACGGTGGGGTCCACTCGAACTTTTTATCTTTCTTGAGGAGTTCAGTTAGAGGCTTAGCAACCTTGGAGAAATTCTCGACGAAGCGGCGGCAATAGCTCGCTAAACCAAGAAATCTCCGAACTTGCTTAACCGTTTCAGGTGGAGTTCAATCAAGGACAGCTTGAACTCGCTCTGGATTGACAGCAATGCCCTTACCAGAGATTACATGGCCCAGGTAGGTCACTTCTGGCAACCAGAATTCGCACTTGGAGAATTTGGCATAAAGGCGATGCTCTCGAAGTTTCATCAATACTAACCTTAGATGTTCGGCATGTTCTTCCTCATTCTTGGAGTAGATGAGTATATCATCGAGGTATACCACGACGAATTTATCCAAGTACTCCATGAAGATCGAGTTCATTAACCGAGAAAAGGTGGGTGGAGCATTGGTTAACCCGAAGGACATGACAGTGTACTCGTATTGGCCGTAGCGAGTAACGAAAGCCGTTTTGGGAATGTCCCCGTTCTTGATTTTGATTTGATGGTAGCCCAACCTCAAATCCATCTTGGAAAAGACTGAGGATCCAGCGAGCTGGTCATACAGGTCGTTGATCCTGGGGAGCGGATACTTGTTCTTGATAGTGACCAAATTGACAGGTCGATAATCCACAACCATCCGATCCGTTCCATCCTTCTTCTTGACGAAGAGGACGGGGCAAGCCCATGGAGATGAACTAGGACGAATGAAACCCTTTTGCAAGGACTCGTCGAGTTGTTTCTTAAGCTTAGCTAGTTCTAGGGGTGCCATCTTATAAGGTCTCCTAGAGATTGGGACGGTTCCTGGAACAAGGTCTATCACGAACTCGACATCTCTGTCAGGTGGAACACCTGGCAGTTCCTCTGGAAAGACATCCGGAAAGTCACGGACTACTGAAATATCTTCGAGGTCTGGAAGGGGATTGGCATTTAAAGAGTAGAGCTGACGCTCCGATACTCGGGTCAAAACGTTGACTGTCTTGCCCGATGGATGGGTAAGTTGAACAGTTCTAGTTGAGCAGTCAATCTTGGCGTAATGGGCTGACATCCAGTCCATACCCAAGATGATGTTTATGTCTGAAGACTTGAGAGCTATTAGTGACGCAAGGAAGACCAATCTGTCAACAAGAATTTCATTTCCATGGCTGATTCTAGAGGTTTGCCACTTAGAACCAGGGGTTTGAATTACCATGGAGGTGGGCATGTCACAAAAGGTGGTGTTGTGCAAACGAGCATAGCTCTCAGAAATAAATGAATGAGATGCTCCAGTATCAAAGAGAACAGTTGCCGGATGGCAATTAACAAGGAGCGTACCGAGAACGACGTTGGGGTCCTCTTGAGTTTCTTCAGCTGAAACGTAGTTGACATGGCCACGAGCAGTGGTGGCTGGCTTGGCGACAAGCACCTTCGCTGTTGACTTACCACGGCCAACAGACTTTCCGAACTGACTGGGGTTGTTCTGGGGACACTCACGGATGTAGTGGCCCGGCTCACCACACTTGAAGCAAGTTATCATATTGGGGCGTGGAGCGGTATTGACAGTGGGGCCACCAAAAGTCTTGGGCGGCACATACTGTTGGTTGGGACGAGGCGCCTCAAAGGATGGCCTCGGGGTATACCTGGGTGGCATAGCAGAATTTGGAATCCAGACCCGGCGCTTCTGAGATCCAGAGCCGGATGAAGATCCATAGTCACGGGAGTGCTTGCGTGAAGCTTCAAAATCGTTCTGCCCCGTCTCGGCACTGATGGCCTTATTGACTAGCTTCGGAAAAGAAATGCATTCATGCAGACGAAGGTCACGTCGGAGCTCAGGGCTAAGTCCCTTGCGGAACCTTGCCTGCTTCTTAGCGTCGGTGGATACCTCTTCAGGAGCATAGCGTGCAAGCTTTCCAAACTCGCGACTGTATGCATCCACAGTCAGCTTCCCCTGGGTGAAGTTACAGAACTCCTCCCTCTTGCGATCCATGAGGCCTTCCGGGATATGATGCTCACGAAAAGCGGCACTGAAATCAGCCCAAGTAGTGAGTTGGCCGACCGGGCGCATAGCTTCATAATTCTCCCACCAAAGGCTGGCAGGACCTTCGAGGTGATAGGCAGCAAAGGTGACTTTATCATCTTCAGCCACGTTGGCAGAACGTAGCTTGTGGGCGATGCTGCGGAGCCAGTCATCCGCATCGAGAGGTTCGATGGAATGATTGAACTTTGGCGGGTACAGCTTGACAAAGTCATTGATGGACACCGAATTGATCCTCTGCTGGCGTGCAGTGTTTTGCTCAATCCGCTCTAACAAGCGGTTGGTGTCGCGCCTGTTGCGCTCTGCCTCCAGCATCACTTCGGCCAGAGAAGGTGGTTGAGGCAGACTTCCTCTCTAGGTGCACTAGCTTCTCCCTGCTCCGAAGCAGCAGGGTTGCTGCGGGTGTTGACCATCCTGGGAAAACAAAACAACGATTTAAACCAGGATGGCAAAATCTGGCCAAAGAAGTGCGGAATGTAATGGGTAACAAGGAATGCAGAGATGGTCATCCGTATGACATGGTAATATAGAAACTGCCATATATATACCAACGGTCATACACATCATACATAGTTTAGTACAAGCTCAAGCTGAAGTACCACTAAGACGAAAGACGTTACATCTCATCGGAGGCATTCCAAGCTCCTATACATTATTTTTCTACACCTCCGGAATTGATACACACTAAGTTATATTCCACAATCACGCAGGACGGTGGACATACAACTATTACAATACTAGCGAGACTACTACTAGCTCAGACGGCTCCGTAGAAGTCCTCATAGAAGTCACCACCCAGACCTGGAAGCGGAACATGGTCATCTGGGAACAGACGGTCCTGCGGTGCTTGTGGACCATAGGGACTTGGGTGCGGCCTCGGTCCAACAGATGGCGGCAGAAGAGGCCCACGAGGAGGGGTGATGCCTCCCACCTCACGCCATTCCATGAAGTCTGGCAGACTAGCCCGCACAGGGTACAAGTCTCTCGTGTCCATGTATCCGGCTTGCACAGCAGGTGCAAACCTCGTCAAGGTGGCCCAATGATCAGCACGAGCATTAAAGAGCTCCATACGCAAGGTCCGGTTTTCACGGTCCTTATCTTCCAACATCTCGGTAGTGGTGCAAAGGAGTGAGTCCTCATGGGATGCATCACTGTACATGCCCTGAAGGTAACCATGCGGCCCAGGGAGGGATGCTGGCATGTAGCGAAATTCAGTGTTGCTCAACAAGGCAGTTCTAGCTCGCATAATGGTCATCATCGAGTAGGCTGCATCTTGAACGGACATCCCAATAGTGATCCCGAGTCCATAAGAACGGTGGAGTGGTTCCGTGGCTCCGGGATAAGATGGATATATCCTGACCGTGCACAGATATTGGCTCTGGTTAAAATCTCTAAACTGCTCTTCGACGGTGTATCCAGGGTACCATCGGTAACCTGCCTCAACCATCACTCGAACCAACATGGCGGTATGACCACATACACCGATGCAACGGGTCAGACGAACCACTTGGTTTTGGGGACGGGTAGCCATCTGAAAGCACAAAATAGTGCAAAGGCATTAGAATTTCTGGATGAAATTGGACAGCATAACGGCTGTAAATGCTCAGAAAAAGAATTGAGACATCCACAACAGTTTGCGAAACCACTCAACAACAACATATCAAGGTTCCGGTTCAATTGGCAACATACTAAACTTTAGTAGAACTGAACTGGGTTGTATCCAACAATCCTATAAGTTACTACGGATTTACTAACACGTGAACCTGATAGAGAGCAGAGAGCCTAGTCCTTAACCCACGTACAATGAGAAGAGAATGACTCAGGATAGAGGGCATAAGGTAAAGGAGTAAAAGAGCCTTACGTTCCCTCCCACAATCAATTCCCCTACATATAACTAAAGCATTTCTAGACTCGACATCGACCAGTTTGGCTTAGCGAACCTACAGGCAGTCCGGCTCTGATGCCAACGCTGTCAGGACCCCGATCCTAAGCCACATCGATCCAGCGTGTAACACATCATATCACTTTGCGGCCTCACGCACGGTACTCCCACGGGTGCCACCTTACCTGGCCCGGGACCGTTTGCGCCTTTTGGCTCACGTATATGATAGTGTCGCTAGCATCCATATGACAGAGAACCCGGGCCGACATGGCTAGTCGTGAACCCAAAGCGGCGCTAGCCTATGAGGACAGGCATACATGAATCACATCGAACATGTCGGTCATCAACGTATGTATTCGGGCTGTAGCACTGGGCTAACAGGTCTCCGGTAACCCGGGCTGTAGCAGGCTAGGCAGGACTCCGAATAACAGCGCGTGACATTTCCCCGAAGGGACAGACATAGGAACGACGTGAAACACATGCCGGCCAGTCAAGTGTCCAAGCAGTAGTGCTGGGCTAGCAGGACTCCGGTGAACCGGGCTGTAGCGGACTACTATCGCTCAGAAGCACAAGACTTACATTTCCCCATATGAAAGGCTGCCAAGGATAAACAACTAGATAGTCGGATCCCACTCATACCAAGCATTTCAATCATACACACAATATGCCCGATATGAGTAAATACAACATGGCATCACAACAGTACTCTACGACTCAAGTACTTTATTTAGAAGGCTCCTAAGAGCCATACATATCATCCATACAGATAGGGGTCACATGACCCAACACTCAAGTCATACAAACATACAAGCACATGCGGAAGCAAAGTAGTCTGAGTACAGACACTAGAAAGAAAGAAGGCTTGACAAAGCCTGTCTATCTACAACGACCCTTCACAAGTCTTGGATCACCACCTGGTGATAAGTCACTCGTCAACGTCGAGGTCTACAAAGAACCCACCAGAGGGGTTGGTGCAGTCGTCTGAAAAACATGATTAAAGCAACATGAGTACGGAGGTACTCAGCAAGTCTTACAACAGGAACCTATCATACATGCACATTCTCAAGAAGGTAGTGGGGTTATTGCAGCAAGCCAGCTTTGACTCTTGGCTAAGCTATCCTACGATAGACACCATTTGTCTTCATCGGTGTCATCGAATTCATTGTCGAAATAGCGTCTACCGAGAGGGGACAATACCGGCAACTGGGAAAGTAACACCATCAATGCAATGCACAAAATGATGCATGATCATGACATGGCAATATGTTGTGTTTTGAGCTAATGCAACTAGCAACATGTTAAATGGAGTTGGTTTGAACCCTAGGTTCAAATTCAAACCCCATATGTTAAAATTCAAATGCCATTCACTTAGTTTGTCCTAAACAGCAGCCATAAGTTGTTCTAACATGCATGAAAAAGGTACAGATGGATTCCTTGAATTTTTCTGATAATTTTTCATATATAATTTATTTGATTTGGAGTTACGGTTGAATTTCTATGAATTTTAGAAGTTTTAACTATTTTCTGGAATTTCCTAAATTAAAATTAATCCAGAAAATGAGTTATGGCGTCAGCACTACGTCATGCTGACCTCAGCAGGTCAACAGAGCGCGGTCCAGGTCAAACCTGACCAGTGGGGTCCACTGGTCAGTGACACAGCGTCAACAATAGAGCCTGACGTGTGGGTCCGGTCAACATGTGACGTGGCAAAGTCAATATGACAGGTGGGGCCCAGTGGATTAGTCTAAGTTAAACAGGGGAATTAATCTAACCTAAACAGGCGCATGGGCCCACGTGGCAGTGGCTTAAGGGGTTGATTAGAGGGGTCATTAGCAGTTAATGACGGCCACGTCATCATCACCGGCGTCTTAACGCCGGCGACCAAATCCGCGGCGGTGCGCACCGGAGTGGCTCGGGGTTCACCTCCCCGGCGCCCAAACAAGCAGCCGAGGGCAGCTACGGGGAGCTGGAGCTCACCCGCATCTAGCGCGGCAAGTGGTGGCAGCGAGGACGACCGGAGTTGAGCGCGGCGTCGACCTCGGCGGTGGCCGGAGTTCGGGCGAGGTCGGGGTTGGCGCTAGGGGCACAGCAGGTCGAACGGTGGGCGCACCCGGCTCCTGGGAGAGTGCTGAGCACGGGGCGAAGCTCGGGCGTGGTTGGCGGCAGCTGTGGCCGTGGCGGCGATGAAGCATGGCGGCGACGAGCTTCGGACGCGGTGGTTAGTGAGGCTAGAGGAGAAAATAGACGGCGGGGAGAGAGGGGTTTGGTAGGGGAGCTCACGGCGAGGTCGAAGCGGAGCTCAGCAGACTCGGGGGCGCGGCGGAGACGGCGAATCGGATGGCGACATCCGGCGGCCGTGGTTGGATAAGAAGGCCACATACATCGTCATGGGGCCGTCCTGGCTCGTGTAGCTCGGCGAGGAGGAAGGAGAGGATGCGGCGATGCTCGTGGATACGACAGAGGGGCGAGGGGGTGGCTGTTGCTACGGCAACGATGAGCGGCAGCGACGGGCGCGCTCAGTGGTCGCGTGGGAGAGAAACAGAGAAGGGAGAGAGGTCCAGGGAGAGAGAAGAGGGGTGCAGGGGGTTCTGCGGGGTGGCGTGGCGCCGTCCGGGGTGAGGGGGAGCAGCTGCGTGGAAGCAGGAGGTGGAGCTCGAGCGTGCGCGCGTCGACACGCCTCTGCCTACTGGCAGAGGTTGAAGACGGTGGGGAGTTGGGCTGGGCCAGGTGGCTGGGCTGCCAGCTGGGCCGGCCAGGTAGGTGGGCCTCAGGTAAGCGCCAGGTTAGTCCTTCTCTCTCTCTTTTTTTTCTGTTTTCTATTTTTCTGTAATGTTTGTGGCTTTTCTAAAAATAACTAGACCCTTTCAAAAATCACCAAACTGTACATGCCCACTGTATAGAATATATCCAACATGGAACATTTCAGTTTAGGATTACTTAGGCATTTTAAATATTTTATAGTATTTAAATGCCCAAATTCAAATATGATATGATTTAATTCAAGAATCCATAATGGCCTAGAAATATGTGCATGACTTTTGGCAGAGGTTTTCCCCTTTGACAAAAATCATGAACTTTTCTAAAGGGCATTTGGGATAATTGAAAATATTTTTATAATGATCCTAATTGCATTCCATTTGGTGCTAGGGTTTGTCATCCCCATTTCAAATTTGAGTGGAATTTAATCATGATGCAAGGATGCAGATGCAAAGACAAGCAACGGCCAAAGCTAGGGCTGTGACAACTTTTACGCTGTCAGGACCCCGATCCTAAGCCACATCGATCCAGCGTGTAACACATCATATCACTTTGCGGCCTCACGCACGGTACTCCCACGGGTGCCACCTTACCTGGCCCGGGACCGTTTGCGCCTTTTGGCTCACGTATATGACAGTGTCGCTAGCATCCATATGACAGAGAACCCGGGCCGACATGGCTAGTCGTGAACCCAAAGCGGCGCTAGCCTATGAGGACAAGCATACATGAATCACATCGAACATGTCGGTCATCAACGTATGTATTCGGGCTGTAGCACTGGGCTAACAGGTCTCCGGTAACCCGGGCTGTAGCAGGCTAGGCAGGACTCCGAATAACAGCGCGTGACATTTCCCCGAAGGGACAGACCTAGGAATGACGTGAAACACATGCCGGCCAGTCAAGTGTCCAAGCAGTAGTGCTGGGCTAGCAGGACTCCGGTGAACCGGGCTGTAGCGGACTACTATCGCTCAGAAGCACAAGACTTACATTTCCCCATATGAAAGGCTGCCAAGGATAAACAACTAGATAGTCGGATCCCACTCATACCAAGCATTTCAATCATACACACAATATGCCCGATATGAGTAAATACAACATGGCATCACAACAGTACTCTACGACTCAAGTACTTTATTTAGAAGGCTCCGAAGAGCCATACATATCATCCATACAGATAGGGGTCACATGACCCAACACTCAAGTCATACAAACATACAAGCACATGCGGAAGCAAATTAGTCTGAGTACAGACACTAGAAAGAAAGAAGGCTTGACAAAGCCTGTCTATCTACAACGACCCTTCACAAGTCTTGGATCACCACCTGGTGATAAGTCACTCGTCAACGTCGAGGTCTACAAAGAACCCACCAGAGGGGTTGGTGCAGTCGTCTGAAAAACATGATTAAAGCAACATGAGTACGGAGGTACTCAGCAAGTCTTACAACAGGAACCTATCATACATGCACATTCTCAAGAAGTTAGTGGGGTTATTGCAGCAAGCCAGCTTTGACTCTTGGCTAAGCTATCCTACGATAGACACCATTTGTAAAACATTTGTCGCACACGAGTCCACTATCACCATCACAATACTCCACCGTGGATCCTCTCTCGCCATCCTACGAGAGGGCCATCCGCGGTACTCACACTTATCTTGAGATTTTTAGTAGTATCCATTTAACTTATCTATGAACTGTATAGGTGACCAAGTAGTCCATTACCGCGGACGCGGCTATTCGAATAGATTTATACCCTGCAGGGGTGTACTTCTTCACACACGCTCTCACCACTTATCGCCGTTTACACGACATGTACTCGGCAACCTTCAAGCGGAAGCCCAGCGAGGGTGTCGGCCACGGCCTACCTAAACACTCAAGTCTCTAGTCCAGGTTTATCGCCTATTCGGGTTCCATCCGCAGGGAGTCCGGCCGAGGTTTCCACTAACGGCCCCGAACGATGTGAACAGGGTTCCCGAGACACCAAACGGGCGAGTCGGTACACCGTGCCACGTGCCTACCGCAACACAGCCCACCCCGATGGTCAGCGCCGCGTGCGGCCCCCAGCATGCTACAAACACCAGAAACTACTTTGCAACTCCTGGACAGAGGACAAGCGTGATCAAGAAGCCAAGAGGGTCCATTGGTTTCGGGCCCAATGCGTGGTAGTAGCTGAGTCTTAAATCACACACACAGATCTCAGTTCTTAAGAACGGCCTCAATGAAACAACCCACCATGTACTCCTACATGGCCTCTCATCGATTCCTTTACCAAATTGTGTTCAACACTTCACTCTTGTCACCGACACAACCTTTCACTCCAGTTCATCATCCCGATGAGCCAGACCTGACACAACTCTAGGCATAGCAAGCATAGCATGGTAGGAACACACACACATGTATTGGCTCAAACAACTCCTACACATGCTAGTGGGTTTCATCTAGTTACTGTGGCAATGACAGGTCATGCAAAGGAAGTGGGTTCAACTATCGCAACACACAGCAGTTTGAAACGCGTTGTCTTAATGCAGTAAACAAGGGCAGAAGCGAGAACATGGGTTTGTATCGGAATGATCAACGAGTTGCTTGCCTGATGGAGTGGTCGTGGGATACTGCCCTTCGGTTGGATACTCGGAGATATCCTCGGAGGCAGAACCTACCACGATGAGCACATCGGAACACAATCAATACATGGCGATATGCAGCAATATGATGCATGCTATGACATGGCAATATGAATGTGTCCTGACCTAGTGTAAGTTAAACCAGAAGGGAATGAACCCATTTGAACCAAAGATTCAAATGGAAACTCATTTATTAAGATCATATTAGTGTATCATCTTGTAATGCCTAAATAGTGGGTTTAACTTGTTCTGACATGCATGAAACCAGCACCAATGGATAGCTTGGATTTTTCTGATCATTTTTCATATATAGAACTTTGCATTTGGAGTCAAAGATAATTTTCTATGAATTTTTGAAGTTTGAACTATTTTTTGGATTTTCCTGTATAAGAATAAATCCAGTAATTAATTAATTGCGTCAGCAAGAGGTCATGCTGACCTCAGCAAGTCAACAGACCGGTCCAGGTCAAACCTGACGCATGGGTCCCGCGTGTCAGGGTCATTAGCTTAAGCAAAACAGATTAATCTTAACTCTAGTTTAATTAGCAGGCGGGGCCCACATGTCATAGACTCAGGAGGAGTCAACTGGGCCCACCTGTCCACGTCAGGGGGTCAAACCCTGCCGGTCAAAGGTCAAGGCCCGCCGGCGTTTAGCCGCCGGCGAGGCCAGACGCGGCGGTGCACTGCGGGATTCGCCCACAGGGCTCCGTTTGCAGCGCAGAGAGCGGCTACGGGCAGCTGGTGCTCGCCCGCATCTAGCTGTGGTGGTGGCTAGCCTCGGGGTCGCCGGAAACGACGCCGGCGACGAGGTCAGGTGGAGGCCGAAGCTCGGCCAGCTCGTGCGCGTGGCTGCAGTGGCTTAGGCGAGGTGGAACTAGCACCTACGGCCTCTACGTGGCGCGTGGGGTGTGACGGGCACAGGCCCGTGACCAAATGGTCACCGGGGCAACGCCGGCGACGTGGCCAGGCGGCGGCGCGTGTAGGTGAGCTGTGTGTGCTCGCTGTGGTGCTCGAGAAGCAGAACAGAGGGGATGGGAAGCTAGCTAGGCTCACCGCGGTTGCGACAGAGCTGACGGCGGGGTCGGGGACGAGCCGGAGCAAGCGGGGCGGCGATGGCGATCTGGGCGGCCGGAGGTTGAAGACGAGCTCGAGGAGGTCGTTCGCAGGCTCCCGGCGAGGCGTGGCTTGGTGGAACGCTCGAGGAGGAGGTGGCGGAGCTGCAGGACACAGTGGAGCAGCACGGGGGCGACGAGGGGCGTGGATTCACGGCGGCGTGGGCGCGGCAGCGTCGGCCATGGCGGTGAGGGAGCGAGGGAGAGAGGCAGGGGGAAGTGGACGTGTCCACGGGGTCGGGGGCACGACGTGGAGGTCGTCCAGCGCGTCGGGCGGCGAAGCGGCGAGTAGGTGGCGTCGTGGCGAGCTCGCGCTCGTCGGCGTCACCACCCTGCCTGCCTGGCGGGGACGAAGCAGCTGGCTGGCTCGGGCCAGCACAGTGCTGGGCCGCCAGGTGGGCCGGCTGGGGGTTTGGCCAGGTAAGTCTTTTTCTGATTTTTGTTTCCTTTTCTATTTCTTTTGTAACTTTGTAGACTTATTAAAAAATACTAGCACAACTCCAAAAATCACCAAACTGCACCTAGTCCTTAGTTGGAATATTTCCAGCAAGGAACATTTTAGTTTGGAGATATTTGGGCATTTGAAATGTTTTATAAATTTTAAATGCCCAAATTCAAATACTTATGCATTAATTCAATGACCTTCTGTTGACCTAGAAAAATGTGCACTATTTTTGCCAGAGGTTTAAGACCAAAGCAAAGATGATGAACATTTTAGAAGGGCATTTCAGGTTCATTGAAAAAGATTTTAGTAAACCCTAGTAGATTCAGGAGGGGTGCTGGGGGTTCTGGCTTCCCCATTTCAAATTTCTGTCAAAAGTAAACATGATGCACACTCTAATGCATGAGCTAGGTGGGATGTGACAACTCACCCCCACTCAAAAGAATCTCGTCCCGAGATTTAGGATCTGTCGGAAAGAAGGTGGGATACTCAAGTCGAAGACGATCCTCCCTTTCCCATGTAGCCTCTTGCTCGGAATGGTGTGACCATTGAACCTTGAGAAACTTGATATTGTGGCGTCGAGTGGTACGCTCGGCTTGATCAAGGATACGAACGGGGTATTCCCGATAGGTGAGGTTATCTTGGAGATCAAGCGTTTCGTGGTCCACTCCACGGATAGGATCCGCGAAGCAACGCCTGAGTTGAGAAACGTGGAAGATGTCATGAACTCTGGAGAGATGCGGAGGTAGTTCCAATTGGTAGGCAACTTCTCCTCGTTTGGCAAGAATGCGAAAAGGTCCAATGTAACGAGGAGCCAATTTGCCTTTGATACCGAATCGATGGGTTCCCTTTAAAGGTGTAACCCGAAGGTAAGCCATCTCGCCGACTTCATAAGCCATGGGCTTATGCTTGCGGTCATACTGACTCTTTTGTCGAGACTGGGCGGTTTTCAACTTCTCACAAATAATACGAAGCTGCTCTTCTGCATCCCGGATCATGTCCGGGCCGAAGAGTTGTCTCTCGCCGGTTTCTGACCAGTTAAGAGGCGTTCGACATTTTTGTCCATAAAGAACTTCGAAAGGAGCTTTACCCAAGCTAGCTTGATAACTATTGTTATAAGCGAACTCGGCAAATGGAAGGCACTTCTCCCAATTCATACCGAAAGAGATGACAGAAGCTCGGAGCATATCCTCCAGAATTTGATTGACTCGTTCTACTTGACCACTTGATTGAGGATGGAAGGCGGTGCTAAAGGAGAGTCGAGTTCCCAAAGCATTTTGGAAACTTTCCCAAAATCGAGAGGTGAAAAGACTTCCACGGTCTGAATTAATTTCCAATGGAACACCATGGAGAGATACTATTCGAGAGATGTACAAATCAGCTAGCTGGCTAGCGGTTATACTCTCGCGAACAGGTAAGAAGTGGGCTACTTTGGAAAGACGATCGACAACAACGAAGATAGCATTATTCCCTCTTTTGGTTCTGGGAAACCCGGTAAAAAGTCCTACTAGGCCTTACTAAAAAGAGGCAACGGCGGCTCCCTGGTGCGCGCGCGCGGTGGCCTTGGCCTCCTGGCCGGCGGCTGGGCCTTTGGCCCAAGGCGCTGCGGCGATTTTTTTTTTCGAAATCGGTTTCGCGCGCGGAAAAACACAGAAAAATAAATCTACCGGACTCCAAAATTAATAAAATAAATTTTCCCCGACTCCTAAAAATGAGTCGAACAAAATGAACTTTTCTCTGGGCCAAAAATGCAATTTTTGAAAACGCGCATTTTTCCCTATCCAAATAAAATGCAAATAACTCCGACAAAACAAATGATCCTTTTTTCAAAATTTGAGAAAACTCAAATATGAAAATAACGAAATCTCCAACTCTCTCCGAGGGTCCTTGAGTTGCGTGAAATTTCTTGGATCGACCAAAATGTAAGAAAATATGATATGCCTGATGATCTAATGTATAACATTCCAAATTGAAAATTTGGGATGTTACAAACCTACCCCCCCCCCCCTTAAGATGAATCTCGTCCTCGAGATTCGGGTTGGGTAGAAAATAGGTGAGGGTGGTCTTTGAGCAAATCTTCTTCTCTGTCCCAGGTGGCTTCATCCTCTGAGTGGTGGTTCCATTGAACTTTGCAAAACTTGATAACCTTGCTACGGGTAACTCTGCTGGCATACTCGAGAATCTTGACTGGCTTCTCTTCATACGTTAAGTCATCCTTTAACTGAATCGTTTCAAGCGGCACTGTATCTCTTAGTGGTACCTCCGCCATTTCGGCGTGACATTTCTTCAGCTGAGAAACATGGAATACATCATGAACTCCTGACAGTCCTTCTGGTAATTCCAGTTTATAAGCGACTTCTCCCATGCGTTGCAAAATATTATACGGTCCAACGAAACGCGGTGCTAACTTTCCCTTAACTCCAAAGCGCTTTACTCCTCGAAGTGGGGATACTCGAACATAAACTCTGTCTCCAGTTTCGTAAATTGTCTCCTTGCGTTTAGAATCTGCGTAGCTCTTCTTCCTTGATTGGGCTACCTTGAGCCTATCGCGAATCAACTTAACTTTCCGTTCAGACTCCTTGATCAGATCTGGTCCAAAGAACTGACGGTCTCCAACTTCGGCCCATGACAACGGTGTCCTGCACCTCCTTCCATATAAATCTTCGAAAGGTGCCATCTTCAAACTGGTTTGGCAACTGTTGTTATAAGAAAACTCCGCATATGGCAAGTTATCATCCCAACTAGATCCATAATCTAGTGCACAAGCTCTCAGCATATCTTCCAAAATCTGATTGACTCTCTCAGTCTATCTATCCGTCTGTGGGTGAAAAGCTGTACTGAACTCTAGTCTGGTTCCCAAAGTTTCGTGCAACTGATTCCAAAACTTTGAGGTAAATTGGGTTCCCCTATCTGATACGATACTCCTCGGAACTCCATGCAAGCAAATGATCCTAGTCATGTATATCTTTGCCAACTTAGCACTGGTGTAAGTGGTCTTAACTGGGATGAAATGTGCTACCTTCGTCAAACGATCAACTACTACCCATATCGAGTCATAGACTGCCTTCGTCCTGGGTAGTCCTGTGATAAAATCCATGCCTATCTTATCCCACTTCCATTCGGGTATCGGCAATGGTTGTAACAATCCGGCTGGCTTGTGATGTTCTGCTTTTACTCTATGACACACATCACAAACTGCTACATATGCTGCAATATCCTTCTTCATTCCGGTCCACCAGAATGTTTCCTTCAAATCCAAATACATCTTGGTATTTCCTGGGTGAATCAAATAGGGTGAATCATGTGCCTCTTGCAGAATCAACTTCCTAATCTCCGGGTTACTGGGCACATAAACACAGTCCTCAAACCATAGGGTATCGTGCTCATCCTCACGAAATCCCTTTGCTTTTCCTTCGGCCATTTTCTTCTTTATATCTGTAATCTCCTTGTCAGATTTCTGAGCTTCTCTGATTTTATCCATCAATGTTGACTGAACCTCCAACGCTGCTACATAGCCTTTCGGAACTATTTCCAAACATAGCTCACGAAGATTCTCGGCTAACTCCTTTGGTATCTCTCCCGTCATCAATGTATTGACGTGGCTCTTACGGCTCAAAGCGTCAGCTACTACATTAGCCTTCCCTGGATGGTAATGCAATCTCATATCATAATCCTTGATGAGTTCCAACCATCTCCTTTGCCTGAGGTTCAACTCCTTCTGCGTGAAAATATACTTCAAACTCTCGTGATCCGTGTACACCTCACAGTGATTTCCAATGAGGAAATGTCTCCATGTCTTCAACGCATGCACTACGGCTGCTAACTCCAAATCATGCGTAGCATAATTTAGTTCATGAGGTTTCAGTTGTCATGAAGCATACGAAACAACTCTTCCTTCCCGCATGAGTACTGCTCCAAGTCCTCGACGTGAAGCATCGCAATACACCTCATAATCCTTGGTCTGATCTGGCAGAATCAACACTGGTGAGGAAACCAATCGTTTCTTCAACTCCTGAAAACTGGCCACACATTCTTCAGTCCAAATGAACTTAGTATCCTTCTTCAACAATTCAGTCATAGGCTTTGCAATCTTTGAGAAATTCTCAATGAATCTCCGGTAGTATCCTACGAGTCCAAGAAAACTCCGGATCTCTCCAACTATCGTTGGTGCTTCCCATTCGGTTACGGTCTCAACCTTGGTGGGGTCAACTGCTATACCTTCTCCGGATATAACATGTCCAAGAAATCCAACTTCCTTCAACCAAAACTCACATTTGCTGAATTTGGCATACAACTGATGTTCCCTTAGTTTCTCCAAAACCAAACGCAAATGTTCCTTATGCTCTTCTTCATTCTTTGAGAAAATCAGAATGTCATCAATGAACACTACGACGAACTTATCCAATAACTCCATAAACACTTTGTTCATCAGGTTCATGAAATAGGCAGGTGCGTTAGTCAGTCCAAATGACATAATGGTATACTCATACAATCCGTATCTCGTGGTAAAAGCTGTCTTGGGTATGTCCTGCTCTCGAATCTTCAACTGATGGTACCCTGATCGCAAATCGATCTTGGAAAATACTTTAGCTCCTTGCAAACGATCAAACAGATCATTAATCATTGGCAGTGGGTACTTGTTCTTGATGGTTACTGCATTCAATCCACGGTAATCAACAACCATCTTTAACGATCCATCCTTCTTCTCCACTAGAAGTACGGGTGATCCCCAAGGCGAAGAACTTGGGCGAATGTAACCTTTATCCAATAACTCCTTAATCTGCTTCTTAATTTCCACCAAATCTTGTGCTGGCATCCTGTATGGTCTCTTTGATATTGGCCCAGTGCCTGGCATAAGCTCAATCAAAAACTCAATGTCTCTATCCGGTGGCATGCCTGGCAATTCCTCAGGAAATACATCAGGAAAATCCTTAACCACTGGTACTTCCACCTGTACGACTCCTGATAAGGAATTTAATTGTGTCCTGTTGGGTGCATGTCGAGATACATACTTGATCCTTCTTCCTTCGGGCGTCGTGAGCAAAATTGTCTTACTGGCACATTCAATGTTCCCTTCATACTTTGACAACCAATCCATGCCTAATATCACATCCAATCCTTGACATTCCAATACTATTAGGTCCGAGGGTTTAGAAAAGATGAGAATTAAGAATAGATGAGGTCTAAGGAGAAAACACTACCCCAATGCACATGAGACAAATTCACACAAAATCACTTCATTCAATCAAACAAGGGCTTACAAACGGTCTAGAACTATCGCAAAAGTGCGTGGACTATAATGTTTACATGGAGGGAATAATGCTACTAATATATTGTGGTCATCTATTAATTTGAATCGGTGGAAGACTCCATGATGTCTGCTCCAGCTTCGTCTTCAAAGTCGGGTTCACTTGGATCCGAATCGGTGTCGTCGATGATGATGTAGTTGCTTGGGTATGCGACGTACTTGTCTTCATTCTTGAATGCTAATCTCCCCTTGAGTTCTTCAATCTCCTGCTTAAGATCGCGATTGTGCCTTGCTAGAGCTACGATCTCGTCCATGTAGTCCTTGCGTGTACCCTTCAGTTCTCCTTCTAGCTCGATGATCCTTGCCTTTGCATTCTTCAACTCTATCATATTATTGCACATCTAGTTCTCTTGGCGTCAAATGTGCTGGTTTAACTCCTGGATGAAAGCTACAATGGATCTATCCTTCTTGATGCTGACTATCTCCCATTGTTCATCTCGGCGTCCGCAAATCTGGTAAATAGTGTCCTTGAGGTCTTCTTGATAAACTTCTCCAATGCGTCCCATGGTGATGTGAGCTGCCATGCTCTTTCCCAGACTCCAGGTTGGTGCACTGAAAACACTATCTATGGGCTTCGTGATTGGTGCGAACGTCCTTCCCGGAACATGAGCTTGAATCTTCCAGCGCTCCTCTTCAAGCAGAGTGGCGTTGAAAGTCCTGGTGAAGCTTGGTAGTCCAATGTTGAGGTACTTGGTGACTTCCTTCAAGTATAATCCAAAAGGTGTGCCTTCATCCGGTTGGGCGTACTTGATCTTTGCGTCCGTCATCCTAAAAGAGTAGAAAATATGAGGAGTTAGAAAATGAGAGGAGAATACTGGTCTATGGCTTTAACTTAGTGGTCGTGTCCTAAATCAGCGTGTGCTCTGATACCATCTCTATAGCGACCCGACCTCAGATGGTCAAGTCTCTGTGCTCCGGTGTCATCCCTGGATCAGTAATGCTGACACCACACAGTACTTCGAAGGATTTATAGCAGAGTAGCAATCACACACTTATTACATCGATGTCTCAAAGAGAACTTATTACAATAAATATGGCTTAAGGCCATCTAATATCGATAACAGCGGAATACTTGGAAGATAAGTGAGTCCATCAACTCCAACGGCATCACTGAGTATAGAACCACGACCTAAAAGCACCTTACTCGTCGTCTGAAAAGTCTGCAACATGAAAGTTGCAGCCCGAAAACGGGTCAGCACATGGAATATGCTGGCAATGTAACACATAGAGAATAATGAATGATAAGCCTATACTACATGCATATATGGCTGGTGGAAAAGCTCTATGGTTACAGTTTTGCGTAAAGCCAGTTTTTCCCTACTACAAAGGAATAAGTTTTATTTAACTATCATGGTGGTTGAAACATCGAGAATGGTTGACAGCATTCCGATCCCAATTAAGTGAACAATTATAAACCCAACAATATTAATTAGAAGTAACATGATGAGATTCACATGATATTCAAGTACTAGATACTCAAGATGTCCATAACCGGGGACACGGCTAATCATGATTAGTTTGTACACTTTGCAGAGGTTTGCGCACTTTTCCCCACAAGACTCGATCGCCTCCGTTGATTTCTCGCACTACATGGTGTTTGAGAAACGGATGACCGAGACATAGTCTTTCAGAAGGCTAGCACCTTACGTTTGGATAGACCGGTACACCTACTTTCCCCTACATCTGCTAGTCTACCCTATAAGAGTTCGCACGACTTAGTCAACTACGCCAGAGCCCATAATGGCTTGTGGCTGCACACGGAAGTTACTAGCATGACTGATCTTATGATCCCTTTGAGCCTGGGTGGCGGTCCAAAAGAAAAACAGGCAAGTCCTGATAGAAACCAGGTGCCTCAATCCACCCAGATGTGTAGTTAAGTTGCCACCTTAAGGAAACCATTAAAATTAACAAACTCACATCTGTCATGGATATCATTCACCCAATCCACGTCTACTAGCATAGCATGGCATAATAAGCAAACGTAGAAGTAACTCCCAAAGGTTTCATAAGTAAAACAGGCGAGAGGTACTACCTCATCTACTTCCCATCCCAAAATTAATTAGATCCTAATCATGCAGTGTTTGAGGATTGATCTAATGCAATAAAACTGGGTAGTAGAAAAGGTATGATCAAAGTGTTACTTGCCTTGCTGAGGATCCGCGAAACCTAGATCTTTGAAATAACAAGCAGCGCACTCCGGGTGATCTATCGCAGACAAACAACAAGCATACAATAAGTACTCATCTAATGCACAGGGAAAACTCGAACAAAAGATTTAACCAGAAAGTTCAACTTAAGAACTTCGGTTGCAAAAAGAATCGAATCGAACAAAGCAACGGAAAACAAACGGCGGAAGAAAACAACTTGGTTCTAGCAAAGTGAAACTAGGTCAAATTTTACCATGGCAAAAACTTGTTTAAGTTGATTAGAAGGAACGGCGGTTTCGAAACGAAACTCCAGGCGCTTGAATCACCTGATTCCGATAAACGAGTGAGAAGATAAATTAGAACGAAGATCGGATCTGTGATCGCGATCACGGAATAAATCCATCGAGAAGAAAAAGAAGAACGGTTGAACGAACGGATGTTCGTTAACCTAGAAGAATCCGGTGATCACGTTCGTTAGGACGAACGGTCCGGCGAACGGTCTCGAGGCAACTAAATCGGAGAAGAAAACTAATCCGATCTAGGGTTTCGGAAAAGAAAATCGAACGAAGAACCGATCTAGAAAACCGGAACGATTTAGAAAAGAACCGGAAAGAAACGAATCGGAAGAGAAGAAAAGAATCGGAACGATTAGAAGAAAACGATCCGATGAAAGCGAAAGAGACGCGGCGCGGCTACCTCCGGCGAACGACGGCGTTGGGCGGCGGCGGCGAGGTGCGGCGGCGGCGGTGGCAAGGTGCGCGGCGGCGCGGGGCAACGGCGGCGGTGTGCGGCGGCGGCGGTGCCGGCAGCGGCGGCGGTGGCAAGGTGCGGCGGCGGCGCGGGGCAACGGCGGCGGCGGCGGTGTGCGGCGGCGGCGCTGGCGGCGACGGCGGTGTGCGGCGGTGGCGTTGGCGAGGGGCGCGGGGTGAGGCGCGGGTGAGGCTTGGGGCTTTGGGTTTGATGATTTAGAGGGGGGGTGTGGGGGTATTTATATTGGGGAGGGGATGGGTTTCTTGGAGGAGGGATCAAGAAATAGACTAGGAATAGGAAAGAAAAGGGAAGGAAAGATCTATAAACAAAAAAAGGAATAAAGAAAGTAGGTAAAAAGTCCTACTAGGACTTACTAAAAAGAGGCAACGGCGGCTCCCTGGTGCGCGCGCGCGGTGGCCTTGGCCTCCTGGCCGGCGGCTGGGCCTTTGGCCCAAGGCGCTGCGGCGATTTTTTTGAAATCGGTTTCGCGCACGGAAAAACACAGAAAAATAAATCTACCGGACTCCAAAATTAATAAAATAAATTTTCGCCGACTCCTAAAAATGAGTCGAACAAAATGAACTTTTCTCCGGGCCAAAAATGCAATTTTTGAAAACGCGCATTTTTCCCTATCCAAATAAAATGCAAATAACTCCGACAAAACCAATGATCCCTTTTTTCAAAATTTGAGAAAACTCAAATATGAAAATAACGAAATCTCCAACTCTCTCCGAGGGTCCTTGAGTTGCGTGAAATTTCTAGGATCGACCAAAATGCAAGAAAATATGATATGCATGATGATCTAATGTATAACATTCCAAATTGAAAATTTGGGATGTTACACCAGCCAGCTGTCTTCTCCCGCGCAAAAGCGGGTCATGAGTGTTGTGAGGGCTGCCATAGATTTCGGCTTTTCCTGTCCAAGGTGCCGGGCAAACCACTCATCGCGGATATTATGCTTGAAGTCCGCTAGGGCCTCTGTGTCCGGACAGTCGACGATTTGATTTTTCTTGGTTAGGAACCGTGTCCAAAATTGCCTGGCCGATTCTCTGGCAGCTGAATTATGTGGCTTAGGTCATCGGCGTCTGGTGGTCGCACATAAGTGCCCTGGAAATTGTCGAGGAATGCGGCTTCCAGGTCCTCCCAACAACCAATTGATTCTGCTGGCAAGCTATTAAGCCAATGCTGAGCTGGTCCTTTAAGCTTGAGTGGGAGGGATTTGATGGAGTGTAGGTCATCACTGCGGGCCATGTGGATATGAAGGAGATAGTCCTCGATCCATACCACAGGATCTGTTGTGCCATCGTATGATTCGATGTTCACGGGTTTGAAACCCTCGGGGATTTGATGATCCATTACTTCATCTGTGAAGCATAGTGGGTGTGCGGCACCTCTGTATTGAGCTATATCACGACGTAGCTCAAACGAGCTTTGACTAATGTGTTCGGCCCGGACGGATTTACTGTATTCGGCGTGACGATTACCGTCTCGTGCCGTGGGGTGCCCACGCGATCCGTAGATCGACCTTGTTTGCTTTGCCTTGTCCTCCAATATATCTTGCAGGTCTGGCGCATTTCCCCGTGCCTTGGTATTTTTAAAGCGGCGCTGGCGTGCGGCTTGAGTGGAGGGCCGAGAGGCCTCTCTGTCGCGGCCACAAGGTGGCCGGTCGGCCGCATCATGCGCTGGTGATGTAGCTGCTTCTTCCTCTGATCAGGGTAGCAACCTGCGCTTTGGGTAGCTCTTGGAGGGGCGTTCGAGTTCATGCTCTTCGGCGGCAAGGACTTTCGTCCATTTGTCGGCTAGCAAGTCTTGATCAGCTCTAAGCTGCAGCTGTTTTTTCTTGAGGCTGCTCGCTGTGGCCATAAGGCTGCGTTTGAAGCACTCTTGTTCGACGGGATCCTCAGGCACGACAAATTCGTCATCGTCGAGGCTTGCCTCGTCTTCGGAGGGAGGCATGTAACTATCGTCCTTGACCTCTCTGTCTGCCGCTCTCTCATGAGGGATGGCTTCTCCATCCTCCTGTGCTAAGTTTTGCTGGAGGGGGAGCAGGTATTATCTCCGGTGCCGGAATCACCATTTTTGCTTTGGCGGGATTTAGAACGGCGCCGCTGACGCCGACGCTTGGGATGTTTCTTAGAGGTGTCATCCCTCGCTTTTCCATCTCCATCTCCATCTTTTGGAGTGTCCACCATATATATGTCATATGACGAGGTGGTCTTCCAGCGCCCTACAGGTGCTGGTTCCTGTTCGTCTCCTGCATCGTCGTCCATACCGTCGATGTCTTCGGAGTCGCAGTCGAGCATGCCGGTTAAATCATCGACAGTGGCTACAAAGTGGGTGGTGGGTGGGTTTTGAATTTCTTCATCATCCGCATCCCAACCTTGCTGACAGTAGTCTGGCCAGGGCTCTCCTGATAAAGAGAGGGACTTTAGTGAATTCAGAATATCGCCGAAGGGCGAGTGCTGAAAGATGTCCGCGGCGGTGAACTCCATAATCGGCGCCCAATCAGATCCAATCGGCAGGGGCGCGGGGGGCTCGGAGTCTAGAGGGGAGTCCGGCACCTTGGAGTCACAGGCTTCACAAGGGACAAAGCTGGTGTTCGGCTCGATCGCCGTAGAGATTTCAGCCTCCGAGGCGGCGTCCAACCACCCGTCCTCGATCGGCGCAATCGGCTCCGAACTAAGGGTCGGAGCTGATGCGGGCGCGGCCTCCAAGACACTATTCGGCGGCAGAGCTAAATCATGCCCTTCGTGACAGTGCGGCGCGCTCGGCTGTGGCTCGAATCCTTCGAAGATCAAGTCCCCGCGGATGTCAGCCGTGTAGTTCAGACTTCCGAATCTGACCTGATGCCCAGGGGCGTAGCTTTCAATCTACTCCAGATGGCCAAGCGAATTGGCCCGCAGTGCAAAGCCGCCAAATACGAAGATCTGTCCGGGGAGAAAAGTCTCACCCTGGACCGCATCGCTGCTGATGATCGGAGGAGCCATCGGGCCTAAAAGTGACGACACAGAGGAACTCTCAATGAAAGCACCAATGTCGGTGTCAAAACCGGCGGATCTCGGGTAGGGGGTCCTGAACTGTGCGTCTAGGCGGATGGTAACAGGAGACAAGGGACACGATGTTTTTACCCAGGTTCGGGCCCTCTCGATGGAGGTAAAACCCTACTCCTGCTTGATTAATATTGATGATATGGGTAGTACAAGAGTAGATCTACGACGAGATCAAGGAGGCTAAACCCTAGAGGCTAGACTATGGTATGATTGTTGTTTTTGCTGTGTCCTACGGACTAAAACCGTCCGGTTTATATAGACACCGGAGAGGGCTAGAGTTACGCAGAGTCGGTTAAAATGGTAGGAGATCTACATATCCGTATCGCCAAGCTTGCCATCCACGCCAAGGAAAGTCCCTTCCGGACACGGGACGAAGTCTTCAATCTTGTATCTTCATAGTCCAGGAGTCCGGTCGAAGGTATAGTCCGGCTATCCGAACACCCCCTAATCCAGGACTCCCTGACCGCCTTCATCACACCATTCCGAGCCTTCTGCTACCTGACCATCACGTTTGTCTTGAGGAATGCCGGCGCCATGTTTCAGCGTTGCATGCAGAAGTGCCTCCTCAAGCAACTAGGCAGAAACACCCACGTTTACGTGGACGAAGTGGTGGTGAAGACGGAGAAGCGCGGTGCTGAAGACTCCGGGTCCCCCGAGAAGAGCTCGGGGACTACCCTCTTTTATCTATATGATAAGTATTATGCCTATGATGTGTTATTTCATTATTCTGCCTGGCACCGGGTTCGACTAGTCAGCCCGGAGGCTCGTCGCCTTCTACTATGTGCCGCTTCCTGCAGTCGCACAAGTAGTGTGTTGGCACCTAAACCTTCTCCTGCCAAAAGCCGCAGTTCACATAGCGACTGTTCGGTGGGCAGGGGTTGAAGAAACGGTGCCCACACGAAAAATGGCTAAGGAAACAAAGTGCACACATAGTCTAAGCCAGCATCCCGCCTCTCCGACTGGCTGCTGAGCAGCCGGCCGGCCGACTTCTACCTACCTTGCCAACGCTCCAATCGGCTAAGTACTTGTCCTCCCGAAAGTAGCCAAGTACTTGACCCAGCCGCAGTCCGCAGAGCGGCTGTTTGGCTAGCAAGAGGGTAGCAAAGGGAGGGAGGCAAAGGAAAAAATCCAAGGAGCAGAAAGCAAGAAAAGTTAGAACTCGGCAAATAGACACAATTTGTGTCGAAGAATATTTACATATCAAAAGGCCCATTGGCCAGGATTCAACAGAGTTTGAAATACAGCCCGCAAGTGGAATTGTGCAAATTTAACAAAGTTTGTCGAGACTAATAAGCAGGAAAAATAAAGACGACGGCCCAAGGGGCAACAGAGGGGTCCGGCTGGACGGCAGAGTCGGTAGTGCCGGTTGGTGGAGCGGACGGCTGGTCGGTCTCCGCTTGGTCGCCTCCAGCAGCAGTCGGTGCGCTTGAGCGAGAATCGTTGCTTGAGGCGCGGTCAAGCTGAGGCTGGCTATTCGCTCCGACCTCTGGCGCGTCTTCTCCGCTTTCCACATGCTCCTTGTCCTCTCCCTCATCACTGGAGTCGATCACTTTGGCCGAGTTCTCGTCGTCCTCCGGGTTCAGCTCGAACCACTCCAATGGTGCGTCGGCGCCATTATCAACTAGCTCCGGGATGAAGACGCTTGTGTTGGTGTAGTCAGCGATCGCCGCCGCCCGTTTGACAAGATCACCCTCCACCGTCACCATCTCTTCCTGAGCCTCTAACCGAAATATGGTCAACTGAGCTAGATCTAGCCCAGGGTACCACGCCTTGACGAACTCCAGAGCCCGGCATGCTCCAGCCCGGGCCGATGAACCCTTCCAAGCCTCCAGACGGCCGGCCGCCACCTCCAACCAGTCGGCTGTCTGACTGGGAGTACGCGGAGCCGGCATGCCTGGCCAGGGGGCGGAGATCGCTTGGGCCCCGACACGTTGAAGACGACGCAGCATCCGATGAGCCGGCCGGAGGCGGTCCTGGATGCTGAGAAGCTTCTCACTAAGGGTCCGGGGAGCATCGGCAGCGATCTGCGCACCTTCCACCCTTCGCTCCTCGCGATAAGCCTCAATGGCCTGGTTTGTGGCAACAGAGTGGCCTGGGAAGAAGTCTGCTTGAGCGGAGAGCAAAGAAGCCAGAAGTCAGATGCCAACAGTCCGCCTGATCAGAGGTCAGCAGCTCCACGAAGAAAAAAGAAGAAGCTTACCTTCGACCATGTCTTCAATACTACCGAAGCCGGTAGTCAGTAGCGCCTCCTTGTCGACCCAGGCGGAGCGTTCGGTCTCGAACTCGGCGAGGAGGTTGGCCTCTTTCGCCTCCGCCTCCTTCTGGGGCATTTGGAGAAGCTTCGCCCGCTCCGCCAGTTGCGTGACCAGCCGGTCACGCTCTTCAGCCAGCTTGCTGCACTTTGCCTCCTTGGCACGTAGCGCGGTGTTGGCTTCGCGCAGCAGCTGCTGCAGGGAGGCATTGGCCTCTGCAAAATAAGAAGAAGAAAAAGACGTCAACAGTCAACAAGGAAGAAAAGTAGTTGCCGGGGAGATCCGGCCTGACTGCTCAGCAGTTGGCCCAAATCTCGGGGACTACAGCCCGCGGGTGCGCTATGGCGCCCCCGCAGAGAAAGAAGTTATCAACGGTCAACAAAAAAGAAAATGCAGTTGTCGGGGAGATCCGGCCCGACTACTCAGCAGTCGGCCCGAATCTCGGGGACTACAGCCCGCGGGTGCGCCAGCGCGCCCCCGCAGAGAAAGAAAACGAAGACTTACTCCGGCTCTTCGACAAGTTGGCGGTTTGCTTCTGCAGCTCCGGACGCCGGAGTTGAAGGTGGCTGATATGTCTCCGTTGTATCTACTTTCCCAAACACTTTTGCCCTTGTTTTGGACTCTAATTTGCATAATTTGAATGGAACTAACCCGGACTGACGCTGTTTTCAGCAGAATTGCCATGATGTTATTTATGTGCAGAAACAAAAGTTCTCGGAATGACCTAAAACTCCACGGAACGTCTAGTTGAAAATAATAAAAAAATCGTTGCAAAAGATGAAGACCAGGGGGCCCACACCCTGTCCATGAAGGTGGGGGGCGCGCCCCCCCTAGGGCGCGCCCCCCTACCTCGTGGGCCCCCCTGGAGCTCCTCCGACGCCAACTCCAACTCTATATATTTGCTTTCGGGGAGAAAAAAATCAGAGAGAAGAATTCATCGCGTTTTACGATACGGAGCCACCGCCAAGCCATAAACCTCTCGGGAGGGCTGATTTGGAGTCCGTTCGAGGCTCCGGAGAGGGGGATTCGTCACCGTCGTCATCATCAACCATCCTCCATCACCAATTTCATGATGCTCACCGCCGTGCATGAGTAATTCCATCGTAGGCTTGCTGGACAGTGATGGGTTGGATGAGATCTATCATGTAATCGAGTTAGTTTTGTTAGGGTTTGATCCCTAGTATCCACTATGTTCTGAGATTGATGTTGCTATGACTTTGCTATGCTTAATGCTTGTCACTAGGGCCCGAGTGCCATGATTTCAGATCTGAACCTATTATGTTTTCATGAATATATGTGTGTTCTTGATCCTATCTTGCAAGTCTATAGTCACCTACTATGTGTTATGATCCGGCAACCCCGAAGTGACAATAATCGGGACCACTCCCGGTGATGACCATAGTTTGAGGAGTTCATGTATTCACTATCTGCTAATGCTTTGTTCCGGTTCGCTATTAAAAGGAGGCCTTAATATCCCTTAGTTTCCATTAGGTCCCCGCTGCCATGGGAGGGTAGGACAAAAGATGTCATGCAAGTTCTTTTCCATAAGCACGTATGACTATATTCGGAATACATGCCTACATTACATTGATGAATTGGAGCTAGTTCTGTGTCACCCTATGTTATGATTGTTACATGAGGAACCGCATCCGGCATAATTATCCATCACCGATCCAATGCCTACGAGCTTTTCCTATATTGGTTCTCGCTTATTTACTTTCCAGTTGCTATTGTTACAATCACTACAAAATACCAAACATATTACTTTTGCTACCGTTACCTTTTATTACCGTTACGACTACTATCATATTACTTTAATACTAAATACTTTGCTGCAGATATTAAGTTATCCAGGTGTGGCTGAATTGACAACTCAGTTGCTAATACTTGAGAATATTCTTGGCTCCCCTTGTGTCGAATCAATAAATTTGGGTTGAATACTCTACCCTCGAAAACTGTTGCGATCCCCTATACTTGTGGGTTATCAAGACTATTTTCCGGTGCCGTTGCCGGGGAGCATAGCTGTATTCTTTGAGTCACTTGGGATTTATATCTGTTGATCACTATGAAGAACTTGAAAGATGCTAAGACAACAATGTATCCCTCAACTACGAGGGGAGGTAAGGAACTTCCATCTAGCTCTGCACTTGATTCACCTTCTGTTTTGAGTAAGCTTGCGACACCTAAACCTGCTTCTGCTATTCGTTCTGATATGTCGCATGTTATCGATGATGCCACTTCTGCTATGCATTATACTTATGATGAAACTACTTCTATGCTTGATACTACTGTGCCCCTTAGTGAGTTTCTTGATGAACAAATTGCTAGGGCTAGAGAGAAAGAAATTATTGAAACTGATTATATTGATGAAAGTGATGATGAAGATATGCTTGTTATTCCTGAGGGTTATATTTTTGATAAAGAAGCTTCTGCAGCTATTTTAGCTTGCAAAGATAACAATGAGCTTAGGAGGTTATTAGTTAAATGGAATAAGCAGTCTCTTAATGATAGAATGAGGCCTGACCCTGCTTTTGCTACTTCACCTATTTGTGTTGCCGATAAGGATTATGAATTCTCTATTGATCCTGATATAATTACTTTGGTTGAATCTGATCCTTTTCATGGCTATGAATCTGAAACTGTTGTGGCACATCTTAGTAAATTAAATGATATAGCCACCCTGTTCACTAATGATGAGAGATCTCGCTACTTTTATATCCTTAAAATATTTCCGTTCTCATTAAAGGGTGATGCTAAGATATGGTTTAATTCTCTTGACCCTGGTTGTGTGTGTAGTCCCCAGGATATGATTTATTACTTCTCAACTAAATATTTTCCTGCTCACAAGAAACAAGCTGCTTTGAGGGAAATATACAACTTTGTGCAAATTGAAGAAGAGAGTCTCCCACAAGCTTGGGGGAGGCTTCTCAAGTTACTTAATGCTTTGCCGATCATCCTCTTAAGAAAAATGAAATACTTGATATATTTTATAATGGACTAACCGATGCTTCTAGAGATTACCTGTATAGTTGTGCTGGTTCTGTTTTCAGGGAAAGAACACCGGATGAAGCTGAAATTATATTGAATAATATGTTGACAAATGAAAATAATTGGACACTTCCTGAGCCAATTCCTGAACCTATTCCTAAACCAACTACGAAGAAGAGAGATGTTCTATTTCTCAGTCCTGAAGATATGCAAGAGGCAAAGAAATCTATGAAAGAAAAAGGTATTAAAGATGAAGATGTTAAGAATTTACCTCCTATTGAAGAAATACATGGTCTTAATTTACCACATGTTGAAGAAACGTATGATATTAATCCATTACCTATTGAAGAACCTCGAGGTCTTGATAACCCGACACAGCTAGTGAAGGTAAATTCTCTCTATAAATATGATAGAGCTGAAATACCTCCTACTAAAATTGCTAGCCAATGCTTGGATGAGTTTGATAATTTTATTGTCAAACAAGAAAATTTTAATGCTTATTTTGGTAGGCAAGTGAAATACAATTCCGATATGATTAAACACTTGGGTGATTATATGGCTAATGTTAGAGGTGAACTTAAACTTATTACTAAATATGCTTCTATGGTTACTACTCAAGGAGAACAAGTACTTAAAGCTAAAAATGATTTGCTCAATGAAATGAATAGTAAGAAAAATGATTATGCTGTTAGAGTGGCTACTAGAACTGGTAGAATGACTCAGGAACCTTTGTATCCTGAATGCCACCCTAAGAGAATTAAGCAAGATTCTCAGAGAAATAATATTGATGTACCTAGTCCTTCTAAAAGGAAGAAAAAGAAAAATGATAGGACTTTGCAAACTTCCAGTGAACCTATTGCTGAACCACCTGAGAATCCAAATGATATATCTATGTCTGATGCTGAAACACAATCTGGTAATGAACATGAACCCAATGAAAATGTTAATGATGAGGTTCATAATGATACTCAACCTAGTAATGATAATGATGTAGAAATTGAACCTGCTGTTGATCTTGATAACCCACAATCAAAGAATCAACGTTATGATAAGAGAGATTTTGTTGCTAGGAAACATGGTAAAGAAAGAGAACCATGGGTTCAGAAACCCATGCCTTTTCCTCCCAAACCATCCAAGAAAAAGGATGATGAGGATTTTGAGCGCTTTGCTGAAATGATTAGACCTATCTTTTTGCGTATGCGATTGACTGATATGCTCAAAATGAATCCTTATGCTAAACATATGAAAGATATTGTCACTAATAAAAGAAAGATACCGGAAGCTAAAATTTCCACCATGCTTGCTAATTATACTTTTAAGGGTGGAATACCAAAGAAACTTGGAGATCCAGGAGTACCAACTATACCATGCTCCGTCAAAAGAAACTATGTTAAAACTGCCTTATGTGATCTTGGAGCCGGTGTTAGTGTTATGCCTCTCTCTTTATATCGTAGACTTGATTTGAATAAGTTGACACCTACTGAAATAACTTTGCAAATGGATGATAAATCAACTACTATACCTGTCGGTATTTGTGAGGATGTGCCTGTTGTGGTTGCAAACGTTACTATTTTAACAGACTTTGTTATTCTTGATATTCCCGAGGACGATAGTATGTCTATTATTCTTGGAAGACCTTTTTTGAATACTGCAGGGGCTGTTATTGATTGCAACAAAGGCAATGTCACTTTTCATGTTAATGGTAATGAGCACACGGTACACTTTCCGAGTAAACAACCTCAAGTTTATAGTATCAATTCTATTGGAAAAAATCCATCAATTATATTTGGAAGTTTTGAATTTCCTCTCCCTACTGTCAAGAAGAAATATGATATTCTTATTATAGGGGATGTGCATATCCCCGTTGAGGTAACATAGTGTTATTCGAAATTTCTCTGGTTCCATGCGATTCAGAATGAGTTTGGTAACAAGACCTGATCAACCTTGTTAGTGGATTCCTTTTGATGTGCATGAGATGGATGAAACTAGAAGGCACAACCTTCTGTACCCTCTTTATACTTTTGTTATTTAGTTGAAATAAAGTAAAAATAGTATTTTTTTGTCTGTTTTCTGGTTTATCTGTGCAATAGAAAAATACCCCGAAAATAAAAGTTCTCCAAATGCCCTGAAAATGAAATATGATTTTTTCTAGAATATTTGAGGATTTATGGAACTGAGAACACAGTAGGGGGTCAACCACCTGGACACGAGGGTGGAGGGCGCGCCCTACCCCCCAGGGCGCGCCCCCTGCCTCGTGGGCCCACGATGGCCCTCCTCCACTTATTGTTGCACCCATACAATTCTTCTTCCTCCCACAAACACCAACATCCAGCTCAAGCACGAGTTCTAGCTCACTTTTTTGTGATTTTCGACCTCCTTGCTCAAAGCACCCCTCACAAAACTGCTTGAGGGGATTGTTCCTTGGTATGTGACTCCTCCATTGGTCCAATTAGTTTTTTCTCTAGTGCTTTATTCATTGCAAATTTGTGCTTCCTAGGTGACCATGTTCTTGAGCTTGCATGTCAAATTTATATGGTTCCAAGTAGTTCTAGTGCATGATATAGGCTCTAGGCACTTGTAGGAGTAGTTGCTATCAATTTTATTGAGTTTGGTTCGCTTTTGTTTGAAGTTACTAAAAATTTCAGAATATTTCTGAAAATGATGAAGAGATTTTTGAGGGGCTCATCGAGCCGAAGCTCGAAGGAAAAGCAAAATGAAGAAGCACAGAGGCCCAAATTTAATTTGCCTCGTACCGCGGAGGTCCGGCCATGTGAATGGCCTTCAGATGATTTCTTGAGAGCAGTCAGGATTTATGATGATTTCTATTCATTGGCTGAGAATGCTGGCCTCACCGACTTCCCCCGCGACCAACGTCATCAGTATCTGTTACTCACTAATACTTTTGTGCAAAACTTCTACTATTTTCCTAAGAAATCACCTCCTTTAGTAGAGTTTCATTTATATGATGTTGTTAAGAAGATGCCATTAGCTGAATTTTGCGAGGTCTGCAAAATACCCTTTGAGGGTACTTTAGATGAACCACACCGTAAAGATGTGGAAGAATTTATTAACACCATCACTGTGGGAGAAACCGGGAAGGTTTCCGATGCAAGAATCACTAGCATACATTTTCCTGTTTTACACTACTTTTCCATATTTGCTAGTGGTTGCTTGATTGGTCGTGGAAACTGTGGAAACCTTAGTGTTCCTGATATTATCATTTTGTTCCATGGTTTATTCCGCGATAACACTGTTAGTATGGGCGGAATTATTGCTAAACGGTTAAGTATGAACCGTACTAAGGGCCCTATCTTTGGATGTATTTATGCTTCACGCCTAGCTGCACATTTTAACATACCTATTAGGCTCTATGATAAAGAAGAAAAATTGATGCCGAGTGCTTATTTGGATTATAAGAGTATGCTAGCGCATGACTTTATTGTTAAGAGTAGGGAAGGGGAGCTTAAATACAAATTGTTTTTTCATAAACATCATCCTGAGACTATTACCTCGCCTGCTCCTTCCTTGTTTAATCTGTCTGAATGTCCGTATCTCATTCCGTGGGCTGCCATTCAAGCCTACCAGAATCCTACACTAGCCCCGGAGCCGGAACCACAATTTGAGCCTTCACGACAGTCTGATTACTTTTGGGATCCGGAGGTGGCTGGCAGCCAGTGGCAGTCAGAGTCCTCTTCATCACAGTACAACCCCAGCTACAACTATGGATATCCGCCAGGCCATCCTTGGCAATAAACCAACTTAAGACAAATGCCTAAGCTCGGGGGATTACGTATTTCCCACCGACATTACATTTATGTTCACACACTCATTGCTAGATGACGGTGCTCATACTTTTTCACTGTGATATCCATGCTAGTTTATTTTATTTTTCTTGCTTTCTTCTTGTGTGTTTGTTAAACCTTAATAAAACCAAAAAATTAGTAATAGCTTTTAGTTAGTTTACTTTTCTTGCTGTAGTAGTAATAATTAAAAAGAAAACCCAAAAATATATCCCGTTCTTCTTTTGCTTGTTGGGAGCTTTCCCGTGTAAATAGTTTTTTTTCTTTTCCTTGGGGGTCGATAGGAGAAGACCATAATTAAATTGTTGAAGTGGCTCTTTTATGCATTATTGTTGATTTAACCAAGAGCCCATATTGCCTTGTCTTCTCCTGTTTATTGAATGCTCGCAGATTCCAGCTTAGTCCAATGCACGTGCACTCTTATTATTATTCACATCGTTCGGTCGTGCAAGTGAAAGGCAATTATGATGATTTATGATGGACTGACTGAGATGAGAAAAGCTGGTATGAACTCGACCTCTCTTATTTTTGTAAATATGATGAGTTCATCGTTCCTGATTCAGCCTATTATGAATAAACATGTTTGCAATGACAATTAGAGATCATAGTTGCTTATGCCATGCTTGATTATCTATGAGTTATAATGGTTTACCTTGCGTGCCAACATGCTATTAAAATGGTTGTGATGTGGTATGGTGGGGTGGTATCCTCCTTTGAATGATTCAAGTGACTTGACTTGGCACATGTTCACACATGTAGTTGAAGCAAATCAACATAGCCTTCACGATATTTATGTTCATGGTGGATTATATCCTACTCATGCTTGCATCCAATGTTTATTAATTTTAATGCATGTTCATGACTGTTGTCGCTCTCTAGTTGGTCGCTTCCCAGTCTTTTGCTAGCCTTCTCTTGTACTAAGCGGGAATACTGCTTGTGCATCCAATCCCTTAAACCCTAAAGTTATTCCATATGGGTCCACTATACCTTCCTATATGCGGTATCTACCTGCCGTTCCAAGTAAATTTGTACGTGCCAAACTCTAAACCTTCAAATAAACATTCTGTTTTTATGCTCGAATAGCTCATGTATCAACTAGGGATGCCCTTATCTTCCATGTTAGGCGGGTTATTCTCAAGAGGAGTGGACTCCTCTCCTCACTCACGAGAAAATGGCTGGTCACTGGGATGCCCAGTCCCATGCTTTATGCAAACTAAATCAAATTAATTGCAAAAAAAACTCCCCCGGGACTCTTGTTGGTTGGAGGCACTCGTTGTTTCGAGCAAGCCATGGATTGATGCTTGTTGGTGGAGGGGCAGTATAAACTTTACCATTCCATTTGGGAACCGCCTATAATGTGTGTAGCATGGAAGATATCACCATCTCTTAGTTGTTATGTTAACAATGAAAGCATGCCGCTCATAATATTATTTATCTCTATTTCAAAACCGAGCTCTGGCACCTCTACAAATCCCTGCTTCCCTCTGCGAAGGGCCTATCTATTTACTTTTATGTTGAGTCATCACCCTCTTATTAAAAGCACTAGCTGGAGAGCATAGCTGTCATTTGCATTCTTTACTATTAATTTATATTGGGTATGACTATGATTGGATCTGTTTTACCATGAATTACAATGTCTAGTCAGTCCTTGATCTTTAAAGGTGCTCTGCATTTATGTTTTGCGGTCTCAGAAAGGGCTAGGGAGATACCATCTTGTTATATCATATTATGATTGTTTTGAGAAAGTGTTGTCATCTGAGATTTATTATTATGGCTCGCTAGTTGATTATGCTATTGATATGAGTAAACATGAGACCTAGGAGTTATTGCAAATGTGGTTAGTTATAATTGTGGGGGAACGTAGTAATTTCAAAAAATTTCCTACGCACACGCAAGATCATGGTGATGCATAGAAACGAGAGGGGAGAGTGTTGTCTACGTACCCTCATAGACCGAAGCGGAAGCGTTGACGCAACGTAGAGGAAGTAGTCGTACGTCTTCCCGATCCGACCGATCCAAGTACCGTTACTCCGGGACCTCCGAGTTCTTGGCACACGTTCAGCTCGATGACGATCCCCGGGCTCCGATCCAGCAAAGCTTCGGGGAGGAGTTCCGTCAGCACGACGGCGTGGTGACGATCTTGATGTACTACCGGCGCAGGGCTTCGCCTAAGCACTGCAACGATATGACCGAGGTGGAATATGGTGGAGGGGGGCACCACACACGGCTAAGGAACGATCACGAAGATCAACTTGTGTGTCTATGGGGTGCCCCCTGCCCCTGTATATAAAGGATGGAGGAGGAGGAGGCCGGCCAAGGCAAAGGTGCGGCCAGGATATGGAGTCCTACTAGGACTCCAAGTCCTAGTAGGAGTCCACCAAAAGGGGAGGAAGGGAGAAGGAATAGGAGGAGAAGGAGAGGTGGCCGGCCCCCTTTTCCCTAGTCCAATTCGGACTAGAGGGGAGGGGGGCGCAGCAGCCTTTTTCCTCTTCCCACTAAAGCCCATCAAGGCCCATTACTTCTCCCGTAATCCCGCAACTCCCCGATACTCCCGAAAATACCCGAATCACTCAGAACCTTTCCGATGTCTGAATATAGTCGTCCAATATATCGATCTTTACATCTCGACCATCTCGAGACTCCTCGTCATGTCCCCGATCTCATCCGGGACTCCGAACTCCTTCGGTACATCAAAACTCATAAACTCATAATATAACTGTCATCGAAACCTTAAGCGTGCGGACCCTACGGTTCGAGAACAATGTAGACATGACCGAGACACATCTCCGGTCAATAACCAATAGCGGGACCTGGATGCCCATATTGGCTCCTACATATTCTACGAAGATCTTTATCGGTCAGACCGCATAACAACATACGTTGTTCCCTTTGTCATCGGTATGTTTACTTGCCCGAGATTCGATCGTCAGTATCCAATACTTAGTTCAATCTCGTTACCGGCAAGTCTCTTTACTCGTTCCATTAAGGATTGCAGTTTTGTTATCCATTTGCCAGATTTCAGAAAATGCGGCAATTGCTAACATGATTCGGACAGACTTAAGCATAGATACGAGTGAGAAACTCTCATCATAGTCAACACCTTGAACTTGTCGAAAACCTTTTGTGACAATTCTAGCTTTGTAGATAGTAACACTACTATCAGCGTCCGTCTTTCTCTTGAAGATCCATTTATTCTTAATTCCTTGCCGAACATCGGGCAAGTCAATCAAAGTCCAAACTTTGTTCTCATACATGGATCATATCTCAGATTTCATGGCCTCAAACCATTTCGCGGAATTTGGGCTCACCATCGCTTCTTCATAGTTCGCAAGTTCGTCATGGTCTAGTAACATAACTTCCAGAACAGGATTACCGTACCACTCTGGTGCGGATCTCACTCTGGTTTACCCATGAGATTCGGTAGTTACTTGATCTGAAGTTACATGATCATCATCATTAGCTTCCTCACTAATTGGTGTAGTAGTCACAAGAACAGATTTCTGTGATGAACTACTTTCCAATAAGGGAGAAGGTACAATTACCTTATCAAGTTTTCTTCTTTCCTCCCACTCACTTCTTTCGAGAGAAACTCCTTCTCTAGAAAGGATCCATTATAAGCAACGAATGTCTTGCCTTAGGATCTGTGATAGAAGGTGTACCCAACAGTCTCCGTTGGGTATCCTATGAAGACATAGTTCTCCGATTTGGGTTTGAGCTTATCAGGATGAAACTTTTTCATATAAGCATCATAATCCAAACTTTAAGAAACGACAACTTTGGTTTCTTGCTAAACCATAGTTCAGATTGTGTCGTCTCAACTGACTTAGATGGTGCTCTTTTAAACGTGAATGCAGCTGTCTCTAATGCATGATCCCAAAACAATATTGGTAAATTGGTAAGAAACATCATAGATTGTACTATATCCAATAAAGTACGGTTATGATGTTCGGACACACCATTATGTTGTGGTGTTCCAGGTGGCATGAGTTTGTGAAACTATTCCACATTGCTTTAACTGAAGACCAAACTCGTAACTCAAATACTCTTCTCCACGATTAGATCGTAGAAACTTTATTTTCTTGTTACGATGATTTTCTACTTCACTCTAAAATATTATGAACTTTTCAAATGTTTCAGACTTCTTACTTCATTAAGCAGATATACCCATATCTGCTCAAATCATCTGTGAAGGTTAGAAAATAATGATACTTGCCGCAAGCCTTAATATTCATTGGACCACATACATCAGTATGTATGATTTCCAACAAATCTGTTGCTTGCTTCATTGTTCCGGAGAACGGCGTTTTAGTCATCTTGCCCAAGAGGCATGGTTCGCAAGGATCAAGTGATTCATAATCAAGTGATTCTAAAATCCCATCAGCATGGAGTTTCTTCTTGCGCTTTACACCAATATGACTTAAACGGCAGTGCCACAGATAAGTTGCACTATCATTATTAACTTTGCATCTTTTTGGCTTCAATATTATGAATATGTGTATCACTACGATCGAGATCCAACAAACCATTTTGTTGGTGTGTATGACCATAGAAGGTTTTATTCATGTAAACAGAACAACAATTTATTCTCTTACTTAAATGAATAACCGTATTGCAATAAACATGATCAAATCATATTCATGCTCAACACCAAATAACACTTATTTAGGTTCCACACTAATCCCGAAAGTATAGGGAGTGTACGATGCTGATCATATCAATCTTGGAACCACTTCCAACACACATCGTCACTTCAGCCTCAACTAGTCTCTGTTTATTCTGCAAATCCCGTTTCGAGTTACTAATCTTAGCAACTGAACTAGTATCAAATACTGAGGGGTTGCTATAAACACTAGTAAAGTCCACATCAATAACATGTATAAAATATACTTATGTTCACTTTGCCATCCTTCTTATCCGCCAATCACTTGGGGTAATTCCGCTTCCAGTGACCAGTCCCTTTGCAGTAGAAGCACTTAGTCTCAGGCTTAGGACCAGACTTGGGCTTCTTCACTTGAGCAGCAACTTGCTTGCCGTTCTTCTTGAAGTTCCCTTCTGTCCCTTTGCCCTTTTCTTGAAACTAGTGGTCTTGTTAACCATCAACACTTGATGTTTTTCTTGATTTCTACCTTCGTCGATTTCAGCATCACGAAGAGCTTGGGAATTACTTTCGTCATCCCTTGCATATTATAGTTCATCACAAAGTTCTACTAACTTGGTGATGGTGACTAGAGAATTCTGTCAATCACTATTTTATCTGGAAGATTAACTCCCACTTGATTCAAGCGATTGTAGTACTCAGACTATCTGAGCACATGCTCACTAGTTGAGCGATTCTCCTCCATCTTTTAGCTATAGAACTTGTTGGAGACTTCATATCTCTCAACTCGGGTATTTGCTTGAAATATTAACTTCAACTCCTGGAACATCTCGTATGGTCCATGACGTTCAAAACGTCTTTGAAGTCCCGATTCTAAGCCGTTAAGCATGGTGCACTAAACTATTAAGTAGTCATCATATTGAGCTTAGCAAAACGTTCATAACGTCTGCATCTGCTCCTGCAAAAGGTCCGTCACCTAGCGGTGCATCAAGGACATAATTCTTCTGTGCAGCAATGAGGATAAACCTCAGATTACGGATCCAATCCGCATCATTGCTACTAACATTTTTCAACACAATTTTCTCTAGGAACATATCAAAATAAACACAGGGAAGCAACAATGCGAGCTATCGATCTACAACATAGATATGCTAATACTACCAGGACTAAGTTCATGATAAATTAAAGTTCAATTAATCATATTACTTAAGAACTCCCACTCAGATAGACATCCCTCTACTCTTCTAAGTGATCACGTGATCGAAATCAACTAAACCATATCCGATCATCACGTGAGATGGAGTAGTTTCAATGGTGAACATCATTATGTTGATCATATCTACTATATGATTCACGCTCGACCTTTCGGTCTCCGTGTTCCGAGGTCATATCTTATATGCATAGCTCGTCAAGTATAACCTGAGTATTCCGCGTGTGCAACTGTTTTGCACCCGTTGTATTTGAACGTAGAGCCTATCACACCCGATCATCACATGGTGTCTCAGCACGAAGAACTTTTGCAACGGTGCATACTCAGGGAGAACACTTCTTGATAATTTAGTGAGAGATCATCTTATAATGCTACCGTCAATCAAAGCAAGATAAGATGCATAAAAAGATAAACATCACATGCAATCAATATAAGTGATATGATATGGTCATCATCATCTTGTGCTTGTGATCTCCATCTCTGAAGCACCGTCATGATCACCAACGTCACCGGCGCGACACCTTGATCTCCATCGTAGCATCGTTGTCGTCTCGCCAATCTTATGCTTCCACGACTATCACTACCGCTTAGTAATAAAGTAAAGCATTACATCGCAATTGCATTGCATACAATAAAGCGACAACCATATGGCTCCTGCCAGTTGCCGATAACTCGGTTACAAAACATGATCTCATGTCTTGACCATATCACATCACAACATGCCGTGCAAAAACAAGTTAGACGTCTTCTACTTTGTTGTTGCAAGTTTTACGTGGCTGCTACGGGCTTAAGCAAGAACTCATCTTACCTACGCATCAAAACCACAACGATAGTTTGTCAAATAGACTCCGTTTTAACCTTCTCAAGGACCGGGCGTAGCCACACTCGGTTCAACTAAAGTTGGAGAGACAGTCTTCCGCAAGCCATCTATGTGCAAAGCACGTCGAGGGAACCGGTCTCGCGTAAGAGTACGCGTAAGGTTGGTCCGGATCGTCTAGTCCAACAATACCGCTGAACCAAAGTATGACATGCTGGTAGACAGTATGACTTGTATCGTCCACAACTCACTTGTGTTCTACTCGTGCAAATAACATCAAACCATAAAAACCTAGGCTCGGATGCCACTGTTGGGGAACGTAGTAATTTCAAAAAAATTCCTACGCACACGCAATATCATGGTGATGCATAGCAACGAGAGGGGAGAGTGTTGTCTACGTACCCTCGTAGACCGAAGCGGAAGCGTTGACGCAACATAGAGGAAGTAGTCGTACGTCTTCCCGATCCGACCGATCCAAGTACCGTTACTCCGGCACCTCCGAGTTCTTGGCACACGTTCAGCTCGATGACGATCCCCGGGCTCCGATCCAGCAAAGCTTCGGGGAGGAGTTCCGTCAGCACGACGGCGTGGTGACGATCTTGATGTACTACCGGCGCAGGGCTTCGCCTAAGCACTGCAACGATATGACCGAGGTGGAATATGGTGGAGGGGGGCACCGCACACGGCTAAGGAACGATCACGAAGATCAACTTGTGTGTCTATGGGGTGCCCCCTGCCCCTGTATATAAAGGATGGAGGAGGAGGAGGCCGGCCAAGGCAAAGGTGCGGCCAGGATATGGAGTCCTACTAGGACTCCAAGTCCTAGTAGGAGTCCACCAAAAGGGGAGGAAGGGAGAAGGAATAGGAGGAGAAGGAGAGGTGGCCGGCCCCCTTTTCCCTAGTCCAATTCGGACTAGAGGGGAGGGGGGCGCAGCAGCCTTTTTCCTCTTCCCACTAAAGCCCATCAAGGCCCATTACTTCTCCCGTAATCCCGTAACTCCCCGATACTCCCGAAAATACCCGAATCACTCAGAACCTTTCCGATGTCCGAATATAGTCATCCAATATATCGATCTTTACGTCTCGACCATTTCGAGACTCCTCGTCATGTCCCCGATCTCATCCGGGACTCCTAACTCCTTCGGTACATCAAAACTCATAAACTCATAATATAACTGTCATCGAAACCTTAAGCGTGCGGACCCTACGGTTCGAGAACAATGTAGACATGACCGAGACACATCTCCGGTCAATAACCAATAGCGGGACCTGGATGCCCATATTGGCTCCTACATATTCTACGAAGATCTTTATCGGTCAGACCGCATAACAACATACGTTGTTCCCTTTGTCATCGGTATGTTTACTTGCCCGAGATTCGATCGTCAGTATCCAATACTTAGTTCAATCTCGTTACCGGCAAGTCTCTTTACTCGTTCCGTAATACATCATCCCGCAACTAATTCATTAGTTGCAATGCTTGCAAGGCTTAAGTGATGTGCATTGCCGAGAGGGCCTAGACATACCTCTCCGACGATCGGAGTGACAAATCCTAATCTCGAAATACGCCAACCCAACATCTACCATTGGAGAGACCTGTAATACTCCTTTATAATCACCCAGTTACGTTGTGACGTTTGGTAGTACCCAAAGTGTTCCTCCGGCAAACGGGAGTTGCATAATCTCATAGTCATAGGAACATGTATAAGTCATGGATAAAGCAATAGCAACATACTAAACGATCGGGTGCTAAGCTAATATAATGGGTCATGTCAATCAGATCATTCAACTAATGATGTGACCTCGTTAATCAAATAACAACTCGTTGTTCATGGTTAGGAAACATAACCATCTTTGATTAACGAGCTAGTCTAGTAGAGGCATACTAGTGACACTCTGTTTGTCTATGTATTCGCACATGTATTATGTTTCCGGTTAATACAATTCTAGCATGAATAATAAACCTTTATCATGATATAAGGAAATAAATAATAACTTTATTATTGCCTCTAGGGCATATTTCCTTCAATAATCTTTGCTGAAAACTTGAATGCTGGCTTTACATATCTACAACAACAAGAGCAAATAGAGTTTGTAAAAGTTTTTCTTTATCACTTTCAGTTTATCAACTGATTTGGTTGAGGACAAGCAATGGTTTAAGCTTGGGGGAGTTGATACGTCTCCCTCGTATCAACTTTTCCAAACACGTTTGCCCTTGTTTTGGACTCTAATTTGCATAATTTGAATGGAACTAACCCGGACTGACGCTGTTTTCAGCAGAATTGCCATGATGTTATTTATGTGCAGAAACAAAACTTCTCAGAATGACCTGAAACTCCACGGAACGTCTAGTTGAAAATAATAAAAAATCGTTGCAAAAGATGAAGACCAGGGGGCCCACACCCTATCCACGAGGGTGGGGGTAGCCCCCCTAGGGCGCGCCCCCTACCTCGTGGGCCCCCTGGAGCTCCTCCGACGCCAACTCCAACTCTATATATTTGCTTTCGGGGAGAAAAAAATTAGAGAGAAGAATTCATCTTGTTTTACGATACGGATCCGCCGCCAAGCCCTAAAACCTCTCGGGAGGGCTGATCTGGAGTCCGTTCGGGGCTCCGGAGAGGGGACTCGTCGCCGTCGTCATCATCAACCAACCTCCATCACCAATTTCATGATGCTCACCGCCGTGCGTGAGTAATTCCATCGTAGGCTTGCTGGACGGTGATGGGTTGGATGAGATCTATAATGTAATCGAGTTAGTTTTGTTAGGGTTTGATCCCTAGTATCCACTATGTTATGAGATTAATGTTGATATGACTTTGCTATGCTTAATGCTTGTCACTAGGGCCCGAGTGCCATGATTTCAGATCTGAACCTATTATGTTTTCATGAATATATGTGTGTTCTTGATCCTATCTTGCAAGTCTATAGTCACCTACTATGTTTTATGATCCGGCAACCCCGAAGTGACAATAATCGGGACCACTCCCGGTGATGACCATAGTTTGAGGAGTTCATGTATTCACTATGTGCTAATGCTTTGTTACGGTTCTCTATTAAAAGGAGGCCTTAATATCCCTTAGTTTCCATTAGGACCCCGCTGCCACGGGAGGGTAGGACAAAAGATGTCATGCAAGTTCTTTTCCATAAGCACGTCTGACTATATTCAGAATACATGCCTACATTACATTGATGAATTGGAGCTAGTTCTGTGTCACCCTATGTTATGATTGTTACATGATGAACCGCATCCGGCATAATTATCCATCACCGATCCAATGCCTACGAGCTTTTCCTATATTGGTTCTCGCTTATTTACTTTCCAGTTGCTATTGTTACAATCACTACAAAATACCAAAAGTATTACTTTTGCGACAATTACCTTTATTACCGTTACCACTACTATCATATTACTTTAATACTAAATACTTTGCTGCAGATATTAAGTTATCCAGGTGTGGCTGAATTGACAACTCAGTTGCTAATACTTGAGAATATTCTTTGGCTCCCCTTGTGTCGAATCAATAAATTTGGGTTGAATACTCTACCCTCGAAAACTGTTGCGATCCCCTATACTTGTCGGTTATCAGTGGCAGTGCGAAGGTTATGATAATCCTGCAAAGGGATATCTGACGAAGTTAGCACTCGGAGCTTGCAAATTAAAGTTCCGATCCGCCTGCTCAGCAGCCGGCCCGAAACTCGGGGAGTACACCCAGTGGGTGCGCTAGCGTGCCCCCATTGAGAAATAAAAGGACCAAGGACAAAGAAGTGAGAAACACACCCGAATGGCCGCTCGCGAGTCGAGGAACGCCTCGTTGCACCACTTGAGAGCGGCAGCTTCAGCCCGGAGCTTGGCCTGGATGTCAAGGGCCGCCTGGTTCAAGGCTCCCGTCCCGCCTCCACGCACCCAGCCAGAGGACGCAGCGCTGGTCTCCTCGGTGTCTGGGATCGACGAGGTCGCGCGCCGGTTTCCAGCGGTCGTGGCGCTGAGACCGCCTTCATGAGGCGACGACGCACGGGTGTATGGGCCTCAGGAGTCGGGCCCGTCACCACCTCGTTCCGGCTGGTGGCGCCGGCGGGGCGGCCGACTGCTTATCTTGTGCCCCGCCAGATGGCGGTGGTGGAGGCACGACCACGTCCGGCATGATGACATCACCGCCTTCCCTCTCCATGGTCGGGCGCTCGTCGCCGGATCCCCCAGTCGATGGCACGAACTCTGACGGAGGCGGCACAGAGTTCACGGGAGCGCCGAGCAGCGGCTCCTGGTGGCACACGGCTTCTGCGAACCGTTCCTTCGCCACGGCATCAGCGTCAGCCTCCACCAGCTTCTTCAGCGTGGCGGCCTCCGCCTTGTCAGCCTCCGCCTTCTCCAGGCGGGCGGCTTCCTGCTCCTCGCATGCCTCCCGCGTGTTTTGCTCCTGGGCCTCCTGGAGGTCGGCGGCCGGATCGATTCGCCGGGTGGTGGTGGAGGTCTCTGCCGACCTAATGACAGAGGCGGCGGTCGACTTCTCGAGGGAGAGCCGGGCCCTGAAGCCAAGAAAGTGAAGCAAAAAAGTTTAGGCTGGATTGATAAGCCACAAGTATATAGGGGATAATTGTAGCCTCTTTCGATAAGTAAGCATGTCAAACCCAACGAGGAGCTAAAGGTAGAACAAATATTCTCTCAAGTCCTATCTGCCACTAATACGACTCTACGCACGCTTGACGTTCGCTTTACCTAGAACAAGTATGAAACTAGAAGTACTTTGTAGGTGTTGTTGGATAGGTTTGCAAGATAATAAAGAACACATAAATAAAAAGTAGGGGCTGTTTAGATAAAGATGCAATAAAGTAAATATACCAAGTGTGGAAAAGTGGTGGTAGGAGTTGTGAAATTGTCCCTAAGAAATTGACTACGCTACTAGACTGGTAATCACTATTGCAATTCTATTTGAGGGAGAGGCATAAGCTAACATACTTTATCTTCTTGGATCATATGCACTTATGATTGGAAGTCTAGCAAGAATCCGCAACTACTAAATATCATTAAGGTAAAACCCAACCATAGCATTAAAGTATCAAGTCCCCTTTATCCCATACGCAAACAACCTACTTACTCGGGTTTGTGCTTCTGTCACTCACGCCAACCACCATAAGCAAATCATAAACATATGGCAAACCCTACAACAGGAATCTCTCACGCTTACGCGACACAGAGGGCACAATAGGACAGCACCAATAATAAAACATGCAACTCAAACCAATCATAGCAATTCATCAATCACTGATAGGACAACAAAAATCTACTCAGACATCATAGGATGGCAACACATCATTGCATAATAATATGAAGCATAAAGCACCATGTTCAAGTAGAGGGTACATCGGGTTGCGGGAGAGTGGACTGTTGAATATAGATGGGGGAAGGTGATGGATATGTTGGTGAAGATGGCGGGGGTGTTGATGAAGATCGCAGTGATGATGATGGCCCCCGGCAGCGTTCCGGAGCCACCAGAAGCAAGGGGGAGGGCCCCCCTTATTCTTCTTCTTCCTTGACCTCCTCCCTAGATGGGAGAAGGGTTTCCCCTCTGGTCCTTGGCTCCCATGGCGTGGGAGGGGCGAGAGCCCCTCCGAGATTGGATCTCTCTCTCTCTCTCTCTCTCTCTCTCTCTCTCTCTCTCTCTCTCTCTGTTTCTGCGTTCCCAGATTCTTCCCCTTCACCATTTCTTTTATATCCGGAGATCCATAACTCCGATTGGGGTGAATCTTTCGCCCAAATGTTTCTCATAAAATTAGCTTTCTTGTGGCAAAAGGAGAGCGACAAATGCCTTACCGGGTGCCCAGGCCCTGGTGCGTGCCCCCCTGTCTCGTGGCCCCCTCGGGCACCGTCTCGCGTTGATTCTTCCTCCCAAAATCACAAATTTTCCAAAATAATTCTCCGTCCGTTTTTATCCCGTTTGGACTCCGTTTGATATTGGGTTTATGCGAAACATAAAACATGCAACAAACAGGAACTATCACTGGGCACTGGATCAATATGTTAGTCCCAAAAATAGTATAAAAAGTTGCCAAAAGTATATATGAAAGTTGAATAATATTGGCATGGAACAATCAAAAATTATAAATACGACGGAGACGTATCAGCATCCCCAAGCTTAATCCCTGCTCGTCCTTGAGTAGGTAAATGATAAAAATATAATTTTTGATGTGGAATGCTACCTAGCATAATCTTGATCATATGTCTAATCATGGCATGAATATTAAGACATGAGTGATTCAAAGCAATAGTCTATCATGTGACATAAGAACAATAATACTTCGAGCGTACTCATAAAGCAATCATGTCTTTTCAAAACAACAAGGACAAAGCAAGCTTATCCCTACAAAATCATATAGTTCGGCCGATCATGCTTCATTTTCGTCACACAAAATGCTCCCATCATGAACAACTCCGATGACAAGCCGAGCAATTGGTTCATACCCTTTAACGCGCTTCAGCTTTTTCAACCCTCACGCAATACATGAGCGCAAGCCATGGATATAGCACTATAGGTGGAATAGAATATGATGGTGGAGGTTTCTGTGGAGAAGACAAAAAGCGAGAAAGTCTCACATCGACGCGGCTAATCAACGGGCTATCGAGATGCCCATCAATTGATGTCAATGCGAGGAGTAGGGATTGCCATGCAACGGATGCACTAAGATCTATAAGTGTATCAAAGCTCAAACTGAAACTAAGTGGGTGTGCATCCAACTTGCTTGCTCATGAAGACCTAGGGAATTTGAGGAAGCCCATCGTTGGAATATACAGGCCAAGTTCTATAATGAAAATTCCCACTAGTATATGAAAGTGACAACATAAGAGACTCTCTATATGAAGAACATGGTGCTACTCTGAAGCACAAGTGTGGTAAAAGGATAGTAACATTGCCCCTTTTCTTTTTTTGGCGGGCTTCTTTGGCCCCCTTTTTTTATTTAGGCTTCTTTGGCCTCTCTCTTTTTATTTTTTTATTTTTTTATTTTTATGGGGCAATGCTCTATAATGATGATCATCACACTTTATTTACTTACAACTAAATATTACAACTCGATACTAGAACAAAGATATGACTCTGTATGAATGCCTCCGGTGGTGTACCGGGATACGCAATGATCTAGCGTAGGAATGACATCGAAAAATCGTCAAGCCATGAAAACATCATGCTAGCTATCTTACGATCATGCAAGGCAATATGAAAATGAATGCTCAAGTCATGTATATGATGATGATGGAAGTTGCATGGCAATATATCTCGGAATGTCGATGGAAATTCCATGATAGGTAGGTATGGTGGCTATTTTGAGGAAGATATAAGGAGGCTTATGTGTGATAGAGTGTATCGTATCACGGGGTTTGGATGCACCGGGGAAGTTTGCACCAACTCTCAAGGTGAGAAAGGGCAATGCACGGTACCGTAGAGGCTAGCAATGATGGAAAGGTAAAAGTGCGTATAATCCATGGACTCACATTAGTCACAAAGAACTCATATACTTATTGCAAAAGTTTATTAGCCCTCGAAGCAAAGTACTACTACGCACGCCCCTAGGGGGATAGATTGGTAGGAATAGACCATTTCTCGTCCCCGACCGCCACTCATAAGGAAGACAATCAAAGAAACACCCCATGCTTCAAATTTGTCACACAACGGTTACCATACGTGCATGCTACGGGACTTGCAAACCTCAACACAAGTGTCTCTACAATCCACAACCACCCACTAGCATGACTCTAATATCACCACCTTCAGTACAAAAAAAAGACACATCCGTGACATTTTGGGCCGAACGAAATTTTTTCTGTCATACATATGACACTTCTATGACGATAATTGTGACAAGACCCGGTATCATCATATATGTGGTGGGCTCCTACTTCTATGACAAAAAATCATGACAGAAAATGGACTTTTCGTCCTAGGCGGGCCGGAGACGTAGCTGCATGACATTCTGTCGGTGTACAAAAGGGGGGGTACACTTTTTGTACCCCTATAACTGTGCACGGGCGGTCAGAGCCACGGGCACGGCCACACCGAGCACGGCAAGGGAGGTGAGCCAAGGTAAGGCCGGAGCTCAAGAGAAGCAGAACGACACCAAGACCAAGACCACAAAGAGCAAAGGGGACAAAGCGGACTCCCCCGGCAAGATCCTTGCCGGGGGGGGGGGGAGTTCTAGAAAACCCGGCAAGACCCTTGCCATGGCAGCTCGCCCCACACCTACGGAGCGAGTCACCCTTGAGTCCACTGCCCCCATGGGCAAGGATTCGGGAGACATCCCCATGGTGGCATGTAGATCTTTGTGAATACACTCAAGATCAGATACACACCTTTAGAAGATGATGATCCTTGGCGGGATCCCAGCCAAGGAGGACCACAAGGCCCCTGGCAAGAGCCTTGCCGGGGATGACAGCAGGTGCCACGGCAAGACCCTTGCCGGGGCCACGGCAAGGCCCTTGCCATGTACCCCCATGGGGCCACCATCAGGCTCACGCCAATCAAGCCTCCACCGCCGTTCGCATGCAGCTGCCGACCCAACCAGCTGGGCAGGCACCTGTGTGGCGGCAAGCAGATCTTCGTGGAGGCCCATCACTGCGCCACCTCAGCTGCCTGCCTGCCTACATGGCACCGCGGGCACCGCTGGCCAGGGCGCGTGTTGACGCAAGAGGGAGCGGCGACGGACGAGACAGGGCTCTCCCCCGTCCCCGATAAAGCAAAGACACCTGAGCAAGATGCATTAAATGCGCCTTGTCAAGTAATGCGAGGGATAACCTCGCATCACTGTATCCTTTCCACCTCCTGTGTGCCACTGTGGCAACCCCCTTTCCCTATAAAAGGAGGCCCAAGGCGACCAGGAAGAGGATTCGGCCTTTTGGAGCTGCTCACGCCCCATAGCTAGCTCAAGAACACAGATATACAATCCACCAAAGCAGGAGTAGGGTTTTACGCATCCTTGCTGCCCGAACCTGGGTAAAGGAACCGTGTGCTATCTGTTTGATCCGCTCTTCTCACGACCCCGCGCCCCGCAACCGTAGTAGGGATTCTTGTGATCCCATAGGTGTCGTTCCACACCGACATCTTTGGCGCGCCAGGTAGGGGGCACAGTTGTGAGAATCAACTTTAGCAGTTAGTTCGACGCTTCTTCATCGTCATGGCGCCCAAGAAGAAGACGATGGTGGCGGTTGGCCCGTCGGAGGCCGGGCATCCCGTCCCGACGCGGGCGAGCAGCGGATCGGTCTCGAAAAGGACCCGGTGCGCCGCTCGCGAACACCAACACCGTCCCAGCAGCCGGAGTTTGGGAGGCGGTGATGTTCGTGCGCCTAGTAACGGGCCGCACGCCGCCAAATCCAAAGACGGAGCCAGGCCCTCCGTGGGTGGCGCGGGGCCTTCCAAGATCGCTGCCACCCCGCCCGAAGGCGACGCGAGGTCTTCCAAGACTCCCACGCCAGCGCCAACGGCGCGCTCCTCTCAAGCGGCGCGCGACGAACGGCGTAACCATGTCGAAGACCCCGGGCGTCGCTGCAGGAAGAGCCCCGAGCGCCACTCCCGGGATGTAGAAGACCTGCCTGCTCACCGAGGCGCTGGTGAAGATGGCATGCGACCGCGGGGTCATGATAGAGCTCCTTCTAACATGGTCAGGAGTCGAAGCACGTCGCGATCCGTGCAGGTTTCGCTGCCACCAACGCCAGCAGAAGCCCTGGCGTGCGCGCAGTTGCTCCTCGATTTTCCTCCCACTACGGGGAAACTCGACGAATGGAGAGCCACTATCCGAAGCCTTGTTGCGGTGGCCAACAAAGAAGAACCAAGTCCGGTGGAGCCCCCGGGTCGACGCTCCGACGGAGTCCCACGTACCAGTGGCAGGAAAGTCGGCGCCGCCGCGACCATGGTGCACTCGCCTCCTCCTCACCCGGTGCCGCGTACGCCAGCCCGTCGCGACGTTACAGGCGACGAAATCTCCATAGCGTCGTCCGACCCGCGGACCCACTGTGACCAACGCCAAGTTCTTCAGGAACGAGAACACAAAGACGCTCGAACTACTATCGAGCGCCAGCGCGGAGCGCGCCACCAATCAGATAGGCGAGCAGGGCCTGCTGCGAACCACCCGGCACCGGAGAGCCCTGGAGGCCTACCTTACGAGGTAGGCTATCCGGCTTTTACCCGTGAGCTGCGGCAGTTCCAGTGGCCCACTCACCGCACCTTCAAACCTGACGTGGGCGAAAAGTACAGCGGCAAGACCCATCCGTCCGAGTTCCTCAGCATCTACACCATCGCGATGCAAGCTGCCGGAGCCCGTGACGATAAGGTGCTTGCGAATTACTTTCCGTTGGCTCTTAAACCCAACGCCATGTCATGGTTGATGCACTTGCCGGCGGACTCCATTTCCTCCTGGTCGGATTTGTGCCATCACTTCGTGGGTGCCTTTACTGGAGGCCACCAAGCCCATGGCCAAGCAAGCGACCTGCACGTCATTCCCCAGAAGGGAGGCGAGAGTCTCCGCAAGTATATACAGAGGTTCAGCCAGATACAGTACAATATCCCTGATGTTCACCCTGCCGCCATCATCAGCGCATTCCATCAGAACATGCGTAACCGCAAGATGCGCGAAGAGCTGGCAATGAACAAGGTGAAAGATGTGGCAGAACTCTATGTTCTTGCTGACAGATGTGCCTGAGCTGAAGAGGGAAGGAAGTACCCCGGCGAAGATGTTGGCGTGGAAACCGACTGCTCAGATGAGGATACTGCCGCCCCGGCGAAGAAGGGCCGGCACCGCGATAGTAAGTGCAAAGGTAAAGCCGTGCTTGCCGTTGAGGGATCTGATGACACCGGCTCCGCCAAGAAAACCAAGGCAGATGACCCCGGCAAGGAAATTGCCGGATGTGTCGCCTGCCGGGCCTTGGCGGCTGCCCAGAAGCCAGGAAACTCCGACAAGCGATGCTACAAGATCCATCACACTAAAGGCCATGCTCTCCAAGACTGCCGATAGGTTGAGCTCCTCGCTGAGAAGCAGAGGGAAGAGTATGAGAGGCGGGACAAGGAGAAGGGCCAAGACGGTGCTGAGGGGTCCGGCAAGAAGCGTGACGGCCAGGCGGGCCGTCGTGGCAAGGATAAGCAACAAGAGAGGCCCGCCCGGGGCCGTGACAGAAAGCCAGAAGACGACGATCACGAAGAGGACGATGAATCCGGCGACCAAGAGTTTTAGAAAGCTACAGAGGCCATGTGCGTCGACGGCGGCGCCTCGCTGCATACCTCTCGCCGCCGGCTTAAACAGTGGGCGCGAGAGATTACAGCGGCAGAGCCGTCGTTTGATGCCCAAAGGCCGCTGAAGTGGTCCAGCACACCTATCAGTTTTTACACTGAAGATCACCCTGGTCGCACTACTGCGGTCGGGTGCTTGCCATTGTTGGTTTCACCAACAATATGCAACCTCTAGGTGAAAAAGATGCTAGTCGATGGCGGGGCCGGTCTGAACTTAATCTCTCCTGCCGTGATCGAGAAACTGCAGATTCCTCACGGAGACCTCGAAGAGACGGACACGTTTCAAGGGGTCAACCCGGGAAGAAGCCAACCCAAGGGAAAGGTCACGCTGCCCGTGACTTTTGGAAGCGACCTGAACTACAGGATGAAGAGGATCGTGTTTGATGTTGCCAAGATCCCCTTACCCTACAACGGGATCCTTGGCCGCCTAGCGCTGGCCAAGTTCATGGCGGCGTCACACTACGCCTACAACACCCTGAATATGCCAGGGCCTATGACGATCATCACCATCCCCTCCGACAAGAAAGATGCGCTGATTTGCGCTGACCAACTATACCAGCAAGCAGTTGCAGCAGCTGCCGCCACTAGGGCACTTGCTCCTGCCGCTGGGACCCCGGGAGGGAAGAAGAAGAAGAACACCGATGAGACCTCGGACACCCACTCTGGCAAGCGCACCTCTCCGGAGTGTAGCGTTGTCGTCGAGGACGTGCCAGAGAGCTCCGCCGGCGGAAACAAGAAGCCCAGGGCCATACCGCCGGGAACCAAGAAGGTTTCTGTCAATGGGGACGGCACGGGAGGAGCTTTCACCATAAGCTCCACCCTTGATGACAAATAGGAAGACGTGCTCGTCACCTTCCCGCGGGCGAATGTCGATGTGTTTGCATGGCAAGCTTCCGACATCCCCGGCATTCCCAGGGAGGTGATTGAGCACCACCTTGCTGTCTGTCCTCATGCGCGGCCCGTCAAGCAGAAGGTCAGAAAGCAAGCTTTGGAACGACAAGAGTTCATCACAAAAGAGATCCGGAAATTGGAAGCGGCGGGTTTGGTAAGAGGAGTGCTCCATCCAACGTGGTTGGCCAATCCGGTCGTAGTGCGCAAGGCAAATGGGAAGTGGAGGCTGTGTATTGATTACGCAGATATCAATAAGGCTTGTCCTAGAGACCCCTTCCCATTGCCGCGCATCAACCAGATTGTTGACTCCACGGGTGGGTGCGATTTGTTGTCATTCCTCGACGCCTACTCCGGCTACCACCAGATCTTCATGACAAGAGAAGACGAAGAGAAAACATCATTCATCACCCCATGTGGTATGTATTGTTTCATACGAATGCCTTTCGGGTTGAAGAATGCTGGTTCGACGTATGCGTGGGCGGTCCAGATTGGTTTTGAACCCCAGCTCCATAGAAATCTGAAAGCTTATATGGATGACATAGTGGTCAAAACCAAGGACAGGGCAACCCTCATACCAGATTTGCAAGAAACATTTGCAAACCTGCGCAAGATCAATCTCAAGCTGAACCCTAAGAAGTGCGTCTTTGGCGTCCCGTCCGGCAAGCTTCTCGGGTTCTTTGTGTTACAGCTTGGGATAGAGGCCATTCCGGACAAGATCAAAGCTATAGAGCAGATTGAAGCACCCAAACGAATCAAGGATGTGCGTCGGCTTGCTGGTTGTGTCGCCGCCATGGGCAGGTTCATTTCCAAGTCTGCCGAGCGCGCCCTTCCCTTTTTCAAGATCCTGAAGAAGGCGGGCCCGATGGAGTGGACGCCAGAAGCCGAGGCAGCATTGCAAGATTTGAAGAAGTACCCATCCTCCGCGCCGATACTAGTTGCGCCCAGGCCACAGGAGCCGTTGCTGCTATACCTGGCGGCAACGAACCAGGTGGTCAGCGCCGCACTAGTGGTGCAGAGGGAGGTTGGTGACAAAGTAATGGCAGCTTCAGAGCCCGATGCCACCAATGTAGAGACGACACAGCCAATTGAGGTGCCGCCGAAGAAGAAAATGATGCAGCGCCCGGTCTACTTTGTTAGTTCCCTCCTGCAGGGGGCTAGATCAAGGTACTCCGGCGTGCAGAAACTGCTCTTCGGCCTTCTTATGGCCTCGAGGAAGCTGCGTCACTACTTCCAGGAACACGAGATCACTGTCGTCACTCGCCTCCCTCTGCAACGGATATTGCACAATCTAGATGCGACGAGAAGAATTGTGGAGTGGGCACTGGAGCTGTCCAGCTTTGGCCTCAAGTTTGAAAGTACTTCGACGATTCAGAGCCGAGTCCTGGCGGAGTTCATTGCAGAATGGACCACATTGCCTGACGAAGAAGCCCAAGAGACTGCTCTCCCCGGCAAAGAGGCAAGTTGCGATTGGATCATGTACTTTGATGGAGCTTTCTCCTTACAGGGCGCGGGGGCTGGCGTACTGCTGGCCGCGCCCACCGGAGAGCACCTCAAGTACGTGATCCAGATGCACTTCCCCAGGGAGGCGTTAACCAACAATACAGCGGAGTACGAAGGGCTGTTTGCCGGTCTTAGGATCGCGGCGGACCTCGGAATCAAGAAACTCATCGTCAGGGGTGACTCGCAGCTCGTCGTCAAGCAAGTCAACAAGGATTACCGGAGACCGTTGATGAAGGCCTACGTCGATGAAGTGAGAAAGCTGGAAGAGCGTTTCGACGGTATACAGGCTGAACACGTTCCCCGAGCGGAGAACGATATTGCCGACGACCTGTCAAAACGCGCTGCCCTCAAGCTACCTGTGGAACCTGTTGGGGAACGTAGTAATTTCAAAAAAATTCCTACGTACACGCAAGATCATGGTGATGCATAGCAACGAGAGGGGAGAGTGTTGTCTACGTACCCTCGTAGACCGAAAGCGGAAGCGTTATATCAACGCGGTTGATGTAGTCGTACGTCTTCACGATCCGACCGATCCAAGCACCGTTACTCCGGCACCACCGAGTTCTTGGCACATGTTCAGCTCGATGACGATCCCCGGGCTCCGATCCAGCAAAGCGTCGGGAAAGAGTTCCGTCAGCACGACGGCGTGGTGACGATCTTGATGTACTACTGACGCAGGGCTTCGCCTAAGTACTGCGACAAATATGACCGAGGTGGAGTTTGGTGGCAGGGGGCACCGCACACGGCTAAGGAAAGATCTCAATGATCAATTGTGTGTCTATGGGGTGCTCCCTGCCTCCGTATATAAAGGATCCAAGGGGGAGGGGTTGGCCGGCCAAGGGTGGCGCGCCAGGAGAGTCCTACTCCCTCCGGGAGTAGGATTCCCCCCCCCCCCAATCCTAGTTGGAATATGATTCCTCAAAGGGGGAGAGAGAGAGAGGGGGCCGGCCACCTCTCCTAGTCCTAATAGGACTAGGGGAAGGGGGAGGCGCACAGCCCATGAGGGCAGCCCTTTCACCTTTCCACCAAGGCCCATGTTGGCCCATTTGGCTCCCGGGGGGTTCCGGTAACCCTCCCGGTATTCCGGTAAAATCACTATTTCATCCGGAACACATCTGATGTCCAAACATAGGCTTCCAATATATCAATCTTTACGTCTCGACCATTTCGAGACTCCTCGTCATGTCCGTGATCACATCCGGGACTCCGACCAACCTTCGGTACATCAAAATGCATAAACTCATAATAACTGTCATCGTAACGTTAAGCGTGCGGACCCTACGGTTCGAGAACAATGTAGACATGACCGAGACACGTCTCCGGTCAATAACCAATAGCGGGACCCGGATGCCCATATTGGCTCCTACATATTCTACGAAGATCTTTATCGGTCAGACCGCATAACAACATACGTTGTTCCCTTTGTCATCGGTATGTTACTTGCCCGAGATTCGATCGTCAGTATCCAATACTTAGTTCAATCTCGTTACCGGCAAGTCTCATTACTCGTTCCGTAATACATCATCCCGCAACTAATTCATTAGTTGCAATGCTTGCAAGGCTTAAGTGATGTGCATTACCGAGAGGGCCCAGATATACCTCTCCGACGATCGGAGTGACAAATCCTAATCTCGAAATACGCCAACCCAACATCTACCATTGGAGACACCTGTAGTACTCCTTTATAATCACCCAGTTACGTTGTGACGTTTGGTAGTACCCAAAGTGTTCCTCCGGCAAACGGGAGTTGCATAATCTCATAGTCATAGGAACATGTATAAGTCATGGATAAAGCAATAGCAACATACTAAACGATCGGGTGCTAAGCTAATATAATGGGTCATGTCAATCAGATCATTCAACTAATGATGTGACCTCGTTAATCAAATAACAACTCTTTGTTCATGGTTAGGAAACATAACCATCTTTGATTAACGAGCTAGTCTAGTAGAGGCATACTAGTGACACTCTGTTTGTCTATGTATTCACACATGTATTATGTTTCCGGTTAATACAATTCTAGCATGAATAATAAACCTTTATCATGATATAAGGAAATAAATAATAACTTTATTATTGCCTCTATGGCATATTTCCTTCAGTCTCCCACTTGCACTAGAGTCAATAATCTAGATTACACTGTAATGATCCTAACACCCATGGAGTCTTGGTGCTGATCATGTTTTGCTCGTGGAAGAGGCTTAGTCAACGGGTCTGCAACATTCAGATCCGTATGTATCTTGCAAATCTCTATGTCTCCCACCTGGACTAGATCCCGGATGGAGTTGAAGCATCTTTTGATGTGTTTGGTCCTTTTGTGAAATCTGGATTCCTTTGCCAAGGCAATTGCACCAGTATTGTCACAAAAGATTTTCATTGGACCCGATGCACTAGGTATGACACCTAGATCGGATATGAACTCCTTCATCCAGACTCCTTCGTTTGCTGCTTCTGAAGCAGCTATGTACTCCGCTTCACATGTAGATCCCGCTACGACGCTTTGTTTAGAACTGCACCAACTGACAGCTCCACCGTTTAATGTAAACATGTATCCGGTTTGTGATTTAGAATCGTCCGGATCAGTGTCAAAGCTTGCATCAACGTAACCTCTTACGGTGAGCTCTTTGTCACCTCCATATATGAGAAACATATCCTTAGTCCTTTTCAGGTATTTCAGGATGTTCTTGACCGCTGTCCAGTGATCCACTCCTGGATTACTTTGGTACCTCCCTGCTAAACTTATAGCAAGGCACACATCAGGTCTGGTACACAGCATTGCATACATGATAGAGCCTATGGCTGAAGCATAGGGAACATCTTTCATTTTCTCTCTATCTTCTGCAGTGGTCGGGCTTTGAGTCTTACTCAATCTCACACCTTGTAACACAGGCAAGAACCCTTTCTTTGCTTGATCCATTTTGAACTTCTTCAAAATCTTGTCAAGGTATGTGCTTTGTGAAAGTCCAATTAAGCGTCTTGATCTATCTCTATAGATCTTTATGCCTAATATGTAAGCAGCTTCTCCGAGGTCTTTCATTGAAAAACTTATATTCAAGTATCCCTTTATGCTATCCAGAAATTCTATATCATTTCCAATCAGTAATATGTCATCCACATATAATATTAGAAATGCTACAGAGCTCCCACTCACTTTTTTGTAAATAAAGGCTTCTCCGAAAGTCTGCATAAAACCAAATGCTTTGATCACACTATCAAAGCGTTTATTCCAACTCCGAGAGGCTTGCACCAGTCCATAAATGGATCGCTGGAGCTTGCACACTTTGTTAGCTCCCTTTGGATCGACAAAACCTTCCGGTTGCATCATATACAACTCTTCTTCCAGAAATCCATTCAGGAATGCAGTTTTGACATCCATCTGCCAAATTTCATAATCATAAAATGCGGCAATTGCTAACATGATTCGGACAGACTTAAGTATCGCTACGGGTGAGAAAGTCTCGTCGTAGTCAATCCCTTGAACTTGTCGAAAACCTTTTGCGACAAGTCGAGCTTTGTAGACAGTAACATTACCATCAGCGTCAGTCTTCTTCTTAAAGATCCATTTGTTCTCAATTGCTTGCCGATCATCGGGCATGTCAACGAAAGTCCATACTTTGTTCTCATACATGGATCCCATCTAAGATTTCATGGCTTCAAGCCACTTTGCGGAATCTGGGCTCACCATCGCTTCTTCATAGTTCGTAGGTTCATCATGATCTAATATCATGACCTCCAGAACAGGATTACCGTACCACTCTGGTGCGGATCTCACTCTGGTTGATCTACGAGGTTCAGTAGTATCTTGATCTAAAGTTTCATGATCATTATCATTAGCTTCCTCACTTATTGGTGTAGGTGTCGCAGAAACAGTTTTCTGTGATGTACTACTTCTCAATAAAGGAGTAGGTACAGTTACCTCGTCAAGTTCTACTTTCCTCCCACTCACTTCTTTCGAAAGAAACTCCTTCTCTAGAAAGTTTCCGAACTTAGCAACAAAAGTCTTGCCTTCGGATCTGTGATATAAGGTGTATCCAACAGTTTCCTTTGGATATCCTATGAAGACACATTTCTCCGATTTGGGTTCGAGCTTATCAGGTTGAAGCTTTTTCACATAAGCATCGCAGCCCCAAACTTTAAGAAACGACAACTTCGGTTTCTTGCCAAACCATAGTTCATAAGGCGTCGTCTCAACGGATTTAGATGGTGCCCTATTTAACGTGAATGCGGCCGTCTCTAGAGCGTATCCCCAAAACGATAGCGGTAAATCAGTAAGAGACATCATAGATCACACCATATCTAGTAAAGTACGATTACGACGTTCGGACACACCATTACGCTGTGGTGTTCCGGGTGGCTTGAGTTGCGAAACTATTCCACAATTTTTCAAATGTACACCAAACTCGTAACTCAAATATTCTCCTCCACGATCAGATCGTAGAAACTTTATTTTCTTGTTACAATGATTTTCAACTTCACTCTGATATTCTTTGAACATTTCAAATGTTTCAGACTTGTGTTTCATTAAGTAGATATACCCATATCTGCTTAAGTCATCAGTGAAGGTGAGAAAATAACGATATCCGCCACGAGCCTCAATATTCATTGGTCCACATACATCGGTATGTATGATTTCCAACAAATCTGTTGCTCTCTCCATCGTACCGGAGAACAGTGTTTTAGTCATCTTGCCCAAGAGGCACGGTTCGCAAGTACCAAGTGATTCATAATCAAGTGGTTCCAAAATTCCATCAGTATGGAGTTTCTTCATGCGCTTTACACCGATATGACCTAAACGACAGTGCCACAAATAAGTTGCACTTTCATTATCAACTATGCATCTTTTGGTTTCAACATTATGAATATGTGTATCACTACTATCGAGATTCATCAAAAATAGACCACTCTTCAAAGGTGCATGAACATAAAAGATATTACTCATATAAATAGAGCAACCATTATTCTCTGATTTAAATGAATAACCGTCTCGCATTAAACAAGATCCAGATATAATGTTCATGCTCAACGCTGGCACCAAATAACAATTATTTAGGTCTAATATTAATCCCGAAGGTAGATGTAGAGGTAGCGTGCCGACCGCGATCACATCGACTTTGGAACCGTTTCCCACGCGCATCGTCACCTCGTCCTTTGCTAGTGTCCGCTTATTCTGTAGTCCCTGTTTCGAGTTGCAAATATTAGCAACAGAACCAGTATCAAATACCCAGGTGCTACTGCGAGCATTAGTAAGGTATACATCAATAACATGTATATCACATATACCTTTGTTCACCTTGCCATCCTTCTTATCCGCCAAATACTTGGGGCAGTTCCGCTTCCAGTGACCAGTCTGCTTGCAGTAGAAGCACTCAGTTTCAGGCTTAGGTCCAGACTTGGGTTTCTTCTCTTGAGCAGCAACTTGCTTGCCGTTCTTCTTGAAGTTCCCCTTTTTCTTCCCTTTGCCCTTTTTCTCGAAACTAGTGGTTTTGTTAACCATCAACACTTGATGCTCCTTCTTGATTTCTACCTCCGCAGCTTTTAGCATTGCGAAGAGCTCGGGAATAGTCTTGTTCATCCCTTGCATATTATAGTTCATCACGAAGCTCTTGTAGCTTGGTGGCAGTGATTGGAGAATTCTGTCAATGACGCAATCATCTGGAAGAGTAACTCCCAATTGAATCAAGTGATTATTATACCCAGACATTTTGAGTATATGCTCACTGACAGAACTGTTCTCCTCCATCTTGCAGCTATAGAACTTATTGGAGACTTCATATCTCTCAATCCGGGCATTTGCTTGAAATATTAACTTCAACTCCTGGAACATCTCATATGCTCCATGACGTTCAAAACGTCGTTGAAGTCCCGGTTCTAAGCCGTAAAGCATGGCACACTGAACTATCGAGTAGTCATCAGCTTTGCTCTGCCAGACGTTCATAACTTCTGGTGTTGCTCTAGCAGCAGGCCTGGCACCTAGCGGTGCTTCCAGGACGTAATTCTTCTGTGCAGCAATGAGGATAATCCTCAAGTTACGGACCCAGTCCGTGTAATTGCTACCATCATCTTTCAACTTTGCTTTCTCAAGGAACGCATTAAAATTTAATGGAACAACAACACGAGCCATCTATCTACAATCAACATAAACAAGCAAGATACTATCAGGTACTAAGTTCATGATAAGTTTATGTTCAGTTAATCAAATTAATTAAGAACTCCCACTTAGATAGACATCCCTCTAATCCTCTAAGTGATCACGTGATCCAAATCAACTAAACCATAACCGATCATCACGTGATATGGAGTAGTCTTCAATGGTGAACATCGTTATGTTGATCATATCTACTATATGATTCACGCTCGACCTTTCGGTCTCTGTGTTCCGAGGTCATATCTTATATGCATAGCTCGTCAAGTATAACCTGAGTATTCTGCGTGTGCAACTGTTTTGCACCCGTTGTATTTGAACGTAGAGCCTATCACACCCGATCATCACGTGGTGTCTCAGCACGAAGAACTTTTGCAACGGTGCATACTCAGGGAGAACACTTCTTGATAATTTAGTGAGAGCTCATCTTATAATGCTACCGTCAATCAAAGCAAGATAAGATGCATAAAAAGATAAACATCACATGCAATCAATATAAGTGATATGATATGGTCATCATCATCTTGTGCTTGTGATCTCCATCTCTGAAGCACCGTCATGATCACCAACGTCACCGGCGCGACACCTTGATCTCCATCGTAGCATCGTTGTCGTCTCGGCAATCTTATGCTTCCACGACTATCACTACCGCTTAGTAATAAAGTAAAGCATTACATCGCGATTGCATTGCATACAATAAAGCGACAACCATATGGCTCCTGCCAGTTGCCGATAACTCGGTTACAAAACATGATCATCTCATACAATAAAATTTAGCATCATGTCTTGACCATATCACATCACAACATGCCCTGCAAAAACAAGTTAGACGTCCTCTACTTTGTTGTTGCAAGTTTTACGTGGCTGCTACGGGCTTAAGCAAGAACTCATCTTACCTACGCATCAAAACCACAACGATAGTTTGTCAAATAGACTCCGTTTTAACCTTCTCAAGGACCGGGCGTAGCCACACTCGGTTCAACTAAAGTTGGAGAGACAGTCTTCCGCAAGCCATCTATGTGCAAAGCACGTCGAGGGAACCGGTCTCGCGTAAGAGTACGCGTAAGGTTGGTCCGGATCGTCTCATCCAACAATACCGCTGAACCAAAGTATGACATGCTGGTAGGCAGTATGACTTGTATCGTCCACAACTCACTTGTGTTCTACTCGTGGAAATAACATCAAACCATAAAAACCTAGGCTCGGATGCCACTGTTGGGGAACGTAGTAATTTCAAAAAAATTCCTACGTACACGCAAGATCATGGTGATGCATAGCAACGAGAGGGGAGAGTGTTGTCTACGTACCCTCGTAGACCGAAAGCGGAAGCGTTATATCAACGCGGTTGATGTAGTCGTACGTCTTCACGATCCGTCCGATCCAAGCACCGTTACTCCGGCACCTCCGAGTTCTTGGCACACGTTCAGCTCGATGACGATCCCCGGGCTCCGATCCAGCAAAGCGTCGGGAAAGAGTTCCGTCAGCACGACGGCGTGGTGACGATCTTGATGTACTACTGACGTAGGGCTTCGCCTAAGTACTGCGACAAATATGACCGAGGTGTAGTTTGGTGGCAGGGGGCACCGCACACGGCTAAGGAAAGATCTCAATGATCAATTGTGTGTCTATGGGGTGCTCCCTGCCTCCGTATATAAAGGATCCAAGGGGGAGGGGTTGGCCGGCCAAGGGTGGCGCGCCAGGAGAGTCCTACTCCCTCCGGGAGTAGGATTCCCCCCCCCCCCCAATCCTAGTTGGAATATGATTCCTCAAAGGGGGAGAGAGAGAGAGGGGGCCGGCCACCTCTCCTAGTCCTAATAGGACTAGGGGAAGGGGGAGGCGCACAGCCCATGAGGGCAGCCCTTTCACCTTTCCACCAAGGCCCATGTTGGCCCATTTGGCTCCCGGGGTGTTCCGGTAACCCTCCCGGTATTCCGGTAAAATCACTATTTCATCCGGAACACATCTGATGTCCAAACATAGGCTTCCAATATATCAATCTTTACGTCTTGACCATTTCGAGACTCCTCGTCATGTCCGTGATCACATCCGGGACTCCGAACAACCTTCGGTACATCAAAATGCATAAACTCATAATAACTGTCATCCTAACGTTAAGCGTGCGGACCCTACGGTTCGAGAACAATGTAGACATGACCGAGACACGTCTCCGGTCAATAACCAATAGCAGGACCGGGATGCCCATATTGGCTCCTACATATTCTACGAAGATCTTTATCGGTCAGACCGCATAACAACATACGTTGTTCCCTTTGTCATCGGTATGATACTTGCCCGAGATTCGATCGTCAGTATCCAATACTTAGTTCAATCTCGTTACCGGCAAGTCTCTTTACTCGTTCCATAATACATCATCCCGCAACTAATTCATTAGTTGCAATGCTTGCAAGGCTTAAGTGATGTGCATTACCGAGAGGGCCCAGAGATACCTCTCCGACGATCGGAGTGACAAATCCTAATCTCGAAATACGCCAACCCAACATCTACCATTGGAGACACCTGTAGTACTCCTTTATAATCACCCAGTTACGTTGTGACGTTTGGTAGTACCCAAAGTGTTCCTCCGGCAAACGGGAGTTGCATAATCTCATAGTCATAGGAACATGTATAAGTCATGGATAAAGCAATAGCAACATACTAAACGATCGGGTGCTAAGCTAATATAATGGGTCATGTCAATCAGATTATTCAACTAATGATGTGACCTCGTTAATCAAATAACAACTCTTTGTTCAAGGTTAGGAAACATAACCATCTTTGATTAACGAGCTAGTCTAGTAGAGGCATACTAGTGACACTCTGTTTGTCTATGTATTCACACATGTATTATGTTTCCGGTTAATACAATTCTAGCATGAATAATAAACCTTTATCATGATATAAGGAAATAAATAATAACTTTATTATTGCCTCTAGGGCATATTTCCTTCAGAACCAGGTACCTTTGTGCTTCAGCTAACTCAGCCATCCGTTGATCCATCAACGGAGCAGAACAAAAGGAGGAAATCAGGGCCCGACAAGTACTTTCCCGCCGAGCTCCCCGGAGCCGCCGGCAAGGATGTTGCCAGGGACACTGAGCCCGCCACGGGACGGCTAGCTCCGGCGGAGCGACAAGCTCTTGCCGTCGAGACAGCCGCTCCTATGGTGGAGGAAATGCCTTTAGTCCTCGCCGTCGAGCCCAGGCTCCAGCATGGGCATAACATACCGTCCGATTCCTCCAGACAGGGGAACTTCCTGAGGAGCAGGAAGAAGCGGAAAAAGTAGCCCGTCGCTCTACCATGTACCAGTTCATCGATGACGTCCTGTACAGGAAGAGGCCGAATGGTGTGAAATTGAAGTGTATCCCTCGGGAGGAAGGACTGGAGCTGTTGGCGGAGATACACGGAGGCATATGTGGATCACACATCGAGTCAAGGGCCCTTGCCGGCAAGGCATTCCGGCAAGGTTTCTTCTGGCCCACCGCCCTCCAAGATGCGATGACACTAGTCACCAGATGTGAAGCGTGTCAGTTCCATTCAAAGAAGCTTCATCAGCCAGCTCAAGCCCTTCAAACCATTCCTCTCTCCTGGCCCTTCTCGGTCTGGGGGCTCGACATACTGGGCCCTTTCCCCCGTGTTGTCGGGGGCTTTGAGTACTTGTACGTTGCAATGGACAAGTTCACAAAGTGGCCGGAAGTGGAGGCAGTGAGGAAGGTCACAACTCAGTCAGCCATCAAGTTCTTCAAGGGACTAATGTGCCACTTTGGTGTACCTGTCGGTGTCAAAACCGGCGGATCTCGGGTAGGGGGTCCCAAACTATGCGTCAAGGCCGGATGGTAACAGGAGACAAGGGACACGAAGTTTACCCAGGTTCGGGCCCTCTCGATGGAGGTAAAACCCTACTCCTGCTTGATTAATATTGATGATATGGGTAGTACCAGAGTAGATCTACCACGAGATCAAGGAGGATAAACCGTAGAAGCTAGCCTATGGTATGATTGTGTATGATGATGATTCTATCCTACGGACTACAACCCTCTGGTTTATATAGACACCGGACAGGGTTAGGGTTACACAGAGTCGGTTACATTGGCAGGAGATCTTGAATATCCGCATCGCCTAGCTTGCCTTCCACGCCAAGGAAAGTCCCTTCCGAACACGGGACGAAGTCTTCAATCTTGTATCTTCATAATCCTGGAGTCCGGCGAAGGTATAGTCCGGCTACCCGAACACCCCCTAATCCAGGACTCCCTCAGTAGCCCCTGAACCAGGCTTCAATGACGACGAGTCCGGCGCACAAATTATCTTCGGTATTGCAAGGCGGGTTCCTCCTCCAAGTCCTTCATAGAAGATTGTAAACACCAAAAATAGTGTCCGGCTCTGCAAAATAAGTTTCCACATATCGCCATAGAGAGAATAATGTTAACACAAATCAAATCTGCTGACATATTACGCAGTGCGTCATCACACCACGACCAAGCCCTTTATACAAATAGTTTTCACTTTTCCACCTCAGCACGTTTAGCGAGGTTGTTTCCTTGGCACGTCTTGTCAAAGCAGAGATCGTGTGCCCCTTTTACGGCATTCTCATCAATACGGACGTGGGTAACCCAATCGTGCCCATTAGCACGTTCCCTCGATTAAAGGCGAGTCCAAGACGGTTACGGGAAGGGCTCTTGGTATTCAACCTCCTATAAAGAGACCAAGGCCCTACTTCTTTTCTTAATCTCAAACGAGTTCGCATGTCGCCTCGAGTTCCAACACCCCAGGCTCCAGATTCCAGGCGCTTCGGACCTTTGACAATGTCCGGTTCTGACCTTTAATGTCGATGGACACCTTCCTCCGTCACGGAGGAGGACGTATTAAGGTTGAGGGAGGCTAGGTTCCTGACCGGCGAGATTTCGCATAGGTTGCCTGCTCAAGGACAGGTTATTCCCAGTCCCCAGCCCGGTGAGAGCGTGGTGTTCATGTCTCGCTTCCTCCGAGGGTTAGGATTCCCCCTGGGTCCCTTCGTGAGAGGACTGTTGTTTTATTACAGGCTAGAATTTCATGACTTAGCTCCGGAGTCCATCCTCCATATCTCCTCATTTATCGTCGTGTGTGAAGCGTTCCTCCGTGTTACCCCTCACTTCGGATTATGGCTCAAGACTTTCAAAGTGGAGCCGAAGATGATCGAGGCACGGCATGCAGAGTGCAGAGGCGCTGTTATAAGAAAAAAATGCCGATGCTCCATGGCCCGAGGGCTCTTTTCAAGAGGAGCTGGGCTTGTGGCAACGAGAGTGGTTTTATATCACCGCTCCCCGGGGCACCACATGGGTGGCGCCTTCTACCTTTCGCTCGGGTCCCCCACCACGGCTAGCGTCGTGGATAAACAGAAGGTTAGATTGGGGTTTGCCCAAAGCCATACCCTTGCTGCAGGGCCGCATTAAGGATCTCTTGGAAGGAGACCTCAACCTGGTCAAGGTGACGCAGGTCATGCTGATTCGCCGGACACTGCCCGGCAAACGTCGCCCCCTTCGCCTGTGGGAGTTCAATCCAGAGGGACCACGAGTTCTCCGGGATTTTATGAGCGCGACGCCCGTGGAGATGTATAAACTATTCTTCGGATCACAAGAAGTGTGTCCGGATTTGACCGAGGATGCAAGCCTAAACCGCAATCGCCGGATACTCGAGTAAGTAACCTTGTGCCCGGACCCTCAATCCGCATAATTATCATAAATTGCCCTTAAAAGAGCTGTCCTTTTGAACAGGAGTGGATAGCGAAGGCGAAGCTGATCAGGTGTCCGGCTCCCCTTCCCGAAACTAGTCCGGATCCCGTGCTAGTCAGGATACTAGAGGTAGTGCCTTTGGAGGGAAGTAAGAGGGAGGACAAGGAAACTACGGCCTCCTCAAAGGAGGCTGCTCAGAAGGTAGGAACGGACAATTCCTCTCCTAAGGGAAAGAAGAGAGCCGCCTCTGACGACCCGAAGACCATGGTCTCGAAGCGGGGGAAAAGATCCTCATCAGAGGGTCCGACGCCGGGGAGTTCCACGGCCGGACTGCGTACTCAAGGAGATCAGCCCTCCAACGAGCCGTGAGTAGAGAAAGATTTTTTCTTTCGAGGGATGAGAGAAATCCGTGATTTATATCTGAGAAGTTTAACCGAATTTTTACCTTGTAGTTCGGACCTCAGCCCTTCTCAGCAGAGCTCGTCTTCGGGGGATCTTCTTTCGGAGATGATGGAGAGCGGGACGCCTCCTTCTGCTGTACCGCCCAACGAGGCGGGCGACCCTGAGGTGTCGTCACGGAGGGTTTCTCCGAGTCCGCCAGGGGCGGAAGATCACTATGGGGCCCCCCGAGGTTATCCGCGTCCGGCCTTTGAAAGAGGTCATGGGACAAGTCTAACATCGTCTGGTGCTCGGCCGGAGGAGCTAAAGGTTCTGCTAGGGCGAGCTTTTATTTCAGAGGAGCACCATGCATTAATGGGCACGGTGATTGAAAGGATTTCGTCCGCAGAGAGCGGATTGCGTGTGGCCGTCAAGAGTTTGCTGACGGGTTTTGAGGTACATTAGATAATGTGCACTTTTGTCAGTTGCGCGTAAATAAGATGCGCCCTATGTAGATAGTAGCCCCTAAGACTCTGCGTGTTGTTAAGAAATGACGGCACGCGGAGGATCATAATCCCAGGTCTAAAATGTCGCCTTTTAATGTAGGCTGCAGGGTGTCCGGAATCAAGCCGAACTGCTGGTTTTGCCGAACGAAAGCGGCAACTGGACGTGGCAGATGCCGACATCGCGCTTGTCAACAAGCGGTTGGATGAGGCTCAAGGTATGTGATTCTTTTGGCAGCATTAGGTAAGAAGATTTTTATGCCAGTGTCTTAGGATGTGTGCTTGACGCAGATGGTGCGGCCGCCGTGGAGAGTCTTAGGGCAGAACTTGCCCGAGGTAAAGATCAAGCCAGGGAAAGTGATGCGGCTGCCAAGAAGGCCTTTGAAGAGCTGAGAGCCGAACAGGCTGCTCATTGCCGAAGCAAGGAAGAGATGGCCAGTATGCCCGAAAACTTAAAGAGCACTGCAGACCGTTGTAGACTTCTTGAGAAAGAAGACCAGGCGAGACAGGCGGTCCTAGGGAAGGCCGTTGCTGATGCCAAGGACGCGCGCTCTGCGATGAGAGCTGCGAAGGAGGAGCTGCGTCAGGCTGAACAGATTGTGGCTGGAAAGCCCTTCATGCTGCGGAGAAAATTTTGCGATCCGATGTTTGCTCCGTTGGACCGGATGTGGAGTGTGGAGGACACCTATCTGGATTTGGCGGCGAGTGCTGCTGATGCGACCGAACACTTCCGAGATCTGAAAGATCGTGAAGTGGAAAAATTGTTCTGGTCGCAATTTCACAATCCAGAGCGTCCACTAGCAGTGGACGATCGTTTGGCTCAATGGGTCGAACTTAATAGGTTGTCCGGACTCGCCATGAAATACGTCATGGGTCATCTGTGGCCGGGGAGGTCGGAGCCGAGGAGTTATTTCAGCTTGGTGCAGCAATTCCTTGACGCAGTGCCGCGCATTAATGCATTGAAGAGGTCGGCGTGTATAGAGGGTGCAAGGATGGATCTTGGCCGTGTCAAGACATACTCGGCAGAGATGGAGACCACCGTTATTGTGTCCCGAGATTCGGATAAAAGCCAAGTGTACTTCGAGCACTATTTTCAGGAAGACCTTGAAGGCGCTCGTGTAATAGCGACGCAGTGCTCAAAGGATGCTATGTTATTATAGCATATGTAATGATGAAGTAATATTTTGATAAACTGTAGTGGCCTTTTTATACTTGTGCCTTCAAGTATTGTGAACACCTCCTGTGCGGCCGTTTAAAAAATATATATATAATCTGAAAGATTGCAGTCGTTGGCTTCAACCCCCACGCACATAGTGCGGGGGTGCTTGCAGAAGACGCATTTTCACACTTAACCCAACGTCTTGGTCCTACAAAGGAGGTGATAGCGCAGCGGGCCAGGCAACCGAACTATAATGCTTTAACACTTTCACTTAGCCATAGGAGCTTCACAGTGGGACTATTTAGGTAGCCCATTAGTGGCGACTGCGCTCGCCCGAGGTCGGGGCGCGTATGTGCCTGACCGAGAAGCGACCCTTCGTTAAAGCGGAGGAATCCGATAGATTCCAATAGGTCATCGAGTGGCTGACCAGTCTCACGCTATATCATGACAGTCAGTTTTCGGCTTTCTCTACTGAGGTGCTCGCCCGGCCGAACCGGGGCACAATCACAGTAGTTCTCCTGGTGCAACCTTAGCCAATAGGGCGGAACGTATGGTAGCCGAACTCAGGAGCCGGGCAACCCAACATTTGACCAAAGACATGATTCGGAGCTGATGCATATAATGCCAAAACTCGCGACGCCGAACACTCCCTAAGGTGTTCGGTCTTTATGAGTGCGGGCGAAACAACACTCTTTGCTAAAAAAAGCCCCTAGTGTCCAGGTACATGCGAAAAATTCTGACGTGGCCACATGCCAAGACGCCAGTCTCCTCCTTGGTTATATCGGGAAAAACCAGGGGATGTGTTGCAACAAGAGACAGTAAAAAAGGTTTACGCAGGGTCTTAATCTAAAAAGAATCCTTTAGGACGGGTCCCTACTGCACGTCTGCGCTTGTGTCTCCGTTGTGCCGTATCCTGGACGGGCGCCACACGACGTTCATCTGAAAAAGAGAGGAACAACATTGAAAACGGGTCGTGCTGAACAAAAGGTTTTTAAAATAAATGAACTATAAAGTAAAATATAAAATTGAGCTTTATTGTCTCTGCGCGTAGCCCCTAGTACGGGGGTATATGGCCTCTAAGCCTGCATTAATGATGGATTTGTACCGAACTCGTCTATTCCGCGTTCGTGGCCTTTAATGAACTATATCGAAAAGTTTTTTGGCTGGTGAGGCCATTTTATTGTGCGGCTGTCTAAGCGGCCGCACAGTCCTCTGCTTGGGGGAGGCGCACTCTAATGCTTCCCCTTCAAAGAGATGATGCCTCGTGGACCGGGCATCTTAAGTGTGAGAGATGCATAATGCGGTATTGTGTTAAAGCGAGCGAAAGCTTCGCGTCCCAGTAGTGCTTGATAGCGACTTGAGAACGGGACGACATGGAAGGTCAGCTTTTCACGACGGAAGTTATCGGCAGAGCCGAATATAACTTCGAGCCGGAGAAAACACATACAATGGGTGTCCGGACCAGGTGCTACCCCTTGAAAGGAGGTTTTGCTACGGCGGATTCTTGCTGGGTTTATCCCCATGTGATTGATTGTATCCTGATATATCAGGTTTAGTCCACTGCCGCCGTCCATGAGGACATTTGTAAACTGGAATCCGCCAATTATCGGATTGAGTATCAGGGCGGTCGAGCCTGCGTTCTTGATATTTCTAGAATAGTCTAGCTGATCGAAGGTGATTGGTTTTAATAACCAGTGGCGGGACCCCTTGGGGATAGGTCGTATTGTGCATACCTTTATGGGTGCCACACGTTTTGTTACGTGAAGTAAGTTCACTGTTTTTACTTCTTGTGGGAAGTTCTTTTGTTTCCTGGTACTCTGCCTCTGGGATTCGTCCTCGTCTTCGCTTGGTGTGTCGAGCCCCTTGTGTTCGGCATTGAGTCTGCCGGATTGTTTGAAAACCCAACAATCTCTGTGGGTATGGTTAGCAGGCTTCCCCGGAGTATTGTGTATCTGACATATCCTGTCCAGGATTCTATTTAAGTTGGACGGATCAACCCTATTATCCTGGAGGGGTGGTTTTGTCTGATTTTGCCGCGAGCTTTTGAATCCGGCATTGACTGCCTTGCTCTTCGGACTTTTTTCTTTAGTTCGGCGACAATCCTTGTTGCGTCGCGGTTTTCCGTTTTCATCCCTAGTTTCGGATGTACTTGGGTCGCTGGGGCTGCATCTTGCCAACCAGCTGTCCTCTCCTGCGCAAAAGCGGGTCATGAGGCTTGTGAGTGCGGCCATTGTTCTTGGCTTTTCCTGGCCGAGGTGTCTGGCGAGCCATTCGTCTCAGACATTATGCCTGAAAGCTGCTAGGGCTTCGGCGTCCGGACAGTCGACTATCTGATTTTTTAGTGAGGAATCTATTCCAGAACTGCCGAGCTGATTCTCCAGGCTGTTGAGTTATGTGACTAAGATCGTCTGCATCCATAGGGCGGACATAGGTCACTTGAAAATTTGCTCGGAAAGCATCCTCGAGCTCTTCACAAACTTCCGATTGTGTTTTCGGGGAGGCTTTTAAGCCAGTGCCGGGCTGGCCCTTTAAGCTTAAGGGGTAAATATTTAATGGCGTGGATATCATCTCCTCTAGCCATATGTATGTGGAGGATGTAGTCCTCAATCCAAACTCCGGGGTCTGTTGTTCCATCATACGCCTCTATGTTGACGGGTTTGAATCCTTCGGGAAATTCGTGGTCGAGAACCTCATCGGTGAAACATAGCGGATGTGCGGCGCCCCTGTATTTGGGTGTGCCGGATTCTAATGATGGCTTTTTTGCATTGCTTACAAGAGCTTGCTTTCTTGGCCCGTAAATGGACCTTGTTGGGCCATGATGTGAATCCTTAGGTGGGTCGCATACCGATTTAAGTACGGTGCCACTTACCACCTTATGGGGTCGTCTATCCGACCGTATGGCTTTCTTATTTTTTGAATGCGAGGGCTCTAGGGCCTCTTCGTCGAATTTGGGCAGTAGCTTTCTCTTTGGATAGCTTTTAGTATGGCGATCGTCGCCGTATTTATCTACGGTGTTGATTACTTTATTCCATCTAATACGGAGTGCATCTTCCGCTGTCTTTAGCTTCCGCTTCTGCTTTTTCAGGCTGCGTGCCGTTGCAACGAGCCTCTTGTGGAGACTCTTCTTCTCCATGGATTTATCCGGCGTAAGGTTGTCTGGAACGCCGTTTTCGCCGGGGGAGGGAGTTTCGGTTTCTCTACCCGTGTTGCCATGTTCGGACGGCTGTTCTAAGGCCTGCTCGTCGTCTACCGGCTTGTCCTGCTCTATGGCTGGGTTTTTATCGAGGCAGGGCTTGGGTCGGCGTTTATGCCGACGCTTTGATTGTTTTCCGGGGGGTCTATCTCCCGTTCCATCCCCTTTTTCCTCGTTGTCATTTCCTTTAGGGGTATCCACCATGTACACTTCATGAGGTGCGGTGGCTTTCCAATGCCCTATGAGCGTTGGTTCATCGGTGTCTCCTGCATCGTCATCCATGCTATCGATGTCTGCGGAGTCGAAGTTGAGCACGTCGTTAAGGTTGTCGACGGTGGCTACAAAGTGGGTGGTGGGTGGGCTTTGAATTTCTTCATCGTCCGTATCCCATCCTTGCTGACCGTAATCCGGCCAGGGCTCTCGTGATAAAGAGAGAGACTTGAGAGAGTTCAAGATGTCGCCAAGAGGCGAGTGTTGAAAGATGTCCGTGGCCGTGAACTCCATTATAGGTGCCCAATCAGATTCGATTGGTAGGGGCACGTGGGGTTCGGAGTCCGGATAAGAGTCCGGACCCTCGGAGTCACGGGTCATGCGGAGTACGGGGCTGGCGTTCGGCTCGATTGCCTTTGAGATCGCAGCCCCCGAGGTGACGCCCAACCGTTCATCCTCTATCGGTGTAATAGGCTCCGAGTCTAGGGTCGGAACCGGTGCGTGTGCGGCCTCCAGGACACTGTTCGGAGGCAGAGCTAGATCATGCCCCTCGAGGTAGCGCGGCGCGTTTGGCTGTGGCTCGAACCCATCGAAGATCAGATCTCCGCGGATTTCAGCCGTGTAGTTTAAGCTTCCAAACCTGACTTGTTGCCAGGGGCGTAGCTTTCGATCTGCTCCAGATGACCAAGCGAATTGGTCTACAGAGCGAAGCCGCCGAAGACGAAGATCTGTCCGGGGAAAAAAGTCTCACCCTGGACGTCATCGTCGTTGATGATCAAATGAGCCATCAGGCCTAAAGGCGACGACACAGAGGAACTCTCAATGAAAGCACCAATGTCGGTGTCAAAACTGGCGGATCTCGGGTAGGGGGTCCCGAACTATGCGTCAAGGCCGGATGGTAACAGGAGACAAGGGACACGAAGTTTACCCAGGTTCGGGCCATCTCGATGGAGGTAAAACCCTACTCCTGCTTGATTAATATTGATGATATGGGTAGTACAAGAGTAGATCTACCACGAGATCAAGGAGGCTAAACCCTAGAAGCTAGCCTATGGTATGATTGTGTATGATGATGATTCTGTCCTACGGACTACAACCCTCTGGTTTATATAGACACCGGACAGGGTTAGGGTTACACAAAGTCGGTTACATTGGCAGGAGATCTTGAATATCCGCATCGCCTAGCTTGCCTTCCACGCCAAGGAAAGTCCCTTCCGGACACGGGACGAAGTCTTCAATCTTGTATCTTCATAATCCTGGAGTCCGGCGAAGGTATAGTCCGGCTACCCGAAGGATGAAACAAGGAGCATGTACCCACCTCGTCCCTGCCTCCGCCAAAAGCGTGAGAAAGGTCGCGCGATGTGGGAAGACGGCAAGGCCTGCAGCCGGGCAAGGAAATGTTTATCTTAGAGATATCAAGGATTTACTCCTTGACGTGGGTTCTACTGGCAAACAAATGACCCGGCAAGCATCCCTTTTTCATTAAAAACATTCCACTCACGTACAGTCCATAGGGAATGAAAAACATGAATGATGGGATTACAAGTTTTAAATTCAGCTAAGGCCCGAAGGCTTACAAACTAAAAAGAGATAAGGTGCCCGTAATCCCTTTCTTGTCTCTCCCATCAGGAGGCAGGTCAAGGAGGCGAAAAGGGCAAAAGGAGCACCTAGGCGAGGTATGAGCAGCAAAAGGCACCAGGAAAACATCCCGGCGGCCACCTCCACGGGAAGCTGGTGATGATGATGACGGTACAAGAGCTGGAAGACGAGGCGGCAAGACCGGCTATACGTGACGAAGGCGTCGATGCCCGCGTACTCCGGGCTGACGGCCCGCGATCCACCTTCTTCGCCTTCCCGCACTTCCTACGCCAGCCACCCAAGGAGACGACCACGAGGAGTCGGTGGGGGCTCGGTGTAGATGCTGCTGCTGCCAACATCGCCCCAGGACAACGGGACCGACGCCTAGTCGGACCCGTCATCCTGCCGCCTACCACCCTCATCGTCGTTGTCGTTGTCCTCCTCGTCACTCTCGCCCGAGGAGGAATCTTCATCATCGGAGGAGCTCTCCACACAGCACTTCAGGCGAGTTCCAAAGTCGCGAAGACCTTGATGGAGAGAAGGCCGTCCTCCATTAGCTTAAAATAGAGAGTGAACCCCTCCGCCAGGCGGTGGATACGAGCGAACGTTTTCCATCCCCGACGAAGATACATCACGTGAGGGGCTGGGAAGTCGACGCGAACCCGCGTACCGCTGATCCCACAACCCCTCATGTGCTGCTGCAATGATTCTGGCAGATCTAGCTCCATCTCCCGCGCGAATGGGGTCGGGAGACGAAGGCGACGGCGAGGCAGCCGGCGCAGCCTGACGAAGAACTCGCAAGGGTCATCCCCAACGTGGCCCTCCATGGGGGGAGGAACTACTGGCGGAGGCGAGGTCGGCGTGCCGCCCCGTCCTCCTCTTCCCCGAGCACCTCGGCCTCGCCCATGGCCTCGCCCCCTCCCCCTTCCCCTTGCGTCTGGCTCTGCCACCACGGGTGCAGGAGAAGGAGGGACGCGTTGTCGAGCGGCGACCCGCGCCGCCACCGTTGAAGGACCAGGGTTCCCTCTCTCCATGGCGGATGGAAGGGGGGACAGAAGCTGAAGGAATAAGGAGATGAAGGAATGTGGGACGCCATCCCCCCTCCCGCTCTTTATAAAGGAATGGGGTGGGGGCTCGGCTGCCCCGCTCCGCCAATCAAGACACAGAAGGCGCAGGGAACTGGGACCGACCCGCTGCCTCAGCCCGCGGCGGCCTAGTTTCCCGCCTCCACCGATCGCCACCCCAAGCGCATGCACTACTAGAAAAAGGGCTACTAATGGCGCACCTAATTTGGCCATTAATGGCGCATTAGTGGTGCGCCATTACTAGCACGCCATTAGTAATATTTACTAATGGCGCACCACTAGTGCGCCATTAGTATCTGGTATACTAATGGCGCACCACTGGTGCGCCATTAGTATAGGGCACGGTGCGCCATTAGTATGCCTCCCAGGGGCCATGTATAGCCAGGTGCTTTGGCATACTAATGGCGCACCACGACAGGATGCGCCATTAGTAACCTCGGCATACTAATGGCGCACTGCTTAAAGATGCGCCATTAGTATCCTGTGGCATACTAATGGCGCACTGTGATGTGATGCGCCATTAGTATGAATATTAGGTTTTTTTTAATTTTTTAATTTTCTGTTTTTTTGCACAGGTTACAAAATGTATAATTGGACAACATATAGACAACACACATCAACAACAGATTCATCGAATACAACAGAAGATTAGTCTCTGAATACAATTCATCATATTAGTCTCCGAATACAATTCATCATATTAGTCTCCGAATTGGAAAGACCGAACAAAGATAGAACATTATATTACAAGTCCCGAGACCGCGAGTAGCGAGTTTGTCTTCATATTACAAGTCGATATCGATCATCTAAACTACCATCACATAGAAGAGAGCTGCGGTCATCACGATGAGCATCATCACGATGGAACTCATCTTCATCCGGTTCCTCCAACGCTCCCTCCCCTCTCCCGCTAGATAGCGGGCGTATCTAGATTCGGCCTCGGCCCTAGTGGTGTACCCTTTGTAACTGTTACCGCTGAATCGGTGAACCTGTCTCCGACACTCCTCCCAGTCGTCGTAGACTCCGGGAACCTTACCCTTGTAGACGACATACGACGGCATCGCTATGCACTAGCCAAACGAAACGTTAGTACCAATTCACAGACAATACATAAGCAATATATAAGTATGCAACAGAACGATCGGAAGAGAAAAGCAAGACATTAATAGCATCAATTACATCTAAGTTGAACGATTCTCGAAACCAAAGAGACATACTACAAGTTCATTAAAGTTTAATTACAACATGAGCCAATCGATGTTTCAGAACTAGACACAGCATCACTGCTTTCGACTCGAATCAAGGGACCGGAGCATGGATGAAGCCGCCGTCTATCGTGGGAGTCATGAAATTACGGGCGTTGTCAGCCTGCATTTGTAGCATTCCGTCTATCTCACTGTTGGATGGTTGATTTCTGAGGTAGAACTGCCCCGAGGTACGAAGGACATCTTGATGGATGATTTCCGCAAACTCCGACTGGATGCGAAAGAATTCTTGTCTGATGTCCGCGTCCTGGATTGCCGACACGCTCGCGGCCCAATCTTTGAGTTTACTCGGTAGCAGAAGTTGATGATGGTCCCGTACGATCGCCCACATGTGATGGATGGCGTAGTAGGCACCCTTCTGACCGCCAGGCGGCTGCTTGACGCATTAGAACATCGTATTGTGGGAGAACACGTGCTTGCCGTACTTACGAATAGGCCTGTTGAAGGTGCCTCCAGATTGGGCGTAGCCGGGGAGAACATCATCAAGAACCTTATTGACATTTGTGTAGTCTACATTCGATTGACGGTCCGGGTCGAAATACGTGGCCATGGAATATTTGGGGCTTAGGAGGATGAGCGTGCAATGTGTGTCACTGCAGAAAACACGGAATGTTAAAAGAAAAACGATCGAAATCTAAGAATTTGTATGTTACGGGGCGGTTGAGGGGAGGACTTACTCGGGAAAGTAAGGCACGAGGAAGTTATCCTTATCTGGGTTTGCCAGAATGACGCCTTCGAGGTAAGAACTCGTGACTTGCCGGTCCCCAGCGCTGCCCAAGATCTTGGCATGCATGTAGAAGGGGTCGACTATCACGATGTCCGGGGTCTTTTCGCGAATGATCCGCATCTCCATACTCAGCGAAAATAGCCGAACGAAGGTGTAGTGCAGCGGATGAAGGTTCAACATAGCGTGGATGTCATCGAACCGCAGGACGATCGTACCCCCGATGGAGTTATCCACAAAGCCCTTGCCCTCTGGCACCTTGGCCACGAAAACCGGGTATGCCACATCCTTCTCTCTGAGACGCCGCTTCTCCAAAGAAAGAACACTGTCATGCAGACTCCGCATAGCACCGGCTGCAACGTCGAGCATATTTCTCGGTAGCATTGGCCTACCCGCCACATGCACCCTCCTCATTAAATCCTCAGGTGAAGGTGGCCCGTCCTGAGCACGGATCGTACTCGGTGCCGGCTGGCCCGCACCCTTGTTAGTCTTTCTTTTGCGTGCCTTCTTCTTCTCCTGTAATGGGACCGAGTTCTGCTCACAGACCGCCTTCTTGAGTGTGTTGGGGCTGAGAATATTTCGCACCTCGCCTATCTGAGGCTCGGTGAAGTCGGCAGCTGGAGGCGTCTCCTGAGAGCTGAACGGCAGACGACGCCTGTTGCAACTTGGCTTCTCCGTGGTACCAGCTAGATCGCGCACGTCTTTTGTTGGGTTGGGTTCTTGAGAAGGAGGCCCCATGAAGTCGCCATCGTACCCATGATCGGCAAAGTACCGATCGACGTTGGCAAATGTATCGTCGTCGTCGTTGTTCTGATCCTGTGCCATATGCATGTTTGGATCCAGTGGCATAGGGATGTCCGGCACCGTTGCGGCGGTCTTGCCATGGGGCCGACTTGGCGCCGACACGACTGGCGGTGTTGTCTTTGGGGTGGTGTCCCCCGCCCCCAAACGAATCTGGCTCTTCGGCCAAAGCAGGGGCCAGCTCAGGCAGGCGCTGAGGGTCATCACGTCATCATCGTCGGCCCCGACGGGTCGAATCGGAGGTAACAACTCGTCGCAGCCTGGCAGCACCCGAACCAGCTGAACCCTAAACAAGTTGGGTGGCATCTGGGTACCGTGGAACAAGGGGTTGCCCGGTTGAACGATTTTGCCCTTGGCGACATCGACCAACTCATTGTTCACGAAGTGCAGGAGAGTGCACGGAATGTCGGCGGCGCCCTGCGAAAACATGTAGGGCGTCAGGGATGCCCAGTCAAAGGCAAGGAGATGAAGTCCTCGGCCGAGAGAGGCTTAATTAGTTACCGTGATGATGGCGTCGAGCTCGGCTAATGTCGGGGCACCGCCAACGGCGGGCATGCAGTTGACGGAGGGGCCGCTTGCTGCAGAGGTGTCGGCCGGCGTACACCCGGGTGCATTAAGCTCCCGTGCCGGCGTCGGAGACACCAATGCCGCCTCTGTCGGAGACACCAATGGCCCCGCCATCGCGTTCTGCGAGTTGCTGGCCGTGAAGCTAGGAATCGGGGGCGGCCCCTGTTGGCCGCCGCAATCCACGCACTCAACCCCTGGATCAAGGTAGGCACAATGGCGGTGATTGTCGCTCCGAGTTGTTGTTGCACTTGCTCATGGACAATCTCCGGAATCCGCGCCACCTGTGCCTTGAGTTCTTGAACCTCGCACGCCTGGCTTTCCGAGCTGGTCTTTTTCTCCTTTCGCCCACCAGTGTTATAGTATGATCCCCATTTTGTCGACAAGCCTTTGCCGGCCACACGACCAGCTGACGTCGGCTTACTGAGCTTATCCTTGTTCTTCATTACATTCAACGCCCTAATTAGAGTGGTGTCCCAAGGGTTGCTCTTAGTCGACCCCGCGCTACTGCTTTCAGTCGCCTGCGGAAGGAATGTGAACCATTTAGAAATTTGGCTTCATTAATTATAATGCAACCATATGGAGCTAATTACGCGGGGGTGTATTCCTTACCAGAACAAGCTCAAGCGCCCTGGTCTTCGGATCCGTGGTAAGCTCCTTTGTTTTCGGGTCCTTCTTGTACCGGGCCCTGACATAGTTCCTGGTCTGCTTGTCACCGTATTTATCGAAGAGAGGCGGTAGGCCTTGCTCGGCAGGGTCTGCCTCCTCCTTGTCCCATATAGGCTCCGCCACTCTGTAACCGCCGGGACCGAGTGTGTGTTCCCCTAAGTTCAGCTCCCGCATTTCTTTCCCCCACTTACTTGATTCGGAGTGTGCGGTGCTCGAGCAATTGATCTTGAAGTCGTTGTAGTCATCTTCGATGATCGAAGGATTTTTCTCCTTGATCCTCTCATAACTCTCACCTTTCTCGATCATTCTCTTCACATTGCTTTTCCAAGTAGACAGGGCCTTGCTCATCTTCGTGAGGGCAGCATTGCTCACTTTATTCCCTTTGAGGCTTGTGTTTTCAAATTCAGCGGGGAACTTGTATCGTTCGTGCAGCTTCGCGAAGAGGAGGTTGCGCAAATTCCCTCGGTTAGGATGCCTCAGGTTCTCGGTGTTGATCAAGACGGTGCTTCGGAGAATGCACCCGAGCTGAAGCGAGTACCCCTTGACTATTCGTTCGGGCGCCGTTGGATTCCCGTCGGAGTCCACTTCAGTAACTTCCTCCTTGAGGGTGCGGAGCACGGTCGGGCGCCGGTCCTTCCGTTGCCTCTTCTGGCTGCCATCTGTGCGTGCGCCGCCATCATCAGTGGTGGCATCGTCGGCGGCACCATCAGTGGTGGCATCAGTGGGGTCATCCTCGGCGGCACCATCAGTGGTCTCAGGATCGGTGGGGAAGGCGGTGTCCTCATACAAGTGAGGTTGTTCCTCCATCTCCTGGGACAGCTCCCAGAATGCCTTGCCGCCCGAACCCCCGGCCTCATCGTTGTGGGCCATGTTTCTCTCTAAATAGAAACAAAGTTTGGTCAAAAAGTTGTTTATTGTCAAGGAACAAGATCATGGTCTCATCATTTAGGGCTTGTCGACACCGAGGCATCTTAAAATCTAAGCTTTTATCATTGAGGGTTTTTTGACGCCGAGGCACCCTAAAAGCCATGCATTAGTCACAAGTACGCCGGGGCACTTGATCCTACTTAATTAACTACTAAGATACCCCGGCCCATGCATTAGTCACAAGTACCCCATATGTCCTATTTTTAGCAAAGTCATGCTAAAATTCACGGAAAATTTCAGCATGACCTTTGCTGAAAATAGGACATATGGAGTACCCGAATTTGCCGGAACGGAAGTTAATCGACATTCCGGCAAACTCAAGGGCCTCTCGGGGTACCTGCAAAATCATTATCCCAGGTGGACATGGATGCAATGTCACATGTCACATGGATCCCACACCCACAGGAGCTGGTGAAGCTTCATGTGTATTTCTTTGTTAATTCACAAATTTGTACACATACTCTGCATAGACAAAGTGCCTTCTTTTCATATATAATAACATGCATGGTGACGAGGAAACACTGAACCCTACATCAGGAAACAACCTAGTAATCTATTGGCAAAGCAGTAATCATACAAGAAGGCAGGAAGGGAGCAGTAATCTATTGGCAAAGCAGTAATCATAGCTAGCTCCCAACTCAACTAATCAAATGTTCAAAATAAGTTGGATCAGTATCAGCAGGTCAAATGATCTCTATCATCTTTCTAAAATATCATAAACACTCATGATATCATAAACTGGGTTACAGATGGCAGTTAGTACCATTAGCTTACTAGCCAGCAGGTAACAATCTCGGTTTTAGTTTGAAATTGGCTCTTTAAAAGATATAAACAACAAATGATATCATAAACACTCAGGACAGTGTGTCTATCATCTTTCTAAAACATATCTACAGCAGTCGTTGTTGTAAAATAAAATAAAATCAGGACATTGCATCTTAAGCATTACTACTACATTTTAGTAGGCAGTACACTAAGCATATACTAATACTACCTCACTAATACCACCTCAGCCCTTGCATCTTATCAGCAAGTGTCTTGGTGAAGCACTCAAATCAAACATAACAATTGCAAGGTAGCTAGGCAGGCCATGGAAAGCTGAGAGATATTTTTTGTTGGTGGTTGCTACGATTTCCATCCTTCCCAGTCCTCCTTCACATATTGCAAGGCATCTCCATAAAGTTAACCTATCTAGTGTCACAATTTTGTCTTAAGAAATGTTCATTACTTCATGACCTGTGTCTTATCTAAAGAACAGCGTACGAACATAGCCAGTTTAAAACCTGCATGACATAGATGAAATAAAGTACCAAAGCTAATACAAATTTGAAGCTATTTTATGAATTAAGACTGGGATCATAAGAAGGCATTACGGCAAAGTTTCAGTGTAATGTTGCAAAAGTGACTATATATTATTGAATGGATGAAGCATTTGACCTTGCATATTTATCAGGACTTGTGAGACCTGATAAAAGTAGGCTGGCCACACAACGGCGCAAAAGGTGCAAGATAGGGTGTCCCTTGGATTCTATATACATCCAGGTTTAAAGTTGAGGGACAAAACTGTTTTGCTGCCTCTATCTAGGCTTAAGAGTTCAGTGAGAAGATGCATTAATTTAGCTGTTTTTATGCAGCCATCTTGTAAATGCAGGCTGCAGATCATCCTGCCAAGAGTACAGTCTTAGGCTAGAGATAAAAAGCGCAAGACGTCATTTGCAGAGTAAACAGACAAGGTTTCTCCTGCTCTGTCAGCACATTACCAACTAAAAATGGCAAGAAAACTGGACCACCATAATCCAGTACATTCATTCAGTTCAAAAATGAATGATCCATTCCCGCAAACAATAAAAAGCACATGAATGATCCAAGGTGACATTTTTAAGCAGAGCAGATGTCCACAATAATACCCATGCTACATTTGACAGTAATGTCTCGTTTAACAGCAGATGGTTGAAGCACATGTGACCATTCTACTGCTGCATCTACCAGCCCAACCGGATCACAAGGCATCACATTAAGCAGAGCAGAGCATCACTATGCTGCTACAGCTAATTTCTCCTGCCCGGCATCACATCATCACAAGGCAAGTAATGGTAATTCGTTAAGTACCTTGAGACGTCACTGCTGCTGCTCCTCCGTGCGCTCCGTGGACGGGGCGGTGCTGGCGACGGTGGTGTGGACGGGGCGGTGCTGGTGTCGGGGCGGTGTCGAGGGCGGTGGGGCGACGGTGGTGTCGGGGCGGCGCTGGCGACGGTGGTGTGGACGGGGCGGCGCTGGTGTCGGGGCGCCGTTGAGGGCGGCGGGGCGACGGTGGTGTCGGGGCGGCGCTGGCGACGGTGGTGTGGACGGGGCGGCGCTGGTGTCGGGGTCGGGGCACCATTGAGGGCGGCGGGGCGACGGTGGTGTCGGGGCGGCGCTGGCGACGGTGGTGTGGACGGGGCGGCGCTGGTGTCGGGGCGGCGTCGAGGGCGGCGGGGCGACGGTGGTGTCAAGGGGCTGCGCTGGCGACGGTGGTGTAGACGGGGCGGCGCTGGTGTCGGGGCGGCGTCGAGGGCGGCGGGGGACGGTGGTGTCGGGGCGGCGCTCGCGACGGTGGTGTGTACGGGGCGGCGCTGGTGTCGGGGCGGCGTCGAGGGCGGCGGCGTCGGGAGTGGAGAGGGGAAGGGGATCTCGCGGGCGAGGGTGAGGGAGAGAGAGGGGATCGATACGAAGTAGGGGCGGCACAATACTAATGGCGCACCACATCTCGGTGCGCCATAAGTACATACATGCTAATGGCGCACCTCACCCTGGTGCGCCATTAGTATTTTTTTTCTGCTCGAGCCAACAGGTTATCTACAACCTGACCTGATAGACATCAAGTCTTCCCTACTAGCTGGACTGGTCAGCAGCTAGTTCTCACACCAGGAGGTCCTGGGTTCGATTCCCAGGCTCCACAATTTTTTTTATGCATTTAAAATGTTGTTTCATACTTATTTGTGTTTAAATATGTTCAAACTTGTTTAAATCATAACAGTAATATTTTTTTATAAGACAGTAATAATTTTTTAAAAAATATCATCAAACAGTAATGCCGGTGGAGCGGGGGAGGGTGCGGGGGGTGCGGGGGGTCGGCGGCGGCGGTTGAGTAGGGGAGGAGTGCGGGGGGTCGACGACGGCGGTTGAGTAGGGGAATCGAGGGTCCGGGCGGTCGGCGGCAGCCGGTGGACCGGATCTGGCGAGGTGGGATAGCGATCGAGATGGAGGGGGATTGAGATCGAGTGTCCATGAAATTAAAAAATATTCATGATAGTTCAAAAAGTGCCCATGAAATACAATCGAGAAATGAAGTCTACGAGTTAAATACAATCGATCTTAGCTAGCTATCTGTTCACAATCTTCTTGCCCTTCTTTTTAGCAAATGGAGTTCTTCTGTGGAACGGAAGTCCTTTAGGTAGGGTGGTCCTGCTTCTTCTTGTGGTGTATGCTGCTACTTCATCATCGTCGTCATGTTCGATCCTCGGGTCGCCGTACTTGTCGAAGTCTTGCTCATTGGCTACTCCATCCATTCCGATGATCTTCCTTTTGCCTCTCCTCACGACAACACGACTGGGCTTTGGCGGGTCGGTAATGAAGAAGCATTGGTCCACTTGGGAAGCCAGTACCCATGGCTCATTTTTCGCGGTGACGTTTGCGCCCGCAGTCTTGGATTTGGCTTCGGGTATAACCATGGTGGTGAAATACCGGTCTTCTTTTACGACGCTCTTGGCCCATCTGACACGGAACATCGGGACCTTCTCTCCAGCGTAGCTCAGCTCCCAGATCTCCTCAATCCTTCCGTAGTATCTGTCCTTGTCGTTACCGATGTAGGATTCCATCGTTACCCCGGAGTTCTGATAACCATCGCTCTTCATGTCCTTGGCCTCGGTGTGGAATGTGTAGCCGTTGATATCGTACACGTCATAGGTCATCAGGTTGTGCTCGGCGCCCTGTGACAAGGCGAATATGAGTTGTTCTTCCGCGGAAGAATCCTCATGTAAAGGGTACGTCAGAAGCTTCTGCTGGAACCAACGCGTGAAACATGAGTTGTGCTCTTTGAGTATATCTCCGTCCGTCCTCTGTTGGCCTCGATCATTGTACGTCTTCTTAATAAAGGTTTTGTGCTCTACCACCCAAGGATCGACCACGTCTATGTGTTGTAGCGCGACTAGGTTTGCTCTTTCAAAGTCGGCGAGTCGACCCTCGAAGTCGACATGCATTTCGCGGCGACCCTCATGGTGACCCCATCCAGCGAGCCTGCCGAGGTGCCTGTTGACGGGCAGACCAACGGGGTTCTCGATGCCTATATAATTCGTGCAGTACGAGATGCACTCTTCGGTCAGAAAGCCCCTGGCTATGCTTCCCTCTGGACGTGACATGTTGCGAACGTATCCTTTGATGACACCATTCATCCTTTCGAACGGCATCATGCTGCGCAGGAACGTCGGCCCGAGTTGGATGATATCCTCCACTATATGGACCAGCAGATGCACCATAACGTCGAAGAATGCGGGCGGGAAGTACATCTCAAGCTCGCATAGTATCACCACGATCTCTTCCTGTATCCTTCTGAGTTGCCTCACGCCAATCGACTTCCGAGAGATGACGTCGAAGAAGTTGCATAGGCCAAATAGCGTTTCACGGACGTGCGCGTCCATGATCCCACGGATTGCAACTGGAAGTATCTGCGTCATCAGCACGTGACAGTCGTGAGACTTCATCCCGCTGAACTTCTGCTTCGCTGGGTCTAGGTATCTGCTTATCTTCCCCGCGTAACCGTGAGGAAGTTTTACTCCTAGGAGGCAGGTGAAAAACTGCTCGATCTCCTCCTGACTTAGAGTGAAGCATGCGGGAGGGTAGTCATTTCCAGTCTTCTTGGCCTTTTTACCGTTGCGATGACTTTCTGTGTCCTGCTTTGCCTCATCATCATCATCATCATCATCATCATCATCATCATCATCATATATAGCGTGAAGCTCCTGCCTGATGCCCATTGATTTCAAGTCTACCCTTGCTTTCGGCCCATCTTTGGTCCTCTCTGGCATGTTGAGCAGGGTACCAAGCAGACTCTCGCACACGTTCTTCGTGATATGCATGACATCAAGGCTGTGAGGCACACGGTGGATCTTCCAGTACGGCAAGTCCCAGAAAACAGACCTCGTTTTCCATACCTTCAGCAGCGGCTCTGGCGCCTTTCGCTTCTTTCCCGGCTCTGGCGCCTTTTGCTTCTTTCCCGGCAGTGGGCAGTCTTTCCAATTTTTCAACAGCTTGTCTATTTCCTCGCCGCTCCTCGTACACGGGCGTTTTCGGGGTTCGGTTTCACCATCGAACAGATCCTTGTGTTTCCTCCACGGGTCATCGTCGCGAAGCCACCTTCAATGTCCCATGAACATGGTTTTCGAAGACCCGGGATCTCTATCTAGCTGGCGATACGTTGTGTCATCCATGCACCTTACGCATCCAGAAAATCCGTGGACTACCTGCCCCGCGAGATATCCGTAACCGAGATAGTCGGGCACCGTCATGAGCAGTGCGGCTCTCATAGGGAAATATTCTTTCTCTGCGGCATCCCACGTATTGGCTGGCGTTTTCCACAGCGTGTCTAGCTCCTCCTTCAGCAGCCCCAGATACAGATTGATGTCGTTCCCTGGTTGTTTCGGCCCTTCAATTAGCATACTCATGTGAATGTACTTCCTCTTCATGCACAACCAGGGGGGAAGGTTGTACATCCACACAAACACAGGGCAGGTGCTATGTGTGCTTCTCTGGCTGCCAAACGGATTTACTCCATCGGTGCTCGCGCCCAGCATGATGTTCCTTGGATCCTTCCCAAATTCTGGGTATTCAAAATTCAACGCTTGCCACTGGCTCGCATCCTTAGGGTGACTCAGCATCTTGTCTTTTTTATCTATCTCCAGATCATTTGTGTCATCTTCTCGCTTCTTCTCCTCCCTATCCGCGTGCCAACGCAGGAGCTTTGCTACCTTAGGATCCGCGAAATACCGCTGCAGACGAGGAGTGATCGGAAAGTACCACACCACTTTTCGAGGAGCTTTCTTCCTCTTCTTGTATCGAGTGACGCCGCACACCGGACATATGGTAGACTCCGCGTGCTCGTCCCGATAAATGATGCAATTGTTCATGCACACATGGTATTTCACGTGCGGTAAATCCAGAGGACACACGATTTTCTTCGCCTCCTCCAAACTGGTCGGGCACTTGTTCCCCTTTGGAAGACGTTCATGCCAGAATGACATGTTCTCGTCGAAGCATGCGTCGGTCATTTTGTGTTTTACCTTCATCTCCATAGCCATGAGCGTTACTTTCAGGCGGGTATCCTCGGGCCTGCATCCTTCATACAATGGAGTAACCGCGTCTAACTCAAGTTGATCCACCTTGGCTTTCTCTCGGGCGGCAGCTCTTGCGTTATCCGTCTGCTTGAGAAGCAACTCTTGAATATAAGGGTCCTGCACCCAGCCCATCGATGGTCCACCGTCGTCTGCTCCGCCGGCATCATAATCTTCATGATCATGCCCGTCGTCTGCTCCAGCATCTTCCTCATCATCATGCCCATCGTCTACGTGATCATCTCCTGGAGATTCTTCGTCTTCTCGCCCGCCCGAGCCGCGGTAGTTGTCTTGCTGCCCTTCCTCATTTCTTGCCCGGCCCCCATGGGCGACTTCGTAGTCATCTTCATCACCTTGCCACCGATAGCCATCCATCAAACCACGCAAGAGCAGGTGGTCCCGCACCTGCCCGGAATCCGGGTCCGCAATAAGGCTCTCCAACTTGCATCTTTGACACGGACATCTTATCTCCGTCTCGTTCTTTTGAAGCATCTCGGCTTTCGCGGACCTCAAAAACCTATTCACGATGCCTTCGGTCATCGTGCGGACCATGGTCGCCTGCGGGGTAGAGCAAAACGATATTTTAGAACAAAGAAAAAATTTGGCATGACTTTCCCTAAAAATAGGACAAAAAAGAATGCTTAATGCCAAAATTATCGCCGAAACGGAAATGAATCAACATTCCGGCAAAATATTGGCAACTATCGCATTTCAAATACCGGTACACCTACAAACACAAACACATATGCAACACAACAAACATATGCAACACCACGAACATACATAGATCTAGCTAGGCCATAAAAAGTGCATGTGCACATTGTTGTAGGGAGAACAACATAAATATAGCTTCCCCCCTTACTTACCTATTAAAACAAGGTAATTTAACCACTTAATTCGAATGAATCTATGGTGGAAATGAGGTGAAAAAGAGGAGGCACCCGAGACAAGGAGGAGGTGGAGAGAATGAAGTGGGGAGAAAGTGAGTGTGGGAAGGAGAGGCTACCAAAATATCTTGTTGCTGCCCACTTACTAATGGCGCACCAACAACAAATGCGCCATTAGTAATCCAGGTTACTAATGGCGCACCAACATCTGATGCGCCATTAGTAATTTTGCAAAAAAAAACATACTAATGGCGCACTGATACAGAGTGCGCCATTACTAGTTTGAACTAGTAATGGCGCACGGTGGAAGAGTGCGCCATTAGTAGTTTTGCAACAAAAGGAATAAAAAATATAATTAAAAAAACAACATTAGTGGCGCACTCTTGGATGAGTGCGCCATTACTAGTTACAACTAGTAATGGCGCACTGTGTCTGGATGCGCCATTAGTATGTTTGGACAGGCACGCTAGTTCAAAAAAAATTGGTACTAATGGCGCATCCTAGGCCTGGTGCGCCATTAGTAGTTTCAACACTAATGGCGTATCAGAAGGTGGTGCGCCATTAGTATATACTAATGGCGCACCTCTTATCTGGTGCGCCATTAGTGTCAATCCCATCTATAGCCCTTTTTCTAGTAGTGATGGGAGCCACATGGCAGGCATGCAGGACCGAGGCGATGGGTGAGGCGACCTCTCCCCACCCCGTGATCGCAGGGAGTGGATGCCTTGAAGACCACGCCTTGGCCCCGTTCAGTAAATGGGTCGCGCTCCCACGCCTCCCTCCATTTATGGGGAAGGCGCGAACCGTCCCCTTTACTACGACGTGACGCATGCGTGCGGAGCTCAGCCCCACGCATGCCGCCCATGTCACGCACGCCTCCCCACGCCGCGCCACGCGCGGGACGCGTGGGAAGCGCAGCGCGCGAAGGAACTTACCGCGGTAAAAACCGCCCCGCCTGCCCGCGCACCGTTTTTGGGCCTAGCCCAACAACACGTTGCGCTTATGTGTGGCTTAGGCCCGGGGGCTCCTGTCGGTGTACAAAAAGGGGGGGTACACTTTTTATACCCCTATAACTGTGCACGGGCGGTCAGAGCCACGGGCACCGCCACACCAAGCATGGCAAGGGAGGTGAGCCAAGGTAAGGCCGGAGCTCAAGAGAAGCAGAACGACGCCAAGACCAAGACCACAAAGAGAAAAGGGGACGAAGCGGACTCCCCCGGCAAGATCCTTGCCGGGGGGCAGTTCTAGCAAACCTGATAAGACCCTTGCCGTGGCAGCTCGCCCCACACCTATAGAGCAAGTCACCCTTGAGTCCACTGCCCCCATGGGGCAAGGATTCTGGAGACATCCCCGTGGTGGCATGCAGATCTTTGTGAAGACACTCAAGATCAGATACACACCTTTAGAAGATGATGATTCTTGGCGGGATCCCAGCCAAGGAGGACCACAAGGCCCCCGGCAAGAGCCTTGCCGGGGATGACCGCAGGTGCCACGGCAAGACTCTTGCCGGGGCCATGGCAAGACCCTTGCCATGTACCCCCGTGGGGCCACCATCAGGCCCACGCCAATCAAGCCTCCACCGCCATTCGCATGCAGCTGCCGACCCAACCAGCTGGGCAGGCACCTGCGTGGCGGCAAGCAGATCTTCATGGAGACCCATCACTGCGCCACCTCAGCTGCCTGCCTGCCTACATGGCACCGCTAGCCAGGGCGCGTCTCGACATAAGAGGGAGCGGCGACGGACGAGACAGGGCTCTCCCCCGTCCTCGATAAAGCAAAGACACCTGAGCAAGACGCATTAAATGCACCTTGTCATGTAATGCGAGGGATAACCTCGCATCACTGTATCCTTTCCACCTCCTGTGTGCCACTGTGGCAACCCCTTTCCCTATGAAAGGAGGCCCAAGGCGACCAGGAAGAGGATTCGGCTTTTTGGAGCTCCTCACGCCCCATAGCGAGCTCAAGAACACAGATATACAATCCACCAAAGTAGGAGTAGGGTTTTACGCATCCTTGCGGCCCGAACCTGGGTAAAGGAACCGTGTGCTATTTGTTTGCTCCGCTCTTTTCATGACCCCGTGCCCCGCAACCGTAGTAGGGATTCTTGTAATCCCATAGGTGTCATTCCACACAGACACATTCTTTGGGCCGTCCATGACGGAAAAAGCTGTGGTAGAAGCGAGGGCGAGGAAAATTTCGGCGAGTTCCCGGTTACGGTCGGAGGTCGGGGGCCGAGCGATGCGCGTTTCTCTCCTACACGTACGCGCGCGTGTGCGAGGCATTGGCTCTAACTGAACCCGAGCGAGGCGTTGGGCTCTAACTGAACCCGAGCGATTGCACTGCCCACTACGCGTTACTGAACCCGAGCGATCGATCGATGGCTGTTAACTGAACCCGATCGAGTGATTCCTTCGCTACTGCTGCTAACTGAAGCTGATCGATGCTCCCTCTGGGATGAACAGTGAGTGAGGGAGTCCTGGATTAGGGGGTGTCCGGATAGCCGGACTATACCTTCAGCCGGACTCCTGGACTATGAAGATACAAGATTGAAGACCTCATCCCGTGTCCGGAAGGGACTTTCCTTGGCGTGGAAGGCAAGCTTGGCGATACGGATATGTAGATCTCCTACCATTGTAACCGACTCTGTGTAACCCTAACCCTCTCTGGTGTCTATATAAACCGGAGGGTTTTAGTCCGTAGGACAGAACAACAATCATACCATAGGCTACCTTCTAGGGTTTAGCCTCCTTGATCTCGTGGTAGATATACTCTTGTACTACCCATATCATAATATTAATCAAGTAGGACGTAGGGTTTTACCTCCATCAAGAGGGCCCGAACCTGGGTAAAACATCGTGTCCCTTGTCTCCTGTTACCATCCGCCTAGACGCACAGTTCGGGACCCCCTACCCGAGATCCGCCGGTTTTGACACCGACATTGGTGCTTTCATTGAGAGTTCCTCTGTGACGTCACTTTTAGACCCGATGGCTCCTCCGATCATCAATGGCGACGTAGTCCAGGGTGAGACCTTTCTCCCCGGACAAATCTTCGTCTTCGGCGGCTTCGCACTGCGGGCCAATTCGCTTGGCCATCTGGAGCAGATCGAAAGCTATGCCCCTGGCCATCAGGTCAGATTTGGAAGCTTAAACTACACGGCTGACGTTCGCGGGGACTTGATCTTCGACGGATTCGAGCCACTGCCGAGTGTGCTGCACTGTTACGTTGGGCATGATCTAGCTCTGCCGCCGAACAGTGCCCTGGAGGCCGCACCTGTGTCTGCTCTGACCCTTAACTCAGAGCCGACCACACCAATCGAGGGAGGGTGGTTAGACACCGCCTCGGGGGCTGCAATCTCTACGGCGATCAAGCCGAACACTAGCCCTGCCCTCCGCGAGGCTCGTGACTCCAAGGAGCCGGACTCCTCTCCGGACTCCGAGCCCTCCGCGCCCCTGCAGATCGAATCCGATTGGACGTCGATCATGGAGTTCACCGTCGCGGTCATCTTTCAGCACTCGCCCTTCGGTGATATCCTGAAATCACTAAAGTATCTCTCTTTATCAGGAGAGCCCTGGCCGGACTACGGTCAGCAAGGTTGGGATACGGACGATGAAGAAATTCAAAGCCCACCCACCACCCACTTGGTAGCCACTGTTGATAATCTAAACGACGTGCTCGACTTCGACTCCGAAGACATCGATGGTATGGACGACGATGTAGGAGACGAACATGAACCAATGCCAATAGGGCACTGGACAGCCACCTCATCTCATGATGTGTACATGGTGGACACACCTAAAGGAAGGACGACGAGGAACACAGGGATGAAACGAGGGATCGTTCTCTCGAAAAGCAATCAAAGCGGCGACGTAAAAACCTCTCCAAGCCCCGCCTCGACAGAGACAACAGCCATACAGACCCAGCCATAGAGCAGGACGAGTCGGCGGACGACGAACAGGGCAACTCGAATAAACAAACCGAACCACCTGTCCCCGGCGAGAAAAGCATTCCGGACGATCTTACGTCGGACAAACTAATGGAGCAGAAGAACCTCCACCGAAGGCTCGTTGCCACTGCGCGTAGCCTAAAAAAGCAGAAGCGGAAGCTCAAAACTGCGGAAGATGCACTCAGAATCAGATCGAGCAAAGTCTTCAACACCGTAGACAAATACGGTGGCAGTCGCCACACCAAAAGCTATCCGAAGCTAAAGCTACTACCGGAATTTGACGAGGAGGCCCTAGAGCCCCCGCAATCAAAAAATAAGAAAGCCACCCGGTCGGATAGACGACCCCATGGCCAGCATAAAGCAGCAAGCGACGCCTCATACAACTCGGCACGCAACCCACTCAAGGATTCGCATCACAAAGATGGCCCAGTTAGATCTATCTATGGGCCAAGAAAGCAAGCTCTCGTAAGCAGTGCAACACAACCAATATCCGAACATCACGGCACACCCAAATACAGGGGTGCTGCACACCCCCTATGTTTCACCGATGAGGTTCTGGACCATGAATTTCCAGCGGGATTCAAGCCCGTAAACATAGAGGCGTACGACGGAACAACAGACCCTGGAGTCTGGATTGAGGATTATATCCTCCACATACACATGGCAAGAGGAGATGACCTCCACGCCATAAAATACTTACCCCTCAAACTTAAAGGGCCAGCTCGGCATTGGCTCAAAAGCCTTCCCGAAAACACCATTGGAAGTTGGGGAGAGCTCGAAGACGCTTTTCGAGAAAATTTTCAAGGGACCTATGTCCGCCCTCCGGATGCAGATGATCTAAGTCACATAACTCAACAGCCCGGAGAGTCAGCCCAGAAATTCTGGAACAGATTCCTTACTAAAAAGAATCTGATAGTCGACTGTCCAGACCCCGAAGCCCGAGCAGCTTTTAGGCATAACGTTGGAGACGAATGGCTCGCCAGACACCTTGGCCAAGAAAAGCCAAGAACAATGGCCGCATTAACAAGCCTCATGACCCACTTTTGCGCAGGAGAGGACAGCTGGTTGGCAAGATGTAACACCAGCGACCCAAGTACATCCGAAATGAGGGATGGAAATGGAAAACCGTGACGCAACAAGGACTAGCGCCGGACTAAGGAAAGTAGTCCGAAGAGCACGGCAGTCAATGCCGGATTCAAAAGCTCTCGACAAAAATCAGAAAAAGCCGCCCCTCAAGGATAACAAGGACGAGCTATCCAACTTAAACAAAATCTTGGACAAGATATGTCAAATACACAGTACTCCCGGGAAGCCTGCAAACCATACCCACAGAGATTGTTGGGTTTTCAAGCAATCCGGCAAACTCAACACCGAACACAAGGGGCTCGACACACCAAGTGAAGACGATGATGAACCCCAAAAGCAGAGCACCAGGAAACAAAAGAATTTTCCACAAGAAGTCAAAACAATAAACTTACTTCACATAACAAAACAAGCGGCGCCCATAGAGGTACACACCATACGGCCTATCCCAAAGGAGTCTCGCCATTGGTTGTTAAAACCGATCACCTTCAATCATCTGGATTACTCTGGAAGTATCCGGAACGCAGGCTGGACTGCCTTGGTATTAGATCCAATAATCGGCAGACTCCACTTTACAAATGTCCTGATGGATGGCGACTGTGGTCTAAACCTGATATATCAGGATACAATCCGCCACATGGGGATAGACCCAGCAAAAATTCGCCATAGCGAAACCGCCTTTAAAGGGGTAACACCAGGCCCGGACGCCCATTGCACGGGTTCTCTCCAGCTAGAAGTTAAATTCGGCTCCCCCGACAACTTCCGTCGCGAAAGGCTAACCTTCCATATCGCCACATTCTCAAGCAGCTATCAAGCACTAATGGGACGCGAAGCTTTCGCCCGCTTTAACGCAATTCCGCACTATGCATCTCTTACGCTTAAGATGCCCGGTCCACGCAGCAGCATCTCATTAAAGGGAAAGCATTGAGTACGCCTCCCGCGCGGGAGATTGTGCAGCTGCCTTAACAGCCCCACAATAAAATGGCTTCACCAGCTAAAAACATCTAAACAGGTCGTTAAGACCACGGACACGGCTAGATGAGTCCGGCATAAAAATACAATTGATAAAGGCTCAATAGCCATACACCCCTGTACTAGGGGCTCCGCGCATATAAAGAAAGAGATAATCAAGCTTAACTTTACCCATTTCAATTTATACTTTGCTTATTTAGTATAACTTCTGTTCGGCACAACCTTTCTTCAACTAAGTTCCTCTCTTTTACAGATGAACACCGTGTTGCGCCCGTCCAGGATACGGCAAAACAGAGACACAGGCGCAGACGTGCAGCAGGGATCCGTTCCAAGGATTGTTTTCAAATTAAGACCCTGCGTAAACCTTTTTTACTGTCTCTTGTTGATACACATCCCCTGGTGTTTTGGTATAACCAAGGTGGAGGCTGGCGTCTTGGCATGTGGCCACATCAGAATTTTGCGCGTACCTTGACACCAGGGGCTTATAATTAAGGGTGTTGTCCCGCGTGCCTTCATAAAGACCGAATACCTTAGGGAGTGTTCGGCGTCGCGAGTTTGGCCTTATATGCATCAGCTCCAAATCATGTCTTTGGTCAAATGTTGGGTTGCCTGGCTCCTGTGTTTTGCTGCCTTACGTTCCGCTCTATCGGCTAAGGCGGCACCAGGAGAAGTACTGCAATTGTGCCCCGGTTTGGCCAGGCGAGCACCTCAGTAGAGAAAGCCGAAAACTGACTATCATGATATAGCGGGAGACTAGTCAACCACTCGATGACTCACCAGAATCTTTAGGATTCCTCCGCATTAACGAAGGGCCATTTCCTGGCCAGGCACACACGTGCCCCGAGTTTGGGCGAGCGCAGGCGCCACCAGGGGCTATATAAGTAGCCTCACTGTCAAACTCCTATGGCTAAGTGAAAGTGTTAAAGCATTATAGTCCGATTGCCTAGTTTGCTGCGCTATCACCTCCTTTGTAGGACCAAGACGTTGGATCAAGTGTGAAAACGCGCCTTCTGCGAACACCCCCGCAATATTTGCGTGGGGGCTGAAGCCGACGACTACCATCTTTCAAATTACATATACATATATCCTAAACGGACGCACAGGAGGTGTTACAATACTTGAAGGCGCAAGTATAAAAAGCTTCTATAATTTATCAAAAAATTTCTTACAATAACATATGCTATTTAAACATAACATCCTTCGAGCACTGCGTCTCTATCACACGAGCGCCTTGAAGAACTTCCTTAAAATAGTGATCGGCAAGTACTCGGCTTTCGTCCGAATCTCGGGATGCAACAACGGTGGTCTCCATCTCCGCCCAGTATGTCTTGACACGGGCAAGAGCCATCCGTGCACCCTCTATGCATGCTGACCTCTTCATCGCATTAATATGCGGCACCGCACCAAGGAATTGCTGCACCAAGTTGAAATAACTTTTCGGCTCCGGCCTCTCCGGCCACAGGTGGCTCATGCCACACTTCATGGCGAGTCCGGACAACCTATTCAGCTCAGCCCATTCGGCCAGACAATCGGCTACGTGCAACGGACGCTCTGGAGTATGGAACTGCGACCAAAAGAGCTTCTCCACTTCGCGATCTTCTTGATATCGAAAGTGTTCGGTCGCATCCGCAGCACTCGCTGCCAAATCCAGATAGGTGTCCGCTGTACTCCACATTCGGTCCAGCGGAACTTATTTAGGATCACAGAACTTCCTCCGCAGCATAAAGGGCTTCCCAACCGCGATCTCTCCGGCCTGACGCAGCTCCTCCTTCATAGCTCTCATCATAGAGCGAGCATCCTTGGCATTGGCAACGGCCTTCTCCAGGTCCGTCTGTTCCACCCGGTCTTCCTTTTCAAGAAGCTTGCAATGGTCAGCAGCGCTCTTCAGCTTCATGGCCATCTCGGCCATTTCCTTCTTGCTTCGGCAGTGAGCAGCCTGTTCGGCTTTCAGCTCTTCAATTGCCTTTCTGGCAGCAGCATCACTTTTTCTGGCTTTCTCCTTGGCTCGGGCAAGTTCCGCCCGAAGATTCTCCATAGCAGCAGCACCATCTGCATTACGCACACACATTGTAAGATACTGGCATAAAGCTCCTCTTACTAGGTGCCACCGGAGGAACTACATACCTTGTGCCTCGTCAAGCCGCCTGTTAACAAGCGTGATGTCGGCATCTGCCACGTCAAGTTGCCGCTTTAGCTCCGCAAATTCATCAGTCCGGCTGGCCGCCGGACACTTCGCCACCTACACAGGAAGGCGGCATTTTAGACCTGGGGTTATGATCCTCTGCGTGTTGTAACTTTTGACAACGCACAGAGTCTCAGGGGCTACTATCTACACAGGGCGCATCTTGTTCATGCGCAACTATATACCTCAAAACCTGTTAGTAAAATCCTGACGGCCTCATGCAATCTGCTCTCCGCGGGTGAAATTCTCTCAACCACCGTACCCATCAAGGCACGATGCTCCTCTGAGATAGACGCTCGCCCTAGCAGATCTTTCAGCTCCTCTGACCGCGCACCGGCCGGTGCCGGACTCGTTCAATGGCCCTCTTCGAAGGCCGGACGCGGAGGGCTTTGGGGGCCCAAATGACTACCGTCCGGCCCTGCCGGATTCGAAGAAACCCTCCGCGACGATACCTCAGGGTCGCCCGCCTCGCTAGGCAGTATGGCAGGGGAAGGCATTCCGCTCTCCATCATCTCTGGAAGAAGGTCCCCCGAAGACGTGCCCTGCTGAGAAGGGCTGAGTTCCGAGCTACAAGGTAAAATTTTGTTTACTTTTCTCAGATATAAAGCAAGGATTTCTCTTATCTCTTAAAAAGAAAACCTATCTCTACTTACGGCTCGGTGAAGGGCTGGTCCCCTTGAGGGCATAATTCGGCCGAGGTATCCCCCGGCGCAGGACCCTCTGATGAGGATTTCTTCCCCCGCTTTGAGGCCATGGTCTCCGGGTCTTCAGAGGCGGTCCTCTTCTTCCCCTGAGGAGAGGAATTTTTGATTCCTCCCTTTCGAACAGCCTCCTTTGAGGAGGCCTTTGTTTCCTTGTCCCCTCCCTTGCTTTCCTCCAAAGGCACAATCTTCAACATCTTGACCAGCACGGGATCCGGCGTGGTCTCGGGGAGGGGAGCCGGACACCTGATAAGCTTTGCTTTCGCTATCCACTCCTGTTTAAAGGACAGCTCTTTTATGGGCAAGTTTATGACAAATATACTGATAGCGAGTCGGGGCACAAGGCTACTTACTTGAGTATCCGGGCGATTGCAGCTTAGACCTGCATCCTCGGTCAAGTCCGGACACGTTGCTTGTGATCCAAAGAACAATTAATACATCTCTGCGGGCGTTGCGCCCATGAAATGCTGGAGAGCTCGCGGTCCCTCCGGATTAAACTCCCACAGGCGAAGGGGGCGATGTTTGCCGGGCAGGGTTCGACGGATCAGCATGACCTGTGTCACTTTGACCAGGCTGAGGTCTCTTTCTAAGAGACTCCTGATGCGGCCCTGCAACAAGGGCACGTCCTTGGATGGCCCCCAGTCTAGTCCTTTACTAACCCATGATGCTAGCTATGGTGGGGGACCCGAGCGAAAGGCAGGTAGCGCCACCCGCTTGGTGCCCCTGGGAGCGGTGATATAGAACCACTCTCGTTGCCATAAGCCGAGCTCCTCTTGAAAAGAGCCCTCGGGCCATGGAGCATCAGCATTCTTGCTTATAACGACACCTCCGCACTCCGCATGTCGTCCCTTGATCATCTTCGGCTCAACTTTGAAGGTCTTGAGCCATAGTCCGAAGTGAGGAGTAACACGGAGGTAGGCTTCACACACGACGATGAATGAGGAAATGTGGAGGATGGACTCCGGAGCTAAGTCATGAAATTCCAACCCATAATAAAACATGAGCCCCCTCACGAAGGGATCCGTCTGGAGGCCTAGCCCCCGACGGAAGTGAGACATGAACACCATGCTCTCACCAGGCTTGGGAGTGGGAATGGCCTGCCCTTGAGCAGGCAGCCTATGTGAGATTTCGCCAGTCAAAAACCTGGCCTCTCTCAGCTTTAGCACGTCCTCCTCCGTAACGGAGGAGGGCATCCATCGGCCTCGAAGGTCGGAACCGGACATTGTCGAAGTTCCGAAGTGCCTGAAATCTGGAGCCTCGGGTGTTGGAACTCGAGGCGAAGGGCGAACTCGTTTGAGATTGAAAAGAAGGAGCAAGGCCTTGGTCTCTTTATAAGAGGTTGAATACCAAGGGCCCTCCCCGTAACCGTTTGGGACTCGCCTTTAATCGATAAAACATGCCAACGGGCACGATTGGGTTACCCACGTCCGTATTGATGAGAATCCCGTAAATAAAGGGGACACGATCTCTGCTTTGACAAGACGTGCCAAGGAAACCGCCTCACGAAACGTGCTGAGGTGGGGGAGTAAAAACGATTCGAATAAAGGCTGAGCCGTAGTGTGATGTCATGCTATGGAATATGTCAGCAGATTAGATTTGTGTAAACATTATTCTCTCTATGGCAATATGCGGAAACTTATTTTGTAGAGATGGACACTATCATTTGTGTTCGAAATCTTCTATGAAGTACTTGGAGGAGGAACCCGCCTTGCAATGCCAAAGACAATCTATGCGCCAGACTCGTCGTCATTGAAGCCTGGTTTAGGGGCTACTGAGGGAGTCCTGGATTAGGGGGTGTCCGGATAGCCGGACTATACCTTCAGCCGGACTCCTGGACTATGAAGATACAAGATTGAAGACTTCGTCCCGTGTCCGGAAGGGACTTTCCTTGGCGTGGAAGGCAAGCTTGGCGATACGGATATGTAGATCTCCTACCATTGTAACCGACTCTGTGTAACCCTAACCCTCTCCGGTGTCTATATAGACCGGAGGGTTTTAGTCCGTAGGATAGAACAACAATCATACCATAGGCTAGCTTCTAGGATTTAGCCTCCTTGATCTCGTGGTAGATCTACTCTTGTACTACCCATATCATCAATATTAATCAAGCAGGACGTAGGGTTTTACCTCCATCAAGAGGGCCCGAACCTGGGTAAAACATCATGTCCCTTGTCTCCTGTTACCATCTGCCTAGACGCATAGTTCGGGACCCCCTACCCAAGATCCGCCGGTTTTGACACCGACAGTGAGCGTTGTGGGGGGGTTTGGATGAACAGTGAGCGGTGGCGTTGCCTCTGGATGAACAGGACCCCGTGGTGTGGTGGAGGGCTGGATGAACAGTAGATGGTGTAGGGGTGCCCGTGGAGGGGTGGTTGAACAGGACCCCGTGGTGTGGAGGGCTGGATGAATAGTAGACGGTGGAGGGGTGCCCGTGGAGGGGTGGTTGAACAGTAGCTGGTGGAGTAGCGCGTGGTGGAGGCTGGATGAACAGGAGCCCGTGGAGGCTGGAGGAATTCGACGGTAGCCCGTGGAGGCTGGAGGAGGTCGACGGTGGAGATGAACAGTATCCCTGTATGAAGGGAAACGTAAAGAACCTCCCAGATTCGAGCATGACTCCGCTAAAAAACTGAAAATTAAAGATGGCATTACTTAGATCTATCCTCACTTTTATGCCTAGCTTGGGACGTTAAACAGTAGCGCTAGTTCGGAGGCAACCCAATTTTATTTTTGTTTTTTGTTTTTGCTTCTATTTAGTAATAAATATTTCATATAGCTTCTGTTTAGATGTGTTTTCATGTTTTAATTAGTGTTTGTGCCAAGTAGAACCTGTAGTATAACCTATGGTGATAGTTAATTTGATTCTGCTGAAAAACAGAAACTTTGCACACACGAAAATAATTTTAGTAATTCACAGAAACCTGATTTTACGTTGATTATTTTTTCTGTAGATCAATACACAAATTGCCCAGGACTTCCTATTTTGGTAGGATTTTTAAAGTTCCAGAAGTATTCGACAGTTACAGATTTCTACAGACTGTTCTCTTTTTCATGTGTTGTTTGCTTATTTTGATGCATCTATGGCTAGTATGTAGGGTATGTACCATAGATAAGTTGGAATATAGTAGGTTTAACACCAATATAAATAAAGAATGAGTTTATTACAGTAACTTATGTGGTGGTTTTTCTTTCTTGCACTAACGGAGCTTATGAGATTTCCTGTTGAGTTTTGTGTTGTGAAGTTTTCAAGTTTTGGGTAAAGATTTGATGGAATATGGAATAAGGAGTGGCAAGAGCCTAAGCTTGGGGATGCCCATGGCACCCCAAGATATTCAAGGATAACCAAAATCCTAAGCTTGGGGATGCCCCGGAAGGCATCCCCTTTTTTGTCTTCGTCTATCAGTAACTTAGAGCTATATTTTTATTCGCCACATGATATGTGTTTTGCTTGGAGAGTCTTGTATGATATTATTATTTTCTTTTTCGTTTACCACAGTCATCCTTGTTGTACACACCTTTTGGGAGAAACCCACTTGATTGGAATTTATTAGAATACTCTATGTGCTTCACTTATATCTTTTGAGCTAGCCCTAGTACTTCAGTTATATCTTTTAGAGCAGGGCGGTGGCTTAATTTTGAAAAAAATTCTTGATCTCTCATGCTTCACTTATATTATTTTGAGAGTCTTTTAGAACAACATGGTATTTGCTTTGGTTATAAAATTGGTCCTAGAATGATGGGCATCCAAGTTGGGTATAATAAAGACTATCGTAAGAAGTGAATTGGATGCTATGATCAATTTGATACTTGATAATTGTTTTGAGATATGGAGGTGGTGATATTAGAGTCATGCTAATTGGGTAATTGTGAATATAAAGAATGCTTGTGTTGAAGTTGGCAAGTCCCGTAGCATGCACGTATGGTAACCGTTGTGTAACAAATTTGAAATATGAGGTGTTCTTAGATTGTCATCCTTATGAGTGGCGGTCGGGGACGAGCGATGGTCTTTTTCTACCAATCTATCCCCCTAGGAGCATGCGCGTAGTGCTTGGTTTTTGATGACTTGTAGATTTTTGCAATAAGTATATGAGTTCTTTATGACTAATGTTGAGTCCATGGATTATACTCACTCTTACCTTTCCACCATTGCTAGCCTCTTCGGTACCGTGCATTTCCCTTTCTCACCTTGAGAGTAGGTGCAAACTTCACGGGTGCATCCAAACCCCGTGATACGATACGCTCTATCACACATAAACCTCCTTATATCTCCCTCAAAACAGCCACAATACCTACCTATTATGGCATTTCCATAGCCATTCCGAGATATATTGCCATGCAACTTTCATTGTCATAGCCTACCGTTACGTTCATCATCATGACACGCATCATCATTGTCATATTGCCTTGCATGATCATGTAGTTGACATCGTATTTGTGCCAAATCCACCATGCATAATTTTTCATACATGTCACTCTTGATTCATTGCCCATCCCGGTACACCGCCGGAGGCATTCATATAGAATCATATCTTGTTCTAGTTTTGAGTTGTAATTTAATGAGTTGTAAATAAATAGAAGTGTGATGATCATTATTATTAGAGCATTGTTCCCAAATTAAAAAAAGAAAGGCCAAAAAGAAAAAAGAAAGGCCAAGAATAATATATATATAAAAGGGGCAATGTTACTATCCTTTTCCATACTTGTGCATCAAAGTAGCACCATGTTCTTCATATAGAAAGTCTTTTATGTTATCACTTTCATATACTAGTGGGAATTTTTCATTATAGAACTTGGCTTGTATATTCCTATGATGGGCTTCCTCAAAATGCCCTAGGTCTTCGTGAGCAAGCAAGTTGGATGCACACCCACTAGTTTCTTTTGTTGAGCTTTCATACATTTATAGCTCAAGTGCATCCGTTGCATGGCAATCCCTACTCCTCATATTGACATCAATTGATGGGCATCTCCATAGCCCGTTGATTATCCTCGTCAATGCGAGACTTTCTTCCTTTTTGTCTTCTCCACACAACCTCCATCATCATATTCTATTCCACCCACAGTGCTATATCCATGGCTCACTCTCATGTATTGCGTGAAAGTTGAAAAAAGTTTGAGATTACTAAAGTATGAAACAATTGCTTGGCTTGTCATCGGGGGTGTGCAAGATGAAAGCATTCTTGTGTGAAAATGGAAGCATGACCAAACTATATGATTTTGTAGGGATGAACTTTCTTTAGCCATGTTATTTTGAGAAGACATGATTGCTTAGTTAGTATGCTTGAAGTATTACTATTTCTTATGTCAATATGAACTTTTATTTTGAATCATTTGGATCTGAAAATTCATGCCGCAATAAAGAAAATTACATTGGGAATTATGCTAGGTAGAAATCCAAATCAAAAATTCTGTTTTTATCATTTACCTACTCGAGGACGAGCAAAAATTAAGCTTGGGGATGCTTGATACGTCTCCAACGTATCTATAATTTTTTATTGTTCCATGCTATTATACTACCCGTTTTGGATGTTTATGGGCTTTACTTTACACTTCTATATCATTTTTGGGACTAACCTACTAACCGGAGGCCCTGCCCGAATTGCTGTTTTTTTTGCCTATTTCAGTGTTTCGAAGAAAAAGAATATCAAACGGAGTCCAAACGGAATGAAACCTTCGGGAGCAATCTTTTTGGAACAAACGTGATCCAGGGGACTTGGAGTTGACGTCAAGCAACAGAGGAGGCGGCCACGAGGGTGCCCGACGCGCCCCCTATAGGTGGGCGCGCCCCCACCCTCGTGGGCCCCTCGAGCGTCCACCGACCTACTTCCTCCTCCTATATATACCCATGTACCCTAAAAACATCGAGGAGACCACAGAAACCTAATTCCTCTGCCGCAACCTTCTATATCCATGAGATCCCATCTTGGAGCCTTCGTCGGTGCTCCGCCGGAGGGGGAATCGACCATGGAGGGCCTCTACATCATCTCCAAGGCCTCTCCAATGAGTTGTGAGTAGTTTACCACACACCTTCGGGTCCATAGTTATTAGCAAGATGGCTTCTTCTCTCTCTTTGAATCTCAATACAAAGTTCTCCTCGATCTTCTTGGAGATCTATTCGACGTAACTCTTTTTGCGGTGTGTTTGTCGAGATCCGATGAATTGTGGGTTTATGATCAAGTTTATCTATGAGAAATATTTGAATCTCCTCTGAATTCTTTTATGTGTGATTAAGTTATCTTTGCAAGTCTCTTCGAATTATCAGTTTGGTTTGGCCTACTAGATTGATCTTTCTTGCAATGGGAGAAATGCTTAGCTTTGGGTTCAATCTTGCGGTGTCCTTTCCCAGTGACAGCAGGGGCAGCAAGGCACGTATTGTATTTTTGCCATCAAGGATAAAAAGATGGGGTTTATATCATATTGCATGAGTTTATCCCTCTACATCATGTCATCTTTCTTAATGTGTTACTCTACTCTTTATGAACTTAATACTCTAGATGCATGTTGGATAGCAGTCGATATGTGGAGTAATAGTAGTAGATGCAGGCAGGAGTCGGTCTACTTGTCATGGACGTGATGCCTATATGCATGATCACATCTAGATAATCTCATAATTATTCTCTTTTCTATCAATTGCTCGACAGATATTTGTTCATCCACCGTAATACTTATGCTATCTTGAGAGAAGCCACTAGTGAAACCTATGGCCCCCGGGTCTATCTTTTATCATATAAGTTTATCATCTACTTTCATTTGCATCTTTACTTTTCCAATATATATCATAAAATACCAAAAATATATTTATCTTATCATATTATCTCTATCAGATCTCACTTCCGCAAGTGGTCGTGAAGGGATTGACAACCCCTTTATTGCGTAGGTTGCGAGGTTCTTGTTTGCTTGTGTAGGTGCGTGGGACTTTTGAGGAGCCTCCTACTGGACTGATACCTTGGTTCTCAAAAACTGAGGCAAATACTTACGCTACTTTGCTACATCACCCTTTCCTCTTCACGGAAAATCAACGCAAGGTCAAGACGTAGCAGCTGGTATTGGACCATGAAGGGCATGGGCCGTTAAAAGGCCAAAACTAAGGTCCGACTACAAATGGCCCAACTCATTTATGGTCCGTTAACAGTCCAAAACACACACAGGGCCGGGAATTGGCCCAACACTTAAATGGGTCGCTAAAAGGCCAAAACTCAGGTCCGACTACAAATGGCCCAACTGATTTATGGGCCGTCTACAGGATGAAAGAGACACCAGGCCGGAAATTGGCCCAACACTTAACTGGCCGCTAAAAGGCCGAAACTCAGGTCCGACTACAAATGGTCCATTTGATTTATGGGCCGTCAACAGGCTGAAAGACACACCGGGCCAGAAATTAGCCCAACATTTAAATTGGTCGCTAAAAGGCCGAAAGATGTACATCCTGAAAATTGGCCCATCCATTGAATGGGCTGTTAACAGGCCGAAATCTCATCGGGCCGATATTGAGCCCAAATATATAGCGGGCTGTTAACGGGCTCGAACTGACGTGTCAAATCTTTAACGGGCCGTTGATGGGCCGAATTGGCACATCTCATATGGGCTGTGGGCTTAAATGGACCTGACACAAGTAGGCCTTATATGGGCCGGCCTACTAATTTTTACTGGGCCGGACTTTTTCACCGGAATGAGCCACTGTTGGGCCATGCCATCTGTCGACCTATCATAGGCGCCTCTTGTCCAATGAGTGGACGACATCTGTCCCAATTGTGAGGCAACACTTGTTTCCGGCGGCCAATGATGATTTTACACGTGGAAAATCCCCATTGGTCCGGGGTGTTAACGGGTTATCGGATCCAAAACCGGACCCGATAGCTTAACGGCATTCCATTACGGTGGATGCCACGTGTCGGTCACCCTTGACGAAAGCACTTCTGTGACGCACGATTTATCATCATGGAAGTGGACACTTCCGTGATGATAATTTTGGTAATGTCATGGAACACTTCTACGACGTCACAGGTATGACTATGTTGATTCTGTCATAAAATCGTCACGGATGTACATGCATGACAAAAAACGCGACCTACTGAGACTAACACGTATCATCATGGAAGTGTTTTTTTTTGTAGTGATATGGGTGGGAGATCGAGGGAGGTGCGTGCGCGATAGAAAGATGCCCGAGAGAAATCAAGATAGACCATGCACATGTTTGTGGTGGAGACTAAGATTAGCTAGTCATATACATATAGGGGGGACTGCGTGTGCCTACAATTGAGTGAGAGACCATCATACTTGGCTAGCTAGGCATGAGATTGTGTGTGTGTGCGTGTGAGATGGAGGGAGAACAAGGGAGAGAGAGAGTTTTAGATGGGTCTATCAAGTGCGAGTGAGATATGCATGTGTATGTGTGACCCAGGTAGATGGAGAGTTTGAGAGAGAGAGAGGGAAGAGCTCCGAGATGACAAAGTGGTGCGTGAGAAATTTACGGGGCAATGAGCCAAGGAATTTGTGTGCATACGATGAGTGCACCCAAGATATCTAGCTTGGACTAGAGAATCATACATAGTGTGCGAGAGAGACCTATGGATGGAGTATATATGCATGCGAACTACAAAGACCCCCCCCCACACACACACACACGCACACACACACAAAGAGAGAGAGAGGGGGGAGAGGGACCAACAAGGTTTGTGTGTTGGATGCGTGCGACAGAATTGAAGATTGTCGGAGAGAGAGAGAGAGAGAGAGAGAGAGAGAGAGAGAGAGAGAGAGAGAGAGAGAGCAGGAGTCCGGGAGAGGGGGAGGTCGCGTTTTATGCATCAAAGACTGATACAAACCATGTTTCGATATAAACTTGCATTCAAATATTTAAATTGGAGAACATGTTGTCTGCAATCCACACATGAATTGAGATATGCCTATATCAAACAAGCTCATTAATTTGACTTTCAACATGTTCATGGAGTACTATAATACAGTACAACATGCTACTCGATTGAGGTGTTCAATTTTGGATTTAGTTCACTATTTTGACCTGGTGAACAAGCTATTTCATTGAATCAAGATATTTCATTTTGGGTTTGATTCCCAGTTTTGAGTCGGTCAGCTATTTGTGATATAGTAAATCGCTAGCAACGAGCATGTAAAAACACATTACTCCCGAGCATCGTCTCTCCATGTAAAAAAGAAGTGGCAAGCTAATATTTCAAAATTTCATTCGAATCGACTTGGTAAGGTAGACGTGGATGCTCGTTATCCCAAAATTTGAACGATCCATTAAACACCCTCTGCTCGGTGGAATTCGCCCGAGCAAATAAATGGGAGACGCGAAATTACCGGCCTATGTGGGACACACTTCAATTGGCCCGTTGTACATCAAGGGTAGGTTCGTAACTTCATTCAAGTGCGCCTTATCCTCGGTCGAAATGACATGTGCCGAATAATTCATAAACCATGGTCGCAAAACACCCTCTCCTTGCCCGAGATAGCTTGCGCCCACTATTTCAAAACACGCTCTCCTCGCTCGAAATCGCTCGCGCCCACTATATTTCAAAACACGAACGAAATCGCTCCCGCCCACTATTTGGGGAGAAGCAAAGTTACTCTACTATCCCCGACCCTCAGTACACAGACCCAAGCCGAGAAGCCTAAAGGCAGGGGTAGAACTGTAACTCCCCCTCACATTTCAGACAAATGCGTCCGTAAGACATGGTTCCACTCCCCTCCCAATCCCCCCATTCATACCTCGTGGGCGCCAAATCACCTTCTCCCCGGGAAGCTCCCTTCTCCCGAGCGACGAAACCTCAGCCCCTCCTCCATGGCGCCCCCACCGCACTGGTATCATATGTGAGGAAAGAGTCTTGTAGGAATTCTCTGTGCTCCAATGCAGATGTAAGTACCTGTTGTATATCACTATATTTTTACATCAGCATGTATTTTGTTAATCAGCGTGAATCCAACTTTTATCTGATCTAAATTTAGTTGTAGCAAAGTGTATGATTAAAGGCCACAATGTTGATTTTTGTAAGGAAAACTGCCTGGTAGTTTTGCATTCTGAGCTGCATGAGTGTACTATCTCATATCAGTGGGTTTGAATACTTTGGTTCTGCAGTGGGTTTTTAGTGTTTTTTTACTGTGTTGTCCTGTCGTATACCTAGCTCCTACATCATACTCCCTCCGTCCGGATTACATGTCGCGGAACTGGATAAAATTGGATGTATCTAGAACTGAAATACGCCTAGACCCATCCATTTATTTTCCGGATGGAGGGAATACATGTCAATATGGCATGCCTTTCTATTCTTCAGTACCAATTCCATCTCTGTTGTTGCATGTTTTAAATTGAAGCACCATTCTCCTATATAAGGCATGCAAGGGGAAGACGGCTATGTTAGAATCCGAAGGGTTGCAAACCAGGTCTTTGCAAAATATCCAAACGCCATAGATACTGCTCCAGCACAGAGAAACCCAACTCCCACTGATAATAAGCAGGTTCCAGTGGCCAAAGAACTAGTCCGCTCTAGTCCAGCAAAAGAATGTCAACTCCATTCTAAGAAGCGTGTGTGTATCCTTGCATCATGAAATGTTATAGCATTCTGATCATATTTTCTAATGTTTCTTACCCATCTCTCTTTTAGAGAATAAGATTAAACGATAGAAGACTTCCTCCATTGGGATTGTATTCGAGGAAAATATCTTGCGGGAATTCTCTGTGCTCCAATGCTGATGTAAGTACCTGTTGTATATCACTGTATTTTTACATCAGCATGTATTTTGTTAACCGGTGTGAAACCTTTATCTGATCTAAAATTAGTTGTAGCAAAATGTTAAAGGCGCTAATGTTAATTTTCGTAAGGAAAACTGCCTGGTAGTTTTCATACTGAGCTGCATGAGTGTACTATCTCATACTCCCTCCATCCGAAAATACTTGTCATCAAAATGGATAAAAAGAGATGTATCTAGAACTAAAATATGTCTAGATACATCCCCTTTTATCCATTTTGATGACAAGTATTTCCGAACGGAGGGACTATCATGCACATTAATGAATTGTAGTGCTGCTCTGGTTGCCCACTAATCTGTTTGGTTCCCCTCCTAATTTATGTTATGATGAAGTGGTCGAGACACTCTCCACTATCAATAATACAAGCCTGCCAAAATTGCCATCTGAATTTTTTCAGTTTCCTCTGTCTTGAATGCAACAGACAAAAATGTATGTTTGTGAACCAATTAATGGCTGAAGCAATGATGGAAATGGTGGAGGAATCAGAGGTGCAGATTCATGCGCAACAACAACTGATCAATGTTTTCAGAGATAGTGTAGCAAAGCAGCAAGAACTTGCCCACATGCTTATGGGCGTCATTCATGCTGAGGTTGCAAATTGTGACGTTGTAGATTGTTAGGTTCTATTCATTCATTTGCACTAGCATCAATCTTTGATTGCCCAATGGATGTAATTTCCTGTAATATATGCTGCATGTGCAACGTTTTTCCCTGTATGTCGTACCTTTGCTTGATCGGTTTTGGTCCCGTGCATAATTTCTCGTCGTGATGGGATCAAATTATCTAATCTGGCTTAAAGACATGTCAGAACTTTAGTGGGCCCTTTAAGTTAATGGGCCGTTACCAGGCCGAAAGTTAATGGTCGACCCTCTTACCTCCTGGGCCGTTAACAGGCCGACATCGAAGCGGGAAACAGGTGGGCCCATTTGATTTCACGGGCCGTTAACAGGCCATTACTAAGGTCGGGCTACATATGGCCCAACTATACTGTGGGCCTTTAGCAGGCCGAAAGAGACATCAGGCTGGTACTAGACCATGAAGAGCATGGGCTGCTAAAAGGCCAAAAGTCAGGTTGTATTGTAAATGGCCCAACTGTGTTGTGGGCCTTTAGCAGGCCAAAAGAGAAACCGGGCTGGTATTGGACTAGGAAGGGCATGGGTCGTTAAATGGCCAAAACTCAGGTCCGACTACAAATGGCCCAACTCATTTATGGGCCGTCAACAGGCTGAAAGACACACAGGGCCGGGAATTGGCCCAACACTTAAACGGTTCGCTAAAAGGCCAAAACTCAGGTCCGACTACAAATGGCCCAACTGATTTATGGGCCATCAACAGGCTGAAAGACACACCGGGCCGGAAATTAGCCCAACACTTAAATGGGTCGCTAAAGGCCGAAAGATGTACATCCTAAGAATTGGCCCTTCCCTTGAATGGGACGTTAACAGGCCGGAATCACATCGGGCCGATATTGAGCCCAAATTTATAGCGGGCTGTTAACGGGCTCGAACTGATGATGGGCTGCAATGGTGTCAAATCTTTAACGGGCCGTTGATGGGCCGAGTTGGCACATCTCGTATGGGTCATGGGCTTAAATGGACGTGACACAAGTAGGCCTTATATGGGCCAGCCTGCTTATTTTTACTGGGCTGACCTTTTTCACCGGAATGGGCCACTGTTGGGCCGTGCCACATGTCGACCTATCATAGGCACCTCTTGTCCAATGAGTGGATGACATCTGTCCCAACGGTGAGGCAACACGTGTTTCCTCCGGCCAATGATGATTTTACATGTGGAAAATCCCCATTAGTCCAGGCTATTAACGGGTTATCGGATCCAAAACCGGACCCGATAGCTTAACGGCGTTCCGTTACGGTGGATGCCATGTGTCGGTCACCCTTGCCAAAAGCAGTTCTATGGCGTGCGATTTATCGTCATGGAAGTGGACACTTCCGTGATGATAATTTTGGTAATGTCATGGAACACTTCTACGACAGCAGAGGTATGACTATCTTGATTCTGTCATAAAACCGTCATGGATGTACATGCATGACAGAAAACGTGACCTACTGTGACAAGCACGTATCATCATGGAAGTGTATTTTTTGTAGTATTACCTGTTACAAATTACCTTATCACAAAACTATCTGTTGCTGATAATTTCAGTGCTTGCAAGGAATACCTTACTGAATAGCACTTGTCATTTCCTTTTGCTCCACGTTGGGTTTGACACTCTTACTTATCGAAAGGACTACGATAGATCCCCTATACTTTTGGGTCATCAAGACTCTTTTCTTGCGCCATTGCGGGGGAGTGAAGCGCCTTTGGTAGGTGGAATTTGGTAAGGAAAAAATTTTATAGTGTGTTGAAATTTACTATCACTTGTTACTATGGAAAATAATCCTTTGAGGGGCTTGTTTGGGGTATCTTCACGCTGACCAGTAGAGCAAAGAGTTGCTCCTCAACCTACTAGACCTACTAAAAATGTTTACTTTGAAATTCCTTCGGGTATGATAGAGAAACTTCTAGCTAATTCTTTTACAAGAGATGGAACATTACATCCCGATATACACCTAATCTATGTGGATGAAGTTTGTGGATTATTTAAGCTTGCAGGTATGCCCCAGGATGTTATCAAGAAGAAGGTCTTCCCTTTATCCTTTAAGGAAAAGGCATTGACATGGTTTAGGCTATGTGATGATATTGGATCATGGAACTACAACCGATTTAAATTGGAATTTCATCAGAAGTTTTATCCTATGCATCTGGTTCTTCGTGATCGTAATTGTATATATAATTTTTGGCCTCACAAAGGAGAAAGTATCGCTCAAGCTTGGGGGAGGCTTAAGTCAATGTTATATTTATGTCCCAATCATGAGCTCTCCAGAGAAATTATTATTCAAAAAATTTATGCTCGGGTTTCTCTCAATAATCGCTCCATGCTCGATTCTTTCCGGTTCTTTTATGATGAAGACTATTGAATTCAGATGGGATTTATTGGAAAGAGTTAAATGCAACTCTGAAGATTGGGAACTCGATGAAGGTAAGGAGTCAGGTATAACACCTAAGTTTGATTGTGTTAAATCTTTTATGGATACCGATGCTTTTCATGAATTTAGCACTAAATATGGACTTGACTCTGAGATAGTAGCTTCTTTCTGTGAATCATTTTCTACTCATGTTGATCTCCCTAAGGAGAAGTGGTTTAAATATCATCCTCCCATTGAAGTAAAAGTAGTGAAACCTATTAAAGTTGAAGAAAAGACTATTACTTATAATGTTGATCATATTGTTCCTACTGCTTATATTGAGAAACCACCTTTACTTGTTAGAATAAAGTATCATGCTAAAGCTTCAACTGTGGTTCATAAGAGTAATGCTAGAACACCTACATCCCCTGAGCAAATTAAAGTTAAACCTAGTATTCTTATGGTTAAAGATCTCTTGGTCGATAATATTGATGGGCATGTTAGAATTGCTAGACCCGATACTAAAAAGAAACATAGACCTGTTATTGGCATGCCTGTTGTTTCTGTTAAAATAGGAGATCATTTTTATCATGGCTTATGTGATATGGGTGCTAGTGCGCAGTGCGATACCTCATTCCTTATACAAAGAAATTATGCATGATATCGCACACGCTGAAATAGAAGGCATTGATGTTACTACTAAGCTTGCTAATAGAGATACTATTTCACCAGTTGGGATTGTTAGAGATGTTGAAGTCTTGTGTGGGAAAATTAAATATCCTACTAATTTTCTTGTTCTTGCACAACAGGAATCAGACAGTTTGCCGTCAGGCAAGTACAGACGGCAAAGACTTTGCCGTCACCTGGCTGACGGCAAAGTGTGACAGCAAAGGCAAAGTCGGCAAAGAGTACTTTACCATCATTTTTTTATCAGGCAGACTGCAAAGTCTTTGCCGTAAGCCAAACTCTGACTTTGCCATCAGCCAAAAGACTAACAGACGGCAAAAACCGTGTCTTTGCTGTCAGCCAAAATGCGATCTTTGCCATCAACCGGACTAATGTACAGACGGCAAAGAAATTTTTTATATTAAAAAAAAGCTTCACACACAACAGGACTGCAACATCTATCAAACGATACACTATGCACGCATCAACTAACAAAAAAACTAATTGCATCCTGACGTCGGACCAGAGCATCTCGCCCAGAAAATGTCGATCCAAATCGGACCAAGGCCGAGCTCGCCGGAGCAGAGCTGCTCGCTGCCCGCGACAAGAGGGGCGCATCGCGCTAGTTAGGATCGACGGTCGCAGAGCTGCACGCGCGCGAGGGCCACGGCACCGGTCGAACAAGTTCGCGGATCTTCACACGACGACGATGGCAGGTTCGTGGATCTTCGCGCGGCGACGATGGCAGAGCTGCATGCGGGTGAGGGCCATGGCGCCGGCCAGATGGATAAGGGGTGCGGAGTCCGGCAGCTCTGGAACGGGCGGTTGCGGCGCCGGACGGACGACGAGGGTCGTGGAGTCCGGCCACTTGGGGGCACTGGACGAGCGCGCGGCTGCTCGAGGGCGCCGGGCAGGCGAGGGCTGGTCAGCGGCGAGTGGCAGATCGGGCTCGCAGGACGGACGGGCGGGCAGGCGGCGCGCAGCTGCTCAAGGGTGACGGGCGCTGGCCAGTGGCGCGCGGCAGCTCGGGGTCGCCGGACGGGCGGCTGGGCACTAGCCGGCGGCGGTCGGCTGCTCGGGGAGGAGAGAGGAGGGTGCTGCCTGCCGGTGAGCTTCTGCTCGGGAGAAGGAGAGAGAGGATTGAGGGAGTTCGGGGGAGAGATGGAGAGGAGACAGGCGCGTTGGGGTGGGGGCGGGTCGTGGGGGCGCGTGCATGGGTGGGGTGTGTTCGTGGGTGGGTGGGGGCATGTGTGTGTTTGACGGTTGTTGTGGGTGGGATGTGCGTTTTAGATTTTGCCACGTCAGCGATCCGCATGATCGATCCGCGTGGTGTGTTTTCTCTTTGCCGTCTACCAAATAAAATACAGACGACAAATAGCATATTTTGCCGTCTGTCTTTTTTCTGCAGACGGCAAAGCCTTCTTGCCGTCAGTATATTTTTAGCAGACGGCAAAATTAGCTGTTTGCCGTGTGTATTTTGTTTGGCAGACGGCAAAGTCCATTTTGCCGTTAGTATTTCTTTGCCGTCTGCAGTTGACGGCAAAATTGGTCTTTGCCGTCATGCCCGATGAAAAAATGACGGCAAAGACAGCCACAGACGGCAAATTAGCTGATTCCTGTAGTGTTGGTTCCCCACAAGATGACTTTTGTCCCATTATATTTGGTAGACCCTTCTTGAATACTGTTAATGCTAAGATAGACTGCGAAAAGGATATTGTTACTGTTGGTTTAGGGGACATGTCTCATGATTTTAATTTTGCTAAATTCCATAGACAACCCCATGATAAAGAATTGCCTAGTAAAGATGAAATTATTGGTCTTGCTTCTATTGTCGTGCCTCCTAATGATCCTTTAGAAAAATATTTGCTAGACCATGAAAATGATATGTTTATGAATGAAAGAAGGGAAATAGATGAAGTATTCTTTAAAAAAGGACCTATTTTGAAACACAACTTGCCTGTTGAAACCCTAGGGGATCCTCCTCCACCCAAGGGAGATCCTTTGTTCGAGCTTAAACCTTTACCTGATACTCTTAAATATGCTTATCTTACTGAAAATAAGACATATCATGTTATTATTAGTGATGATCTTTCAGAGCATGAAGAAGAGAAATTATTGAAAACTTTGAAGAAGCACCGTGCTGCTATTGGATATACTCTGGATGATCTTAAGGGCATTAGTCCCACTCTATGCCATCACAAAATAAAGCTGGAGAAAGATGCTAAACCAGTTGTTGATCACCAATGACAGTTAAATCCTAAGATGAAAGAAGTTGCATGAAATGAAATACTAAAGCTTTTGGAGGCAGGTATAATTTATCCTATTGCTGATAGTCAGTGGGTAAGTCATGTCCATTGTGTCCCTAAGAAGGGAGGTATTACTATTGTTCCTAATGATAAAGATGAATTGGTCCCACAAAGAATTGTTACAGGTTATAGAATGGTAATTGATTCCCGCAAATTAAATAAAGCTACTAGAAAATATCATTACCCTATACCTTTCATTGATTAAATGCTAGAAATATTATCCAAACATACACATTTTTTCTTTCTAGATGGTTATTCTGGTTTCTCTCAAATACCTGTGTCAAAAGATTGGTAATGATAAGACCACTTTTACTTGCCCTTTCGGTACCTTTGCTTATAGACGTATGCCTTTTTGTTTATGTAATGCACCTGCTACCTTTCAAAGATGTATGACTGCTATATTCTCTGACTTTTGTGAAAAGATTGTTGAGGTTTTCATGGATGATTTCTCTGTGTATGGAACTTCTTTTGATGATTGCTTAAGCAACCTCGATCGAGCCTTGCAGGGATGTGAAGAAACTAATCTTGTCTTGAATTGGGAGAAGTGCCACTTTATGGTTAATGAAGGTATTGTCTTGGGGCATAAAATCTCTGAAAGAGGTATTGAAGTTGATAAAGCTAAAGTTGATGCTATTAAAAAGATGTTGTGTCCTAAGGACATTAAAGGTATAAGAAGTTACCTTGGTCATGTCAGTTTTTATAGGAGGTTCGTTAAAGACTTCTAAAAAATTTCTAGTCCCCTGACTAATCTCTTACAAAAAGATGTTCCTTTTGTCTTTGATGATGATTGTGTAGAAGCATTTGAAATACTTAAGAAAGCGTTGATTTCTGCACCTATTTTTCAGCCACCTGATTGGAATTTTTGTGATGCTAATGATTATGCTGTAGGTGATGTTCTAGGGCAAAGAGTTGATAAGAAATTAAATGTTATCCAATATGCTAGTAAAACTCTAGGCAGTGCCCAGAGAAATTATGCTACTACTGAAAAAGAATTTTTAGCAGTTGTGTTCGCTTGTGATAAGTTCAGACCTTATATTGTTGATTCCAAAGTAACTGTTCACACTGATCATGTTGCTATTAAATACCTTATGGAAAAGAAACATGCTAATCCTAGACTTATTAGATGGGTTCTCTTGCTACAAGAATTTGGTTTGCATATTATTGATAGAAAGGGAGCTGAGAACCCCGTTGCGGACAACTTGTCTAGGTTAGAAAATATTCTTGATGACCCACTACCTATTGATGATAGCTTTCCTGACGAACAATTAGCTATCATAAATGCTTCTCATACTGCTCCATGGTATGCTGATTATGCTAATTACATTGTTGCTAAATCTATACCACCTAGTTTCACATACCAGCAAAAGAAAAAGCTTTTCTATGATTTAAAACATTACTTTTGGGATGACCCACACCTTTATAAAGAAGGAGTAGATGGTGTTATTCGACGTTGTGTACCTGAGCATGAACAGGAACATATCCTACGCAAGTGTCACTCCGAGGCATATGGAGGACACCACGCTGGAGATAGAACTTCACATAAGGTATTGCAATCCGGTTTTATTGGCCTACTCTCTTCAAAGATGCCCGTAAGTTTGTCTTGTCTTGTGATCAATGTCAAAGAATTGGTAATATTAGTAGACGTCAAGAAATGCGTATGAACTATTCACTTGTTATTGAACCATTTGATGTTTGGGGCTTTGATTATATGGGACCTTTTCCTTCCTCTAATGGGTATACACATATTTTAGTTGCTGTTGATTACGTTACTAAGTGGGTAGAAGCTATTCCAACGAGTAGTGCTGATCGTAACACCTCTATTAAGATGCTTAAAGAAGTTATTTTTCCGAGGTTTGGAGTCCCTAGATACTTAATGACTGATGGTGGTTCACATTTTATTCATGGTTCTTTTCATAAAATGCTTGCTAAGTATGATGTTAATCATAGAATTGCATCTCCGTACCATCCACAGTCTAGCGGTCAAGTAGAATTGAGTAATAGAGAGCTTAAATTGATCTTGCAAAAGACTGCTAATAGATCTAGGAAGAATTGGTTCAAGAAACTTGATGATGCATTATGGGCCTATGGAACTACATATAAAAATCCTATGGGTATGTCTATATATAAAATGGCTGATGGCAAAGCATGTCACTTACCTCTCGAACTAGAACATAAGTCATATTGGGCCATTAAAGAGCTTAATTATGATTTCAAACTTGCCGGTTAGAGGAGGCTATGAAATTAGCTCACTTGATGAATGGAGAACCCAGGTCTATGAGAACGCCAAACTGTTTAAATAAAAAGTTAGAAGATGGCATGACAAAAGGATACAAAAGCGTGAGTTTAATGTAGGTGATTATGTTTTGCTATTCAGCTCTCGTTTAAGATTTTTTGCAGGAAAACTTGTCTCTAAATGGGAAGGTCCTTACGTTATCGATGAGGTCTATCGTTCCAGCGCCATAAAAATCAACAATGTCTAAGGCACAAATTCGAAGGTGGTGAACGGTCAAAGAATCAAACATTATATCTCAGGTAATCCCATAAATATTGAAACCAATATTATTGACACCGTAACCCTAGAGGAGTACATAATAGACACTTCGAGCACGTTTGGGATTCCAAAAAGGAATAGGCATGTGGTACGGTAAGTAAACTGACTCCAAAATAGTTCTAATAGCATTTTTCTCCGTTTTGGAATATTTAAAAAAATAGGAAAATAAGAAGTAGTTCGAAAGGGACACGAGGCATCCACGAGGGTGGAGGGCGCGCCCTACCACCCTGGGCGCGCCCCCTGCCTCGTGGACACCTCGTGTGCCCTCTGGACTCCGTTTTCTTGCACGATACTTCCTTTGATCGGTAAAAATTCATTATATAATCTCCCAAAGGTTTTGACCATCGTACCACGACGAGATCCTCTATTTTTGTTTTGAGCTTTTTTCTGTCAGAGTTTCTCAAGGTCAGGCATCATGTCGTCCCCCTCCTCCAACAATGTGGGCAATGATGCTTGGCTAATGAAGATAGAGACGAAGCGAGAAGAAATTGGGGAAATCAAGGAAGGTGACAAGGTCAAAGAAGCCGCAGAGGAGCAAGTCCCGACAGTAGAAGAAGAAGGCTTCTTTCAACCTTACTACAATCATCTCACCCCTGCTGAAATTGAAGCTTTCAAGATTATTGAGCTAGCTCGCATACAAAACAAGTATCTTGCACGTGAAAATATTTTGTTGCAAGAGCATATCACCGCACTCAAGGGCATTATCCGCAACTTGGAGGATCTCCTACGCTCGATGTGCGACACCCCGTCATCAACAACTCCATCATCACCACCTCCGAAGAAAGAGACATAAACACATGGGTATGGGCACTCACCTTGGCAACTGCCAAGCTTGGGGGAGGTGCCCCGGTATCTTATCATCACCACACTTTTATCTTTAACGTTTTTCTTAGTTCGATCCTTTTGGTTATATCTTGATCTAGTAGAATATAGTTTAGTACGATCTAGCTTTGAATTTTGTGTTGATCCCTATCTATGTAATCGATTCTGTGAGTTATATATAATAAAGATTAGTTTTGAGTTGAGGGCTTTGCTATCTTGCTATGATATGAGGGGATAAAAGAAAGAATAAATAGAAAATAAAAAGATCATATTGATCTTATGGAGAGTAATGACTTCACCTATAAAGAGTAAGATGAATAAAGGATGTTGAGAGTTGACAAACATAGTTTTGGACATCGTTGCAATTAATAGGAAGTAATAAAGAAAGAGAGGTTTTCACATACAAATATACTATCTTGGACATCTTTTATGATTGTGAGCACTCACTAAAATATGACATGCTAAAAACTTGATGTTGGACAAGGAAGACAACATAATGGGTTATGATTTCTTATATCCGAAATAAATTATATTGTCATGCATCATCCAACATGTTGAGCTTGCCTTTCCCCATCATGCTAGCCAAATTCTTTGCACCAAGTAGAGATACTACTTGTGCTTCCAAACATCCTAAACCCAGTCTTGCCATGAGAGTCCAACATACCTACCTATGGACTGAGTAAGATCCCTCAAGTAAGTTGTCATTGTTGCAAGCAATAAAAATTGCTTCCTAAATATCTATGATCTATTAGTGTGGAGAAAATAAGCTTTATACGAGCTTGTGATATGGAAACAATAAAAGCGACGGACTCCGTAATAAAGGTCCCTGTCACAACTGGCAATATAAAGTGACGTTCTTTTGCATTAAGATTTTGTACATCCAACCATAAAAGCGCATGACAACCTCGGCTTCCCTCTACAAGGGGCCTATCTTTTATTTTTGTCTTCTACCTTATACAAGAGTCATGGTGATCTTCACCTTTCCTTTTTTACACTTTATCCTTTGACAAGCACTATGTGTTGCAAAGATCCTGATATATATATCCAGTTGGATGTAGGTTTTCATAAAATATTGTTGTTGTTGACATTACCCTTGAGGTAAGAGGTTGGGAGGCAAAACTATAAGCCCCTATCTTTCTCTGTGTCCAATTAAAACTTCATACCCATAAGTATCGCGTGAGTGTTAGCAATTGTGAAAGATTAAATGATAGTTGAGTATGTGGGCTTGCTGAAAAGCTCTTATATTACTCTTTCTGATGTTATGATAAATTGCAATTGCTTCAATGACTGAGATTATAGTTTGCTAGTTTTCGATGAAGTTTTTGATTCATACTTTTCATTGTGAATAGATTGTTACTTTAGCATAAGAAATCATATGACAATATATACGTTGTTCTTCTAAGACTGATCATGATGCCCTCATGTCCGTATTTTATTTTATCAACACCTCTATCTCTAAACATGTGGACATATTTTCGATATCGGCTTCCGCTTGAGGACAAGCGAGGTCTAAGCTTGGGGGAGTTGATACGTCCAATATGCATCATGGTTTTATATCAATTTTTATTGCATTATGGGCTGTTACTGCACATTATGTCACAATACTTATGCCTTTTCTCTCTTATTTTACAAGGTTTACATGAAGAGGGAGAATGCCGGCAGCTGGAATTCTGGGCTGGAAAAGGAGCAAATATTAGATACCTATTCTGCACAACTCCAAAAGTCCTGAAACTCCACGAAAGTCAGTGTTGGAATATACTAAAAGTATTGGGCAAAGAAAGCACCAGAGGGGGCCACCCACTGTCCACGAAGGTGGACGGCGCGCCCTACCCCCTGGGTGCGCCCCCTGCCTCGTGGGACACCTGGCAACCCCCTATGCCCATCTTCTGGTATATGGTGTCTTTTGCGCTGAAAAAATCATAAGTAAGCTTTCGGGACGAAGCGACGCCGTCTCAAGGCGGAACCTTGGCGGAACCAATCTAGGGCTTCGGCGGAGCTGTTCTGCCGGGGAAGCATCCCTCCGGGAGGGCGAAATCGTCACCATCGTCATCACCATCGATCCTCTCATCGAGAGGGGGTCAATATCCATCAACATCTTCACCAGCACCATCTCCACTCAAACCCTATTCATCTCTTGTATCCGATCTTTGTTCAAAACCTCAGATTGGTACCTGTGGGTTGCTAGTAGTGTTGATTACTCCTTGTAGTTAATGCTAGTTGGTTTATTCGGTGGAAGATCATATGTTCAGATCCTTTATGCATATTAATACCCCTCTGATTATGAACATGAATATGATTTATGAGTAGTTACATTTGTTCCCGAGGACATGGGAGAAGTCTTGTTATAAGTAGTCATGTGAATTTGGCATTCGTTTGATATTTTGATGAGATGTATGTTGTCTTTCCTCTAGTGGTGTTATGTGAACATCGAGTACATGACACTTCACCATTGTTTGGGCCTAGGGGAAGGCATTGGGAAGTAATAAGTAGATGATGGGTTGCTAGAGTGACAGAAGCTTAAACCCTAGTTTATGCGTTGCTTCGTAAGGGGCTGATTTGGATCCATATGCTTCATGCTATGGTTAGGTTTACCTTAATTCTTATTTTGTAGTTGCGGATGCTTGCAAGAGGGGTTAATCATAAGTGGGATGCTTGTCCAAGGAAGGGTAGTACCCAAGCACCGGTCCACCGACATATCAAATTATCAAAGTAACGAACGTGAATCATATGAGCATGACTAAAACTAGCTTGACGATAATTCCCATGTGTTCTCGGGAGCGCTTTGCTTTATGTAAGAGTTTGTCCAGGCTTGTCCTTTGCTAAAAAAAGGATTGGGCCACCTTGCTGCACCTTAGTTACTTTTGTTACTTGTTACCCATTACAAATTACCTTATCACAAAACTATTTGTTATCGATAATTTCAGTTCTTGAAGAGAATACCTTACTGGAAACCGCTTGCCATTTCCATCTTCTCTTCATTGGGTTCGACACTCTTACTTATCGAAAGGACTATGATAAATCCCCTATACTTGTGGGTCATCAATTTCCTCTTCCGAGTCCTCTCCCTCGTCTGGGTTCAGCCCAAACCAAGAGGGCGGCACCTCGGTGTTGTATTCCTCCAGCTCCGGGATGAAGATGGTGGTGTCCGCGTAGTCGCAAGGGCCACTGCATGCCTGACAATATCATCGCGCGCCACCTCCAACTCCGGCCCGGCCTCTTGACGGAAGGTGGCCAGCTAGTCCAAATCCATGTTCGGACACCAAACCTTGACGAACTCCAGCGTCGCCCTGGCGCCTGCTAAAGCTGCGGCGCCCTTCCAGGCTTTGAACCGCTCGGCCGCCGCCTCCAACTAGTCGGTAGTCCAACTGGGAGTCTGAGGAACCTGAGCATCCAGACAGAGCCCAGCCAGGACCTGCAACCCGGCGTGCTGAAGGCGACGAAGCAGGCGGTGCGCTGGCTCAAGACGCGTCTTGATGGCCAGAAGCTGTTCGCCCAGATTCCGGGGCTGGTTCTGCGGAATGTCCACGCCCGCCCTCCTCCGCTGGTCACGCTGTGCTTCGATGGCCTGGTAGACGGCAACGGAGCACCCGGGAAGAAACTTTGTCCAAAAAGAAGAATAAGGGTTCAGAAGCTGGCCCCCTGCAGCAGCCGACGACTAAGCGACAAAGGAAGAAGGTACATACCATCAACCATGTCCTCGATTACCCCGTAGTCATCTGACAGCAGCTTCTCCCTTTCGTCCTAGCCCGAGCGCTTAGTCTTGAACTCGGCTTTGAGGAGCACCTCGCCGTCCTTCAGCTTCTGGACTTCATCCCTGTGCAGCGCCGCTTGGTCCGCCAGCTCCTTTGCAAGCCGGTCGCACTCCTTGACGACCTGGCTGCGATCCTGCTCCTTGGTCCAGAGCTCAGCCTCGAGCTCACCCAAACGTGTCCTGAGAGTGGCAGCGGCCTCTGCAGTAACAAGAAGAAAAACATCAACACCAACACAAGACAAGAAGTCACCAGGAGATCCGGCCCGACTACTCAGCAATCGGCCCGAATCTCGGGGAATACACCCAGTGGGTGCGCTGGCGCGCCCCCACTGAAAGATGTTCTACTCACCATGGCTCTAGTTTAGATCAGCAGTCCGCTTGGCCATCTCCTAGTTCTGGGAGTTGTAGGCAGCCACACGCAAGTTGTGGTAGTCCAGCGACAAAAATAAAAAACTTCAGCATTCGGCCTTGAAGTACCAAGCTGCATGCTCCGCAGTCGGCCTGAAACTCGGGGGCTACACCTAGCGGGTGCGCCGACGCGCCCCCACAGAAAATCACAAGAATCGAAAACAAGATGGACAGCATACCCGGACGACCGCCCTCATCATCAACATCTCGTCCCTGGCCTTTAGGAGAGTGGCGCCATGGGCATTGAATTGGTCCAGGACGTCCTTCACCGCAACGTTGAGGACGACCGAGCTGCCCCTCGACGTCCAATCGAACGAAGTAGAGCTGGTGGCCTCAATATCAGGCGCGGATGAGCTCGCGGCCCCAACTTCCACCGGCCTCGGCGCAGAAACCGCCCATGTTGTACACTGGCGTGCTGGGGCACGGGTCATCACGATCAGGCCCACCACCAACTCTGCGCCGGATGGCTGCACCTCTCGCACTTCCGGCCGGCCGCCCCGGTAGTCAGCATCTGGTGCGTGCAGAGACGCGTCTGCCTCAGGGGCGACGAGGTCAACCCCTCCCTACTCATGGGCCATCTGCTTGGCTCCGGCTCCTCCAGTCGGCACCTGGCCAGCCACCACCGGTGGCTCCGGCTGCTGCGGGCCCGTGGTTTCCGGAGCCATGTTGCGGGTCGGCTCCTCCACTTGCGCCCTGGCTGCCACGACCGCCTATTCCTTGGCTGCTGCGTCGTCCTGAGCCTTGGTTGCCGCATCGGCCTTCCCCCACGCCGCGTCCACCACCTCCGCCTCCGCTCGAGCCGCAGCTTCCCGCTCCTGTTGTGCCTCCAACACGTTCCTCTCCGTCGCCTCCCAAAGGGCGGCGGCTGGGTCCACGCGGCGGACATCCTTAGGACCGCCTGCTGACCCAATCACTGAAGCGGACAAGGCCCGCGACACGGAGAGGGGAGCCCTGGACGAGGAAGCATGTAAAAATCAAAAAGTTTGCAAGAAAGAAGCAGGCACAAGATAGAAGCCCACAAGAAAAGACAAGACAAAGAAACTTCAAGAACAATGACCACACTTACACGAACACCATCGGGCGTGGCTTCGGGGTCTTCGAACTACGTCCGCCTTCGCGGCCTCCTGCCGCTTGGTCGTGGCGACTGTGGACTTGGCCTTCTTGGGCCGGCTGCCGAACAGCCCCGTGATACGTCCATTTTGCATCATGCTTTTATATCAATATTTACTGCATATGGGCTGTTATTACGCATTATGTCACGATACTTATGGCTATTCTCTCTTATTTTACAAGGTTTATCATGAAGAGGGAGAATACCAGCAGCTGGGATTCTGGCTGGAAAAGGAGCAAATATTGGAAACCTATTCTGCACAGCTCCAAAAATCCTAAAACTCCACGGAAGTCACTTTTGGAATTAATAAGAATTATTGAGCGAAGAAAATACCAAAGGGGGCCCACACCCTAGCCAGGAGGGTGCGGGTGCCCCCTACTGGGCGCGCCCCTATCTCCTGGGCCCCCTGTTGGCCCTCCGGTGCCCAAATTCTGCTATATGAAGGCTTTTACCCTGGAAAAAATCATAAGAAAGCTTACGGGACGAAACTCTGCCGCCACGAGGCGGAACCTTGGCGGAACCAATGTAGGGCTCTGGCGGAGCTGTTCTGTCGGGGAAACTTACCTCCGGGAGGGGGAAATCATCACCATCGTCGTCACCAACGATCCTCTCATCGGGAGGGGGTCAATCTCCATCAACATCTTCACCAACACCATCTCCTCTCAAAACCCTAGTTCATCTCTTGTATCCAATCTTGTATCAAAACCACAAATTGGTACCTGTGGGTTGCTAGTAGTGTTGATTACTCCTTGTAGTTGATGCTAATTGGTTTACTTGGTGGAAGATCATATGTTCAGATCCTTAATGCATATTAATACTCCTCTGATTATGAACATGAATATGCTTTGTGAGTAGTTACGTTTGTACCTGAGGACATGGGTGAAGTCTTGCTATTAGTAGTCATGTGAATTTGGTATTGGTTCGATATTTTGATGAGATGTATGTTGTCTCTCCTCTAGTGGTGTTATGTGAACATCGACTACATGACACTTCACCATTATTTGGGCCTAGAGGAAGGCATTGGGAGGTAATAAGTAGATGATGGATTGCTAGAGTGACACAAGCTTAAACCCTAGTTTATGCGTTGCTTCGTAAGGGGCTGATTTGGATCCACTAGTTTCATGCTATTGTTAGGTTTACCTTAATACTTCTTTTGTAGTTGCGGATGCTTGCAATAGGGGTTAATCATAAGTGGGATGCTTGTCCAAGAAAGGGAAGTACCCAAGCACCGGTCCACCCACATATCAAATTATCAAAGTACCGAACGCGAATCATATGAGCATGATGAAAACTAGCTTGACGATAATTCCCATGTGTCCTCGGGAGCGCTTTTCTCATTATAAGAAATTGTCCAGGCTTGTCCTTTGCTACAAAAAGGATTGGGCCACCTTGCAGCACTTTATTTACTTCCATTGCTTGTTACTCGTTACAAATTATCTTATCACAAAACTATCTGTTACCTACAATTTCAATGCTTGCAGAGAATACCTTATTGAAAACTGCATGTCATTTCCTTCTGCTCCTCGTTGGGTTCGACACTCTTACTTATCGAAAGGACTACGATTGATCCCCTATACTTGTGGGTCATCAAGACTCTTCTCTGGCGCCGTTGCCGGGGAGTGAAGCGCCTTTGGTGAGTGGAACTTGGTAAGGAAACATTTATATAGTGTGCTGAAATTTTCTGTCACTTGTTACTATGGAAACTAATCCTTTGAGGGGCTTGTTCGGGGTATCTTCACCCCAACCAGTAGAGCAAAGAGTTTCTCCTCAACCTACTGAATCTACTGAAAATGTTTACTTTGAGATTCCTTCTGGTATGATAGAGAAATTGTTAGCTAATTCCTTTGCAGGAGATGGAACATTGCATCCCGATTTACACCTTATCTTTGTGGATGAAGTTTGTGGATTATTTAAGCTTGCAGGTATACCCGATGATGTTGTTAAGAGGAAGGTCTTCCCTTTATCTTTGAAGTGAGATGCATTGACATGGTATAGGCTATGTGATGATATGGGATCTTGGAACTATAAATGATTGAAGTTGGAATTTCACCAGAAGTTCTATCCTATGCATCTTGTTCATCACGATCGTAATTACATATATAATTTCTGGCCTCGCGAAGGAGAAAGCATCGCTCAAGCTTGGGGGAGGCTTAAGTCAATGTTATATTCATGCCCCAATCATGAGCTCTCAAGAGAAATGATTATTCAAAAAATTTATGCTCGGCTTTCTCTCAATGATCGCACCATGCTCGATACTTAACCTGCTGGTTCTTATATGCTGAAGACTACTGAATTCAAGTGGGACTTATTGGAAAGAATTAAACAAACTCTGAAGATTGGGGTTTCGGCGATGGTAAGGAGTCGGAGCAAGAAGAGGAAAGATTATTGAAAATTCTGAAGAAGCACCGTGCTGCTATTGGATATACTCTGGATGATCTTAAGGGCATTAGTCCCACTCTATGTCCACACAAAATTAAATTGAAGAAAGATGCCAAACCAGTTAGAGATCCTCAACGATGGTTAAATACTAAGATGAAAGAAGTGGTAAGAAAGGAGATACTAAAGCTCCTTGAGGCAGGTATAATTTATCCCGTTGTTGACATTGATTGGGTAAGTCCTGTCCATTGCGTTCCTAAGAAGGGAGGTATTATTGTCGTTCCTAATGATAAAGATGAATTGATTCCGCAAAGAATTATTATAGGTTATAGGATGGTAATTGATTTCCGTAAATTAAATAAAGCTACCAAGAAAGATCATTACCCTTTACCCTTTATTGATCAAATGCTAGAAAGACTATCCAAACATACACATTTCTTCTTTCTAGATGGTTATTCTGGTTTCTCTCAAATACCTGTATCAGCGGAGGATCAATCAAAAACTATTTTTACTTGCCCTTTCGGTACATTTGCTTATATATGTATGCCTTTTGGTTTATGCAATGCACCTGCTACCTTTCAAAGATGCATGATGGCTATATTCTCTGACTTTTGTGAAAAGATTTGTGAGGTATTCATGGATGATTTCTCCGTTTATGGATCCTCTTTTGATGATTGCTTGAGCAATCTAGATCGAGTTCTGCAGAGATGTGAAGACACTAGTCTCGTCTTGAATTGGGAAAAGTGCCACTTTATGGTTAATGAAGGCATTGTCTTGGGGCATAAGATTTCTGAGAAAGGTATTGAAGTTGATAAAGCTTAAGTTGATGCTATTGAAAAGATGCCATGGCCCAAGGACATAAAAGGTATAAGAAGTTTCCTTGGTCATGTCGGTTTTTATAGGAGGTTCATTAAGGACTTTTCTAAAATCTCTAGCCATCTGACTAATTTATTGCAAAAAGATATTCCCCTTGTCATTGATGATGATTCTGTAGAAGCATTTGAAATACTTAAGAAAGCTTTGATCACTGCACCTATTGTTCAGCCACCTGATTGGAATTCACCCTTTGAAATTATGTGTGATGCTAGTGATTATGCTGTAGGTGCTGTTCTAGGGCAAAGAGTTGATTACAAATTGAATGTTATCCAGTATGCTAGTAAAACTCTTGATACTGCCCAGAGAAATTATGCTACTACTGAAAAAGAATTCTTAGCAGTTGTATTTGAATGTGATAAGTTCAGACCTTCCATTGTTGAGTCTAAAGTTACTATTCACACTGATCATGCTGCTATTAAATACCTTATGGAAAAGAAAGATGCTAAGCCTAGACTTATTAGATGGGTTCTCTTGCTACAAGAATTTGATTTGCATATTATTGATAGAAAGGGAGCTGAGAACTCCGTTGCAGACAACTTGTCTAGGTTAGAGAATGTTCTTGATGACCCACTACCAATTGATGATAGCTTTCCTAATGAACAATTAGCGGTCTTTAATGCTTCTCATACTGCTCCATGGTATGCTGATTATGCTAATTACATTGTTGCTAAATTTATACCACCTAGTTTCACATACCAGCAAAAGAAAAAGTTATTTTATGATTTAAGACATTACTTATGGGATGACCCACACCTTTACAAAGAATGAGTAGATGGTGTTATTAGACGTGGTATACCTGAGCATGAACAGGAACAGATCCTACGCAAGTGTCACTCTGAACCATATGGAGGACACCACGCTGGAGATAGAGCTGCACATAAGGTATTGCAATCCGGTTTTTATTGGCCTACTTTCTTCAAAGATGCCCGTAAGTTTGTCTTGTCTTGTGATGAATGTCAAAGGATTGGTAATATTAGTAGACATCAAGAAATGCCTATGAATTAGTCTCTTGTTATTGAACAGTTTGATGTTTGGGGCTTTGATTATATGGGACCTTTTCCTGCCTCTAATGGTTACACACATATTTTAGTTGTTGTTGATTACGTTACTAAGTGAGTAGAAGCTATTCCAACTAGTAGTGCTGATCATAACACCTCTATTAAGATGCTTAAAGAAGTTATTTTTCTGAGGTTTGGAGTCCCTAAATATCTTATGACTGATGGTGGTTCACATTTTATTCATGGTGCTTTTCGTAAAATGCTTGCTAAGTATGATGTTAATCATAGAATTGCATCCCCTTATCACCCACAGTCTAGTGGTCAAGTAGAGTTGAGCAATAGAGAGCTCAAGTTAATTTTGCAAAAGACTGTTAATAGATCTAGAAAGAATTGGTCCACGAAACTTGATGATGCATTATGGGCCTATAGAACTGCTTATAAAAACCCTATGGGTATGTCTCCATATAAGATGGTTTGTGGAAAAGCATGTCACTTACCTCTTGAACTTGAACATAAAGCGTATTGGGCTATTAAAGAGCTCAACTATGACTTCAAACTTGCCGGTGAGAAGAGGTTATTTGATATTAGCTCACTTGATGAATGGAGAACCCAAGCTTATGAGAATGCCAAACTGTTCAAAGAAAAAGTTAAAAGATGGCATGACAAAAGGATACAAAAGAGAGAATTTAACGTAGGTGATTATGTGTTGCTATTCAACTCTCGTTTAAGATATTTTGCAGGAAAACTTCTCTCTAAGTGGGAAGGTCCTTACGTTATCGAAGAATTCTATCGTTTCGGTGCCAGAAAAATCAACAACTTCGAAGGCACAAGTCCGAGGGTGGTGAACGGTCAAAGAATCAAATATTATATCTCAGGTAATCCTATCAATGTTGAAACTAATATTATTGAAACCGTAACCCCGGAGGAATACATAAGGGACACTTTCCAGAACGTTTCAGACTCCGAAAAGGAATAGGTATGTGGTACGGTTAGTAAACCGACTCCAAAACAATTCTAATGGAAATTTTTCTCCGTTTTGGAATATTTAAGAATTTTGGAAAGCAAGAAGTAATCCGGGAAGGACACGAGGCCTCCACGAGGGTGGAGCGCGCGCAAACCCTTACTGGGCGCGCCCCCTGTGTCGTGGGCACCTCGTGTGCCTCCCGGACTCTGTTTCCTTGCACGTTACTTCTTTTGGTTGGTAAAAATTCATTATATAATCTCCCGAAGGTTTTGACCACCGTATCACGCAAAAATCTTCTGTTTTCGTTTGGAGCTGTTTCTACCGCAGGTTAGAGCAATATGCCGTCCCAGGATTCGGAGGGAGAAAGCTATGTGGCTGATTTCCTTGCAGACCCTAAGGTCTACGGGGACTGGGAGCATGGTGGCTGGACCATCGAGGAAGAGGAAGACTATGAGCCTAAGGGAAAGGAGGAGACGAGTTCAGACGAAGATGAAGCCCCATTACCTCAACCTGGGGACATGCATGTGGAGTTTAAAAAGTCAAGCCTTCCTGATAGAGCAAAGAAGCCAAAGATCAAGTTTATCCCTTTTCGTCTCTTGCAGGAAAACAAATAGGAACTATGCAGAAGGATATTAAGTCTTGAGCAGGAGATTGATGATCTAAAGGAGCAAAATGTTGTCCTCGACAAGCCTACACCATCAACAACTCCTTCACCGCCTCCGAGGACATAATTACATGGGTATGGGCACTCCCCTTGGCAACTGCCAAGCTTGGGGGAGGTGCCCCGGTATCGTATCACCATCACACTCCTATCTTTACCGTTTTACTTAGTTTGATCCTTTTAGTAATATCTTGATCTAGTAGAATAAAGTTTTTGTATGAATTAGTTTTGAGTTTTGCTTTGTGCTCTTTATGTAATCGAGTCCGTGAGCTATCTATGATAAAGATTAGTTTTGAGTCAAGGGCTTTGCTATCTTGCTATGATCTTGAGAAAATAGAAAGAATAAAAAGAATAAAAGAAGTTCATATTGATCTTATGGATAGTAATGACTTCACATATAAAGAGTATGAGGCATAAAAGTTGTTGAGAGTTGACAAACGTAGTTTTGGTCATCGTTGCAATTAATAGGAAGTAATAAGGAAGGAGAGGTTTTCACATATAAATATACTATCTTGGACATCTTTTATGATTGTGAGCACTCATTAAGTATGACATGCTAAAGAGTTGATGTTGGACAAGGAAGACAATGTAATGGTCTATGTTTTCTCACATCTCAGTTAAAGTGTATTGTCATGGATCATTCCAACATGTTGAGCTTGCCTTTGCCCCTCATGCTAGCCAAAAATTCCTTGCATCATGTAGAGATACTACTTGTGCTTCCAAATATCCTTAAACCCAGTTTTTGCCATGAGAGTCCACCATACATACCTATGGATTGAGTAAGATCCTTCAAGTAAGTTGTCATGTTGCAAGCAATAAAAAAATTGCTCTCTAAATATGTATGACTTATTAGTGCGGAGAAAATAAGCTTTATACGATGGTGTGATATGGAAGTAATAAAAGCACCGGACTGCATAATAAAGGTTCATATCACAAGTGGCAATATAAAGTGACATTCTTTTGCATTAAGATTTTGTGCATCCAACCCTAAAGGCACATGACAACCTCTGCTTCCCTCTACGAAGGGCCTATCTTTTACTTTATGTCTTTACATTATGCAAGAGTCAAGGTGATCTTCACCTTTCCCTTTTTCCTTTTATCCTTTGGCAAGCACCTCGTGTTGGAAAGATCCTGATATATATATATATATATATCCAATTGGATGTAAGTTAGCATGAACTATTATTGTTGACATCACCCAAAGGTGAATACGTTGGGAGGCAACACAATAAGCCCCTATCTTTCTAAGTGTCCGATTAAAACTTCATAACCATAAGTATTGCGTGAGTGTTAGCAATTGTAGAAGACTATATGATAGTTGAGTATGTGGACTTGCTGAAAAGCTCTATTCTTGACTCTTTTTGATGTTATGATAAATTGCAGTTGCCTCAATGACTGAGATTATAGTTTGCTAGTTCTCAATAAAGTTTATGATCCATACTTGACATTGTGAATAAATTGTTACTTGAGCATAAGAAATCATATGATGAAATCCTTATATTTTGTTGTTATAAGAATGATCATGATGCCCTCGTGTCTGTATTTCATTTTTATCGACACTTCTATCTCTAAACATGTGGACATATTTCTCAATTTCGGCTTCCGCTTGAGGACAAGCGAGGTCTAAGCTTGGGGGAGTTGATACATCCATTTTGCATCATGCTTTTATATCGATATTTACTGCATTATGGGTTGTTATTACACATTATGTCACGATACTTATGGCTATTCTCTCTTATTTTCCAAGGTTTATTGATACGTAAATTTTGCATCATTCTTTTATATTGATATTTATTGCATTATGGGCTGTTATTACACGTTATGTCACAATACTTATGCCAATTCTCTCTTATTTTACAAGGTTTATATAAGGAGGGAGAATGCCGGCATCTCGAATTTTGGGCTGGAAAAGAAGCAACTATTAGAGACCTATTCTGCACAACTCCAAAAGTCCTGAAACTCCATGAAAGTTATTTTTGGAAATAATAAAAAATATTGAGCGGAAGAAGTATGTCAGAGGGGGCCCCACCTGGCCACGACTGTGGGGGGCGCGCCCTACCCCCTAGGAACGCCCCCTGCCTTGTGGGCCCCCTGTTGGCCCTCCGGTGGCCATCTTCTGCTATATGAGGTCTTTCGTCGAGGAAAAACTCATAAACAACCTTTCGGGATGAGACTCCGCCGCCACGAGGCGGAACCTTGGCGGAACCAATCTAGGGCTCCGGCAGAGCTGTTCTGCTGGGGACACTTCCCTCCGGGAGGGGGAGATAATCGCCATCGTCATCACCAACACTCCTCTCATCGGGAGAGGGCAGTCTCCATCAACATCTTCACCAGTACCATCTCCTCTCAAAACCCTAGTTCATCTCTTGTATCCAATTCTTGTCTCCAAGTCCGGGATTGGTACTAGTAGGTTGCTAGTAGTGTTGATTACTCCTTGTAGTTGATGCTAGTTGGTTTATTTGGTGGAAGATCATATGTTCAGATCCTATATGCATATTAATACCCCTCTGATTATGAACATGAATATGGTTTGTGAGTAGTTACGTTTGTTCCTGGGGACATGGGAGAAGTCTTGCTATTAGTAGTCATGTGAATTTGGTATTCGTTCGATATTTTGATGAGATGTATGTTGTCTAGCCTCTAGTGGAGTTATGTGAATGTCGACTACATAACACTTCACCATTATTTGGGCCTAGAGGAAGGCATTGGGAAGTCATAAGTAGATGATGGGTTGCTAGAGTGGCAGAAGCTTAAACCCTAGTTTATGCGTTGCTTCGTAAGGGACTAATTTGGATCCACATGTTTCATGCTATGGTTAGGTTTACCTTAATACTTTTGTTGTAGTTGTGGATGCTTGCAATAGAGGTTAATCATAAGTGAGTTCAAGTAAGAATAGCACCCAAGCACCAGTCCACCCACATATCAAATTATCAAAGTACCGAACGCAAATCATATGAACGTGATGAAAACTAGCTTGACGATATTCCCATGTGTCCTCGGGAGCGCTTTTCCTTATATAAGAGTTTGTCCAGGCTTGTCCTTTGCTACAAAAAGGATTGGGCCACTTTGCTGCACTTTATTTACTTTCGTTACTTGTTGCTCGTTACAAATTATCCTATCACAAAACTATCTGTTACCACTTATTTTCAGTACTTGCAGAGAATACCTTGCTGAAAACCGCTTATCATTTCCTTCTGCTCCTCGTTGGGTTCGACACTCTTAATTATCGAAAGGACTACGATAGATCCCCTATACTTGTGGGTCATCAAGACTCTTTTCTGGCGCCGTTGCCGGGGAGTGAAGCGCCTTTGGTAGGTGGAATTTGGTAAGGAAAAATTTATATAGTGTGCTGAAATTTACGTCACTTGTTACTATGGAAAGTAATCCTCTGAGGGGCTTGTTTGGGTTATCTTCACCACGACCAGTATAGCAAAGAATTGCTCCTCAACCTACTGAACCTACTGAAAATGAAAATGTTCCCTTTGAAGTTCCTTCGGGTATCTTAGAAAAACTGCTGGCTAATCCTTTTGTAGGAGATGGAAGAAAGCATCCTGATGAGCACCTAATATATGTGGATGAAGTTTGTGGATTATTTAAGCCTGCAGGTATACCCGATGATGTTGTTAAGAAGAAGGTCTTCCCTTTATCTTTGAAGGGAGATGCATCGACATGTTATAGGCTATGTGATGACACGGGATCATGAAATTATAAAGGAATGAAATTGGAATTTTATCAGAAGTATTATCCTATGCATCTTGTTCATCGTGATCGCAATTATATATATAATTTTTGGCCTCGCGAAGGAGAAAGCATCGCTCAAGCTTGGGGGAGGATTAAATCAATGTTTTATTCATGCCCCAATCATGAGCTCTCAAGAGAAATGATTCTTCAAAAAATTTATGCTCGGCTTTCTCATAATAATCAATCCATGCTCGATACTTCTTGTGTTGGCTCTTTTATGATGAAGACTATTGAATTCAAATGGAATTTATTGGATAGAATTAAACGCAACTCTGAAGATTGGGATCTCGACGAAGGTAAGGAGTCAGGTATGACAACTAAGTTTGATTGTGTTAAATCTTTTATGGATACCGATGTTTTCCGTAAATTTAGCTCTAAATATGGACTTGACTCTGAGATAGTTGCTTCTTTCTGTGAATCTTTCGCTACTTATGTTGATCTCCCCAAGGAGAAGTAGTTTAAATATCATCCTCCCATATAAGTAAAAGTAGCTGCACCTATTAAAGTTGAAGAAAAGATTGTCACTTATAATGATCCTATTGTTCCTAGTTCTTATGTTGAGAAACCACCTTTTCCTATTAGAATAAAGGATCATGCCAAAGCTTCAACTGTGGTTCGTAAAAGCAATCTTAGAACTTACACACCTCCTGAGCAAATTAAAGTTGAACCTAATATTGCTATTGTTAAAGATCTCTTGGCTGGTAATATTGATGGGCATGTTATTCATTTCTACGGTGAAACTGCCAGAATTGCCAAACCTTGTGCTAAAGATAAACATAGACTTGTGGTAGGTGTGCCTATTATTTCTGTTAAAATAGGAGATCACTGTTATCATGGCTTATGTGATATGGGTGCCAGTGTTAGTGTTATACCTCATACTTTATACGAATAAATTAAGCATGAAATTGCACCTGCTGAGTTAGAAGGTATTGATGTTACAATTAAGCTTGCCAATAGAGATACTATATTAGCAATGGGAATTGTTAGAGATGTTGAAGTCTTGTGTGGAAAACTAAATATCCTGCTGAGTTTCTTGTTCTTGGTTCCCCACAAGACAGCTTTTGTCCCATTATTTTTGGTACACCCTTCTTGAACACCGTTAATGCTAAGATAGACTGCGAGAAGAATGTTGTTACTATTGGCTTGGGTGATATGATTCATGAGTTCAATTTCTCTAAATTTAGTAGACAACACCGTGAAGAAGAATTGCCTAGTAAGGATGAAATTATTGGTCTTGCTTCTATTGCCGTACCTCCTAGTGATCCTTTAGAACAAAATTTGCTAGACCATGAAAATGATATGTTTATGAATGAAAGAAGGGAAATAGATGAAGTATTCTTTAAACAGGAACCTATTTTGAAACAGAATTTGCCTGTTGAAATCCTAGGGGATCCCCCTCAACCCAAGGGTGATCCCGTGTTTGAGCTTAAGCTGTTGCCTGATACTCTTAAATATGCTTATCTTGATGAAAAGAAGATATATCCTGTTATTATTAGTGCTGACCTTTCAGAGCATGAAGAAGAGAGATTATTGAAAACTCTGAAGAAGCACCGTGCTGCTATTGGATATACTCTTGATGATCTCAAGGGCATTAGTCCCACTCTATGTCAACATAAAATAAATTTAGAAGAAGATGCCAAACCAGTTCGTGATCATCAACGAAGGCTGAATCCTAAAATGAAGGAAGTGGTAAGAAAAGAAATACTAAAGCACCTTGAGGCAGGTATAATTTATCCCGTTCCTGATACGCAGTGGGTAAGTCATGTCCATTGTGTCCCTAAGAAGGGAGGTATTACTGTTGTTCCTAATGATAAAGATGAATTGATTCCGCAAAGAATAATTACATGTTATAGGATGGTAATTGATTTCCGCAAATTAAATAAAGCCACTAAGAAATATCATTACCCCTTACCTTTTATCGATCAAATGTTAGAAAGATTATGTAAACATACACATTATTGCTTTCTAGATGGTTATTCTGGTTTCTCTCAAATACCAGTGTCAGCTAAGGATCAATCAAAGACTACTTTTACCTGCCCTTTTGGTACTTTTGCTTATAGACGTATGCCTTTTGGTTTATGTAATTCACCTGCTACCTTTCAAAGATGCATGATGGCTATATGCTCTGACTTTTGTGAAAAGATTTGTGAGGTCTTCATGGATGACTTTTCCGTCTATGGATCCTCTTTTGATGATTGCTTGAGCAACCTTGATCGATTTTTGCAGAGATGTGAAGAAACTAATCTTGTCTTGAATTGGCAAAAGTGCCACTTTATGGTTAATGAATGTATTGTCTTGGGGCATAAAGTTTCTAAAAGAGGTATTGAAGTTGATAAGGCCAAGGTTGATGCTATTGAAAAGATGCCATGTCCCAAGGACATCAAAGGTATAAGAAGTTTCCTTGGTCACGCCGGGTTTTATAGGAGGTTCATTAAGGACTTCTCAAAAATTTCTCGGCCTCTGACTAATTTATTACAAAAAGATATACCATTTGTCTTTGATGATGACTGTGTAGAAGCATTTGAAATACTTAAGAAAGCATTGTTCTGTGCACCTATTTTTCAGTCACCTGATTGGAATTTACCCTTTCAAATTATGTGTGATGCTAGTGATTATGCTGTAGGTGATTTTCTAGGGCAGAGAATTGATAAGAAATTAAACGTTATCCATTATGCTAGTAAGACTCTAGACAATGCTCAAAGAAATTATGCTACTACTGAAAAGGAATTCTTAGCAGTTGTATTTGCTTGTGATAAGTTCAGACCCTACATTGTTGATTCTAAAGTAACTATTCACACTGATCATGCTGCTATTAAATATCTTATGGAAAAGAATGATACTAAACCTAGATTTTAGATGGGTTCTCTTGCTACAAGAATTTGATTTGCATATTGTTGATAGAAAGGGAGCTGAGAACCCCGTTGCAGACAACTTTTCTAGGTTAGAAAATGTTCTTGATGACCCATTACCTATTGATGATAGCTTTCCTGATGAGCAATTAAATGTCATAAGTACTTCTCACAGTACTCCTTGGTATGGTGATTATGCTAATTACATCGTTGCTAAATTTATACCACCTAGTTTCACATACCAACAAAAGAAAAAGTTTTTCTATGATTTAAGACATTACTTTTGGGATGACCCACATCTTTATAAAGAAGGAGTAGATGGTGTTATTAGACATTGTGTACCTGAGGATGAATAGGAACAGATCCTACGCAAGTGTCACTCCGAAGCTTATGGAGGACACCACGCTGGAGATAGAACTGCACATAAGGTATTGCAATCTGGTTTTTATTGGCCTACTCTCTTCAAGGATGCCCGTAAGTTTGTCTTATCTTGTGATGAATGTCAAAGAATTGGTAATATTAGTAAACGTCAAGAAATGTCTATGAATTATTCACTTGTTATTGAACAATTTGATGTTTGGGTCTTTGATTATATGGGACCTTTTCCTGCCTCTAATGGATATACAGATATTTTAGTTGTTGTTGATTACATTACTAAGTGGGTAGAAGCTATTCCAACTAGTAGTGTTGATCATAAAACTTCTATTAAAATGCTCAAAGAAGATATTTTTACGAGGTTTGGAGTCCCTAGATATTTAATGACTGATGGTGGTTCACACTTTATTCATGGTGCTTTCCGAAAAATGCTTGCTACATATGATGTTAATCATAGAATTGCATCTCCTTATCACCCACAGTCTAGTGGTCACGTAGAATTGAGTAATAGAGAACTCAAATTAATTTTGCAAAAGACTGTCAATAGGTCTAGAAAGAATTGGTCCAAGAAACTTGATGATGCATTATGGGTCTACAGAACTGCATATAAAAATCCTATGGGTATGTCTCCATATAAAATGGTTTACGGAAAAGCATGTCACTTACCTCTCGAACTAGAATATAAGGCATATTGGGCTATTAAAGAGCTCAACTATGATTTCAAACTTGCCGGTGAGAAGAGGTTATTTGATATTTGCTCACTTGATGAATGGAGAACCTAAGCTTATGAAAATGCCAAGTTGTTTAAAGAAAAAGTTAAAAGATGGCATGACAAAAGGATACAAAAGCGTGAGTTTAATGTAGGTGATTATGTATTGCTATAAAACTCTCGTTTGAGATTTTTTGCAGGAAAACTTCTCTCTAAATGGGAAGGCCCCTACGTTATCGAAGAAGTCTATCGTTCCGGTGCCATAAAAATCATCAACTTCGAAGGCACAAATCCGAAGGTGGTAAACGGTCAAAGAATCAAACACTATATCTCAGGTAATCCTATAAATGTTGAAACCAATGTTATTGAAACCGTAACCCCGGAGGAATATATAAGGGACACTTTCCGGAACGTTTCAGACTCCGAAAAGGAATAGGTATGTGGTATGCTAAGTAAACCGACTCCAAAACAGTTTTTAAGGCAATATTTCTCCGTTTTGGAATATTTCGAAAAATAGAAAAATAAGTAGCAGTACGGGAAGGACACGAGGGCCCCACGAGGGTGGAGGGCGCGCCCTACCCCCCCTGGGCGCGCCCCCCTACCTCGTGGGCACCTCGTGTGCCTTTCGGACTCTGTTTTCTTGCACGATACGTATTTTGGTCGGTAAAAATTATTATATATTCTCCCGAAGGTTTTGACTCCTGTATCACGCAAATATCCTATGTTCTTGTTTCGAGCTGTTTTTCTGACAGATCTAGATTATCATGACGTCCCCAAGTGCCTCTAAGGACAAGTTCTTCGAGAAGGTCATCAACCCTTACCTCGCGGAGGTGCTGCGACACCCTCAAACCGTTGGGATGCGTGATGGGTTGCTGCACATCCACGATGTTGAGGAACCGAAGGGGACCGGAAGTGTGGAGACGAGGCTCGAAGCAGTGGAGCAACAAGTTTTCAAGTGTCAGGGGATTGTGGAACATGGACTCAACTCCAACCACATGATGATCGCGGAGTTCACTAGCAACCACAAGTTGGATGCCGACAACATCGGGGAGGCCATCTTCCAGCTTCATGAGAAGATCGAGCACCTTCAAGCCCAAATCTATGACCTGCAAAACCAAAACTGTGAGTATGAATATAGATTCAAAAGGATGAGTTTGGCTGCAGATTTGAGGATCCCGGAGACTCGATCATCCTTCTATGATGGTGAGCCTATGCCTTGGAAGATGGAAAATAAGCCCGCATCATCAACAACAAAGAAGGAGACATAATCACATGGGTATGGGCACTCCACTTGGCAACTGTCAAGCTTGGGGAGGTGCCCCGGTATCGCATCACAACCACATCTCCTATCTTTACCTTTTTTCTTAATTCGATCCTATTAGTAGTATCTTTATCTAGTAGAATAAAGTTTATGGCATGATCTAGTTTTGAGTTTTGCTTTATGATCTCTCTGAAGGAAATATGCCCTAGAGGCAATAATAAAGTTATTATTTATTTCCTTATATATCATGATAAATGTTTATTATTCATGCTAGAATTGTATTAACCGGAAACATGATACATGTGTGAATACATAAACAAACAGAGTGTCACTAGTATGCCTCTACTTGACTAGCTTGTTAATCAAAGATGGTTATGTTTCCTAACCATGAACAAAGAGTTGTTATTTGATTAACGGGATCACATCATTAGTTGAATGATCTGATTGACATGACCCATTCTATTAGCTTAGCACCCGATCGTTTAGTATGTTGCTATTGCTTTCTTCATGACTTATACATGTTCCTTTCACTATGAGATTATGCAACTCCCGTTTACCGGAGGAACACTTTGGGTACTACCAAACGTCACAACGTAACTGGGTGATTATAAAGGAGTACTACAGGTGTCTCCAAAGGTGGCGCGCGCCCCTCCCAAGCCCAGTCCGAATTGGACAAGGGGTTTGGGGCGCGGCCCCTCTCTCCCTTCCTTCCCCTCTTCCCCTCTTTCCCCCCTTGACCTAGTTGGACTAGGAAAGGTGGAATCCTACTCCCGGTGGGAGTAGGACTCCCCTGGCACGCCCAAACCTAGGGCCGGCCTCCTCCCTCCCTTGCTCCTTTATATACGGGGGCAGGGGGCACCCCATGGAGACACAAGTTGATCTTCGTGATCGTTCCTTAGCCGTGTGCGGTGCCCCCCTCCACCATATTCCACCTCGAATATATCGTTGCAGTGCTTAGGCGAAGCCCTGCGCCGGTAGAACATCAAGATTGTCACCACGCCGTCGTGCTGACGGAACTCCTCCCCGAAGCTTTGCTGGATCGGAGCTAGGGGTGCGTCATCGAGCTGAACGTGTGCCAAGAACTCGGAGGTGCCGGAGTAACGGTGCTTGGATCGGTCGGATCGGGAAGACGTACGACTACTTCCTCTACGTTGCGTCAACGCTTCCACTTCAGTCTACGAGGGTACGTAGACAACACTCTCCCCTCTCGTTGCTATGCATCACCATGATCTTGCGTGTGCATAGGAAATTTTTGAAATTACTACGTTCCCCAACAGTGGCATCCGAGCCTAGGTTTTTATGGTTTGATGTTATTTGCACGAGTAGAACACAAGTGAGTTGTGGACGATACAAGTCATACTGCCTACCAGCATGTCATACTTTGGTTCAGTGGTATTGTTGGATGAGACGACCCGGACCAACCTTACGCGTACGCTTACGCGAGACCGGTTCCCTCGACGTGCTTTGCACACAGATGGCTTGCGGGAGACTGTCTCACCAACTTTAGTTGAACCAAGTGTGGCTACGCCCGGTCCTTGAGAAGGTTAAAACGGAGTCTATTTGACAAACTATCGTTGTGGTTTTGATGCGTAGGTAAGATGAGTTCTTGCTTAAGCCCGTAGCAGCCACGTAAAACTTGCAACAAACAAAGTAGAGGACGTCTAACTTGTTTTTGCAGGGCATGTTGTGATGTGATATGGTCAAGACATGATGCTATATTTTATTGTATGAGATGATCATGTTTTGTAACCGAGTTATCGGCAACCGGCAGGAGCCGTATGGTTGTCGCTTTATTGTATGCAATGCAATCGCCCTGTAATGCTTTACTTTATCACTAAGCGGTAGCGATAGTCGTAGAAGCATAAGATTAGCGAGACGACAACGATGCTACGATGGAGATCAAGGTGTCGCGCCAGTGACGATGGTGATCATGATGGTGCTGCAGAGATGGAGATCACGAAGCACAAGATGATGATGACCATATCATATCACTTATATTGATTTGCATGTGATGTTTATCTTTTATGCATCTTATCTTGCTTTGATTGACGGTAGCATTATAAGATGATCTCTCACTAATTATCAAGAAGTGTTCTCCCTGAGTATGCACCGTTGCGAAAGTTCTTCGTGCTGAGACACCACGTGATGATCGGGTGTGATAGGCTCTACGTTCAAATACAACGGGTGCAAAACAGTTGCACACGCGGAATACTCAGGTTATACTTGACGAGCTATGCATATAAGATATGACCTCCGAACACGGAGACCGAAAGGTCGAGCGTGAGTCATATAGTAGATATGATCAACATAATGATTTTCACCATTGAAACTACTCCATCTCACGTGATGATCGGACATGGTTTAGTTGATTTGGATCACGTGATCACTTAGAAGGTTAGAGAGATGTCTATCTAAGTGGGAGTTCTTAAGTAATATGATTAATTGAACTTAAATTTATCATGAACTTAGTCCTGGTAGTATTAGCATATCTATGTTGTAGATCAATAGCTCGCGTTGTTGCTTTCATGTGTTTATTTTGATATGTTCCTAGAGAAAATTGTGTTGAAAGATGTTAGTAGCAATGATGCAGATTGGATCCGTGATCTGAGGTTGATCCTCATTGCTGCACAGAAGAATTATGTCCTTGATGCACCGCTAGGTGACGGACCTATTGCAGGAGCAGATGCAGATGTTATGAACGTTTTTGCTAGCTCAATATGATGACTACTTAATAGTTTAGTGCACCATGCTTAACAGCTTAGAATCGGGACTTCAAAGACGTTTTGAACGTCATGGACCATATGAGATGTTCTAGGAGTTGAAGTTAATATTTCAAGCAAATACCCGAGTTGAGAGATATGAAGTCTCCAACAAGTTCCATAGCTAAAAGATGGAGGAGAATCGCTCAACTAGTGAGCATGTGCTCAGATTGACTGAGTACTACAATCGCTTGAATCAAGTGGGAGTTAATCTTCCAGATAAGATAGTGATTGACAGAATTCTCTAGTCACCATCACCAAGTTAGTAGAACTTCGTGATGAACTATAATATGCAAGGGATAACGGAAACTATTCCCAAGCTCTTCGCGATGCTGAAATCGGTGAAAGTAGAAATCAAAGAAAAACATCAAGTGTTGATGGTTGACAAGATCACTAGTTTCAAGAAAAGGGAAAAAGGGGAACTTCAAGAAGAACAGCAAGCAAGTTGCTGCTCAAGTGAAGAAGCCCAAGTCTGGACCTAATCCTGAGACTGAGTGCTTCTACTGCAAAGGGACTGGTCACTAGAAGCGGAACTACCCCAAGTAATTGGTGGATAAGAAGGATGGCAAAGTAAACAAAGGTATATTTGATATACATGTTCTTGATGTGTACTTTACTAGTGTTCATAGCAACCCCTCAGTATTTGGTACTAGTTCAGTTGCTATGATTAGTAACTTGAAACAGGAGTTGCAGAATGAACAGAGACTAGTTAAAGGGTAAAGTGACGATGAAAGTTGGAAGTAGTTCCAAGATTGATATGATCATCATCGCACACTCCCTATACTTTCGGGATTAATATGGAACCTAAATAAGTGTTATTTGGTGTTGAGCATGAATATGATTTGATCATGTTTATTGCAATACGGTTATTCATTTAAGTAAGAGAATAAATTGTTGTTCTGTTTACATGAATAGAACCTTCGATGGTCATACACCCAATGAAAATAGTTCGTTGGATCTCGATCGTAGTGATACACATATTCATAATATTGAAGCCAAAAGATGCAAAGTTAATAATGATAGTGCAAATTATTTGTGGCACTGCCATTTAGGTCATATTGGTGTAAAGCGCATGAAGAAACTCCATGCTGATGGGATTTTGGAATCACTTGATTATGAATCACTTGATGCTTGCGAACCATGCCTCTTGGGCAAGATGACTAAAACGCCGTTCTCCGGAACAATGGAGCAAGCAACAGATTTGTTGGAAATCATACATACTGATGTATGTGGTCCGATGAATATTAAGGCTCGCGACAAGTATCATTATTTTCAGAACTTCACAGATGATTTGAGCAGATATGGGTATATCTACTTGATGAAACATAAGTCTGAAATGTTTGAAAAGTTCAAAGAATTTCAGAGTGAAGTGGAGAATCATCGTAACAAGAAAATAAAAGTTTCTACGATATGATTGCAGAGGTAAAATATTTGAGTTACGAGTTTGGCCTTCAGTTAAAACCATGTGGAATAGTTTCACAAATTCATGCCACCTGGAACACCACAGCATAATGGTGTGTCCGAACGTCATAACTGTACTTTATGGGATATTGTACAATCTATGATGTTTCTTACCGATTTACCACTATCGTTTTGGGGTTATGCATTAGAGACAGCTACATTCACGTTAAATAGGGGCACCATCTAAATCCGTTGAGACAACACCGTATGAACTGTGGTTTGGCAAGAAACCAAAGTTGTTGTTTCTTAAAATTTGGGGTTGCAACGCTGAAAAAGTTTCATCCTGATAAGCTCAAACCCAAATCGGAGAAATGCGTCTTCATAGGATACCCAAAGGAGATTGTTGGGTACACTTTCTATCACAAATCCGAAGGCAAAATCGTTGCTAAAGATGGATCCTTTTTAGAGAAGGAGATTCTCTCGAAAGAAGTGAGTGGGAGGAAAGTAGAACTTGATGAGGTAACTGTACCTGCTCCCTTATTGGAAAGTAGTACATCACAGAAATCTGTTTCTGTAGCACCTACACCAATTAGTGAGGAAGATAATGATATTGATCATGAAACTTCAGATCAAGTTACTACAGAACCTCGTAGATCAACCAGAGTAAGATCCGCACCAGAGTGGTACGGCAATCCTATTCTGGAAATCATGCTACTAGATCATGACGAACCTACGAACTATGAAGAAGCGATGGTGAGCCCAGATTCCGTGAAATGGCTTGAGGCCATGAAATCTAAGATATGATCCATGTATGAGAACAAAGTATGGACTTTGATTGACTTACCCGATGATCGGCAAGCCATTGAGATTAAATGGATCTTCAAGAGGAAGACGGACGCTGATAGTAGTGTTACTATCTACAAAGCTAGAATTGTCGCAAAAGGTTTTCGACAAGTTCATGGTGTTGACTACGATGAGAGTTTCTCACTCGTATCTATGCTTAAGTCTGTCCGAATCATGTTAGCAATTACCGCATTTTATGAAATCTGGCAAATGGATAAACAAAACTGCATTCCTTAATGGATTTATTAAAGAAGAGTTGTATATGATGCAACCAGAAAGGTTTTGTAAATCCTAAAGGTGTTAACAAAATATGCAAAGCTCCAGCGATCCATCTGTGGACTGGTGCAAGCATCTCGGAGTTGGAATACACGCTTTGATAAGTTGATCAAAGCATATAGTTTTATACATACTCGCGGTGAAGCCTGTATTTACAAGGAAGTGAGTGGGAGCACTACAGCATTTCTGATAAGTATATGTATGACATATTGTGGATCAGAAATAATGTAGAATTATTCTATAAAGCACAAACGAGTATTTGAAAGGAGTTTTTCGAAGAAAGACCTCAGTGAAGCTGCTTACATATTGAGCATCAAGATCTATAGAGATAGATCAAATCACTTGATAAGTTTTCAGTGAGTACATACCTTGACAAGATTTTGAAGTAGTTCAAAATGGAACAGTCAAAGAAAGAGTTCTTGCCTGTGTTACAAGGTGTGAAATTGAGTAAGACTCAAAACCCGACCACGGCAGAAGATAGAAAGAGAATGAAAGACATTCCCTATGCCTTGGCCATAGGTTCTATAAAGTATGCCATGCTATGTACCAGATCTATTGTATAACCTACACTGATTTTGGCAAGGGAGTACAATAATGATCTAGGAGTAGATCACTGGACAGCGGTCAAAATTATCCTTAGTGGAATAAGGATATGTTTCTCGATTATGGACGTGACAAAAAGGTTCGTCGTAAAAGGTTACGTCGATGCAAGTTTTGACACTAATCTGGATGACTCTAAGTCTCAATCTAGATACATATTGAAAGTGGGAGCAATTAACTAAAGTAGCTCCGTGCAGAGCATTGTAGACATAGAAATTTGAAAAATACATACGGATCTGAATGTGGCAGACCCATTGACTAAGATTCTCTCACAAGCAAAACATGATCACACCTTAGTACTCTTTGGGTGTTAATCACATAGCGATGTGAACTAGATTACTGACTCTAGTAAACCCTTTGGGTGTTGATCACATATCGATGTGAACTATGGGTGTTAATCACATGGTGATGTGAAGTATTGCTGGTAATCACATGGCGATGTGAACTAGATTATTGACTCTAGTGCAAGTGGGAGACTGAAGGAAATATGCCCTAGAGGCAATAATAAAGTTATTATTTATTTCCTTATATATCATGATAAATGTTTATTATTCATGCTAGAATTGTATTAACCGGAAACATGATACATGTGTGAATACATAAACAAACAGAGTGTCACTAGTATGCCTCTACTTGACTAGCTTGTTAATCAAAGATGGTTATGTTTCCTAACCATGAACAAAGAGTTGTTATTTGATTAACGGGATCACATCATTAGTTGAATGATCTGATTGACATGACCCATTCTATTAGCTTAGCACCCGATCGTTTAGTATGTTGCTATTGCTTTCTTCATGACTTATACATGTTCCTTTGACTATGAGATTATGCAACTCCCGTTTACCGGAGGAACACTTTCGGTACTACCAAACGTCACAACGTAACTGGGTGATTATAAAGGAGTACCACAGGTGTCTCCAAAGGTAGATGTTGGGTTGGCATATTTCGAGATTAGGATTTGTCACTCCGATTGTCGGAGAGGTATCTCTGGGCCCTCTTGGTAATGCTCATCACATAAGCCTTGCAAGCATTGCAACTAATGTGTTAGTTGTGAGATGATGTATTACGGAACGAGTAAAGAGACTTACCGGTAACGAGATTGAACTAGGTATTGGATACCGACGATCGAATCTCGGGTAAGTAACATACCGATGACAAAGGGAACAACGTATGTTGTTATGCGATCTGACCGATAAAGATCTTCATAGAATATGTAGGAGCCAATATGGGCATCCAGGTCCCGCTATTGGTTATTGACCGGAGACGTGTCTCGGTCATGTCTACATTGTTCTCGAACCGTAGGGTCCGCACGCTTAAGGTTTCGATGACAGTTATATAATGAGTTTATGAGTTTTGATGTACCGAAGGAGTTCGGAGTCCCGGATGAGATCGGGGACATGACGAGGAGTCTCGAAATGGTCAAGACGTAAAGATCGATATATTGGACGACTATATTCGGACATCGGAAGGGTTCTGAGTGGTTCGGGCATTTTCGGAGGTACCGGGGAGTTACGGGCATACGAGGAAGAAGCAATGGGCCTTGATGGGCCTTAGTGGGAAGGACCAGGAGGTGGCGCGCGCCCCTCCCAAGCCCAGTCCGAATTGGACAAGGGGTTTGGGGCGCGGCCCCTCTCTCCCTTCCTTCCCCTCTTCCCCTCTTTCCCCCCTTGACCTAGTTGGACTAGGAAAGGTGGAATCCTACTCCCGGTGGGAGTAGGACTCCCCTGGCACACCCAAACCTAGGGCCGGCCTCCTCCCTCCCTTGCTCCTTTATATACGGGGGCAGGGGGCACCCCATGGAGACACAAGTTGATCTTCGTGATCATTCCTTAGCCGTGTGCGGTGCCCCCTCCACCATATTCCACCTCGAATATATCGTTGCAGTGCTTAGGCGAAGCCCTGCGCCGGTAGAATAACAAGATTGTCACCACGCCGTCGTGCTGATGGAACTCCTCCCCGAAGCTTTGCTGGATCGGAGCTAGGGGTGCGTCATCGAGCTGAACGTGTTCCAAGAACTCGGAGGTGCCGGAGTAACGGTGCTTGGATCGGTTGGATCGGGAAGACGTACGACTACTTCCTCTACGTTGCGTCAACGCTTCCGCTTTGGTCTACGAGGGTACGTAGACAACACTCTCCCCTCTCGTTGCTATGCATCACCATGATCTTGCGTGTGCGTAGGAAATTTTTTGAAATTACTACGTTCCCCAACACTCTCTATGTAATCGAGTCCATGAGCTATATAATAAAGATTAGTGTTGAGTCAAGGGCTTGATTGTTTTGCTATGATCTCGAGTGAATAAAAGAAAGAGAAAAGAATAAAAAGAAATAAAGAGTTCATATTGATCTCATTGAAAGTAATGACTTCACATAGAAAGAGTATGATGATTAAAAGTTGTTGGGATTTAGCAAACATAGCTTTGGTCATCGTTGCAATTTATAGGAAGTAATAAGGAAAGAGAGGCTACACATATAAATATATTATCATTGACATATTTTATGATTGGGAGCACTCATTAAAATATGACATGCTAAAGAGTTGACGTTGGACAAGGAAGACAACGTAATGGGTTATGTTTTCTTATATCTGAGGTAAAGTATGTTGTCATGGATCATCCAACATGTTGAGCTTGCCTTTCCCCCTCATGCTAGCCAAATTCTCAGCACCAAGTAGAGATACTACTTGTGCTTCCAAAAACCCTTAAACCAGTTTTGCCATGAGAGTCCACCATACCTACCTATGTATTGAGTAAGATCCTTCAAGTAAGTTGTCATCGGTGCAAGCAATAAAAATTGCTCTCTAAATATGTATGACTTATTAGTGTGGGAGAAAATAAGCTTTATATGATCTTGTGATGTGAAAGAAATAAAAGCGACGGACTACATAATAAAGGTTCATATCACAAGTGGCAATATAAAGTGACGTTCTTTCGCATTAAGATTTTGTGCATCCAACCATAAAAGCGCATGGAAACCTCTGCTTCCCTCTGTGGCGGGCCTATCTATTATTATTATTATCCTCTACCTTATGCAAGAGTCATGGTGATCTTCACCTTTCCTTTTTACATTTTATCCTTTGGCAAGCACAATGTGTTGGAAAGATCCTGATAGATATATCTAATTGGATGTAGGGGAGCATGAGTTATTATTGTTGACATTACCCTTGAGGTAAAAGGTTGGGAGGCGAAACTATAAGCCCCTGTCTTTCTCTCTGTCCGGCTAAAACTCCATAACCACAAGTATCGCGTGAGTGTTAGCAATTATGAAAGACTAAATGATAGTTGAGTATGTGGACTTGCTAATAAGCTCTGACATCGACTCTTTCTGATGTTATGATAAATTGCAATTGCTTCAATGACTAAGATTATAGTTTGTTAGTTCCCAATAAAGTTTCCGATTCGTACTTCTGCATTGTGAATAGATTATTACTTGAGCATAAGAAATCATATGACAATATCTAGATATGTTGCTGTTATGAGAATAAGCATGATGCCTTCATGTCCGTATTTTATTTTTATCGACACCTCTACCTCTAAACATGGGGACATATTTATCATTATCGGCTTCTGACTGAGGACAAGCGAGGTCTAAGCTTGGGGGAGTTGATACGTCCATTTTGCATCATGCTTTTATATCGATATTTATTGCATTACGGGCTATTATTACACGTTATGTCACAATACTTATGCCTATTCTCTCTTATTTTACAAGGTTTATATAAGGAGGGAGAATGCCGGCAGCTGGAATTCTGGGCTGGAAAAGGAGCAACTATTAGAGACCTATTCTGCACAACTCCAAAAGTCCTGAAACTCGACGAAAGTTATTTTTGGAAATAATAAAAAATATTGAGCGGAAGAAGTACGTCAGAGGGGGGCCCCACCTAGCAACGAGGGTGGGGGCGCACCCCCCTGCCTCGTGGGCCCCCTGTTGGCCCTCCGGTGGCCATCTTCTGCTATATGAGGTATTTCATCAAGGAAAAAATCATTAGACACCATTCGGGACGAGACTCCTCCGCCACGAGGCAGAACCTTGGCGGAACCAATCTAAGGCTCCGGCAGAGCTGTTCTACTGGGGACACTTCCCTCCGTGAGGGGAAAATCATCGCCATCGTCATCACCAACGTTCCTCTCATCGGGAGAGGGCAATCTCCATCAACATCTTCAGCAGCACCATCTCCTCTCAAAACCCTAGTTCATCTCTTGTATCCAATTCTTGTCTCCATGTCCGGGATTGGTACTAGGAGGTTGCTAGTAGTGTTGATTACTCCTGGTAGTTGATGCTAGTTGGTTTATTTGGTGGAAGATCATATGGACATATCCTATATGCATATTAATACCTGTCGATGTCAAAACCGGCGGATCTCGGGTAGGGGGTCCCGAACTGTGCATCTAGGTGGATGGTAACAGGAGACAAGGGACACGAAGTTTTACCCAGGTTCGGTCCCTCTGATGGAGGTAAAACCCTACGTCCTACTTGATTAATATTGATGATATGGGTAATACAAGAGTAGATCTACCACGAGATCAAGGAGGCTAAACCCTAGAAGCTAGCCTATGGTATGATTGTTGTTCTCCTCTCTATCAACTAGCCTGGCCCTGGTTTATATAATGCACCAGAGGCCTAGGTTAACAAGAGTCCTAGCCGAATACGCCGGTGGGGAGAAGTCCTTGTCTTGATCGCCAAGTCTTGTGGAATCTTCCTTGTATGCGGCAGCTGTCCGAACTGGCCCATGAGTATACGGCCACGGGGGTCCTCGGCCCAACCTAATAGATTGGAGACGACGTGGTGAGTACCCCCTAGTCCAGAACACCGTCAGTAGCCCCCTGAACCGGTCTTCAAGTTAGGGACGCTCCTCGATTCTTCATCTTCGATCGTCGGTCTTGAAAACTGGTTCAACAAATCTTCTTTATCTTCGATCTTGAGGATCGCCGAAATGCATTCGATGGGTTTACACGTCGGGTATCCGAGGAGCCCCTTTAAGTTTCCGGCCTTTATCAATGCCTTGTTTATTTTTATGCCACACCTCGGGTTTGAAGTTGTTCCCGGGAGGCAGTGTCCTCTTGCGTCCGAGCTCCAATGTCGGACTGCATTCGAGGTATCCTTTGCAGTCGAGCACCAATGCCGGACCGCTTCCCAGCTCTAATGTCGGAATGTATCTGAGCTCCAACGCCGGACTATGTATCCGAGCTCCAACGCCGGACTGTATCCGAGCTCCAACGCCGGACTGTATCCGAGGTGTCGTAAATCACCTTGGTTCAAAGAAGTTTGAAGGAGTTTAGCCGAGCTTAATGCCGGAAATGCCCTCTATGGAGCCAGCCACTAGCGCCCGAGCTTTATGCCGGACTGCTTCCGAGGTGGTGCACCACCTCGAATGTGGGCCGATTTTTGTCATTATTTTTTATTGGTGCAATTTATTCTCTGCCGAGATATATAGCCAGTAGCCCTCAAGGTGGGTATCGGTCTAAAACCCGAGATGCACATGAAGGATGACATAAGACCGCTGATCCCAGTAGCCACTGAGACTCAGGTCGATTTGCAAAATCGGCATGAGGATCAAGTCCTAGCTCAGCAGAATACTTCGGGACACTAAAAGCGGTGTGCTCAATCCTCGAGGCTCAGGTTGGGTGCGGCCGACCAACCTGAGGATCAAAATATCCTCGGAAACTATATTGCACATAAAATTTTCTGCATTGGACAAGCAATGCAGTAGCCCCCGAGACACTGGTCGGGTGGCAACACCAGATCAGGGGATCGATGTGCCCCTTTAATATGTTTAAATAATAAGCCCGAAGCCCAGTAGCCCCCGAGCCTTAATGCGGGCACGGGTGGCCGAATTAAGGATCGATATCCATAGTAAAATCACAAATTGTGTGTAATGACTCTATGTATCCAAGTACTTTACGTCATTGAATGCACGGATCCGCATTGTACAAAACTTTGTTGATCGACCATCGGCTTCCACCTCCTCGGCCAGTAGCCGAGGAGTGTTTGTCCTACTTTATAAAGCCTTTATGAGGGCCAAGATTTATGACAAACAAGGCAATCTGGCCACATGGTTTTATAAACAAAGGTACGCGAAGAGATATGTTATATTACTGTTTAACAGAAGAAATGTCTTCCAAAGAAAATAGTCCCGCTATCGGTTCCTTTCTTTGGGTTGTCATGCTAAGCATGATCATAAAACCTCAGCTCCAATGTAAGAGCAAAATATCGAGGATTTAGTTTGGGAGGCTAGTTAATAGCCCCCGGTAGTGTTCGGCGACAGTCGAGGTCAAGCCGTAAACACTTCGGCCAATGTTATGAACGACCTGTTATTTAACATAGTCATCGGATCGCTGACCAGTTTACGCTTATTGTGAAAGTCAGTTTTCGGCTTTCTCCACTGAGGTGCTTAACCATGTGAGCTGGAAGCACAATCGCAGTGGTTCTCCCTTTGCACGCCTAGCCGAACAAAAAAGGAACATAGGAAGCAAGTGCAGGAGCCGGGCAACCCAACTATTGACCGAAGACACAATTCGAAACCGATGCATATATAGCAATATCTGAGAATGTTTTTGCCGAATCCCTAAAAGGTGTCCGGCGTTGCACTGCGAGACTAATGCTGGAAAAGCACAAATAGTTTAAAAGTGCCAAAAAGCTTGGAAAACCAAGAAAGGTCGGTAAAAACATGACGTCCGAACAATATCAAGTGTTCGCTGCCAATCCGAAAATTGGTCTTAGAAAAAAGAAGTGCTTCTGTCGTGCTTTAACATGATACATCCTATCTCAAGACTTTGAGCGGGTCAGCCTACGGCTTCAACCTCCTATCCCGAGGGCGGAGTACTTCTCATCAGGCCAGTTTAGCAAACTAAACTCTAGCGGCTTTGAGAGGGAAATTAGGCTCCCCGGCTAGTGACCGCACACTCGTGTCGAAAAAAGGAGTGATAAATAATAATAATAAAACTTTGCAATGACTAAGAAGAAGAACACTTATTATAAAACGACTCAAATAAACTTAAGAGCCCCCAAGTGACTTGGGTAGGAGAATGATTGCATGTACCGAAGTACTTATATCATATCTATGTTCAACCGAACTTTAAACGCGTCTTAATCGACCGTCGGCTTCTCCCTCTTTGGTCAAGGACCGAAAAGTGTTATGTACTCCATCGGTCAAGAATATCGATGGTGTTTCCAATAACCAGGCAATTAGGCCATAAGGCTGTAACAGACAAAGCGCGCTCAGGGAACTTATGCTATATTACTGCGAAGTGTAATAAGTATCTTCGAAGAAAATAGTACCCCCACTGATACCTTTCTTCGGTGCTCATTGTTATTATGAGACTTGTGCAATAGATTTTTTGTACTCATGAGTTCCGTTGTGTGCCGACCATCATTGAAAACTATAAGAGCGCTAGCTTTCGGCTTCACCCAGTCTGAGGTCCGGCTCGGGCGACCCGATCGTGACAATCGCAGAGGTGCTCCCTTTACTCCCTAGCAGAACAATCGGGAACGTAGGGGTAAACACAGGAGCGAGGCAACCCAGCTTGCAAATCGCTTAAGTCAATATGATGCATATTGTGGCGTAATACATGAACAAGGAACGAAGCCGTACAAGTATAATCATATGCAACGGGAAAAGCTTCATAAAGGAAGCCCCCAAGTAAACGGGGTGTTTGAATTTATGCGTCACAAACAAAGTTTGGACAAGGAAAAAAATTACAAGCAACTTTTTTTCCAAAAAAGTATAACGCTTGGTCGAACCGAACACAAGTTAGAAATTAAAGCTTTGAGCATGAAAGCGACTTAGCTGATTAATGTGTTCGCAGTCCGAGCTTGATGCGGGACAAGGTTCTATCCCCCAAGCCGGTCCCGAGGTGGCAGAGCGGAGAGCTCGACACGCCGAAGTGGTGACATAGCATGGTTGATGCAGACCGGCAGAGTGATGCCGAAGTCCCCGGATCATTTTCCTATGCACAAAAATAGTGCAAACGGGAGATAATAGTAATAATGATAATTAAAAAAATCGTTGCATAATGAATAGTTTATGCAAAGTGAGTAATAAAAGAAATATAGCCTGGCGCCAAAGTCAATGTCGATGCAGGGCGTCGGCGTGATGCGGTAAAGGCGTGGCAAAGCCTAAATTCGCAGGTCGGTCCGAGCTCCGGATGCGGTGTTCGCCGGACTATGTACGGAAACTGACCGAACCACCATGCGACTGTCGTGAATGCGGCCACCATTTGATAGACCTATGTACATATGATGGATAAACTAGAGTAATAATTCCTTGGGAAAAATGAACCCAAACAAGCAAAAAATATTAGGGATTGATAGCACCTGGTTTATTTGTTGTTGCAATCCGAAGGAAGATGATTCCCAAAATTGGGACTCGCTCCGCACACCCATTTCCTGATGGGCGATAAAACGACGGCATGGCAATGCTGGTAAAGGTTGGCTCGCCGAGGCAAAGCCCTCGGCCCAGCTAACATGACGGAGCTGGTCGGCTAGTGACGCCGAAGTGTCCGGAGTAGGTTGATGAAGAGATGGCGAAGCCCCCGGTCCAGCCGGGATGTCGAAGCCCCGATGTCAGCCGATGAGTCGAAGTAGGTCGGCGTGATGGACACCAGCTTGAAGAAGCGATAGTGTGGCCCTGTCGATGCAGGTCGTGACGTGGTCGATGCCGGCTTGATGAAGCAACCGTGCGGCGATGCCGGTATGCCCGCTCCGTGTAATCCGTGGGGCGGTGATATTGGTGATGTTTTATCCTTCGCGATGCCGGACTCTTGTTCGGCTTGCCGAGATGATGATAAGAAAAAGTTGAGCTCGGCTCAACAAAGTGACGCCGTGTCTTAGCGCAGGTCGGCAGCCGTGGAGTAATATTGCCGGACTAGTTTGACACCAGCATGATGTTGAAGATCATGTTCAAAAGATCTTAAAGTTAGTGGGATGTGTTCGGGAACAAAACACAATACCCCATATAAAACTTCCTTCAAAAGGATGTCCGAAATCCCGTTCATAGAAAAGATGAACTCGGGTCGGATTCGTTTTCGCGCAGAAAACATATCCGAAAAGTGATGCACTAATCGGAAGGTTCCCGGAGTTTCGACGGTCGGATTGAGCTGAAATTTAGAGAGGTGGTAGATACAGGAATTCCGCAGCCGATCAACGGTTGGATCTTCCAAAGGACGTCCGAGCTAGAAACTGGACACCACGCCCTAAACACATCCAAATTCCCGTCTAGATTAGACAGGGCTCCGGTATATCGTGGATTGCCAAAGATTCCTCCATCGGAACTCGACGAAATTTTCCAGGGTTGTTGTAGACTCAATTCCGCACAATTCCACCAAAGCGATCGTCAAAGCGATACTTGAGGATGTGGTGGCAGCAGATACGACTTCGCTGTCCAGAAAAATAGCACGGTCGCTTGAGGGCAATGTTGACGTTGAGCCCCCGAGCTCCATGGATGATTCCTCCGTGATCTTGATAGAGATCAGAGTTGGTGTTTGATGAAGGCCCTCGTACGAACATGGTGATCCGAAGACGGGGCGCAATTCTTGGTCGAACCAAGGTGACCAGTCGAGCTGGTGACGATGATGCTGAAGTCGTAGTTGATCTGCAGGCGAGCCATCGATCCTTTTGTCGATCACACAGCGGAACTCTCAATGAAAGCACCAATGTCGGTGTCAAAACCGGTGGATCTTGGGTAGGGGGTCCCGAACTATGCGTCTAGGCGGATGGTAACAGGAGACAAGGGATACAAAGTTTTACCCAGGTTCGGGCCCTCTCGATGGAGGTAAAACCCTACGTCCTGCTTGATTAATATTGATGATATGGATAGTACAAGAGTAGATCTACCACGAGATCAAAGAGGCTAAACCCTAGAATCTAGCCTATGGTATGATTGTTGTTCTCCTCTCAATCAACTAGCCTGGCCCTGGTTTATATAATGCACCAGAGGCCTAGGTTAACAAGAGTCCTAGCCGAATACGCCGGTGGGGAGAAGTCCTTGTCTTGAGCGCCAAGTCTTGTGGAATCTTCCTTGTATGCGGCAGCTGTCCGAACTGGCCCATGAGTATACGGCCACGGGGGTCCTCGGCCCAATCTAATAGATTGGGAGACGACGTGGTGAGTACCCCCTAGTCCAGGACACCGTCAATACCCCTCTGATTATGAACATGAATATGCTTATTGAGTAGTTACATTTGTTCCTGAGGACATGGGAGAATTCTTGCTATTAGTAGTCATGTGAATTTGGTATTCGTCCGATATTTTGACGAGATGTATGTTATCTAGCCTCTAGTGGTGTTATGTGAACGTCGACTACATAACACTTCACCATTATTTGGGCCTATAGGAAGGCATTGGGAAGTAATAAGTAGATGATGGGTTGCTAGAGTGGCAGAAGCTTAAACCCTAGTTTATGCGATGCTTCGTAAGGGACTGATTTGGATCCACATGTTTCATCCTATGGTTAGGTTTACCTTAATACTTTTGTTGTAGTTGCGGATGCTTGCAATAGAGGTTAATCATAAGTGGGATGCTTGTTCAAGTAAGAACAGCACCCAAGCACCGGTCCACCCACATATCAAATTATCAAACTACCGAATGCGAATCATATGAACGTGATGAAAACTAGCTTGACGATATTCCCATGTGTCCTCGGGAGCTCTTTTCCTTATATAAGAGTTTGTCCAAGCTTGTCCTTTGCTACAAAAAGGATTGGGCCACCTTGCTGCACTTTATTTACATTTGTTACTTGTTGCTCATTACAAATTATTCTATCACAAAATTATCTGTTACCACTTATTTCAGTACTTGCAGAGAATACCTTGCTGAAAACCGCTTATCATTTCCTTCTGCTCCTCGTTGGGTTCGACACTCTTACTTATTGAAAGGACTACGATAGATCCCCTATACTTGTGGGTCATCATTTATCATGAAGAGGGAGAATACCGGTAGCTAGGATTCTGGCTGGAAAACGAGCAAATGTTGGAAACCTATTCTATACAGCTCCAAAAATCCTGAAACTCCACGGAAGTCACTTTTGGAATTAATAAGAATTATTGAGCGAAGAAAATACTAGAGGGGGCACACACCCTGGCCAGGAGCATGGGGGAACGCCCCCCCCCCCTACTGGGCGCGCCCCCAGTCTCTTGGGCCCCATGTTAGCCCTCTGGTGCCCATCTTATGCTATATGAAGGCTTTTACCCTGGAAAAAATCATAAGCAAGCTTACGGGACGAAACTCCGCCGCCACGAGGCGGAACCTTGGCGGTACCAATCTAGGGCTTCGGCAGAGCTGTTCTGCCGAGGAAACTTCCCTCAGGGAGGGGGAAATCATCACCATCGTCATCACAAACCATCCTCTCATCGGGAGGGGGTCAATATCCATCAACATCTTCACCAGCACCATCTCCTCTTAAAACCCTAGTTCATCTCTTGTATCCTATCTTGTAACAAAACCACAAATTGGTATTTGTGGGTTGCTAGTTGAAAGCACAAGTGCTCCCTAGGTGGTTTTGGTAATTAATGTCAACATATCTCTTGTTGGACTAACACTTTTACTTAGATAAGTTCAACAATGAGGTGGCATGGACTAGAGGATGTGGAACCCCTTGAAGATGCTAAGGATAAAAGGATTGGCTCAACCTCAAAGCTCAAAGCTCAAGACTCTACATTTTCTATTTTAGTGATTGCCGGTGTCAAAACCGGTGGATCTCGGGTAGGGGGTCCCGAACTATGCGTCTAGGCGGATGGTAACAGGAGACAAGGGACACGATGTTTTACCCAGGTTCGGGCCCTCTTGATGGAGGTAAAACCCTACGTCCTGCTTGATTAATATTGATGATATGGGTAGTACAAGAGTAGATCTACCACGAGATCAAGGAGGCTAAACCCTAGAAGCTAGCATATGGTATGATTGTTATGTTTTCCTACGGACTAAAACCCTCCAGTTTATATAGACACCGGAGAGGGCTAGGGTTACACACAGTCGGTTATAATGGTAGGAGATCTATATATCCGTATCGCCAAGCTTGCCTTCCACACCAAGGAAAGTCCCTTCCGGACACGGGACGAAGTCTTCAATCTTGTATCTTCATAGTCTTGGAGTCCGGTTGAAGGTATAGTCCGGCTACCCGGACACCCCTAATCCAGGACTCCCTCAGTGTTCCAAGATCACATTGAGTCTATAGGAAAAGCCAATACTATCAAGGAGGAATGAGGTGTTGCTTAATGAGGCTCTTGCTCAAAATGCTTAGTGATATGCTCCAAAGACCTCAACTACTTTCTCACATCCACATATGACCTAAACCAAAGGTCAAACTCGGCCCCACCGATTCTTTCTATCCGGCGCCACCGAGTTCCGATGTCATAACCACTGCCACAAACCCTAGGCAAATCGGTCTCACCGATAGGGATCTCGGTCTCACCGAGATGGGATTGTAATCTCTCTGTTTCCCTTCATAACATTTTGGTCCCACCGAGATGTGCGAACGGTCCTACCGAGATTGCAATGTAAACTCTATGTTTCCCTTTTGTAACATTTCGATCTCACCGAGATGAGCAAATCGTTCCCACCGAGTTTACCTGACCAACTCTCTAGTTAGCTTATTACCAAAATCGGTTTCACCGAGTTTATGTAATCGGTCTCACCGAGATTACGTTATGCCCTAACCCTAACCATATCGGTCCTACCGAGTTGCATGTCAGTCCCACCGAAAATCCTAACGGTCACTAGATTTGCTGAATCGGTCCGACCGAGTTTATTAATTCGGTCCCACCGAGTTCGGCAAGTTGTATGTAATGGTTAGATTTTGTGTGGAGGCTATATATACCCCTCCACCTCCTCTTCATTCGTGGACAGAGCCATCAGAACAAACCTACACTTCCAATACACATTTTGTGAGAGAGAACCACCTACGCTTGTGTTGAGACCAAGATATTCCATTCCTACCATATGAATCTTGATCTCTAGCCTTCCCAAGTTGCTTTCCACTCAAATATTCTTTCCACCAAATCCAAATCCTGTGAGAGAGAGTTGAGTGTTGGGGAGACTATCATTTGAAGCACAAGAGCAAGGAGTTCATCATCAACACACCATTTGTTACTTCTTGGAGAGTGGTGTCTCCTAGATTGGCTAGGTGTCACTTGGGAGCCTCCGACAAGATTGTGGAGTTGAACCAAGGAGTTTCTAAGGGCAAGGAGATCGCCTACTTCATGAAGATCTAGCGCTAGTGAGGCAAGTCCTTCGTGGGCGACGGCCATGGTGCGATAGACAAGGTTGCTTCTTCGTGGACCCTTCATGGGTGGAGCCCTCCATGGACTCGCGCAACCGTTACCCTTTGTGGGTTGAAGTCTCCATCAACGTGGATGTACGATAGCACCACCTATCGGAACCACGACAAAAACATCTGTGTCTCCAATTGCGTTTGAATCCTATGAACCCTTCCCTTTACATTCTTGCAAGTTGCATGCTTTACTTTCCACTGCTCATATACTCTTTGCATGCTTACACTACAAAAAAAATACACTTCCGTGATGATACATGTTTGTCACAGTAGGTCGCGTTTTCTGTCATGCATGTACATCCATGACAAATTTATGACAGAATCAAGATAGTCATACCTGTGCTGTCGTAGAAGTGTTCCATGACATTGCCAAAATTATCATCACAGAAGTGTCCACTTCCATGATGATAAATCGCGTGTCACAGAAGTGCTTTCGTCAAGGGTGACCGACACATGGCATCCACTGTAACAGAACGCCGTTAAGCTATCGGGTCAGATTTTGGATCCGATAACCCGTTAACAGACACGAGCAATGTCGATTTTCCACGTGTAAAATTCTCATTGGCTGACGGATCCACACGTCAGCTCCGCGTTGGCGCAGGTGTCACTCATCCAACGGGCGAGATGGGCCTATGATATGTTGACACGTGGGCCGGCCCAAAAGTGGCCCACAAAGTTTAAATGGGCCGGCCCAACCGAAGGCCCATAAGATTTAGCGAAAGATAATGGGCCAGCCTAGCTAAAGGCCCACAAATTTTAGCGGACCATAATGGGCCGGCCTAGGTAAAGGCCCACACGATTTTGCAGACCATAATGGGACGGCCCAGCTAAAGGCCCACAAGATTTTGCAGACCACAATGGGCCGGCCCAGCTAAAGGCCCACAAGATTCTGCTGACCATAACGGGCTGGCCCAGCTAAAGGCCCAACATTCTCTGTCAAATCGGCCCATCAACGGCCTGTCCTAAACTTGTCATCAACGCGGCCCATGGTCACTTCTAGCCCGTTAACAGTCCGCTAAGTAATTGGGCCGAATTACGGCCCGGTGTATTTCCGGCCTGTTAAAGGTCCGGCTTCATTTGGGCCCATTTACAGGCCGTCAAAACTTTCGGCCCATAAACGACCATGAAGGATTTGGTTCATATTCGGCCATGTCTGACATTCGGCCTGTTAGAGGGCCCACTATAGCTTTGGGCCACTTTCGGCCTGTTGTCATTTTCGGCCTGTTAACGCCGGACGTAAACCATGGGCCATATGTGGCCCAAAGTCATATCGGGCCCATTAACGGCCCATATAAAAATGACGATAATCTAGCCCGACCGAAGTTCCGTCCTATTAAAGGCCCGTGTATTAGGTCGGCGCATTTACGTCCCGTCCGAATTTCGGCCTCTCAAAGATCCGCCTCGTAAATGGGCCACCATTTCGGCCTGCTAAGTCCAGTGGGTTATTTGGCACAATCAGGGCCCAATCTCACTTTCGGTCTATTAAAGGCCCATGTTTTTTATGGGCTCGAGATACTTACATCTGTAAACGGCCTATTTTTACCGAGGGCCCAAATTATGTTTAGGCCTGTTAAAGGCCCACTATGGGCACAGGCCTACCAGAAAAATATGAAAGCTTATGTTGATTTACGCCCAAATATTTTTAGTGGGCTACATGCCAATTTCGGCCCGTAATCGTTTTTAGCCCAATTGGAATGGGCCCGACGAATGTTGGCATGTTGGGCTCCTACGAAGCTTTCGACCGAATACGTTACTAAGATAAACCTACACTATACAAAAATAGCGTCGTAATTACTGCAGCCTGAGGCAGCATCATAAATGTTGTATCACAATAAAATAAATTCCAACCATACAACAAAAGGCCTGTTGGCATAAAGTTTACAGTCCTTCCAGATAAGAGCACCATCAGATGTATAGAAGCACAGATCATTTGACCTGAGTGCTAATGTTTTAGGCTGTAGAATCTGATGGAGCAGCATGATCTCCACCTTTTTTCCGCCATTTCTCTTGAACAACGAAGCGAATGTCTGATAGTCTGGTTTCAAAACCATTCATATATTGACGACATTTCTCAATCACTATTCTTGTTTCTGAAACAACGTCCATTAGGGATTGGACTTGTGTCTGGAGCACAGATATATCACTCTGTCTAGCAGGAAGATTTTGTTCAATAGGCGATTTGGACGAGGTTACCTTGACAACCAACCTAGAATTACGCAGGAAGGTGCTTTTTGCACTGTTAGTGGAGAGATACTGACGCACTGCAGCAAGAGGTGACATTGTGCCTGTAGTAGCCTCGTCACCTTCAGGTGGTTGTGGTTGTTCAATCATTTGTTCCATAGCTCCCTAAAAGTTTGAACTTGTATATTAGTGTACTAGATAAGTTACTAATGAGACAAAAACAAACAAAGTAGGTTAAACGTTTGTACATAACTTATTTTGGTGAACTACTGTAATACATTAGCATGTATTGTAGTGCCAACTACATAATAAAATCACTTTCGGAACATATGTCCATGTAGCATGCCTACTATATTGTCTATTTCCTCACATTCGTTGACATCTAAGGATAAAGAGACATGGTTTAAAGTAGGATGAACATAGTATGACATCATTCATATCATGGGCAAACATATATAAAACAAACAGGCTATTTTATCATTGTGTGCGCATGTGAACATAACAACTAGATTACAGATCAAGACCAAAAGAATATCCTTCATATCTTTTAAACCATGTAAGGTGAAATGATACGTTAACTGTGAATAAAAGTGAACAGAGTAACTAACATTGGCTGCAAACCAAGTAGTTAAATGAAGACATCACAGTACCAATCAGTTCAAGGCAGGAGGAGTAAGGACTTACAATAGCGGCTTGAACTGGTGTGCTCATGCCCTTCATCTTGCTGGTGTGGTAATCCTTGAAGATTTGTACTACATCCGTTTCAGGTTCTTTTTGGTCTGCACGGGATTTCCTATGTATTTGGAACAAGTCAATATAGATACGATAATATGGCAGAAAAAGAGAAGGAAGTAGAAGCTATTTACAAGAGCCTCACAGTGTGCAATATAGCTACGAGATCCTGTTGTCTGTTGGAATTTCACTTTAGAACGGTTGGTTTTGTTCTTCAAACAGTTAGCCTACAAGAAGATACACTTGTAAGGCACATACATAAATACAAGTTCAATATGTGGTCTGATCAAATACATATAGCCTACCTGATACTTTGGATCAGACCAGTGTTTAACGAGGGCTTTCCAGTCTTCATCTGTAATATATTCCACTGGAGATGTTTGGGCGATTTCATTGTTAGCCTTGCCTTCAAAGTGAGATTTTCTAAGGTGGTACCGATATTGTCGCAGAGTAGACTGAAAAACATGAGTGCATGCTTGTCTAGTTGCATCATCTTTAGGATCCAACTTGAACCTCATCTGTTGAAAAAAGAATGTGAGTCTTATTAGGAGGAAGCTAGAAAGTATGGGACAGAGCAAGACAATATTACTAATTGCGATGAATAACATTACTTACGGATAAATGGTCAAGGAAGGTGTTAAACTGGGTATTGTCTTTCTCATTCATGTACTGGATCCATGTTGGTAGGATACGTGCATGACACCTAACGGCAACGGCTGCCTCTGATACTAACTTGGCTGACTCTGTAGCATCACTTGGCCTTTTTAAACTTGCCTCAAAATGGATATCCATTCTTCCTCCTTTAGATTTTGTTAATCTGTCAAGCATTATCCCTGATGTCTGTTTCCGCTTGCGCCATGGTGCTAGTTCAACAACAAATATGGAAAGTGTTAGTGTACATCAAACTGTGAGAGTACATATAAAGGAGCATGCAACTGCAACTTGACTCGATCAGGTACCGTCTTGGTGTTGATGCTCATGAGGTTCATCTGATCTTGCCAAGTCATGTTGTGTCAGCAGTGCTTCGCGGAAGTAGTGTTAGGTGTGAAGGCAGCTTGGGAGCTGGCCAGTTCCGGAGCAAATGAACAAGTAACTAGTTGAGATGCTGGTACAGTTGAAGCGGATGCTGCAGCTGGTGGAGCAGGTGATACTGTGTTTGTAGATTTAGCCGGTGGACTTGGACCTTCTACTGCACTATAAGTACCAGCAGAATCTCAATGGCAGAACCTTTTACGTTTCACCTGACGAGTAACAACACTCCCTACTATATTATTTTCCTTGCTCTTTTTTGACTTTGCCATGTCAAGTTGTACCCACAACACAAAAGAATAAAATCACTCTTCAAAACTCATTGATGCATGATACAGAAAAGCAATACTTTGATGTAATACAACCGTATGAGGATGGAATATGTAAGAAAAACAGGACGGCATGACATATTCACAGCTATGATGTGCAAACTAAGCAGAAGGATTTCAAGAAAATAGAAGTAATGCAAGCTAGACACCATATGAAAGATGCAACCAATATTACTCTGCCAAGTTAAAAGTGTCTTGTCATAAGTGGCAATTCGAAAAATTAGAAGCAGTACAACGTAGAAATCAATGCAAGATGCAACCACTATCAAACTGCCATGTTAAAAGCGTCCAATCATGAGTGACGGATGCAGGATACACAACAGCAGTACTTTGATGTAAGAACATGGTATGATAGGTAGATGCAGTGTATTCTAGACACAGAAAGCCATGTCATATGCACATGTATAATGTATAAATCAGCAGATGCAATTTAATCAAAATAGAAGAAATACAGGCTAGACAACATATGCAACATGAAACCAATTATCACACTGTCAACTTAGGGCAAGCACCTGCGATGGTGGAGTACGGGAGATGAACTCATCATGTAGACTTGGGACTTCAACTTCATTAGCAGTAGCAGTGGCAAATCTAGAGAGTCTCTGTTTGCGTCGGTGCGGAGGACCACCAACATCCCCTAACTTACTCTTTTCCTTCCTATTTTCTGATATTGCCTTATGAAGTAAAACCACAAGAAGATGAATAAAATTAGCTCTGCATAACTGGTTGATGCATGATACAGACGGACACTACTTGTATGTAAGGCAAGCATAGGATAGGAGGATGGAATATATACAAAAAAGACAGCATTTCATATTCACACGTACGATAGGAGGATGGAATATGTATGAAAAAACAGTAAGCGGAAGGCATTTCAACAAAATAAGAAGAAATGAAAGCTAGGCACCACATGAACATGCAACCAATATCACTCTATTAGGTAAAAAGTGTCTCGTCGTAAGTGCCATTTCAAGAAATTAGAAGCAGTACAAGCTAGAAGACAATGCAAGATGCAACCTACATCACAGTCCCAAGTTAAATGTGTCTTATGGGTAAGTGATCGTTGCAGGTATAAGTTGTAAGCTACGCAGATGTAATTCAACATAATCAGAAGCAATACAAACTAGACATCATACGGAAAACGCAACCACGTATAACAGTTCCAAGTAAGAACAAGCACCTGTGATGGTGGAGTAGGGGAGATGTGCTCATCATGTACACGTATGTTCTAGAAACAGGAACACGTGTCATATTCATAGGCATTATGTGTAAAGTAAGCAGATGCAATTCAGGTTAGAAGCAATACAAGCTAGACATCATACGCGACATGCAACCACATATAATAGTGTCAAGTTAGAGCAATCACCTGTGATGGTGGAGTAGGGGAGATGTGCTCATCATCTACACAACTACATTGACTGTCCAGCCTTGTGTTGTCTTGCGAATCTTGTTGGGAGGATGGCGGAGTAGAATCTGTAGAGACCCCATGTTTGAGTTGCTCCGAAGGACCACCATCATCCATTGCCGGACTAATTTCCTTCGGCTGTAATGATTTTGCATTGTGAAGTCAGACCGATAAGAAAAAGGAATAAAATTTGCTCTTCAGAACTCATTCATGCATGATACTGACGAACACTACTCGGATGAAAGGCAAACACATGATGCGAGGATGGAATATGTATGAAAAATAGGATGGTGTGACATATTCACACCTATGATGTGGTAACTAAGCAGAAGGCATTTCAACAAATTAGAAGCACTACAAGCTAGACACCATATGAAAGATGCAACCAATATCACTCTGCAAAGTTCAAACTGTATGGCGTTTCAACAAATTAGAAGCAGTACATGCTAGAAATCATATGCAAGACACAACCAATATCATAGTGGCGACTTAAAGGTGCCTTATCATAAGATATAGTATGTACCAAAAACAGGAAAGCGTGTCATATTCACATGTATCATGTGTAAGCTAAGCAGATCCAGTTTACACTAATTAGGAGCAATACAAGCTAGACACCATATGCAACATGCAACCAGATATCACACTGCCAAGTTAGAGCAAGCACCTTGGATGGTGGAGTAGGTGAGCGGAGACTTGGACCTTGTAATGCACTATCAGTACAAGGATAATCGGTACAGATGCTTCGTTTACGTTGCTGCAGAGGACCACCATCATCGCCTTCCTTACTCTTTTCCTTCCTCTTTCTTGATTCTGCCTTGTCAAGTCAACCCCACAAGAAAAAGGAATAAAATTTGCTCTTCAGAACTCATTGATGCATGATACTGACGAACACTACTTTCATGTAAGGCAGCCGCATGATAGTAGGATGGAATATGTATGAAAACAGGACAGCGTGACATATTGACATGTATGATGTATAAAGTGTAAACTAAGCACAAGGTGCTTGAACTTGTTAGAATCGATGCAAGCTAGAAACCATATGAAAGATGAAACCAATATCACTCTGCCAAATTAAAAGGGTGCCCTAACAAATGTATTTGACCAAATTAGAAGCAATACATGGCAACAGGCTAGAAATAATATGCAATATGCAACGAATAAAGGTGACTCATCATAAGTGATTGATGCAGGATACAGAAGAGAGGTAGTTTCATGTAAGAACAAGGTTAACACATAGATGTAATGTGTACCAAGAATAGGAAGGCATGTTATATTCACAGGTATAGTGTGTAAACTAAGCAGATGCAATTTACCCTAATTAGAAGCATTACAAGCTAGACACTGTATGCAACATGCAACCACATATCACACTGCGAAGTTAGAGCAAGCACCTGTGATGGTGGTGTAGGGGAAGTGCGGTCTTCAGGTACAGAGCTATGTTCAATATCTTCATTTAGGCTTGCTGTTTCTTGAGAATCATGTGGAGAGGATGAAATTGCATTCTTTATAAGAGTATTGCGTCTCATATTAACCAACGCGCGTGACTGTCTCATCATAAGCGATAGACGCAGGATACACAAGAACAGTAGTTTGATGTAAGAACATGGTGTGATAGGCGGATGTAGTATGTACCAAAAACAGGAAGGCGTGTCATATTCACATGTATAATGTGTAAGCTAAGGAGATGCAATTTAACAAATTACGAGCATTGATGAGGGATACACAAGAAAAGTAGTTTGATGTAAGAACATGGTTAATAGAAAGACGTAGCATATACCAAAAACAGGAAGGCATGTCATATTCACAGGTATAATGTGTTAACTAAGCAGATGCAATTTACCCTAATTAGAAGCATTACAAGGTAGACACCATATGCAACATGCAACCACATATCACACTGCCAAGTAAGAGCAAGCACCTACGATGGTGGTGTGGGGGAATTGCGGTGATCAACTAGAGAGCTACGTTGACTATCTTCATTTAGCCTTGCTATTTCTTGAGAATCATGTGGGGAGGATGACACCGCACTCTTTAAATGAGTATGGTGTCTCACATTAACCCACCCGGTTGACTGTCTCATCATAAGTAATTGAAGAGGGATACAAAAGAGCATTAGTTTGATGTACTAACATGGTTAATAGACATATGTAGTTTGTATCAAAAACAGGAAGGCATGTCATTATCAAAGGTATAATGTGTAAAGTAAGCACATGTAATTTAACCAAATTGGAAGCAATACAAGCTAGACACCATATGCAACATGCAACCACATTTGACAGCGCGAAGTTAAAGCAAGCACCTGGGATGGTTGTGTGTGGCAATTGAGGTCATCAACTGCAGAGCTACGTTTACTGTCTCCAACTGCTCACACTGCACCCGTTAGAGCGCTGGAACGCTTAGTGCTTATCTTCGAATTACACTGGAGCGACTTCTGTCTTTTCTTTTCTGCATTCATCAACACTGCGTCGGAGTCCGAAATACCCATGCATAAAAAACAATAGTGTGAGTATGGGTGAAGTGTGTGCACAATTAGTACAGTGTAAAGGTAGCAGATAGCAGGTCGGTGAGAAATAAATGACGGGAGACATATGATAGCTCTACAACATGCATGGCACACTAAATAAATACAGGATTCTATGAAAATAACAGTCGACTGAAAGAAAATAGGTCAGTCCATTTTTTCTGCATCGTCCGATGTACAAAGAAAGGGCAGATCGCCTTCATCTACCTCCAGCCAGTCAGTGTTGATGATCTTCCTCGAAATGCCAGCGGCCACCGGCCCAGTATTCCTCCCCTGCCTGCGCCCTCCCCTCGACCTCACCGCACCCCCGTGCTTGGCACAGCCCCCCCCCCTCGGCCATCCATTCAAGCCCCGCCGACCTCCAGATCGGGCGCAAGCAGCTCCTGCGCCCCACACCCCTATGATAGACACCGATGCGCCACTTCCTCGGGGAACAGGCGAACTAGGTGCTCCAAGTGCCTAAGCGGGTGCTGCTTCTTTTAATTGCGGTTCGACTGACCCTGAATTGAAATCCAGGCGGGCTACTGACCTCTAGCAAAGGTGAAATAGTAAAAGGGAGGAAACATTGTGCATTTAGTATCACGAAGAAGATTCAGTAAGAAGCGCTCAACTAGTTTCTTTCGTGGGATGAATACGGTGTGAGCGGAGACGTAAGATTTGCACGAATAAGGGAAGAGGAGTACCTCTTTCTGCTGGCAGTGTTGTGTCCTCCTTTTGTTTTTCCGGCGATCTTCTTGTTGTTCGTCGGAAACAAGAAGTTGTGGAGGACGGTGCAGCCTTGGACAAACCCATGGCCAAGTTGTTGAGTGTGGTGCGGTGGCTGCCTGTCGGCGGCGGGGAAGCAGATCCGAGGCTGCGAATGACGGCGTAGCGGGAACAGCTCCGGTGCGGTGGACGGTTGCAATAGTGGAGCCGCAGTAGTGAGGCGCAGGACGGCGTGGTCGTAGTGGTTCTGGTATGGCGCACTTCAGCGTCGGCGTCGTGGAGGCAGCTCTGCCTCGGCTTCAACTGCTAAGTCCTTGAGGGCGTTGCGGTTGCGGTTGCGTTGGACGACGATGTCGAGGTACCGACTCCGGCGTGATGGAGGAGGGCGGCGATGGATTGTCCGCTATGGGGTGGAGGACGGAGGAGGCTGGGGTTTCGCGGCTGGTGGAGAGGGCGTTTTCGCGCCCACGAAGTATGAATGGGGAAACGGAGAGAGGCGGGGAACTAAGGGGGAACAATGTTTCGGTTTGAGACGCGCTTGTTTGAAATTTGGAGAAAGTTACAAACTTTGCCCCCATCTAAAATTTCGTACATATTGCGGGTTGGGGTAGGACAGTCATGTCAGGTGTCCCAAATGTGGGCGGGATAGATTTCGGCCGAGCGCATGGGTAGGCGCCCATGGCGTATCTATGCTTCTCTGGCGTCTTGGTGAAGTTACAAACCTACCCCGGTTTAGACCTTTGGACATCGGGCCGATAAGCTACATGGGCCAGAGTCAGGACAGTAATTTCCTACCACCAAAACATTAGTCTCGCGCGATTTCGGGTGACCAGAGGCCTATTTGGCGCTTCGTTCAATATTTGGGAGCAGAAACATTAACGTTTTCGGTTCTCTTGAATTGAACTTTCAGGATTTGTCAAACTTCACAAATCTTTACTCTTGAAAATCCTAAAGCTACGATTATTTTGGAATGGAGGGGGTTCATTTGAATATACATTGTACACGAGTATATATTAAAAAATATGCAACTTACCTCAGTTCATGCATGGTTCCAGATATAATCTCCTTGGTTGCAAAAAAAGTTAGATATGCGTATGAATATATATAGCATGTTCAAACTCACAACAAAGATTGATGCCCCCTTTTACATCTGATTTACAAATGCCATTATCTCGGGTTCAAATAGATGAATGCACTTCCTATGAATTCGAATCTTCGAAACCCCCTTTATGTTAAATTCGCCATGTATTCTATTTCGTAGCTAGCAATTTGGAATGTATCCATGCAAGTGACAAATGTATAAAGTGCTTCACACTAACAACATGGAGTGCACTAATTAATGTTTATATATGAATTGCAAAAGCATCCATTGCCTGTATTTCTAACCGCTCTAACTCTATGGATCGACAATATGAAATAAACACGTGCACATGCTAGAATTCAATTACAGTTGAATAAAGAGCCTACTCCTGGTACTGTATATTAGTGATAGGGGTGTGTACAAAGTACACATGAATACAAGGCATTGTGCGTGTGTGTATACTATCGACGAACTAGCCCCCAAGCTTGTATAACATACTAAGGGCCTAGGGTTACAAATCATATATATTCGGCTTATCACCAGTGGGGATAGAGTCCTCCGCGACCCTGGTAGCTTCGTGTTGTACGCCGAGTCCTCCACATGGGTCTTCGTATAACACGTCTCAGTCCAACCTATATGTGGCGCAGGATGGAACCGACCCGTGAGTCTTCATGTTGACCCACCACAACTAGAAATGATGTGCCCACCACACCACACACGCAGTCGGCCACTAAGAAAATAAGCATATACAATAGTACAACAGTATCTAGCTCACGATACGTCTCCATATTTTGTTGATGACACTGACGGACTTTGCATTTGATGCGTGCTCCGTATTTTGTGGACGACAGTTACGGTCATTGTATTTGAAGCAAAAGCACGATATGGTCACTGGACTTCAGAATAAGCTCATCATGATCACCACATACATTTTGTCGTGCTAACCAACATGTGGTTGGATGGTTAGAGGACAGTGGTTTCTCGAGCCCACCAAGGTTAAATTCCTGGTGCTCGCATTTATCTTGTGTTAATTTCAGTATTTTCCGGCGATGTACGTTCAGTGGGAGGAGACGGCCCACTCGACTACGAGGCACCTATGGTGACTTCGTCAAATGTTCCACGCGGTGCAACTAGTGTTGCACCATCGGAGCGCGTAACCCACCTGTCAGCCCGTATATGAAAGAAAGAAATGGTAGTTTGAGTCTGTACTATGTTAATAAAACAGGAGTACATTTTAGGGTGATCATACGGTCACTGGCTCACCATACAGCTCCGTAATTTGTTGATAACACGATCAATTGACCAGTCAACCGGTCCACATTCAGCAATGCACATTACCATAGGGCCCACCCGTCAGCGCGTATATGAAGGACAGAAATGGTAATAAACTAGTGGTCGGTGGGTATTCAAAGTCGTGAGACCTCTGGTTGGCAGTCACCGGCGGTTGGGGGGCGTTCATTGGGCGGTGGGGTGGGGATCCCCGGAGAAAAAGCTCGTCGGGGGGGGGGGGCTAGAGGGATGGCCGGTGCAGCGGCGGACCAGCGGTTGGGAGTGGTTTCGGGGAGGGCGAGCCGGCCGCGGGCGGCGGGGGCTGGCAGTTCGGCGTGTGGTGGTTGGCGGCTCAGGGGGGTGGAGTTTGATGATAAACTGGAGGCCCTTGATTTCGTATCCAATGGCTGGAAAATCTAATGACCAGACATGAAAAAGTCAGTCGACTGACGTGTAGCCTCACCCCGCATGTACACATGCACGCACGCAAGACACGCACGCATGTAGGCGTGCAACACTGACACGTACACACGCACGCATGCTGGCGTGCAACACTGACACGTACACATGGACTCACGAACACACGCACGTACGCACCCATGCATGCAACACTGAAACGTACCCTTGCACGCACGCAACACTCGCACGCCTGAATGCACACAGCACACGACGCAAGACACACGCTCAACCTATACGTGCATGCACCCTTTGTTAAGGACATGGATTGTTACGGGTATTAATCAATCTTATTTGTGATAAGCATAACATTGATGTTTGCAGCGGTCTTTATGAATCACAACGTGTCGAACGGGCTATCAACATAGTAGGCTTATCTACATGAAAAAGATGACGTCACACTCAATGAACAATCATCGGTTTATGAAATGCCCGCTTCTGACCTCCCTGACCCAGCAAAGGTTCCTCTGTTGTGCGCTGCCTGCGTTGGGTCACTGACATGCAGGCCATGCACCCAAAGAGCCCACACGTCAGTGGAAGAACGGCACGGTGTCCTAGGTCAGAGTCGAGGGTGCCACTCACGGCATGCCCGGCTGAACACGCCTCCGTGCCGCATTCAAACGCCTCCATGAAACCCGCCTGTGTGGAAGCCGAGAAACCCACTCTGGACACACGTCCGTTCATGACCGGGCCGGCGTCAAACGCAACACCGGCCGAGCTCCTCCCGTTCGCCGTCTATTTAATCTCCTATTTAAACGAGGCCAAACGCCGGCCAAGAATCGCACACCTCCGCCGCTCCCCTATCTCCTCCACCAGTTTGTCCACTCTTACAATGGCTTACGAAGAGTAGTTATTCCGCATCCAAGCCGGCTGGGTAGCCCGCCGGATATGAGCTATGCAGCTCGCTGATCCACCTCCCTCCCCTCGCCCGATGGAGCCAGTTGCCGCCCTAAGTCGGCGCGCGGTTCAGCAACTCGCCGCTCCAGGCCAGCTTGACGAGGAGCAGCGCACGGGCGTCATTGCTGCCGTCCATGCCACCGCCTTGTACCACGACTCTCATTTCTGTGGCCGAGACTCCCATGCCGGCGGCCGCGCCATGCAAGCAGCGACAGAAGCCAGGTGCGCGGAGAGCGACGAGTCGGTGGCCAACGCCTCCGCGTCCGCCACCATCATCGAGGAGAAGTAGAACACGGGAGGCCGCCGCCGCTTGGGTCCCATGAAGGCCACCATGAGGCGACGCCGGCGTACACAGCTGGTGTCTTGCCAGATCCTTTTGTTGCGAGGACCTTCGTCGACCCCGCATGGGCTCCACGAAAGAGGGGAATGTTAGGATGAACCCGAGCCGGTGCCGGCCATGGCGATGTAGTGGTCGGTGATGAACTCGAACCGGTGCCGGTCACCATCATCTTCGTGTCGCGACCGGTTTTCCAGACATTAAATTCTAGAAAATGGCCATCGAGCTCATCAGCCCCAGGATTACTGTTAGCTGATGAGGCACCAACTTGTTACAGATATTCCAAGCAAAGGTACAAAATATGAAGTACAAGACCATTGTGGCCTATGAGTACAACAAATGGTTTCCAGTGGTTGAGGGCGGAAGCGGTTTGTGGATCACCACGGCTATGGGACTCCATTTCCCACGGGAACAGCTGACCAGGTTAACTCCTATCTTCACGAGGCTGCCGTCACCGTTGCTCAGGTTCCGAGGCTGTCGTCGCAACGCTCCTCACCAAGCAAGCAATCTGGCCAAGACAATAGCCAGGGACAAGCCAGTGAGTACTTTGAATGTACTCGCAAACATTGAGAACACAGATATAATATAATCGTTGTATACTATAATCGTTGATACTCATGCTTGCAATATCCTTATACTCACTTAGTTAGTCATAAATAAATGTCTTGATGCATGTAAACAGGTGATTCATATGCAACCGGAAGTTTATGCAATGGCCATATAGAGGTAATAAATACTGGGTGCCAAGCGAGGGTCTGAATGACTCCTCGAGCGGAGAAATGCGGAATAATAATACCACAGTCGGGCGTCTGAGCGACACCACAGAAAGGGCTTTAAAAGAAATGCCACAGTCGGGCGTCTGAGCGACACCACAGAAAGGGCTTTAAAAGAAATGCCACAGTCGGGCGTCTGAGCGACACCACAGAAAGGGCTTTAAAAGAAATGCCACAGTCGGGCGTCTGAGCGACACCACAGAAAGGGCCTTAAAAGAAATGCCACAGTCGGGCGTCTGAGCGACACCACAGAAAGGGCTTTAAAAGAAATACCACAGTCCGGCGTCTGAGCGACACCACAGAAAGGGCTTTAAAAGAAATGCCACAGTCGGGCGTCTGAGCGACACCACAGAAAGGGCCTTAAGAGATTAAATAATCATAGTGAAATATCCCGGAGGTAGAACCATCCCAGAGATATTCGATGATAACAATAATATCACGGGTTAGTCAACAGTAGTAATAATCATAATCATCACAAGTCTCAAGTAGTAATTCCCGTTCTGGTTTAACCGTTTCACCTCCGAAGACCGACACTAAGACCGACGCTTGACCCATCCCAGACTGTAGTCCTTAACCATGGACACGGCTATTCGAATAGGTTTAATCTCTGCAGAGGGTGTACTCTTTACCCACGAGTAACGGATTTCCTTTAATCCATCGAGACTAATTCCGTCTATGGCGTTTTAGTTGAAAACACGCCTAACTTGCACACACCAGCTTAACTCATCGGTGTCTGGAATCACCCACGACACTTGTCAAGCAAAACTCTAAGTGGGGAGGCTACAACCTCGCGTAGCATGGGATCAAATTTATATCGCGCGCTCTAAGGGGTGGCCTCCCCTCTCGGTCCCAACCGGAAACACCCATGCCCCCTGACCAGGTGGCATGCCTACCGGCTACAACCGATATCTTCCACCATGGCCTCTCTGTACGGTGTGTGCTGAAAAGGGGTTAACAACTTACTGAACCGTACCCTACCTGCGGCAGGGACGAGTGGTAGTACGAGGCAAGTATGGGGGTTACTGGAACAAGACTCGATCTGCGGTCAACTCAGGAGGTTCATAAGTTCCCTGCCTGACATGTATATCAAATATATTTCAACCAACAAAATCACCACTCAATATACCTTACCATGCCATATCGGAAATAACCGTCCTGACGGGGACCGGCGACAAGCTCACGCCTACCCAAGGCCGAGGCTTTTCCCGGATTCCTTTTCGATATGCATGCAAGGCACATGAGGATTATTACCATCCCAATCATATTCATTACCAATAGCAAGGAAAACGTTGATATGCTTCCATGCAAAAGATCATGTCACATGAAATATCACTTCCATCGAAATGAGGTGGTGTTATAAATGTGTCAACCAACACATCAAAATGATTAGGCCAGGGTTCAAGATGCTTGCATTGAAGTTGTGGAGGGGTGAGGTGTTCTCCAAAACTTTTTAAAGTTTCTTCCCTCTCTCCAAAGTCCTATTTTTAAAAAAATAATTAAATTAACACACATTTCAAAACAGTACAAAAAGTTGTTTTGGAAAATTTTCAAATAAATATTAAAATAAACTAGATCAAATTTGAGGAAGGTAGGAAAAAGAATCAACTCATTTGGAGTTATATTTAAAAAGTTATAGGCAGTCAAAGTTGTGGTCAAAACTGATTTAAATAAAACAGAAAAGGAAAAACGTTTCAGAGGGGAATACGCTTTTGGAGCGGGAAGACGTACTGGGGGAAATACGCCTTCACTTAAACACGTGGACGGCGCGGTGAGTCACTGACAGTGGGTCCAGGGGGCCCACTAGTCAGGTTTGACTAGTCTTCTCCTTCTCTTTCCTCTGTCCCAAGCGGAGGCGGAGCTCCGGCGATCGTCGCCGGCGACTGGCGGCTCCTCGCGGGGCTCCGAGGGCGGGGATGGATCCGTTACTCCGGGGCGGTCCTTCCGGTGGTCGCCTGGCAGGTGGGGGCGGAGGGAACTGCCGGCGGCGAGCTTCTCGACGGAGGTGGCCTCGGGAGCAAAGTGCCATTGGGGCTGCGGTGGCTCCCGATCAAAATTGAGCAGGGGGAAAGGTTCACGGGAGGATGAGGAGGCTTCTGGTGGAGAGAGTGGAGAGGGGGAGGTCCTGGTGGCGCCGGAACGGCAGGGGCAGAGGCGGTGGTCGGAGTTGCCGGAGACGGGGAAGAAGACCTCCCTGGGTCGAATGCGGGCTAGGGGAATGCCATAGGGGTGGCCTGAGGTCGCCTGCGAGCGGGAACGGGCTCGGGGACTCCTTAAATAGGCGTGGCAAGGCGGTTCCGCGGCGGCCGTGGATAAGCTCTCCGGCGACCGCCATTCTGTAGCTAGGGGCGTCGTGGCGGCGACGAGCGCTAGGCGACACCCTGTGGATGAGCTTGCGCTGTTACAGGGGCGAGGTGGCGAGCGGGAGGGGCTTGGGTGGCGCTGCACGGAGCAGGAGCTGTCGGCTGATGCCGGCGTGCCGCCAAAAAGCTCTGGCGGTGGTGCTGTAGGGCGCCAGGGGTGGTTGGCGTGTAGTGGTTAGGCGGGGAGTGTGTGGCGAAGTTCTCCCGTGCGGGCCAAGGCAGGGGGTGCGACGCGGCGACTCGGTTGCACGCGGCTGCAATTGGCGCGCTCTGGGCGCGTCCAGAGCACGCTCACCAGCTGCTCGGCGAAATGCCAGGGCATGCTAGGTGGCTCGGTTGGAGCTGGGGTTTAGCAGGCCTAAGCTAGGGGTAGTGGGGAGTCCTTTGGACAAGGTAGCTAGGCAAGGGAAGCAAGATCACAGTGTAAACAAAAACTTATGCCAAATCTGATCATGCCCATAAGGTGTTTGACACAATGCCAAGGGCACTTAGGCAATACTTGGAGTGGTCAAAATCTCCAGATCAGTGTCTCCTTGGATGCACAAGAGGGTGGTGAGGTTAGTTTGGCAAAAGGAGAAACTTGTTAGTGCAAGCTTTGCAGAATTACAATTCTGGACAGGAAATAAATGGCATCATTTCATGAACCAAAATTGCTCCAAAGGGTGCATGCTCCTGGACTTAGGGGTTTGGTAGGGAGGACTATGAGCATGAGAAAACACAAGGTCACTGGAGCAAGAAATAATAGGGTTGCAGTAGAAAACACTAGTCTGGTCCAGAATGAAGATGATGCTGATCCACTCACAATTTGCAAATAACATCACTGGGTTTTTGCATAAAGTTGAATCATATGGTATCACTAACATCCCATAATTTTGGTAGAGGCTAAAAGAAAATATTTAAAGGGGTTGTAGTGCAAAAATGCCCACTGGACCAGAGAAGAAAAAAGGGTGTAGAGCTCAAAATATTTCATGAAATAAAGATGTTCTTGCATAAAAGCTATTTAATAACCTCACATGACATCTCCAAATTTTGGTGGGAATTTTAAGTGAATTTATCAAATGGTTGTAGTTTAAATATGGCCATTTAACCTTGAAAAACCATTTTCAAGGAAGTGAAGATCAAGCAACTTAATTGAGCAATTAGTTGCACTGATAAAAGTAAAGTTTTTCTAGAGAGGTTAAACAAGTCCAATAACACAATTGAAAAGTTCACACTTAGGGGAAAAACTCCATAATGACAAGGTTAAAGATCAAAAGGGAGCTCAGAAAATAAAGGTTTTAAGTCCTGGCAAAAATTTAATTAATAGAACAAGGCCAAAAATTTTGGGGTGTCACAATACTAACCCCCTTAAGAAAAATCTCGTCCTCGAGATTTGTTAAAAGTCGCATAAGAAAGGATTGCATGCAACAAAATGAATGGCTACAGTAAGAGGGCAATAAGTGATGAAGACCACAGTGTGAAATACTGGTGCTGCACGGAGAAATCTACGGTCTGAGACAAAATCGAGAGACTACTACGCTGGGTATAAATTTAGAATAAAGTCTAAATTTAAATATATGTTGGTCGTACCCGGGAGCACAGTGCTCTCTCTGGCCGACAGGTGGACCCGGGGCCCACAGTCAGCCTCTTCTTCTCCCTCTGGCTCTCTTCTCCCTCTCTCCTGCGCGCTTTCTCCACCGGCGGTGGTGATCACGAGGAGTAGGTGGGATGCCGGGTGCTAACCGTGGTTAGGAGAGGGTTAGCCAGCTGCAACACTGTTGCAAAGTTTTGCAAACGGTGTACGTGTGTGTGTCCGAGTGTTTGCGGTTGTGGGTCAGCTATTGTGCTTGTGTGAAGTCCACGTCATGAGAAAGTGCCGAAGTATCGACTCAGAAAAAAGATGCCTCACTCCAGGATTATACGCGGATGAAAACCGTAATGCAACAGAATCACTCACATTAATCGAAATTAATAAAAAAAAGTAACACACTTAAAGCACACACTAAGCTCCACGCACAAGTTACAACACGCAAATAAAGGTTGCAATAATTTACGTAGCAGCGACGTTTACAAAGCAAACGGTAACTAGATGGGGTCCCGAGAAAATGTTTCTGGTACTGAGACACATTCTTCCTCTATCGGAGAAAGCGGATTGACTAGTCGATGCACGTGTCTCTCCTGGTCGGGCCTCAGTGATCTGCCGATGGCGATCTGAGGATTTAAGTCTGCGAGGCTCTGGAGATAACCCATCACGCGTTGGATCAAACTCTCTTGAGCGATGACATACTGGACAAGGTTGGCCAGGACGGGGTCTCTTTCGATTCGCACACCGAGAAACGATGTTACTCCTCCGGGCGCTGCACGGCTCGGGAAGTAATAATACCCACGCTCGCTGGCATAGGGTACCGCGAATCGAAGGCGAGCAAGTGCTTCGCAAGCCGCAGCTTCCACGGCCATCTGTGGGGTTGGCATAGATTTCCCCACGAAGGAAACCTCTGTTGGGTCTTGGGCTGAGTTTACGGGAGGGATGTGCACTGTTGCCCAGTATCTCGAGGTGCATGAGGTGATCCTCGATTTGAACAGCTCGTACTGGGGTGGCTGGGTAGCGCCCATGGTACTGCAGGTAAAATCCCACAATATCTTGACAAAACTACCCGGGGTTGCATCTGGGGTTCTTAGGTAAATGCTGGGGTTCGGCATGGCGAGGAAATGGTTGTGAGGGTGATGCACAAGGTGAGAGGTGCCTGGCAAGGTCACGCGGTGGCCTTTTTATAGCACCGGAGCTGGATCATTTTTACCGCGGTGAATGGTAATGAAATTTCCAACTCTGATCCGGAAGTCAATGCCACAAATACACATATTTCACCGAGGTGACATGTTACTGTGGGGGGGGGGGGTTGTCGGGAAGGTTTTTGGTAGCTGCGCCAGGGGGTAGCAATCTCGCACCGCGCACTAGGCGTTTAGCCAAGGTTATCATCAAGGCAGAGACATGACAACAAGCAGCGTTTGAATACAAGGCCACACGATTACAAAGCGAGGGTACACTGGGACTCGATAACGCTCGGGTTACTCAGTCTACCTTGTTTACATCCATGCGGGCGTGCCTTGTGGATGTCGAGACTTCTCCACGGGTCTCGCCGTCGGAATTGACTGGAGTGGGTTGAGGGGCTGCAGGCTCGGGGTAGCGATGGTGGCCATCTCGGGGATTGCTGGCCACAACTCCATTGGAATGCGTTCCCAAAATGCGACGTAGCACTTCTGGGGTTATCGCAACACCTTGGCCGATGGCTGGGGTAGACCTCAGGGGCTCGATCGGTTGTCCAAACAGCACGACTGGGTTGTCGGTGTTGGGCTCGTCCTCTCCTCTTGCCGGGGCTCGACGAACCAGCTCTCCACGAGCTGCGATGAGATCAATCGTGACCTGATCGCATAGTTCTTCCAGTGCACTTACATAGCGCACCAGGTGCAACAATGCAGGATCTGTCTCGTGATCTCCGTTGGCAACTTGGGGTGGCCTACCATACCCTTCACGCCTGGGGTAGTAGTGGAACGAGCGGCAGTCAACTCTTGGCGACAAGTGCCGGAGATGAACTATAGCTTCTCGAGCAGCTAGCTGGATGGCTTGTGGCTCAAAGGAAGTGGTCCTTCCGGTGAACCTGTAGGGGCGTTCGGGTGCGAGACCCCTACCGTAGATGTGTACAGTGGCCCAGAATGACGGCTTTCACCGCTTACGGGCCCTTGGTACACAACATATTCTGGGGGTTCTTCTAATGCATAGGCACGACGGGTGAGGTTTGCGAGTATTGTCACAAAACCTCCAAGGTTGGTCGCTGTGGTCTCATGGTGCACAATAGGACCAGGCATTGTGGCTTGGGTTAGGATAGCGGCCGGGCTGTGCTGGGTTGAGACTAGCGTGCCCTTTTTATAGAAAAAAAAGGACGGAGTCTTCCTTCGCACGCTTGCGAGAAAGGACTATTTAGGGGGCCGGTCACTGGCGCGTGATCGACGGCTAGGCTGGTAGGTTGGGCACCGACTGCAAAAAGGTGTTGGGTCACTGTGGGGCTATCTTGCAGGAGAAGCTTGGCTGCGGGTTTGGTTATGGCTCGGTGGTTTGGCATGCCTAAGTTATTGACCTGGCTAGGATAGGATTAGCCAATGGTCAGCCTGGCTCTGATACCAAGTCTGTCGCGACCGGTTTTCCAGACATTAAATTCCAGAAAATGGCCGTCGAGCTCATCAGCCCCAGGATTACTGTTAGCTGATGAGGCACCAACTTGTTACAGATATTCCAAGCAAAGGTACAAAATATGAAGTACAAGACCATTGTGGCCTATGAGTACAACAAATGGTTTCTAGTGGTTGAGGGTGGAAGCGGTTTGTGGATCACCACGGCTATGGGACTCCATTTCCCACGGGAACAGCTGACCAGGTTAACTCCTATCTTCACGAGGCTGCCATCACCGTTGCTCAGGTTCCGAGGCTATCGTCGCAACGCACCTCACCAAGCAAGCAATCTGGCCAAGACAATAGCCAGGGACAAGCCAGTGAGTACTTTGAATGTACTCGCAAACATTGAGAACACAGATATAATATAATCGTTGTATACTATAATCGTTGATACTCATGCTTGCAATATCCTTATACTCACTTAGTTAGTCATAAATAAATGTCTTGATGCATGTAAACAGGTGATTCATATGCAACCGGAAGTTTATGCAATGGCCATATAGAGGTAATAAATACTGGGTGCCAAGCGAGGGTCTGAATGACTCCTCGAGCGGAGAAATGCGGAATAATAATACCACAGTCGGGCGTCTAAGCGACACCACAGAAAGGGCTTTAAAAGAAATGCCACAGTCGGGCGTCTGAGCGACACCACAGAAAGGGCTTTAAAAGAAATGCCACAGTCGGGCGCCTGAGCGACACCACAGAAAGGGCCTTAAAAGAAATGCCACAGTCGGGCGTCTGAGCGACACCACAGAAAGGGCTTTAAAAGAAATACCACAGTCGGGCGTCTGAGCGACACCACAGAAAGGGCTTTAAAATAAATGCCACAGTCGGGCGTCTGAGCGACACCACAGAAAGGGCCTTAAGAGATTAAATAATCATAGTGAAATATCCCGGAGGTAGAACCATCCCAGAGATATTCGATGATAACAATAATATCACGGGTTAGTCAACAGTAGTAATAATCATAATCATCACAAGTCTCAAGTAGTAATTCCCGTTCTGGTTTAACCGTTTCACCTCCGAAGACTGACACTAAGACCGATGCTTGACCCATCACAGACTGTAGTCCTTAACCATGGACACGGCTATTCGAATAGGTTTAATCTCTGCAGAGGGTGTACTCTTTACCCACGAGTAACGGATTTCCTTTAATCCATCGGGACTAATTCCGTCTACGGCCTTTTAGTTGAAAACACGCCTAACTTGCACACACCAGCTTAACTCATCGGTGTCTGGAATCACCCACGACACTTGTCAAGCAAAACTCTAAGTGGGGAGGCTACAACCTCGCGTAGCATGGGATCAAATTTATATCGCGCGCTCTAAGGGGTGGCCTCCCCTCTCGGTCCCAACCGGAAACACCCATGCCCCCTGACCAGGTGGCATGCCTACCGGCTACAACCGATATCTTCCACCATGGCCTCTCTGTACGGTGTGTGCTGAAAAGGGGTTAACAACTTACTGAACCGTACCCTACCTGCGGCAGGGACGAGTGGTAGTACGAGGCAAGTATGGGGGTTACTGGAACAAGACTCGATCTGCGGTCGACTCAGGAGGTTCATAAGTTCCCTGCCTGACATGTATATCAAATATATTTCAACCAACAAAATCACCACTCAATATACCTTACCATGCCATATCGGAAATAACCGTCCTGACGGGGACCGGCGACAAGCTCACGCCTACCCAAGGCCGAGGCTTTTCCCGGATTCCTTTCCGATATGCATGCAAGGCACATGAGGATGATTACCATACCAATCATATTCATTACCAATAGCAAGGAAAACGTTGATATGCTTCCATGCAAAAGATCATGTCACATGAAATATCACTTCCATCGAAATGAGGTGGTGTTATAAATGTGTCAACCAACACATCAAAATGATTAGGCCAGGGTTCAAGATGCTTGCCTTGAAGTTGTGGAGGGGTGAGGTGCTCTCCAAAACTTTTTAAAGTTTCTTCCCTCTCTCCAAAATCCTATTTTAAAAAAAATAATTGAATTAACACACATTTCAAAACAGTACAAAAAGTTGTTTTGGAAAATTTTCAAATAAATATTAAAATAAACTAGATCAAATTTTAGGAAGGTAGGAAAAAGAATCAACTCATTTGGAGTTATATTTAAAAAGTTATAGGCAGTCAAAGTTGTGGTCAAAACTGATTTAAATAAAACAGAAAAGGAAATACGTTTCAGAGGGGAATACGCTTTTGGAGCGGGAAGACATACTGGGGGAAATACGCCTTCACTTAAACACGTGGACGGCGCGGTGAGTCACTGACAGTGGGTCCAGGGGGCCCACTAGTCAGGTTTGACTAGTCTTCTCCTTCTCTTTCCTCTGTCCCGAGCGGAGGCGGAGCTCCGGCGATCGTCGCCGGCGACTGGCGGCTCCTCGCGGGGCTCCGAGGGCGGGGATGGATCCGCTACTCCGGGGCGGTCCTTCCGATGGTCGCCTGGCAGGTGGGGGCGGAGGGAGCTGCCGACGGCGAGCTTCTCGGCGGAGGTGGCCTCGGGAGCAAAGTGCCATTGGGGCTGCGGTGGCTCCCGATCAAAATTGAGCAGGGGGAAAGGTTCACGGGAGGATGAGGAGGCTTCTGGTGGAGAGAGTGGAGAGGGGGAGGTCCTGGTGGCGCCGGAACGGCTGGGGCAGAGGCGGTGGTCGGAGTTGCCGGAGACGGGGAAGAAGACCTCCCTAGGTCGAATGCGGGCTAGGGGAATGCCATAGGGGTGGCCTGAGGTCGCCTGCGAGCGGGAACGGGCTCGGGGACTCCTTAAATAGGCGTGGCAAGGCGGTTCCGCGGCGGCCGTGGATAAGCTCTCCGGCGACCGCCATTCTGTAGCTAGGGGCGTCGTGGCGGCGACGAGCGCTAGGCGACACCCTGTGGATGAGCTTGCGCTGTTACAGGGGCCAGGTGGCGAGCGGGAGGGGCTTGGGTGGCGCTGCACAGAGCAGGAGCTGTCGGCCGACGCCGGCGTGCCGCCAAAAAGCTCTGGCGGTGGTGCTGTAGGGCGCCAGGGGTGGTTGGCGTGTAGTGGTTAGGCGGGGAGTGTGTGGCGAAGTTCTCCCGTGCGGGCCAAGGCAGGGGGTGCGACGCGGCGGCTCGGTTGCACGCGGCTGCAATTGGCGCGCTCTGGGCGCGTCCAGAGCACGCTCACCAGCTGCTCGGCGAAATGCCAGGGCATGCTAGGTGGCTCGGTTGGAGCTGGGGTTTAGCAGGCCTAAGCTAGGGGTAGTGGGGAGTCCTTTGGACAAGGTAGCTAGGCAAGGGAAGCAAGATCACAGTGTAAACAAAAACTTATGCCAAATCTGATCATGCCCATAAGGTGTTTGACACAATGCCAAGGGCACTTAGGCAATACTTGGAGTGGTCAAAATCTCCAGATCAGTGTCTCCTTGGATGCACAAGAGGGTGGTGAGGTTAGTTTGGCAAAAGGAGAAACTTGTTAGTGCAAGCTTTGCAGAATTACAATTCTGGACAGGAAATAAATGGCATCATTTCATGAACCAAAATTGCTCCAAAGGGTGCATGCTCCTGGACTTAGGGGTTTGGTAGGGAGGACTATGAGCATGAGAAAACACAAGGTCACTGGAGCAAGAAATAATAGGGTTGCAGTAGAAAACACTAGTCTGGTCCAGAATGAAGATGATGCTGATCCACTCACAATTTGCAAATAACATCACTGGGTTTTTGCATAAAGTTGAATCATATGGTATCACTAACATCCCATAATTTTGGTAGAGGCTAAAAGAAAATATTTAAAGGGGTTGTAGTGCAAAAATGCCCACTGGACCAGAGAAGAAAAAAGGGTGTAGAGCTCAAAATATTTCATGAAATAAAGATGTTCTTGCATAAAAGCTATTTAATAACCTCACATGACATCTCCAAATTTTGGTGGGAATTTTAAGTGAATTTATCAAATGGTTGTAGTTTAAATATGGCCATTTAACCTTGAAAAACCATTTTCAAGGAAGTGAAGATCAAGCAACTTAATTGAGCAATTAGTTGCACTGATAAAAGTAAAGTTTTTCTAGAGAGGTTAAACAAGTCCAATAACACAATTGAAAAGTTCACACTTAGGGGAAAAACTCCATAATGACAAGGTTAAAGATCAAAAGGGAGCTCAAAAAATAAAGGTTTTAAGTCCTGGCAAAAATTTAATTAATAGAACAAGGCCAAAAAATTTGGGGTGTCACACTTCGGCACCAGCCAATGATATCAGTTGGTCAGTGGGGAAGCGAGCCATCCTTTGCGCTGAAGCATATACCTCCGGGGCTCCCGGCAGTCCGGTGATCGTGCTGCCAGACATGAGGAACACAAATCGATCAGCGGGCGACCATTTAGGCTAGGTATTATATACCTGTGTTGTCCAGAACTAGCATCGCGTAGTTCATTTGAATGTAATGAAATCCGTCATGTTTGTATGAAAATCCGGTATTTTATATGATTTCCGTCGTTGTTTATATGAAATATTTTACGTCTAGGTTTGTATCTCTCTCACACACACCCACATAGGTGGGGGACGTGCACGAAGAGAAGAGGTGCACCCACGGCGCACGTACTCCCATCTGTTTCCCATCCACACCCACGCGGGTACATGGGGGAGCTCATTTCTGTATGAAAAAGGCAGCCCACGTGGTAATTTGGCACGTGTACTGGTTGTCCACTTGGTGGACGGAGGATCGTCTAACACGGGTGAACAAACAAATTGCGACTTGACGCGTTATGTTAAATTAAACAAAGAGGCAAACCATGTGGGGCCTACCTTAGAGGCAAGGCTCTATATGCTGGAGTACTTTTGATGTGTCCCGTCAACTCGCAGAACGAGGAGAAGCTTACTTAGTACGCCGTCTCCCCCGACCACGGGCGCGGTGGCTCGCAGGATGAGGTGAAGCTTGCTTACGAGTAGTAGTAGTACTACTACTACTATTGTACTCCTTTACACCCGCTCCCTCGCCCACGCGCGTGGTGACTCGCAGCACGAGGAGAAAATTTTACTACTCCCTCCGTTTACTCCTCGTCCCTACTACATACTTTGGTTAGTACTCCCTCCATTTACTTATACAAGGCCACTATAAAAAAAATACATTTTGCATCTATACAAGGCCACAAATAGTAATCGAGACAAAAGTTACTACTCCCTCCTTTCCAGTTTATGGCTCAATTTCAAAATCTCTCCAACCAAGGTAGACGGTGAGTGGTCGAATTAATTTTGTAGTTTGCACAAGTAATTAGTACGCTCGTTTTTCTCAAGAAGTTATGTTTACCGAGGCATTAATTAGAACGAATGCATTAATGACCACTAAATTTCCATGAACTTGTACATGCATTGGTTAGTTTCCTCTTGACACTGCTTGCGTCGGGTGATCTAACGCACCTCGAAATCCAACATGTAATGGTACTACTACTAGTATAGTAGAATTGAGACTTATCAAACAGAAAAACGAATGTTTTTTAGATGAGCCCTATAAACCCTAGTGGGTACGTACTCCGTAAAAATAGATTTTTCCAAAACTAAGTCGCTCCCTTTCATGAATTCTGTAGTATACTCCTCCGTCGACGCTCCCTTTCATGAATTCTGTACTTCCTGTCGCCGACATGTGGGACATATAGCAACCGGGTCGACGTGTAAATCACCAAATAACAGTGCAGAACAGCAGGGGGACGCACCCCACTCATACCGGCCCAGTAGTAGTAATGAGCAATGAGACGTCAAATCACAATGTCGCACCTTCCCAGATGGACGAAGCAACCATTATTTCACACCTCGGTTCTCCATCATCTCAAACCACGTAGTATTGCTTCTGCCTTAAGAGGGACACGCGCATCGCCTTGGTACATCATGACACGTGGGACCGCATGACATGCCATGCTCCCCCGTCGATCGCTTGGTAAAATCACCTAATTTTTACTATACTTCCTCTGTATCGGTTTACTACATGGCATGCACGTCGTTCTAGGTTGAGAATTTAACTCGCTATATATGTGATGAACAATACTCTAGCCTTTTAAAAAATGTATACTTTTGTACAATAGTACTATCGATGGATTGCGCCATGGAGCAAAAATTGAAATTAAAAAAAGGTGGTACATATAGAGAGCGCTCGTCGCCAAATTATGCATATAGTACTATTAAAAAAGCTAGTACGTGCTTAATTGGGGTGCTAAATTCTATTAAAGAAATACTAGTAGTATGTACATACTGAAGAGTTAAAGTAACGAGAAGAAACATAACATAGTTCTGCTGGGGGCTCAGCACAACACACCCCTCAAATTAAACTAAGCACACCTGAAATTAAACTATGCAACTAATCCGGTAGACACTGCATTAGAAGTTTAGAACCACCATGAGCAACGACACTGCCACCTTACTCGGAGTCCTCGTCCACGTCCTCAACTTCTTCCATGTCCCTATTCCTCTTGGCCGATACTTCTTTGCTTGAACCACAAACTTGGCTGTTGCTCTTCATCCAACCCTTGTAGATATTGAAACAAAGGTAGCCATCCATTGCAGCGTAGTGATGTGGTCTATATCTAGTACATTCCGCTGCCATGCATGATGATGAAACGTGTAATGAGGTTTCTCCAGTTTACGGTACGAAGGATGAACCATGGCTCCTGCCAGGGTCAGCATTGAAGGCTGACGAGAGGGCACCAGCCGATTCTTCTGCAGGTCGAAGGGGTTTCCTACAACGAGGCCGATCCGACCCAGGACTTCTTCGTCGTTCTTAAAGTCTACAGTAACGAATTTCACTGTTTTGTCCTTGAGGAAGTTCTTAAAATCTTGGCACTCAACATCGGCATGGCATATGTGGTAGACCAAGCAAACGTTATGTACGCAAACCTGGATCACGGCGGGCTTCTTCCTCTCTTCGTCCTTTAGATCCTTCTCTCGTCCCAGGACTGTGGTGTACTCAACATCTAGCCCAGCGACCCACTCATCATCTGAGTTTTCGAACATGCGTCTGAAGCGAGAAAGGCATCCTTTCACCGTCGCGGAAGAATGGGTGTAGATGACGTCGAACTCATCGCCGGTGATAGTTCTAACCTTGTACTCACCGCCGATCGTGGAGATTTGGGACGCCATGGATTTGGGAGGAGGGTTAGGATTAGTGGAACTCCCGTAATGTGAATGGACGGGACGACTAGGAGCGAACCGCCGTAGTATTGAAGGACGTGCGGGGACGAGTAGGAGCAAACTACCAGCGTGCGAACGGCAGGGTAATGGCTTTCCATTCTCCCATGATACGGGCTTCCGAGAGCCCTTGGATCTGAGATCGAACGGTTGCATGGCGTGATTCTAGACCTATGGGTGAATATCCTATCCTGGAGGGTTATTCTGCAAATTTTCAGCAACTTAGCATGCGACCGTTTGATCTCAGATCCAAGGGCTGCCAGCAGCCCGTATCATGGTCACACCTACCACGACCGTCACGTCGCTCGTGCGGTCGCGCCCTTGGAGATTTAACACGGTGCGTTAGGCTATCTGATGTTGGCATATCATACATAGTCATTGTTGGGGATCATTGCAGAAATTCAAAAAATTTCTACGCATCACCAAGATCAATCTATGGAGAGACTAGCAACAAGAGAGAGGGGAGTGCATCTTCATACCCTTCAAGATCGCGATGCGGAAGCATTACAAGAACGCGGATGAAGGAGTCGTACTCTTAGCGATTCAGATCGCAGTTAATTCCGATCTAAGCGTCGAACAACGGCGCCTCCGCGTTCAACACACGTACAGCCCGGGGACATCTCCTCCTTCTTGATCCAGCAAGGGGAGAGGATAAGTTGAGGGAGAGCTCCGGCAGCACGACGGCGTGGTGGTGGAGCTTGCAGTTCTCCGGCAGGGCTTCGCCAAGCACTACTTCGGAGGAGGAGGTGTTGGGGAGGGACAGGGCTGCGCCAGGGCAAGGGGTGCGGCTCCCATGCGCCTCCCCGCTATATATAGGGGTGGAGGGGGCTGGTTTCTTGCTCTCCAAGTCCATTGGGGCGTTGGCAAAGGTGGGGGAAAGAAATCGCATCATTTCCCTTCCCCACCGATTGTTATCCCCTTTTTTAGGGATCTTGATCTTATCCCTTCGGGATATGATCTTATTCCTTCTAAGGGGGGATCTTGGTGTGCCTTGACCAGGGGTGTGGGGCCTTGCCCCCACTACCCACGCTCATGTGGGTCCCCCCATGCAGGTGGGCCCCACTCCGGAACCTTCTAGAACCTTCCCGGTACAATACCGAAAAATCCCGAACATTTTCTGGTGGCCAAAATAGGACTTCCCATATATAAATATTTACCTCCGGACCATTTCGGAACTCCTCGTGACGTCCGGGATCTCATCCGGGACTCCGAACAACATTCGGTAACTGCACACTAATTCCCATAACAACTCTTGCGTCACCGAACCTTAAGTGTGTAGACCCTATGGGTTCGGGAATCATGCAGACATGACCGAGACAGCTCTCTGGCCAATAACCAACAGCGGGATCTGGATACCCATGTTGGCTCCCACATGTTCCACGATGGTCTCATCGGATGAACCACGATGTCAGGGATTCAATTAATCCCGTATACAATTCCCTTTGTCTATCGGTATGCTACTTGCCCGAGATTCGATCGTCGGTATCCCTATACCTTGTTCAATCTCGTTACCGGCAAGTCTCTTTACTCGTTCTATAACACATGATCCCGTGGCTAACTCATTAGTCACATTGAGCTCATTATGATGATGTATCACCGAGTGGGCCCAGAGATACCTCTCCGTCATACGGAGTGACAAATCCCAATCTCGATTCGTGCCAACCCAACAGACACTTTCGGAGATACCTGTAGTGCACCTTTATAGCACCATGATACTTGACATTAGAAAAGCTTTTAGCAAACGAACTACACGATCTTGTGCTATGCTTAGGATTGGGTCTTGTCCATCACATCATTCTCCTTATGATGTGATCCCATTATCAATGACATCCAATGTCCATGGTCAGGAAACCATAACCATCTATTGATCAACGAGCTAGTCAACTAGAGGCTTACTAGGGACATGTTGTGGTCTATGTATTCACACAGGTATTATGGTTTCCAGTTAATACAATTATAGCATGAACAATAGACAATTATTCTCCTTAAATGAATAACCGTATTGCAATAAACATGATCCAATCATGTGTATGCTCAACGCAAACACCAAATAACAATTATTTAGGTTTAATACCAATCCCGATGGTAGAGGGAGCGTACGATGTTTGATACATCAACCTTGGAAACACTTCCAACACATATCGTCATCTCACCTTTAGCTAGTCTCCGTTTATTTCGTAGCCTTTTATTTCGAGTTACTAATACTTAGCAACCGAACCGGTATCTAATACCCTGGTACTACTAGGAGTACTAGTAAAGTACATATTAATATAATGTATATCCAATATACTTCTGTCGACCTTGCCTGCCTTCTCATCTACCAAGTATCTAGGGTAGTTCTGCTTCAGTGACTGTTCCCCTTATTACAGAAGCACTTAGTCTCGGGTTTGGGTTCAACCTTGGGTTTCTTCACTAGAGCAGCAACTGGTTTGCCATTTCATGAAGTATCCCTTCCTTCCCTAGCCGTTCTTGAAACTAGTGGTTTTACTAACCATCAACAATTGATGCTCCTACTTGATTTCTACTTTCTCGATGTCAAACATCGCGAGTTGCTCAAGGATCATCATGTCTACCCCTGATATGTTATAGTTCATCACGAAGCTTTAATAGCTTGGTGGTAGTGACTATGGAGAACCATCACTATCTCATCTGGAAGATTAAATCCCACTCGATTCAAGCGATTGTAGTACTTAGACAATCTGAGCACATGTTCAACCATTGAGCTTTTCTCCCTTATTTTGCAGGCTTAAGAAACTTGTCAGAGGTCTCATACCTCTTGACGTGGGCACTAGTCTGAAATCCCAATTTCAGTCTTTGGAACATCTCATATGTTCTGCGACGTTTCAAAAACCGTCTTTGGTGCCACAATTCTAAACCGTTAGCAGTACGCACTGAACTATCACGTAGTCATCAAGACGTGTATGTCAGATGTTTCGCAACATCTACAGACGACGCTCGAGGTTCAGCACACCGAGCGGTGCATTAAGGACATAAGCCTTCTTCGCAGCAATGAGGATAATCCTCACTTTACGGACCTAGTCCGCATAATTTCTACTATCAACTTTCAACTAATTTTTTCTCTAGGAACATATCTTAAACAGTAGAACTAAAGCGTAAGCTACGACATAATTTGCAAAGACCTTTTGACTATGTTCATGATAATTAAGTTCACCTGATTATTTAATGAACTCCCACTTAGATAGACATCCCTCTAGTCATCTAAGTGATACATGATCTGAGTCAACTAGGCCGTGTCCGGTCATCGCGTGAGATGGACTAGTCATCATCGGTGAACATCTTCATGTTGATCGTATCTACTATACGACTCATGTTCGACCTTTCGGTCTCTTGTGTTCCGAGGCCATGTCTGTACATGCTCGGCTCGTCAAGTCAACCTAAGTGTTTCGCATGTGTAAATCTGGCTTACACCCGTTGTATGCGAACGTTAGAATCTATCACACCCGATCATCACGTGGTACTTCGAAACAACGAACCTTCGCAACGGTGCACAGTTAGGGGGAACACTTTCTTGAAATTTTAGCGAGGGATCATCTTATTTATGCTACCGTCGTTCTAAGCAAATAAGATGTAAACGTGACAAACATCACATGCAAATCATAAAGTGACATGATATGGCCAATATCATCTTGCGCCTTTTGATCTCCATCTTCGAGGCGCGACATGATCACCTTCGTCACCGGCATGACACCATGATCTTCATCATCATGATCTCCATCATCGTGTCTTCATGAAGTTGTCTCGCCAACTATTACTTCTACTACTATGGCTAACGGTTAGCAATAAAGTAAAGTAATTACATGGCGTTTTTCATTGACATGCATGTCATACAATAAATTAAGACAACTCCTATGGCTCCTGCCGGTTGTCATACCCATCGACATGCAAGTCGTGATTCCTATTACAAGAACATGATTAATCTCATACATCACATATATCAATCATCACATTCTTTTGGCCATATCACATCACATAGCATACCCTGCAAAAACAAGTTAGGCGTCATCTAATTGTTGTTGCATGTTTTACGTGGCTGCTATGGGTTTCTAGCAAGAACGTTTCTTACCTACGCAAAAGCTGCAATGTGATATGCCAATTTCTATTTACCCTTCATAAGGACCCTTTTCATCGAATTCGATCCGACTAAAGTGGGAGAGACTGGCACCCGCTAGCCACCTTATGCAACAAATGCATGTCAGTCCGTGGAACCTGTCTCACGTAAGTGTACGTGTAAGGTCGGTCCGGGCCGCTTCATCCCACAATGCCGCCGAATCAAGATAAGACTAGTAACGGCAAGCAAATTGAACAAATCATCTCCCACAACTACTTTGTGTTCTACTCATGCATAGAATCTACGCATAGACCTAGCTCATGATGCCACTGTTGGGGATTGTTGCAGAAATTCAAAAAAATTCTACGCATCACCAAGATCAATCTATGGAGAGACTAGCAACGAGAAAGAGGGGAGTGCATCTTCATACCCTTGAAGATCGTGATGCGGAAGCGTTACAAGAACGCGGATGAAGGAGTCGTACTCGTAGCGATTCAGATCGCGGTTGATTCCGATCTAAGCGCCGAACAATGGCGCATCCGCGTTCAACACACATAAAGCCCGGGGACGTCTCCTCCTTCTTGATCCAGCAAGGGGAGAGGAGAAGTTGAGGGAGAGCTCCAGCAGTACGACGGCGTGGTGGTGGAGCTTGTAGTTCTCCGGCAGGGCTTCGCCAAGCACTACTACTACGGAGGAGGTGTTGGGGAGGGAGAGGGTTGCGCCAGGGGAAGGGATGCGGCTCCCATGCACCTCCCCACTATATATAGGGGTGGAGGGGTCTGGTTTCTTGCCCTCCAAGTCATTGGGGCATTGGCAAAGGTGGGGGAAAGAAATCGATCATTTCCCTTCCCCACCGATTGTTATCCCCCTTTTTTAGGGATCTTGATCTTATCCCTTCGGGATATGATCTTATTCCTTCTAAGGGGGGATCTTGGTGCGCCTTGACCAGGGGTGTGGGGCCTTGCCCCACTACCCAAGTTCATGTGGGCCCCCCATGCAGGTGGGCCCCACTCCGGAACCTTCTAGAACCTTCCCGGTACAATACCGAAAAATCCCGAACATTTTCCGGTGGCCAAAATAGGACTTCCCATATATATATCTTTACCTACGGACCATTCCGGAACTCCTCGTGACATCCGGGATCTCATCCGGGACTCCAAACAACATTCGGTAACTGCACACTAATTCCCATAACAACTCTTGCGTCACCGAACCTTAAGTGTGTAGACCCTACGGGTTCGGGAATCATGCAGACATGACCGAGACAGCTCTCTGGCCAATAACCAACAGCGGGATCTGGATACCCATGTTGGCTCCCACATGTTCCACGATGATCTCACCAGATGAACCATGATGTCGGGGATTCAATCAATCCCGTATACAATTCCCTTTGTCTATCGGTATGCTACTTGCCCGAGATTCGATCGTCGGTGTCCCTATACCTTGTTCAATCTCGTTACCGGCAAGTCTATTTACTCGTTCTGTAACGCATGATCCCGTGGCTAACTCATTAGTCACATTGAGCTCATTATGATGATGCATTACCGAGTGGGCCCAGAGATACCTCTACGTCATACGGAGTGACAAATCCTAGTCTCGATTCATGCCAACCGAACAGACACTTTCGGAGATACCTGTAGTGCACCTTTATAGCCACCCAGTTACGTTGTGACGTTTGGTACACCCAAAGCATTCCTACGGTATCCGGGAGTTACACAATCTCATGGTCTAAGGAAATGATACTTGACATTAGAAAAGCTCTTAGCAAACGAACTACACGATCTTGTGCTATGCTTAGGATTGGGTCTTGTCCATCACATCATTCTCCTAATGATGTGATCCCGTTATCAATGACATCCAATGTCCATGGTCAGGAAACCATAACCATCTATTGATCAACGAGCTAGTCAACTAGAGGCTTACTAGGGACATGTTGTGGTCTATGTATTCACACATGTATTATGGTTTCCAGTTAATACAATTATAGCATGAACAATAGACAATTATCGTGAACAAGGAAATAAAATAATAACCATTTTATTATTGCCTCTAGGGCATATTTCCAACAGTCATCACTTAGTCACTCATACTACAACAAGGTTTTGGCTATAAGGTTGGCTATAAGTGTATTTTTTTTACTTCTCTCTATCTCTTTCTTCGTACTCCCTCCATCCCATAATATAAGAACGTTTTTGACACTAGTGTAGTGCCAAAAATGTTCTTATATTATGGGACACAGGGAGTACTAGTATTTATTGCATTTGCCAAGGAGTGACCTCTTCCAATGAAATGGTGTTGCTAAGTTTGATTCATTTAATTAGCTATAGACTCAAAATTGTCTTTTCACCTAGGTACACGCGCTTAGCACCGTTTCTTCCTTGGGTCACCAAACTAGTCTCTCTCTTCTTGATTAACTTGCCACATCAGACTTTATGCCTATGTGGCAAGCTTAAGCACCTGTAGGAGCAAGTAAAAGTAAGTACAATAGTGCACTTTACATGGCATTTTTGCATATGTGGAGGAAAGAGAGGCAAGGAAAAAGTGGAGAAGTGGGATCTCATGCAAGAGCCAGCCTCTACTACATGGTGGAGCATTGGGAGAGGCATCTGTATGGACGTGGTCAGGAATCTGGGAGACTCACGCCGGTCGTAGCGCCGTAGTTAAAATGATGCTGTCAAGTCAAATCACGGGGCCCCACCTGTCCAGCAATAACTCGCTGTGAAATCACACAACCCTATTTGCAGCAGCCTACTCCCTCGTCTTCTCGCGTCTCTGTCGAACCGACTAGGCGGAACTGCCCCGCCTACCGCGCAGGAAAGGCCCCGCCCTCAACTTTTAAATACAACTACATCCGCATAAGAATCCAATGATATACTTTTTGTGACATAGTAACTCATATTTAGTTAGTCAAATGGATGACCTAGAACTACGTGTAGGCCCTATAAACCAAGACGCCTAAAAATAAAAAAAACAAGACGGAGAGGGTAGTTCAGCATGTATCTTTTTAGATCAATATAGTCGGGATTCACCAAGGAGAAAAACCAAGTGGTAGGCTCCTCCTGTCGTGTTGGCATAGCAACTCAAGCAGGGTCAGTCCGCACACGAAATGGCGACACACTTAACAGGACCCCTTTGGCCGACATGTGGCTTATCCACCATCTTGTTCCACGTGCGATGCACCAAATTACAATTCGGAGCAGCGGTTGGAATTGGAGGCACCCCGTTCGTAGCGCCGTAGTAGTAGAAAATGAGCGATGAGGGGTCAAATCACAAAGCCCCACATTTCCCGCATTTAGCTGGACGGACAAAGCAACCATCATTTCACTCTAGGGCGCAAGAGCATAAAGAAAAGAGAAAACAATGATGCGTGCCGCAGCTACCTAGGGCACCCTAGGGTAGGGGTCTCCACTACAGATCCTTTTTTTAAAGCGCCTCCACTACAAATCGGCTTCTCCCTCGTCCTCTTGAAGAAAACCTATGATGAGTGCGGCGGTAGGGTTTGTAGGAGTACTACAGCGTGCGGGGCCACGTCGTAGTAAACGGGTTCGAGTTGACACCTTAAATATGTGTGGGCTGCTTGGTTTTACGGGAACGAGGCAGCATTTTGGGTTCAGGGACCAGTGGAGATAGGGTACGTACAAAAAAATTTGGACGTAGGTTCGACCGAAAGGCAATGATGCATGGGACATGCATTTTGATATACCCGGGCCCGCGTGAAATTTGCTACTCTACTCAAAACTAGTAAGGTACACATGTATTGAACGCATGAGATTTCGAAACCAAATTATGAATAAATACACACTATAACATGTAAAGCTTTGAGTCATATATGCATGATGTAGATGTTCGTTTAGTTCTTATAGTTCATATCATTCAAAATCAATTAGTTTTATAAAAATGTTAAGATTCATGGGTTTGTGCATTCTACTCCCTCCGTTCCAAAATAGATGACTCAACTTTGTACTAACTTTAGTACAAAGTTAGTGCAAAGTTGGGTCATCTATTTTGGAACGGAGGGAGTAAATCATAAAGTAAAAAACAAATAATGGCAATTCATTTAGAAAAATAATCAATTATGATACAGAAGATTCTAGAACAAAGGAGAAGTGCCTGTGTTTTGAGGTTTGTGCATTATGCTTACGTTCAACCATGGGGTCTTCTAAATTGTACATGTGGCAGATCTGGTGGAATGTTGATGATATCCAACGGCTAGTAGTGCTCGGATTTGCCTATCTCTGCACTGTCGGGTTAGCTTCATCCAGCGACCATCTTTAAAAGTTATTGGCACACTATATAGTTCTTGTGCCATAGTTGCATGTTTTGGAAAAAAGCTACTAGTGGGTTGTATTATCTATTTAGGAATAGAAGATGTATACATGGAAGTTGTAGGGAAAGAGATGACATGGAGCATCTCAATTTCTATGAGTAGGGATTGGAAAAGAGATGTCATTTGGTTCACATCATAGGAACTTTTCTATCGAATCTAGAGATGACATGTATCTCAATTCCTATGAGGAGGGATTAGAAAAGAGATGTAATTTGGTTCATATCATAGGAACTTTTCTATTGAATATACGCTAATGTTTATTTTCCTTTGAAATTAAGGGAGTATAGGAATCCATTCATATGAACCAAGTGGCTCTAAAGCTATAGAAATGATATCATCTTTATTTCCTTTGAAATGTGGAGTATATGAATCTATTCCTATGAACCAATTGGCTCTAAAGGAAAAAATCATATAAAAATCATATCATATAGAGTTCCTATGATATTCCTCGACACTAAAGGATGCTTGAAATTGTTGCGGGTGATATGATGGTCTTTCTTTGTAGACTCCTCACCCAACTTTATAGTTACCTCTCGAAGATGAATGAAATGATATATACATGGTATTCTACATGTGCAATTTGGTACACGAAAACTCGGTAAAAGTTTGCGAGGTTCGAATTTTCAATAAAGCTATATGCACTGCATTTCGGAAGGGGGGGAGCATACGGCAGTTGCTAACACTCACGTGGAAGATTTGTGTGTAGGAGAAGTGGCTGTTCTGTTAAATGGCATGGCAAAACTGACACTGTCGGATGCCGATCTAACGGTTCTTACGGCGTTCGTCAGGAAAAGGCTTGTGGCGAACGTTTGTCGGATAATGATTTATGGACACATGCATTGCATTGATACGTGCCCCCTCTCTCTCTCTCTCTCACGCACACGCACCCTCACGAGTCACGACTCTTCCGAGTCCTCTCGCAGACTCGCATGTCGCACCCACCGTCTATCTACATGTAGACGTCACGCACATATGTGCTCTTCTAAAAGTGCAACTATCCCTGGGTGGTTTTGGTAATTCCTAACAACATATAGCTCATTGAGCTAACATTATTCCAAGATTAATATTTCAGGAAAAGCTCAATTAATGGCATGGCATGGATGAGGAAAGGGATCCCTCAAAATTCTAAGGACAAAAAGTTTGGCTCAAGCTTGAAGATCAAGACTCTACATTTTATATTTTAGTGATCCAAGATCACATTGAGTCTATAGGAAAAGCCAATACTATCAAGGAGGGATGAGGTGAGCTTAATGGCTTGCTTGCTCAAAGTGCTTAGTGATATGCTCCAAAATCCTCAACTACCTTCCCACATCCACATATAACCTAAATCAAAAGTCAAACTCGGCCCCACCGATTCTTTCTATCCGGCGCCACCGAGTTTCAAATGTCATAGCCACTGCCACAAACCCTAGGAAAATCGGTCTCACCGATAGGGATCTCGGTCTCACCGAGATGGGATTGTAATCTTTGTGTTTCCCTTTGTAACGTTTCGGTCTTGCCGAGATGAGCGATCGGTCCCACCGAGATTGCAATGTAAACTGTCTGTTTCCCTTTTGTAACATTTCGGTCTCACCGAGATGAGCGAATCGGTCCCACCGAGTTTACCTGACCAACTCTCTAGTTAGCTTATTACCAAAATCGGTCCCACCGAGTTTGTGTAATCGGTGACAGAGAGATTATGTTATGCCCTAACCCTAACCATATCGGTCCTGCCGAGTTGCATCTCAGTCCCACCGAAAATCCTAACAGTCACTAGGTTTGCTGAATCGGTCCGACCGAGTTTAACCATTCGGTCCCACCGAGCTTGGCAAACTGTGTGTAACGGTTAGATTTTGTGTGGAGGCTATATATACCCCTCCACCCACTCTTCATTCATGGAGAGAGCCATCAGAACATACCTACACTTCCAATACACATTTTCTGAGAGAGAACCACCTACACTTGTGTTGAGGTCAAGATATTTCATTCCTACCATATGAATCTTGATCTCTAGCCTTCCCCAAGTTGCTTTCCACACGAATCTTCTTTCCACCAAATCCAAATCCTGTGAGAGAGATTTGAGTGTTGGGGAGACTATCATTTGAAGCACAAGAGCAAGGAGTTCATCATCAACACACCATTTGTTACTTCTTGGAGAGTGGTGTCTCCTAGATTGGCTAGGTGTCACTTGGGAGCCTCCGACAAGATTGTGGAGTCGAACCAAGGAGTTTGTAAGGGCAAGGAGATCGCCTACTTAGTGAAGATCTACCGCTAGTGAGGCAAGTCCTTCGTGGGCGACGGCCGTGATGGAATAGACAAGGTTGCTTCTTCATGGACCCTTCGTGGGTGGAGCCCTCCGTGGACTCGCGCAACCGTTACCCTCCGTGGGTTGAAGTCTCCATCAACGTGGATGTACGATAGCACCACCTATCAGAACCACGACAAAAACATCTGTGTATCCAATTGCGTTTGAATCCTCCAAACCCTTCCCTTTACATTCTTGCAAGTTGCATGCTTTACTTTCCGCTGCTCATATACTCTTTTGCATGCTTGCTTGAATTGTGTGGAGATTGCTTGACTTGTGCTAAGATAGCTAAAATTTGCCAAGAACTAAAATTGGGAAAAGGCTAGATTTTTATTTGGTCAAGTAGTCTAATCACCCCCCCCCCCTCTAGACATACTTTTGATCCTACAAGTGGTGTCAGAGCTTTGGTCTCCATTTGCTTTGATTTCCATAGCTTTTGGTGGTCATAGCCTTGGTTTCACAACCTAGGAGAGTATGGTGTCTAGCGAGGGAAATTATCACCATAGAGGTCCTTACTTTGATGGTACTAATTTTGCTAGTTGGAAGCATAAGATGAAAATGCATATTATTGAACATAACCCCGCCGTTTGGGCTATTGTGTGTATTGGCTAGCAAGGTGAATTCTTTGATGGGAAAGAACCGAACGTGAAGCCACCGCGGAAGAGTTGAAGATGCTGCAATACAACGCTCAAGCTTGTGATATCCTCTTCAACGGATTGTGCCCCGAAGAATTCAACAAAATCAGCCGTCTTGAGAATGCAAAGGAAATTTGGGATACTTTGATTGATATGCACGAAGGTACCGACTCCGTCAAGGAATCCAAATTGGATGTGATTCAAAGTCAACTTGACAAGTTCAAAATGAAGGATGGTGAAGGTGTCGCTGAAATGTACTCTAGGCTTGCTCTTATCACAAATGAGATTGCCGGCTTAGGGAGTGAAGAGATGACCGATAGATTCATCATCAAGAAGATCTTAAGAGCCTTGGATGGAAAATATGATACCGTGTGCACATTGATCCAAATGATGCCCAATTACAAAGATCTCAAGCCAATGGAAGTCATTGGAAGAATTGTTGCTCATGAGATGTCACTCAAGGATAAAGAGGAACTTCACAACAAATCAAGTGGTGCTTACAAAGCCTCATGTGAAGCCCCCACATCATCGAGTGAGAAACAAACCTTCAATGAAGAATTGAGCTTAATGGTGAAGAACTTCAACAAGTTCTACAAGAGTAGAAGCAAAGAGAGAAGCTCCAAGTCAAGGTTGTCGGCGTTCTGGGAACGGGGGTCCCCAGACTTGCCTGCCTGCGGCCTGTGGCGTGGCTCAAAGGGGGGCCCAGCACGGCCCATCTTCATCAACACAGACCCAAGACCCTCGCGAGGGGCCAAGCCTCGCGGGGCGGACGACATGGAGCTTCCTTAGGCACGGCCTCATCAGGCTGGCTCGCGAGGAGGCGGAGAGATCAAGGCGGGGTACCTCACGAGGTGCCCGTGATGCAAGCCATGACGACCAAGGGCGCAAGGCGGGCGCCAGCCCGCGCAGTGTCCTCCTTTCCTCTTTGGTGCAAAGGGAGCAAGCGAGGCGAGAGCATCAAGCAAAGGCACCCATTTCGGTGCAACGAGACCAAGACCATCCCAACGGCAAGGAGGAAGTCATTGTGGAGCCGAAGCCAGCGTCGCCACCAGAGCCTTTGGCAGGCGAGGACCAACTTTAGTCAGGATAAGTGTACCAGATGTTCCCCTTCAAAATGGTCAATTGTTGGCGCCCTTCCCGCTCAATATTTGGGTAGAGGCCCAGGGCCTTTGCCTATAAATAGGACTAGCCACCCCCAGGGTAGAGGCAATCGGCCAATCCAGGAACAAGCAGGGATCGGATCGAGTAGCATCACAGAGAAAGAGAGAGAGAGAGAGAGAGAGAGAGAGAGAAGGGTGACTGAACTCCTCCTAGCAGTTCATCGCCCCAGCCAAGAACAGACCCTCGCGAGGCTGTTCTTCCTTGTATTGCTCATCATCATAAGCCCAAGAGGCAATCCACCACACCACAAACTAGAGTAGGGTATTACACCACAATGGTGGCCCGAACTAGTATAAACCCTGTGTCTCTTGTGTTGTTCTTTCCATAGCTTAGATCTTAGCGAGGCGGTGGGGTGCAGGTAGGTAGAAGGCGAAATCTTCGCGCGCACCCCCAGTGTTCGAACCTCAAGGGTCTGCCGGAACCCGAAATCCGACATTTGGCGCGCCAGGTAGGGGTGCACCGGAATTCGTCTTCCACCGCCCCGTTCTCCTCCGACCATCGCGTCCATGTCTGACGCTCGTCGGGCCCGCGCCAAAAGCCGAGCCGCTCTCGCTTCCCGCGTCGCCCAGACGGCTCCTGTCGGCGGGCGTCCTCGCCGTTCCTCGTCACCTGCCGTCAACGCCGTCACCGGCCCGGCGGGAAACAAGCAACAAGCGTCGTCTCAGCATCCGTCCGTGCGGCAAGACGGCCGCACCGCTACTCCCTCGCTCACCCCAGCTGGTTCTTCGTCCCGCGCGCTCCACGCACCCATGGAGGCTCGAGCTACGCTCATCGCGGCAAACGAGCTCCTGCGCTACCGTCCCGTCAACGACGTCTACGAAGAATGGCTAGACCGCGTTGCCGAGCTCGTCCGCGCCGCAGGGGGCTCTCCTGCGCCGTCCTTTCCTCTACACCGCACCCCGCCCTGCGCGGGCGACGAAGCTCCGGGAGCGCCCCAGCCACCTCCTCCTCAAGAAGGCGTCCTGGCTCCAAGGCGCGTGGCCCCTGGGCGGAACCCGCTCCGTCAGGTGCCACCGCAGCAAGAGCAGAGCTGCCAAGAAGTCCCTCGCCCGCAAGAAGCTGCCCGGGCGCTCCCTGCTCCAGCACGTCGCGGCCATGCTCCTGCTCCCGCATGTCAAGACCCCGCGCTGCTCCCAGCTACAGCGCATGGGGACCTGCAAGACCAAGCTCTCCGTCACCCAAGGCCTCCCGTGGCCACAGCAAGCTACCGTGCCTTCACCACCGAGCTACGTAGCGTCGCGTGGCCCGGCAAGTTCAAGCCAGACCTGCCTCCTCGGTACAACGGCACGACTGACCCTGCGGAGTTCCTCCAGCTCTATGAGCTGGGCATCGAAGCTGCCAACAGAGACGAGAAGGTCATGGCAAACTGGTTTCCCATGGCGCTCAAGGACGGGGCCCGCACCTGGCTCCTGAACCTGGCTCCAGGCACGATCTCCTCCTGGGACGAGATGCGCACCCGCTTCATCGCCAACTTCCAAGGTACTCGCGACCGGCCACCCACCGTGAGCGACATGCGCCGCGTCAAGCAACAACCCAGAGAGACCCTGCAGAAGTACATCTAGTGCTTCAACAACGCACGCCTCAAGATTCCCAAGGTGACCGAGGAGGCCATCATCTCAGCCTTCTCCGACGGCGTGCGCGACGTCAAGATGAAGGAGGAGCTGGCGATGCAAGAAGACCTATGCACTTCCTTGGAGCTGTTCAACTTGGCGACCAAGTGCGCCAGGGCTGAGGAAGGGCGTCTCTCCCTCCTCGAGCTGCCTGCCGCAGACCCAGAAGAGAAGAAGCCCAAGGCCAAGGATGTGAAGCGCAAGGGGGCTGCCATGCTTGCGGCAGAACCAAACACCAAGCGGGGCAGAGATCAGCCCGAGTCTTCCAAGGGCAGTCGGTACTGTGTGTACCACGACCTCCACACCCACAACACCAACGAATGTCAAGAGCTCCGAACCGTGCGAGAAGGAAGGATCGGCCGTCGTCTCGACCGCGGTGACCGGGGCTACGGTCGAGGAGGAGTAAGGAACGCAGGACGCTGGGAAGACCGCGGCCTGCGCCAAGGGTGGCGCGATCGACCACGCGAGGACCGCTGGCAAGACCCACCTCGCGAGGGAGACTGGAGGGATCAGCCTCGCGAGGATCGCCCGCAAGGCAACATAGGCCTCCCTCCGCTGCCGGCGCAGCCAAGGAGAAATGAGGACCGCCATCAGGACGAGGGGGCTGGGGGCTTCCAGGAGCCGCGCGCGATCGCCTGCATCCTGGGCGGGGCTCAAGCCCCAGCCTCTCAGTGCATCTTCAAGTAGTTCGCCCGCGAAGTAAATGCAGTCCTCCCCAAGCTCGAAGCCATGCGCCCTCTCAGGTGGTCGGCGTGCGCCATCACGTTCAGCTCAGCGGATCAGCTCAAGTGTGCGGCCATAGCCTGAGTCCTCCCGATGCTTTATTCCCCAATCATCAGCAATGTGCTAGTCACCAGGATCCTCATCGATGGCGGGGCAGGGCTCAACGTCCTGTCCGTGGAAACATTCAACAATCTCCAAGTGTCCTACAACCAGCTTAAGCCAACCAAGCCTTTCTCCGGAGTCACCGACGGCTCCACGGTCCCGATTGGGCAGGTCCGCCTCCCTGTCACCTTCGGGGCACGTGACAACTACCGCACCGAGCTCATCGACTTCGACGTCGCTCATGTTCGCCTGCCGTACAACGCCATCCTTGGGTACCCAGTGCTGGCCAAGTTCATGGCCACAACTCACCATGGCTACAACGTCCTCAAGATGCCAGGAAGTGGCGGGAGTCATCACGGTGCCCTGTGAAGAGAAGGACGCGGTGTGTTCCCTGGAACGAGCCTTTCAGGCCGCATCACTTGAAGACCCGGATCGCGGAAGCAGGAGGCTTCCCGAGACCACCCCCAAGAAGAAGAAGACATCGTCCGGCCTGGCCCCTCAGGGTCCGCGCCTGCCCAGGGGGAACCTTCTTCCGTCGCATAGGAAAGCACGCCCGGCGCCCTCCTCAGTCAGGGCTCGGGGGCTCTCCCCTGGAGGGCCACCGACCTGGCAAAGGTCACGAGGGAGGCGCTTGGGCACCACATGGAGGCGTGTTTCAACGAACGTTTCCCTCAAGAAGGAGTAAGGCAAGGAGGGCCAGACCCTCAGGAGTTCGTCAGCAAGGCCATTCAGGAGCTACAGGAGTCAAGAGTCGTGAGAGGCGGCCGCCGCCTACCAGCTGTGGCTCCCCATCCATGCGAGGATGGTGGGCTGCGCGTCTGCATCGACATACCAGGGCTCAATCGAGTCGCCTCTCTGGAGCGCCTCTGGCCCTCACGAGTGGGGCGCTGCGAAGGTCCACCCTTCAGCTACATTCGCATGCCTTACGGCTTGCCGAACGCGGCTGCCACATACCAGCGCCTCATGAGTGGCAACACGGAGGCTCAAGAGGACAGGTGTCGGTGTCAAAACCGGCGGATCTCGGGTAGGGGGTCCCGAACTGTGCGTCAAGGCCGGATGGTAACAGGAGACAAGGGACACGATGTTTTTACCCAGGTTCGGGCCCTCTCGATGGAGTTAATACCCTACTCCTGCTTGATTAATATTGATGATATGGGTAGTACAAGAGTAGATCTACCACGAGATCAAGGAGGCTAAACCTTAGAAGCTAGCCTATGGTATGATTGTGTATGAAGATGATTGTCCTACGGACTACAACCCTCCGGTTTATATAGACACCGGATAGGGTTAGGGTTACACAGAGTCGGTTACAATGGTAGGAGATCTTGAATATCCGCATCGCCAAGCTTGCCTTCCAAGCCAAGGAAAGTCCCATCCGGACATGGGACGAAGTCTTCAATCTTGTATCTTCATAGTCCAGGAGTCCGACGAAGGTGTAGTCCGGCTACCCGAACACCCCCTAATCCAGGACACCCTCAGTAGCCCCTGAACCAGGCTTCAATGACGATGAGTCCGGCGCGCAGATTGTCTTCGGCGTTGCAAGGCGGGTTCCTCCTCCAAGTCCTTCATAGAAGATTGTAAACACCAAAAATAGTGTCCGGCTCTGCATAATAAGTTTCCACATATTTCCATAGAGAGAATAGCATTAACACAAATCAAATCTGTTGACGTATTCCGCAGTGCATCATCACACTACGGCCAAGTTCTTTACGAATCGTTTTTACTTTTCCACCTCAGCATGTTTTGCGAGGCGGTTTCCTTGGCACGTCCCGTCGAAGCAGAGATCGTGTGCCCTTTTTACGGGATTCTCATCAATACGGACGTGGGTAACCCAACCGCGCCATTTACCACGGCGCTTGGGAGGCAAGCGAGTTTTATTAGGCAGGTGGGGATGCATAACCGCATCCGCTGTCAGGACCCCGATCCTAAGCCTCATCGATCCAGCATGTAACACATCATATCACTTTGCGGCCTCACGCATGGTACTCCCACGGGTGCCACCTTACCTGGCCCGGGACCGTTTGTGCCTTTTGGCTCACGTATATGATAGTGTCGCTAGCATCCATATGACAGAGAACCCGGGCCGACATGGCTAGTCGTGAACCCAAGGCGGCACTAACTCATGAGGACAGGCATACATGAATCACATCGAGCATGTCGGTCAACAACGTATAAATCCGGGCTGTAGCACTGGGCTAACAGGACTCCGGTAACCCGGGCTGTAGCAGGCTAGGCAGGACTCCAGATAACACCGCATGACATTTCCCCGAAGGGACAGACACAGGAACAAAGTGAAACACATGTCGGCTAGTCATGTGCTCCGAGCAGTAGTGCTGGGCTAGCAGGACTCTGGTGAACCAGGCTGTAGCAGACTACTATCGCTCAGAAGCACTAGACTACATTTCCCCATATGATAGGCTGCCAAGGATAAACAACTAGATAGTCGGATCCCACTCATACCAAGCATTTCAATCATACACACAATATGCCCGATATGAGTAAATACAACATTGCATCACAACAAAACTCTACAACTCAAGTACTTTATTTAAGAGGCTCCGAAGAGCCATACATAACATTCATACATATAGGGGTCACATGACCCGACACTCAAGTCATACAAAAATACAAGCACATGCGGAAGCAAAGTAGTCTGAGTACAGACACTAGAAAGAAAGAAGGCTTGACGAAGCCTGTCTATCTACATCGACCCTTCACAAGTCTTGGATCACCACCTGGGTGGTAAGTCACTCGTCAACGTCGAGGTCTACATAGAACCCATCGGAGGGGTTGGTGTTGTCGTCTGAAAACATTAATTAAAGCAACATGAGTACGAAGGTACTCAGCAAGTCTTACAACAGAATCCTACCATACATGCACATTCTCAAGAAGGTAGTGGAGTTATTGCAGCAAGCCAGCTTTGACTCTTGGCTAAGCTATCCTATGACAGACACAACTTGTAAAGTATTTTTCGCACACGAGTCCACTATCACCAACACAATACTCCACCGTGGATCCTCTCTCGTCATCCTACGAGAGGGCCATCCGCGGTACTCACACTTATCTTGAGGCTTTTAGTAGTATCCATTTAATTGTCTATGAACTGCATAGGTGACCAAGTAGTCCTTTACCGCGGACGCGGCTATTCGAATAGTTTTATACCCTGCAGGGGTGTACTTCTTCACACACGCTCTCACCACTTATCGCCGTTTACACGACATGTACTCGGCAACCTTCAAGCGGAAGCCCAGCGAGGGTGTCGGCCACGACCTGACTAAACACACAAGTCCCTAGTCCAGGTTTATCGCCTATTCGGGTTCCATCCGCAGGGAGTCCGGCCGAGGTTTCCACTAACGGCCCCGAACGATGTGAATAGGGTTCCCGAGACACCAAACGGGCGAATCGGTACACCATGCCACGTGCCTACCGCAACACAGCCCACCCCTATGGTCAGCGCTGCGTGCGGCGCCCAGCATACTACAAACACCAGAAACTACTTTGCAACTCCCGGACAGAGGACAAGTATGGTTAATAAGCCGAGAGGGTCCATTGGTTTCGGGCCCAATGCGTGGTAGTAGCTGAATCTTAAATCACACACACAGATCTCAGTTCTTAAGGATGGCCTCAATGAAACAACCCACCATGTACTCCTACATGGCCTCTCATCGATTCCTTTACCAAATCGTATTCAACACTTTCACACTCTTGACACTGTCACAACCTTTCACTCTAGTTCATCATACCGATGAGCCAGACCTGACACAACTCTAAGCATAGCAAGCATAGCATGGTAGGAAACACACACACACATATGGCTCAACCAACTCCTACACATGCTAGTGGGTTTCATCTAGTTACTGTGGCAATGACAGGTCATGCAAAGGAAGTGGGTTCAACTACCGCGACACACAGCAGTTTGAATCGCCTTGTCTTAATGCAGTAAACGAGAGCAGAAGCGAGAACATGGGTTTGTATCGGAATGATCAATGGGTTGCTTTCCTGATGGAGTGGTAGTGGGATACTGCCCTTCAGTTGGATACTCTTGATTATCCTCGGAGGCAGAACCTACCACGAAGAACACATCGGAACACAATCAACACATGACGATATGCAACATTATGATGCATGCTATGACATGGCAATATGAAAGTGTCTTGGCCTAATGCAAGCTAAAACAGGGAGGAATGTGCTTAATTGAACCAAGGGTTCAAGTGTTAGATCATTTAACATAGCCATTTAAGTGCATCATCTTGTATTGCTTAAACAGCAAGGTTAACTTGTTCTGACATGCATGAAACCAGTTCCAATGGATAGATTGAATTTTTCTGATCAAATTTCATATATAAATCTTTGCATTTGGAGTTACAGATTAATTTCTATGAATTTTTGAAGTTTGGACTAATTTCTGGCATTTCCTGTATAGAAATAATTCCAGTAATTAAATTACTGCGTCAGCCTTACGTCAGTGTGACGTCAGGGTCAATGGGGTTGTCCAGGTCAAACTGACCAGTGGGTCTCGCGTGTCAGTAGTTAATTAAACTAACTAATTTTAATTAAACTAATCAGGTTTAGTTAGCAGAGGGGGGCCCACTTGTCATTGACTCAGAGGAGTCAACCTGGGCCCACCCAGTCCACGTCAGGGGTCAAACCAGCCGGTCAACGGGTCAAAGCCTGCCGGCGTTTAGCTGCCGGCGAGGCCAGACGCGGCGGCGTGCTGCGGGATTCGCCCACAGGGCTCCGTTTGCTGCGCGGAGAGCAGCTACGAGCAGCTGGTGCTCGCCCGCATCCAGCCGTGGTGGTGGCTTGGCCGGGGAGTGGCCGGAGCTTCACCAGCGATGAGGTCAGGCGGAGGCCGAAGCTCGGCCAGCTCGTGCGTGTGGCTGCAGTGGCTTAAGCGATGTGGCGCTAGCACCTACGGTCACCGGAGCAACGCCGGCGACGTGGTCAGGCGGCGGCGCGTGCGGGTGAGCTTCGTGTGCTCACTGTGGTGCACGAGAAGAAGAACGGAGAGGATAGGGAGGTGGCTACGCTCACGGCAGTTGCGTCGGAGTTGACGGCGAGGTTGGGGACGAGTCGGAGCAAGCGGGGCGGCGGAGGCGATCTGGTCGGCAGGAGGTTGAAGACGAGCTCGGTGGAGTCGTTGCGGGCCTCCGGCGGGGCGTGACTTGGTGGAGAGATCGAGGAGGAAGTGGCAGAGCTGCAGGGCACGGTGGAGCAGCATGGGGGCGACGGAGGGCATGGTTTCACGGTGGTGCGGGCGCAACAGCGTCGGCCATGGCGGAGGGGGAGCGAGGGAGAGAGGCAGGGGGCGAAAGAGGTGTCCACGGGGTCGGGACGGCGACGTGGAGGTCGCCCAGCCTCCAGGTGCGCGAAGCGGCAAGCTGCTGGCGCCGTGGCGAGCTCGCGCTCGCCGGCGTCAGCTCCCTGCCTGCCGGGCGGGGACGAAGCAGCTTACTGGCATGGGCCAGCACAGCGCTGGGCCGCCAGGTGGGCCGGCTGGTGGCTGCGGCCAGGTTAGTTTTTTCCTATTTGTTTAGCTTCTGTTTTCTTTTTCTATTTTTCTGTAACTTTGTTGCATTATTAAAAATACTTAGGCACTTTCTAAAATCCTGAAAATAAGTGTGGGCTCTGTTGGGATTATTCCTAACAGCCCTCACTTAAATCCAGAATTATTTGAACATTTAAAATATTTATTAGTATTTAAATGTCCAAAATCAACATACATATGATTTAATTCAGTGACCTTTTGATGACCTAGAAAACTGTGCACCAATTTTGCCAGGGGTTCTAACCCAAGACAAAGAGGGTGAAAATTTTAGAAGGGCATTTCAGGTTCATTGAAAATGCTTTTAGTAAACCCTAGTTGATTTCAGGGGGGGTGCTGGGGGTTCTGCCTTCCCCATTTCAAGTTTATGTTGAAAGAAGACATGATGCAACACTCTAATGCATGGTCTAGCTAGGATGTGACAACTCACCCCCACTCGAAAGAATCTCGTCCCGAGGTTTAGGATCCGTCGGAAAGAAGGTAGGGTACTCAAGTCGAAGACGATCCTCCCTTTCCCAAGTAGCTTCTTGCTCGGAATGGTGCGACCATCGAACTTTGAGAAACTTGATATTCTGGCGTCGAGTGGTACGCTTGGCTTGATCAAAGATCCAAACGGGATACTCTCGATATATGAGGTTATCTTGGAGATCAAGCGTTTCGTGGTCCACTCCACGGATAGGACTCGAGAAGCAACGCCTGAGTTGAGAAACGTGGAAGACATCATGAACTCTGGAGAGATGCGAAGGTAGTTCCAACTGGTAGGCAACTTCCCCTCGTTTAGCGAGAATGCGAAAGGGTCCAATGTAACGAGGGGCCAACTTGCCTTTGATACCGAATCGATGGGTTCCATTTAAAGGTGTAACCCGAAGGTAAGCTATCTCGCCGACTTCATAAGCCATAGGCTTATGCTTGCGGTCATACTGACTCTTTTGTCGAGATTGGGCGGTTTTCAACTTCTCACGAATAATGCGAACCTGCTCTTCTACATCCTGGATCATGTCCGGGCCAAAGAGTTGTCTTTCCCCGGTTTCTGACCAATTAAAAGGCGTTCGACATTTTCGTCCATAAAGAACTTCGAAAGGAGCTTTGCCCAGGCTAGCTTGATAACTGTTGTTATAAGCGAACTCGGTGAACGGAAGGCACTTCTCCCAATCCATACCGAAAGATATGACAGAAGCTCGGAGCATATCCTCCAAAATTTGGTTGACTTGTTCTACTTGACCACTTGATTGAGGATGGAAGGCGGTGCTGAAGGAGAGACGAGTCCCCATAGCATTTTGGAAACTCTCCCAAAATCGAGAGGTGAAAAGACTTCCACGATATGAATTAATTTCCAATGGAACACCATGAAGGAACACTATTCGAGAGATGTACAAGTTAGCTAGCTGGCTAGCGGTTATACTCTCACGAACGGGTAGGAAGTGGGCTACTTTGGAAAGACGATTGACAACAACGAAGATAGCATTATCCCTCTCTTGGTCCTGGGAAACCCGGTAATGAAATCCATACCGATTTTATCCCATTTCCATTCAGGAATCTCCAATGGTTGAAGGGTGCCAGCAGGCCATTGATGCTCTGCTTTAACGCGACGACAGACGTCGCAATTTGCAATGTATTGAGCGATTTCTCTCTTGATCCTAGTCCACCAAAACCTCTGGCGTAGGTCTTGATACATTTTAGTACTACCGGGATGAATGGTGAGAGGGGACTCGTGAGCTTCCTTAAGGATCAATCGCCTCAGGTTGCGTACTTTGGGAACCACTAGGCGATCCCCAAAGAACACGACACCTTGATCATCAATGGAGAAACAATCTGCAACTCCCTTCTTGATGTTTCTCTTGATACGGGAAATTCCTGGATCCACCTTCTGTGCCTTGATGATCTGATCCATAAGGGTAGGTTTCGCCACCAGGGTGGAGAGGAATCCTCGAGGAACAATGTGAAGGTTAAGCTTACGAAATTCCTCATGGAGAAGTGGTTGACTTTGTTGTAACATTAGGTTGTTACAATAAGACTTACGACTTAGTGCATCAGCCATGACATTGGCTTTGCCTGGGGTGTAAGTTATTCCTAAGTCGTAATCTTAGATCAACTCGACCCAACATCTTTGCCTGAGATTCAAATCCGGTTGGGTGAAGATGTATTTCAAACTTTGGTGATCAGTGTAGATTTCGCAACGATTACCAAGAAGGTAATGTCGCCAGGTTTTGAGTGCATGGACTACAGCTGCAAGCTCTAGATCATGTGTGGGATAGTTATCCTCATGTGGACGCAACTGTCGAGAAGCGTAAGCAATCACATGACGATCTTGCATGAGTATGCAACCTAGTCCTTGTCGCGAGGCGTCGCAATAGATAACAAAGTCCTTAGAAAAATCTGGTGGTACCAGTACGGGAGCAGATGTCAGGCGTCGTTTCAGTTCCTGAAAGCTGAACTCACACTGTGGGGTCCACTCAAACTTCTTATCTTTCTTGAGGAGTTTAGTTAGAGGCTTAGCAACTTTGGAGAAATTCTCGACTAAGAGGCGGCAATAGCTCGCTAAACCAAGAAAACTCCAAACTTGCTTGACCGTTTCAGGTGGAGTCCAGTCAAGGACGGCTTGAACTCGCTCAGGATTGACAACAATGCCCTTACCAGAGATTACATGGCCTAGATAGGTCACTTCTGGCAACCAAAATTCGCACTTAGAGAATTTGGCATAAAGGCGATGCTCTCGAAGTTTCGTCAATACTAGCCTTAGATGTTCGGCATGTTCTTCCTCATTCTTGGAGTAGATGAGTATATCATCGAGGTATACCACGACGAATTTATCCAGGTACTCCATGAAGATCGAGTTCATTAATCGAGAAAAAGTGGCTGGAGCATTGGTTAAACCGAAGGACATGACGGTGTACTCGTATTGGCCATAACGAGTGACAAAGGCCGTTTTGGGAATGTCCCCGTTCTTGATTTTGATCTGATGGTAGCCCAACCTCAAATCCATCTTGGAAAAGACTGAGGATCCAGCGAGCTGGTCATACAGGTCGTTGATCCTGGGGAGCGGATACTTGTTCTTGATAGTGACCAAATTGACAGGTCAGTAATCTACAACCATCCGATCCGTTCCATCCTTCTTATTGACGAAGAGGACGGGGCAAGCCCAAGGAGAAGAACTAGGACGGATGAAACCCTTTTGCAAGGACTCATCGAGTTGTTTCTTAAGCTCAGCTAGTTCTAGGGGTGCCATCTTATAAGGTCTTCTAGAGATTGGGACGGTTCCTGGAACAAGGTCTATCACGAACTCGACATCTCTGTCAGGTGGAACACCTGGCAGTTCCTCTGGAAAGACATCCGGGAAGTCACGAACTACCGGAATATCTTCAAGGTCTGGAAGGGGGATGGCATTTAAGGAGTAGAGTTCTCGCTCAGACACTCGGGTCAAAACATTGGTTGTCTTGCCCGATGGATGGGTGAGTTGAACAGTTCTAGTAGAGCAATCAATCTTAGCGTAATGGGCTGACATCCAGTCCATACCCAAGATGATGTTTATGTCCGAGGACTTGAGAGCTATTAGTGATGCAAGAAAGACCAATCTGTCGACAAGAATTTCATTTCCATGGCTGATTCTAGAGGTCTGCCATTTAGAACCAGGAGTTTGAATTACCATGGAGGTGGGCATGTCACAAAATGTGGTGTTGTGCAATCGAGCATAGCTCTCAGAAATAAATGAATGAGATGCTCCAGTATCAAAGAGAACAGTTGCCGGATGGCAATTAACAAGGAGAGTACCGAGAACAACGTTGGGGTCCTCCTGAGTCTCCTCAGCTGAGACGTAGTTGACATGGCCACGAGCAGTGGTGGCCGGCTTGGCGACAAGCACCTTTGCTGTTGGCTTACCACGGCCAACAGACTTTCCGAACTGGTTGGGGTTGTTCTTGGGACACTCGCGGATGTAGTGACCCGGCTCTCCACACTTGAAGCAAGTTATCATATTGGGGCGTGGAGCAGCATTAGCAGCGGGACCAGCATAAGTCTTGGGCGGTACATACTGCTGGTTGGGGCGAGGCGCCTCAAAGGATGGCCTCGGAGTGAACCTGGATGGCACAGCAGTGTTTGGGATCCAGACCCGGCGCTTCTGAGATCCAGAGCCGGATGAAGATCCAAAGTCCCGGGAGTGCTTGCGTGAAGCTTCAAAGTCATTCTGCCCTGTCTCTGCACTGATGGCCTTGTTGACCAACTTCGGGAAAGAGGTGCAATCGTGCAGACGAAGGTCACGGCGGAGCTCGGGGCTAAGTCCCTTGCGGAACCTTGTCTGCTTCTTGGCGTCGGTGGATACCTCTTCGGGAGCATAACGTGCTAACTTTCCAAACTCTCGACTGTATGCATCCATAGTCAGTCTACCCTGGGTGAAGTTACAGAACTCCTCCCTCTAGCGATCCATGAGGCCTTCCGGAATGTGATGCTCACGGAAAGCAGCACTGAAATCAGCCCAAGTAGTGATTCGGCCGACCGGGCGCATAGCCTCATAATTTTCCCACCAAAGGCTAGCAGGTCCTTCGAGGTGATAAGCAGCATAGGTAACTTTATCATCTTCGGCTACGTTGGCAGAACGTAGCTTGTGGGCGATGCTGCGAAGCCAGTCATCCGCATCGAGAGGTTCGACGGAATGGTTAAACTTCGGTGGATACAGCTTGACAAAGTCATTGATGGACACCGGGTTGTTCCTTGGCTGGCGTGCAGTATTCTGCTCAATCCGCTCCAACAAGCGGTTAGTCTCACGCTTGTTTCGTTCTGCCTCCAGCATCACTTCAGCCAGAGAAGGCGGTTGAGGCAGATTTTCATCCCTAGCTGCGCTAGCTTCACCCTGCTCCGGAGCAGCAGGGTTGCTGCGGGTGTTGACCATCCTAGGAAAACAAGACAACGGTTTAGACCATTATGGCAAAATCTGGGCAAGAAATGCGGAATGTAATGGATAGCACGGAATGCAGAGATGTTCATCCGTATGACATGGTCATATAGAACTGCCATATATATACCAACGATCATACACACCATACATAGTTTAGTACAAGCCCAGCTAAAGTACAACTATGATGAAAGACGTTACATCTCATCGGAGGCATTCCAAGCTCCTATACATTATTTTTCTACACCTCCGGAATGGATACACACTAAGTCATATTCCACAAGTCACGCAGGACAGTGGACATACAACTGTTACAACACTAGCGAAACTACTACTAGCTCAGACAGCTCCATAGTAATCCTCATAGAAGTCACCGCCCAAGCCTGGAAGCGGAACATAATCATCTGGGAACAGACGGTCCTGTGGAGCTTGCGGACCATAGGGACTTGGGTGTGGCCTTGGTCCAACAAACGGCGGCAGACGAGGTCCACGAGGAGGAGTGATGCCTCCCACCTCACGCCACTCCATGAAATCTGGCAGACTGGCACGCACAGGGTACAAGTCCCTCATGTCCATGTATCCAGCTTGCACTGCTGGGGCAAACCGAGTCAAAGTGGCCCAGTGATCAGAATGAGCATTAAAAATCTCCATACGCAATGCCCGATTTTCACGGTCCTTGTCTTCCAACATCTCAGTAGTGGTGCAGAGGAGTGAGTCCTCATGGGATGCGTCACTGTACATACCCTGAAGGTAACCATGCGCCCCAGGGAGGGATGCTGGCATGTAGCGGAAATCGGTGTTGCTCAGCAAGGCAGTTCTGGCTCGAATAATAGTCATCATCGAGTAGGTTGCATCCTGCACGGACATCCCAATAGTAATCCCAAGTCCATACGAACAGTGGAGCGCTTCAGTAGCTCCGGGATAAGATGGATATATCCTGACCGTGCACAGATACTGGCTTTGATTAAAGTCTCTAAACTGCTCCTCGACGGTATATTCGGGATACCATCGGTAACCTGTCTCGACCATCACACGAACCAACATGGCGGTGTGACCACATACATCAATTCAACGGGTCAGGCGAACCACTTGGTTCTGGGATCGGGTAGCCATCTGGAAGCACAAAATAATGCAAAGGCATTAGAATTTTCTAGGAGAAATTGGACATCATAACGGCTGTAAATGCTCAGAAAAAGAGATGAGGCATCCACAACAGTCTGCAAGACCACTCAACAACATCATATCAAGGTTCCGGTTCAACTGGCAACATACTAGAATTTAGTAGAAACAGAACTGGGTTGAAACCACCAATCCTATAAGTTACTATGGATTAGTAACACGTGAACCTGATAGAGAGAAGAGAGCCTAGTCCTTAACCCACGTAGAATGAGAAGAGAATGACTTAGAACAGAGGGCATAAGGTAAAGGAGTAAAAGAGCCTTACGTTCCCTCCCAAAATCAATTCCCCTACATATAACTAAAGCATTTCTAGACTCGACATCGACCAGTTTGGCTTAGCGAACCTACAGGCAGTCCGGCTCTGATGCCAACGCTGTCAGGACCCCGATCCTAAGCCACATCAATCCAGCATGTAACACATCATATCACTTTGCGGCCTCACGCACGGTACTCCCACGGGTGCCACCTTACCTGGCCCGGGACCATTTGCGCCTTTTGGCTCACGTATATGATAGTGTCGCTAGCATCCATATGACAGAGAACCCGGGCCGACATGGCTAGTCGTGAACCCAAGGCGGCACTAACTCATGAGGACAGGCATACATGAATCACATCGAGCATGTCGGTCAACAACATATAAATCCGGGTTGTAGCACTAGGCTCCCAGGACTCCGGTAACCCGGGCTGTAGCAGGCTAGGCAGGACTCCGGATAACACCGCGTGACTTTTCCCCGAAGGGACAGACACAGGAACGAAGTGAAACACATGCCGGCTAGTCATGTTCTCCGAGCAGTAGTGCTGGGCTAGCGGGACTCCGATGAACCGGGCTGTAGCGGACTACTATCGCTCAGAAGCACTAGACTACATTTCCCCATATGATAGGCTGCCAAGGATAAACAACTAGCTAGTCGGATCCCACTCATACCAAGCATTTCAATCATACACACAATATGCCCGATATGAGTAAATACAACATTGCATCACAACAAAACTCTACAACTCAAGTACTTTATTTAAGAGGCTCCGAAGAGCCATACATAACATTCATACAGATAGGGGTCACATGACCCGACACTCAAGTCATACAAACATACAAGCACATGCGGAAGCAAAGTAGTCTGAGTACAGACACTAGAAAGAAAGAAGGCTTGACGAAGCCTGTCTATCTACATCGACCCTTCACAAGTCTTGGATCACCACCTGGGTGGTAAGTCACTCGTCAACGTCGAGGTCTACATAGAACCCATCGGAGGGGTTGGTGTTGTCGTCTGAAAACATTAATTAAAGTAACATGAGTACGAAGGTACTCAGCAAGTCTTACAACAGAATCCTACCATACATGCACATTCTCAAGAAGGTAGGGGAGTTATTGCAGCAAGCCAGCTTTGACTCTTGGCTAAGCTATCCTATGACAGACACAACTTGTAAAGTATTTGTCGCACACGAGTCCACTATCACCAACACAATACTCCACCGTGGATCCTCTCTCGTCATCCTACGAGAGGGCCATCCGCGGTACTCACACTTATCTTGAGGCTTTTAGTAGTATCCATTTAATTGTCTATGAACTGCATAGGTGACCAAGTAGTCCTTTACCGCGGACGCGGCTATTCGAATAGTTTTATACCCTGCAGGGGTGTACTTCTTCACACACGCTCTCACCACTTGTCGCCGTTTACACGACATGTACTCGGAAACCATCAAGCGGAAGCCCAGCGAGGGTGTCGGCCACGGCCTGACTAAACAGACAAGTCCCTAGTCCAGGTTTATCGCCTATTCGGGTTCCATCCGCAGGGAGTCCGGCCGAGGTTTCCACTAACGGCCCCGAACGATGTGAACAGGGTTCCCGAGACACCAAACGGGCGAATCGGTACACCATGCCACGTGCCTACCGCAACACAGCCCACCCCTATGGTCAGCGCTGCGTGCGGCGCCCAGCATACTACAAACACCAGAAACTACTTTGCAACTCCCGGACAGAGGACAAGTATGGTTAATAAGCCGAGAGGGTCCATTGGTTTCGGGCCCAATGCGTGGTAGTAGCTGAATCTTAAATCACACACACAGATCTCAGTTCTTAAGGATGGCCTCAATGAAACAACCCACCATGTACTCCTACATGGCCTCTCATCGATTCCTTTACCAAATCGTATTCAACACTTTCACACTCTTGACACTGTCACAACCTTTCACTCTAGTTCATCATACCGATGAGCCAGACCTGACACAACTCTAAGCATAGCAAGCATAGCATGGTAGGAAACACACACACACATATGGCTCAACCAACTCCTACACATGCTAGTGTGTTTCATCTAGTTACTGTGGCAATGACAGGTCATGCAAAGGAAGTGGGTTCAACTACCGCGACACACAGCAGTTTGAATCGCGTTGTCTTAATGCAGTAAACGAGAGCAGAAGCGAGAACATGGGTTTGTATCGGAATGATCAATGGGTTTCTTGCCTGATGGAGTGGTAGTGCGATACTGCCCTTCAGTTGGATACTCTTGAATATCCTCGGAGGCAGAACCTACCACGAAGAACACATCGGAACACAATCAACACATGACGATATGCAACATTATGATGCATGCTATGACATGGCAATATGAAAGTGTCTTGGCCTAATGCAAGCTAAAACAGGGAGGAATGTGCTTAATTGAACCAAGGGTTCAAGTGTTAGATCATTTAACATAGCCATTTAAGTGCATCATCTTGTATTGCTTAAACAGCAAGGTTAACTTGTTCTGACATGCGTGAAACTAGTTCCAATGGATAGATTGAATTTTTCTGATCAAATTTCATATATAAATCTTTGCATTTGGAGTTACAGATTAATTTCTATGAATTTTTGAAGTTTGGACTAATTTCTGGAATTTCCTGTATAGAAATAATTCCAGTAATTAAATTACAGCGTCAGCATTACGTCAGTGTGACGTCAGGGTCAACGGGGTCGTCCAGGTCAAACTGACCAGTGGGTCCCGCGTGTCAGTAGTTAATTAAACTAACTAATTTTAATTAAACTAATCAGGTTTAGTTAGCAGAGGGGGGCCCACTTGTCATTGATTCAGAGGAGTCAACCTGGGCCCACCCAGTCCACGTCAGGGGTCAAACCCGCCAGTCAACGGTTCAAAGCCTGCCGGCGTTTAGCCACCGGCGAGGCCAGACGCGGCGGCGTGCTGCGGGATTCGCCCACAGGGCTCCGTTTGCTGCGCGGAGAGCAGCTACGGGCAGCTGGTGCTCGCCCGCATCCAGCCGTGGTGGTGGCTTGGCCGGGGAGTGGCCGGAGCTTCGCCGGCGACGAGGTCAGGCGGAGGCCGAAGCTCGGCCAGCTCGTGCGTGTGGCTGCAGTGGCTTAAGCGATGTGGCGCTAGCACCTACGGCCTCTACGTAGCGCGAGGAGTGTGACGGGCGCAAGCCCGTGACCAAATGGTCACCGGAGCAACGCCGGCGACGTGGTCAGGCGGCGGCGCGTGCGGATGAGCTTCGTGTGCTCACTGTGGTGCATGAGAAGAAGAACGGAGAGGATGGGGAGGTGGCTACGCTCACGGCAGTTGCGTCGGAGTTGACGGCGAGGTCGGGGACGAGCCGGACCAAGCGGGGCGGCAGAGGCGATCTGGTCGGCAGGAGGTTGAAGACGAGCTCGGTGGAGTCGTTTGCGGGCCTTCGGCGGGGCGTGACTTGGTGGAGCGATCGAGGAGGAAGTGGCGGAGCTGCAGGACACGGTGGAGCAGCACGGGGGCGACGGAGGGCGTGGTTTCATGGTGGCGCGGGCGCAACAGCGTCGGCCATGGCGGAGGGGGAGCGAGGGAAAGAGGCAGGGGGCGAATGAGGTGTCCACAGGGTCGGGACGGCGACGTGGAGGTCGCCCAACGTCCAGGCGCGCGAAGCGGCAAGCTGCTGGCGCCGTGGCGAGCTCGCGCTCGCTGGCGTCAGCTCCCTGCTTGTCTGGCGGGGACGAAGCAGCTGGCTGGCATGGGCCAGCACAGCGCTGGGCCGCCAGGTGGGCCGGCTGGTGGCTGCGGCCAGGTTAGTTTTTTCCTATTTGTTTAGCTTCTGTTTTCTTTTTCTATTTTTCTGTAACTTTGTTGCATTATTAAAAATACTTAGGCACTTTCTAAAATCCTGAAAATAAGTGTGGGCTCTGTTGGGATTATTCCTAACAGCCCTCACTTAAATCCAGAATTATTTGAACATTTAAAATATTTATTAATATTTAAATGTCCAAAATCAGCATACATATGATTTAATTCAGTGACCTTTTGATGACCTAGAAAATTGTGCACCAATTTTGCCAGGGGTTCTAACCCAAGACAAAGAGGGTGAACATTTTAGAAGGGCATTTCAGGTTCATTGAAAATGCTTTTAGTAAATCCTAGTTGATTTCAGGGGGGTGCTGGCGGTTCTGCCTTCCCCATTTCAAGTTTCTGTTGAAAGAAGACATGATGCAACACTCTAATGCATGGTCTAGCTAGGATGTGACATCCACCCATATAAGGGGATAAGGATCCACCTTTTTACCTACGCCTTCTTCCTCTTTTGCCAATCCATCTCTTGCGCACTCGAGCTCCAGCGCCCAAGCCCACTCTTTTCACCTCAACCTTCTCCAACAATGTCCAGAGCAGGAGGCAAGTGGATGGTCTCCTTCGTCACAGAGGCCCAAGTAAAAAAGCTAAGGAAGGACGGATACCTATCCAAGGACATCCCGCACCGGCTTCCCGAGAAGGGGCAGCTTCTCCCCCCCCCCCCCAAGGCCCCATGAGAGGGTAGTTTTCCTTCCCCACTTTCTCCGCGGACTGGGTTTCCCACTCCACCCATTTGTCCGGGGACTCATGTTCCACTACGGCCTGGATTTCCATGATCTAGCCCCAAACTTCATCCTCAACATCTCGACGTTTATTGTCGTGTGTGAGGCCTTCCTCCGCGTCCGCCCCCATTTCGGCCTCTGGCTCAAGACCTTCAACGTCAAGCCCAAGGTGGTGCGCGGCAGCCAAGCGGAGTGCGGAAGCGCCATGGCAGGCAAGATGGCCAACGTCTTATGGTTCGAGGGCTCCTTTGTGGACACCCTAAAGGGGTGGCAAGCAGGGTGGTTTAACATCACCGAGCCACGCGATCTGAAATGGGTCACAGCCCCCGAGTTCCGATCCGGACACCCCACGCGGCTAGTGTCCTCGAAAGAGACGGGCCTGTCGTGGGGCAACAAAGAAGAGGTGACCGGATTGCAAACTTGCATCCAGTCCCCGGTGAACAAGCCAATCTGGCTTGTTAATATAGTCCAGGTCATGCTCGTCCGCCGGATCCTCCCGTGCCAACAACGGGGCTTGAATTTGTGGGAGTTTGACCCGGCGCAGCACCCAACCCTTAACAGGCTCTTCGACACGACGTACGAAGATGCTTGGAAGGGGCTCTTCAAGGGCGCCGAGGCTCCCGCATCCGCCTCCGAGGACCGCGGATACAGCTCGCAGCGTCACGCTAGCGAGGTAAGCTATCTTTGCCTTTTACAGGATACTAAGCTCTTTTTTCCTTTCACAGTTTTGACTCTGTGAGGGATCTAAACTCCCTTACCTTTGACAGGCTTGGCAGGCGATATCCGGACCAATTAACTGTCCGGCTCCCCTGTCCGAGGACCCAGCCCCTGCGCTCCTAGTGAAGCTGCTAATTCCTGCACCTTATGTGGTGACGGAGAAGAAGGTCAAGAAGAAGAAGACCACGGGGACTCGAAAGAGTGCCCGTAACATGGTGGTGTCGGACTCGTCGTCTGACGAGTCCGAGACGCCCTCCTCCCGTGAAAACGAGGAGGAGGAAGAAGAAAGCTCTCCCCCCCCCAGCGGAGGAAGGAGAGAAGAAGAAGGCCGCCCCAGCAGGGGAGGCCGAGGGGTCTAGGAAAAGGAAGACTCCTCCGCCGAACTACTCCCACGGCGCCGAAGAGAGCGAAGAGGAGTGGCCAGACAGGGCCAAGCGTCCGGCGGAATCGTAAGTTCGGACATCAGAGTAACTCATGATGTTCCCTTGTTGCACAGCTTTCCTTAATGTCGAATGTAATTATGCAGCCCGCCCCAGGCCGAATACAACGAATCGTCGGGCGGCTCCCAGGACTCATCGGACGTGAACTCCGTTCCGCCCGCTGTCTCCCCCCGTACTGCGGATGATGCCAAAGTGGCATCACGACAAGCTCCGGGGCAGGAGGAGATGGTCCCGGAGGAGCCACAAGGCAACCTCCCGAACTCCAGGAGTGAAGGGGACAAGACCCCCCCAGGGCTCCAAGTCCAGCTTTGAGCCAGACACCGTGCCGGAATCTTCAACAGTTCCGAGCCGCGGTAGGCGAACTCCTTCCAAAAGGAGCAAGCCTTCTAAGCCAGCGACTTCCGTCCAACCGGAGTCGCTGGACCATCTGCGGGAGGTGCTTAACGACGCCTCCATCGACAAGGGGCACCATACTATTATGAGTACGGTGATCCAAAAGGTTCAGTCCGCCAAGAGCGGGCTGACTGAAGCTTGCGCTAGCCTTCTAACTTCGAGGTGAGTAAAAATATGTCAAAATATTATCACATAGACAGTAGCCCCTGATGCTCTGTTTGGCATTCGGAAAGAAAAGCCGAATAGAGGATCTATTAATTTTCGCAGGAGTCTAACAATAAAGAGTCAATATGCATATGTAGGCCTCGCTGCTATCCACCGCCGCACTGACTGCGCAGGTGGATGTCCTAAAAAAGGACATCGGGCGGACCGAGCAAGAGCTCGGCCTTGCCAAACGGCAGCTCGAGGAAAAGGAAGGTAAGAAATACCTTACAGAAAAAGGTGCCTATAGAGAGGCGTGATTGCAAAAAATAACAAGATCATACTGCTTATTATAGGGGCCACAACTGAGGTGGCGACCCTCAAGCAGGCGCTATCTGAGGCCGAAAAGAAAACGGCCAAGGAGTGCACCGAGCGAGAAAGACTTGGGGCTCAGGTCAGCGAGGTGCAGCAAGAGCTGCAGGCTCTCATGAAAAAACATGAGAGCTTGGAGCTTGAGTCAAAGGCGCAAGCATCCGAGCTTGCATCGGCCCTAGAGACCACCAAGGGTGCCAAGGCCGAAGCCCAAAAGGCCCTCCAAGAATTGGAGGAGATGAAAAAGATAGCAGCGGGTAAGGCATTCTTGATGCAAAGTAGAAATATAAAAGTAAACTACTTGTCAGTTACCCGAATCCGGAGTTCTCCAGGGGCGTTCGCAGATCTTCCCCGCAGCGTATCCGACGCCGCCGCATTCTACCGAGCTGAAGAGGGCAGCTCGACGGAGAGTGTGTTCTGGTCTCAGTATTCTAAGGCCGGACACCCTGTACCCCTGAGCGACCAGCTGAAACAGCTGGTCGAGCTCCACAAGGCGGCCGAACAGGCCATGAAGGGCTTCATAGTTCGGCTGTGGCCCGGAGAGGCCCTGCCTGGGAGCTATTTCGGGCTGGTGCGGCGGCTGGTGGAGGCCTGTCCAAGGCTCGAGGTCATCAAGCGCTCCGTCTACATCGAAGGTGCCCGTCGGGCCCTTGCCCGTGCGAAGGTGCACTGGGGTAAGCTGGACGGAGAGAAGCTTGTGAAGGACGGGCCGCCGGTGGGGAAGGAGCACCGCAAGCCCGAGAACTACTACAAGGATGTTCTTGCAGGTGCCCGCCTTGTGGCGGATGAATGCACCAAAGATGTAATTTTTGAATGAACTCGCTCGTGTTTGTCCTGTGCGCTGAAAACTTGTTCATATGCGCTAAGCAATGCTTATTGAATTTAAAATATTATTTTTTGTACGGCCGTTTATGAAAAAATTGAGAGATGGCCAGTCGTCGGCTTCTGCCCCCATGCCACTAGTGCTGGGGTGTTTGGGATAAACCTGAGCGCTCTTTTTCCCATGGTTGGGTCCTTCGAGGGAGGCTCTCAGCACAACGAACCAGGCAATCGGACTATAATGCTTGAACACTCTCACTTAGCCATAGAACTTTATAATTTTAAATTTCGGCGAAGCCCCTAGTTCGGAAGACCGAGTTCGGGGCGCTATCCACGCCTTTGGCCGGACAAAGCCAGCTCCTCGCTCGAAGCGGCATAAGTCTTTAGGGACTCGAAAAACCTCTCAAACAGCGACCGGTCTCTCGCCTCATCATGACAGTCAGTTTTAGCTTTCTCCACTGAGGTGCTTAACCCAGCTGAACCGGGGCACAATCGCAGTGGTTCTCCTAGTGCTACCTTAGCCGATATAGCGGAATGTAAGGCACCAAAACATAGGAGCCGGGCAAACCCAACTATTGACCCAAATCATGATTCGGAGCCGATGCATATAGTGCTATAAGTTCGGGGTGCCGCACTTGTGAAAGTGGACGGACTTCTCACACCATAATAAGGGGTACTGAAGCCCCTGGCGTATTTGTCGTACCATGATGTACGAGTGCGGTCATGTCATTTAATGAACATATATATGAAAAGAGGATAATGCAAAAAATAGACAAAAAGCTATGCATTGTTTATAGAGAGGCTATTTATCAGAGCCGAGCGATACAAGTAGTGCGATAAGCAAAAAATATATTGGACTATTTAACATGTCCTGTCCAGGGGCAGGCCATGGAATTGTATTCAAAATAGGTATACTGCTTGTAACAGAGACCACCTGTGAGTTCCATAATGCGGCATGGCCTTGTCTGCTTCCCTGGATCTTGCATCGTTTGTGCGGCAGTCGAATTGCCGAACAGGTCGTCCGAAGTGTGGAGTACTGAAAAAAAGGAATTCGGCAGCCCCTGGTACGTTTCAAGCTGTATTTTGGACGTGCCGTTATTGTGCCCCTTCCCCTGTGCCCATGGTATTTCAAGAGCGTAGTTATGTGCGCGAGGCACTGGTTTCGCTATATCGCGAGGGCCGGGGTTGGGGCCGCATTGCTACGCCTTCTCAGAACGTGCTAGGCGGTCTTGTTGTAGGTTACTCCGGGCGCGCTTGGCAGTGTCCGACTTTTTAACGGCCGGACTGGGGAATTGCCTAAGAAGGCTGCTTTGTACTTCCTCTGTGAGAGCCGCCGTGTGCTCCTCCGTACGGAGGGAGCGTTTGGTGTTTCCGTTGACCGTGATCACTCTTCGAGGGCCTGGCATCTTGAGCTTGAGGTATGCGTAGTGCGGCACCGCATTGAACTTTGCAAATGCGGTTCGTCCGAGCAGGGCGTGATAGCCACTGCGGAACGGGACTATATCGAAGATTAACTCTTCACTTCGGAAATTATCCGGAGATCCGAAGACCACGTCAAGTGTTACCGAGCCTGTACAATTGGCCTCTACACCTGGTATAACGCCTTTAAAGGTCGTCTTTGTGGGCTTAATCCTTGAGGGATCGATGCCCATTTTCCGCACTGTATCCTGGTAAAGCAGGTTCAGGCTACTGCCGCCGTCCATGAGGACTCTTGTGAGATGAAATCCGTCGATGATTGGGTCGAGAACCAATGCGGCAAAGCCGCCATGACGGATGCTAGTGGGGTGGTCCCTTCGATCAAAAGTGATCGGGCAGGAAGACCATGGGTTGAACTTTGGGGTGACTGGCTCCATCGCGTATATGTCCCGTAGCGCACGCTTCCGCTCCCTCTTGGGAATGTGGGTTGCGTATATCATGTTCACCGTCCGCACTTGTGGGGGAAACCCCTTCTGTCCATTGTTGTTCGGCGGCCTGGGCTCCTCCTCATCATCGCTATGCAGCCCCTTGTCTTTGTTTTCGGCTCTTAACTTGCCTGCCTGCTTGAACACCCAACAGTCCCTGTTGGTGAGATTGGCTGGCCTTTCGGGGGTGCCATGGATCTGGCACAAGCGGTCGAGTATTCGGTCCAAACTGGACGGGCCCTGAGTATTCTTTTTGAATGGCTTTTTCCGCTGACCGGATTTATAGCCTCTGAATCCGGCATTAACTGCCGTATCTTCATTGCTGTCGCTGCTAACGCGGCGCTTTTGCTTATTTCGACGTGTCCTGCCACTTTTGTCCTTGGTATCCGAATTACCAGGGTTCTTTGATAAGTTGTTGCTGCGAGCTAGCCAGCTATCTTCTCCCGCGCAAAAGCGGGTCATGAGTGTTGTGAGGGCTGCCATAGATTTCGGCTTTTCCTGTCCCAGGTGCCGGGCAAGCCACTCATCGCGGATGTTATGCTTGAAGGCTGCTAGGGCCTCTGCGTCCGGACAGTCGACTATCTGGTTTTTCTTTGTTAGGAACTGTGTCCAAAATTGCCTGGCCGATTCTTCTGGCTGCTGAATTATGTGGCTTAAGTCGTCGGCATCCGGTGGTCGCATGTAGGTGCCCTGGAAGTTGTCGAGGAATGCAGCTTCTAGGTCCTCCCAAGAACCGATTGAGTCTGCTGGCAAGCTGTTAAGCCAATGCCGGGCCGGTCCTTTAAGTTTGAGCGGGAGGTATTTGATGGCGTGTATATCATCGCCACGTGCCATGTGGATGTGGAGGAGATAATCCTCGATCCATACCGCCGGGTCTGTGGTGCCATCGTATGATTCGATGTTCACGGGTTTGAAACCCTCTGGGATTTTATGATCCATTACTTCGTCTATGAAGCATAGTGGGTGTGCGGCGCCCCTGTACTGGGCTATGTCACGACGCAGCTCGGAAGAGCTATGTCTGTTGTGTTCGGCCCAATCGGATTTGTTATTTCCGGAGTGCGGATCATCGTCACGTGTCGTCGGGCGCCTGCGCGATTCGTAGATCGACCTTGTTTGTCTTGCCTTGTCCTCCAGTACGTCTCGCAGGTCTGGCGCATTTTCCCGTGCCTTAGTTGAGCGGCATCGGGGCATGGCTTGGGTGGAGTGCCGACAGGCCTCTCTATCGTGGCCGTGAGGTGGCCGGTCTGCCATGTCATGCGCTGGTGATGTAGGCGCTTCCTCCTCTGATCGGGGTAGCGACCTGTGTTTTGGGTAACTCTTGGAGGGGCGCTCGAGTTCATACTCTTCGGCCGCAAGGACTTGAGTCCATCTATCAGCTAGCAAATCCTGATCAGCTCTAAGCTGTTGCTGCTTTTTATTTAGGCTGTTTGCCATGGCTAGAAGCCTGTGTTTGAAACGCTCTTGTTCGGCGGGGTCTGATGGTACGACGAATTCGTCGTCATTGAGGCTTGCCTCGTCTTCGGAGGGAGGCATATAGTTATCATCCTCAACCTCTCGTTCTGCCGCTCTCTCATGAGGGCTGGCTTCTCCATCTTCCTGCGCCGAATCTTGCTGGGTTGGGTGTTCTTCGGCGCTATCCGGGGTAGTATTATCTCCCGTGCCAGAATCACCGTTTTTGCTTTGGCGGGATTTAGAGCGGCGCCGCTGCCGCCGGCACTTTGGCTGTTTCTTGGAGGTGCCATCCCCCGCTGTTCCATCGCCATCTCCATCTTTTGGAGTATCCACCATATATATGTCATATGACGAGGTGGCCTTCCAGCGCCTTACAGGTGCTGGTTCCTGTTCGTCTCCTACCTCGTCGTCCATACCGTTGAAGTCTTCACAGCCGAAGTCAAGCATGTCGGTTAAATCGTCGACAGTGGCTACAAAGTGGGTGGTGGGTGGGCTTTGAATTTCTTCATCGTCCGTATCCCCTCCTTGCTGACCGTAATCTGGCCAGGGCTCTCCTGATAAAGAGAGACACTTGAGAGAGTTCAGGATGTCGCCAAAAGGCGAGTGCTGAAAGATATCGGCGGCGGTGAACTCCATTATCATTGCCCAATCGGATTCGATTGGTAGGGGCACGGGGGGTTCGGAGTCCGGAGTAGAGTCCAGACCCTCAGAGTCACGGGTCACGCGGAGTGCGGGGCTGGCATTCGGCTCGATCGCCTTTGAGATCGCGGCCACCGAGGCGATGTCCAACCGCTCATCCTCGATTGACGCAATAGGCTCTGAATTAAGGGTCGGAACTGGTGCGCGTGCGGCCTCCAGGACACTGTTCGGAGGCAGAGCTAGATCGTGCCCCTTGAGATAGTGCGGCGCGCTTGGCTGTGGCTTGAACCCATCGAAGATCAAGTCTCCGCGGATATCAGCCGTGTAGTTTAAGCTTCCAAACCTGACTTGATGGCCAGGGGCGTAGCTTTCAATCTGCTCCAGGTGACCAAGCGAGTTGGCCCGCAGAGCGAAGCCGCCGAAGACGAAGATCTGCCCGGGGAGAAAAGTCTCGCCCTGGACTTCATCGTTGTTGATGGTCGAAGGAGCCATCGGGCCTAAAGGCGACGACACAGAGGAACTCTCAATGAAAGCACCAATGTCGGTGTCAAAACCGGCGGATCTCGGGTAGGGGGTCCCGAACTGTGCGTCAAGGCCGGATGGTAACAGGAGACAAGGGACACGATGTTTTTACCCAGGTTCGGGCCCTCTCGATGGAGGTAATACCCTACTCCTGCTTGATTAATATTGATGATATGGGTAGTACAAGAGTAGATCTACCACGAGATCAAGGAGGCTAAACCCTAGAAGCTAGCCTATGGTATGATTGTGTATGAAGATGATTGTCCTACAGACTACAACCCTCCGGTTTATATAGACACCGGATAGGGTTAGGGTTACACAGAGCTGGTTACAATGGTAGGAGATCTTGAATATCCGCATCGCCAAGCTTGCCTTCCACGCCAAGGAAAGTCCCATCCGGACACGGGACGAAGTCTTCAATCTTGTATCTTCATAGTCCAGGAGTCCGGCGAAGGTATAGTCCGGCGAAGGTATAGTCCGGCTACCCGAACACCCCCTAATCCAGGACTCCCTCAACAGGCGTTCCGCAGCCTTGGCAGAGATGGAGATGGTCCGCGAGGAGCCACCAGCGCCTTCGGAGCCTCCCGAGGCCCCTGGGCCTAGGGGCTCATGAGGATCGGCTTCCGCAGCCCACCGAGTCTGCTACACCAACACTCATTCGTCCTCAACATCATCAGGTGACATCTTTCAAGTTTCTTTTCCAGCTGGGAGCGCCCCCCAGGGCTGCATTACTCCCAGGCCGTGTGGGTCCGTCCCTGCGGCATGTATCCCTTTTATTTCATGTTGTTAGCTTACTTTTTTGGGGGCGCCCCTCGGGCTGCATCATCCCCAAGTCGCTCGGGCCTGACCCAGTGATGTCCGCCTTCCCAGCATTTATTTGAATGAATCCACTCCTTTGCGGCTAATGTGTTTGACCTAGTTGCCCACTCAACTGACGCCAACTGACGGAGCTGCTCCCAAAACGGCACGACGCTTGTGCTTGGGTCTGTCCCTGCAACGCCGACAAACCTGAATGGCTGAGCTCTGGCCGCGGCAGCCCCGCATGGCGCCACCTCGTCAAGCCTTCAGTGCCTCATCGCCCCTCGGAAGCAACCAACGGCTGACTGTCAATTGTCATGGCAACCCCTCGTTCTTTCTATGATGGGTCTATAGGATCTCCTAAAGGAGCTGCGTCAGGCGAGGCCCTTGCGGTGCCTCCTTCACTCTCATCCACGCGAACCGCTTGCACGTTAAAGGGGGGTTCCTGAGCATCGCGACTCAGGGCTCCTACTGGCTCTCCAACCCTCACCCTCTGGCCTTGTCCACGGCATCGCGACCTGGCATACCAGCGACGGCTGAGACTCGCTCGAGGGCTGGGACCCGAGGACGTAGAGCAGAAAGGGGAGCAAAGGCGAGAGGGGAGGGACACGCGAGGACCTCGCCGAGCAACCTCACGCCTGCTGATGCACGGACCCGGCGACACACCAGGGAGCGGTCCCTGATTCTCGAGATAAGTCACCACCCGGAAGCACCAGCTACCGTGGCACCGTCCCCGCACCTAATGCAATCCCGTGTTAGCGACGCCGCTCTCCTTTCTCACCGAACGACGGCTGCTTGAGCGCCAAAGGGGACCTCCTAAGCATCACGACTCAGGGGATCTTAACGGACCCCGGGTTGCTCACCTCCTGGCCTTGACCACGGCATCGCGACCTGGCATACCAGCGGCGGCTGAAGCCGCCTTGGGACTGGGACCAGTCGGCGCAGAGCACCAAGCCCTCTTGAGGTTCGAAAGGGAGAACTGAGCTAAGACGGAATGAGCAACTCGCACAATTCTACGATAAGGGTTATATTAACAAACAGGATCATAGGCACCTTACAAGCCCCCACGAGACGCGTCTTTGATTCCTCGCAGGGAACAGATCCTAAAAGGACGCTAACTACACGCGCCCCTGCAAAATACGCCATCATCAACAGTGGGCCGTCAAGCACGGGCGCCAACCCCATCCAGATCAGAGTCGGCGACGGCCTGACGAGCCCGCCCTGCTCCAGGAGCGGCGCCGGCTCGGGGGCTCGTAGCTGTCGTCGCTCGTCTCCGGAGTCGCGAAGAGCTCGTTGGAGTCGCTGGATCCTCTGCCGCCTCCGCCGCCTGAGGAGCCGCCAAGGGAGCGGTCGGCGGGCCCAGTCCTCGCCGTAGCAGGGTCCCGACCACCTCTCCCGTGGCATCACTCCAGCCGGCGCCCGTTCGCATCGAAGACCTTGAAGAACGTCACCGAAGCACCGTTGTACTCCAAGTGGATCGCGAAGGTGCCTCTTGTCCTGCAAACCCGGGCGATTTCGCCCCAGCCTCGAGTCATGAAGACCTCGCCCGGGGCAATGATCGCGACCTCTGCCTCAGTCGCGAGGGTGCTGCAGCCGGCGTGCTGCAGCCAAAGCTCCAGGAGTTCTCCCTGCGGGATGATGGATGTGAAGAAGGGAGGAAGGCGAATCCAAGACAGAGGAGGCATGGCGGTGTGGAGCACGAACTCTTGGGAGGAGCCCTCGGTGTGGACCCCAGGGGGGACGACCCACACCTTCGTGACCCGTCGGCGCCGACCGTGGCGATCGGCATCGACTCTTTCAGAGCCCTCGATGTGGGCGTACAAGGGAAGCGGAAACCCCAGCGGTGGCCGCTCGCACTAGGGCCCCGACACCACCTGATGGGCCCCCTCGTCCCGGCGGCAGAGGGTGAGCCGTTTCTTCGGTGGGAGCGGGTCTGGTTCCTCTCGGGGAGCCTTTCCCTTCCCTGCCGCCGAGAACCAGCGGATCGGAGCCACCACAGCAAGACGGAGCAAGGACCGAAAAGAAGGAGAAGCAAGAAGAGATGGACTGGAAGGGCGCGTGCCGTTCCGTACTTATGGTCGGCGAAGGCCAACCGCAGACCTCCACGATCTCAGGTAATCATGACCCGCTTTGCATGCAGGGACTTGTCCAATCCGTGCAGTTGCCGAGGCGTCATGGGGAAGTGGAGACGCCCACGTTCAATCAACCGTCACGCGGCGCCCAAGGCCGCAGGCTGTTAGGGCCCGCGGCGCTTCGCCCTTGCCCTTTCGCCTCCCTGCACGGCCAAGTCTGGGCGCGCCTTGGGCCCGAGGGCTACTGTCGGCGTTCTCGGAACAAGGGTCCCCAGACTTGCCTGCCTGCGGCCTGCGGCGTGACTCAAAGGGGGGCCCAGCACGGCCCATCTTCATCAACACAGACCCAAGACCCTCGCGAGGGGCCAAGCCTCGCGGGGCGGATGACACGGAGCTTCCTCAGGCACGGCCTCATCAGGCTAGCTCGCGAGGAGGCAGAGAGATCAAGGCGGGGTACCTCACGAGGTGCCCGTGACGCAAGCCATGACGACCAAGGGCGCCAGGCGGGCGCCAGCCCGCGCAGTGTCCTCCTTTCCTCTTTGGTGCAAAGGGAGCAAGCGCAGGCGAGAGCATCAAGCAAAGGCACCCGTTTCGGTGCAACAAGACCAAGACCAGCCCAATGGCAGGGAGGAAGTCATTGTGGAGCCCAAGCCAGCGTCACCACCAGAGCCTTTGGCAGGCGAGGACCAACTTTAGTCAGGATAAGTGTACCAGATGTTCCCCTTCAAAATGGCCAATTGTTGGCGCCCTTCCCGCTCAATATTTGGGAAGAGGCCCAGGGCCTTTGCCTAATAGGACTAGCCACCCCCAGGGTAGAGGCAATCGGCCAATCCAGAAACAAGCAGGGATCGGATCGAGTAGCATCACACGGAGAGAGAGAGAAGGGTGACTGAACTCCTCCTAGCAGTTCATCGCCCCAGCCAAGAACAGACCCTCGCGAGGCTGTTCTTCCTTGTATTGCTCATCATCATCAGCCCAAGAGGCAATCCACCACACCACAAACTAGAGTAGGGTATTACACCACAATGGTGGCCCAAACTAGTATAAACCATGTGTCTCTTGTGATGTACTTTCCATAGCTTAGATCTTAGCGAGGCGGTGGGGTGCAGGTAGGTAGAAGGCGAAATCTCCACACGCACCCCAGTGTTCGAACCTCAAGGGTCTGTCGGAACCCGAAATCCGACAAAGGTCCTACAATGACAAAAGATCTTCTAGTCGAGAGCGAAACTGCTACAATTGTGGAAGGCCCGGACACTATTCCAATGAGTTTATGGCCCCCTACAAGAGAAGAGAAGATTCTCCCAAGAGAAGAAGTAGAAGAGAAGAATCACCATCTAGAGAAAGAAGGAGTAGAGATGATCGTTATGAACGAAGACCCTCACGGAGAAGCAAGGATTCGGAAAGAAAGGACAAGTCTTCAAGGAGCTACACAAAACGAAGACATCAAGCTCATGTTGGTGAATGGGTATCCGGCTCTGACTCCGACAACCACTCCGAGAGAAGCTACCACTCCGACTCCGAATATACTCAAGATGAAGGTGTTGCCGGTCTAGCACTTGTGACAACCAACTCCTACGACATATTTGACTCACCAAATGATGGAGTTGGAACATGCTTCATGGCTAAAGGCCCAAAGGTATCACACCCCGAGTATGTTGATTTCAATAGTGATGAAGATGACTTGTTAGGTGATGATGATTTACTTGTTGACAACTCTAGTGATGAATACTATGATGAAACGTCAATTAATCATGCTAATCAAGATAAAACGAATGACAATGATAAGGAGAAGATTGAGTCTCTAACTAAAGAACTAAACACTCTTAAGTTAGCTCATGAACTATCTTAGGAGATCATCGAGAACTTTTAAGGACTCATGAGAAATTACGCTTTGAAAAGCTCAACCTTGAGCAAGAGCATGAGTTATTAAAAGCAATCAATGATGATCTTCGTAAGAAAAGTTCTTCTTACATTGGCAAGCGTTTACTCTTATCCACTTACATGCCTCAAGTCAAGTCTAGTAACAAGAACAAGAAAGATTCTTTGTCTAGTAGTAACAATAATCATGCTAAATCCAATATTGTTGCTTCTAGTAGTTCTCTTGATTACACTAATGATTCTCTTAGCCAAGTTACACTTGAGCAAGAAAATAGCTTATTGAAGGGAATTATAGAGAAAGGTGTTTACAAGAGCCTTGCCGGAAGTAAGCAATTCGAGGAAATTGTGCGCAAGCAAGGAAGGCACCGGAAGAATCAAGGTGTTCGTTTTGAACCAAAGTTCAATGCCAATGGAGTTGAGTGGGAAGAAGATAAATACCCCAAGACAAAGTTTGTTCCTCAATAAGAGAAGTATGATCCTACTTCTTTCAAAGGGACACAAGCTCAAGATGATCTTCCACCACAAGACCACAAGCAAAAAGGCAAGGACAAGCTTCAAGAGGAAATTGATGCATTTGAAGAAGCTCCTAAGGCCTTGGTCAAGTGGGCTCCCAAGACTACTTCAAGTTCCACTTCAACAAGTACAACTACAACACCGAGGATTCCCATCAAGATGGTGTGGATCCCGAAGAAGAAGAACTAGGGAGTTCTTGAGGGTGACTCCGCCAACATACTTCACCCTTATCATCTTGGCAAGAACAAGTGAAATCAACTTCCACATCTTGCACTAGTTCAAGGAGTCACAAACCCTCTTGTTGGTAAGACAAGGGACAAGGTAACCTAAATGCTTTCATAGACATCATCTTGTGTGTGCATCACTTTATGTCTATGGATATCCTTGTTTGTTCCTTGTGGGACTAACCCGTGTAGGTATTGAAAGTGCAACTCACTCCAATGGATGGCTCGAAATGATCTACATCAACATTGAGCATCCACATCTTCAACATCTACATGAAGTCATCATCGACAAAACCCAAGGTTAGTTCATCCCTCTTAGGGGGGATCTCACATCTAGGGGGAGCTTTACTATAAGAATTGAGCTAAAGCAACTCTAATGGTGTGAACACAACAATGATTTATGTAAAAGTGGTAACCCCACTTGTGCTTAAACGATGAGTATGACCTATGATCAAATGTTCTCATTTGACTCCTAAGTCAATATACTCATATATAGATGGCCTAGTCATCGCAAATTGTTTGATAGATGCTAGAATTGGTTGTGCATGCTTTGCCACATATTTCATTTGTCATTTTATTGTGTGAGCATGTTGGTTGCATATTTCACTCATTCAAGGACGTCCACTTGTTGTTTTGATTGATTGGTTTCTTTTTCTTTGACCAAGTGGATGGAAAAGAATGCCTAAGAACCTTCTCTAGCTATCTATGCTTTTCTCGTCTCAAACTCTATTCATGCTACATCACAAAATTTGATCAAGTCAGATTCGAACCACTCTGTGTGAGGAGCACTCGGAGTCTCGGATTCGTGATAGACTTAAACTTCCAAAACTTCTTTGTGTGTTTCGGTCTGACCGATTCCTCCATTTCGGTCATACCGAGATCACTAAGTCGATCTAGGTTTTCAATCTCGGTGCAACCGATTTGAACTTTTCGGTCACACCGAGTTGCTGTAACTGTCAATTGTTATGCATCTTGGTGCCACCGAGTTGTTCCACTCGGTCACACCGACAGGGTCGGGCTATATATACTCACGGGCAAAATTTTGGCAATTTCTCCGAAACCCCTTCGCCCGCGCATAGCTCGCTCTGCCTCCTGGGTCTCCGGATCGTCCTCCTCGTCACCAGCCGCCTCCTGTCGCTGGTCTCCGTCGCCGTCAACGGAATTCCTCCCCGCCATTGCCGCCGTAGCGAGTTCATCGCCGAACTAGGGTATGGACTCGATCACAGTGCTATCCCCGTCTGATTCCTAGCACACTGTGTTCATTATGATTCTTACCATGATTGAAATGCTTCTATCAAGTCAAAACACTCCATAGATTAGAGTTGAATCGAAAATTTAGGGATAGGTTTCCGTCGAAACCATCTCGGACCCACCGGGTTGCAAAACTCGGTCCACTGATTCGGCCAAGGCCATTGCACATGTGGTTCTCGGTCTGACCGAGAATTGCAAATCGGTGTGACCGACTTCAGGACTTTCTGAAACCCTAGCAGTCTCGGTGCCACCGAACTGTGACTCGGTCTGACCGAGTTCACTAGTTTAGGTTCCAACAGCTGCTTCGGTATCACCGAGTTTGCAAATCGGTTGATCCGAAATGCTTTCTATGGAAAACTAAAACTAAGTTTTTGACTCATTCTTTTGCAAAAATCTCTGTATTTTGTGATGCTCATCCACTCTATCTCATCTACAATCTATTCACAGGGTCTATAGTTAGTGTTTGCAACATGTCTGACCAAAGTGACAGCCAGAACAAGTCAGTGGAGCAGCTTCACATGAGTGAGGTCATTAGTCCCTCTAGCAGCTCAGATGAAGGAAGCAGGAGCACTCCCAGCAACTTGCCCAAAGCTACCACCAGGGGCAGAAAGAAGAAAACTTCAGAGTCTGAGGATGAAGACTACGTGGCAGTTGAGGATGATGCCACATCAAAGAAGAAAGTGCTAAAAAAGGAATATGGCTCAGCTGCAGCCACTAAGCCAGGTCTGAAGACCAAAAGGACAGCAGGAAGACAACCAATGTCCAAAGCCAGGGCATCATCTCAGAAACCCTCCAAGTCAACTATAGGAGATGAGGCTGCAAAAGAGAAGAAGGAAAGAAAGAGGGGCAGATGGTGCAAGAAAGTTGATCCAATGGCAGAATTTGAGAAGCACTCTTCTAAAGAAGAAGAAGAAGAAGAATAAGAGGTTGCTGCACCAGCACCTAAGGCCCAGAAGCTTATGGGTGATGCTATCAGGACAGGGGCTGCTTCATCAAAGCCCAAAGAAGCACCCAAAGCTGCCTCCAAGCCCAAGACTGCACCAAAGAGGAATACCAGGAGTATACCAGCTGCTGAGAAGAACAAGGCCCCAGTGCCTGAGACTGTTGCTGAAGAAGAAGATGAAGAGCATGTTTTGAGAAAATTGAAGCCAAAAATTCCAGACCACAATGATGCTCATCATGTGGCTGAGAATATGAAGATCAGGAGAGACTCAGGACTGAGGAAATGGAGAGAGTCAGATCCATATGCCACCAGGAGAAGGACTGCTGTTGATTACAGGTTCCACACAAAGGAACAACAAGATTTCTATGAGACAGTGCTGCTGGACAAGAAACCTATAGTGTGTGATATGAGGTGGGTCGACTGGGACCTACATGAAGGAGAATGAAGAACACTATCCTGGAGTGTATGACAACTTCAGTGCTTGTGGAGTTGCAGACTTTGTTGGGCAGAAGCTCGCAAAGTGGAATGAGGAGCTCATAATGCAATTCTACTCCACAGCACACTTCTATCCAGATGGCAGGATAGTATGGGTGTCTGAAGGTACAAGGTACCAATCAACTATTGAGGAATGGGAAAATCTGATCATTGCCCCAAAGGAAAGTGAAGATGACTTGGATGTTTATGCCAAGAAAAAGATGGATCACAATTCTATGTCACAGATGCACAAGGAGATCCCAGACAAAGCTCTTGAGACTTTCAAGTTTGGGTCAATCCATTTTCTTCTGTAAGGACTGCCAACGATCAACTAGATCCTAAGGCACACTCTTTTGCCCAAGTCAGGTGACCACAACATGATCAGAGGCCATGCAATTAACTTGCTACATATATCTGATGTGCCATAGAAGTTCAAGGTCATGAGCCTTATAGTTGAGACTATCAAGAGGACTGCAGCTGACCAAAAGAGAAGTTGTGGATATGCCCCACAAATTCAGGAGTTGATTAACTCAAAGATGGGCACAGGAAAATATCTGTTGGATAAGGAACACCTTGTTCTCTATCCTGACTTTGAGGACAATCAAGTTGTGATGAATGATAATGAACCATCATCAGTACAAGCTCAAGAGAAGAAGGAAAAAGCAAAGAAAGAGAAGGCTGCCAAGATGCCAACTCAAGAGGAGGCATCTGAGTACTTTTTGAAAAGCAAGCAGGACCAGCTTGGTTATTTGATAGCATCAACTCTGAGGATTCAGAAGGGGTTGGCCACCCTGTCGGATTTCGAGTTCCGGCAGACCCTTGAGGTTCGAACACTGGGGTGCGCGCGGAGATTTCGCCTTCTACCTACCTGCACCCCACCGCCTCGCTAAGATCTAAGCTATGGAAAGAACAGCACAAGAGACACAGGGTTTATACTAGTTCGGGCCACCATTGTGGTGTAATACCTACTCTAGTTTGTGGTGTGGTGGATTGCCTCTTGGGCTGATGATGATGAGCAATACAAGGAAGAACAGCCTCGCGAGGGTCTGTTCTTGGCTGGGGCGATGAACTGCTAGGAGGAGTTCAGTCACCCTTCTCTCTCTCTCTCTCTCTCTCTCTCTCTCTCTCTCTCTCTCTCTCTCTCTCTCTCTCTCTCTCAGATGCTACTCGATCCGATCCCAGCTTGTTTCTGGGTTGGCCCCTTCCTCCCTACCCTGGGGGTGGCTAGTCCTACTTATAGGCAATGGCCCTGGGCCTCTTCCCAAATATTTAGCGGGAAGGGCGCCAACAATTGGCCATTTTGAAGGGGAACATCTGGTACACTTATCCTGACTAAAGTTGGTCCTCGCCTGCCAAAGGCTCTGGTGGTGACGCTGGCTTGGGCTCCACAATGACTTCCTCCCGGCCGTTGGGTTGGTCTTGGTCTTGTTGCACCGAAACGGGTGCCTTTGCTTGATGCTCTCGACTGCGCTTGCTCCCTTTGCACCAAAGAGGAAAGGAGGACACTGCGCGGGCTGGCGCCCGCATGGTGCCCTTGGTCATCATGGCTTGCGTCACGGGCACCTCGTGAGGTACCCCGCCTTGATCTCTCCGCCTCCTCGTGAGCCAGCCTGATGAGGCCGTGCCTGAGGAAGCTCCATGTCGTCCGCCCGCAAGGCTTGGCCCCTCGCGAGGGTCTTGGGTCTGTGTTGATGAAGATGGGCCGTGCTGGGGCCCCCTTTGAGCCACGTCGCAGGCAGGCAAGTCTGGGGACCCCCGTTCCCAGAACGCCGACAGTAGCCCCCGGGCCCAAGGCACGCCCGGACTTGGCCGTGCAGGGAGGCGAAAGGGCAAGAGCGAAGCACCGCGGGCCATAACAGCCTACGGCCTTGGGCGCCACGTGGCGGTTGATTGGACGTGAGCGCCTCAGCAACCGCGCGAGTTGATAAAGGAGCGGCATCTGCCTAGGCTTTGCTTTTTTTTGTTTTCTCCGGTTGCTGCTCAGATCCCCTTTCTTGCGCCTCTCTTTCCTTCCTCCAAAATTTCCAGATCTACTTCGATCGCGTGACCTAGGAAGCCATGGCGCCTCGTCAGTCCCCGGCCGGAGCTTGGTACCTGTCTGCCCTGGACACGTTCGGCGAGCCTCGCCCGGTTGCGCTGGATGGCGGCGGCGCAGGGCATCGACGGGGCGAAGATGTTCAAGGCCGGCTCCGCCACCCCTGAGGGCCAAGGGAGCACCTTTTATCTGCTCTTTGTAAGCTCCATTGCTGCTGGCCTGGTGCCTCCCTTCTCCGAGTTCTTCTTCTCTGTCCTCCGCCATTATAAGCTACAGGCTCTGCATCTCCACCCCAACTCCGTCCTTCTCCTGGCAATCTTCGCCTATTACTGTGAGGCTCACGTAGGGGTGCAGCCCTCAGTGGTCTTGCTGCGCCACTACTTCTACCTCCGGACCTCCCGCGGTCCTGCTTCCGCGTGCGCGAGCTTCGTCGCGTACGGTGGCGCCATTGCCATTTCGAACCCCGGGAAAAGGATTGAGGGCTTCAGGAGCAAGTAGGTCTTGGCAGATGCTGGGCGCATCCACCCTCTGCTGATCTTGCCCATGGAGCAACCCACGAGCTCCAGTGATTGGGGTCGAGCGGAGCTCGCGGACCCCGCGCGAAGCTGGTGTTGGAGAAGATGGACACGGATCTAAGGCCGGCCAACATGGCAGCAGCGAAGCTGACCGGCGCGTCGCTGCTGAGGGAATTGCTGGAGAACCAGCTGGCTCTGCTTCGGCAGTACTCACTTCCGATGTGGAGGCCCCATCCGAGCCCCGTGGCCTTGGCCGACGAAGATCTGGCTGCGGTCCTCCAATCTCTGGTCGGGGGCGATGTGGCGAGGTTGGAGGGCGCTCCTACGCCCTTGTTCCTCCGCGACGACTGGGAGCAGGTAGTGGAGTCAATGCCCTTCTTCAACGGGGACGGGCCCGTGCCCACGGAAGCTCCCGAGGAACCGGTGGACGTGTCCTCCGATGACTCCAGCGAAGAGGAGGAAGGAGGGGAGCGGGAAAAAGGGCCTGACTCCGAGGCGACTGGCGGAGAGTCGAGGGCTCCCCTCCCCCGGCGCAAGTCCTGCGCTCTCCGCCTCTCTCCGAATGATGATGACGAGGATGATGACGAGCAGGGCGGCGGGAGCTTGCCCCTGATCCCGAAGAAAGACAGGACCGGGCTGATCTCCCGCGGGTGTGCCCCGGCCCCGAGGCGGACCGCAGACGCGCCTTCCGCTCCCGAGCTTCCCGAGGTTGACCCTTCCAGCCGGCTTTCGGACTTCAAATTTGGCCGGAGGCTGCTTGAGCTCACTGGCGACGACCCGTAAGCGCTTGATTCTTGTCTTTATTTCTTGTTCTGCTGCTGAGGCTTGACGTCCACATCTCTTGGATAGGCTGGCGCCCGCAGTGAAGAAGCCGAAGGGAGCTCCTGAGGTTCCATCCGGGGCAGCGCCTCTGCCCGCGAAGGAAGGTGACCGCGACGCACGGGCCTCTCCTGCCCGGTCGTCCTCGCGAGGCATGGCTGAGTCGGCTGGGGCGAGCTCAGCCCCCATGGCCCAAGCGACTCCCGAGGTGCCCTTGCCTGCTGCCGCCACCACAGCCGTTGGGGCGCAGCAGGCTCCGCCTCAGGATGCTGCGGTCGTGCTGCCGCCTTCTCCTCCTACTCCACCGACTGTTGTCTCTCCGACTCCTCCTGCCGTTCTGGATCGCGCTGCTGCTGAGCTGGACCGGCTACGGCAGGATCTTCTTGGCACCGCCCTCGCTTGGTGGTCGGGCGCTTGGAGCTGGCTTCAGGATGGATTCGCTCCGACGCTTCGATTCGGGCGGCGCTGGTCCAGGCCTCGACGGCTTGCGATGAGGAGAGGCAGGCCATCCTTGAGGCGAAGGCTGCTCGTGACGCAGCCCTGGGGGAGGTGGTCGACGTCCGTGGTCACTGCAAGGTGCTGGAGGACGAGCTGCAAGGCCTACGGGACCAGCTCGCGAAAGAGGCCCGCCTTCGCCAAGAGCAGGAAGAAGGCGTGAAGGCTCGCGAGGTGGCCGTCAAGGACCGGGAGGCCAAGCTCAGGAAGCGCCGTGACCGCCTAGGTGCGCTGGAGCAGGAGTTGGGGGCGAGGAAGGTCGAGCTGGACGACAAGGCACAGGTTCTTGTCGAGGACCGCGTGGCCTTCGCGGAGATGGAGGCGAAGGCTCGCTCCTCGCTGAGGACGCTTTACGACAGCGGCCTGGAGAGCCGGCTGGCTGGCGCCGAGGACGGCCCCGCTGTCGGATTTCGGGTACCGGCAGACCCTTAAGGTTCGAACTCTGGGGTGCGCGCGGAGATTATGCCCTCCACCTCTCCGTCTCGCAAGGATCTATACTACCAAAAGAACAACACAAAAGACACAGAGTTTATACTGGTTCGGGCCACCGATGTGGTGTAATACCCTACTCCAGTGTGGTGTGGTGGATTGCCTCTTGGGTTGGTGATGATGAACAATACAGGGAAGAACAACCTCGCGAGGGTCTATTCCTGGCTAGGGGGATGAACTGCTAGGAGGAGTTCAGCCGCCCTTCTCTCTCTCTCTCTCTCTCTCTCTCTCTCTCTCTCTCTCTCTCTCTCTCTCTCTCTCTCTCTCTCTCTCTCTCTTGTTCTCTGCTTGCTCTGATTCTCGGCCTCTAATTCTCAATCACCCGATCGCTCGATCCTCTACCCTGGGGGTGGCTAGTCCTATTTATAGGCAAAGGCCCTGGGCCTCTTCCCAAATATTGAGCGGGAAGGGTGCCAACAATTATCCAATTCGAAGGGGAACATCTGGTACACTTATCCTGACTAAAGTTGGTCCTCGCCTGCCAAAGGCCCTGTGGTGACGCCGTTCCGGGCTCCACGATGACCTCCTTCCCACCGTTGGACTAGTCTTGGTCTCGTTGCAGCGAAATGGGTGCCTTTGCTTGATCCTCTCGCCTGCGCTTGCCCCCTTGGCACCAAAGAGGAAAGGGAGTACACTGCGCGGGCTGGCACCCGCCTGGCGCCCTTGGTCGTCATGGCTTGCGTCATGGGCACCTCGCGAGGTACCCCGCCTTGATCTCTCCGCCTCCTCGTGAGCCATCCTGACGAGGCCGTTCCTGAGGAAGCGTTGTGTCGTCCGCCCCGCGAGGCTTGGCCCCTCGCGAGGGTCTTGGGTCTTGTGTTGATGAAGTTGGGCCGTGCTGGGCCTCCTTTGAGCCATGCCGCGGGCCGCAGGCAGGCAAGTCTGGGGACCCCCTTTCCCAGAACACCGACAGTAGCCACCGGGCCCAAGGCGCGCCCGGACTTGGCCGTGCCGAGAGGCGAAAGGGCAAGGGCGAAGCACCGCGGGCCCTAAAAGCCTGCGGCCTTGGGCGCCGTGTGGCGGTTGATTGGACGTGGGCGGCACTGTTCCCCCACGCTTCCTTATTTTGCGCCTTGCTATGTGGACTCGCAGTTGTACACAGCCGCTCCCCTTCCTGTTGCTCAACCGTCCCCTATTCTTCCTCCCTTCGAACTCCGACTCTTGTCTCTAATCCCATCTCACATCTTCCCCCTCCTTTCCATCGCCATGGCTCCAATGAAGAAGGAGAAAGGGAAGAAACCCATGACTCCGTCCCGCTCGCCGCCGTCGGTGAACCCCGCCGTCGGCCGATCGATCATACTCAATCGAGAGTGCCTGGATAAGCTCAGCCTGGCTCTGGCCACCACCTTCAACGAGTGCGGCAGGATGACGGCCTGGTCTACGTCTCACTTCCCCACTGACAGGATAATCACTGAGGTTCATTATTTTGCCGATGCCTTGTGGGCGGGTCTGGTTCCCCCTTTTCTGATTTCTTCAAGGTCGTCCTCTCTCATTACCAGATCCATATGATGCATTTGGGTCCTGAATCCATCACCCTCCTTTCGGTCTTTGCTTTTGTTTGCAAGGCGATAATGGGCATCCCTCCTTCCATTGCCTTGTTGCGCCACTTCTTCTCTTTGCGCCTTGATGACCCCACTCAATGCTCAGCGTGTGTGAGCTTCGTTGCCGCACCCGAGACTGCGGCCTCGGGGATTGACTTCAAGCTTCCTCCGCCTTCAGCTGGGTTCCGCGAGCGGTGGTTGTACGTTGATGTCGGGTGCCCAGCCCCCTGCTGGCAAAGCCAACCTCGCCTGCAGCACCCAATTCGGGCTGGGGCCAGGAGACGCTCGTGAGCCCCCGGCTCGCCTTCGTCTGGCGCCGCTTCACGTTCTTGAGGTCGCTCGGCGTGACGGCGCCCAAGGTGGTGAAGGAGTTCCTGTTACGCCACATTGCCCCTCTCCAACGTCATTCTCGCCGAATGTGGGCTTTCAGCGGGCATGGTGATCGCATGAGACTACAGGAAGAAGACCTGACGCCTGCGGCGCTAAGGACTGTGCTCTTGGTCCTGACTGGTGACCCCAACCCAGGCAGCATCCAGAGAGAAGGGGCCCTGCTGTACCTTTGCCAGAACAGGGACGACTTCGTGAAGCAGATGCCCTCCTTCGATGAATGGGGGCTGCGCCCCGCTGGCCTCCAAGGGCCTCGCGAGAACCCTGTGGTGGTGACCGCCCTTCCGGTCGGTCAAGGCGAATCCTCCTCGAGTGGCGGGGCAGGGAGGCGTGAGATGGCGGAGACCGATAAGGCTCCCGATGAGGAGACTGCGCCTGGCGATACCCTCGAGGAAGCAGCTCCTGAGGCCCGTGCTGCAGAGGCTGTGGGTGGCAAGCAGTCGCTCCCAGCGCCTGGGGCTGAGGCTCTTGAGGCCCCGGCCGCGTCTTCTGCCGAGGTGATTGGCAGCACGCGTCAGGCAAGCGCCCCTGACGCGAATAGCTTTGCTGCTCCGTCTTCGCCGCAGGTTGATCCTTGCGCTCTTCTCTGGGCCGCTTCCATGTGGACTTTGAGGCCCTCCGGAGGAAAAGGGAGGCCCTGGGTGATGACTTCCCTTGTCGCTTGCTGAAGCGTCGGAAGTACTTCGCCACTGATGAGTAAGCCTTCTCCTTTCCTGGCTCCTGATCCCCTTGTTGCGTCTACTGATCCTTGCTCTGCAGGCCTCTTCCTGCCGAGATCGTGGAAGCCGCTGAGGTGCCGCCTCCTTTGGCTTCACCTCCCCCGTCGCCCCAAAGCATTCCGAGCAGCACAGCTCTTGTGCTGAGGACGAACGAAGGGGCGGACCGTCCCGAGGTGCCCCGCAGCCCTTCTCTTCCTGTGATCTTCCTTCGCGGGCCCTCTCTTGGCATGGCCAGCCTGCCGTGGGCTCCCCGCCTGGCCGCTGGCTGAGGCGCCCCCCGTGCCCTTCTTCTGAAGACGGGCTGGCCTCAGGCCGGGCTTCTAGTACGGCGCACCCAGCCGTCGTGAGGGCGCCAGCCCCCAGCCCCCTGCCCGGAGGGGGAGCGATGATTTGTGGCCCACGGCGCTCGCTTGGGGTAGATGATGGTGTGGAAGACGTGCTCGGGCGCGCTCGGGAGCGCCGTGCTCGCCGCCAAGAGTTCCTGCTCGGGGAGGAGCTCGCTGGTGAAGACGCGCGCCTGGAGGCCGAGGGCCTGCGCCTGGCCGCAGGGAGGCGCGAGCTGGAGGCCGCCATCGCCCTCGCGCGTCACCAGCGCGAACTTGAAGACGAAGAAGCGAAGGCGTCGCTGGAGGCCCGGGTGGCCCGATCCCAGGCCGCTGAGGAGGCCCTGGGAGCCGACCGACGGCGAGAAACAGCGGAGGAGCGGGCTCGGGAGCTCTTGGCCCGATGCCACTCATTAGAGGAGCAAGTGGAACTGCGCGAGGCGGCCCTTGCGTCGATGAGGGTGGCCTCTGGCGACCCAGCTGAGCTCCGGAGGCGCGAGGAAGCGTTGACGCTGGAAGCCGCCGAACGCACCCGCGAGTACGAGCGGTTGGAGACGAGGGAGCGCCTGGTGACGCAGGCGGAAGATGAAGTCGCCGCACGGGAGGCGCGTGTCCTGGAGGAGGTTGGTCGTCGGGTGGCGACAGCACGCCAAGGCTTCGAGCGCGAGTTCGCGGGGAAGCTGGAGTTGATCCGGGTCGAGGCTGAGGGAAGAACCGCCGCCCTGAGGGCCCAACGGGATGAGGCGACGCGGCAGGCCGACGCTTCCCGGGCCGCCCTTGAGGCAACGCAGAAGGAGTCAGCTGCCCTCCAGGCCGAGGTGCTCCGTCTTCGCCAGCGGGTGAAGGAGGCTGAGGCCGTCGAGCGCCAGAACGCGGATGAGATACACCAGCGGCAGGTCTTGGAGCATGTGCACGGCCCCATGCTGGCTACGCTCAGGGAGAGGGCTAACGCAGCCTTGGGCAACATCTGTGAGGCGGCCATCGGCGAGCCGCACACGATCAACTACGCCGGCAACCTGCAGTTCTTCACCGCCGTGGTGACGCAGCTGGAGGCGCGGTCGGTCAGGGCCGACAGGTTGGTGGAGGAGAGGAGCCGTGCCCTACTCGGGCGCACCTTTTCTCGCGTCTTCAGCCATCTTCGGAACATGGATCCCCACTTCGACTTCGACGCCGCCATCGCCCCAGTCCCCCAGGCCGTCCGAGGCGACCTGGCGCACTGGGTGGAAGACAACGTGGACGCTCTTGTGAGGGCCTTCACTTCGGATGACGACGACGTGATCATGGATGCCAACGAAGGCGGTGTGGTGGACGGCCTTGACGCCGCTGGCAACGACGCAGGTAGCGATGGTGAGTTCAGCGATGCCAGCGGCGGCTCGGGAGGTGCTCCTGAGGATGCATTGGGGGATTTGTCCGAGTGAGTATGTATCGCTCGTGTCTTTCATCCTGCACGAGTAGAACTCAGGTGTTTGGCCTGATGGCTGTGAGAGCATTTTGAGGAGGGGAAGCCCCTCATGAAAAACATGTTTACGTCGTACTAGCAGCTATTGTATTGTGCGAGCACCCGCGCCTGGCGGCTGGCTGGTTTACCTTTGTTTCGGGCAGGCCTTGAGGTAGCCCGTGGGAGGACGTGGTGTCCTGAGTGTTGTCTAGTTGAAATTGTAGGACGCGCAAGCGCCGCTGGCGAGGGGCTTCACAGGCGCTGGCCTTCCTCACAGGCTCCGGGCCTTTCCCTACATGTGATGGCTCCACAGGCATTCACCTTCTTCACAGGCTCCGGGCCTTTCCCTAAACGCAATAGCTTCACAGGCATTTGCCTTCTTCACAGGCTCCGGGCCTTTTCCCAAACGCGATAGCTTCACAGGCATTTGCCTTCTTCACAGGCTCCGGGCCTTTTCCCAAACGCGATAGCTTCACAAGCATTTGCCTTCTTCACACGCTCCGGGCCTTTTCCCAAACGCGATAGCTTCACAGGCATTTGCCTTCTTCACAGGCTCCGGGCCTTTTCCCAAACGCGATAGCTTCACAGGCATTTGCCTTCTTCACAGGCTCCGGGCCTTTTCCCAAACGCGATAGCTTCACAGGCATTTGCCTTCTTCATAGGCTCCGGGCCTTTCCCTAAAGGGACATCCTCCGCAGGTACCGGAAAGTCCTCCCGAGAAGGAGCAATAGCGGCAGTCTGGGCTGCGCACGAGCCTGGCCCGGCCCGACTCACGAGGGGCTCGCGAGGGGAGGCAGCTGTGGTGAAGCGGTAACCAGAACGCAAGAAATGGCTCGAACGAGACTAAGCACCCCTCCCCGAACGCACGCGAATCTCAAATTAGAATCCAACTTAAATCCAGCAGGGGAAAAGTTACAAACAAAAGAAGAAGGCAATGAAAGCAGACAAAAGGCCGCGTCCGGCACCTAATCTAGTCTTGGATGTCTTCCCACCAGCGCGGAGCTAAGTGCTGTCCACTGGGCGTGGGAGGGAGCCCCAGGGCCTGAGGCCGGCACCCCTGAGACTCCGGGGCGTGTACAACCCCACTCATTATTACGTGAGAGTGTCACGGGGCGGCGAGCTTCACAGGCACTGGGCCTTCTTCACATGTACCGGCCTTGCTTCATATCGCCAGACGAGGGCCCCACCTTGCGCCACACTCTAGTGCCACCAACGACGACCGGAAACCAGGACCCCGCCGGTGGGGTAGAGCGGTCGCCAGCGGTTCCCCCGACGACCATGGGTCCTCCGCCAGGGGCAGGCCCTCAGGTGCCTCCCCAGCGGAGGGCCTACCTCCTGAGAACGCCTTGCTCCGAACGCCGCGGTGGTGATGTGGGGTCCCTGCCCCTCTCCTGGAGCCCCCTGCGCCCTCCTCCCGAGGGGTAGGAGACTGTGGTAGCGGGGCAGATGCTCGCTGCGGCGACCTGCACCTCCTGCGATCCATGATTAGCGTACGCCTGCTCCTGAGGAATTAGTGATACCCGATAATTGTCGCCTCCAGCATGGCCGGCGGAGCCGTCCCGGGGCTCCCGGAATAGCTCAGCTTCTGGTGTCTCGTCTCCCCAGCTTGGGCTGAGAAGCGAGCCTTGTTCGCCCTCGTGAGCGTGCCCTTGGTCCATCATGTGGGGCACGTATTCTTCTGGCGCCGCGACCCCGAAGGCTGTGCTGTAATGCTCCATGTGCCATGCGGCGCTGCTTGACGTGCCCACCGCGGGGTGGTAGCGCGGCTGCCCGCCGGCGCCGTGGGCTGCGCCGAGCCCCTCTCCCTCACGCTCCGGGGGCGGGGGTAGCGCCACTGCCAGCTCGGCGCCGACGGATTCGCTGGTGTTGGGGTAGCCCTGAAGCCCGCGGGAGCGCGCGGGGCCCCCGCGCGTGCCGTCCTGGGCTTGAGACGGAAGCTGGATGCAGAAGGGGTGAGCCCCCGAAGCGGTGAAGCCCAGGAGTTCGGCGACCCGCTCCAGCAGCATGTCGCGGCCGCCTTCCAGGAGCCTACACTGCAGCAACTCTCGGGCCACCGTGAGCGCGGCCCTCGAGTTCGCCTGCTCCCGGCGGGTGTACGGTGTCGTGGTCGCGGCGTGATTGGAGGCCCTTGCCGCCGACCGCGCTTGCCACGGCGTGAGGGTCGTTCAAGCCTGTCTGCGCCGCCCGCGGCTCGCAGCGCCCAGCGGACCACGGGCTGCCTGGGGCGCGGGGTCGCCCGAGGCGGGCGGCTCCGCGCGGGCGGGCCACGCCGCCCATGGATCTTGGTTGCCCGCCTGGTCGCCGGACATGGTGATGACGGTGCGACGGAACACGGAGCGGTCGAGAGGTGGGCTCCGGCGCACCCCTACCTGACCCGCCAAATGTCAGATTTTGGGTTCCGGCAGACCCTTAAGGTTCGAACTCTGGGGTGCGCGCGGAGATTATGCCCTCTACCTCTCCGTCTCGCAAGGATCTAAACTACTGTAGGATCGGAAGTATGTCTAGAGGGGGGGTGATTAGACTACTTGACTAAATAAAAACTACGCCTTTTTCCAATTTTAGTTCTTGGTAGATTTTAGTAACTTTAGGACAAGTCAAGCAATCATCATACAATTCAAGCAAGCATGCAAAGAGTATATAGGCAGCGGAAAGTAAAGCATGCAACTTGCAAGAATGTAAAGGGAAGGGTTTGGAGAATTCAAACGCTATTGGAGACACGGATGTTTTTCCCGTGGTTTGGATAGGTGGTGCTATCCTACATCCACGTTAGTGGAGACTTCAACCCACGAAGGGTAACGGTTGCGCGAGTCCACGGAGGGCTCCACCCATGAAGGGTCCACGAAGTAGCAACCTTGTCTATCCCACCATGGCCATCGGCCACGAAGGACTTGCCTCACTAGCGGTAGATCTTCACGAAGTAGGCGATCTCCTTGCCCTTACAAACTCCTTGGTTCAACTCCACAATCTTGTCGGAGGCTCCCAAGTGACACCTAGCCAATCTAGGAGACACCACTCTCCAAGAAGTAACAAATGGTGTGTTGATGATGAACTCCTTGCTCTTGTGCTTCAAATGATAGTCTCCCCAACACTCAACTCTCTCTCACAGGATTTGGATTTGGTGGAAAGAAGATTTGAGTGGAAAGCAACTTGGGGAAGGCTAGAGATCAAGATTCATATGGTAGGAATGGAATATCTTGGTCTCAACACATGAGTAGGTGGTTCTCTCTCAGAACATATGAGTTGGAAGTGTAGATGTGTTCTGATGGCTCTCTCCACGAATGAAGAGGAGGTGGAGGGGTATATATAGCCTCCACTTAAAATCCAACCGTTACACACAATTTACCAATCTCGGTGGGACCGAATCAACAAACTCGGTCGGACCAAAACGGTAAACCTAGTGACCGTTAGAGTTTTTCGGTGGGACTGACATGCATCTCGGTAGGACCGATATGGTTAGAGTTTGGGAATAACGTAATCTCGGTGAGACCGATTACACAAAATCGGTGAGACCGATTTGGTAATTAGCTAACCAGAGAGTTTGTCAGGCAAACTCGGTGGGACCGATTTGCTCTTTCGGTGAGACCGAAAAGATACAAAAGGGAAACAGAGAGTTTGCATTGCAATCTCGGTGGGACCGATCCGCTCTTTCGGTGAGACCGAAAAGTTACAAAAGGGAAACAGAGAGGTTGCAATCCCATCTCGGTGAGACCGAGATCCCTATCGGTGAAACCGATTTGCTAGGGTTTTGGCAGTGGCTTATGACATATGAAGAACTCGGTGGCGCCGGATAGAAAGAATCGGTATGACCAAGTTTGGCTTAGGGTTTAGGTCATTTGTGGATATGGGAAAGTAGTTGAGGATTTTGGAGCATATCATTAAGCACATAAGGCAAAGAGCTCATTAAGCAACACCTCATCCCTCCTTGATAGTATTGGCTTTTCCTATGGACTCAATGTGATCTTGGATCACTAAAATGTAAAATGAAGAGTCTTGAGCTTTTGAGTTTGAGCCAATCCTTTGTCCTTAGTATTTTGAGGGTTCCACTTTCACCATTCATGCCATGCCAATCATTGAGCTTTCCTGAAATAGTTATCTTGGAACATCATTAGCTCAATGAGCTATATGTTGTTATGAATTACCAAAACCACCTAGGGATAGTTGCACTTTCAGTCCCTTTTTGGTAATTGATGACAACATATAGATCAAAGCTCCGACAAAAGATAATAAGAATGAATTACATCATCGCTTTGAGAAGTATGTGATAAGTAAGAGCTCCCCCTAAATTTGTGCATATATAAAATTTGCTTTGGACTGCAAATGCACAAGTAGTTAGAATTATGGGTTACTCTTCCATGTCACATACATCTTGGTGGAGCGCTCAAAATGATTAATAATGAAATACATGCACTCATCACCAAGGCAAAGTGAATGATCACATAAGATAGATAAGATATACCAAACATGCATAAGTATAGCTTATGATCAAACACATGATCATCAATGTCTCACAAGCATATCAAAGTATCTCAACCAAAAGCAAACAATGTTTTAAAGACCACCAAATAAAAGCAAGAGAGAAAAGCAACTCTCTCTCTCAAAGCCTATGATCTATACATTTTTCTCCCCCTTTGGCAACAAGTTACCAAAAAGTTCCTAGAAAATGCATAGTGCTAGATCGACACTCAGGCTTGATCTTCAGGTGGTGGTGGAGTCTGGATCACTCCAAGGATGAAGGCTTCCGTAGACGCTGTTGGAGTTGGAGCTGAAGTGGAAGCTGGAGCAGGTTGGGTTGGTGCTGCGGCTGGAGCTGAGGCGGTTGCTCTTGTGTTAGGAACTGGCACTGCAGACGACCTCGGACCTCGTGGCACTCTGGCAAATGCATCTGTGGTTGTCTTCCCTCTCCTCTCCTGCATGTCATCTTGGAGTTGCTCCACTGCAGTCTGAATTTCTGTCACCTTGATGTCCAAGTCATAGAACTTCTGTTCTACGATTCTCTCTAAGCTTGCCTGGTTCTGAGTTAGGTTGGCCAAACCTTTCTCAATCCGCAGGGTGGATGCAATCAGGTAACTAAGCTGCTCTTGCTTGGTTTTCAAGAAGTATTCAGATGCCTCCTCTTGAGTTGGCATCCTTGCAGCTTTCTCCTTCCTTGCCTTCTCCTTTTGTGCTTGTGCATGAGCTGAAGATGGTTCATCTCTGTTCATCACAACCTCATTGTCTTCAAAATCAGGATGAATAGGCAGATGTTCCTTATCCAAAAGATATATGCCAGTGCCCATCTTGGAGTTGATCAGTTCCTGGATCTGAGGGGCATATCCACAGCTCCTCTTCTGGTCTGCTGCAGTCCTCTTGATTGTTTCAATCATAAGGCTCATGACTTTGAACTTCTGAGGCACGTCAAAGATATGAAGCAAATTGATTGCATGGCCTCTGATCATCTTGTGATCACCTGACTTGGGCAACAGAGTGTGCCTTAAGATCCAATTGATGGTTGGCAATCCTGACAGAAGATAGTGTACAGATCCATACTTGAAAGTTTCAAGTGCCTTGTCAGGGATCTCTTTGTACATGTTGATCATGGAGTTGTGGTCCATCTTCTTCTTGGAATAGACATCCAAGTCATCTTCATTTTCCTCTGGGGCATTGAACAGTTGTGCCCATTCAGCAACAGTTGATTGGTACCTCGTACCTTCAGACATCCAGACAATCCTCCCATCTGGGTAAAAATGTGTTGTGGAGTAGAACTGCATGATAAGTTCCTCATTCCACTTTGTGAGCTTTTGCCCAACAAAGTCTGCTACTCCACGCGCCTTGAAGTTGTCCTGCACTCCAGGGTAGTGCTCTTCGTTCTCCTTGATGTATTGCCAATCGACCCATCTCATGTCACATACAATGGGCTTCTTGTCTAACAAGACTGTCTCATAGAAGTCCTGCTGTTCCTTAGTATGGAACCTGTAGTCTACAGCAGTCCTTCTCCTGGTAGCATAGGGATCCTCTGCTCTCCATTTTCTCAATCCAGAGTCTCTCCTGATGTTCATATCCTCAGCCACAGGATGAGCATCATTATGGTCTGGGATCTTGGGCTTCAATTTTCTCAACACTTGGCCTTCCTCTTCTTCAGCAGGTTCAGGCACTGGGGCCTTGTTTTTCTCAGATGTTGGGATGTTTCTTGTATTCCTCTTTGCTTTTTGCTTTGGAGCTGGCTTGGGGGCTTCCTTGGGCTTGGATGCAGCTGCCCCTGATCTAATGGCATCACCCATCATCTTGGGTGCCTTGGGTGTTGGTGCAGCACCTTCCTCTTCCTCTTCTTCTTCTTCATCAGAAGAATGTTGTTCAAATTCATCCATAGGATCTACTTTCTTGCACCATCTGCCTCTTTTTCTTTCTTTCTTCTCTACAGCAACAATTGGTTCTTTGGGAGTGGGCTTCTCAGGAATCTTGGTTGAGGCTCTGGCCTGTGGCATTGGTTGCCTGCCAGCTAGCCTTTTGACCTTTAAGCCTGGCTTGGTGCTCTGCCTTGAACCATGCTCTTTATTGAGTACAACTTTCTTTGAAGTTGCTTCTTCCTCTGCCACATAATCTTCATCCTCTGAGTCTGAAGTTCTCTTCTTTCTCTGTCTTGTGGCAGCTTTTGGCAGATTGCTAGGGGTGCTCCTGCTGCCATCATCTGAGTAACTGGAGGGACTAGTGCCCTCACTCATGTGCACAAGCTGCTCTGACTGATTCTGACTATCACTTTGGTCTGACATGATGAACAAGCTGACTGCTGACTGCTGACCCTGTGAATAGTTTATAGATGAGGTAGAGTGGATGAGCATCACAAAATGCAGAGATTTTTGCAAAAGAATGATTCAAAAACTTAGTTTTAGTTTCCCACAGAAAGCATCTCGGATCTACCGATTTCTAAACTCGGTGATACCGAAGCAGCATTTGGAACCTAAACTAGTGATCTCGGTCAGACCGAGTCACAGTTCGGTGGCACCGAGACTGCTAGGGTTTCACAAAGTTCAAAAATCGGTCACACCGATTAGCTACACTCGGTCAGACCGAGTTTCACTTGTGCAATGGCATAGGCCAATTCGGTGGGACCGAGTTTTTCAACTCGGTGGGTCCGAGATGGTTTCGGCGGAAACCTAACCCTAAAATTTTCGAATCAAACCTAATCTACGAGTTCTTTGACTGGATAGAAGTTTATCAAATGTGGCAAGAATCATTATGATCACAATGTGCTAGGAATCGGATTGGGGAATAGCACAAAGACCGAGTCCGTACCCTAGTTCGGCGGAGACTCGCTACGGCGGCAACGGCGGGGTTGATTCCCATTGACGGCGACGGAGACCAGCGACTGGAGGCTGCTGGCGGCGAGGAGACGATCCGGAGACCACGTCGGCAGAGCGAGCTATCGCGCGGGCGAAGGGGTTCGGAGAAATTTCCAAAATTTTGCCCGTGTCTATATATAGCCCGACCTTGTCGGTGTGACCGAGTGGAACAACTCGGTGGCACCGAGATGCAAAACTGTGTACAGTTATTGCAACTCGGTGTGACCGAATAGTTCAAATCGTTTGCACCGAGATTGAAAACTTAGATCAACTTGATGATCTCGGTAGGACGGAAAGTGGGATATCGGTCAGACCAAGAATCACAAACAGGTTTTGGAAGTTTAAGTCTATGACGAATCAGGGACTCCGAGTGCTCCTCACACAGAGTGGTTCGAATTTGACTTGATCAATTTTGTGATGTAGCATGAATAGAGTTTGAGACGGGAAAAGCATAGATAGCTAGAGGGGGTTCTCAGGCATTCTTGTCCATCCACTTGGCAGGAGAACAATAAAACCAAACAATCAAAACAACAAGTGGATGTCCTCGAATGAGTAAAATATGCAACCAACATGCTCACACAATAAAATGGCAATTGAAATATGTGACAAAGCATGCACAACCAACTCTAGCATCTATCAAGCAATTGGCGATGACTAGGTCATCTATATATGAGTATATTGACTTAGGAGTCAAATGAGAACATTTGATCATAGGTCATACTCATCGTTTAAGATCAAGTGGGGTTACCACTTTTACATAAAGCATTGTTGTGTTCACATCATTAGAGTTGCTTTAGCTCATGTCTTAGAGTAAAGCTCCCCCTAGATGTGATATCCCCCCGAAGAGGGATGAACTAACCTTGGGTTTTGTCGATGATGACTTCATGTAGATGTTGAAGATGTCGATGCTCAATGTTGATGTAGATCACTTGGAGCTATCCTTTTGAGTGAATTGCACTTTCAATACCTTCATGGGTTAGTCCCACAAGGAACAAGCAAGTATATCCATAGACAAAGAGTGATGCACATACAAGATGATGTATATGAAAGCTTTTAGGTTACCTTGTCCCTTGACTTACCAACAAGAGGGTTTGTGACTCCTTGAACTAGTGCAAGATGTGGAGGTTGATTGCACTTGTTCTTGTCAAAAATATAAGAGTGAAGTATGTTGGCGGAGTCACCCGCAAGAACTCTCTAGTTCTTCTTCTTTTGGATCCACACCATCTTGATGGGAATCCTTGGAGTTGTAGTCGTACTTGATGAAGTGGAACTTGAAGTAGTCTTGGGAATCCACTTGACTAAGGTCTTAGGAGCTTCTTCAAATGCATATATTTCCTCTTGAAGCTTGTCCTTGCCTTTTTGCTTGTAGTCTTGTGGTGGAAGATCATCTTGAGTTTGTGTCCCCTTGAAAGAAGTTGGATCATACTTCTCTTGTTGAGGAACAAACTTTGTCTTAGCGTATTGATCTTCTTCCCACTCAACTCCATTGGCATTGAACTTTCGTTCAAAACCAACACCTTGATTCTTCCGGTGCCTTCCTTGCTTGCATACAATCTCCTTGAATTGCTTACTTCCGGCAAGGCTTTTGTACACTCCTTTCTCTATGATTTCCTTCAATATGCTATTTTCTAGCTCAAGTGTAACTTGGCTAAGAGAATCATTAGTGGAATCAAGAGAACTACTAGAAGCAACAATATTGGATTTAACATGATCATTGTTACTACTAAAATAAGAATCTTTCTTGTTCTTGTTACTAGACTTGACTTGAGGCATGTAAGTTGATAAGAGTAAACGTTTGGCAATGTGAGAAGAACTTTTCTTGCGGAGATCATCATTGATTGCCTTTAAAAGCTCATGCTCTTGCTCGAGATTGAGCTTTTCAAAGCGTAACTTCTCATGAGCCCTTAAAAGTTCTCGCTAATCTTCGAAGATAGTTTCATGAGCTAACTTAAGAGTGTTTAGTTCTTTAGTTAGAGCCTCAATTTTCTCCTTGTCATTGTCATTCGTTTTAGCATGATTAATTGACGTTTCATCAGAGGATTCATCACTAGAGTTGTCAACAAGTAAATCATCATCGCCTAACAAGTCATCTTCATCACTATTAAAATCAACATACTCAGGATGAGTTACCTTAGGACCTTTGTCCATGAAGCATCTTCCAATTCCTTCATTGGGTGAATCAAATATGTCACAGGAGTTGGTTGACACAAGTGCTAGTCCGGCAACACCTTCATCTTGAGTATATTCGGAGTCGGAGTGATAACTTCTCTCGGAGTGGTTGTCGGAGTCGGAGTCGGATACCCATTCACCAACATGAGCTTGATGTCTTCGTTTTGTGTAGCTCCCTGATGATCTTTCCTTCCTTTCCGAATCCTTGCTTCTCCGTGAGTATCTTCGTTCATAACGATCATCTCTACTCCTTCTCTCTCGTGATGGTGATACCTCTCCTTTGCTTCTTCTTTTTGGAGAATCTTCTCTTCTTTTGTAGGGAGCCGTACACTCATTGGAATAGTGTCCGGGTCTTCCACAATTGTAGCAGTTTCGCTCTCGACTAGAAGATCTTTTGTCATTGTAGGACCTTGACTTGGAGCTTCTATCTTTGCTTCTACTCTTGTAGAACTTGTTGAAGTTCTTCACCATTAAGCTCAGTTCTTCATTGAAGTTTTGTCTCTCACTTGATGATGTAGGGGCTTCACATGAGGCTTTGTAAGCACCACTTGATTTGTTGTGAAGTTCCTCTTTATCCTTGAGTGACATCTCATGAGCAACAATTCTTCCAATGACTTCCGTTGGCTTGAGATCTTTGTAATTGGGCATCATTTGGATCAATGTGCACACGGTATCATATTTTCCATCCAAGGCTCTTAGGATCTTCTTGATGATGAATCTGTTGGTCATCTCTTCACTCCCTAAGCCGGCAATCTCGTTTGTGATGAGAGCAAGCCTAGAGTACATTTCAGCGACACCTTCACCATCCTTCATTTTGAACTTGTCAAGTTGAATTTGAAGCACATCCAATTTAGATTCCTTGACGGAGTCGGTACCTTCATGCATATCAATCAAAGTATCCCAAATTTCCTTTGCGTTCTCAAGACGGCTGATTTTGTTGAATTCTTCGGGGCACAATCCGTTGAAGAGAATATCACAAGCTTGAGCGTTGTATTGTAGCATCTTCAACTCATCCGCGGTAGCTTCACGGTTTGGTTCTTTCCCATCGAAGAAGTCACCTTGCAAGCCAACACACACAATAGCCCAAACGGCAGGGTTATGTCCAAGAATATGCATTTTCATTTTATGCTTCCAACTAGCAAAGTTAGTACCATCAAAGTAAGGACCTCTACGGTGATAATTTCCCTCGCTAGACTCCATACTCTCCTAGGTTGTGAAACCAAGGCTATGACCACCAAAAGCTATGGAAATCAAAGCAAATGGAGACCAAAGCTCGGATACCACTTGTAGGATCGGAAGTATGTCTAGAGGGGGGTGATTAGACTACTTGACCAAATAAAAACTTAACCTTTTCCCAATTTTAGTTCTTGGCAGATTTTAGTAACTTTAGGACAAGTCAAGCAATCATCACACAATTCAAGCAAGCATGCAAAGAGTATATAGGCAGCGGAAAGTAAAGCATGCAACTTGCAAGAATGTAAAGGGAAGGGTTTGGAGAATTCATACGCTATTGGAGACACGGATGTTTTTCCCGTGGTTTGGATAGGTGGTGCTATCCTACATCCACGTTAGTGGAGACTTCAACCCATGAAGGGTAACGGTTGCGCGAGTCCACGGAGGGCTCCACCCACTAAGGGTCCACGAAGTAGCAACCTTGTCTATCCCACCATGGCCATCGGCCACGAAGGACTTGCCTCACTAGCGGTAGATCTTCACGAAGTAGGCGATCTCCTTGCCCTTACAAACTCCTTGGTTCAACTCCACAATCTTGTCGGAGGCTCCCAAGTGACACCTAGCCAATCTAGGAGACACCACTCTCCAAGAAGTAACAAATGGTGTGTTGATGATGAACTCCTTGCTCTTGTGCTTCAAATGATATTCTCCCCAACACTCAACTCTCTCTCACAGGATTTGGATTTGGTGGAAAGAAGATTTGAGTGGAATGCAACTTGGGGAAGGCTAGAGATCAAGATTCATATGGTAGGAATGGAATATCTTGGTCTCAACACATGAGTAGGTGGTTCTCTCTCAGAACATATGAGTTGGAAGTGTAGATGTGTTCTGATGGCTCTCTCCACGAATGAAGAGGAGGTGGAGGGGTATATATAGCCTCCACTTAAAATCCAACCGTTACACACAATTTACCAATCTCGGTGGGACCGAATCAACAAACTCGGTCGGACCGAAACGGTAAACCTAGTGACCATTAGAGTTTTTTGGTGGGACTGACATGCATCTCGGTAGGACCGATATGGTTAGGGTTTGGGAATAACGTAATCTCGGTGAGACCGATTACACAAAATCGGTGAGACCGATTTGGTAATTAGCTAACCAGAGAGTTTGTCAGGCAAACTCGGTGGGACCGATTTGCTCTTTCGGTGAGACCGAAAAGATACAAAAGGGAAACAGAGAGTTTGCATTGCAATCTCGGTGGGACCGATCCGCTCTTTTGGTGAGACCGAAAAGTTACAAAAGGGAAACAGAGAGGTTGCAATCCCATCTCGGTGAGACCGAGATCCCTATCGGTGAAACCGATTTGCTAGGGTTTTGGCAGTGGCTTATGACATATGAAGAACTCGGTGGCGCCGGATAGAAAGAATCGGTATGACCAAGTTTGGCTTAGGGTTTAGGTCATTTGTGGATATGGGAAAGTAGTTGAGGATTTTGGAGCATATCATTAAGCACATAAGGCAAAGAGCTCATTAAGCAACACCTCATCCCTCCTTGATAGTATTGGCTTTTCCTATGGACTCAATGTGATCTTGGATCACTAAAATGTAAAATGAAGAGTCTTGAGCTTTTGAGTTTGAGCCAATCCTTTGTCCTTAGTATTTTGAGGGTTCCACTTTCACCATTCATGCCATGCCAATCATTGAGCTTTCCTGAAATACTTATCTTGGAATATCATTAGCTCAATGAGCTATATGTTGTTATGAATTACCAAAACCACCTAGGGATAGTTGCACTTTCAGCTTCCGTATGTGTACGGGCATAGCCGCTCCTCGGCAGTGTCGTCAGCCAGCGCGGAGCATGGTGCTTCCACTGGTACGTGGGAGGGGGCTCCCCTCCGGGAGGAGCCCCCAGGGCGTGTACAGCCCCGCCCTGACACGTGGCTGGCACGGTAGGGCCTGGCGAGGTGTATCTGGGCACCCGTGAGCCAGCGTGGGACTCACGGGGCCCTACCTCTAGGCGGGTTGCGCCTGGCACTGGGCCTTATCTTGTGATGTGTTCCTGCAAATTTGGTTAGATGCCGGCACTCTACGTCCTCGGGTCTCGGCCCTCGAGCTGGTCTCAGCCATCGCTGGTATGCCAGGTCGCGATGCCGTGGACAAGGCCAGAGGGTGAGGGCTGGAGAGCCAGTAAGAGCCCTGAGTCGCGATGCTCAGGTACCCCCCCTTTAATGTGCAAGTGGTCGGCATGGATAAGAAGAGGTGACGTGGACCGGCATCAAATAATCAAGCATGGTGGGTCGAACGCATAGCCGGAAATAAACGCAAAAGGGATACATGCCGCTGGGTCTGGCCCGAGCGACTTGGGGATGATGCAGCCCGAGGGGCGCCCCCAACAAAGTAAGCTAACAACACGAAATAAAAGGGATACATTCCGCAGGGATGGACCCGCGCGGCCTGGGAATAATGCAGCCCTGGGGGGCGCTCCCAGCTGGAAATGAAACTTGAAAGATGTCACCTGATGATGTTGAGGACGAATGAGTGTTGGTGTAGCAGACTCGATGGGCTACGGAAGTCGATCCTCACGAGCCCCCAGGCCCAGGGGCCTCAGGAGGCTCCGGAGGCGCTGGTGGCTCCTCGCGGACCATCTCCATCTCCGCCAAGGCTGCGGAACGGCTGGCCTCTTGAGCCTCCGTGATGCCCCTCATGAGGCGCTGGTACGTGGCAGCCGCGTTCGGCAAGCCGTAAGGCATGCGAATGTAGATGTGGGGTGGACCTTCGCAGCGCCCCACTCGCGAGGGCCAGAGGCGCTCTAGAGAGGCGACTCGATTGAGCCCTGGTATGTCGATGCAGACGCGCAGCCCACCATCCTCGCCTGGATGGGGAGCCACAGCTGGTAGGCGGCGGCTGCCTCTCATGACTCTTGACTCTTGTAGCTCCTGAATGGCCTTGCTGACGAACTCCTGAGGGTCTGGCCCTCCTTGCTTTACTCCTTCTTGAGGAAAACGTGCTTCGAAACATGCCTCCATGTGGTGCCCAAGCGCCTCCCTCGTGACCTTAGCCAGGTCGGTGGCCCTCCAGGGGAGAGCCCCCGAGCCCTGCCTGAGGAGGGCGTCGGGCGCGCTTTCCTATGCGATGGAAGGAGGATCCCCCTGGGCAGGCGCGGGCTCTGAGGGGCCGGGCCGGACGATGTCTTCTTCTTCTTGGGGGGTGGTCTCGGGAAGCCTCCTGCTTCCGCGATCCGGGTCTTCCAGTGGTGCAGCCCGAAAGGCTCGTTCCAGGGAACACACCGCGTCCTTCTCTTCACAGGGCACCGTGATGACTCCGCCACTTCCTGGCATCTTGAGGACGTTGTAGCCGTGGTGAGTTACGGCCATGAACTTGGCCAGCGCTGGGTACCCAAGGATGGCGTTCTATGGCAGGCGAATGTGAGCGATGTTGAAGTCGATGAGCTCGGTGCGGTAGTTGTCGCGTGCCCCGAAGGTGACAGGGAGGCGGACCTGCCCAATCGGGACCGTGGAGCCGTCGGTGACTCCGGAGAAAGGCTTGGTTGGCTGAAGCTGGTTGTAGGGCACTTGGAGATTGTTGAATGTTTCCACGGACAGGACGTTGAGCCCTGCCCCGCCATCGATGAGGGTCCTGGTGACCAGCACCTTGTTGATGATTGGGGAACAAAGCATCGGGAGGACTCCGACTGTAGCCGCACACTTGAGATGATCCGCTGAGCTGAACGTGATGGCGCACGCCGACCACCTGAGAGGGCGCGTGGCTTCGAGCTTGGGGAGGACTGCATTTACTTCGCGGGCGAACTGCTTGAAGATGCACTGAGAGGCTGGGGCTTGAGCCCCGCCCAGGATGCAGGCGATCGCGCGCGGCTCCTGGAAGCCCCCAGCCCCCTCATCCTGATGGCGGTCCTCGTTCCTCCTTGGCTGCGGCGGAAGTGGAGGGAGGCCTGTGTTGCCTTGCGGGTGATCCTCGCGAGGCTGATCCCTTCAGTCTCCCTCGCGAGGCGGGTCTTGCCAGCGGTCCTCGCGAGGTCGATCGCGCCACCCTTGGCGCGGGCCGCGATCTTCCCAGCGTCATGCGTTCCTTCCTCCTCCTCGACCGTAGCCCCGGTCACCGCGGTCGGGACGACGGCCGATCCTTCCTTCTCGCACGGCTCGGAGCTCTTGACATTCGTTGGTGTTGTGGGTGTGGAGGTCATGGTACACACAGTACTGACTGCCCTTGGAAGACTCGGGCTGATCTCTGCCCCGCTTGGTGTCTGGTTCTGCCGCGAGCACGACAGCCCCCTTGCGCTTCACATCCTTGGCCTTGGGCTTCTTCTCTTCTGGGTCTGTGGCAGGCAGCTCGAGGAGGGAGAGACGCCCTTCCTAAGCCATGGCGCACTTGGTCGCCAAGTTGAACAGCTCCAAGGAAGTGCACAGGTCTTCATGCATCGCCAGCTCCTCCTTCATCTTGACGTCGCGCACGCCGTCGGAGAAGGCTGAGATGATGGCCTCCTCGGTCACCTTGGGGATCTTGAGGCGTGCGTTGTTGAAGCGCTGGATGTACTTCTGCAGGGTCTCTCCGGGTTGTTGCTTGATGCGACGCATGTCGCTCACGGTGGGTGGCCGGACGCGAGTACCTTGGAAGTTGGCGATGAAGCGGGTGTGCATCTCGTCCCAGGAGGAGATCGTGCCTGGAGCCAGGTTCAGGAGCCAGGTGCGGGCCCCGTCCTTGAGCGCCATGGGAAACCAGTTCGCCATGACCTTCTCGTCTCCGTCGGCAGCTTCGATGCCCAGCTCATAGAGCTGGAGGAACTCCGCAGGGACGGCCGTGCCGTCGTAACGAGGAGGCATGTCTAGCTTGAACTTGTCGAGCCACGTGACGCTGCGTAGCTCGGTGGTGAAGGCACGGCAGCCTGTTGTGGCCACGGGAGGCCTTGGGTGACGGAGAGCTTGGTCTTGCAGGTCCCCATGCGCTGCAGCTGGGAGCAGCACGGGGTCTTGACGTGCGGGAGCAGGAGCATGGTCGCGACGTGCTGGAGCAGGGAGCGCCAGGGCAGCTTCTTGCAGGCGAGGGACTTCTTGGCAGCTCTACTCTTGCCACGCTGGCACCTGACGGAGCAGGTTCCGCCCAGGGGCCACGCGCCTTGGAGCCAGGGCGCCTTCTTGAGGAGGAGGCGGCTGGGACGCCCCCGGAGCTTCGTCGCCCGCGCAGGGCGGGGTGCGGTGCAGTGGAAAGGACGGCGTAGGAGAGCCCCTTGCGGCGCGGACGAGCTCGGCAACGCGGTCGAGCCATTCTTCGTAGACGTCGTCGATGGGACGGTAGCGCAGGAGCTCGTTTGCCGCGATGAGCGCAGCTCAAGCCTCCATGGGTGCGCGGAGCGCGCGGGACGAAGAAACAGCTGGGGTGAGCGAGGGAGTAGTCGTGCGGCCGTCTTGTCGCACGGACGGATGCTGAGACGACGCTTGCTGCTCGTTTTCCGCCGGGCCGGTGGCGGCGTTGACGGCAGGTGACAGGGAACGGCAAGGACGCCCGCCGACAGGAGCCGTCTGGGCGACGCGGGAAGCGAGAGCGGCTCGGCGCTCGGCGCGGGCGCGACGAGCGTCAGACATGGACGCAATGGTCGGAGGAGAACGGGGCGGTGGAAGACGAATTCCGGCGCACCCCTACCTGGCGCGCCAAATGTCGGATTTCGGGTTCCGGCAGACCCTTGAGGTTCGAACGCTGGGGTGCTGTCGGCGTTCTGGGAACGGGGGTCCCCAGACTTGCCTACCTGCGGCCTGCGGCGTGGCTCAAAGGGGGCCCAGCACGGCCCATCTTCATCAACACAAGACCCAAGACCCTCGCGAGGGGCCAAGCCTCGCGGGGCGGACGACACGGCGCTTCCTCAGGCACGGCCTCATCAGGCTGGCTCACGAGGAGGCAGAGAGATCAAGGCGGGGTACCTCGCAAGGTGCCCTTGACGCAAGCCATGACGATCAAGGGTGCCAGGCGGGCGCCAGTCTGCGCAGTCTCTCCCTTTCCTCTTTGGTGCAAAGGGGGCAAGCGCAGGCGAGAGGATCAAGCAAAGGCATCCATTCCGGTGCAACGAGACCAAGACCAGTCCAACAGTGGGAAGGAGGTCATCGTGGAGCCCAGAACGGCGTCACCACAGGGCCTTTGGCAGGCGAGGACCAACTTTAGTCAGGATAAGTGTACCCGATGTTCCCCTTCGAATTTGCCAATTGTTGGCGCCCTTCCCGCTCAATATTTGGGAAGAGGCCCAGGGCCTTTGCCTATAAATAGGACTAGCCACCCCCAGGGTAGAGGCATCTGGCGGCGAGCAATCTAGAAAGACCGGAACGTCTAGCAACCCGGCAATCAGTTAGATAGGCATCAGAGAGAGAGAGAGAGAAGGGCGATTGAACTCCTCCTAGTAGTTCATCCCCCTAGCCAAGAACAGACCCTCGCGAGGTTGTTCTACTTTGTAGTGTTCATCATCATCAGCCCAAGAGGCAATCCACCACACCACACTGGAGTAGGGTATTACACCGCATCGGTGGCCCGAACCAGTATAAACTCTGTGTCTCTTGTGTTGTTCATGCAGTAGTTAGATCTTTGAGAGACGGAGAGGTAGAGGGCATAATCTCCGCGCGCACCCCAGAGTTCGAACCTTAAGGGTCTGCCGGAACCCGAAATCCGACATTTGGCGCGCCAGGTAGGGGTGCCCCGGAATTTGTCTTCCACCGCTCCGCTCTCCTCCGACCATTGCGTCCATGTCTGACGCTCGTCGGGCCCGTACCGAGCGCCGGGCCGCCATCGCTTCCCGCGTCGCCCAGACGGCTCCCGTCGGTGGGCGTCCTCGTCATTCCCCGTCGCCCACCGTCAACGCCGCCACCGGCCCGGCGGGGAACGAGCAGCAAGCGTCGTCTCAGCACCCGTCTGTGCGGCAAGATGGCCGCACTGCTACTCCATCGCTCACGCCAGCTGGCTCTTCGTCCCGCGCGCTCCGCGCTGTTGGCAATATGCCCTAGAGGCAATAATAAAAGAATTATTATTATATTTACTTGTTCATGATAATTGTCTTTTATTCATGCTATAATTGTGTTATCCGGAAATCGTAATACATGTGTGAATACATAGACACCAATATGTCCCTAGTAAGCCTCTAGTTGACTAGCTCGTTGATCAACTGATAGTCATGGTTTCCTGACTATGGACATTGGATGTCATTGATAACGAGATCACATCATTAGGAGAATGATGTGATGGACAAGACCCAATCCTAAGCATAAGCACAAGATCGTATAATTCGTTTGCTAGAGCTTTTCCAATGTCAAGTATCTTTTCCTTAGACCATGAGATCGTGTAACTCCCGGATACCGTAGGAGTGCTTTGGGTGTGCCAAACGTCACAACGTAACTGGGTGACTATAAAGGTATACTACGGGTATCTCCGAAAGTGTCTGTTGGGTTGACACGGATCGAGACTGGGATTTGTCACTCCGCTTGACGGAGAGGTATCACCGGGCCCACTCAGTAATGCATCATCATAATGAGCTCGATGTGATCAAGTTGTTTGATTACGGGATAATGCATTACGGTACGAGTAAAGTGACTTGCCGGTAATGAGATTGAACGAGGTATTGGGATAAATAGAGTAACTATTATTCAAATAAATAGAGTAACTATTATTCTCTTTAAATGAATAACCGTATTGTGATAGACATAATCCAATCATGTCTATGCTCAACGCAAACACCAAATAACATTTATTTAGGTTTAACACCAATCTCGATGGTAGAGGGAGCGTGCGATGCTTGATCATATCAACCTTGGAAACACTTCCAACACATCTCGTCAGCTCACCTTTAGCTAGTCTCCGTTTATTCCGTAGCTTTTATTTCGAGTTACTAACACTTAGCAACCGAACCGGTATCTCATACCCTGATGCTACTAGGAGTACTAGTAAAGTACACATTCACATAATGTATATCCAATATACTTCTATCGACAGCCTTCTCATCTACCAAGTATCCAGGGTAATTCTGCTCCAGTGGCTGTTCCCTTTATTACAGAAGCACTCAGTCTTGGGTTTGGGTTCAACCTTGGGTTCCTCCACTAGAGCAGCAGTTGATTTGCCGTTTCATGAAGTATCCCTTCTTGCCCTTGCCCTTCTTGAAACTAGTGGTTTCACTAACCATCAACAATTGATGCTCCTTCTTGATTTCTACTTTCGCGGTGTCAAACATCGCGAATATTTCAAGGATCATCACATCTATCCCTGATATGTTATAGTTCATTACGAAGCTCTAGCAGCTTGGTGGCAATGACTTTGGAGAAACATCACTATCTTATCTGGAAGATCAACTCCCACTCGATTCAAGTGATTGTTGTACTCAGACAATCTGAGCACAAGCTCAACGGTTGAGCTTTTCTCCCTTAGTTTGCAGGCCAAGAAAATCGTCGGAGGTCTTATACCTCTTGACGTGGGCACGAGCCTGAAATCCCAATTTCAGCCCTCGAAACATCTCATATGTTCCGCGACATTTCAAAATGTCTTCGGTGCCTCAATTCTAAACCATTTATCATTACCGAACTATCATGTAGTCATCAAAACGTGTATGTCAGATGTTCGCAACATCCACAGACCACGTTCGAGGTCCAGCACTCCGAGCGGTGTATTAAGGACACAAGCCTTCTATTGTCCGCATAATTGCTACTATCAACTTTCAACTATATTTTCTCTAGGAACATATTTAAAACAATAGAACTAAAGCGCGAGCTTACGACATAATTTGCAAAGATCTTTTGACTATGTTCATGATAATTAAGTTCATCTTATGAACTCCCACTCAGATAGACATCCCTCTAGTTATCTAAGTGATTACATGATCCGAGTCAACTAGGTCGTGTCCGATCATCACGTGAGACGGACTAGTCAACATCGGTGAACATCTTCATGTTGATCGTATCTGCCATACGACTCATGCTCGACCTTTCGGTCTTCTGTGTTCCGAGGCCATGTCTGTACATGCTAGGCTCGTCAAGTCAACCTAAGTGTTTGCATGTGTTCCGAGGCCATGTCTGTACATGCTAGGCTCGTCAACACCCGTTGTATGTGAACGTAAGAATCTATCACACCCGATCATCACATGGTGCTTCGAAACGACGAACTTTCGCAACGGTGCACAGTTAGGGGGAACACTTTCTTGAAATTTTAATGAGGGATCATCTTATTTACTACCGTCGTTCTAAGCAAATAAGATGTATAAACATGATAAACATCACATGCAATCAAATAGTGACATGATATGGCCATCATCACTTTGCTCCTTTCGATCTCCATCTTCGGTGCTCCATGATCATCTTCGTCACCGGCATGACACCATGAAGTCCATCATCATGATCTCCATCATCGTGTCTTCATGAAGTTGTCACGTCAACTATTACTTCTACTACTATGGCTAACGCTTTAGCAATAAAGTAAAGTAATTACATGACGTTTATGTTGACACGCAGGTCATAAATAAATTAAAGACAACTCCTGCCGGTTGTCATACTCATCGACATGCAAGTCGTGATTCCTATTACAAGAACATGATCAATCTCATACATCACATATATCATTCATCACATCCTTTTGGCCATATCACATCACATGGCATACCCTGCAAAAACAAGTTAGACGTCCTCTAATTGTTGTTTGCATGTTTTACGTGGCTGCTATGGGTTTCTAGCAAGAACGTTTCTTACCTACGCAAAACCACAACGTGATATGTCAATTGCTATTTACCCTTCATAAGGACCCTTTTCATCGAATCCGATCCGACTAAAGTGGGAGAGACTGGCACCCGCTAGCCACCTTATGCAACTAGTGCATGTCAGTCGGTGGAACCTGTCTCACGTAAGTGTACGTGTAAGGTCGGTCCGGGCCGCTTCATCCCACAATGCCGCCGAATCAAGATTGACTAGTAACGGTAAGCATATTGAACAAAATCAACGCCCACAACTACTTTGTGTTCTACTCGTGCAAAGAATCTACGCAATAGACCTAGCTCATGATGCCACTGTTGGGGAACGTAGCAGAAATTTAAAATTTTCCTACGTGTCACCAAGATCTATCTATGGAGAAACCAGCAACGAGGGGAAAGAGAGTGCATCTACATATCCTTGTAGATCGCTAAGCGGAAGCGTTCAAGTGAACGGGGTTGATGGAGTCGTACTCGTCGTGATCCAAATCACCGATGACCAAGTGCCGAACGGACGGCACCTCCGCGTTCAACACACGTACAGCCCGGTGACGTCTCCCATGCCTTGATCCAGCAAGGGGAGAGGGAGAGGTTGAGGAAGACTCCATCCAGCAGCAGCACAACGGCGTGGTGATGATGGAGGAGCGTGGTACTCCAGCAGGGCTTCGCCAAGCACGTGACGGAGGAGGAGAGGTGTTGGGGAGGGGAGGGGCTGCGCCTTGAGTTGTCTCCTGCAGCCCTCCCCTCACCCCTCTATTTATAGGGGAAGGGGCAAGGGGGGCCGGCCCCTCTAGATGGGATCTAGAGGGGGGCGGCGGCCAGGGAGGGGGGACTTGCCCCCCAAGCAAGGGGGGCGCCCCCTTTAGGGTTCCCCAAACCCTAGGCGCCTTGGGCCCTTGTGGGGGGCGCACCAGCCCACCTGGGGCTGGTCCCCTCCCACATGTGGCCCATGCATCCCTCCGGGGCCGGTGGTCCCACTTGGTGGACCCCCGGGACCCTCCTGGTGGTCCTGGTACGTTACCGATAAAACCCGAAACCCTTTCGGTGACCAAAACAGGACTTCCCATATATAAATCTTTACCTCCGGACCATTCTGGAACTCCTCGTGACGTCCGGGATCTCATCCGGGACTTCGAACAACATTCAGTAACCACATACGAACTTCCTTAATAACCCTAGCATCATCGAACCTTAAGTGTGTAGACCCTACGGGTTCGGGAGACATGCAGACATGACCGAGACGTTCTTCGGTCAATAACCAACAGCGGGATCTGGATACCCATGTTGGCTCCCACATGTTCCACGATGATCTCATCGGATGAACCACGATGTCAAGGACTTAATCAATCCCGTATACAATTCCCTTTGTCTATCGGTACGATACTTGCCCGAGATTCGATCGTCGGTATCCCGATACCTTGTTCAATCTCGTTACCGGCAAGTCTCTTTTACTCGTTCCGCAACACATCATCCCGTGATCAACTCCTTGATCACATTGTGCACATTATGATGATGTACTACCGAGTGGGCCTAGAGATACCTCTCCGTCACACGGAGTGACAAATCCCAGTCTCGATTCGTGCCAACCCAACAGACACTTTCGGAGATACCTGTAGTGAACCTTTATAGTCACCCAGTTACGTTGTGACGTTTGGCACACCCAAAGCACTCCTACGGTATCCGGGAGTTGCACAATCTCATGGTCTAAGGAAACGATACTTGACATTAGAAAAGCTTTAGCATACGAACTACATGATCTTGTGCTAGGCTTAGGATTGGGTCTTGTCCATCACATCATTCTCCTAATGATGTGATCCCGTTATCAACGACATCCAATGTCCATGGTCAGGAAACCGTAACCATCTATTGATCAACGAGCTAGTTAACTAGAGGCTTACTAGGGACATGGTGTTGTCTATGTATCCACACATGTATCTGAGTTTCCTATCAATACAATTCTAGCATGGCTAATAAACGATTATCATGAACAAGGAAATATAATAATAACCTATTTATTATTGCCTCTAGGGCATATTTCCAACAGCGTAGTGGGCTGTGGAAGTTTACCTCCTCTTCGTTGTTTTCTTCTTGTTTATCTTGTGTGATGCTAACAGTCGATTGTGGGTCATCTTCTTGTGCTTTGTTAGAGGGATTGCTAATTTTATGGTTGTCCAGCTGAGTCTATATTTTGTTGCATGTCTATCAGTTAACTTATAACTATACCCAGTTTTGAAAGGAAAAAAAAGATGTTCATACTGATGTGTTTACTGGTTCTGATGTCGATCGTGTCTTGTACTTCTTTTGGGGTCATTGTTGAGGTAGCATTAGTTGTTTTGAGGTTGCTTGCTTTGTTGCGTTCATCCTCTTTTTTGGGTTGTTGACATCATCCTGCTGTTGGAGTTCATCTTGGCCTGGCGTGCTATTGGCACGTGCCTGAGAGTATTCACACAATTTTTTTAGTTCAGGTATGAAAACAGGGCTTTAGAGTTAGATGACATCGTGCATTGCTATTATTTACCTGTTTTTCTTGTTCATGGTCTGCATCTTTTTTGTGCGCTTACTTTTGTTCCTTGGTTTTGCAGTTCTTTGAAGCTTGCGTTAGTTGGTATGTGCTTCTCCCTCTGCTGCTTATGTACCTGTTTCTGGTGCTTTATCTCCCACTTTTCAATTCCCGTGTCCTGTGTCCTTGATGTTGTTCTTCTCTTCTTCTCTTGGTCTTCTTTTGCCATCTTTGTTTTTTTGCTTTTCTCTTGCTTGTGTCGTGGCTACGAGTTCGGTTGTGCGGTTTCCATCCCCTAGTCTAGTTGTGGTTCCAGCATCTAGTTGCTCTACCACCTGCAGGGTGCCCTCGTCAGTTTTGTTCATTCTTGCCTTGCAAATCAGGTTTTGAAGGTCTTTGTGATATTCGAAAGCTTTCATCAGGGACATTGTTTGTTGCACCAGTGATTCCTTGGCTTGTTGATCCAATTTCTCCTCTTGATCAGTGCATTGGTGTTCAACCCTGCTAGTTATTCCGGGTAATTGTTTTGTTTCATTAAGCACATTTTCCAACATTTGATTTATCCTTTCGAATTCTTCTGATCCTATGTTGGTGCTTGTGTCAAGTTCCCTGCTTCCACTGGTGCTGACACGTGCTTCGCGCGTGGCGCTTGGGTGGAGGTGGTAGTAGTTTGGTCATGTGTTGGTGTTGTTGTTGTTTACGATGGTATGCTGGTATCAGTTGCATTGAAGACGAAGGTGATTCTGTGTTTCTTTGTTTCGTGTAGAAGATCCTCTATGACGTTCCTTTCCATGTTTGCATTGTTTCGGTAGAATGGAATTGGTTAGAATGGAAAATGTTTTTACAAGTTACAAGGGATTTATATACAACAGTCATACTTGTATCTTGCCAAATTCATAGTCATTCAGTCGTGCTTTTCCATCCTTTTTCATGTCTGCTCCAACTAATTTTGCTAGGTCACTCTCATAGAGAAGGTTTGCTCGTGCTAATGAGGTCTTGTCCATTCTCTCAGTAAATTTCTGCATTTCTATGCTGTCGATGGGTAGGAGCAGGGAGTCAAGGTACATGATTACCGGTGCCTGTGCCAAACCGCCGAGGTTCCTTTTATTCTTTTTTTCCTGATCTAACATCTTGTGGTCCTGCCATTTGATGGCTCCTGCCTTAGTCCTTTCGAGGATTACCTCGTAGAAATCCATCACTGCCATTTCTTCACAGATCATGTTCTTCACCACTATTGCTTGTTTGCTGATGATAGCAGCGGTTGTCCCACAGACGGCGTTGCGAAAAAAAATAAGAAAAACATATTTTAACTGATTTCCTGTTTGATTCTTGGTCATCTAGTTCTACCAATTTTTGTAGCTTCTTGAATAGTTTTTTAGGTGAGAAATCTAGACTTTCGAAGCCAAGGTCTGTCAACGGTTCTTTCATTGGAGTGGTGGAAGTCTGTGGCCTTGGTGGTGACTTCTGTGTGCCGTTTGGGTATCCAAAGATTAGAAAATGAACCAACAATAATCCTTAGTATTGGTCAACAAACACACTAGCCCAACATCATTGGATGCATAGTGCGACGTAGAAAACTGCACCACGCGACCATTAACATTTTTCCGGAGGTGACCTCAGCCCATTAGTAATGATCATATCATTTAAAAAATGCCATAAGCATGGTATCAATATAAAATTCATAGTCAATTAAATCTCCCAAACAAAGTATTCAGAAAATTGGATGAGTGACTCACATCGACTTCATCATTGAAATGATGCTAGAAAGGTGATCATCATAAAAAGGTGCCATTAAAATGGCATCAACATTCATTGTGCAATAATTTTCTACAAGCAAAACTTCCATTGGTTCCATTTTACTAAGAAAAGTATAGCATAATTTACAGCTTAATTTTTCTGGAAATTTTATATTAATAACAGTGCAAAAAAATTCTTGGAATAATCATAATTACAGAAATGCACTCCAATAAAAGAAAAACGCACAGCATAATTTCCTGGCCCAATACAACCCATGGCTACACACATAATCATTCGGTGCAGCCCAGCAGACAAAAACATATAAATAAAAGGCTTTCATTGGGCTAAGACAACCTGGGTCGCAGACCAGCAGAGAAATAGGCCCTTTAAGCGCCCGAAGTCCCGTTCTGAGCAGCGCGTCGGCCTCAGCCGTTGGATCCTGTCGACGGCTCCGATCGACCTGGGCGGAGCAAAATAGAACAAGGTCAAACCGTAGCGGCATTTCCCCTCGTTACCCCAATATTCACTGCTCCCGCAGAAGAGGCGACCGCGCCGGAGACACGCCCGCCATGGCGGTGCGGCAGCCCCATTCTTTGGAGCAGCGTGCCTGGCTGGAGGGCTGCGCGCTCCTCCGCCGAACGGCGCTAGCCGTGTCGTGCACATTGCGAGATCAGGAGCCGGTCCGTCCGCGCCGGCGACGCGCACGAGGCGCTCGGCGGCGAGGCGACCGCCGGCCCCTGTCGTTTGGTGGTCGACGACGACGTGTGCGGCGTAGAGGCCATACAACATTCGCGTATGATAGGGCGGCGCCGCCAGCCATTTCTTCCCGCGGGCCATCAACACAGACGGCGGCGTCGTAGCGTCAGTAGGTAAGCCATACATCCATTTCTCTTAATATTCATTTCAACATTTTGGGCTTCAAAATTTGGGGATTTGAATTTGCAAATTGGGGAATTGCCATCTTGGGTTAGTCTTTCGGAATGGGGGAATATTTTGGGGATTTCCTTCAACATTCAATTCCGCTCCTTCTAATAGCTGAACCTGTGCTTATCGGAACATCAACTTGATTCCGATTATTGCACAATTGCATTAACCAAACAATTAAGTCCTACGCATGAGTGATTAGACTTAACAAGACAGCATTTGACCTTAATTACATCCAATCAGAAATAATCTATTCCATAACCAGGGTGTAAACATATGAGTCATTAACCTTATCCTAAAGCAATTAGGCATGACTTAATACATATTTTAGAGTGTAGATTCACTCATTTTGCTCTGTATTTAGTTCCTTACTTGAATCTCTAAAAATACTTATATTTAGGAACGGAGGGAGTACTTGTCAATGAAACACTGAATGTTAGTAGTATATGCATACACCCCATCACTAAACCCAGAAACGAGAAAAGCAATAGAATTAAAGGCATGGACTTTTGTGTCTGCGGTACAACCAACCTTCTGTCTGATAGAAGATCATAGAGTTTCTCACCATATATCTCAAATTAGCTGAGCCACAGCTTAAAATTTTGACTCAGACAGGTTGATGCAGAAGACGAATTATGTCTTGTGCCGCTCTCAGAGGCTAAGGTTGCATTGTGTATCTCTTGCCACTACCTGCTCATGAAGTGGAATGATGAAGAACATCACAAGGGGATCTGGTAAGCAATCTAAAGGCTGAACTCTGAGAGGGATAAGTAATTAAGTTTCTTTTCAGGTTATCACATTATACAGAAGTCAACCAGGAAATTAGTAGGCAGTGAACTACTTCTGAAGTTCGAGATCAAGTTCTCAACAATACAGTTATTTGCACAACACTTGTGCACGTTTGCACAAGCATATTCAAAATTGACAAAAAGAAGACAACCAATACTTTGCACATTAATCGAAGGTTGAACTAATCACAAAAACCATGACTTATTTGTGCTTAAAGATATGGACAAACATGCTTGACTTTCTGTTTGTCCATAAGCAAAGCATGTTGCTTTTGTTCTCTGGAATGTTATTGGTATAATGGGTTCCACCGTCTCACAATACACCTGTCCAGCGAAAATCCCAAAAGGAAACTCGTGAATTTGCTGAAAATGTCTTGTACACCATTCAGTATGATACAGAAAAGCAATAGCAGGGTATAGGATAAATGAATCTGTGGTACTTCAGAACTGTGTAAACTGGAAACTGGTAGTCCCAAATTTAAAGATATGAATGAACGTAATTTTCATTTTCCTTGACTGGTAGGGTTGATATCTTATCTTATTATGAAATATAATTCCTCCCTCAACTGCAGGATCTATCGCAAGCTGTATTGCCATTTGACGTCTTTTTGGATGACCTCTTTTTGGATCAGAGAAGGCGCTCCGACTTTCTTAATTATCTCCAAAGTAGCTCTGAAGCAGCCGTTGGAAAGCCTAAGATTGTTGATTTTGCTGCGATTGCATTAACAGCTTGTGAGGAAGAACTTCAGCAGGAGTTGCTTAAAACAACATCGTAAGTTCACATTCTAGTAATTTTAAGGATTCACAGCTTTGGCTCTAATTGTCTATACTTGTTAGTCTACTAGTACCGTTGAGGTTCTCATGTTTGCATTACACTATTTCGTCTTCAGGTATATAACAGGGATGGAAGTTACACGGTCAAGTAGACTCGAGAGCTTATATAGCATCCACTGTAAGGTAACATCAGTCAATTGTGTTATAATGAGGAGTACATACAAATAGTATTATTGTATTGTTAAGTTCGTTTGTAAATGCATTATGAACATAAATTCAAGAACATATGCTGGAGATATCCCTAGTTGAAAGAATTTTCCTGTGGTGCTCTCTTTTGCATGATGGGTTTGTTGGTTACTGATGCATTTTGCACTGGCAGATGAAAACGAAAAAATGTAGTCATTAGACGAGTCTACGATTCTCGTGCATTGAAGGCATCCGTCAAGCACCTCCCAACAACCTGGCACAGCAGAGGTTGCTAAGAAGTAGACAAACCTGGCACAGCAGAGGTAGCTAAGAAGTAGACAAACCTGGCACAGCACAGGTTTGGTTAACAGTAGATTTAAGTTCAGAGCTAACAGTTACCTACTATGATAATACCATACTGCTGTTAACATATATAAACAGGCAGAAGCAGGACCAAAATACGTACTGAAAAGTAGAAATGAAGATCCATCTTCTTACCTTGTCAATGGGAGTGCTTGTGCTGGCCCTCACGCCTGCGGCCAGTAGCATCGACTTCACCAGCGCCGAGCTGTCGTCGGAAGAGTCCACATGGCAGCTCTACGAGCGCTGGTGCAAGAAGTACCCGGATGGTCGGGGCTGCAACGACGACGACAAGTCCGGGAGGCTGGACATCTTCAGGTCGCGAGCGCAGGAGATCAACATCATGAACACGGGTGTCATCCACAACCGCCGGCGCCTGAACGAGTTCTCGGACATAACCGATGACGAGTTCAAGGAGACCTTCGGATCCTGCTTCCTCAAAAGCAGAGAGGAGCTGCTAGAGCACGACGTCATCACCGGCGACCAGTTCACCTTCGCCAACGACGACATCCCCGACTACGTCGACTGGGCTTCTCGAGGCGCCGTGACACAAGTCATGGACCAAGGTTCATGCGGGGCCTGCTGGGCCTTCGCGGCGGCAGGGGCGGTGGAGGGTATACACATGATAGAAAATGGCATCCTAATGCAGTTAAGTGTGCATGAACTTCTGGACTGCAGTATCAGCAGGGGATGCGATGGGGGCAATGCTGTGAAGGCATTCAACCATGTGATTGATGCCGATGGCATCGCAAAGTGGGAGGACAACCCGTACGTGGCCACGAGGTTGAACTGCCACAAGGCCCAGAAGGTGGTCGCCATCGGCGGGTACAAGTTTGTCCCGCGATTCAATGAGACGGCACTTAAGCAGGCTGTGGCATCACAGCCTGTAGTGGTGTCTGTTGATACCACGGCGGGGTGGGCTAAGCACTATCAGGCAGGCAGAGTGTTTAGCGGGCCTTGTGGACAGAGGACTGGACACCAAGCGCTCCTGGTAGGGTATGGGACGGCGCAGGAGCAAGATATAGATGGAAGCAACTATACCATAGATTACTGGAAGATCAAGAATTCGTGGGGCGTCCACCGGGGGGAGAAGGGTTACTATAGATTGGAGCGTGGCTATGAAGAAACCGGTGGGTTATGCGGCATCCTCCGCTTTGCGATGTATCCTGTAGAACCAATTGAATTGATTGACTAAGTTGCATTCATGTAATACGTAGCAGAGTGTTACAATTTATGACATTGAGCTAGCCTCTTGAGTTTGATTACTAGTTATTTCTTCCAATTTATGACATTTATGTAATAGCATCCAGATCGAGGACTGGCCTATCTGTAAGATGTTCTACATTCTCAATAAAGTGGATAATGGATTATTATTGTTTAGTTTGTGCTTCTTAGACAGGTTGATTTCATTTAGTACATGATATGTTCTCTTGCTAACATTCTCCACGAGGGGCCACACCAAGGCAGCTGCAGGAAGTGATCTGGCGGGCTGAGTGGCTGACGGCGTTGCACGCGGCGCCACCACCATCAAGAGTAGCATTGGCAGGTACAAGACAATGCATCCATCCCAGATTCTACTTGATGTAGCACAGACCTTTCATGTTTTAGGTTTATCTAGATTATGTTGCGTGCAAGGTGTTTGCTACAATGCTTTTCCCTGTTTTTCTGCTGCAGGGGACTTTCACATGTAGGTAGTCTATTTTTTTCTCTACCATTTTGCATTCATACATGGGTTGACACAATTATTTTAGCTTACAGTAATGTTTGCTACTTATGCTATCTGCAAGGATAATCATTTCCTCACACTTCTAGAACATTAGTTTGCTAATGTCATTTAACAAGATTTCCCAATTCAGTTATTTCCAAAAAATCAATAAATTGACTGACCTTTGTGGATTAATGCGAAGGTCGTCGATGAACGGATTGTTTTTACTCCGGAAGATATTTTTTGACTGGTAGTACATGTGTGTAGAAATATACTCCGTATTTGCTACATACACACGTCGCGCCCATAGAAGTGCCCATCATCAAGTTAGTTGGTGCTCATTTGGTTATATTTTTGTCAAGATCAAGTAGAAACATAAGTTGATAAAGGCAAATAAATGGTAAAATACATTGCATCTCTCTCTCTCTCTCTCTCTCTCTCTCTCTCTCAGTGCACCTTTTCTGTTCTCTCCAAAAAAAATATCCTACAGAGATGGTTAGGCTGACTCATTTTGCTACTCAGTCCCTTTTCAGTTTGGAGTTTCATTTGCTTTCTTTTGAGCTTTGCATCTAGATGAAAAATTGTTGTCTGCAGGCATTAGTTTTCCATTGAAGATTTTAGCAACCTTAGTGTGCCCCGTCCAGCTATTATACAGGTACAATTTTCTGCATTTTCCCCTATGATGATGTCTTGGTAGGAAATAGGCATCTTTGATGTACTCTTAATGAATGGTATGTTCTGACGATTAATCACATCTTGTATGTTCACCTGCAATTTTGACACTATTTGAGGCATTCCATGTTGTCTTTCCTGTCTTTTTCGAGAAAAAGCAAAGACTTTGTGTTTCATGTCATTGAATAGAAAGAGGGGTTATCAGTACAATCCTCCGATAGGGCAGGGATACAGGGTTAAAATGAAAAGGATTAGTGGACGTCCCAAGTCGTCGGTAGAACTAAGCCTAGGCCTGTGGCGCCTGCCCTGACCCAAAAGGTTGCTTCCTCTCTAATTCTAGGCCTATGAACTACTGTTTGCGGTGATTCAGCTGCTAAATGTGTAGATCTTATGTATGCGATGTAGGAACACATTGATCACGGATCCAAGATATTCAAGTTTTATGTAAATGGAGACAAGGTTTTTCATGCTGTAAACGAGTAAATGCCCAATGCAATTTTGCTGAAGTCGTCATCAGGAGACGAACCTCTTACATTTAATAGGTAAAGTTTGAAAAGTACATATATTGGCACTGTATTAGATGTCTTCTTCATTCCTATGTTAAATTTCACACCTGAATTTGGCTTCACAGTTTGAAGACTCTTCCAGTGGCTATTAAGGAGCAGCTACTGCAGAACAGGGTACAAGATAACAAATCTCTGAATATCGGTGTGGTGGAAGAGGCTGCAAAACTGTTAAAGGAATCTCTTGGACTAACAATTTTTGGATTTGATGTTGCTGCAAGTATTTCTTCTTGTATGGATTGTGCTTTTAGAATTCAGTGCAGCTACAAAGAGAGTAACTTCTTCGCACTGCAAGTCTTGAACACTATGTGCAATATATGCATGTATGTGCCTGCTCTCCCTGCGTCTTGGAACCTTTAGTTTGGCTGTTTACTCTGCTCCCTGTGTTTGTTTCATGGGCTGTCGAGATTTAGCTGGATGTTATTTTGCTACCTACATAGTCCAAGTTTTCGCGTATAGTTTGTCCATCTAAGTGTTCTACACAAAGGTGCGTCAGTTCTCCTGTTAGAATATTTAGTGAACCGCAAAACATGCTCTGTTTTCTAACATGTTTTCTCATGGATAAAAAGTATACTCTGCTTACATACACAAGGATCACGTCACAAGGTTTTACATTTTATGCAGTTATATGGTGGGTGTTTTGTGCTCGGCAGCCTGACATGGGCCATCAGGCGCCTCCCAGAGCGTCATGGACAGCGCCATGGCCGGCTGCGGCAACTGAGCCGACGCGGTCTGCATCGTCTCGTGGCTCGACACCCCAGTGCCAGCGCCTATGATGTACATCAGCTTCGGCAGCATTTGTCTGGACCATCCAGGAGGCCAAGGTATAAAGAGCGGTTTTAACAGTCCGTAGATTGTATGCTTTCAGATTACCGTTCACTTACATCAGCATACTAATCATTTTTTCAGCCATTGGATGAAAACAAGCGGTTCAGATGGCAAGAAAAGACCAGCGGCTGACACTGCGTGCAAGGATGTGAAATCAATGAAAAAGGTTGGTTCGGCAGTTTGTACAAAAGAAGTCAGGAGCGATACTCATAAAAATCTGATAAAATTTTGTCAAACAATGTACAGTTCTGTCGCCAAACAACTGTTCATGCCAAGCACTACCGAGGAAGAGGCCACTGGTGATCAACAAAAGTAGACCAAAGTTCTAACATACGCTGCCGTGGTAGTTAGATAGCCCCAGCTTCATGGATCTGCTATGTTGCAAATAAGTGTCAATAATTCATGTTTGTATGCTCTTTTACATAAGTATGCTGTTAAAATGGGTGCCAGTAACCAACCGGCCAAAGAATGTACTCCGTTTTTTTTTTGAACAGTCAACGCGGGGGGGGGGGGGGGGGGGGGAGGTTCCCCACCTGAATATATTGCTTAAAAAAGCTGCCAAATCCAAGAGTCACCCCTTAAGCTTTGGCTGATCCGGTTTATAAGGAAAATCGGATCAAAAACCTAAACAAATTGACCCCGTTTATGAGGGAAACCGGGCCAAAAACCGTACAAGTAACACAGTTACAGAAGATGAGAAAAAAATACACCCAGGACATGTCATGACCTAGCTAGCAGACCGAAGGACCATCATCATGAGAGACAAAGTAGATGTGGGGTGCCATCGAGGGATCACAATACTAAGACTTTGCAAGCAACCTAACGCACCGCACCGGCGTGCGTACCAAGCCCACGGCGCAACCACACCTGGACACGAACCTTGATTGGGAACTCGGCCACAGGAATTCGGAACGATTAGCAAGTTGGGAGGCATCTTGCGTCGTCGTTGAGCGAAGATGAACCGAGACAAAACCAAGAGCATGAAGCTCGCCGCAACACAACGGCATCCATGGGAGGGTCTTGAGCATGCACAACAACATGGACTGACACACCAGACGATGGGCAGGGGCGGATGAATGGCAGCGAAGGCCTCAGCGAAGAGGCGAAGTCGATTGTGGTACGGGGTGGATGGGAGGCGATGAGAGAATTGAAGCAAAACTCATAGGTCAAAGGAAACACCATACGAACATGAAGGGGATGCAGACCGCGCCATCAACATGGAAGAGCGGCGTGAGAGCGCCGCCACAGTCGTGGCCGGACGAACCGGCAGAGATTTATCCCCATCCCCAAGTCCAACGAGGAGGAGGAGGAGGCAGTACAGCGCCACCATGGTGGGACACGGCGCCCACAGGCGTCACCGCTGGCAGCCGGCGGCCGCCGGCACGGATTTCTCCACGCCTCCTCACACCCTCCACCACCACCACACCCAAACTCCGACTGACTGGACATAGAGGATTCAATCCGACAGCCCTGAGAAAGGAGCATGCCCAGACGAGCAGATCCGCGACAAGAAGCGGCAGATCGAAGATCAGCGCATTCGCGCGGGCTCGACCTGACGAGCAGCACAGGAGCACCCCCATCGACGGCGACGAGCTGAGTGGTGCAGCAGCCACCGACAGAGGGCTAGCACGCGCCGGCCGGCAGGCACTGGCGGCCCCGGGCGGGAAGATGTGGGAGGCGGATTTTGGATCTTGGGAGGAGGCTGATGTCGCGGGCGGAGAGCAGAGCATGGCCTTGTCGCCGCCGTCCGCCGCGGGACCGGCCCGACGGCCTCCGTCGGTGCCGGCGATGCAGGGGGGCGCCTCGATCTGGCAATGGTGGATGCGGAAGGGAGCACCGGACGGTGAGGCAGGGGCGCAGGGGTGGGCTTGGATTGAAGTGGGAGAGGTCGCCGCCCGGTTTCCGGAGCCGGCCTTCGCCGGCGGCGGCAGAGTGGTGGTGGAGGTGGACCTGGCGGCTAGGTTTGGGGTCCCCCCGGTGTCGCCCCGCGGAGCGACACGGGAGCGGGCCTCACGACCTTCTTGTCGTTTTCACCCCCGTTGTTTATGAGAAAGATGATGTTGTTCTGTTCCCTACTTCCTTCGTTTTTAAATATAAGCCTTTTAAAGATTCCAATACGACTACGTACGGAGCAAAATCTGAACCATGGCACTAAACTCTTCAACACAGAGCATATATGTTCATTAGACACTAAGTTTACAACACTGTTTAAACATCACCCAGAGCATCCACGGGCATTAACACGGCACCACGCTAGTCTCCATCTATGGAAACAAACGTTATAGAGAATCTGTTTTTTTTCCTTTTGAACCTATAGAGAATCTGTTTTGTATAGCGTGATAATCGGAATCATATTAAGAACGTGATTGTAAGGTACTTCCTCCGTCCCATTATTACGGAGGGAGTAGTTATTTGTTGCACAATTCAAGGAAACAAATATAGACAATCTACACACCTGTCTGGCGAGAACCACTCAATTAACGCAGCAAATCAGGAAAACTCACACAAGGCTTAACTGCTACATTGGACGATCATCATCCTTCCTATCGAACGGCCTACAACTAGTAATTCTTTTACACATTCTACTTCTTGTTTCTAAATATAAGTCATTTTAAAGATTTTAATAAAAGACTACATACGGAGCAATATAAGTGAATCTACACTTTAAACTACGTTTATATACATCCCTATGTAGTTCATAATGAAATCTGTAAAAAGACTTATATTTAGAAACGAAGGAAGTACATGATATGTCCTAAAAAAACATTTAAAAAACGAAATATCTTTCTGGCACACCAGATCATTTTCGTAAAACTACCGAACACATCTGTTGACGTCCGATTCAGATCGAAGGATACATCGCTCGCGTGCGCCACATCCCGGAGCGCAAGGAGATGAGCTCCCGAGTACTTTAGCTATACGTCAGGCGACTGATTCTTCTAATTTTGGTCAGTCAATTTTGTGGCCGTTGATTCAAGTGCTTTGTGACACGCATGGGAGGGCTCGATGGATTTGACTGACCCAATTATTTGCTCAGTCGATTTCCCCTTACCTTGTTGAGTGCATGACCCAACCTTCATGCATGCATATCTCTGGTTGCTAACTCTTGCACGCACATGCATGGATGGAATACATGCATGCCAATTTTAATGTGTGCAGTATGTGTGTGCACGCTTTCCCCGCTTGTTTTTGCTTCTGTTTTCATGCTCATGTTTGTTTTTATTTTTTCCATTTTTTTGTCAAATTTTTTTTTTACTTTATGTGTATTTTCGGCTGTTGAATGTGTGTACATGTATAAACGTAAATACGACGTGTGTAAATTATACGAAAATTTTACTATTATATGTTCTTACTCACTATAAAAAGTGCAATTTGTGTGCTAATTGTGTGAAAGTTTTTGTTCCATTTTCTTTCTTCCTTAAGGGTAATATAAAGCTACTAATTCATCATTTTTTAGAAAAATAACATCATTATTATTATTTTATGTGTATACATATGCAAGCAATTACTATACAAATATGTGTGTAGATTATACTAGATTGCGAAAGTTGCACTATTGTATGTGTATTCCTTCCATATTACAAAAAAAAGTGCAATTTCAGTGCAAAATTGTGTCCAAGTTCTTTCTTTTTTGCTTTGTTCTTATTTCTTAAAGGGTAATATCAATGCCACTAATTCAATCTTTCTTCGAAAACTTTATTTTTCGATTTTATTTTAGTTTTATTTAATTGTATTTCAACTTTAAGGGCAATACCAATGCCCTAATTTATTGTTCTTTAAAACTTTGACTTTAAGTTGTTTTTTTTTGTCTTTACAGAATATCAATACCAAACGGAGTTCAAACGGAACAAAACTTTTTGACGATTTTTCTTGGACCACAAGACACCCTGGAAGCTTCGGGAGGAGGCCAGAAGGGCCACGAGTCAACGACAAGCTCAGGGGGCACGCCCAGGGGGGCGCCCCCAAGCTTGTGGGCCCCTAGTGTCTCTTCTAACCCTAATTATTCTTCTATAAATTCCCAAATATTCCCCGTAGAGAGGCATACCAAAAATACCTTTCCACTGCCGCAAGTTTCTGTCTTCATGAGATCACATATGGAGACCTTTTCCAGTACTTTGCGGGGGGGGGGGGGGGATTCATCGCGGAGAGCTTCTACATCAACCTTGTTGCCCTTTCGATGATGTGTGAGTAGTTTGCCACATACCTTAGGGTCCATAGCTAATAGCTAGATGGCTTCTTCTCTCTCTTTGATCTTCAATACAATATTCTCCTCGATGTTCTTGGAGATCTATTCGATGTAATCTTCTTTTGTGGTGCGTTTGTTGAGATCAGATGAATTGTGGGTTTATGATTAGATTATCTATGAATATTATTTGAGTCTTCTCTCAACTCTTTTATGCATGATTAAGATAGCTTTATATTTTTCTCTGATCTACTAATTTGGTTTGGCCAACTAGATTGATTTTTCTTGCCATGGGAGAGGTGCTTTGTAATGGGTTCAATCTTGCGGTGCTTATGCCCAAGGACAGAAAGGGACATGACATGTATTTGTATTGTTACCACTAAGGATAAAAAGATGGGGTTTGTTCATATTGTTTGGATCTATTCCTCTACATCATGTCATCTTACTTAAGGCATTACTCCATTCATGTTAATTTAATACACTAGATGCATGCTGGATAACGGTCGATGTGTGGAGTAATAGTAGTAGATGCAGGCATGAGTCGGTCTACTTGTCATGGACGTGATGCCTATATACATGATCATTGCCTTAGATATCGTCATAACTTTGCGCTTTTCTATCAGTTGCTCAACAGTAATTTGTTTACCCATCATATGATTTCTTTCAAGAGAGAAGCCTCTAGTGAAAAGTATGCCCCTCGGGTCTATCTTTTATCATATTATTTTCAGATCTATAAAACCAAAAACACAAAAATACCTTACTACAATTTATTTACTTTTATTTATATAGCACTTTTACTTATCTTTTATATCTATCACTATCAGATCTCATCCTTGCAAGTAACCGTGAAGGGATTAACAACCCCTTTATCGTGTTGGGTGCAAGTATTTGTTTGTTTGCGTAGGTGCAATCATTAGTGACTTGTATATTCCTCCTACTGGATTGATACCTTGGTTCTCAACTAAGGGAAATACTTATCTTTACTTTGCTGCATCACCCTTTCCTCTTCAAGGGAAAAACAAACGCAAGCTCAAGAAGTAGCAGGAAGAATTTCTAGCGCTATTGCCGGGGAGGATCTACATCAAGCGTACCAAGTACCCATCATAAAATCTCATCCCTTGCATTTACATTATTCGGCATTGCCCCTCGTTTTCCTCTCGCCCACTTCTAAATTCTTTCATAAACATAAAAAATATTTGCCTTCTTTTCATTCGCTTTTTCGTTTGCTTTGTTTACTTGTCTTGAAAACTTTCATTACGAGTGATTTTGGTATGGGAGAAACAGATGATGGTAGGACTCCTAAAATTGGAAGTTCCACTAGTCTTGATGCTAAAACTTTTGTCTTGGGACAAGGGAATGTTATAGGAAAAAGCGTCATCCAAGAATTCTTTAATTGCATTGGAAATTTAACTTGTGATGATGTTCCTATACTTAAAAGAACTAAAAGCTATGCAGAAGCTATTTTTGCACTTGTTCTTAAACTTGAGAGAAAATTTATCCGCACTCATCCTACTTTGCAAAGATTGTTTTACGAGTTGCCTGTTATAAAAAATCCTAGAGCTAAAAGGATAGCTATCCTTGTCCTTATGAATGAGTATGATCACATAGTGCAAGAGCTAGGGATATATTTGATTTTTATGGTATGAACTGTGAAAAACCGGTAATATATGGGATTCTTTACAATAGTGATTATTTATTAAGGCATCTAATGCGTAATGATTGCATCTTTGATGAAAACATTAAAAAGGAAGTTCCTCCTCTGAGTATGATCCAACAAGTTTTCAATGATGTTAATCAACAATATTCTTGGACTGTAGCCGGTAACCAAGGGGAATTGCAGATGGGCAACTTGCCAATGCTAAAATCTCTATGAATGTGTTTCATGTTATATTTGAAAAAACTCCCGACAAAAACGCATCTATGGAATTGAATACCAAAGATGACAATACCTAGATCTATGCAATATGCCTAGCTAGGGGCGTAAAACAATAGCGCTTGTTGGGAGGCAATCCAATTTTATTTTATGGTTTTGCTTTTTTACTTATGTTTTTCAATAAATATGCAATTATACTTCTCTTATGATTGTGTTTTAGTGTTTTTATTAGTGTTTGTGCCAAGTAAGACCTTTGGGATGGCTTGGAAGATTGTTGATTTGATTCTATGGAAAAGCAAAAACTTTTACGTCCAGTAACATAATTGTCCAAGGTAATATTCAAGGAAGAACCAAGCAACTAAGCTTGGGGATGCCCCGGAAGGCATCCTTCTTTCGTCTCTAACATTATCGGTAACCTCACTTGGAGCTATATTTTCTTCGTCACAGGATATGTGTTTTGCTTGGAGCATCATTTTATTTTATTAGGGTTCCCTTGCTTCTATTTAGAATAATGTTTTGTATCTTTTATTTCAATAAAAATGTATAGCCTTTACCATGCTTATTTTGCAATTCTACATGTTGTTTTTTGAAAACATAAAGTTTCTATTATTGTCTGAATTCTTCTGGAAAGTAGGAACATGATAAAATCTTTAAATTTTTAGACAATAAGTTATTATAAATTTTCTATAGTGTGGTAAAGTTTCAGAATTTTCGGAGTTAAAGAAGTATGAACATTCTTCCATCCTTTACAGATTGTCCTGTTTACACAGATTGCTATTATGTTTGCATATGTTTGCTTGTTTAGTGATTCTATTTGAGAATACGAGTATTAAATATGCAGAGGCATTTAGTATATAATATTAAATTGTAATTTTAGTGATTTTCTACAGTAGAGAATGATAAGGTTTTTGCATTGATTTATACTAATTTATCTCATGGGTTCTTGTTGAGTTTTGTGTGAATGAAGTTTTTAGGACTTAGGGAAACCGTGATATGAGAGGAATTAAGGAGACACAAAAGCTCAAGCTTGGGGATGCTCAAGGCATTCAAAGATAATATTCCAAGAAGTCTCAAGCATCTAAGCTTGGGGATGCCCCGATAGGCATCCCACCTTTCTTCATGAAGAATTATCGGTTAGTATCGGTTGAACCTAAGTTTTTGCTTCTTCACATGATGTGTGCTATTCTTGGAATGTCATTTTATTTTGTTTTGCTTGCCGTTTTAATAAAATATTTAGATCTGAAAGTTTCTAAATGAGAGAGAGTCCTCACATAGCTACCCATTTACTTAACTACTCGCTTGATCTTCACTTATATCTTTTAGGAGTAGTTTGTCATTTACTCTTGTGCTTCACTTATTGTTGGGGAACGTTGCATGGGAAACAAAAAAATTCCTACGCTCACTAAGATCAATCTAGGAGATGACCATCTACGAGAGGGGAGATTAGATCTACATACCCTTGTACATCGCTAAGCAGGAGGGTTAAGAAATGCGGTTGATGTAGTCGAACGTCTTCGCGATCCGATCACGATCCGTCCCACGAACTCCGGTCCAAGTGTTGAACGGACGGCACCTCCACGTTCAACACATGTATGGCTTGATGATGCCTTCACCTCCTCGATCCAGCGAGTGATGGTGAAGTAGTAGCTCGAGTCCTCCGGTAGCACGACGACATGGTGACGGTGGTGGTGGTGGAATCTCAGGAGAGCTTCGCTAAGCACTACGGAGAGGAAGAAGACTACGAGGGAGAGGGAGGGCGGTGTCGTGGCATAGACGGGTGTGGCTGCCCTCCCTCTACCCCTCTATATATAGCGGGAAGTGAGGAGGAGGGGATCCTGATGACCCATAAGTGTAGGGGATCTATCTAGTCCTTTCGATAAGTAAGAGTGTCGAACCCAACGAGGAGCAGAAGGAAATGACAAGCGGTTTTCAGTAAGGTATTCTCTGCAAGCACTGAAATTATCAGTAACAGATAGTTTTGTGATAAGATAATTTGTAACGGGTAACAAGCAATAAAAGTAAATAAGGTGCAGCAAGGTGGCCCAATCCTTTTTGTAGCAAAGGACAAGCTTGGACAAGTTCTAATATAGAGAAAAGCGCTCTCGAGGACACATGGGAATTATCGTCAAGCTAGTTTTCATCACGCTCATATGATTCACGTTCGTTACTTTGATAATTTGATATGTGGGTGGACCGGTGCTTGGGTACTGCCATTTCTTGGACAAGCATCACACTTATGATTAACCCCTATTGCAAGCATCCGCAACTACAAAAGGAGTATTAAGGTAAACCTAACCATAGCATGAAACATGTGGATCCAAACCAGCCCCTTACGAAGCAACGCATAAACTAGGGTTTAAGCTTCTGTCACTCTAGCAACCCATCATCTACTTATTACTTCCCAATGCCTTCCTCTAGGCCCAAATAATGGTGAAGTGTCATTTAGTCAATGTTCACATAACACCACAAGAGGAGAGACAACATACATCTCATCAAAATATCGAACGAATACCAAATTCACATGACTACTAATAGCAAGACTTCACCCATGTCCTCAGGAACAAACGTAACTACTCACAAAGCATATTCATGTTCATAATCAGAGGGGTATTAATATGCATTAAGGATCTGAACATAAGATCTTCCACCAAATAAACCAACTAGCATCAACTACAAGGAGTAATCAACACTACTAGCAACCCACAGGTACCTATCTGAGGTTTTGATACAAAGATTGGATATAAGAGATGAACTAGGGTTTGAGAGGAGATGGTGATGGTGAAGATGTTGATGGAGATTGACCCCCTCCCGATGAGAGGATCGTTGGTGATGACGATGGTGATGATTTCCCCCTCCCGGAGGGAAGTTTCCCCGGCAGAACAGCTCCGCCGGGGCCCTAGATTGGTTCCGCCAAGGTTCCGCCTCGTGGCGGCGGAGTTTCGTCCCGTAAGGTTGCTTATGATTTTTTCCAGGGTAAAAGACTTCATATAGCAGAAGATGGGCACCGGAGGGCTGCCAGGTAGCCCACGAGGCATGGGGCGCGCCCCCACCCTCGTGGTCAGGGTGTGGGCCCCCTCTGGTACTTCTTCCGCTCAATATTTTTCATTAATTCCCAAAATGACTTTCGTGGAGTTTCAGGACTTTTGGAGCTGTGCAGAATAGGTCTCCAATATTTGCTCCTTTTCCAGCCCAGAATCCTAGGGTGCCGACATTCTCCCTCTTCATGTAAACCTTGTAAAATAAGAGAGAATAGCCATAAGTATTGTGACATAACGTGTAATAACAGCCCATAATGCAATAAATATTGATATAAAAGCATGATGCAAAATGGACGTATCAAATCCCCCAAGCTTAGACCTCGCTTGTCCTCAACGGAAGCCGATAACGAATAATATGTCCACATGTTTAGAGATAGAGGTGTCGATAAAATAAAATATGGACATGAGGGCATCATGATCATTTTTATAACAGCAATATATATATATATATATATATATATATATATATATATATATATATATATATATTGTCATATCATTTCTTATGCTCAAGTAACAATCTATTCATACTGTCAAGCATGAACCAGAAACTTCATTGAGAACTAACAAACTATAATCTCAGTCATTGAGGCAATCGCAATTTATCATAACATCGGAAAGAGTCAACATAAGAGCTTTTCAGCAAGTCCACATACTCAACTATCATTTAGTCTTTCACAATTGCTAACACTCACGCAATACTTATGGTTATGGAGGTTTAATCGGACACAGAGGGCTTATAGTGTTGCCTCCCAACCTTTTACCTCAAGGGTAATGTCAACAATAATAGTTCATGCTAACTTACATCCAATTGGATATATATCAGGATCACCTTGACTCTTTCATAAGACAGAAAGTAAAAGATAGGCCCTTTGCAGAGGGAAGCAGAGGTTGTCATGTGCTTTTATGGTTGGATGCACGAAATCTTAATGCAAAAAAACGTCACTTTATATTGCCACTTGTGATATGAAACTTTATTATGCAGTCCGTCGCTTTTATTGCTTCCATATCACAAGATCGTATAAAGCTTATTTTCTCCGCACTAATAAGTCATACATATTTAGAGAGCATTTTTTATTGCTTGCAACATGACAACTTACTTGAAGGATCTTACTCAATCCATAGGTAGATATGGTGGACTCTCATGGAAAAACTGGGTTTAAGGATATTTAGAAGCACAAGTAGTATCTCTACTTGGTGCAAGGAATTTGGCTAGCATAAGGGGGAAAGGCAAACTCAACATGTTGGATGATCCATGACAATATACTTTAACTGAGATGTGAGAAAACATAACCCATTACGTTAACTTCCATGTCCAACATCAACTCTTTAGCATGTCATACTTCAATGAATGCTCACAATCATAAAAGATGTCCAAGATAGTATATTTATATGTGAAAGCCTCTCTTTCTTTATTACTTCCTATTAATTGCAACAGTGACCAAAACTATGTTTGCCAACTCTCAACAACTTTTATGTATCATACTCTTTATATGTGAAGTCATTACTCTCCATAAGATCCATATGATCTCTTTAATTCTTTTTATTCTTTCTTTTTCTTTTATTCCCTCAAGATCATAGCAAGATAGCAAAGCCCTTGACTCAACACTAATCTTTATTATATATAGCTCACGGACTCGATTACATACGGGGATCGTAAAGCAAAACTCAAAACTAAATCATACCAAAGCTTTATTCTACTAGATCAAGATATTACTAAGAGGAATGAACTAAGAAAAACGGTAAAGATAGGAGTGTGATGGTGATACGATACCGGGGCACCTCCCCCAAGCTTGGCAGTTGCCAAGGGGAGTGCCCATACCCATGTGATTATGTCCTCAGAGGTGATGAAGGTGGGGATGATGATGGTGGATAGTCGCACATGAGTGCGACGATATGATCCTTCAACAAAATATTTTCATGTATGAGATAATTGTTTTGTATGCGAGCTAACTCAATCATCTTGAAAGCTTCAACCTCAGTTGGGGTAAAGAGGTTGGCAAGAGGTTGAATGATGTCTTCTTCTTCTGCCGTAGGAGCTTGATCCTCCATGGCCATCTTGATCCCATCATCCTTGGTGATTGATACGTCTCCAACGTATCTATAATTTTTGATTGTTCCATGCTATATTATCTACTGTTTTGGACTATATTGGGCTTTATTTTCCACTTTTATATTATTTTTGGGACTAACCTATTAACCGGAGGCCCAGCCTAGAATTGCTATTTTTTGCCTATTTCAGTGTTTCAAAGAAACGGAATATCAAACGGAGTCCAAACGGAATGAAACCTTCGGGAACGTGATTTTCTCAACAAATATGATCCAGGAGACTTGAACCCTCCGTCAAGAATGACACGAGGCGGTCACGAGGGTGGAGAGCCCCCCTGCCTCGTGGGCCCCTCAAAGCTCCACTGACGTACTCCTTCCTCCTATATATACCTACGTACCCCCAAACTATCAGATACGGAGCCAAAAACCTAATTCCACCGCCGCAACCTTCTGTACCCACGAGATCCCATCTTGGGGCCTATTCCGAAGCTCCGCCGGAAGGGGAATCCACCACGGAGGGCTTCTACATCATCACCATAGCCCCTCCGATGAAGTGTGAGTAGTTTACCTCAGACCTTCGGGTCCATAGTTAGTAGCTAGATGGCTTCTTCTCTCTTTTTGGATCTCCATACAATGTTCTCCCCCTCTCTCGTGGAGATCTATTCGATGTAATCTTCTTTTTGCGGTGTGTTTGTTGAGACCGATGAATTGTGGGTTTATGATCAAGTTTATCTATGAACAATATTTGAATCTTCTCTGAATTCTTTTATGTATGATTGGTTATCTTTGCAAGTCTCTTCGAATTATCAGTTTGGTTTGGCCTACTAGATTGGTTTTTCTTGCAATGGGAGAAGTGCTTAGCTTTGGGTTCCATCTTGTGATGTCCTTTCCCAGTGACAGTAGGGGCAGCAAGGCACGTATTGTATTGTTGCCATCGAGGATAACAAGATGGGGTATTTATCATATTGCATGAATTTATTCCTCTACATCATATCATCTTGCTTAAGGCGTTACTCTATTTTCTTGAACTTAATACTCTAGATGCATGCTGGATAGCGGTTGATGAGTGGAGTAATAGTAGTAGATGCAGGCAGGAGTCGGTCTACTTGTCTCGGACGTGATGCCTATATACATGATCATACCTAGATATTCTCATAACTATGCTCAATTCTGTCAATTGCTCAACAGTAATTTGTTCACCCACCGTAGAATACTTATGCTCTTGAGAGAAGCCACTAGTGAAATCTATGGCCCCCGGGTCTATTCTCATCATATCAATCTCCAATCACTTTATTATTGCTTTGCTTATTACTTTGCCTTTTATTTTACTTTGCATCTCTATACCAAAAATACAAAAAAATATTATCTATCATCTCTATCAAATCTCACTCCCGTAAGTGACCGTGAAGGGATTGACAACCCCTAATCGCGTTGGTTGCGTTGAGCTATTTGTTTTGTGTAGGTACGAGGGACTCGCGCATAGCCTCCTACTGGATTGATACCTTGGTTCTCAAAAACTGAGGAAAATACTTACTCTACTCTACTGCATCACCCTTCCCTCTTCAAGGAAATCCAACGAAGTGCTCAAGAGGTAGCAGGAAGATTTCTGGCGCCGTTGCCGGGGAGTCTACGCAAAAGTCAACATACCAAGTACCCATCACAAATCCCTTATCTCCTGCACTACATTATTTGCCATTTGCCTCTCGTTTTCCTCTCCCCCACTTCACCCTTGCCGTTTTATTCGCCCTTTTTCCGTTTGCCTTGATGTCTTTCTTGGCTCGTTTCCTCGCTTGGTTGAAATAGTTGAGTATTTATTCCTAAACAGAGAAGCTAAGACCTATGGATGCTCATCCGCTTGCCAATCTTTTTAAGAGATCCAATTATGATGAACCAATTCCTAGTGATTTGGATGCACTAGATTATCTTTATAAGGTTTTGCCTGAAATCCGTGAAGTGACTCACGATAGATCTTTGAATAAAAGCATGATTGCAATGATATTATTATAAATTCTTTTGATGTCAATTGTGCTAATAAGATGCAAGCTTGGGGATGCTAGTTTTGCTATGTCTACTACTTGTTGCAATGATCATGATTGGGGTGATTCTTCTTATGATCTTGAAAATTTATTTAAGCCCCATGATGAATATGAGATTGATAATATTGTTTGCAATAATATTGAAAGTGGGTTCGGAAGAGTGTCAACTTTAGATCCCACATATTTGGAGAATGTTCAATCTTATGAAGTTTTTGATAAAAGTGGGTTTGGAAAGGTCGTGACTTTAGTTAATGATAATCCCACTATTTTGAAAGAGTGTCAACTTTGCATGCATGTGGATCGTGTAGAGAATATACTTTGTGGTAGCTATTTTGCTGAAGTTGCCTATGATCCTACATGTAATTATTATGAGAGAGTAAAATATGGTTGTAGGAACTTTCATGCTACTAAATTACCTCTCGTTTTGTTGAGATTGCTATTGTCTCTTTCCGCTTCCTTGCATATGCTAGTTTTTGCTTGCCTTGATTTGTTTGCCTATAAGATGCCTCTGCATAGGAAGTATGTTAGACTTAGATGTGGTTGTCAGATGTTTTATGATGCTCTCTTTGTGCTTCAATTCTTGTCTTTTATGTGAGAGCTAAAAAGGCTTTAAAGAAAAGCGCTTGTTGGGAGACAACCCAATATATTTCCTTTCTGTCGTTGAATAAATAATACATCTACCTTCTATTTAGATGTGGTTTTATCTTTTAATTAGTGTTTGTGCCAAGTTAAACCTATAAGATCTTCTTGGATGATAGTTATTTGATCTTGCTGTAATTTCCAGAAACTTTCTGTTCACGAAAACAATTATTAAAAATCACCAGAACGTGATAAAATAGTGATTCCAATTTCTGATGATCAATAAAAAAAATTCCTAGGTCTTCCTATTTTGTCTGATTTTTTGGAGTTCCAGAAGTTTGCGTTAGTTACAGATTACTACAGACTGTTCTGTTTTTGACAGATTCTGTTTTTCGTGTGTTGTTTGCTTATTTTGATGAATCTATGGCTAGTAAAATAGTTTATAATCCATAGAGAAGTTGTAATACAGTAGGTTTAACACCAATATAAATAAAGAATGAGTTTATTACAGTACCTTGAAGTGGTCTTTTTTTTTCTTTCTCTAACGGAGCTCACGAGATTTCTGTTGAGTTTTGTGTTGTGAAGTTTTCAAGTTTTGGGTGAAATCTTTTGATGGATTATGGAACAAGGGGTGGCAAGAGCCTAAGCTTGGGGATGCCCATGGCATCCCCAAGATAATCTAAGGACACCAAAAAGTCAAAGCTTGGGGATGCCCCGGAAGGCTTCCCCTCTTTCTTCTACTTCCATCGGTAATTTTACTTGGAGCTACATTTTTATTCACCACATCATATGTGTTTTACTTGGAGCGTCTTGTATGATTTGAGTCTTTGCTTTTTAGTTTACCACAATCATCGTTGCTTTACACACCTTTTGAGAGAGCCATACATGAATTGGAATTTGATAGAATACTCTATGTGCTTCACTTATATCCTTTGAGCTATATAGTTTTGCTCTAGTGCTTCACTTATATCTTTTAGAGCACGGTGGTGGATTTGTTTTATAGAAACTATTGATCTCTCATGCTTCACTTAGATTATTTTGAGAGTATTAAATAGCATGGTAGTTTGCTTAATAATAATATGCTTGGTATTCAAGATTTGTAAAACTTTCTTTTTAGTGCGTTGAATACTAAGAAAAGTTTGATGCTTGATAATTGTTTTGAGATATGAAGATGGTGACATTAGAGTCATGCTAGTTGAGTAGTTGTGAATTTGAGAAATACTTGTGTTAAATTTGTGATTCTCATATCATGCACGTATGGTGAACCGTTATGTGATGAAGTCGGAGCATGATTTATTTATTGATTGTCTTCCTTATGAGTGGCGGTCGGGGACGAGCGATGGTCTTTTCCTACCAATCTATCCCCCTGGAAGCATGCGCGTAATACTTTGCTTTGATAACTTCTAGATTTTTGCAATAAGTATATGAGTTCTTTATGACTAATGTTGAGTCCATGGATTATACGCATTTTCCCCATCCTTCCACCATTGCTAGCCTCTCTAATACCGCGCACCTTTCGCCGGTATCATACACCCACCATATACCTTCCTCAAAACAGCCACCATACCTACCTATCATGGCATTTCCATAGTCATTCCGAGATATATTGCCATGCAACTTTCCACCGTTCTGTTTAATATGACACGCTCCATCATTGTCATATTGTTAGCATGATCATGTAGTGGACATCGTATTTGTGGCAAAGCCACTATTCATAATTCTTTCATACATGTCACTCTTGATTCATTGCATATCCCGGTACACCGCCAGAGGAATTCATATAGAGTCATATTTTGTTCTAAGTATCAAGTTGTAATTGTTGAGTTGTAGAAAATAAAAGTGTGATGATCATCATTTTTAGAGCATTGTCCCAAGTGAGGAAAGAATGATGGATACTATGATTCCCCCACAAGTCGGGATGAGACTCCGGACGAAAAATAAAAAGAAAAAAAAGGCCATAAAAAAGAGAAAAGTCCCAAATAAAAAAATGAGAGAAAAAGAGAGAAGGGACAATGTTACTATCCTTGTACCACACTTGTGCTTCAAAGTAGCACCATGATCTTCATGATAGAGAGTCTCTCATTTTGTCACTTTCATATACTAGTGGGAGTTTTTCATTATAGAACTTGGCTTGTATATTCCAATGATGGGCTTCCTCAAAATGCCCTAGGTCTTCGTGAGCAAGCGAGTTGGATGCACACCCACTTAGTTTCTTTTGTTGAGCTTTCATATACTTATAGCTCTAGTGCATCCGTTGCATAGCAATCCCTACTCTCTCACATTGATATCTATTGATGGGCATCTCCATAGCCCGTTGATACGCCTAGTTGATGTGAGACTATCTTCCCCTCTTTTTGTCTTCTCCACAACCACCATTCTATTCCATATATAGTGCTATATCCATGGCTCACGCTCATGTATTGCGTGAAGATTGAAAAAGTTTTGAAAATGTCAAAAGTACGAAACAATTGCTTGGCTTGTCATCGAGGTTGTGCATGATTTAAATACTTTGTGTGGTGAAGACAGAGCATAGCCAGACTATATGATTTTGTAGGGATAACTTTCTTTGGCCATGTTATTTTGAGAAGACATAATTGCTTTATTAGTATGCTTGAAGTATTTTTATTTTTATGTCAATATGAAATTTTTTCTTGAATCTTTCGGATCTGAATATTCATACCACCATTAAGAAGATTTACATTAAAATTATGCCAAGTAGCACTCCGCATCAAAAATTCTCTTTTTATCATTTACCTACTCGAGGACGAGTAGGAATTAAGCTTGGGGATGCCTGATACGTCTCCAACGTATCTATAATTTTTGATTGCTCCATGCTATATTATCTACTGTTTCGGACTATATTGGGCTTTATTTTCCGCTTTTATATTATTTTTGGGACTAACCTATTAACCGGAGGCCCAGCCCAGAATTGTTGTTTTTGCCTATTTCAGTGTTTCGAAGAAACGGAATATCAAACGAAGTCCAAACGGAATGAAACCTTCGGGAACGTGATTTTCTCAACAAATATGATCGAGGAGACTTGGACCCTCCGTCAATAAAGCCACGAGGCGGCCACGAGGGTAGATGGCGCGCCCCCTGCCTCGTGGGCCCCTCAAAGCTCCACCGACGTACTCCTTCCTCCTACGTACCCCAAATGATCAGATACGGAGCCAAAAACCTAATTCCACCGCCGCAACCTTCTGTACCCATGAGATCCCATCTTGGGGCCTGTTCTGGAGCTCCGCCGGAAGGGGAATCCACCATGGAGGGATTCTGCATCATCACCATAGCCCCTCCAATGAAGTGTGAGTAGTTTACCTCAGACCTTCGGGTCCATAGTTAGTAGCTAGATGGCTTCTTCTCTCTTTTTGGATCTCAATGCAATGTTCTCCCCCTCTCTCGTGGAGATCTATTCGATGTAATCTTCTTTTTGCGGTGTGTTGGTTGAGACCGATGAATTGTGGGTTTATGATCAAGTTTATCTATGAACAATATTTGAATCTTCTATGAATTCTTTTATGTATGATTGGTTATCTTTGCAAGTCTCTTCGAATTATCAGTTTGGTTTGGCCTACTGGATTGGTTTTTCTTGCAATGGGAGAAGTGCTTAGCTTTGGGTTCAATCTTGCGGTGTCCTTTCCCAGTGACAGTAGGGGCAGCAAGGCACGTATTGTATTGTTGCCATCGAGGATAACAAGATGGGGTATTTATCATATTGCATAAATTTATTCATCTACATCATGTCATCTTGCTTAAGGCGTTACTCTGTTTTCTTGAACTTAATACTCTGGATGCATGCTGGATAGCGGTCGATGAGTGGAGTAATAGTAGTAGATGCAGGCAGGAGTCGGTATACTTGTCTTGGACGTGATGCCTATATACATGATCATACCTAGATATTCTCATAACTATGCTCAATTCTGTGAGTTGCTCAACAGTAATTTGTTCACCCACCGTAGAATACTTATGCTCTTGAGAGAAGCCACTAGTGAAATCTATGGCCCCCGGGTCTATTCTCATCATATCAATCTCCAATCACTTTATTATTGCTTTGCTTATTACTTTGCCTTTTATTTTACTTTGCATCTCTATACCAAAAATACCAAAAATATTATCTATCATCTCTATCAGATCTCACTCCATAAGTGACCGTGAAGGGATTGACAACCCCTAATTGTCACATTCCTAGTTCTGGCAATGCTTAGCGCTAGCATCTTGTGTTGCATCATGTCTAAGTTTTAATTAAACCTGAAATGGGGACTGATAAACCCTAGCAGCAAATGAAATACAACTAGGGTCAAATTAAATCTTTTCCATCTACCCAAAATGGCCTTTAGAAAAGTACATCAATTTTGGAATGGGTGAAAACTTCTTCAAAAAATGATGCACACATTTCTAGGACATTTCTGGATTTTGGAGTTAATTCATACGTATTTGAATTTGGACAATTAAATGCTATATAATATTTTAAATGTCCAAATAATTCTGAACTTAAGTGAGGGCTATTGGAAATATTCCAGAAAGAGCCCACAATTATTTTCAGGGCTTTTGAAAATGCCTTAGCATTTTAATTAAGTCAAAACAATTACAGAAAAATAGAAAACAAAAACTAAATTAGGAGAGAGAGAGAGAGAGAAATTACCTGGCCACTTACCTGGCGTAGCGCACCTGGCAGCCCACTGGTCGGCCCAGCACTGTGCTGGCCCGTGCCAGCCACCTGCTTCCTCTCGCCAGGCAGGCAGAGAGGAGCGCGCCCGCGCATGCCGAGCTCGCCACACAGCTCCCTGACCGCCTGTCCTGCTTGGACAGCGTGGCCACGCCCCGAAGCCACTCCTCGGTGCCGCCCCGACCCCACCGACACCCCATTCTCTCTCCCGTGCTCTTCCCCTCCTCTGCTCTCCCCCTCGAGCGGAGCTCGCCGTCGCCGCTCGTCACCACCACGGCCACCGTGCCCCGCCGACTCACTAGCGTGCCCATTGGCTCCGCCTCATCACCACACGTCGACAAGCCAACGGCCAAGACCTCGGGAGCCCCTCATCGCCGGCATCTTCGTCGTCTTCAAGCTTCGGCACCGCCGACCACCGCCGTCGATTCGCTTGCTCCAGCTCCTCCCCGACCCCGCCGTGCTTCTCCACCGAACCGCTGTGAGCTGCTGCTGCGTTTCCCCCTTTTCCCGCTGTTCCCCGCGCCCTCTAGTCGTTGCCCGCGAGCATCGAGCTCCCGCCATCGCCATGGCCGGCGAGCCTCGCGCTCCCGAGCTCTTCTGCTCGTCCCTGTAGCACCCGCGTGCTCTCCAGGTCCCTACGAAGCCATAGAAGCCCTCGTTTGGACTCCCCGTGCACCGCAGCGATGCTTGCCTCGTGCCCGTGGCTTCGGCAGCCGCCCGGCTCAACACCGTCGCCAACTCCGGCGACCCTGCGCCCCCCTGCTGCCTCCGTTGGATGTGCGGGAGGAAGGGCTACACACTGGTGCCCTTCGCGCGTCGAACCGCTGCCGGACCAGCGTCTCCGGCGAGCTTCCGCCACGGTTTTGGTCGCTGCCGGCCAACTCCGGCGGGCTGACGTGGCGCTGGCTTAATTAGGCTAACCACCAAATTAGCACTAAATAATTAACCTTCTAGGTCACTGACAGCGGGCCCTGCCCCACCTGCTAATTTTTCGGTTAGGAATTAAGTAACCTCAATTAGTCCTCTGTTACACTGACATGTGGACCCCGCACATTAGGTTTGACCTTGACCCGGTCTGTTGACCTGCTGAGGTCAGCATGACGTAGTGCTGACGCAGTAAATACTTTCTGGATTTTAAATAAATCAGAAATGATTTATTTATTTCAGAAAATATCCAAAACTTCTAAAATTCACAGTAAATAATCTATAACTCAGATTGAAAAGATTTATATATGAAAAATGATCAGAAAAATCCAATCTATCCATCTGTACCATTTGCATGCATGTTAGAACAATTTAACCCTGCTGTAAACAAGATAATGCACCATTATGACTATATACATGAGCTTACATTTGAATCTTTGATTCAAATGGGTTCAAATCAACCTGTCCTAGTATGCATTAGTCAAACACATTCATATTGACATGTCATGATCATGCATCATATTGTGCATTGCATTGATTGTGTTTTCCTTCTTTGTTGCCGGTTTTTTGTCCCCTCTCAGTAGACGACGTTCCGACGATTATTCGATGACACCGATGAAGAACAATATTATCTTCAGAAGTGCCAGGCAAGCAAAACCCCCTTGTTCATTCCGATACAATCCCACTCTCTCGCTCCTGCCCTCTTTTACTGCATTAGGACAACAACGATTCAACTATTACATGTTGCGGTAGTTGAACCCCTTTCCTCTACATGACCTGTCATTGCCACAGTAAATAGATGAAACCCACTAGCATGAGTAGGAGTTGTTTGAGCCCTGATGTGCCTACTCATTCATGTTTGTTTGTCACGCCTGCTACTGCTTAGAGTTGAGTCAGGTCTGATTCATCGGGGATGAATTGGAGGTGTGTAAACATGTCCTATTGTGTGTGAGCTAAGTGTGTGAACACGATTTGGTAAAGGTAGCGGTGAGAGGCCATGTAGGAGTACATGGTGGGTTGTCTCATTGAAGCCGTCCTCAGGAACTGAGTTCTGTGTTTGTGATCCATGAAACAGCTACTACCACACATTGGGCCCGAAACCAATGGACCCTCTCGACTTATTAACTGCCCTTGTCCTCTGTCCTGGAGTTGCAAGTAGTTTCTGGTGTTTGTAGTATGCTGGGGGCCGTGCGCAACGCTGACCTAAGGGGTGGGCTGTGTTGCGGTAGGCACGTGGCCCGGTGTACCGAGCGCCCGTTTGGTGTCTCGGGAACCCTGCACACATCGTTTGGGGTTGTGAACGAAACTCCGGCCGGATCTCTTCGCGGATGGAACCCGAATAGGCGTTAAACCTGGACTAGAGACTTGTGTGGTTAGTCAGGTCGTGGCCGACTCCCTCGCCAGGCTTCCGCTTGAAGGTTGCCGAGATACACGGCGTGTACATGGTGGTAAGTGGCGAGAGCGTGTGTGAAGAAGTACACCCCTGCAGGGTTAACATCATCTATTCGAATAGCCGTGTCTGCGGAAAAGGACTTCTGGGTTGCCTGTACAGTTCATAGACAAGTGAAAGTGGATACTCCAAAATGCGCAAGATAAGCGTGAGTGCTATGGATGGCGTTCTCATAGGGAGACGGGAGCGGATCCATAGTGGTGTATTGATATGGTGAATATGTGGACTCGTGTGCGTCACCTCAAAAGAGTTACTTGTAGTCATAGTTTAGGATAGCCACTGAGTCAAAGCTAGCTTGCTGCAGTCAAACACCACCACCCCCTTTGTTGATACCGATGCATATGTAGCTAGTTCTGATGTAAGTCTTGCTGGGTACATTTGTACTCACGTTTGCCTATTTTATGTTTTGCAGAGAGACGTCAGTCTCGCTAGTAGTTCCACGTGGACTTCGACGTTTAGCTTGTTACCTTAGCTACGATCTTGTGCCCTCAGCAAGGTCTTGTAGATAGTCAGGCTTCTCAGCCTTCTTCATTTGTAGTTGTCTGTACTCAGACAAGTTAAGCTTCCGCATGTGCTTTTTGCTTGTATGCTCTGAATGTTGGGTCATGAGACCCATGTTTGTAATATCTCGCTCCTCGGAGCCTAATGAATAAATACTCTAAGTCGTAGAGTTATGTTGTGATGCCATGTTGTATTTACACATATCGAGCATATTGTGTGTATGATTGAAATGCTTGGTATGTGTGGGATCCGACAATCTAGTTGTTTATCCTTGGCAGCCTCTCCTATGGGGAAATGTAGTCTAGTGCTTCCTTGAGCCATAGTAGTCCGCTACAGCCCGGTTCACCGGAGTCCTGCTAGCCCAGCACTACTGCTCAGGACAATTGACTGGCTGGCATGTGTTTCACTTCGTTCATGTGTCTTTCCCTTCGGCGAAATGTCACGCGGTGACATCCAGAGTCCTACCTAGCCTGCTACAGCCCGGGTTCCCGGAGTCCTGTTAGCCCAATGCTACAGCCCGAATTCATATGCTGCTGACCGACATGCTCGAAGTTGATTCATGTATGCATGTCCCCATGGGTTACTGCCGCTTTGGGTTCACGACTAGCCATGTTGGCCCGGGTTCTCTGTCATATGGATGCTAGCGACACTATCATATACGTGAGCCAAAAGGTGCAAACGGTCCCTGGCCATGGTAAGGCGACACCCGTGGGAATACCGTGTGTGAGGCCGCAAAGTGATATGAGGTGTTACCGGCTAGATTGATGTGACTAGGATCGGGGTCCTGATAGCGTTGGTATCAGAGTCTGACTGCCTGTAGGATTACCAAGCCAAACTGGTCGAAGTTGAGTCTAGAAATGCTTTAGTTATATAAGGGAATTGATTGTGGAAGGGAACGTAAGGCTCTTTTTACTCCTTTACCTTATGCCCTTCTGATCTGAGTCACCCTCTTCTTTTCTACAGGGTTTAAGAACTAGGCTTCTCATCTTTTTATCAGGATCACGTGTTGCTAATCCGTAAAATCTTAGGATTGTTGGTTCCAGGCCTCTGTTCAGTTTCTACTACTTTCAGTATGATGTCAGTTGAACCAGAACCTTGATATGATGTTGTTAAGTGGCTATGCAAATCCTCGTGAATGTTTCAAATCTTTTTCTGAGCATTTACAGCCGTTATGTTGTCCGAGTCATCCCAGGTTTCTAAATAGTCTGATGCATTTGCAAATCCCTTCTTTCCGTTCCCAATGTTTCTTTGGGCCAGTTTAACCACCCTAATCGGTGAGTTGAGGTACTCTGTTGCCTCGACATATATGTTGGAGCTATTATTATGACCCTAGGTGTCTTAGAGGATTGCCTAGTAATTTAGCAATGCCTTGTATCCCAGTGTGATGATTTTGGCCATTATTCTTGAAAGCATCCCGTGATGCCATTTAGTTAGTAGGTATTCTATTCTGGGTTTTGAACCCGAGATTCACCCCACTCACCTCCTGTTGGTAGTGTTTGCTAGTTCCTTTAGGATATTAGTAACTTTGTGATAGTCCTCGAGGTTTGTGGTATATCGTTCTTCCAATACCATGAACCACTATGGCAGAAGTTCTTTGAACCAAAAGATCACAACCAGAGTGCTTGTGGTGAGTGCTCCATTCCATAATTGTGACTCTGCCAGTTCTACCTTTCTACATAGGTTATCCGGAAGAAATATGTTGAGCTTTGTTCGACATACTAATCTATGCATCCACAACTCAGAAAGTGATATATTCCTTGAGTTGTTCCTCTTTAGTCGTATCCCGACCATCATCTATTAGTTGATAGCCAAGAGTATGTGTGCATCTTCGTCGATGCCTATTATTCTTGTGGTCCGTCAAGCCATTCTATTCCAAAATGACTAGGAGAAACAAACTCCAGTACCTCATCCATTTCCAGGGTTGGGTCAAAATAGTTGTGTATCGCAGATCAAAATGCCAATCCAGCTTTTGATTCTGTTCTACCCTGAAGTATTACCGTCTTATGTCAAGAATGTCATGAGAATTGCACACCATCCTATGAATTCTTGATTTAGTGATACTTCTTGCCATCATTGCTCATTCCTCGGTTCCGTGTTGTTGTAACCGGAATACCGACAAGTGATTCATGATGTGTGAAATCAATACTCCTAGCAACTGCGTTGCTTGGTAGTTAATGGACAATGCCCTCATACTTAGCATGCTGGTTATTGAATTATCATTCTAAGATTGATCGTGCTACCTAGTCCTTATTTCTGGTGCACTCTTCGATCAATGAGTTAGGATTGTGTCAATCCCTCACTCTTTTGATCATATCATCTTGCCCTGAAAAGCAAGATTGTTCTCGAGCTTAGTAACATATCGGTGGTTCGTGATGTTCTGAATATCTTCTCGGAAGTATTACCAGGTTGTCACCTAACCGCTATGTTGAGTTCATGATCATGTTGGTTTTCCTCCAAACCACCCATTCTCCAAGAATCTGTGTTGGATACCCCTGAGCTAGTTGGTTAAGCCAAACAACAACTTGGAGAGTTGGAAGATAAAAGCTTGTCTGACCTAGTTCATGTTAAGGGATATCTTTTTGTGCGTGTGTGTGTGTGTTGAAGGAAGATGATATCTCCATCGATTGGTCCTCGTGATCAGTTGTTGGATCTATTGCCTTGTCAAAATTTTGACTTAAGTATGGGCTATCGTCAAGTCAAATCAGAACCAACGATGTTCGTAATGTTGTCTTACTCATGGTTGATTCCTCGAGCATATACCATTACATCTTTTGGTCTGACCAATGCTATCACCGTGTTCATATGATGGTGGAAGTACAGTGATATGGAAATTCCGATGAGTTGCTGTTGAGCCCATTAGCAGCATTTTGTCCTCCCCATAATTCATGTTGAACATCAACCTAGTGTTGGAAACTTTGTAAGCAATGCCTTCGTGTTCCGTTCATGAAGCTTATGTTTGGATGAAAGTAGCGACTTCCTCTAAGTTCACGTGCAATCGATGCAAGTTGCCGCCGTGAATTCGAGAAAGCTTGTTTTTGCTTCCTCTGAAGTCATCCCAAGTCAGCCATGCACGTGCAAAGTATTATGTGGTATGTTAGACTAATGATCTTCATTCCATATGAATTCCCTAGCACACCAAGCCACTGATTGATTTGTTGGAAGGAAAGAAGTTCCTTCGTAAGAGCTAATCATATGACTTATGCAAGGACTTCGTTATCCACAATGATGGTCCCAACCTGAACTCGGTAGTGTTTCATTGTAAGACTACCATGTGGTCATATTTGTCTAGGACAATGTGTTCACAGGTGTGTAGCAGAACCAGCTCATGTTTTGGAGCTTGCTATCGTAGTTCATCTCTCGAGAATCTCGCAACGTCATCTCGTCGGTTTGTGTTGCAACCTTTCTTTTCCAGACATGAGTCTGGAATATTCTGACACCAACCAAATCTGAATCTCAGGCAGATATGATGGTTGGAACGTTTCCCAAGAACTATAATATTGGTCTCTCTGTAACCGGTAGCGTGGATGTCGTGGCCAACACACCCAAATGGAAGACCTATTATTGTAGTATTTTGATTGAGGAAGTTGGCCACCTCCCCATAAGGATTTCATAGGATTTATTTCCATAGTTATTCCTTATGGATTCTTGTACTCCCGAAGTCCGACCTTTTACTTGATGTTCTAGATACCAAATCATATCAAATGGGTTACACTAGTACATCAAGGAGAACATTAGCAGCGGAGTGCTAAATGTCCCTCGGTCGATCATCTAGATTTTGTTTCCTTGGCCTCGCTAGGGTGAAATCTGAGTAGAGGTTATCTTCCTTTGCATCTGCATTGTCCATCACTATTCATCATGGTAGTATGTTGGGTTGCCAGGATCCTTCTCACGGACGTTGGTAGAACCTTGATGAATATGGAAATGCTCAAGTTCTTGAGAGCACTCTCAGTCACTAGGTTATATCCTCGGCACCATCTAGCATGTGCTTCCCATTTGCTGAGTTGTCTTATAACTCTAGTTCCCTTTCCAAACCGAGTATGCCATTCTTTCAAATTCCTTCAAACGACCAATTGTGAATTACCTCAGGCTGGTATGAAGAGTTTCAATGATCTATGTATCAAAAGTAATTCTTTTTGCCACTTAAGGGAATAATTCTACGATTACCTTCCCTAAGGTGCCCCGTTACAGAGTCATGGCAATCAATCTCCTCGCTACTTTGAAACCATGCGCCCTCCTATTCTAGCGTGGAATTGTTGCCTACCAAATTGAACTTTCGCCATCTGTTTCTCCCATCCCTCTTGATGGGTGTCTTATGTCTCAGTTCGAGAGATGTTACTACATCTCATTCCGGGAGTTGATCATGTTTTGCTTGATCTTCGTGAAGATCGAATCCTGTAGAGCCTCCCTCTCTTTCCATTGTCGTGTTGAATGAAGTTCTCATAGCAAGACATCGAGACAAAGATGGTGATCGTGTCAACGTTCCTATGAAGTGCAACCTGGATCTTGAAGACCGTGTTAGCTTGTGCTCCCTCTATCTTCTTACCTCACATCTTGAATCTCGGGACGAGATTCTTGTTTAGTGGGGGTGAGTTGTCACATTCCTAGTTTTGGCAATGCTTAGCACTAGCATCTTGTGTTGCATCATGTCTAAGTTTTAATTAAACCTGAAATGGGGACTGATAAACCCTAGCAGCAAATGAAATACAACTAGGGTCAAATTAAATCTTTTCCATCTACCCAAAATGGCCTTTAGAAAAGTTCATCAATTTTGGAATGGGTGAAAACTTCTTCCAAAAATCATGCACACATTTCTAGGACATCTCTGGATTTTGGAGTTAATTCATACGTATTTGAATTTGGACAATTAAATGCTATATAATATTTTAAATGTCCAAATAATTCTGAACTTAAGTGAGGGCTGTTGGAAATATTCCAGAAAGAGCCCACAATTATTTTTAGGGCTTTTGAAAATGCCTTAGCATTTTAATTAAGTCAAAACAATTATAGAAAAATAGAAAACATAAACTAAATTAGGAGAGAGAGAGAGAGAGAGAGAGAGAGAGAAATAACCTGGCCACTTACCTGGCGCAGCCCACCTGGCAGCCCACTGGCCGGCCCAGCACTGTGCTGGCCCGTGCCATCCACCTGCTTCCTCTCACCAGGCAGGCAGAGAGGAGCGCGCCCGCGCACGCCGAGCTCGCCACGCAGCTCCCTGGCCGCCTGCCCCGCTTGGACAGCGTGGCCATGCCCCGAAGCCACTCCTCGGCGCTGCCCCAACCCCGCCGACACCCCATTCTCTCTCCCGTGCTCTTCCCCTCCTCTGCTCTCTCCCCCGAGCGGAGCATGCCATCGCCGCTCGTCACCACCGCCACCACCGTGCCCCCGCCGACTCACTAGCGTGCCCATCGGCTCCGCCTCATCACCACACATCGACAAGCCAACGGCCATGACCTCGGGAGCCCCTCATCGTCGGCATCTTCGTCGTCTTCAAGCTTCGGCACCGACGACCGCCGCCGTTGATTCGCTTGCTCCAGCTCCTCCCCGGCCCCGCCGTGCTTATCCACCGAACCGCTGTGAGCTGCTGCTGCGTTTCCCCCTTTTCCCGTTGTTCCCCGCGCCCTCTAGCCGTCGCCTACGAGCATTGAGCTCCGGCCATCGCCATGGCCGGCGAGCCTCGTGCTCCCGAGCTCTTTCGCTCGTCTCCATAGCACCCGCGTGCTCTCCAGGTCCCTACGAAGCAGTAGAAGCCCTCGTTTGGACTTCCCGTGCACCGCAGCGATGCCTGCCTCGTGCCCGTGGCTTCGGCAGCCTCTCGGCTCAACGCCGTCGCCAACTCCGGCGACCCTGCGACCCTCTGCTGCCTCCGTTGGATGTGCGAGAGGAAGGGCTACACACTGGTGCCCTTCGCGCGTCGAACCGCTGCCGGAGCAGCGTCTCCGGCGAGCTTCCGCCACGGTTTTGGTCGCCGCCGGCCAACTTCGGTGGGCTAACGTGGCGCTGGCTTAATTAGGCTAACCACCAGATTAGCACTAACTAATTAACCTTCTAGGTCACTGACAGCAGGCCCCGCCCCGCCTGCTAATTTTTCGGTTAGGAATTAAGTAGCCTCAATTAGTCCTCTGTTACACTAACATGTGGACCCCGCACATCAGGTTTGACCTGGACCCGGTCTGTTGACCTGCTGAGGTCAGCATGACGTAGTGCTGACGCAGTAAATACTTTCTGGATTTTAAATAAATCAGAAATGATTTATTTATTTCAGAAAATATCCAAAACTTATAAAATTCATAGTAAATAATCTGTAACTTAGATTGAAAAGATTTATATATGAAAAATGATCAAAAAAATCCAATCTATCCATCTGTACCATTTGCATGCATGTTAGAACACTTTAACCCTTCTGTTCAAGTGAAACAAGATAATGCACCATTATGACTATATACATGAGCTTACATTTGAATCTTTGATTCAAATGGGTTCAAATCAACCTGTCCTAGTATGCATTAGTCAAACACATTCATATTGACATGTCATGATCATGCATCATATTGTGCATTGCATTGATTGTGTTTTCCTTCTTTGTTGCTGGTATTTATCCCCTCTCAGTAGACGACGTTCCGATGATTATTCGATGACACCGATGAAGAACTATATTATCTTCAGAATTGCCAGGCAAGCAAAACCCCCTTGTTCATTCCGATACAATCCCACTCTCTTGCTCCTACTCTCTTTTACTGCATTAGGACAACAACGATTCAACTATTACATGCGGCGGTAGTTGAACCCCATTCCTCTGCATGACCTGTCATTGCCATAGTAAATAGATGAAACCCACTAGCATGAGTAGGAGTAGTTTGAGCCCTGATGTGCCTACTCATTCATGCTTGTTTGTCACGCCTGCTACTGCTTATAGTTGAGTCTGGTTTGATTCATCGGGGATGAATTGAAGGTGTGTAAACATGTCCTATTGTGTGTGAGCTAAGTGTGTGAACACGATTTGGTAAAGGTAGCGGTGAGAGGCCATGTAGGAGTACATGGTGGGTTGTCTCATTGAAGTCGTCCTCAGGAACTCAGTTCTGTGTTTGTGATCCATGAAACAGTTACTACCACGCATTGGGCCCGAAACCAATGGACCCTCTCGACTTATTAACTGCCCTTGTCCTCTGTCCAGGAGTTGCAAGTAGTTTCTAGTGTTTGTAGTATGCTGGGGGCCGTGCGCAGCGCTGGCCTGAGGGGTGGGCTGTGTTGCGGTAGGCACGTGGCCTGGTGTACCGAGCGCCCGTTTGGTGTCTCGGGAACCCTGCACACATCGTTTGGGGTTGTGAGCAAAACTCCGGCCGGATCTCCTCGCGGATGGAACCCGAATAGGCGATAAACCTGGACTAGAGACTTGTGTGGTTAGTCAGGTCGTGGCCGACTCCCTCGCCAGGCTTCCGCTTGAAGGTTGCTAAGATACACGACGTGTACATGGTGGTAAGTGGCGAGAGCGTGTGTGAAGAAGTACACCCCTACAGGGTTAACATCATCTATTCGAATAGCCGTGTCCGCGGAAAAGGACTTCTGGGTTGCCTGTACAGTTCATAGACAAGTGAAAGTGGATACTCTAAAATGCGCAAGATAAGCGTGAGTGCTATGGATGGCGTTCTCGTAGGGAGACGGGAGCGGATCCATAGTGGTGTATTGATATGGTGAATATGTGGACTCGTGTGCGCCACCTCAAAAGAGTTACTTGTAGTCGTAGTTCAGGATAGCCACCGGGTCAAAGCTGGCTTGCTGCAGTTAAACTCCACCCCCCCCCCTTTGTTGATACTGATGCATATGTAGCTAGTTCTGATGTAAGTCTTGCTGGGTACATTTGTACTCACGTTTGCCTATTTTATGTTTTGCAGAGAGACGTCAGTTTCGCTAGTAGTTCCGCGTGTACTTCGATGTTTAGCTTGTTAGCTCAGCTACAATCTTGTGCCCTCAGCAGGGTCTTGTAGATAGTCAGGCTTCTCAGCCTTCTTCATTTGTAGTTGTCTGTACTCAGACAAGTTAAGCTTCTGCATGTGCTTGTTGCTTGTATGCTCTGAATGTTGGGTCATGAGACCCATGTTTGTAATATCTCGCTCCTCGGAGCCTAATGAATAAATACTCTGAGTCGTAGAGTTATGTTGTGATGCCATGTTGTATTTACACATATCGAGCATATTGTGTGTATGATTGAAATGCTTGGTATGTGTGGGATCCGACAATCTAGTTGTTTATCCTTGGCAGCCTCTCTTATGGGGAAATGTAGTCTAGTGCTTCCTTGAGCCATAGTAGTCCGCTACAGCCCGATTCACCGGAGTCCTGCTAGCCCAGCACTACTGCTCAGGACACTTGATTGGCCGGATGTGTTTCACTTCGTTCCTGTGTCTGTCCCTTCGGGGAAATGTCACGCGGTGACATCCGGAGTCCTGCCTAGCCTGCTACAGCCCTGGTTCCCGGAGTCCTGTTAGCCCAGTGCTACAGCCCGGATTCATACGCTGCTGACCGACATGCTCGAAGTTGATTCATGTATGCTTTCCCCATGGGTTACTGCCGCTTTGGGTTCACGACTAGCCATGTCGGCCCGGGTTCTCTGTCATATGGATGCTAGCGACACTATCATATACGTGAGCCAAAAGGCGCAAACGGTCCCTGGCCATGGTAAGGCGACACCCGTGGGAATACCGTGCATGAGACCGCAAAGTGATATGAGGTGTTACCGGCTAGATCGATGTGACTAGGATCGGTGTCCTAACAGCTTTGGTATCAGAGCAACGCTGTCAGGACCCCGATTCCAAGTCACATCGATCTAGCCGGTAACACCTCATATCACTTTGCGGCCTCACGCACGGTATTCCCACGGGTGTCGCCTTACCATGGTCTGGGACCGTTTGCGCCTTTTGGCTCACGTATATGATAGTGTCGCTAGCATCCATATGATAGAGAACCCGGGCCGACATGGGTAGTCGTGAACCCAAAGCGGCAGTAACCCATGGGGATAGGCATACATGAATCAACTTCGAGCATGTCGGTCAGCAGCGTGTGAATCCAGGCTGTAGCAGGCTAGGCAGGACTCCAGATGTCACCGCGTGACATTTCCCCGAAGGGACAGACACGGGAACAAAGTGAAACACATGTCGGCCTGTCAAGTGTCCTGAGCAGTAGTGCTGGGCTAGCAGGACTCCGGTGAACCAGGCTGTAGCGGACTACTATGGCTCAAGGAAGCACTAGACTACATTTCCCCATAAGAGAGGCTGCCAAGGATAAACAACTAGATTGTCGGATCCCACACATACCAAGCATTTCAATCATACACACAATATGCTCGATATGTGTAAATACAACATGGCATCACAACATAACTCTACGACTCAAAGTATTTATTCATTAGGCTCCGAAGAGCTAGATATTACAAACATGGGTCTCATAAGCCAACATTCAGAGCATACAAGTCAAAGCACATGCAGAAGCTTAACATGTCTGAGTATAGACATCTACAAATGAAAAAGGCTGAGAAGCCTGACTATCAACCAGATCCTGCCGAGGGCACAAGATCGTAGCTGAGGTATCAAGCTAAACGTCGAAGTCCATGCGAAACTACTAGCGAGACTAACGTCTCTCTGCAACACATAAAATAGGCAAACGTGAGTACAAATGTATCCAACAAGACTTACATCAGAACTAGCTACATATGCATCGGTACCAACAAAGGGGGTGGTGGAGTTTAACTGCAGCAAGCCAGCTTTGACCCGGTGGCTATCCTGAACTACGACTGCAAGTAACTCTTTTGAGGTGGTGCACACGAGTCCACATATTCACCATATCAATACACCACTATGGATCCACTTCCGTCTCCCTGCGAGAAGGCCATCCATAGCACTCACGCTTGTCTTGCGAGTTTTAGAGCATCCACTTTCACTTGTCTATCAACTGTTATAGGCAACCCAGAAGTCCATTACCGCGGACACGGCTATTCGAATAGATGATGTTAACCCTGCAGGGGTGTACTTCTTCACACACACTCTCGCCACTTACCACCATGTAACGTCGTGTATCTCGACAACCTTCAAGCGGAAGCCTGGCAAGGGAGTCGGCCATGACCTGACTAACCACACAAGTCTCTAGTCCAGGTTTATCGCCTATTCGGGTTCCATCCGCGAGGAGATCTGGCCGGAGTTTCGCTCACAACCCCAAACAATGTGTGCAGGGTTCCCGACGGGCGCTCGGCACACCGGGCCACGGTGTATCTTCCGCATCATAGCCCACCCCTAGGGTCAGCGCTACGCACGGCCTCCAACACATATCCTACAAACACCAGAAACTAGTTGCAACTCTTGGACAGAGGGCAAGGGCAGTTAATAAGTCGAGAGGGTCCATTGGTTTCGCGCCAATGCGTGGTAGTAGCTGTCTCTGAAGGAAATATGCCCTAGAGGCAATAATAAAGTTATTATTTATTTCCTTATATCATGATAAATGTTTATTATTCATGCTAGAATTGTATTAACCGGAAACATAATACATGTGTGAATACATAAACAAACAGAGTGTTGCTAGTATGCCTCTACTTGACTAGCTCATTAATCAAAGATGGCTATGTTTCCTAACCATAGACAAAGAGTTGTTATTTGATTAAAGAGATCACATCATTAGGTGAATGATCTGATTGACTTGACCCATTCCGTTGGCTTAGCACTTGATCATTTAGTTTGTTGCTATTGCTTTCTTCATGACTTATACATGTTCCTATGACTATGAGATTATGCAACTCCCGTTTACCGGAGGAACACTTTGTGTGCTACCAAACGTCACAACGTAACTGGGTGATTATAAAGGTGCTCTACAGGTGTCTCCGAAGGTACTTGTTGGGTTGGCGTATTTCGAGATTAGGATTTGTCACTCTGAATGTCGGAGAGGTATCTCTGGGCCCTCTCGGTAATGCACATCACTTAAGCCTTGCAAGCATTGCAGCTAATGAGTTAGTTGCGAGATGATGTATTACGGAACGAGTAAGGAGACTTGTCGGTAACGAGATTGAACTAGGTATTGGATACCGGCGATCAAATCTCGGGCAAGTAACATACCGATGACAAAGGGAACAACGTATGTTATTATGCGGTCTGACTGATAAAGATCTTTGTAGAATATGTGGGAGCCAATATGAGCATCCTGGTTCCGCTATTGGTTATTGACCGAGAATAGTTCTAGGTCATGTCTACATAGTTCTCGAACCCGTAGGGTCCGCACGCTTAACGTTACGATGATAGTTTTATTATGAGTTTGTGTTTTGATGTACCGAAGGTTGTTCGGAGTCCCGGATGTGATCATGGACATGACGAGTAGTCTCGAAATGATCGAGACATAAAGATCGATATATTGGAAGCCTATATTTGGATATCGGAATCGTTCCGGGTGAAATCGTGATTTTACCGGAGTACCGGACCCCCCCCCCCCCGAGGGTTACTGGGCCTACATGGGCCTTAAGGGAGAAGAGGAGGGCCGGCCAGGGTAGGCCGCGCGCCCCCTCCCTCCTAGTCTGAATAGGACAAGGAAGGGGGGCGGCGCCCCCCTTTCCTCTTTCCCTTCCCCCTTTCCTTCTCCAACAAGGCAAGAGGGGGGGAGTAGGACTCCTCCAGGCGCACCCCAAGGGGGCCGGCCGCACCTCCCCCTCCCTCCTTTATATACGGGGGCAGGGGGCACCCTAGGATACACAAGTTGATCTTCGTGATCGTTCCTTAGCCGTGTGCGGTGCCCCCCTCCACGATATTACACCTCAGTCATATTGTAGCGGTGCTTAGGCGAAGCCCTGCGACGGTTGAACATCAAGATCGTCACCACACCGTCGTGCTGACAGAACTCCTCCTCGAAGCTTTGCTGGATCGGAGCCCGGGGAACGTCATCGAGCTGAACGTGTGCAGAACTCGGAGGTGTCGTCCGTTTGGTGCTTGGATCGGTCAGATCGGGAAGACGTACGACTACTTCCTCTACGTTGTGTCAACGCTTCCGCTTCGGTCTACGAGGGTACGTTGACAACACTCTCCCCTCTCGTTGCTATGCATCACCATGATCTTGCGTGTGCGTAGGAATTTTTTTGAAATTACTACGTTCCCCAACAGTGGTATCAGAGCCAGGTTTTATGTGTTGATGTTATATGCACGAGTAGAACACAAGTGAGTTGTGGGCGATATAAGTCATACTACTTACCAGCATGTCATACTTTGGTTCGGCAGTATTGTTGGATGAAGCGGCCCGGACCGACATTACGCGTACACTTACGCGAGACTGGTTCTACCGCCGTGCTTTGCACACAGGTGGCTGGCGGGTGTCAGTTTCTCCAACTTTAGTTGAACCGAGTGTGGCTACGCCCGGTCCTTGCGAAGGTTAAAACAGCACCAACTTGACAAACTATCGTTGTGGTTTGATGCGTAGGTAAGATTGGTTCTTACTAAGCCCGTAGCAGCCACGTAAAACTTGCAACAAACAAAGTAGAGGATGTCTAACTTGTTTTTGCAGGGCATGTTGTGATGTGATATGGTCAAGACATGATGCTAAATTTTATTGTATGAGATGATCATGTTTTGTAACTGAGTTATCGGCAACTGGCAGGAGCCATATGGTTGTCGCTTTATTGTATGCAATGCAATCGCCCTGTAATGCTTTACTTTATCACTAAGCGGTAGCGATAGTCGTAGAAGCATAAGATTGGCGAGACGACAACGATGCTACGATGGAGATCAAGGTGTCGCGCCGGTGACGATGGTGATCATGACGGTGCTTCGGAGATGGAGATCAGAAGCACAAGATGATGATGGCCATATCATATCACTTATATTGATTGCATGTGATGTTTATCTTTTATGCATCTTATCTTGCTTTGATTGACGGTAGCATTTTAAGATGATCTCTCACTAATTATCAAGAAGTGTTCTCCCTGAGTATGCACCGTTGCCAAAGTTCGTCGTGCCCAGACACCACGTGATGATCGGGTGTGATAAGCTCTATGTCCATCTACAACGGGTGCAAGCCAGTTTTGCACACGCAGAACTCAGGTTAAACTTGACGAGCCTAGCATATGTAGATATGGCCTCGGAACACGGAGACCGAAAGGTCGAGCGTGAATCATATAGTAGATATGATCAACACAGTGATGTTCACCATTGAAAGCTACTCCATTTCACGTGATGATCGGTTATGGTTTAGTTGATTTGGATCACGTGATCACTTAGAGGATTGGAGGGATGTCTATCCAAGTGGGAGTTCTTAAGTAATATGATTAATTGAACTTAAATTTATCATGAACTTAGTACCTGATAGTATCTTGCTTGTCTATGTTGATTGTAGATAGATGGCCCGTGTTGTTGTTCCGTTGAATTTTAGTGCGTTCCTTGAGAAAGCAAAATTGAAAGATGATGGTAGCAATTACGCGGACTGGGTCCGTAACTTGAGGATTATCCTCATTGCTGCACAGAAAAGTTACGTCCTGGAAGCACCGCTGGGTGCCAGGCCTGCTGCTGATGCAACTGACGACGTTAAGAACGTCTGGCAGAGCAAAGCTGATGACTACTCGATAGTTCAATGTGCCATGATTTACGACTTAGAACTGGGACTTCAACGATGTTTTGAACGTCATGGAGCATATGAGATGTTCCAGGAGTTGAAGTTAATATTCCAAAAGAATGCCCGGATTGAGAGATATGAAGTCTCCAACAAGTTCTATAGCTGCAAGATGGAGGGGAATAGTTCTGTCAGTGAGCATATACTCAATATGTCTGGGTATTGTAATCACTTGATTCAACTGGGAGTTACTCTTTCGGATGATAGCGTCATTGACAGAATTCTCCAATCACTTCCACCTAGCTACAAGAGCTTCGTGATGAACTATAATATGCAAGGGATGGATAAGACAATTCCCGATCTCTTTGCAATGCTAAAGGCTGCGGAGGTAGAAATCAAGAAGGAGCATCAAGTGTTGATGGTCAACAAGACCACTAGTTTCAAGAAAAAGGGCAAAGGGAAAAGAAAGGGGAACTTCAAGAAGAACAGCAAGCAAGTTGCTGCTCAGGAGAAGAAACCCAAGTCTGGACCTAAGCCTGAAACTGAGTGCTTCTACGGCAAGCAGACTGGACACTGGAAGCGGAACTGCCCCAAGTATTTGGCGGATAAGAAGGATGGCAAGGTGAACAAAGGTATATGTGATATACATGTTATTGATGTGTACCTTACTAGAGCTCGCAGTAGCACCTGGGTATTTTATACTGGTTCTGTTGCCAATATTTGCAACTCGAAACAGGGACTACGGATTAAGCAAACACTGGCAAAGGACGAGGTGACGATGCGCGTGGGAAATGGTTCCAAAGTCGATGTGATCGCGGTCGGCACGCTACCTCTACATCTACCTTCGGGATTAGTATTAGACCTAAATAATTGTTATTTGGTGCCAGCGTTGAGCATGAACATTATATCTGGATCTTGTTTAATGCGAGACAGTTATTCATTTGAATCAGAGAATAATGGTTGTTCTATTTATATGAGTAATATCTTTTATGGTCATGCACCTTTGAAGAGTGGTCTATTTTTGATGAATCTCGATAGTAGTGATACACATATTCATAATGTTGAAGCCAAAAGATGCAGAGTTGATAATGATAGTGCAACTTATTTGTGGCACTGCCGTTTAGGTCATATCGGTGTAAAACGCATGAAGAAACTCCATACTGATGGACTTTTGGAACCGCTTGATTATGAATCACTCGGTACATGCAAACCGTGCCTCATGGGCAAGATGACTAAAACACCGTTCTCCGGTACTATGGAGAGAGCAACAGATTTGATGGAAATCATACATACAGATGTATGTGGTCCGATGAATATTGAGGCTCGTGGCGGATATCGTTAATTTCTCACCTTCACAGATGATTTAAGAAGATATGGGTATATCTACTTAATGAAGCATAAGTCTGAAACATTTGAAAAGTTCAAAGAATTTCAGAGTGAAGTTGAAAATCATCGTAACAAGAAAATAAAGTTTCTACGATCTGATCGTGGAGGAGAATATTTGAGTTACGAGTTTGGTCTACATTTGAAACAATGTGGAATAGTTTCGCAGCTCACGCCACCCGGAACACCACATCGTAATGGTGTGTCCGAACGTCGTAATCGTACATTACTTGATATGGTGTGATCTATGATGTCTCTTACAGATTTACCGCTATCGTTTTGGGGTTATGCTTTAGAGACGGCCGCATTCACGTTAAATAGGGCACCATCAAAATCCGTTGAGACGACGCCTTATGAACTATGGTTTGGCAAGAAACCAAAGTTGTCGTTTCTTGGAGTTTGGGGCTGTGATGCTTATGTGAAAAAGCTTCAACCTGATAAGCTCGAACCCAAATCGGAGAAATGTGTCTTCATAGGATACCCAAAGGAGACTGTTGGGTACACCTATCACAGATCCGAAGGCAAGACATTCGTTGCTAAAAATGGATCCTTTCTAGAGAAGGAGTTTCTCTCGAAAGAAGTGACTGGGAGGAAAGTAGAACTTGATGAGGTAATTGTACCTGCTCCCTTATTGGAAAATAGCACATCACAGGAACCGGTTTCTGTGACGTCTGAACCAATTAGTGAGGAAGTTAATGATGACGATCATAGAACTTCAGATCAAGTTACTACAGAACCTCGTAGATCAACCAGAGTAAGATCCGCACCAGAGTGGTACGGTAATCCTGTTCTGGAAGTCATGCTATTAGATCATGATGAACCTACGAACTATGAAGAAGCGATGGTGAGCCCAGATTCCGCAAAATGGCTTGAAGCCATGAAATCTGAGATGGGATCCATGTATGAGAACAAAGTGTGGACTTTGGTTGACTTGCCCGATGATCGGCAAGCAATTGAGAATAAATGGATCTTCAAGAAGAAGACTGATGCTGACGGTAATGTTACTGTCTACAAAGCTCGACTTGTTGCAAAAGGTTTTCGACAAGTTCAAGGGATTGACTACGATGAGACCTTCTCACCCATAGCGATGCTTAAGTCTGTCCGAATCATGTTAGCAATTGCCGCATTTTATGATTATGAAATTTGGCAAATGGATGTCAAAACTGCATTCCTGAATGGATTTCTGGAAGAAGAGTTGTATATGATGCAACTAGAAGGTTTTGTCGATCCAAAGGGAGCTAACAAAGTGTGCAAGCTCCAGCGATCCATTTATGGACTGGTGCAAGCCTCTCGGAGTTGGAATAAACGCTTTGATAGTGTGATCAAAGCATTTGAGTTTGTACAGACTTTTGGAGAAGCCTGTATTTACAAGAAAGTGAGTGGGAGCTCTGTAGCATTTCTGATATTATATGTGGATGACATATTACTAATCGGAAATGATATAGAATTTCTAGATAGCATAAAGGGATACTTGAATAAGAGTTTTTCAATGAAAGACCTCGGTGAAGCTGCTTACATATTGGGCATTAAGATCTATAGAGATAGATCAAGACGCTTAATTGGACTTTCACAAAGTACATACCTTGACAAAGTTTTGAAGAAGTTCAAAATGGATCAAGCAAAGAAAGGGTTCTTGCCTGTGTTACAAGGTGTGAAGTTGAGTAAGACTCAATGCCCGACCACTGCAGAAGATAGAGAGAAAATGAAAGATGTTCCCTATGCTTCAGCCATAGGCTCTATCATGTATGCAATGCTGTGTACCAGACCTGATGTGTGCCTTGCTATAAGTCTAGCAGGGAGGTACCAAAGTAATCCAGGAGTGGATCACTGGACAGCGGTCAAGAACATCCTGAAATACCTGAAAAGGACTAAGGATATGTTTCTCGTATATGGAGGTGACAAAGAGCTCATCGTAAGTGGTTACGTTGATGCAAGCTTTGACACTGATCCGGACGATTCTAAATCGCAAACCGGATACGTGTTTACTTTAAACGGTGGAGCTGTCAGTAGGTGCAGTTCTAAACAAAGCGTCGTGGCGGGATCTACATGTGAAGCGGAATACATAGCTGCTTCAGAAGCAGCAAATGCAGGAGTTCATATCCGATCTAGGTGTTATACCTAGTGCATCGGGTCCAATGAAAATCTTTTGTGACAATACTGGAGCAATAGCTTTAGCGAAGGAATCCAGATTTCACAAGAGAACCAAGCACATCAAGAGACGCTTCAATTCCATCCGGGATCTAGTCCAGGTGGGAGACATAGAAATTTGCAAGATACATACAGATCTGAATGTTGCAGACCCGTTGACTAAGCCTCTTCCACGAGCAAGATATGATCAGCACCAAGACTCCATGGGTGTTAGAATCATTACTGTGTAATCTAGATTATTGACTCTAGTGCAAGTGGGAGACTGAAGGAAATATGCCCTAGAGGCAATAATAAAGTTATTATTTATTTCCTTATATCATGATAAATGTTTATTATTCATGCTAGAATTGTATTAACCGGAAACATAATACATGTGTGAATACATAAACAAACAAAGTGTCACTAGTATGCCTCTACTTGACTAGCTCATTAATCAAAGATGGTTATGTTTCCTAACCATAGACAAAGAGTTGTTATTTGATTAAAGAGATCACATCATTAGGTGAATGATCTGATTGACTTGACCCATTCCGTTGGCTTAGCACTTGATCGTTTAGTTTGTTGCTATTGCTTTCTTCATGACTTATACATGTTCCTATGACTATGAGATTATGCAACTACCGTTTACCGGAGGAACACTTTGTGTGCTACGAAACGTCACAACGTAACTGGGTGATTATAAAGGTGCTCCATAGGTGTCTCCGAAGGTACTTGTTGGGTTGGCGTATTTCGAGATTAGGATTTGTCACTCCGAATTTCGGAGAGGTATCTCTGGGCCCTCTCAGTAATGCACATCACTTAAGCCTTGCAAGCATTGCAGCTAATGAGTTAGTTGCGAGATGATGTATTACGGAACGAGTAAAGAAACTTGCCGGTAACGAGATTGAACTAGGTATTGTATACCGACGATCGAATCTCGGGCAAGTAACATACCGATGACAAAGGGAACAACGTATGTTGTTATGCGGTCTGACCGATAAAGATCTTCATAGAATATGTGGGAGCCAATATGAGCATTCAGATTCCGCTATTGGTTATTGACCGAGAATAGTTCTAGGTCATGTCTACATAGTTCTCGAACCCATAGGGTCCGCACGCTTAACGTTACAATGACAGTTTTAGTATGAGTTTGTGTTTTGATGTACCGAAGGTTGCTCGGAGTCCCGGATGTGATCATGGACATGACGAGGAGTCTCGAAATGGTCGAGACATAAAGATCGATATATTGGAAGCCTATATTTGGATATCGGAATCATTCCGGGTGAAATCGTGATTTTACCGGAGTACCGGGGGTTACCGGAACCCCCCCCGGGGGGGTTACTGGGCCTACATGGGCCTTAAGGGAGAAGAGGAGGGCCGGCCAGGGCAGGCCGCGCGCCCCCTCCCCCCTAGTCCGAATAGGACAAGGAAGGGGGGCGGCGCCCCCCTTTCCTCTTCCCCTTCCCCCTTTCCTTCTCCAACAAGGCAAGAGGGAGGGAGTCCTACTCCCGGTGGGAGTAGGACTCCTCCAGGCGCACCCCAAGGGGGCCAGCCGCACCTCACCCTCCCTCCTTTATATACGGGGGCAGGGGGGCACCCTAGGATACACAAGTTGATCTTCGTGATCGTTCCTTAGCCGTGTGCGGTGCCCCCCTCCATGATATTACACCTCGGTCATATTGTAGCGGTGCTTAGGCGAAGCCCTGTGACGGTTGAACATCAAGATTGTCACCATGCCGTCGTGCTGACAGAGCTCCTCCCCGAAGCTTTGCTGGATCGGAGCCCGGGGAACGTCATCGAGCTGAACGTCTGCAGAACTTGGAGGTGTCGTCCGTTCGGTGCTTGGATCGGTCGGATCGGGAATACGTACGACTACTTCCTCTACGTTGTGTCAACGCTTCCGCTTCGGTCTACGAGGGTACGTTGACAACACTCTCCCCTCTCGTTGCTATGCATCACCATGATCTTGCGTGTGCGTAGGAATTTTTTTGAAATTATTACGCTCCCCAACAGTTTCATGGATCACAAACACAGAACTCAGTTCCTGAGGACGGTTTCAATGAGACAACCCACCATGTACTCCTACATGGCCTCTCACCGCTACCTTTACCAAATCGTGTTAACACACTTAGCTCACACACAGTAGGACATGTTCAACACCATTCCAATTCATCCCCGATGAATCAGACCTGACTCAACTCTAAGCATAGTAGGCATGACAAACAAGCATGAATGAGTAGGCAAATTAGGGCTCAAACAACTCCTACTCATGCTAGTGGGTTTCATCTATTTACTATGGCAATGATAGGTCATGCAAAGGATAAAGGGGTTCAGCTACCGCAGCACGTAACAGATGAATCGTTGTTGTCCTAATGCAGTAAAAGAGAGCAGGAGCGAGAGAGTGGGATTGTATCGGAATGAACAAGGGGTTTTTGCTTGCCTGGCACTTCTGAAGATAGTATAGTTCTTCATCGGTGTCATCGATCACATCATCGAAGCAACGTCTACTGAGAGGGGACAACTACCGGCAATAGAGAAAGAACACAACCAATGCAATGCAAAAATATGATGCATGATCATGACATGGCAATATGATGTGAGTTGAGATAATGCAACTAGCAACCAGTTAAATGAAGTTGGTTTGAACCCAAGGTTCAAATTCAAACTCCATGTAAGGCATTTCAAATGCCATTTATACAAATTTTCTTATACAGCAACTTTAAGTTGTTCAAACATGCATGAAAATGGTACAGATGGATAGATTAGATTTTTCTGATCATTTTTCATATATAAATTATTTCATTCTGAGCTACGGTTGATTTTATATGATTGTTAGAAGTTTATAACATTTTCTGGAATTCCCTGAATAGAAATAAATCCAGAAATTACATTATTGCATCAGCATTACGTCATGCTGACCTCAGCAGGTCAACAGGCGCCATCTAGGTCAAACCTGACCAGTGGAGCCTAATCATGTTGGTTGCGTTGAGCTATTTGTTTTGTGTAGGTACGAGGGACTCGCGCGTAGCCTCCTACTGGATTGATACCTTGGTTCTCAAAAACTGAGGGAAATACTTACTCTACTCTGCTGCATCACCCTTTCCTCTTCAAGGAAATCCAATACTGTGCTCAAGAGGTAGCATTGATCTCCCCGGGTTCTTCTCTCTTCATCTCTATCTTCAATAGCCAGGCATCCTTGTCTTCATTGTTGGAGGAGGGTGACTTCATGGTGATCTAGATGTGTTAGAAAAACAGCTCGAAACAAAGACATAGGATATTTGCGTGCTACGGTGGTTAAAACCTTCGGGAGATTATATAATGAATTTTACCGACCAAAAGAAGCATCGTGCAAGAAAACGGAGTCCGGAGAGCACAAGAGGTGCCCATGAGGCAGGGGCGCGCCCAGGGGGGTAGGGCGCGCCCTCCACCCTCGTGGATGCCTCGTGTCCTTCCCGGACTACTTTTTTTCTATTTTCTTAAACATTCCAAGACAGAGAAAAATTGCTATTAGAACTGTTTTGGAGTCTGTTTACTTACCGTACCACATACCTATTCCTTTTGGGAGTCTGAAACATTCTGGAAAGTGTTCCTTATGTATTCCTCCGGGGTTACGGTTTCAATAACATTAGTTTCAACATTTATAGGATTACCTGAGATATAATGTTTGATTCTTTGACCGTTCACCACCTTTGGATTCATGCCTTCGAAGTTGTTGATTTTTATGGCACCAAAACGATAGACCTCCTCGATAACGTAAGGGCCTTCCCATTTAGAGAGAAGTTTACCTGCAAAAAATCTTAAACGAGAATTGAAAAGCAAAACATAATCACCTACGTTAAACTCACGCTTTTATATCCTTTTGTCATGCCATCTTTTAACTTTTTCTTTAAACAGTTTGGCATTCTCGTAGGCTTGGGTTCTCCATTCATCAAGTGAGCTAATGTCAAATAACCTCTTCTCACCGGGAAGTTTGAAATCATAATTGAGCTCTTTAATAGCCCAATATGCCTTATGTTCAAGTTCGAGAGGTAAGTGACATGCTTTTCCATAAACCATTTTATATGGAGACATACCCATAGGATTTTTATATGCAGTTCTATAAGCCCATAATGCATCATCAAGTTTCTTGGACCAATTCTTTCTAGATCTATTAACGGTCTCTTGCAAAATTAATTTAAGCTCCCTGTTACTCAATTCTACTTGACCACTAGACTGTGGGTGATACGGAGATGCAATTCTATGATTAACATCATACTTAGCAAGCATTTTACGAAAAGCACCATGAATAAAATGTGAACCACCATCTGTCATTAAGTATCTAGGGACTCCAAACCTCGGAAAAATAACTTCTTTAAGCATCTTAATAGAGGTGTTATGATCAGCACTACTAGTTGGAATAGCTTCTACCCACTTAGTAACGTAATCACAACAACTAAAATATGTGTATACCCATTAGAGTCAGGAAACGGTCCCATATAATCAAAGCCCCAAACATCAAATGGTTCAATAACAAGAGAATAATTCATAGGCATTTCTTGACGTCTACTAATATTACCAATTCTTTGACATTCATCACAAGACAAGACAAACTTACGGGCATCTTTGAAGAGAGTAGGCCAATAAAAACCGGATTGCAATACCTTATGTGCAGTTCTATCTCCAGCATGGTGTCCTCCTATAGCGACCAGACCTCAAACAGTCTGATCTTTGTGCATCAGTGTCATCCCAGGATCAGTAATGCTGACACGCACAATACTTGAAGGATTTATAACAGAGTAGCAATCACACACTTATTGCATCGAGTGTCTCAAAAGAGAACTTGTTACAAATAATATGGCTTAAGGCCATCTAATAACGATAACAGCGGAAGGCTTGGAAGATAAGCGAGTCCATCAACTCCAACGGCATCACTGAGTATCGAACCACGACCTAAAAGCACCTAATCGCCGTCTGAAAATTCTGCAACATAGTAGCTTGTGGCTGCACACGGAAGTTTCTAGTATGAATAATCTCATGATCCCTTTGAGCATGGGTGGCGGTCCATAAAGAAAAACAGGCAATTGCTGGAATACCCAGGTGCCTCAATCCACCCAGTTGTGTATTAAAGTTGCCACCTTAAATAAACCATTAATTAACAATCTCACATCTGCCATGGATACACTCACTCAATCCACGTCTACTAGCATAGCATGGCAATATAAGCAAACGTAGAAGTAACTCCCAAGGGTTTGATAATAAAACAGGTAATAGGTACTACCTCATTTACTTCCCAAAACCCACAATTTAATTAGATCCTACTCATGCAATGTTTGGGCATTGATCTAATGCAACAAAACTGGGTAGTAAGAGGTATGATCAAAGTGTTACTTGCCTTGCTGATGATCCGTGGAACCTAGAGATTTGAAGTAGCAAGCGGCGCACTCCGGGTACTCTAACGCAAACAAACAGACAAGCATACAATAAGTACTCATCTAATGCACAGGTAAAACTCAAATAAGAGATCTAACCAGAAAGTTCAACTTAATAACTCCGGTTTGCAAAAAGAATCAAATCAAACGAAGCGATGAAAGTCAAACGGCGAAAGAAACAAGCTTCATTTACTAATCTAGATCTAAGTCAAATTTTACAGAAGCAAAAACTTGTTTGAGTTGGTTAAACGGAAAGAGGGTTTCGAGACGAAACTCTAGGCGCTTGAATCGCCTGATTCCGATAAACGAGCGAGAAGTTATACTAAAACGAAAATCGGACCAGAAATCGCGATCGAAAATAATTGCGGAAAATCCGAGAAAAAGAAAAACGGACGAACAGGCTAACGAACGAACGTTCGTTGTCTGTGACTAAACGATGAAAAGCATTCGTTAAAACAAACATACGGACGAACGTCCGCTATATAACTAAACCTAAAAAACCGATCTAAAAAAATAAACCGGGTTCCTAAAAAAATAAACCGATGGTTTTATCTCGAAAACCGCGGTGGCGACGAGGTCTACCTCCGGCGGGTCAACATCGGCGGCGGGTCAACGAGCGGCGGCCAGCTCCGGCGGGGCGGGTGGCGGGGTCCGGCGGCGGCGGCGGAACGGGCGGCGGCGGCGGCTGGCTAGGGCGGTGGCGGGGCTAGGGTTTGGGGTGGGCTGGGGTGGGCTCGAGCGCTATATAAAGGGGGCAGGCCAGGGGAGTCCTGGCCAAATACGTCCCGAGGTCGGTTCGCGTTTTTCTTCAAACATTACGCACAGAAAAACAAATAAAAGAAATACTAAACGGACTCCAAAAATCCTGAAATAAATTTTCCCCAACTTCTAAAATCAAGCCGAACAAGGTGAACATTTATTTGGGGCCTAAATGCAAGTTTGAAAAACACGCATTTTTCCTAAATTCAAATAAAACGGCGGAAACTCCAAAATAAAATCTTATTTGATTTTTTTATTAAATCCTCAATATTTCTTTATTTTGGGAAAGTCATTTTATTCCCTCTCACTTATTTTTATAATTGAAATAATTGAAGATAAAATAAATAAAATCAAATTATCCTATTTTCAAAATTTGAGAAAACTCAAATATGAAAATAACGAAATCCCCAAGTCTCTCCATGGGTCCTTGAGTTGCGTAGGATTTCTAGGATCAGGCCAAAAGCAATAAAATATGATATGCAATGATGATCTAGTGTATAACATTCCAAATTGAAAATTTGGGATGTTACAAACCTACCCCCCTTAAGATGAATCTCGCCCTCGAGATTCGGGTTGGCTAGAAAATAGGTGAGGTTGGTCCTTCAGCAAATCTTCCTCTCGCTCCCAGGTGGCTTCATCCTCGGTGTGGTGGCTCCACTAAACTTTACAAAACTTGATAACCTTGCTGCGGGTGACTCGGCTGACATACTCGAGAATCTTGACTGGTTTCTCCTCGTAGGTCAAATCACTATCCAACTGAATCGCTTCCAGCGGCACTGTACCTCTTAGCGGTATATCAGCCATCTCTGCGTGGCACTTCTTCAACTGGGAAACATGGAACACATCATGAACTCCTGACAATCCTTCGGGCAATTCCAATTTATAAGCAACTTCTCCCATGCGTTCCAAAACTTTGTATGGTCCCACAAAACGTGGCGCTAACTTTCCCTTAATTCCAAAGCGCTTAACTCCTCGAAGTGGGGATACACGAACATAAACTCTGTATCCGACTTCGTAAACCGTCTCCTTGCGTTTAGAATATGCATAGCTCTTTTTCCTGGACTGGGCTACCTTGAGCCTATCACGAATCAACTTCATCTTCTGTTCAGACTCCTTAATCAAATCCGGTCCAAACAACTGGCGGTCTCCAACTCCATCCCACGACAATGGTGTTCTGCACCTTATTCCGTACAAGGCTTCAAAAGGGGCCATCTTCAAACTGGATTGATAAATATTGTTGTAAGAGAACTCCACATATGGCAAGTTGTCATCCCAACTAGATCCATAATCTAGTGCACAAGCTCTCAGCATATCCTCCAGAATCTGATTGACTCTCTCGGTCTGTCCATCTGTCTACGGATGAAAGGCTGTACTGAACTCTAGTCTGGTACCCAAAGTTTCGTGCAACTGATTCCAGAACTTTGAGGTAAACTGGGTTCCTCTATCTGATACAATGCTCCTCGGAACTCCATGCAGACATACGATCTTGGTCATGTATATCTTAGCCAACTTGGCACTGTTGTAAGTAGTCTTCACTGGAATGAAATGAGCTACCTTCGCCAAACGATCGACTACAACCCATATCGAGTCATAGCCTGAGCGGGTCCTGGGCAATCCCGTGATAAAGTCCATGCCTAGCTTATCCCACTTCCATTCAAGTATCGGCAATGGATATAGCAATCCTGCTAGCTTCTGATGCTTTGCCTTTATTCTCTAACATACATCACAAACTGCTACATACTCCGCAATATACTTCTTCATTCCGGTCCACCAGAAAGTATCCTTCAAATCCAAATACATCTTGGTATTTCCTGGGTGAATCGAGTATGGTGAATCATGGGCCTCTTGCAGAATCAACTTCCTGATCTCCGGATCATTAGGCACATAAACACGGTCCTCGAACCATAAGGTATCGTGCTCATCCTCACGAAATCCTTTAGCTTTTCCCTTGCTCATTTTCTCTTTAATAGAAGCAATCTCCTTGTCAGTCTTTTGAGCTTCTCTGATTTTATCCATCAAAGTAGACTGAATCTCCAATGCTGCTACATAGCCTCTCGGAACTATCTCCAAACATAGCTCACGAAGATCCTCGGCTAACTCCTTTGGTAACTCTTCGGTCATTAGTGTGTTGACATGGCTCTTGCGGCTCAACGCATCAGCTACTACGTTAGCCTTTCCGGGGTGATAATGCAATCTCATGTCATAATCCTTGATGAGCTCCAACCATCTTCTTTGCCTGAGATTCAACTCCTTCCGCGTGAAGATGTACTTCAAACTCTTGTGATCCGTGTACACCTCACAATGGTTTCCAATGAGAAAATGTCTCCACGTCTTTAAGGCGTGCACTACGGCTGCTAACTCCAAGTCGTGTGTAGCATAATTCAACTCATGGGGCTTAAGCTATCGTGAAGCATACGAAACAACTATTCCCTCCTGCATAAGCACTGCTCCAAGTCCTAGACGTGAAGTGTCTCAATACACCTCATAATCCTTGTGCTGATCTGGCAGAATCAACACTGGCGAGGTAACCAAACGTTTCTTCAACTCCTGGAAACTGGCCTCACATTCCTCAGTCCATTTGAACTTGGTATCCTTCTTCAACAACTCCGTCATAGGTTTTGCAATCTTTGAGAAATTTTCAATGAATCTCCGGTAGTATCCTGCGAGTCCAAGAAAACTCTGGATCTCTCCAACTGTTGTTGGGGCTTCCCAATTTGTCACAGTGACAACCTTGGTGGGATCTACTGCTATTCCTTCTCCGGATATAACATGTCCGAGGAATCCCACTTCCTTCAACCAAAACTCACATTTGCTGAACTTGGCGTATAACTGATGTTCTCGGAGCTTACCAAGTACCAAACGCAAATGTTCTTTATGTTCCTCTTCATTCTTCGAGTAAACCAGAATATCATCAATGAACACTACGACGAACTTATCCAAAAACTCCATAAACACCTTGTTCATCATGTTCATAAAATAGGCAGGTGCGTTAGTCAGACCAAATGACATAACGGTATACTCATACAGCCCATACCTTGTGGTAAAAGCTGTCTTAGGTATGTCCTGCTCTCGAATCTTCAACTGGTGGTATCCTGATCGCAAATCAATCTTGGAAAATACCTTAGCTCCTTGCAATTGGTCAAACAAATCATTGATCATCGGTGGTGGGTACTTATTCTTGATCGTCACCTCATTCAATCCTTGATAATCAACAACCATCCTTAACAATCCATCCTTCTTTTCTACTAGAAGTACTGGTGATCCCCAAGGTGACGAACTTTGGCGAATATATCCCTTATCCAGTAACTCCTTAATCTGCTTCTTAATCTCCTCCAAATCCTTTGCAGGCATTCTATACAGTCTCTTAGATATTGGTCCTCTGCCTGGCAAAAGCTCAATCAAAAACTCAATGTCTCTTTCCGGTGGCGTGCCTGGCAACTCTTCTGGAAATACATCCGGAAAATCCTTTACCACGGGTACTTCCTCCTATGCAACTCCTGTTAAGGAATTTACTTGTGTCCTCTTCGGCTCATGCCGTGACACATACTTGATCCTTCTTCCTTCTGGGGTGGTAAGCAAAATTGACTTACTGTCGCAATCGATGTTTCCTCCATACATCGACAGCCAATCCATACCTAGAATCACATCCAAACCTTGCGATTCCAGAATTAAATCCGAGGGGAAGACATGCCTACCTATACTCAATGGCACTTGAAAACATCCTCGGCTGGCCATATACTCCGCTCCTGGTGAGTTACTAACATAGGTGTTCTAAGAACCTTGGTGGGCAGGTTATACTTATCCACGAATCCCCTTGATATGTATGAATGCGATGCACCAGTATCAAAAAGAACGATTGCAGTATAAGACTTAACCAAAAACTTACCGATTACTGCATCTGGCTGGGCTTCAACCTCCTCCACAGTAACGTGGTTCACCTGTCCCCTATTGAAAGGGTTCGGCTTCTTCCCAGAGCTTCCATTGCCATTTCCATTTTGGGCTTCAGGACATTCATTGGCATAATTTCCGGTCTTCTGACACTTAAAACAAGTGACTTGGCTCAGGTCTCTCTTGGCTAGGGTTGACGGGTTGGTACGGTTCTGGCCGTTGCTTCCCCCATTCCCATTACCATTCTTGGGGCCATTATGATTATGCGAACTTCCTCCTCCATGGGTATGCTGAAAATGTCCTCCCGATTTCGGGGTAAAACGTGGCTTCTGCTGAGCTCCTGAATTGTACTTCCCTTGTCCATACTTCCTCTTGCGGTTCTCAATCTGCTGCTGCTTCCCTTCAATCATAACGGCTGTAAATGCTCAAAATGATTCGAGACATCCTGCAAAAATGGTGGCATAGCCACTCAACATCGCAATATCAAGGTTCTGAGGCCAGCTATGAACATATGGAGGTAGTAGAAACAGAACTGGGGCTTGAACTCAACAATCCTAGGCAACTACGGTTTAGTAACACGTCATCCTGAGAGATAGAAGAGAAGCCTAGTTCTTAATCCCCGTAGAAAAGAAGAGGTTGACTCAGATCAGAAGGCCATGAGGTATAAGGAGTAAAAAGAGCCTTACGTTCCCTTCCACAATCAATTCCCTTATATAACTAAAGCATTTCTAGACACAACTTCGACCAGTTTGGCTTGGTAATCCTACAGGCAGTCAGGCTCTGATACCAACGCTGTCAGGACCCCGATCCTAAGCCACATCGATCTAGCATGTAACACATCATATCACTTTGCGGCCTCACGCACGGTGTTCCCACGGGTGCCACCTTACCTGGCCCGGGACCGTTTGCGCCTTTTGGCTCACGTATATGATAGTGTCGCTAGCATCCATATGACAGAGAACCCGGGCCGACATGGCTAGTCGTGAACCCAAAGCGACGCTAACCTATGAGGACAGGCATACATGAATCACATCGAGCATGTCGGTCATCAACGTGTGAATCCGGGCTGTAGCACTGGGCTAACAGGACTCCGGTAACCCGGGCTGTAGCAGGCTAGGCAGGACTCCAGAAGTCACCGTGTGACATTTCCCCGAAGGGACAAACACAGGAACGAAGTGAAACACATGCCGGCCAGTCAAGTGTCCTGAGCAGTAGTGCTGGGCTAGCAGGACTCCGGTGAACCGGGCTGTAGCGGACTACTGTCGCTCAGAAGCACTAGACTACATTTCCCCATATGATAGGCTGCCAAGGATAAACAACTAGATAGTCGGATCCCACTCATACCAAGCATTTCAATCATACACACAATATGCCCGGTATGAGTAAATACAACATGGCATCACAACATAACTCTACGACTCAAAGTATTTATTCATTAGGCTCCGAGGAGCGAGATATTACAAACATGGGTCTCATGACCCAACATACAGAGCATACAAGGCAAAGCACATGCGGAAGCTAAACATGTCTGAGTACAGACATCTACAAATGGAAAAGGCTGAGAAGCCTGACTATCCACTAGATCCTGCCGAGGGCACAAGATCGTAGCTGAGGTAACAAGCTAAACGTCGAAGTCCAAGCGGTACTACTAGCGAGACTGAAGTCTCTCTGCAAAAACATAAAATAGGCAAACGTGAGTACAAATGTACTCAGCAAGACTTACATCAGAACTATCTACATATGCATCGGTATCAACAAAGGGGGTAGTGGAGTTTAACTGCAGCAAGCCAGCTTTGACTCAGTGGCTAACCTGAACTACGACTGCGGGTAACTCTTTTGAGGTGGCGCACACGAGTCCACATATTCACCATATCAATACACCACTATGGATCCGCTCTCGTCTCCCTACGAGAAGGCCATCCATAGCACTCACGCTTATCTTGCGCATTTTAGAGTATCCACTTTCACTTGTCTATGAACTATGCAAGGGGTCCAAGTTTCCATATCCGAGGAATCCGGCTATTCGAATAGATAATGATAACCCTGCAGGGGTGTACTTCTTCACACACGCTCTCGCCACTTATCGCCCTGTACACGTCATGTACCTCGGCAACCTTCAAGCGGAAACCGGGCGAGGGAGTCGGCCACGACCTGACTAACCAACAAGTCTCTAGTCCAGGTTTATCGCCTATTCGGGTTCCATCCGCAAGGAGATCCGGCCGGGGTGTCGCTCACGGCCCCAAACGATGTGAGCAGGGTTCCCAAGCCCACCAACTGGGTGCCACTTGGTACACCGTGCCACTGTGCCTAGTCTGTCCCAAGCCCACCTGTACCGGGTGCCACTTGGTAGACTACTAACACTACCTACAAACACCAGAAACTAGTTGCAACTCCTGGACAGAGATCAAGTTGATTAATAAGTCGAGAGGGGTCGAGTTACCGGAACCCAATGTGTGGTAGTAACTGTTCATGGATCACAAACATAGAACTCAGTTCCTGAGGACGGCTGCAATGAGACAACCCACCATGTACTCCTACATGGCCTCTCACCGCTACCTTTACCAAATCGTGTTCACATACTTAGCTCTCAACAGTAGGACATGTTCACCACATTCCAATTCATTCCCGATGAATCAGACCTGACTCAACTCTAAGCAGTAGCAGGCATGACAACAAGCATGAATGAGTAGGCACATCAGGGCTCAAACAACTCCTACTCATGCTAGTGGGTTTCATCTATTTACTGTGGAATGACAGGTCATGCAAAGGATAAAGGGGTTCAGCTACCGCAGCAAGTAACACATGAATCGTTGTTGTCCTAATGCAATAAAAGAGAGCAGGAGCGAGAGAGTGGGATTGTATCGGAATGAACAAGGGGTTTTTGCTTGCCTGGCACTTCTGAAGATAGTATAGTTCTTCATTGGTGTCATCGAACTCACCGTCGGAACGTCGTCTACCGAGAGGGGACAAATACCGACAAACAAGGGAGAACACAATTAATGCAATGCACAATATGATGCATGATCATGACATGGCAAGATGCTGTGATTTGGGCTAATGCAACAGGAAGTCATTTTAATTGAAGTGGAATTCAAAACTACATCAAATTCCAACTCCAAACCTATTATGAAATTTGCCCTAATCACGTTTCATCATAAACAGTGGGGTTAACTTGCTCAAACATGCATGAAAATGGCATAAACAGATTCTTTGGATTTTTCTGATCATTTTTCATATATAACTTATTTCCATTGGAGTTACAGATTATTTTCTATGAATTTTAGAAGTTTAGATCATTTTCTGGAATTTCCTGAATTATCTTAAATACAGAAATTATTTACTACGTCAGCATGACGTCTGTGTGACGTCATCAGGTCAACAGCGTCAGCCCAGGTCAAACCTGACGCTGGGGTCCACATGTCAGTCTCTAACTGAACTAACCTAGCTTAGTTAATATACTAACCTAACTTAATTAGCCGGGTGGAGTCATTAGCACTAACCTAAACATGATTAGCACCTAAGCTAATGGTGCCACGTCAGCTGCCGGCGTTTAACCGCCGGCGACCACAGACCGCGGCGGTGGCCGCGTCGGGTTTGCTCTACGGGCCACCATTCGACGCGCAGGAGGGCGCGTTTGAAAGAGGGAAGCGAGACGCAACCGCGGGTGGCCGTGGTTCGAGCGGGGGTGGACGGAGTCAACGGCGACGACCAAAATGGCGGCGGCCGGAGTTCGGCAAAGACGGGTTCGGCGCTACGGTGCACGGCGGATGGAGCTAGTGGTGGCTACGGGCTCCTGGTGCTGCGTTGAGCACAACGGTGAACTTGGCTTCGAGCCACTGTGGCTCTAGCCACGACGGCGCCCTGGCCGGCGGCGGGGAGCTTTCGGGTGCGGTGGCCAGCGGGGTTAGAGGAAGAAATCGAGTGGGAGGAGAGAGGGGTTGGGAGCAGAAGCTCACAGTGATCACGTAGGGAAGGTCAGCGAGCTCGGGGAGGCGCCGGAGCGAGCGGGGCGGCGAGGCGGATCCCCGGCGCCCGAGGTTGAAGACGAGGGCAAGGCGGCGTTGTGGGGCGTCTGGCGGAGCGTGGCTCGGTGGGGAGGAAGAGGGGGTCGAGGCGGAGCTTCTGAGCGCTTCGGCGAGGTGAGGCAGTGGCAGCGGCCGCGGCGAACGGCGTCGGTGGCGGCGGCTGCGCTCGGGCATGAGAGGGAGAGAGAGCAGAGGATGGAGAGAGCTCGGGAGAGAGTGAGAGGCGGTCGAGGGGGTTGCGTGGCGTCGTCCAGACGCATCGAGGAGGAGCCAGGCAGGCAGGGAGGAAGGAGGTGGCCGCGGCGTGTGCCGGCGCGCGTCGGGCACGCGCTGTGCATCCGACTGGCGGGAGGAAGAAGACCTCCCTGCCCCTGGTGGGCTGGGCCGACCAGATGGGCTGCCAGGTGAGCGTCAGGTAAGTGCTTTCTCCCTCTCTCTTTTCTATTGTTTCAGTTTTCTATTTTATTTCTCTGTTTTGAATTAGTAAAAATACTAATTCATTTTGTAAAATCCTGAAAATAATTGTGGGCACTTTTGAAACTATTTCCAACAGCCCTCAAATGTTTTCAAGATTATTTGGACATTTAAAATATTTTATAGAATTTAAATGTCCAAATTCAAATACTTAGGATTTAATTCAAAAATCCAGAATGTCCTAGAAAAGTGTGCACCATTTTTGCCAGGGGTTTTAGCCCAAACCAGAAATGATGAACATTTTGTGAAGGCATTTTGGGTTCACTGAAACCAATTTTAGTAAGCCCTAGTTAGTTTCAGGGGAGGTGCTGGGGTTCTGTCATCCCCATTTCAAGATTAATTGAAATTGAAAAAGATGCATGGATGCAATGCCACTAATTACAAGAAGATTTCTAGGGCTGTGACAACTCACCCCCACTAAACAAGAATCTCGCCCCGAGATTCAAGACGTGAGGTAAGAAGACAAAGGGGACACTAAGCATCACAAACTTCATGATCCAACCGTCTCCTCAAGGTTGTTGATTAATTGCTTCAAATTGATTTTGACATCCATGCTTTCGAAAACTTCATCCAACACGACGATGACAGAAGAAACTCTGCAGGAATCGATCTCCTCAAAGGTCGAGCACTTAGGATCACTCACGGGGTGAGATGTTGAAATATCTCGAGTTGAGACGCCAAACACATCGGAAAGGGGTGGAAGAACAAGCGACGGGGTTTGATTTGGTGGCTACAATTCCACGCTTGGAAAGATGGTGGGTGGTGGCAAATTGGCAAGGAAATAATTGCCATGATCCTGTAACGAGACACCTTGGGGGAGGTGACTCGTAGAACTATTCCCTTAAGTGGCAAAAAGAATTACTTTTGATATAGAGATCATTGAGACTCTTTATACCAGCCTAAGGAAATCACAATCGCTCATTTGAAGGAGTTCGAAGGAATGGCATATCCGAATTCGAATGGTTGATGTGGACTACCTTGTTGAAGACAACGCAATGGATGACTTTTGCTTATCATCGGAGGAGAAGGGAACCCATGGTAGGTCCACTTTTGAAGATGATACTAAACAGTGGTTACTGAGGTGCAAGCTGGAAACAAAATGCAAATGCTGGGAATGATTCTGGTAACTGGGAATAACTCAATAAGAGTGATTCCACCGTTTGAAAGGTTATAGCTTATCGGGGAAACCAAGAGCACAAGAATCCCTAAGGAAAAACTTATATAATAAGCCGCATGAAATCCTCGTGGAGAAGATGGACAAATTGCCCAATCAAGATACTATAGTGATAGATCCTCCGGCTGGGTGCGTCGGCCAGAACATCAACCTTGTCGGGACCTACATCATAGATCTTGGAGAAGTTCCAACCATCATATCTGCCTGAGATTCAGATCTGGTTGCTAACAGGATATTTCAGACAACATGTCTGGAAAAGAAAGTTTGCAACACAAACCGACGAGATGACGTTGCAAGATTCTCGAGAAATGAACTACGATAGCATGCTCCAAAACATGAGCAGGTTTGCTAAATACATGCGAACATGCTGTCCTAGACAAGCATGACCACATAGTAGTCTTATAATAAAACACTACCGAGTTCTGGTTGGGAACCAACATCGAGGATATCGAAGTCCTTGTGCACTTATCGATGAACTTCTTATCCTTGATCAAGTCAATCAGTGGCTTGGTGTGCTAGGGATACATATGGAATGAGGGTTGCGAGCCTGTCAAACCACATCATACTTCGCACATGCATGACTGACTTGGGATGGTACCAGAGGAAACAAAAACAATCCTTCTCGAACTCACGGCGGCAACTTGCACCTAATGCACGTGAATTCGAGGAAGTCACTTCTTTCATCCAAGCATAAGCTTCATGAACGGAACACGAAGGCATTGCTTACAAAGTTTCCAACACTATGTTGATGTTCAACATGAATCATGGGGGAGACAAAATGGTGTTGATGGGCTCAACAACAACTCATCGGTATTTCCATATCACTGGACTTCCACCATCATGTGAACACGGTGATAGCATTGGTCAGACCAAAAGATATAATGATGTATACCCGAGGGACAACCGCGAGTAAGACAACATTACGAATACCATTGGTTCTGATTTGACTTGACGATAGCCCATACTCAAATCAAGTTTTGACAAGGTAATAGATCCAACAACTGATCACGAGGACCAATTGGTGAAAATATCATCTTTCTTCAACACACACACACACACACACAAAGATATCCCTTAACATGAGCTACGTCGGACAGGCTTTTATCTTCCAACTCTCCAAGTTGTTGTTTAGCTCAACCAACTAGCTCAGGGGTATCCAACATAGATTCTTGGAGAAAGGGTGGTTCACAAGAAACCAACTTGATCACGAACTCAACATAGCGGTCAGGTGACAACCTGGTGATACTTCCGAGAAGATCTTCGGAAGACCACGAACCACCGATATGTTACTAAGCTCGAGATCAATCTTGCTTTTCAGGGCAAGATGATATGATCAAAAAAGCAAGGGTTTGACTAATCCTCACTCATTGATCAAGAGTGCACCAGAAATAAGGACTAGGTAGCACGATCAATCTTAGGATGATGATTTAATAACCAACATGCTAAGAATGAGAATATTGTCCATTAACTACCAAGCAACGAGGTTGCTAGGAGTATTGATTTCACACATCACGATTCAATTGTCGGCATTCCGGTTACAACAACACGGGAACCGAGGAATGAACAATGATGGCAAGAAGTATCACTGCGTCAAAATTCATAAGAGGTGGTGCAATTCTCATGACACTCTTGACATAAAAATGGTAACACTCCAAGGTAGAACAGAACAAAAGCTTGATTGCAATTGATTTGCGGAATACAACTGCTTTGACCCAATCCTAGATATGGATGAGGTACTGGAGTTCGTTTCTCCTAGTCATTCTGGAATAGAATGGCTTGACGGACCACAAGAGTAATAGGCATAGATAAACGAATGCACGACTACTCCTGACTATCAATTAACAGACGAGGGCCAGGAAATAGCCAAAGAGGGACAACTCAAAGGAACATATAACTTTCTGAGTTGTGGATGCATAGATTAGTATATCGAGCAAAGCTCAACATTTCTTCCGGATAACCCATGCAGAAGAGGAAGAATTGGCAGAGCCACAATATAAATGGAGTACTCCTCAAGAGCACCCTGGTTGTGATCTTTTGGTTCAACAAACTTCTGCCATAAATGGTTCATAGTATTTGGAAGAAGGGAATACCACGGACCTCGAGGACTAATGCAAAGGTTATTAATATCCTAAAGGAACTAGCAAACACTATCAACATGAATGAGTAGAGTGAATCTCGGGTTCAAGAACCCACGAATAGAATACCTACTAACTAATAACATCACGGGATGCTTTCGAGAACGATGGCCAGAATCATCACACCGAGGACACAAAACATGGCTAGGTTACTAGGTGACTCCCTAAAACATCTAGGGTCATAATAATAGCTCTGACATATATGTCGAGGCAACAGAGTACCTCAACTGACCGGTTAGTGTGGTTAGACTGGCCCAAAAGGACATCGAAAATGGAGAGAAAGGATTTGCAAATGCATCAGATTAGATAGAAACCTGGGATGACTCGGACAGCATAACGGCTGTAAATGCTCAAAATGATTCGAGACATCCTGCAAAAATGGTGGCATAGCCACTCAACATCGCAATATCAAGGTTCTGAGGCCAGCTATGAACATATGGAGGTAGTAGAAACAGAACTGGGGCTTGAACTCAACAATCCTAGGCAACTACGGTTTAGTAACACGTCATCCTGAGAGATAGAAGAGAAGCCTAGTTCTTAATCCCCGTAGAAAAGAAGAGGTTGACTCAGATCAGAAGGCCATGAGGTATAAGGAGTAAAAAGAGCCTTACGTTCCCTTCCACAATCAATTCCCTTATATAACTAAAGCATTTCTAGACACAACTTCGACCAGTTTGGCTTGGTAATCCTACAGGCAGTCAGGCTCTGATACCAACGCTGTCAGGACCCCGATCCTAAGCCACATCGATCTAGCATGTAACACATCATATCACTTTGCGGCCTCACGCACGGTGTTCCCACGGGTGCCACCTTACCTGGCCCGGGACCGTTTGCGCCTTTTGGCTCACGTATATGATAGTGTCGCTAGCATCCATATGACAGAGAACCCGGGCCGACATGGCTAGTCGTGAACCCAAAGCGACGCTAACCTATGAGGACAGGCATACATGAATCACATCGAGCATGTCGGTCATCAACGTGTGAATCCGGGCTGTAGCACTGGGCTAACAGGACTCCGGTAACCCGGGCTGTAGCAGGCTAGGCAGGACTCCAGAAGTCACCGTGTGACATTTCCCCGAAGGGACAAACACAGGAACGAAGTGAAACACATGCCGGCCAGTCAAGTGTCCTGAGCAGTAGTGCTGGGCTAGCAGGACTCCGGTGAACCGGGCTGTAGCGGACTACTGTCGCTCAGAAGCACTAGACTACATTTCCCCATATGATAGGCTGCCAAGGATAAACAACTAGATAGTCGGATCCCACTCATACCAAGCATTTCAATCATACACACAATATGCCCGGTATGAGTAAATACAACATGGCATCACAACATAACTCTACGACTCAAAGTATTTATTCATTAGGCTCCGAGGAGCGAGATATTACAAACATGGGTCTCATGACCCAACATACAGAGCATACAAGGCAAAGCACATGCGGAAGCTAAACATGTCTGAGTACAGACATCTACAAATGGAAAAGGCTGAGAAGCCTGACTATCCACTAGATCCTGCCGAGGGCACAAGATCGTAGCTGAGGTAACAAGCTAAACGTCGAAGTCCAAGCGATACTACTAGCGAGACTGAAGTCTCTCTGCAAAAACATAAAATAGGCAAACGTGAGTACAAATGTACTCAGCAAGACTTACATCAGAACTATCTACATATGCATCGGTATCAACAAAGGGGGTAGTGGAGTTTAACTGCAGCAAGCCAGCTTTGACTCAGTGGCTAACCTGAACTACGACTGCGGGTAACTCTTTTGAGGTGGCGCACACGAGTCCACATATTCACCATATCAATACACCACTATGGATCCGCTCTCGTCTCCCTACGAGAAGGCCATCCATAGCACTCACGCTTATCTTGCGCATTTTAGAGTATCCACTTTCACTTGTCTATGAACTATGCAAGGGGTCCAAGTTTCCATATCCGAGGAATCCGGCTATTCGAATAGATAATGATAACCCTGCAGGGGTGTACTTCTTCACACACGCTCTCGCCACTTATCGCCCTGTACACGTCATGTACCTCGGCAACCTTCAAGCGGAAACCGGGCGAGGGAGTCGGCCACGACCTGACTAACCAACAAGTCTCTAGTCCAGGTTTATCGCCTATTCGGGTTCCATCCGCAAGGAGATCCGGCCGGGGTGTCGCTCACGGCCCCAAACGATGTGAGCAGGGTTCCCAAGCCCACCAACCGGGTGCCACTTGGTACACCGTGCCACTGTGCCTAGTCTGTCCCAAGCCCACCTGTACCGGGTGCCACTTGGTAGACTACTAACACTACCTACAAACACCAGAAACTAGTTGCAACTCCTGGACAGAGATCAAGTTGATTAATAAGTCGAGAGGGGTCGAGTTACCGGAACCCAATGTGTGGTAGTAACTGTTCATGGATCACAAACATAGAACTCAGTTCCTGAGGACGGCTGCAATGAGACAACCCACCATGTACTCCTACATGGCCTCTCACCACTACCTTTACCAAATCGTGTTCACATACTTAGCTCTCAACAGTAGGACATGTTCACCACATTCCAATTCATTCCCGATGAATCAGACCCGACTCAACTCTAAGCAGTAGCAGGCATGACAACAAGCATGAATGAGTAGGCACATCAGGGCTCAAACAACTCCTACTCATGCTAGTGGGTTTCATCTATTTACTGTGGAATGACAGGTCATGCAAAGGATAAAGGGGTTCAGCTACCGCAGCAAGTAACACATGAATCGTTGTTGTCCTAATGCAATAAAAGAGAGCAGGAGCGAGAGAGTGGGATTGTATCGGAATGAACAAGGGGTTTTTGCTTGCCTGGCACTTCTGAAGATAGTATAGTTCTTCATCGGTGTCATCGAACTCACCGTCGGAACGTCGTCTACCGAGAGGGGACAAATACCGACAAACAAGGGAGAACACAATTAATGCAATGCACAATATGATGCATGATCATGACATGGCAAGATGTTGTGATTTGGGCTAATGCAACAGGAAGTCATTTTAATTGAAGTGGAATTCAAAACTACATCAAATTCCAACTCCAAACCTATTATGAAATTTGCCCTAATCACGTTTCATCATAAACAGTGGGGTTAACTTGCTCAAACATGCATGAAAATGGCATAAACAGATTCTTTGGATTTTTCTGATCATTTTTCATATATAACTTATTTCCATTGGAGTTACAGATTATTTTCTATGAATTTTAGAAGTTTAGATCATTTTCTGGAATTTCCTGAATTATCTTAAATACAGAAATTATTTACTACGTCAGCATGACGTCTGTGTGACGTCATCAGGTCAACAGCGTCAGCCCAGGTCAAACCTGACGCTGGGGTCCACATGTCAGTCTCTAACTGAACTAACCTAGCTTAGTTAATATACTAACCTAACTTAATTAGCCGGGTGGAGTCATTAGCACTAACCTAAACATGATTAGCACCTAAGCTAATGGTGCCACGTCAGCTGCCGGCGTTTAACCGCCGGCGACCACAGACCGCGGCGGTGGCCGCGGCGGGTTTGCTCTACGGGCCACCATTCGACGCGCAGGAGGGCGCGTTTGAAAGAGGGAAGCGAGACGCAACCGCGGGTGGCCGTGGTTCGAGCGGGGGTGGACGGAGTCAACGGCGACGACCAAAATGGCGGCGGCCGGAGTTCGGCAAAGACGGGTTCGGCGCTACGGTGCACGGCGGATGGAGCTAGTGGTGGCTACGGGCTCCTGGTGCTGCGTTGAGCACAACGGTGAACTTGGCTTCGAGCCACTGTGGCTCTAGCCACGACGGCGCCCTGGCCGGCGGCGGGGAGCTTTCGGGTGCGGTGGCCAGCGGGGTTAGAGGAAGAAATCGAGTGGGAGGAGAGAGGGGTTGGGAGCAGAAGCTCACAGTGATCACGTAGGGAAGGTCAGCGAGCTCGGGGAGGCGCCGGAGCGAGCGGGGCGGCGAGGCGGATCCCCGGCGCCCGAGGTTGAAGACGAGGGCAAGGCGGCGTTGTGGGGCGTCTGGCGGAGCGTGGCTCGGTGGGGAGGAAGAGGGGGTCGAGGCGGAGCTTCTGAGCGCTTCGGCGAGGCGAGGCAGTGGCAGCGGCCGCGCCGAACGGCGTCGGTGGCGGCGGCTGCGCTCGGGCATGAGAGGGAGAGAGAGCAGAGGATGGAGAGAGCTCAGGAGAGAGTGAGAGGCGGTCGAGGGGGTTGCGTGGCGTCGTCCAGACGCATCGAGGTGGAGCCAGGCAGGCAGGGAGGAAGGAGGTGGCCGCGGCGTGTGCCGGCGCGCGTCGGGCACGCGCTGTGCATCCGACTGGCGGGAGGAAGAAGACCTCCCTGCCCCTGGTGGGCTGGGCCGACCAGTTGGGCTGCCAGGTGAGCGTCAGGTAAGTGCTTTCTCCCTCTCTCTTTTCTATTGTTTCAGTTTTCTATTTTATTTCTCTGTTTTGAATTAGTAAAAATACTAATTCATTTTGTAAAATCCTGAAAATAATTGTGGGCACTTTTGAAACTATTTCCAACAGCCCTCAAATGTTTTCAAGATTATTTGGACATTTAAAATATTTTATAGAATTTAAATGTCCAAATTCAAATACTTAGGATTTAATTCAAAAATCCAGAATGTCCTAGAAAAGTGTGCACCATTTTTGCCAGGGGTTTTAGCCCAAACCAGAAATGATGAACATTTTGTGAAGGCATTTTGGGTTCATTGAAACCAATTTTAGTAAGCCCTAGTTAGTTTCAGGGGAGGTGCTGGGGTTCTGTCATCCCCATTTCAAGATTAATTGAAATTGAAAAAGATGCATGGATGCAATGCCACTAATTACAAGAAGATTTCTAGGGCTGTGACAACTCACCCCCACTAAACAAGAATCTCGCCCCGAGATTCAAGACGTGAGGTAAGAAGACAAAGGGGACACTAAGCATCACAAACTTCATGATCCAACCGTCTCCTCAAGGTTGTTGATTAATTGCTTCAAATTGATTTTGACATCCATGCTTTCGAAAACTTCATCCAACACGACGATGACAGAAGAAACTCTGCAGGAATCGATCTCCTCAAAGGTCGAGCACTTAGGATCACTCACGGGGTGAGATGTTGAAATATCTCGAGTTGAGACGCCAAACACATCGGAAAGGGGTGGAAGAACAAGCGACGGGGTTTGATTTGGTGGCTACAATTCCACGCTTGGAAAGATGGTGGGTGGTGGCAAATTGGCAAGGAAATAATTGCCATGATCCTGTAACGAGACACCTTGGGGGAGGTGACTCGTAGAACTATTCCCTTAAGTGGCAAAAAGAATTACTTTTGATATAGAGATCATTGAGACTCTTTATACCAGCCTAAGGAAATCACAATCGCTCATTTGAAGGAGTTCGAAGGAATGGCATATCCGAATTCGAATGGTTGATGTGGACTACCTTGTTGAAGACAACGCAATGGATGACTTTTGCTTATCATCGGAGGAGAAGGGAACCCATGGTAGGTCCACTTTTGAAGATGATACTAAACAGTGGTTACTGAGGTGCAAGCTGGAAACAAAATGCAAATGCTGGGAATGATTCTGGTAACTGGGAATAACTCAATAAGAGTGATTCCACCGTTTGAAAGGTTATAGCTTATCGGGGAAACCAAGAGCACAAGAATCCCTAAGGAAAAACTTATAGAATAAGCCACATGAAATCCTCGTGGAGAAGATGGACAAATTGCCCAATCAAGATACTATAGTGATAGATCCTCCGGCTGGGTGCGTCGGCCAGAACATCAACCTTGTCGGGACCTACATCATAGATCTTGGAGAAGTTCCAACCATCATATCTGCCTGAGATTCAGATCTGGTTGCTAACAGGATATTTCAGACAACATGTCTGGAAAAGAAAGTTTGCAACACAAACCGACGAGATGACGTTGCAAGATTCTCGAGAAATGAACTACGATAGCATGCTCCAAAACATGAGCAGGTTTGCTAAATACATGCGAACATGCTGTCCTAGACAAGCATGACCACATAGTAGTCTTATAATAAAACACTACCGAGTTCTGGTTGGGAACCAACATCGAGGATATCGAAGTCCTTGTGCACTTATCGATGAACTTCTTATCCTTGATCAAGTCAATCAGTGGCTTGGTGTGCTAGGGATACATATGGAATGAGGGTTGCGAGCCTGTCAAACCACATCATACTTCGCACATGCATGACTGACTTGGGATGGTACCAGAGGAAACAAAAACAATCCTTCTCGAACTCACGGCGGCAACTTGCACCTAATGCACGTGAATTCGAGGAAGTCACTTCTTTCATCCAAGCATAAGCTTCATGAACGGAACACGAAGGCATTGCTTACAAAGTTTCCAACACTATGTTGATGTTCAACATGAATCATGGGGGAGACAAAATGGTGTTGATGGGCTCAACAACAACTCATCGGTATTTCCATATCACTGGACTTCCACCATCATGTGAACACGGTGATAGCATTGGTCAGACCAAAAGATATAATGATGTATACCCGAGGGACAACCGCGAGTAAGACAACATTACGAATACCATTGGTTCTGATTTGACTTGACGATAGCCCATACTCAAATCAAGTTTTGACAAGGTAATAGATCCAACAACTGATCACGAGGACCAATTGGTGAAAATATCATCTTTCTTCAACACACACACACACACACACAAAGATATCCCTTAACATGAGCTACGTCGGACAGGCTTTTATCTTCCAACTCTCCAAGTTGTTGTTTAGCTCAACCAACTAGCTCAGGGGTATCCAACATAGATTCTTGGAGAAAGGGTGGTTCACAAGAAACCAACTTGATCACGAACTCAACATAGCGGTCAGGTGACATACCATCTTGTAGCGACCAAACCTCAAACAGTCTGAGCTCTATGCATCAGTGTCATCCCTGGATCAGTAATGCTGACACGCACAGTACTTGAAGGATTTATAACAGAGTAGCAATCACACACTTATTACATCGAGTGTCTCAAAAGAGAACTTATTACAAATAATATGGCTTAAGGCCATCTAATAACGATAACAGCGAAAGGCTTGGAAGATAAGCGAGTCCATCAACTCCAACGGCATCACTGAGTATAGAACCACGACCTAAAGGCACCTTACTCGTCGTCTGAAAAGTCTGCAACATGAATGTTGCAGCCCGAAAACGGGTCAGCACATAGAATATGTTGGCAATGTAACACATAGAGAGTAATGAACAGAAATAAGCTATACTACATGCATATATGGCTGGTGGAAAGCTCTATGGTTACAGTTTTGCGTAAAGCCAGTTTTTCCCTACTGCAAAGGAATAAATTTTATTGAACTATCATGGTGGTTGTTAAACATTGAGAGTGTAGACACCCTCTCAATCCCAATTAAGCATCATCATTAAACCCAACAAAATTAATTAAAGTAACATGATGAGATTCATATGATAATCCAAGTACTAGATACTCAAGACTGTCCATAGTCGGGGACACGGCTAACCATGATTAGCTTATATACTCTGCAGAGGTTTGCACACTTTTCCCCACAAGACTCGATCTCCTCCGTCGGAATTCTCGCACTACATGGTGTTTGAGAAACGAATGACCGAGACATAGTCTTTCAGAAGCGCTAGCACCTTACGATCGGGTAGACCGTTACACCTACTTTCCCCTACATCTGCTAGTCTACCACTGTAAGAGTTCACTCGACTTAATCAACTATGCTAGAGCCCATAGTAGCTTGTGGTTGCACACGGAACTTTCTAGTATGAATAATCTCATGATCCCTTTGAGCCTGGGTGGCGATCCATAAAGAAAAACATGCAATCGCTGGAACACCCAGGTGCCTCAGTCCACCCAGATGTGTATTAAAGTTGCAACCTTAAATAAACCATTAATTAACAATCTCACATCTGTCATGGGTACACTCACCCAATCCACGTCTACTAGCATAGCATGGCAATATAAGCAAACGTAGAAGTAACTCCCAAGGGTTTGATAATAAAACAGGTAATAGGTACTACCTCATCTACTTCCCAAAACCCACAATTTAATTAGATCCTAATCATGCAATGTTTGGGGGTTGATCTAATGCAACAAAACTAGGTAGTAAGAGGTATGATCAAAGTGTTACTTGCCTTGCTGATGATCCGTGGAACCTAGAGATTCGAAGTAGCAAGCGGCGCACTCCGGGTACTCTGACACAAACAAACAAACAAGCATACAATAAGTACTCATCTAATGCACAGGTAAAACTCAAATAAGAGATCTAACCAGAAAGTTCAACTTAAGAACTCCAGTTTGCAAAAAGAATCAAATCAAACGAAGCGACGAAAGTCAAACGGCGAAAGAAACAAACTTCGTTTACTAATCTGGATCAAAGTCAAATTTTACAGAAGCAAAAACTTGTTTGAGTTGGTTAAACGGAAAGAGGGTCTTGAGATGAAACTCTAGGCGCTTGAATCGCCTGATTCCGATAAACGAGCGAGAAGTTATACTAAAACGAAAATCGGATCAGAAATCACGATCGAGAATAATCGCGGAAAATCCGAGAAAAAGAAAAATGGACGAACAGGCTAACGAACGAACGTTCGCTGTCTGTGACTAAACGATGAAAACCGTTCGTTAAAACGAATGTACGAACGAACGTCCGCTAAATAACTAAACCGAAAAAAACCGATCTAAAAAAATTAACCGGGTTCTTAAAAAAATAAACCGACGGTTTTCTCTCGAAAACCGCGGCGGCGACGAGGTCTACCTCCGGCGGGTCAACGGCGGCAGCGGTCGGCTCCGGCGGGGCGGGTGGCTCCGGCGGCGGCGACGGAACGGGCGGCGGCGGCGAGGGCAGCGGGCGGCGGCGGCGGCAACCGGCGGTGGCGCGGATCGCGGGCGGCGGCGGTGGCTGGCTAGGGCGGCGGCGGGGCTAGGGTTTGGTTGGGCTGGGGTGGGATCGGGCGCTATATAAAGGGGGCAGGCCAGGGGAGTCCTGGCCGAATACGGCCCGAGGTCGGTTCTCGTTTTTTTAAACATTACGCGCAGAAAAACAAATAAAGAAATATTAAACGGACTCCAAAAATCCCGAAATAAATTTTCCCCGACTTCTAAAATCAAGCCGGACAAGGTGAACATTTATTTGGGGCCTAATGCAAGTTTGAAAAATGCGCATTTTTCCTAAATTCAAATAAAACAGCGGAAAACTCCAAAATAAAATCTTATTTTATTTTTTTATTAAATTCTCAATATTTCTTTATTTTGGGAAAGTCATTTTATGCTCTCTCACTTATTTTTATAATTGAAATAATTGAAGATAAAATAAATAAAATTAAATGATCCTATTTTCAAAATTTGAGAAAACTCAAATATGAAAATAACGAAATTCTCAACTCTCTCTATGGGTCCTTGAGTTGCGTAGGATTTCTAGGATTAGGCGAAAAGCAATAAAATATGATATGCAATGATGATCTAGTATATAACATTCCAAATTGAAAATTTGGGATGTTACACCTCCATATGCCTCGGAGTGACACTTGTGTAGGATTTGTTCCTATTCATGCTCAGGTACACAACGTCTAATAACACCATCTACTCCTTTATAAAGTTGTGGGTCATCCCAGAAGTAATGTCTTAAATCATAGAAGAACTTTTTTCTTTTGTTGGTATGTGAAACTAGGTGGTATGAATTTAGCAACAATGTAATTAGCATAATCAACATACCATGGAGCAGTACGAGAATCCTTTATGACAGCTAATTGTTCATCAGGAAAGCTATCATTAATAGGTAGTGGGTCATCAGGAACATTCTCTAACCTAGACAAGTTGTATGCAACGGGGTTCTCAGCTCCCTTCCTATCAATAACATGCAAATAAAATTCTTGTAGCAAGAGTACCCACCTAATAAGTCTAGGTTTAGCGTCCTTCTTTTCCATAAGATATTTAATAGCAGCATGATCAGTGTGAATAGTTACTTTAGAATCAACAATATAAGGTCTGAACTTATCACAAGCAAATACAACTGCTAAGAATTCTTTTTCAGTAGTAGCATAATTTCTCTGGGAGTGTCTAGAGTTTTACTAGCATATTGAATAACATTTAGTTTCTTATCAACTCTTTGTCCTAGAACAGCACCTACAGCATAATCGCTAGCATCACACATAATTTCAAAGGGTAAATTCCAATCAGGTGGCTGAACAATAGGTGCATAAATCAAAGCTTTCTTAAGTGTTTCAAATGCTTCTACACAACCATCATCGAACATAAAAGGAATATCTTTTTGTAAGAGATTAGTCAGAGGCCTAGAAATTTTAGAGAAGTCCTCAGTGAACCTCCTATAAAAATCGGCATGACCAAGGAAGCTTCTTATACCTTTGATGTCCTTGGGACACGACATCTTTTCCATAGCATCAACCTTAGCTTTATCAACTTCAATACCTCTTTCAGAAATTTTATGCCCCAAGGCAATACCTTCATTAACCATAAAGTGGCATTTCTCCCAATTCAAAACAAGACTAGTATCTTCGCATGTCTGCAAAACTCGTTCAAGGTTGCTCAAACAATCATCAAAAGAGGATCCATAAACGGAGAAATCATCCATGAATACCTCATAAATCTTTTCACAAAAGTCAGAGAATATAGCCATCATGCATCTTTGAAAGGTAGCAGGTGCATTACATAAACCAAAAGGCATACGTCTATAAGAAAAAGTACGGAAAGGGAAAGTAAAAGTGGTCTTTTCTTGATCCTATGCTGACACAGGTATTTGAGAGAAACCAGAGTAACCGTCTAGAAAGCAAAAATGTGTATGTTTGGATAGTCTTTCTAGCATTTGATCAATAAAGGTAGAGGGTAATGATCCTTTTTAGTATCTTTATTTAACTTACGGAAATCAATTACCATCCTATAACCTGTAATAATTCTTTGCGGGATCAATTCATCTTTATCATTAGGAACAACGGTAATACCTCCCTTCTTAAGGACACAATGGACATGACTTACCACTGACTATCAGCAATGGGATAAATTATACCTGCCTAAAGGAGCTTTAGTATTTCCTTTCTTACCACTTCTTTCACCTTAGGATTTAACCGTTGTTGGTGATCAATAACTGGTTGGCGTCTTCCTCCAATTTTATTTTGTGTTGGCATAGAGTGGGACTAATGCCCTTAAGATCATCAAGAGTATATCCAATAGCAGCACAGTGCTTCTTCAGGGTTTTCAATAATCTTTCCTCTTCCTACTCTGAAAGGTTAGCACTAATAATAACAGGATATATCTTACTCCCTCCGTTCCTTAATGTAAGGTGTATTAGTTTTTCAAAAAGTCAACCATTGTCTATGTTTGACCAACTTTATAGCAAAATCTATAAAGATTTACAATATTGAATATTTAAAATATAGAAATATATTTCATGGTGAATCTAGTGATAATGATTTGGTATTCTAGACATTGATATTTTTGTCTAAAATCTTGGTCAAAGTTAGAGAAGTTTGACTTTTTGAAAAAATAATACACCTTATATTTAGGAACGGAGGGAGTATTTTCATCAAGATAAGCATATTTAAGAGTATTAGGTAATGGCTTAAGCTCAAACACGGGATCACCCTTAGGTGGGGGAGGATCCCCTAGGATTTCAACAGGCAAGTTGTGTTTCAAAATAGGTCCTTGTTTAAAGAATACTTCATCTATCTGCCTTCTTTCATTCATAAACATATCATTTTCATGGTCTAGCAAATATTGTTCTAAAGGATCATTAGGAGGCACGGCAATAGAAGCAAGACCAATTATTTCATCCTTACTAGGCAATTCTTTATCATGGGGTTGTCTACGAAATTTAGCAAAATTAAACTCATGAGACATATCCCCTAAACCAATAGTAACAACATCCTCCTCGCAATGTATCTTAGCATTAACAGTGTTCAAGAAGGGTCTACCAAATATAATGGGACAAAAGTCATCTTGTGGGGAACCAAGAACAAGAAACTCAGTAGGATATTTAACTTTCCCACACAAGACTTCAACATCTCTAACAATCCCAATTGGTGAAATAGTACCTCTATTGGCAAGCTTAATTGTTACATCTATTTCTTCTACCTCAGCAAGTGCAATATCATGCATAATTTCTTCATATAAGGAATAAGGTATTGCACTGGCACTAGCACCCATATCACATAAGCCATGATAACGATGATTTCCTATTTTAACAGAAATAACAGGCATGCCTAATAACATGCCCTTCAATATTATCAGCCAAGAGATCTTTAACCATAGCAATACTAGGTTCAACTTTAATTTGCTCAGGTGGTGTATATGTTCTAGTATTACTCTTACGAACCACAGTTGAAGCTTTAGCATGATCCTTTATCCTAACAGGGAAAGGTGGTTTCTCAACATAAGTAGTAGGAACAATAGGATCATTATAAGTGATAGTCTTTTCTTCAACTTTAATAGGTGCAACTACTTTTACTTCAGTGGGAGGATTATATTTAAACCACTTATCCTTAGGGAGATAAACATGAGTAGCAAATGATTCACAGAAAGAAGCTACTATCTTAGAGTCAAGTCCATATTTAGTGCTAAATCCACGAAAAGCATCGGTATCCATAAAAGTTTTAACACAATCAAACTTAGGTGTTATAACTGACTCCTTACCTTCGTAGGAATCCCAATCTTCAGAGTTGCATTTAATTCTTTCAAATAAATACCACTTGAATTCAATAGTTTTCATCATATAAGAACCAGCACAAGAAGTATCGAGCATGGAGCGATTGTTGAGAGAAACCGAGCATAAATTTTTTTAATAATCATTTCTCTTGAGAGCTCATGATTGGGGCATGAATATAGCATTGACTTAAGCCTCCCCCAAGCTTGAGCGATGCTTTCTCCTTTGCGAGGCCAAAAATTATATATATAATTATGATCACGATGAACAAGATGCATAGGATAAAACTTCTGGTGAAATTCCAATTTCAATCGTTTGTAGTCCCATGATCCCATATCATCACATAGCCTATACCATGTCAATGCATCTCCCTTCAAAGATAAAGGGAAAACCTTCTTCTTGACAACATCATCGGGCATACCTGCAAGCTTAAATAATCCACAAACTTCATCCACATAGATTAGGTGTAAATCGGGATGCAATGTTCCATCTCCTGCAAAGGGATTAGCTAGCAGTTTCTCTACCATACCCGAAGGAATTTCAAAGTAAACATTTTCAGTAGGTTCAGTAGGTTGAGGAGAAACTCTTTGCTCTACTGGTCGGGGTGAAGATACCCCGAACAAGCCCCTCAAAGGATTAGTTTCCATAGTAACAAGTGACAATAAATTTCAGCACATTATATAAATGTTTCCTTACCAAGTTCCACTTACCAAAGGCGCTTCACTCCCCGGCAACGGCGCCAGAAAAGAGTCTTGATGACCCACAAGTGTAGGGTATCTATCTTAGTCCTTTCGATAAGTAAGAGTGTTGAACCCAACGAGGAGCAGAAGGAAATGACAAGCGGTTTTCAGTAAGGTATTCTCTGCAAGCACTGAAATTATCGGTAACAGATCGTTTTGTGATAAGATAATTTGTAACGGGTAACAAGCAATAAAAGTAAATAAGGTGCAGCAAGGTGGCCCAATCCTTTTTGTAGCGAAGGACAAGCCTGGACAAGTTCTATTATAGAGAAAAGTGCTCCCGAGGACACATGGGAATTATCGTCAAGCTAGTTTTCATCACGCTCATATGATTCGCGTTCGTTACTTTGATAATTTGATATGTGGGTGGACCGGTGCTTGGGTACTTCCCTTTATTGGACAAGCATCCCACTTATGATTAACCCCTATTGCAAGCATCCGCAACTACAAAATAAGTATTAAGGTAAACCTAACCATAGCATGAAACATGTGGATCCAAATCAGCCCCTTACGAAGCAACGCATAAACCAGGGTTTAAGCTTCTGTCACTCTAGCAACCCATCATCTACTTATTACTTCCCAATGCCTTCCTCTAGGCCCAAATAATGGTGAAGTGTCATGTAGTCGATGTTCACATAACACCACAAGAGGAGAGACAACATACATCTCATCAAAATATTGAACGAATACCAAATTCACATGACTACTAATAGCAAGACTTCACCCATGTCCTCAGGAACAAACGTAACTACTCACAAAGCATATTCATGTTCATAATCAGAGGGGTATTAATATGCATTAAGGATCTGAACATATGATCTTCCACCAAATAAACCAACTAGCATCAACTACAAGGAGTAATCAACACTACTAGCAACCCACAGGTACCAGTCTGAGGTTTTGATACAAAGGTTGGATACAAGAGATGAACTAGGGTTTGAGAGGAGATGGTGATGGTGAAGATGTTGATGGAGATTGACCCCCTCCCGATGAGAGGATCGTTGGTGATGACGATGGTGATGATTTCCCCCTCCCAGAGGGAAGTTTCCCCGGCATAACAGCTCCGCTGGAGCCCTAGATTGGTTCCGCCAAGGTTCCGCCTCGTGGCGGCGGAGTTTCGTCCCGTAAGCTTGCTTATGATTTTTTTTTTCCAGGGTAAAAGACTTCATATAGTAGAAGATGGTCACCGGAGGGCTGCCGGGTAGCCCACGAGGCATGGGGGCGCCCAGGGGGTAGGGCGCGCCCCCCACCCTCGTGGCCAGGGTGTGGGCCCCCTCTGGTACTTCTTCCGCTCAATATTTTTCATTAATTCCCGAAATGACTTTCGTGGAGTTTTAGGACTTTTGGAGCTATGCAGAATAGGTCTCCGATATTTGCTCCTTTTCCATCCCAGAGTCCCAGGTGCCGGCATTCTCCCTCTTCATGTAAACCTTGTAAAATAAGAGAGAATAGCCATAAGTATTGTGACATAACGTGTAATAACAGCCCATAATGCAATAAATATTGATATAAAAGCATGATGAAAAATGGATGTATCAGATCCCTAGGGTTCCCTAGGGGGCGGCCACCAGGGGAAAACCCTAGATGGGTTTTGGTGCGCCTCCCCCCGGGAACCTTGGCCCCCAAGGCAAAGGGGGTGGCTGCCCTAGGGAGTGCACCCACCCCTTCTGGTTACATGGGAAAGGGTGAGGGGGCGCACAACCCCTTAGTGGGCTGGTTTGCCCCCTCCCCTTGGCCCATGGGGCCCCCAACACTTGTCAGGCCCCCAAAAACCCCGTTCGATGATGTTGGTCATCACCCGGTACCCTCGGAACAATTTCGGACTCCAATACCCTTCGTCAATATATCAATCTTCACCTCCGGACCATTCCGGAGTTCCCCTTCACGTCCGGGATCTCATCCGGGACTCCGAACAACCTTCGGTAACCAACATAATGACTTAACTATATTTATATCGTCACCAAACATTAAGTGTGTAGACCCTGCGGGTTTGAGAACTATGCAGACATGGCCGAGACACCTCTACGGTCAATAACCAATAGCGGGACCTGGATGCCTATATCAGTTCCTACATATTCTATGAAGATCTTATCGGTCGAACCTCAGTGTCAAAGATTCTGCTAATCTCGTATGCAGTTCCCTTTGTCTATCGGTATGTCACTTGCCCGAGATTCGATCGTCGGTATCTCCATACCTAGTTCAATCTCGTTAGCGGCAAGTCTCTTTACTTGTTCTGTAATACAAGATCCCATGGCTAATCCTTTATTCACATTGCTTGCAAGATTCTTGTGATGTTGTATTACCGAGTGGGCCCTGAGATACCTCTTCGTCATACAGAGTGACAAATCCTAGTCTTGATCCATGACAACTCAACAGACACCCTCGGAGATACCTGTAGAGCACCTTTATAGTCACCCAGTTACGTTGTGACATTTGGTACACACAAGGTACTCCGGTGTCAATGAGTTGCATGATCTCATGGTCATAGGAACATATACTTGACATGCAGAAAATGATAGCAATAAACTTGACATGATCATATGCTACGTTTATAGTTTGGGTCTTGTCCATCACATCATTCTCCTAATGATGTGACCTCATTATCAAATGACAACTCATGTCCATGGCTAGGAAACCATAGCCATCTTCGATCAACGAGCTAGTCCGGTAGAGGCTGACTAGGGACATCTTGTTGTCTATGTATCCACACATGTATTTGAGTTTCCGATCAATACAATTCTAGCATGGATAATAAACGATTATCATGAACAAGGAAATATGATAATAACCAATTTATTATTTCCTGTAAGGCATATTTCAAACAGTCTCCCACTTGCACTAGAGTTAATAATCTAGTTCACATCGCCATGTGATTAACACTCATAGTTGACATCGCCATGTGACTAACACCCAAAGAGTTTACTAGAGTCTCACATCACCATGTGATTAACACTCAATGAGTTCTGGGGTTTGATCATGTTATTCTTGTGACAGAGGTTTTAGTCAACGAGTCTACAACATTCAGATCCGTGTGTACTTCGCAAATCTTTATGTCATATTGTACAAGCTGCTACCACGCTCCACTTGGAGCTACTCCAAATGGGTGCCCCACTATACGTATCCGGTTAGCTAATCATAGTCATCCGGATTGGTGTTAAAGCTTGCATCGACATAACCCTTTATGTCGAACTCTTTATCACCTCCAGGAAAGCAGAGACACTCATAACTGACTTGCAGGAAACTTTTGATAATCTGAGGGTTTATAAGATGATGCTTAATCCGGATAAGTGTGTTTTTGGTGTACCGGCTGGCAAGCTCTTGGGTTTTCTGGTGTCCAACAGGGGCATTAAGGCTAATCCGGAAAAGATCAAGGCTATCACATCCCTGGCTAAACCAGCGTGCATCAATAACGTTCAAAGACTGGAAGGTCGGATTGCAGCATTGAGCCGGTTTATCAGCTGGCTGGGGGAGAAGGCAATCCCGCTTTATCAGATGATGAAGAAAACAGACAACTTTGTTTGGAGTGATGCTGCTGATGCGGCATTTGAGGAATTGAAGAAGCAGCTGGCCGAACCGCCCGTCCTTGCTGCCCCCATTGATAATGAACCATTGCTGTTATATGTGGCTGCTAATGCTCGGGTTGTCACCGTGGCTATTCACTACAAAAAAAAGACACATCCGTGACATTTTGGGTCAAACAAAAAAAATTATGTCATACATATGACACTTCTATGACGATAATTGTGACAAAACCCAGTATCATCATAGTCCTGGGCGGGCCGGAGACGCAGCTGCATGACATTCTTTGGGTCGTCCATGATACAAAAAACCGTGGTAGAAGCGAGGGAGAGGAAAATTTTGGGGAGTTCCCGGTTACGGTGGGAGGCCGGGGGCCGAGCGATGCGCATTTGTCTCGTACACGTACGCGCGTGTGTGCGAGGCGTTGCCTCTAACTGAACCCGAGCGAGGCGTTGGGCTCTAACTGAACCCGAGCGATTGCACTACAGGCTACGCATTACTGAATCCGAGCGATCGATGAATGGCTGTTAACTGAACCCGATCGAGCGATTCCTTCGCTACTACTGCTAACTGAAGCCGATCGATGGGATGAACAATGAGTGTTGCGGGGGGTTGGATGAACAGTGAGCGGTGGCATTGCCTCTGGATGAACAGGACCCCGTGGTGTGGTGGAGGGCTGGATGAACAGTAGACGATGGAGGGGTGCGCGTGGAGGGGTGGATGAACAGGACCCCGTGGTGTGGAGGGCTGGATGAACAGTAGACGGTGGAGGGCTGCCCGTGGAGGGGTGGTTGAACAAGATCCCGTGGTGTGGAGGGCTAGATGAACAGTAGACGATGGAGGAGTGCCCATGGAGGGGTGGTTGAACAGGACCCCGTGGTGTGGAGGGCTGGATGAACAGTAGACGGTGGAGGGGTGCCCGTGGAGGGGTGGTTGAACAGGACCCCGTGGTGTGGAGGGCTGGATGAACAGTAGACGGTGGAGGGGTGGCTGAACAGTAGCCAGTGGAGTAGCGTGCAGTGGAGGCTGGATGAACAGGAGCCCGTGGATGAACAGTCGCAGGTGGAGGGTGGAGGAGGTCGACGGTGGATGAACAGTAGCCCGTGGAGGCTGGAGGGGGTCGATGGTGGAGATGAACAATATCCCGTGGAGTCCCGTTTTGCGGTACGCCCCACCCCTCCTGATCAACAGGACCCCGTTTCGACCGTAGCGCTCCAACACAAGTCTGTTTCCTCCGTTTTGTGGTACGCCACACCCCTCCCGATCAATAGGACCCCCGTTTCGACCGTAGGAGGTCCGTTTCCTCCGTTTTGTGGTACGCCAGACCCCTCCCGATGAACAGGATCCCGTTTCGAACGTGGCCGGTCGAACACAAGGTTGTTTCCTCCGTTCTGCGCTACGCCAGGCCTCGTTTCCATCGCCTGTTCTGTCCAAGCCCTCCCGATGAACACGACCACGCATTCCGTTCCGACCCAGCCAGTTGGCTCCCACGCGTTCTGTTGCCTCCCGATGAACACGACGCATTCCGTTGCCTCCGCATGAACATGACACATTCCGTTGCCTCCCCATGAACACGACGCATTCCATTGCCTCCCCATGAACACGACGCATTTCGTTGCCTCCCCATGAACACGGCGACGACGCTGTTTCTCCGTTCCGACCCAGCCATGTCAATGAGCCCTCGCCATACGTATGCGCGAGTAGGCGTTCGAGACCCCACCCGTATGTACACATACGTGGCCGTATTTTCTTTCTTGCACCCTGGCCACCTCTACTACGACACGTGCGCGCCTCTACATCCACCAGTATATATTTACGTACACATTCGCGACCAGAATGACAATGCCACATACGCTTCAACCAGGTGGGTCCCGATTGTCAGGCACTTCCTTGCGTACGAAGATGTAGCTGGTGGGTCCCAGCAGTCAGTGGGCGAATCGTTTTGTTTGTTTTTTGCCCGAACGCACTTCCTTGCGTGCGAAGGTGTAGCTGGTGGGTCCCAGCAGTCAAGGGGGAAACGTTTTTTCGCGAAATACGATGGCCCGTCCGGTGGGTCCCCGCTGTCAAGTGGAGGAATAATTATTTTGCACGTAATAAGGAGGCACTTCCTTGCTGCGGCCGTGGACCCAGCTGTCAGCGTCTCCACGCACTGTACTCTTCCGATGGAAGTCGGTCGTTGACCACACTGACCACGCCGCGCCGAGAGCACCACGGCGGTGGACGACGGCGAGGCCTAGGAAGGGGATGACACGGAGGCAGGGAAGACTCGGTAGTTGTTTCCCACGCGGAGGGGAGTACGACTGTACGAGGGTTTACTGGTTCGTCTGCCGTTGCCGGAGAATAACAGCAGGTGTGGGTGAGTAGAGGGATGGCTAGGCCAGCGATGGGACTACGGTCGGGCAGTGAGGCCTGCGCGGCAGCACAGCCGGCCCGGGGAGGAGGGAGCAGGCAGTCCCGCCGGTGCTTGTTTGAGCGGCTAGAGCAGGAAGAGCAGAGATTGAAGAAGCACGACGGCCGTTGGATGGACATCCAACAGTCAGTGCTTGTGCGTCAACCTTTTTTTAGGAAAGCCTCAAATCTGTGGAAAACAGCATACAGCCCATCTACAATTATTTCTAATAATTTACATCCCATCTGCTAGTTCTTAATGTTTTTTTGGAGCCCATATTCTTTTTGTTAGCATTACAGCCCATATTGTGGCCACGGTTAAAAAATTATACGAAATTTTGCATATTTCGGTGCGGTCCGAACTATTTTTAATCCCGAAATTTCGACTCACATTCAAACTGATTTTAAAAATAAATGTATATCAATATAAAATCCAACAAATTCTCCACGCATAAAAATTAATGTAATTTAAAATCTTGAAATGAAAAAAAGATATTTGAAAATAATTGCCGGTTTGATGTGTTTTAAAAATGTACATCCCATTTCTCATTACTGATGGGCCATTTTCTCGGCCAGCCGAATGAAAGCTCTCCTCGTCTTGAAAGATTTGCAGCCCAACAGGCCTGACAAAGCGACTTACTTGGCAAATCACAAAAAAATTGGGTTGTGGCCGTGGACCCAGCTGTCAGCCTCTCCATGTACAGTACTCTTCCGATGGAAGTCGTTCCTTGACCACGTTGACCACGCCGCGCAGAGAGCACCACGGCGGTGGACAACGGCGAGGCCTAGGAAGGGGACGACGCGGCAGTGGAAGCCCGCGCGGAGAGGACTACGAGGGTTCACTGGTTCGGCTGCCGTCGCCGCAGGGCCTGGCCAGCGGTGGGAATAGTAGGGGGTGGTGAGGCCTCTGCGGCAGCACAGCCGGCCAAGGGAGGTAGGAGCATGCGGCACGACCGGCGCTGCTTTGGGCGGCTGGAGCAAGAAGACCATAGGTTGAAGAAGCACTACGACCGTTGGATGGACATTGTACGGTCACTGGAGCTAGAATCGTTCATATTGACTAAGTTGACAAAGCCCTTCGTCCCCGTCAACTTAGTAGCCACAAGTCAGCCTCCCAGCAAGGTGGGTCCCAGCTAGCCGGGGGAGTATTCATTTTTTTGTGCGTAATAAGGAGGCACTTCCGGTGGGTCCGAGCTGACAGCGGGGGGAACGTTTTTTCGCGAAATACGGTGGCCCGTTCGGTGGGTCCCAGCAGTCAGGGGTAAACGATTTTTTTCGCAAAATACTGGTGGCCCGTCCGGTGGGTCCCGCTGTCAGGTGGAGGAATAATTATTTTCCGCGTAATAAGGAGGCACTTCCTTGCGGCTGTCGTGGACCCAGCTGTCAGCCTCTCCACGTACAGTACTCTTCCGATGGAAGTCGGTCGTTGACCACATTGACCACGTCACGCCGAGAGCACCACGGTGGTGGACGACGGTGAGGCCTAGGAAGGGGACGACGCGGAGCCATGCAAGACGCGACAGTGGATGCCCACGCAGAGAGGAGTACAAGTGTTCACTGGTTCGGCTGCGGTGTGAGGCTGTCGTCACCGCAGAATAACAAGGGGTGTGGGTGAGTGGAGGGATGGCCTGGCCAGTGGTGGGAGTAGTATGGGGGCGGTGAGGCCTCCGCGGTAGCACAGCCGGCCACGGGAGGCAGGAGCAGGCGGCACGACTGGCGCTGCTTTGGGCAGCTGGAGCAAGAAGACCAGAGGTTGAAGAAGCACTATGGCCGTTGGATGGACATCATACGGTCACTGGAGTATTGACTAAGTTGACAAAGCTCTCCGTCCCTGTCAACTTAGTAGGCCCTCAAGTGAGCCAACAATATGGTGGGTCCCAGCTAGCAGGGGGTATTCATTTTTTTTGGGCGTAATAAGGAGGCACTTCCTTGCGTGCGAAGATATAGCTGGTGGGTCCGACCTGTCAGTGGGGGGGGGGACATTTTTTCGCGAAATACAGAGGCCCTTCCTGTGGGTCCTAGCCGTCAGGTGGAGGAATCATTATTTTGCGTGTAATAAGGAGGCATTTCCTTGCGTGCGGCCATGGACTCAGCTGTCAGCCTCTTGATGTACAGTCCACTTCCGATGGATGTCGTTCATTGACCACGTTGACCAGTCCGCGTCGAGAGCACCAGGGCGGTGGACGACGGCGAGGCCTAGGAAGGGAATGACACGGAGCCAGGGAATACTCGGCAGTTGTTTCCCACACGGAGGAGTACGAGGGTTTAGAGGTTCGTCTGCCGTCGCCGGAGAATAACAGCATGTGTGGGTGAGTAGAGGGATGGGTAGGCCAGCGATGGGAGTACGGTGAGGCCGTGAGGCCTGCGCGGCAGCATAGCCGGCCGCGGGAGGAGGGAGCAGGCAGTCCCGTCGGCGCTTGTTTGAGCGGCTTGAGCATGAAGAGCAGAGATTGAAGAAGCACGACAGCCGTTGGATGGACATCCAACAGTCACTGCTCTCGTGTGTTGACTAAGTTGACACGGTGTTGCGTGTGCGTCAACCTTTTTTTTATGAAAGCATACGCGTCAACCTGTAGTAGGTGCACAAGTCAGCCTCAAATCTATCGAAAGCAGCATACAGCCCATCTGCCATTATTTCCAATAATGTACAGCCCATTTGCTAATTCTTAAGAATTTTTTTGGAGCCCATCTTCCTTTTGTTAGCATCACACCCCATATAGTGGCCACGGTTAAAAAGTATACGAAATTTTGCATATTTCAGTGCGGTTAACTGTTTTTAATCCAGAAATATCAATTCACATTCAAACTATTTTGAAAAATAATTTATATAAATATAAAATCCAAATAATTGTCCACGCATAAAATCAATGGAATTTAAGATCTTGTAATGAAAAAAAATTGAAACTAATTCCCGGTTTGATGTGTTTTAAAAATGTACAACCCATTTCTGGGCAAACCGAATGAAACTCTCCTCGTCTTGAAAGATTTGCAGCCCAGCAGGGCCGAGAAAGGAAGTAGGCCTTGTTTGGGTATTTCTTAAAAAAATAGAACTGGGCTAGCCATTTTCAGCAAGAAAAAAACACAACTGGGCTCATGATGTGGTAAACATAAATAAAACCCTGGCTAGACGGGCCACAGCCCCTGCATAGCCCCGTTGTTACCCTGATCCGTCGCTAAAACTAGTATAAATAACAACTACTTGTTCCTAAAAAAACTGCGCGACTTGCTGGGTCCCTGGTGTCAGCCGCTCGTAGTGTAATTCTCTCGTTTATTGACTACGTTGACAATGGCGTGAGCCCCAGATGCCCAACCATTAGGAGGAACCATATTTTTGGGCTTGTACTATAGAGGCACTTGCTTGCGTACTGCCATGACGCTGGTGGGTCCCTATTGTCATCCTCTCCACGTACAGTCATCTCCTTGTTCCTCTCGGTTGTTGACGACGTTGACAACGCAAGAGGGCGGCGCACCGCGCACGGCGAGCGAACCAAGGCTACAAGGCGGAGGACGACGGCGAGGCCTTGGACAGAACGAACAGGAGCCGTTGAAGATGCGCCAGTCCAGTCGCAGGCGGAGGGGAGTACGAGGGTTGACTAGTTCGGGCGCGGGTGCGTGTTGGGACTGATGTCGCCGGAGAATAACAGGACGTGTGGGGGAATAGAGAGAGGGACTAGCCAACGTTGGAGGGTACGTACGGTAGGGCGGCGGAGGCGCAGCCAGCCATGGGAGGCGGGAGCAGGCGGAGCCGACGAGGTGGTTTGGTTTGGGCGGTTGGAGGAAGAAGAAGACAAGAGATAGATGATACACGACAGATGTTGGATGTCAATCCAACGGGTGGTAGGCAGAATCGTTTGTTGACTGGCTAGTAAGTCGACACCACCTTGGATAGGCTATTTCCTCGCGGGTCCCAAATGTCAGAATCCAAATCTGTCACGGTCATGCAGCCTTTCCTATGAAAATTTACAACCCATTTGATGTGCTAGTTCGAAATAAGTTTGTGGGTGCTGGTGGGGGCTAATCACTTGGCTTCTGTAATGCACAATGAGCTCAAGCAACCGGCGAGAGTGATGTTATTTCCCTTGGTTTGGATTTGTTACAATATTTCACTCTAAATTAAACGAATGGCAAGCCATTTTCCTTGTTTCAAAGAAAATATGACAGTCACAGCCGAGTTGAAAAGGGCAGGAACATCTAACTCCAGCTTACAAACTGTACAAAAGCACGAGGGTTAATTGTTCATCAAGTTTACAAAAAAACAGATTGAAAAGGGCAACAACATCTAACTCCAACACTGTTTTCGGCAGTCACAATCAAATGGATTGGTCAGGTCCATAGAATGAATATCCTGGGTCATAAAATTTACTGGATTATGACCACAATATGTTGTAAATAGAAGCCCGGCACGTTCAGAAGCTCTTGCCCACCTGAAACTCCTTTTTTTTGCTCTTCGACATACCCATCCGTCAAAACCATGATGCTGATAAACTTAAGCCTGATGGACAATAGTAACCTCGCATTCAGTAGGAAGAATGTGACAAATCTTGTGTTTGCACGGTTGGCTACATATCGTTCTAGCGTTATTGTCTTCAATCGAATCTCATGAGAAGTGAGAAAATCCCGATGCTTATGAATCCACCAATTGGTTATAACTTTCTTACCCCGTCCTGTTGCCTAAATAGACATGAAGATTGAAAATAGTTAAGGTCTAAAAGAAGAGTGTCGAAAGAGCAACAGTTGAACGGTTAATTCTAGTACACTATATGCGGGCTTCCAATGTGCGTGAAATTATCACCTTTATATACAACTTCTCCAGACATGGAAAGCATTGCAGCAAGCCAATAATCTTGTTCAGATCAAAACTCAAAACTATTCATTTGGATATATAAGATCTTGACAGAATCCAGCACCATTGATAGTCCATCCATGGAGAAACTCTTCATTGAGCATAGAACATAATATTAGTACAAAATATGTACTCCAAGATGATATATAAATTATGCACAGAAATTTAAAATGCATCTTATGGTTACAAGTGTAGATTATAATATAAAGTACCTGAAGAACTGTGGAGCCTAACACCATATTGAAATGAGCACAGAGATCATGTATTACACCCAAGGTCTCCAGTTTAGGCGCAGAGAGGACGGTTATTTGCAACGGTGAATAACTAGAATCAAGGATCAACCTTTGAAGTGAAGGGGCATCTTGGATGATGATCTGCCTTCTGTCAAAAGAAATTCCAATTCTTACAAGGTTAGGCGACTTTATTTGGAGACAACCGATTCTAACTGTGAAAACAAGCACCAAGCACTCCAGCGCAGGGCAACTGGAGTGGATGATGATGTGCAATGAGGCCTCTGATATATGAACACGCACAAGTGGAAGTTTCTTGAGAAATGGGAGTCGAAGGTTTAGTACCAGATTGTCTGGTAGGTAGCACTGCGCAAAGGTGGCGGTGTGGAGAGAGGACGAAAACCCCGAGATGGACATCGGTGCTGAGGGCACAAGTTCATGGCGTTAGGTATGTGGTATGTGATTTCCAGGCGAATAGTAGAACTCAAGCAGCTGTAGTTCTGTGAATTCAGGGGATTCCAGCCAGGCGTCCACCGTGTAGGGCATGGTATGCTTGCTCAGGTAGCATGACAGGATGCAGAGGCTTTGAACGGAGCCCTGGTGGGAGGAGATGATGGCTCTGGGGATTTCAAAATCATTGAAGAGAGATAGCTGACGACAGTCGAGATTAAGGGGAACGGCGTGCCATAGAGGGCGCCACCGAATTGAGAGGACTTGGGTGCGGCAGCAATCCTTGGTGGGGAGAAGCGAGATGATCTCCCCAAGGATGGCGTCCGGGAGATCGCTGATGCGGTCCACCCGAGATTCTACGGGTTCCTAGGATCCAGTGGGGCGGGGTCACCGCTTCTCCCCGCGCTGCCGGGTGCGGGATCTACAACAGGCATCGCCGCTGGCGGGAGCCTCATGTTCTTGGCGCTGGGGTCAGCCGACTCCATTTTCCTCGAGGGCGTCGCATCGTGCTCACGAATTTGAGCAGAGTAACGAATGACGAGCCTAGTTGTAGTGCGAGCGAAGAAGAAGGGGAGCTGGGGGTTTTCTGTAGGAGTGAGGAAGAAGGGGAGCTGGGGTTTTCTGTAGGAGTGAGGTGAGGAATTTGGGGGTACGAGTGGAGCGAGCTGACGTGAGGTGGGTGGGAGTGAGGAGGAAGAAGAGCACCCAGGTTTTGGGGGGGGCGGTGTGCTGGGTGTGGGTATCGCCTCTCATTCAATAAATATATGGGCTTTTGAATTGATTTTACTATTCACTAGTGCGGATGGGCTGTTTTGTCTTGGGACCCAAGAAACAATTACTACTAGTACAATGGAGACACTCTACAGCTACCCAGAAAAACAATTACTACTAGTACAGTGGAGACACTCTACCACTTCTGGCTCCTCCTAGGTCATTGAAACGTCTCCCTCTATTGAATGTCGTTATACTTTTGTTCACCGACATGCGGGCCATGCAGCACGCGGGCCCAAATGCCATCCACCAGATTAGAAGGCAGTATACAGGCGGAGAGTCACCCCGGTCGTAGCGCGGCAGTAACAAGCCGTCGTATCACAAAACCCCACCTCCCCGCAGTCTAAGTTTGACGGACGAAGCAACCATCATTTCACTCTTTGTTGAATCCCCTTCTCCCTCACCATCTTCAAGAAAGGCAACACTTGCGTCTGCCACTGTTCTTCTCTCCGGACGAAGGGAAGGTAAGCGGATCCGTGATGTTGGTATATTTTTGTTCAGAGGAAAAAAAAGAACTTTTGCAAAGCAATAACCGATCCTCACTCTCTTTTTTGTTTCATTGTCATTGCGATTGCTTTTTCCTTTCAGTAGTCTCCTAGTATTCGTCAGTTTCATGATGGACCAAGGAGAACCAGGCAAAGATCTACCGATATTGGAGCAGACGCGGGAGGCTGATCCCCACGAGACAAAGAGCTCCAAGAAGATGGAGGCAACCACCGAGGCGACCCCAGATACTGAGATGGTCAACGCCCCGTTTGAGGTTACAGCCCCCGTGGCACTGCAGGAGCAGTTTTCCCCCTTCGAGGATGTGTCCCCCCCCCCCCCCCCCCGCGCGCTGAGCTGCCCAAGGTGATTTCCTTCTTTGCCGATCTCGATTGTGGTTTTTCATCTAAGTATGTGGTGATTTTTTTTTAGAAAAGGAAGTATGTGGTGATTAATAATGCAAAATTTTATTAGCTTCGATGACATGCTATACGTAGTGGTTTAAATAACTTGTGTTTCTTATACTGAAAAGTAATTCAGAATTTGTTTCTGTTTCAATTAGAGCCCTGATGCAGACAAGGATTGTGTGGTTGTACATGTCACTCGCTATGAGGCGGACGACCTGAATATACGCACTGGGAAAACAGAGTTCTTAGGTTGTTGGATCCTGGAAGCCATTTGCGGTTATACCAATGAAGAGTTGTATTCCAGCCTCACTGTTGTCAGGCGTGTTCTCCAGGGTGTACTGAAGCACAAGAAGTTCAAAGCTACTCCTTCGTTTGTGAGGAATACTGTTCTTGTCAAGCTTACGCAGGAAGATGACGTGGCATGCCTCCACAAACAAGTTCATCAGTGGCAAGGCCACAAGGTTGTCTTCATGAAGGTTCACAGGATTGAGCTGTTGCGGGACGTCCTCGATGATGTTCATGGCAAGGTTCGTCTTGTGTCCAGCCCAAATTAGATCGAGACATGAAATAGTTGCCCCAGCTAGTGTTTAATAGTAGTTTGGATTGTGTCTAGTTATCCGAACCTTGCCTGTTATCGACCCCTCTGGGGCTAGTACTCTATTTGAATCCGTCTATGGGAACTGCTCCTACTTTTGTGTGCCCGTGAATCATGTGAGAACCATCGTAATTGTTGCCGAAACAGATGCGTCCTCACTAGTTTTTTCATGAATATGGCATGGTAAGGCATAAGTTGTCACGGTTTATCATATGAGCAATGTGTGTTTTGATGAAATAGAGCACTCGTTCGAGAACCGTGCGCCGACGTATACATAAGTACTTGTAAACACTATTGGTGCTACCCCACTTGTAAGCAGTTGTGCAAAACACAGCACATTGGCTCAGCTCGCTTCAACACTAGGCTATCGACCAGCTAACAATCAACAATCTACTGTCTGACATATAAGCAACTATGTATCTTGTTACAGTGGTTCATGCAGTTAATTGAGGCCACAATGTAATAAATTCCAAACATTCACACGCTAGTCCAGCGATCATGTGGAACACTCACATTAAACTCGTCTTCATAAAAAACTTGAAAACCATAAGTTAAGCAATTTTATACATCTCAATGATTCATAGAACATAACAAACATATACTAGTTCACAGCAAAAGACAAAGTTGTGAGAAGGTTTACAAATCAGGAAAAAACAAGCAAGGCTTCTCTCTGAGCAAAGGGCCTCCCGGCAGGCTTAAATTTCCTGGAGTTCACTCTGGTTTTTTCTTGTTGCCACCATTCAGGGTTAGGTTCTCTCATTCCAGAATAACCAATTATAATTGTGGTCTCAGCTGGAATGCTGAACTGAACCATGCAGTGTACTGACCAGCTGAAAGTCTTGTGCATTCCACTAAATTTAAGCACCGCTATTTGCAGAAATAAGCAGACCACAATGCCTCTTGTCCGCGCACCTGTCCAAAAAACCACCGTGCAGCCGTGCCAGCTAGTCCTTGGTCCATGGATGAACTGGTAGAAAGTGCATTCCGGGCTAGGATGCAGTTGTTTTCGCTCGTCCCTGTATTGCAATCAGGAAGTAAAACGTACGAATCAGCTTCTTTTAGATTGTGTTGGTCATTCTACCTTAGTTACTACCAATGTAGGGATACCTTGAAGACGGGAGGTTAGACGACGGCAGCGAGGGATAGCCATCTCATTTTGCGCAGTTGTACTAAAACTGAGGTGTGTGCTTTTGATTGCGCGGATAGAAACGATACGGAGACAGACATCCCTGTTTGCGCAAATAAGAAATACGGTTATTTAAACAGTGATGGATATTACTACTTTCCCCCGTTTCCTCTTAGAACCAAGTCCTAGATTCATGCTACAGCTTTCCCACTTTCTTCCCTGTTTGAACCAACGCTTTGAGTTGACTGTATGAACTAGCTTTACTTCTAATAATAGTAGAAGTCTAGGTGGCTTTGGAACAGCGGACGGAAGTAGAAAAGGATCCACACGAAGGGAGCTGGGGCAGTAGAGCAAGGCAGGTTTCGAAGGAATATATACCTGAGGGTCATCGGCATGTCGCAAAGACGGCGTCGGGAGGTCGCATCTTGGCCACAATACCGCAAGAAGGAAGAAGGGGTCGGACGCCCTCCCGAGCCGGCGCACTCTCGGAGAGAATGGCACGGCCGCCGATCGGGACATGCGGGCAGCCGTTGGTCTCCTCCCTCGCCGCCGACGACAGCGTGAACGATGCACCTACACCCCTGCCCCGGTCGAGGTTGTCCGGCCGGATTTGTAACCAGCCGTGAGCTGAGAGAGAGTGTGGCCACCTAATGTGTTGCTTAGATCTGGAGAGCATGAGAGAGTGAATGAGAGGAACCCTAGTAAAGCAAGCACAAAGGCTCCTACTTTTATATATAGTGGAGTGATTTTGTTGTACCAGCTTCAAAAAAATGTGCTCCTACGTGTACCCGCGAGTTGGTGTGAGAGAACTAGTGCGTGCGTGCACCGCTTCTCTTCGTGAGAGTACAATATACTATGCCCTAAGAACGTTGGCCGCAAGAGTAATAGTATAAGTGTGTGACGTGTGAGCTAAAATAAAATGTGTGTGTCGTCTTTTGTTTTTTAGAAGTTCTGAGGGTAGGGTGTGAAGAGCACATATGTGCGTGACGTCTATCTGCAGATAGACGGTGGGTGCGACGTGCGAGTCTGCGAGAGGACTCAGGAGAGTCGTGACTCGTGAGGGTGTGTGTGCATGAGAGAGAGGGGGCACGTATCAATGCAATGCATGTGTCCGTAAATCATTATCCGACAAACGTTCGCCACAAGCCTTTTCCTGACGAACGCCGTAAGAACCGTTAGATCGGCATCCGACAGTGTCAGTTTTGCCATGTCATTTAACAGAACAGCCACTCCTCCTACACACAAATCGTCCACGTGAGTGTTAGCAACTGCCGTATGCTCCCTCCGTTCCGAAATGCAGTGCATATAGCTTTACTGAAAATTCGACCCTCGCAAACTTTTACCGAGTTTTCATGTACCAAATTGCACATGTAGAATACCATGTATATATCATTTCATTCATCTTCGAGAGGGAACTATAAAGTTGGGTGAGGAGTCTACAAAGAAAGACCATCTTATCACCCGCAACAATTTCAAGCATCCTTTAGTGTCGAGGAATATCATAGGAACTCTATATGATATGATTTTTATAGGATTTTTTCCTTTAGAGCCAATTGGTTCATAGGAATAGATTCATATACTCCACATTTCAAAGGAAATAAACATGATATCATTTCTATAGCTTTAGAGCCACTTGGTTCATATGAATGGATTCCTATACTCCCTTAATTTCAAAGGAAAATAAACATTAGTGTATATTCAATAGAAAAGTTCCTATGATATGAACCAAATTACATCTCTTTTCTAATCCCTCCTCATAGGAATTGAGATACATGTCATCTCTAGATTCAATAGAAAAGTTCCTATGATGTGAACCAAATGACATCTCTTTTCCAATCCCTACTCATAGGAATTGAGATGCTCCATGTCATCTCTTTCCCTACAACTTCCATGTATACATCTTCTATTCCTAAATAGATCGTACAACCCACTAGTAGTTTTTTTTCAAAACATGCAACTATGGCACAAGAACTATATAGTGTGCCAATAACTTTGAAAGATGGTCGCTGGATGAAACTAACCCGACAGTGCAGAGATAGGCAAATCCGAGCACTACTGGCCGTTGGAAATCATCAACATTCCACCAGATCTGCCACATGTACAATTTAGAAGACTCCATGGTTGAACTTAAGCATAATGCACAAACCTCAAAACATAAGCACTTCTCCTTTGTTCTAGAATCTTCTGTATCATAATTGATTATTATTTTTAAATGAATTGCCATTGTTTGTTTTTTACTTTATGATTTACTCCCTCCGTTCCAAAATAGATGACCCAACTTTGCACTAACTTTGTACTAAAGTTACTACAAAGTTGAGTCATCTATTTTGGAACGGAGGGAGTACAATGCACAACCCCATGAATCTTAACATTTTTATAAAACTAATTGATTTTGAATGAGATGAACTATAAGAACTAAATGAACATCTACATCATGCATATATGACTCAAAGCTTTACATGCTATAGTGTGTATTTATTCATAATTTGGTTTCGAAATCTCATGCGTTCAATACATGTGTACCTTACTAGTTTTGAGTAGAGTAGCAAATTTCACGTGGCCCCGGGTATATCAAAATTCAGGGCCCATGCATCATTGCCTTTCGGTCGAACCTACGTCCACAATTTTTTTGTACGTACTATATCTCCACTAGTCCCTGAACCCAAAATGTTGCCTCGTTCCCGTAAAACCAAGTGGCCCACACATATTTAAGGCGTCGGCTCGAACCCGTTTACTATGACATGGCCCCGCACGCCGTAGTACTCCTACAAACCCTACCGCCGCACTCATCATCGGTTTTCTTCAAGAGGACGAGGGAGAAGCAGATTTGTAGTGGAGGCGCTTTCAAAAAAAAGGATCTGTAGTGGAGACCCCTACCCTAGGGTGCCCTAGGTAGCTGCCGCACGCATCATTGTTTTCTATTTTCTTTATGCTCTTGCGCCCTAGAGTGAAATGATGGTTGCTTCGTCCGTCCAGCTTAATGCGGGAAAGGTGGGGCTTTGTGATTTGACCCCTCATCGCTCATTTTCTACTACTGCGGCGCTACGACCGGGGTGCCTCCAATTCCAATCGCTGCTCCGAATTGTAATTTGGTGCATCGCACGTGGAACAAGACGGTGGATGACCACATGTCGGCCAAAGGGGTCCTGCTAAGTTTGTCGCCATTTCGTGTGTGGACTGACCCTGCTTGAGTTGCTACGCCAACACGACAGGAGCAGCCTACCACTTGGTTTTGCTCCTTGGTGAATCCTGACTATATTGATCTAAAAAGATACGTGTTGAACTACCCTCTCTGTCTCGGTTTTTTTTATTTTTAGGCGTCTTGGTTTATAGGGCCTGCACGTAGTTCTAGGTCATCCATTTGACTAACTAAATATGAGTTACTATGTCACAAAAAGTATATCATTGGATTCTTAAGCGGATGTAGTTGTATTTAAAAGTCGAGGGCGGGGCTTTTCCTGCGCGGTAGGCGGGGGGCAGTTCCGCCTAGTCGGTTCGACAGAGACGTGAGAAGACGAGGGAGTAGGCTGCTGCAAACGTAGGGCTGTGTGATTTGACAACGAGTTACTGCTGGACAGGTGGGGCCCCGTGATTTGACTTGCCATTATTATTTTAACTGCGGCGCTACGACCGGCGTGAGTCTCCCGATTCCTGACCACCTCCATACAGGTGCCTCTCCCGATGCTCCACCATGTAGTAGAGGCTGGCTCTTGCATGAGAGCCCACTTCTCTACTTTTTCCTTGCCTCTCTTTCCTCCACATATGCAAAAATGCCATGTAAAGCGCACTATTGTACTTACTTTTACTTGCTCCTACAGGTGCTTAAGCTTGCCACATAGGCATAAAGTCTGATGTGGCAAGTTAATCAAGAAGAGAGAGACTAGTTTGGTGACCCAAGGAAGAAACGGTGCTAAGCGCGTGTACCTAGGTGAAAAGATAATTTTGAGTCTATAGATAATTAAATGAAGCAAACTTAGCAACACCATTTCATTGGAAGAGGTCACTCCTTGGCAAATGTAATAAATACACGCGCATAGCACCGTTTCTTCCTTGAGTACAAAGAAAGAGATAGAGAGGAGTAAACAAATACACTTATAGCCAACCTTGTTGTAGTATGAGTGGCTAAGTGATGACTATGTATGACATGCCAACATCAGATAGCCTAACGCACCATGTTAAATCTCCAAGGGCGCGACCGCGCGAGCGATGCGACGGTCATGGTAGGCGCGACCATGATACGGGCTGCTGGCAGCCCTTGGATCTGAGATCAAACGGTCGCATGCTAAGTTGCTAAAAATTTGCAGAATAACCCTCCAGGATAGGATATTCACCCATAGGTCTAGAATCACGCCATGCAACCGTTCGATCTTAGATCCAAGGGCTCTCGGAAGCCCGTATCATGGGAGAATGGAAAGCCACTACCCTGCCGTTCGCACGCTGGCAGTTCGCTCCTACTCATCCCCGCACGTCCTTCAATACTACGGCAATTTGCTCCTAGTCGTCCCGTCCATTCACATTACGGCAGTTCCACTAATCCTAACCCTCCTCCCAAATCCATGGCGTCCCAAATCTCCATGATCGGCGGTGAGTACAAGGTTAGAACCATCACCGGCGATGAGTTCGACGTCATCTACACCCGTTCTTCCGCGACGGTGAAAGGATGCCTTTCTCGCTTCAGACGCATGTTCGAAAACTCAGATGATGAGTGGGTCGCTGGGCTAGATGTTGAGTACACCACAGTCCTGGGACGAGAGAAGGATCTAAAGGACGAAGAGAGGAAGAAGCCCGTCGTGATCCAGGTTTGCGTACATAACGATTGCTTGGTCTACCACATATGCCATGCCGACATTGAGTGCCAGGATTTTAAGAACTTCCTCAAGGATAAAACAGTGAAATTCATTACTGTAGACTTTACGAACGACGAAGAAGTCCTGGGTCGGATAGGCCTCGTTGTAGGCAACCCCTTCGACCTCCAGAAGAATCGGCTGGTGCCCTCTTGTCAGCCTTCAATGCTAACCATGGCAGGAGCCATGGTTCATCCTTCGTATGGTAAACTGGAGAAACCTCCATACATGTTTCATCGTCATGCATGGCAGCGGAATGTACTAGATATAGACCACATCCACTACGCTGCAATGGATGGCTATCTTTGTTTCAATATCTACAAGGGTTGGATGAAGAGCAACAGCCAAGTGTGCGGTTCAAGCAAAGAAGTATCGGCCAAGAGGAATAGGGACAAGGATAGAACCACGGTTGTACTTGCCCAAGAACCAGCCCCACCACACATAACCCACACTCATGCAGATTGTACCCCTACCTAGTTGGATAGAGAACCAGCTACACCCCTTCTAACCCCAACCCCAGCAGATAGACACCCAGTTCCTGTTGACACATCACCGTCTCCACCACAGAGCACCCAAACACGAGCAGTTAGTAAGGCAACTGCAGTGCCCAAATCACGAGGACCACCACTCCGAACCCGAAGTCAACGCTTAAAGCAGAAGAAGAATTGTTCTCAGGTCAGGTTCCGTAGCTATGGTTCATACTACTTTGCTCTTGCATCACTGTATTTATTGATACCAACTAATTTCAAATTTGAAGGATGCAATTGAAACTTCAATGGCGCAACAGGTATGTTTTAAACCTGTTTCTTCAACGTGTTTGGTTGTTTGCTGTTGTAACTTGCTCTATGTTGATTTCAGTTTCAATTGAATAAACAGTTATGTTCTCATGCCATGCACATTACAAGTGTTGTTATTGATGTGTAGTTTCCCACACTTATATTCTATCTATGCTGCTTTGTCTTAAATAGATATGATTCGAATTGTATCTATCTTGATTTGGCAACATAAACTAGAATGATATAGACCATACAGTGACCATACTACATAGATATATGTTTGTTTCATGCTGTTATCATGTCCACCTTACTACTGAACTGGTTTACCAAAATGAGTTTCATATACTACATTGTAAACCTGAGATGTGTTTGTTTGTTTCTCTTTTAGAACGCGGATAAAATATTGGAGAAGAGTACCCTGTTATGCAATGGTAAATGAAGTAATGCATATAAGGTTCAAGATAGTGAGACATCCCTGATGGTCTCCAAGAAAGCTGATAAAAACTATATTGAAGACACTGAGACAACCCCAAAGTCTTGTCTTGATGTAGTGTTCGAGTTACCGGCTACCACTGCTGGCACCAGCTCTTTGAACTCGTTGCCTAAATCAGTTCGGCTTCTTGAGTCTCAACTTCAAGTTGAAAGACATCGATCAGATGTTATGCGACAGGAAGCCGAAGGACTAAGGAAGCCCTGCAGAATTCAGATGCATACTTTCTGGTGCAACAGCAAGCGCTGGAGGACTTAAGCACCAAACAAGAGAAAGTTAATAAGCTTGCTAAGCATCTTGCCAGCATTATGGGTACCCAGGATATTGTTTCTTGAGCTCTTCTGAAGTGGTTTCAGTTCTGGACTTGTTTTGCTACAACGTTTATATGCTGTTGTGTTCCCTATATTTGCACTGGTGGTGAACTTTGATGCCCAGTGGATGTAATATGTGTAATAGTCGTGATAGCCTAGTGTAAGTTGCTTGCTTATTTATTTCCTTGTTGTCTTGTTTATTTGTTTGCTTGTAGTCAGTGCAGTTCTTTTTCTGCGGTTTGCTAGTGGCTGGAATAACCTATTTTTTAAAACTAGGCCACAATAACCATGGGCTAATATTTACTGTAGTGACACTAGGCCTCCAATGGGCCGTAGAAACAGTGTGCCTTCTACGGGCCGTATAAACAGTGGGACTTCTATGGGCCATAGAAACAATGGGCCTTCTACGGGCCGTAGAAACAATGGGCCTTCTACGGGACGTATCATCAATGGGCCTTATACGGGACGTATCATCGATTGGCCAAACATAGGCCAAACAGACCGTATTCTGGCCGTAGACGGGCTAGAGTTGGAATCATCTGTTCATGGGCCGACCATAACGGGCCATCGTTAATAGGCCGTATTTGATGACGCTATGAAAATGGCCCAACGTATTAATGGACCACAAACGGGCCGACTATAACCACGGGCTGAATTTGGCCCACAAGCAGAAAATGACAGTAACAAGCCGTAAGTAAACGAATGCTAGAAAATAGCCCCAAGAATAAATGGGCTATGAGAAGGCCGAAAGATAACATGGGCTGGAAACGGCCCAACGGAATAACGGGTCGTTAATGGGTATAAAGTGATACACTATTCTTTACGGGCCAGTTTCACCACGGGCCGTTAATGGGTGTAAAGTGATACACTGTTCATTACGGGCCAGTTTCACCACGGGCCGTTAATAGGCCAAGAGTTACATAGGGCCTCATATGGGCCGAAAGACGTCATGGGCCATACATGGGCCAGAAGTGAAAACGGGCTGGAATCATATTGGATGGCCCAGAAGACGCTACTGGGCCTAATTCGAATAGGGCGTAACGGGCCTTGGGTTAGCGGGCTGTAAATGGGCTATATGCGAACAGGCCGTTAACACGCTTTCCATGGGCCGGCCCGCCACCTTTTGACCAAGTCAAACGGGCCGGCCTTTTCACATGAATGGGCCTATGTTGGGACGTGCCACGTATCGACATATCATAGGCGCCTTCTGTCCAATGAGTGGATGACATATGTCCCAGCGATGAGCCGACACGTGTTTCCTCCAGCCAATGATGATTTTACACGTGGAAAATCCCCATTGGTCGGGGCTGTTAACGGGTTATCGGATCCAAAACCCGACCCGATAGCTTAACGGCGTTCCGTTACGGTGGATGCCACGTGTCGGTCACCCTTGACGAAAGCACTTCTGTGACGCGCGATTTATCGTCATGGAAGTGGACACTTCCGTGATGATAATTTTGGTAATGTCATGGAACACTTCTACGACAGCACAGGTATGACTATCTTGATTCTGTCATAAAATCGTCATGGATGTACATGCATGACAGAAAACGCGGCCTACTGTGACAAACACGTATCATCACGAAAGTGTATTTTTTTGTAGTGCCTAGAGGCAATCCATCCACCACACACTGGAGTAGGGTATTACACCACAACGGTGGCCCGAACCAGTATAAATCTCGTGTCTCTCTGTGTTGCGAGTTCGTCCGTGAGATCTTAGCGAGCTAGGGCGTAGATCGGTAGGAGGGAAAGACTTCGCGCGCACCCCAGTGTTCGAACCTTAAGGGTTTGCCGGAACCCCACATCCGACATTTGGCGCGCCAGGTAGGGGTGCGTCATAGCCTCCCTCTCGACGATCAGTCGCTCCGTCGCTCTGTCATCTCCATGGCGGATGAGGGAGTCCTGGATTAGGGGGTATCCGGACAGCCGGACTATATCCTTTGGCCGAAGTGTTGGACTATGAAGATACCAGATTGAAGACCTCGTCCCGTGTCCGGATGGGACTCTCCTTGGCGTGGAAGGCAAGCTTGGCAATACGGATATGTAGATCTCCTTCCTTGTAACCGACTCTGTGTAACCCTAGCCCCCTTCGGTGTCTATATAAACCGGAGGGTTTAGTCCGTAGGACCAAGAACAACAATCATACCATAGGCTAGCTTTTAGGGTTTAGCCTCTTCGATCTCGTGGTAGATCAACTCTTGTAATACCCATATCATCAAGATCAATCAAGCAGGAGTAGGGTTTTACCTCCATCGAGAGGGCCCGAACCTGGGTAAAAACATCGTGTCCCATGTCTCCTGTTACCATCCGCCTAGACTTACAGTTCGGGACCCCCTACCCGAGATCCGCCGGTTTTGACACCGACATTGGTGCTTTCATTGAGAGTTCCTCTGTGTCGTCATCGTTAGGCTTGATGGCTCCTTTGATCATCGATAGCGATGCAGTCCAGGGTGAGACTTTTCTCCCCGGACAGATCTTTGTATTCGGCGGCTTCGCACTGCGGGCCAACTCACTTGGCCATCTGGAGCAGATCGAGAGTTACGCCCCTGGCCACCAGGTCAGGTTTGGAAGCTTAAAATACACGGCCGACATCCGCGGAGACTCGATCTTTGACGGATTCGATCCCTTGCCGAGTGCGCCGCACGGTCACGATGAGCATGATTTAGCTCTACCATCGGACAGAGTTCAGGCGACCGCAGCGGCAATCGCTCTGACCCTCAATTCGGAGCCAGCTGCGCCATCCACGGACGGGTGGATAGACCCCGCCACGGAGGCCGCATTCTCAGCGGCGATCGAGACGAGTAACGACCTTGCCCTTCACGAGAGCCGTGACGCCAAACTGCCGGATTCTTCCCCGGCCACAGACTCCGAACCGCCTGCGCCCGTGTCTGTCGAATCCGACTGGGCGCCGATCATGGAGCTCACCTCCGCGGACATCTTTCAGCACTCGCCCTTCAGCGACATACTGAACTCATTAAGGTCTCTCTCCTTGTCAGGAGAACCCTGGCCGAACTATGTCCGGCAGGATTGGGATGCGGATAACGAAGAAATTCGCCGCCCACCCGCCACTGTCAACGATTTGACCAACATGCTCGACTTCGACTCCGAAGACATCAACGGTATGGACGACGATGCAGGAGACAAACAGGAGCCACTGCCCACAGGGCACTGGACAGCCACCTCATCCCATGATGTATACATGGTGGACACACCCAAAGAAAACGACGACGAGGAACGGAAGGACGTCGCGAAGGATCGTTTCCTCGAGAAGCAGTCAAAGCGGCGACGTAAACGCCGCTCCAAATTCCGCCTCAGCAGAAACAACGATCATATAGGCCCAACGATAGAGCAGGGTGAGCCAGCGGACGACGAACACGGCATTGAACAACCGTCCAACGATGGCAACACGGAGAATCAAACCGAACAACCCGTCTCCAGCGAAGATAACAATCCTGATGACATCACACCGGACAAGCTCCTGGAGCATAAGAATCTCCATCAAAGGCTTGTCATCACTGCCCGGAGCCTGAAAAAGCAAAAGCGAAAGCTCAAGGCTGCGGAAGATACACTCAGAATCAGATGGAGTAAAGTACTCAACACCGCAGAAAAGTATGGCGGCACTCGCCACACAAAGAGCTACCCGAAGCGAAAGCTACTACCTGAATTCGATGATGAGGCCTTAGAGCCCCCGCAATCAAAAAACAAAACAGCCATCCGGTCAGATAGACAACCTCGTGGCCAACATAGAGCGGCAAACGACGCCGCACACAAGCCAGTACGCGATCCATGTAAGGACTCGCATCAAAAGGACGGCCCAACCAGATCCATCTACGGGCCAAGAAAGAGCGCTCCAGCACGCAATGCAACACAACAAAAATCCGAACACCACGGTACACCCAAATACAGGGGTGCCGCACACCCCCTATGTTTCACCGATGAGGTGCTGGACCATGAATTTCCAGAGGGATTCAAACCCGTAAGCATAAAGGCATATGACGGAACGACAGACTCTGGGGTCTGGATTGAGGACTACATCCTCCATATCCACATGGCTCGAGGAGACAATCTCCATGCCATCAAGTACTTACCCCTCAAGCTCAAAGGGCCAGCCTGGCACTGGCTTAAAAGCATCCCCAAAAACACCATTGGAAGTTGGGAAGAGCTCGAGGACGCTTTTCGTGCAAATTTTCAAGGGACCTATGTCCGACCACCGGATGCAGACGATTTAAGTCATATAACTCAACAGCCCGGAGAGTCAGCCTGAAAGCTTTGGAACAGGTTTCTCACTAAAAACAACCAAATAGTCGACTATCCGGACGCCGAAGCCTTAGCAGCTTTCAAACACAGCGTTCGAGACGAATGGCTTGCCAGACACCTCGGCCAAGAAAAGCCAAGAACAATGGCAGCATTAACAAGCCTCATGACCCGCTTTTGCGCGGGCGAGGACAGCTGGTTAGCCCGATGTAGCACCAGCGACCCAAGTACATCCGAAGTCAGGGACGGAAACGGGAAGCCGCGACGCAGCAAAAACAAGCGCCAGAATAAAGAAGGCAGCCCGAAGAGCACGGCGGTAAACACCGGATTTAGAAGCTCTCGGCCAGGTCAGCAAAAGCTGCCCTCCAAAGGCAACAGAGACGAACTATCCAGCCTAAACAAGATTCTGGACAAACTATGTCAGATCCACAGCACCCCCGACAAACCTGCAAATCATACCCATAGAGAATGTTGGGTCTTCAAGCAGTCCGGCAAGCTCAACGCCGAACACAAGGGGCAGGATACACCAAGCGAAGACCAGGACGAGCCTCGCAAGCAAAGCATTGGGGAACAGAAGAAATTCCCAACAGAAGTCAAAACAGTAAACGTGTTACACGTGATAAAGAAAAACAACGCGGCACTCATAGAGACACGTGCCCCAGGGCCTATCACCGCGGAGTTCCGCCACTGGTCGTCCCAACCGATCATCTTCGACCATCGGGATTACTCGGCAAGTATCCGGCATGCAGGATGGGCTGCCTTGGTGTTAGACCCGATAATTGATGGATACCACTTCACACGAGTCCTGATAGACGGCGGCAGTAGTTTAAACCTGATATATCAGGATACAGTCCGCGAAATGGGGATAGACCCAATAAAAATCAGTCACAGCAATACTACCTTTAAAGGAGTAACGCCAGGCCCAGAAGCCCGTTGCATGGGCTCCCTGCTACTAGAAGTTATATTCGGCTTTCCCGATAACTTCCGCAGCGAAAAGTTAACCTTCCACATCGCTCCGTTTCAAAGTGGCTATCAAGCACTACTCGGACGTGAAGTTTTCGCTCGCTTCAACACAATACCACATTACGCTTCTCTCATGCTTAAGATGCCCGGTCCATGTGGCATCATTACAGTAAATGGGAATATTGAGCGCTCCTTGCGCGCGGAAGACCGTGCGGCTGCTTTGGCAGCAGCACACAAAACGGCCTCACCAGCTAGAGCATCTGACAGGTCGTTAAGACCACGGACACGGTTAGACGAGTCCGGCGTAGCTATATAATTGATACAGGTTTGATGGCTATACCCCTACAACAATACAAGGGGCTCAACGCATGTAAACAAGTGATAAATAGGCTCAATTTTACTCATCTTGAACTGTACTTGGTTTATTTAGTATAACCTACCCTTTGCACGACAACTTTTCAGCTAAGTTCCTCTCTTTTACAGATGACCATCATGCTACACCCGTCCAGGATACGGCACAACGGAGACACAGGCGCAGACGTGCAGCAGTGACCCGTTCCAAGGATTCTCTTTAGATTAAGACCCTGCGTAAACCTTTTTTACTGTCTCTTGTGATACACATCCCCCGGATTCTCGGTACAACTGAGATGGATGCTGACATATTGGCATGTGGCCACGTCAGATTACTGCACGTACCTGGACACCAGGGGCTTACTACAAAGGGCACTGCTTAAGCCCGGTTTACATAATAAAGACCGAATACCTTAGGGAGTGTTCGGCGTCGCGAGTTTGGCCTTATATGCATCAGCTCCGTATCATGTCTTTGGTCAAATGTTGGGTTTGCTCGGCTCCTGTGTTTTGTTGCCTTACATTCCGCTCTATCGGCTAAGGCGGCACCAGGAGAACTACTGCGATTGTGCCCTGGTTCAGCCGGACGAGCACCTCAGTAGAGAAAGCCGAAAACTGACTATCATGATATAGCGTGAGACTGGTCAACCACTCAATGACCTAGTGGAACCTTCGGGATTCCTCCGCCTTAATGAAGGGTCGTTTCCCGGCCAGGCATGTACGCGCCCCGAATCCGGATGAGCGCGGAGCCACCAGGGGTTATATAGTAGCCCCACTGTCAAACTCCTCTGGCTAAGTGAAAGTGTTAAAGCATTATAGTCCGGTTGCCTAGTTCGCTGCGCTATCACCTCCTTAATGGACCAAGACGTTGGATCAAGTGTGAACATGCGTCTTCTGCGAACACCCCCGCATCATATGCGTGGGGGGTGAAGCCGACGACTGCCATCTTTCAGGTTATATACATACATAAACGGCCGCACAGGAGGTATTATAATTCTTGTAGGCACAAGTATAAAATAGCCTTCATAATTCAGTAAAACATTGTTTTTCAATGGGAATACATGTCATTAGAACATAATATTCTTCGAGCACTGCGCCTCTATGGAGCGAGCGCCCTCAAGAACTTCTTGAAAGTAGTGCTCGGCGGGTACTCGGCTCTCGTCCGAATCTTGGGCTGCAATGGCGGTGGCCTCCATCTCCGCCCAGTATGTCTTCACACGGGCAAGGGCCATCCACGCACCCTCTACGCACGCCGACCTCTTCATCGCGTTGATATGCGGCACTGCACCAAGGAACTGCTGCAACAAACTAAAATAATTGTTTGGCTTTGGCCTTTTCGGCCACAGATGATCCACAACAGACCTCATGGCGAATCCGGACAATCTATTCAGCTCGGCCCATTCGTCCAGCCGATCAGTCAATGGAAGCGGACCTCTAGAACGTGAAATTGTGACCAGAACAGTTTTCCACTTCGCGATCTTTTTGATCTCGGAAGTATTCGGCCGCATCGGCAGCACTCGCCGCTAAATCCAGATATGCGTCCGCAGAACTCCACAACTGGTCCAAAGGGGTGTACTTAGGATCTCCGAACTTCATCCGCAGCATAAAGGGCTTCCCAGCCGTAATATCCCCGGCTTGGCGCATCTCCTCCTTCATCGCTCTCATTGCAGAGCGGGTGTCTTTGGCTGCCACCGTGGCCTTCTCCAGGTCTATCCTCCTCGCTCGATCTTACTTTTCAAGAAGCTCGTAACGGTCAGCGGCATTCTTCAGTTCCACAGCCATTCTGGCTACTTCCTCCTTGCTTTGGCAGTGAGCAGTCTGTTCGGCTTTCAGCTCCTCGATTGCCTTTAGGGCAGCCGCATCGCTTTTCCTGGCTTGTTCTTTGGCTCGGGCAAGTTCTGCCCGAAGGTTCTCCACGGCCGCAGCTCCATCTGCATTCAAAAACATGTTATAGATACTGGCATCATGCTCCTCTTATCATGTGCCACTGGAGAAATTACATACCCTGCGCCTCGTCAAGCCGCTTGTTGACAAGTACGATGTCAGCGTCTGCCATATCAAGCTACCGCTTTAGATCGGCAAACTCATTAGTCCGGCTGGCCACCGGACCCTCCGCCACCTGCATATCACGGCGGCACGATTATTCCTGGGACTATGATCCTCTATGCACCGTCGTCTTCGATTGCACCCAGAGTCTCAGGGGCTACTATCTACACATGGCACATCTAAAAATGTGCGGTACTGTCAAAAATGTACATCATTTCACGTACCTCAAAACCCGTCAGAAGACTCATAACAGCTTCATGCAACCCGCTTTCGGCGAACGAAATTCTTTCAATCACCGCACCCATCAACGCGCGGTGCTCTTCTGAGATAGCCGATCGCTCTAGCAGATCCCTCAGTACGTCCGACTGCACACCAGAAGGAGCCGGACTCTTTCGATTGCTCTCTTCAAAAGCCGGATACTGAGGACTTTGGGTGGCCATATGACTACCTTCTGGCCTTGCCGGATCAGGAGAAACCCACCGCGACGACACCTCGGGGTCGCCCGCCTCATGAGGTGGTATGGCAGGGGGAGGCGTTTCACTCTCCATCATCTCTGGAAGAAGATCCCCTGAAGACGAGCTCTGCTGTGAAGGGCTAAGATCTGAACTGCAAGATAAATGCTTCGGTTATTTTCCTCAGGAGTAAGGCAAGGTTTTTTCATTATTAAGTACCCTTTTTACTTATAGCTTGGTGGAGGGCTGATCCCCTTGAGGGCATAGTGCGGCCGGGGTATCCCCTGGTACAGGACCCTCTGGCGAAGATTTCTTCCCCCGTTTGGAGACCATTGTCTCCGGGTCCTCAGAGGCGGTCCTCTTTCTTCCCTGGGGAGAGGAAGTTTTAGTTCCTCCTCCCCGGCTGACCTCCTTCGCGGAGGCGCTAGCCTCCTTGTTCCCCCCTTTATCTTCTCCTGAAGGCGCTTGATAAGGCGCGATCTCCAGCATCCTGGTTAACACGGGGTCTGGTGAGGTCTCAGGGAGGGGGGCGGACACCTGATCAACTTTTCCTTCGCTATCCAATCCTGGTCAAAGAGAGGCTTTTTTAGGGCGACGTTGCGATAAATAAACAGACAGTGTGTTCGGATGCGGCGCTACTTACTTGGGTATCCGGGCGATTACAGATCAGATCTGCATCCTCCATGGTGTCCAGACACATTATTTGTGGTCCGAAGAACAACTTGTACATCTCCTCGGGCGTCATGCCGAAGTGTTGAAGAGCTCGCGGTCCCTCCGGATTGAACTCCCACAGGCGGAGGGGACGACGTTTGCAGGGCAGGACCCGGCGGATTAACATGACTTGCATCACCGTGACCAGACTGACATCTCTCTCAAGGAGATCTCGGACGCGGCTCTGCAATGTGGGCACATCCTTTACTGGCCCCCAGTCCAGCCCCTTGCTGACCCATGACGTTAGTCATGGCGGGGAACCCGAGCGAAAGACCGGTGGGGCCACCCACTTGGTACCCCTGGGAGTTGTGATATAAAACCACTCTTGTTGCCATAAACTGGACACCTCCTGGAAAGAGCCCTCGGGCCATGGGGCGTCGGCGTTTTTGCTTATTACGGCGCTTCCGCACTCTGCGTGCCGCCCCTCGATCATCTTCGGCTCCACTTTGAAGGTCTTGAGCCACAGTCCGAAGTGAGGGGTAATATGGAGGAAAGCGTCGCACACGGCGATGAACGATGAGATGTGGAGGATAGACTCCGGAGCTAAGTCGTGGAAGTCCAGCCCATAATAGAACATAAGCCCCCTCACGAAGGGATCTGGTGCGAAGCCTAGCTCTCGAAGGAAGTGAGATACGAACACGACGCTCTCATCGGGCTTGGGGGTGGGAGTAACTTGCCCTTGAGCAGGCAGCCTATGCGGGATTTCGCCGTGCTCGAGCTGAGCGTCGGGCTGCCCTCACCTCCCGCATCGCTCAGAAGGCTCCCGTTGGCGGGCCACCTCGTCGTTCTCCGTCTCCCGCCGCCAATGCTGCCACCGACCCGGCGGGGAACGAGCAGCAGGCGTCCTCGCTGCATCCTTCGGTGCGGCAGGACGGCCACACCGCCACTCCATCGCTGACCCCGGCTGGTTCTTCGTCTCACGCGCGCCGCGCTCCCATGGAGGCGCGGTCCGTGCTCCTCGCGGCGAACGAACTCCTACGCTACCGCCCAGTCAATGACCTCTACGAGGAGTGGCTTGATCGCGTCGCCGAGCTCGTCCGCGCCGCAGGGGGCTCCCCGGTGCCGTCCCTCTCTCTGCCTCACCCTCAGCCAGCCGTGGGCAACGAGACCCATGACGCGCCTCCACCACCACTGCCTCAAGACGGTGCCTTGGCACCAAGGCGCGCGGCTTCGCGGCGTGATCCACCACGCCCGGCACCCGCGCACGAAGAGAGAAGCTGCCAAGAAATCCCACGGCCGCGAGAAGCTGCGCCTGCGCTCCCCGCGCTGCCTCGTCAAGACCGCGCGCCGCCCGTAGCAGCGCCGCGTGGACCTCGCCAAGACCAAGCTCCACCTCCGAAGCAGGCCCCAGCAACCACGGCTGGCTGCCACGCCTTCACCCCCGAGCTGCGTAGCGTCGCCTGGACTGGCAAGTTCAAGCCAAATCTGCCTCCTTGCTACGACGGCACCGTCGACCCCGCAGAGTTCCTGCAGCTTTACGAGCTGAGCATCGAAGTAGCCAACGGCGATGAAAAATTCATGGCGAACTGGTTTCCCATGGCTCTCAAGGATGGAGCCCACTCCTGGCTCCTGAACCTGCAGCACGGCTCGATCTCCTCCTGGGACGAGATGCGCGACCGCTTCGTCGCCAACTTACAGGGCACTCGCGACCGCCCGCCGGCCGCAGGTGACCTGCGCCGCATCAAGCAACAACCAGGAGAGACCCTCCAGAAGTACATCCAGCGCTTCAACAACACCCGCCTCAAGATCCCCAAGGTCACGGATGAGGCCATCATCTCTGCATTCTCTGACGGCGTCCGTGACGTCAAGATGAAGGAAGAGCTCGCTATCCATGAGGAGCTCTGCACATCTCAGGAGCTGTTCAACCTGGCGACCAAGTGCGCGAGAGCTGAGGAGGGGCACCTCTCTCTCCTTGAGCTGCCGGCCGCGGGCACAGAGGAGAAGAAAGCCAAGGCCAAGGACGTGAAGCGCAAGGAAGCAGTTGTGCTCGCAGCGGACCCTGACACCAAGCGAGGCAGAGATCAGCCCGAATCATCCAAGAACAACCGACCGTTCTGCGCCTTCCACAACCTAAACACCCACAACACTAGTGACTATCAAGAGCTCAGAGCCATACGAGAAGGACGCTTCGGTCAACGCCCCGAGCGCAGCGACCGAGGCTATGGTCGTGGAGGAGGACGTGGAGGCGGACGCTGGAACGACCATAGCCCGCACCAGGAGTGGCGCGACCGGCCTCGTGAGGACCGCTGGCAGGACCAACCTCGCGAGGGCGCTGGAGGGACCAGCCTCGTGAGGATCGCCCCCAAGTCAACGTCGGCCTTCTTCCGCTACCGCCACCAAGAAGGAACGACGACCACCACCAGGACGAGGGGGCTGGGGGCTTCCAAGAGCCGCGCGCAATTGCCTCCATCTTGGGCGGCGCCCAGGCCCCAGCCTCTCAGCGCATCTTCAAACAGTTCGCTCATGAGGTGAACGCGGTGCTCCCCAAGCTCGAGGCCATGTGCCCGCTCAAGTGGTCCCAGTGCGCCATCACTTTTAACTCAGCAGGTCAGCTCAAGTGCGTGGCCACCGCCGACGCCCTCCCGATGTTGTGTTCCCCAGTCATCAGCAATGTGCAGGTTACCAAGACCCTCATCGACGGCAGCGCAGGGCTCAACGTCCTGTCCGTCGACATGTTCGACAACCTCCAAGTGTCATATGAGCAGCTCCAGCCTACCAAGCCTTTCTTAGGAGTGACCGACGGTTCCACCACACTAATAGGGCAGGTCCGCCTGCCTGTCACCTTCGGAGAGCGCAAGAACTACCGCACTGAGCTCATCGACTTCGACGTCACGCACATCCGCCTGCCGTACAACTCCATCCTCGGGTATCCAGCCCTTGCCAAGTTCATGGCAATCACCCATCACGGCTACAACGTCCTCAAGATGTCAGGAAGCGGCGGAATCATTATGGTCCCATGTGAAGAGAGAGATGCGGTGTGCTCCCTCGAGCGCGCCTTCCAAGCTGCAGCAATCGACGACCCCGACAACAGAAGCGAGGGCCCTTCAAAGACCATCCCAAAGAAGAAGTTGCGCTGCGCAGGACCTCAGGAGGATGGCGTCACAGTAGGAGCCTCATCAGGATCAGCGTCCGTCCCAGGGGCGCCTCCCTCCATCGCATAGGAAGGCGCGCCCGGCGCCCTCCTCGGGCAGGGCTCGGGGGCTCTCTTCTGGAGGGCCTTAGACCTTGCCAGCTTCACTAGGGAGGCGCTTGGGCAAAACTTGGGGGCGTGTTTCACGACACGTTTCCCTCAGGAGAACACAGGGCAAGGAGTGCCCACCACTCAGGAGTTCATCGCCAAGACCACCCAGGAACTGCAAGACGCAAGAGCCATGCGCGGCGACAGCCGCTCATGAGGCGCGGCTCCTCATCCTAGCGAGGATGCTGGGCTGCATGTCTGCATCGACGTCCCAGGGCTCAACAGGGCCGCATCTCAGGAGCGCTTCTGGCCTTCACGTGTAGGCCACTGCGAGGGCCAGCCACACAGCTACGTTCGCATGCCCTTCGGCTTGCCGAGCGTGGCGTCAACCTATCAGCGCAACATGCGGCGTATCCTGACGGCTCAGGAGGCCGGGTACCACGCCGTCCTGGAGGAAATGGAGACGGTCTTCAGGGAACCTCCCGAGCCCCCAGATCCTCCCAAGGCTCAGGGCTCCGGTGACTCATGAGGAGTCATTTCTTCAACGCACGCCTTCAGCTACACCAACTCTACTTCGTCTACAGAACCATGTGACATCTTCCAAGCTCGTTTAGCTGGGAGCGCCCCTCGGGCTGCATTATTCCCAGGCCGCGTGGGTCCGTCCCTGCGGCATGTATCCCTTTTGCTTATGTCTTTAGCTTACCTTGCTGGGGGCGCCCCTCGGGCTGCATCATCCCCAAGCCGCTCGGGCCGGACCCAGTGGCATGTATCTTCCTGCATTTACTCAAGTTGATTTTCTTTCCATGCTTAACCTGCCTATGGCTATCGCCTGCTCGATCACCGCCTCCCACGGGGCCTTCTAACAGGCACGGCACTGGTGCACAGGTCCGTCCCTGCCACGTTGACAAATCTGAGCGGTCGAGCTCTGGCTCGCGGCACGCCCCGCGCACGTCACCTCACCAGGCCCTCAGTGCCTTTACTTCATCCTGACCAACCAGCGGCAGGCTGGTAGCTATAACAGCAAACCGTGTTTCTTCTTGTGCCTGTTCACAGGGATTCCACGGGGAGGATAGCAGGCGGCGCCGCGAGTCTCCTTTTCTCTCATGCAATTCGCTTGCGCGTTAAAAGGGGGGCTCCTGAGCATCGTGACTCAGGAGCTCTTACTGGCTCTCCAGCCCTCACCCCCTGGCCTTGACCATGACATCGCGACCTGGCATACCAGCGGCGGCTGAGCTCGCTCGAGGGCCGGGACCTGAGGACGTAGAGCATTAAGGAGAGCATGGGAGGAGGGAAACTCGTATGGTCCGGCCTGGCTATGCTGCACAAGTTGGCGCGCAGGCCTAGCGCACCATCAGGAATCGCCACAAAGTCAACAAGATAAGTCCCGCTCTCGGGTTAGCTAAATGTTGGGGCCTAATGGTCACCCGCGCCTTGCCGCAACCCCGTTGCGGCCACGTCGACTCCCTTTCTCGCCTTACCATGGCTGCTTGAGCGCTAAGGGGGACCTCCTGAGCATCGCGCCTCAGGGGCTCTTACTAGACCTCGGGCCGCACACCTCCTAGCCTTGACCACGGCACGCGACCTGGCATACCAGCGACGGCTGTAGCCTGCCTGGGGACCGGGACCTGTCAGCGTAGAGCAACAAGCTATCGCAAGGAAAGAAAGGGGGGACCGAGCCTTAACGGGACATGCGTTTGCCAAATTTTCATAACAGGGAAGATAAGCACAAAAGACATTACAGACCCTTACACGCCCCCATGAGGTAATTCATGATTCTTCGCAGGGAACAAAAGCTACAACTAAGGGGAACCCTATCTACACCCTCCCGTGGCAGACGCCATCATCAACAGTGCGCCACGGCGGGGGTCGCGGCGTGCTTGCGCGGACGGCGCGACCGCGCTTGGGCGCCGGGGAGCCAGGTTCCTCGTGAGGAGCCTTTCCCTTCTCGGCGGCAGAGAACTTCCTTCGTGGCGCCATCGGTGGCACTGCAAGCAATGGAGTGAGAAGGAAGAAGCAAGCAAGCGAGGAAGAGATGGGCGACGGGGGCTCCGCCCCCCTCCCCATTTGTAGTGGAAGAAGGCCAACCGGCGTCTCTCACGATTGCGGGTAATGATGGCTTTCCTTGCATGTGCAGGGACTTGTCAAGTCGTGTAGTTGCTAAGGTAGCGTGGGGAAGCGGAGACGCCCACGTCCAATCAACCGCCACGCGTCAACCGAGGCCGCGGGCTTTTGGGGCCCACGGTGCTCCGTACTTGACCCTTTTCTTCGCTGCGAAGCCAAGTCCGAGCGCACCTTGGGCCCGGGGGCTACTGTCGGCGTTCTGGGAACGGGGGTCCCAAGACTTGCCTGCTTGCGGCCCACGGCGTGGCTAAGCCAGCAGGCCGTACGGCCCATCTTCATCAACAAGGCATCCAAGACCCTCGCGAGGGTCCAAGCCTCACGAGGCGGACAACGCAAGACCTCCTCAGGAGTGGCCTAGCCAGGAAGGCTCACGAGGAGCGGAGATATCAAGGCGGGGCAAACCTCATGAGGCTCTCGTGACATGAACCATGACGATCGACACCAGGAGGGCGCCAGTGCGCGCAGCATCCTTGTTTCCTCTTTGGTGCTAAGGAGGCCAACGCAGGCGAGGAGTACCGAGGCATCAGGCAAAGGTTACTATATCGGTGCAACGAGACCAAGACCAGAAGGACGGCAAGACGGAGGCCATCGCGGAGCCCAAGATGGCGTCACCACCAGAACCTTTTGCAGGCAAAGACCACTTTTGTCAGGATAGCTTGTACTAGCTGTCCACCTTCAAATTTGCCCGCGGCTCCCTTCCCGCTCAATATTTTGGAAGAGGACCAGGGCCTATATAAGTAGAGCTAGCCACCACAATAGAGGGGATCGGGGATCGAGCAATTCACCCAGCTCTCACCCGCTAAGACACCAAGCACAAGAACACCTCAACCTCAGGAGGTTGTTCTTCCCTTGTACTGTTCATCGTCAGCCCTAGAGGCAATCCATCCACCACACACTAGAGTAGGGTATTACACCACAACGGTGGCCCGAACCAGTATAAATCTCGTGTATCTCTGTGTTGCGAGTTCGTCGAGTTCGTCCGCGAGATCTTAGCGAGCTAGGGCGTAGATCGGTAGGAGGGAAAGACTTCGCGCGCACCCCGGTGTTTGAACCTTAAGGGTTTGCCAAAACCCCACATCCGACAGAGTTGACTCAGTCAACTCTGCTGACTGGGCACCCCTTGTCAATGACACGCGGGCCCCACCCACAAATTGACTTTGGTGTAATTTAAAATGTTTAATTAACCTAAGCAGCCACTGACACCTGGGGCCCACCCCCTTATTTAACTCTGTTTAAATAAATTGAAGTCTGTTAACTCTTTGTCTATGACATGTGGGTCCCACTGGACCCACAGGTCAGTTTTGACCTGGTCAGTGAGTCTGTTGACTGCTGACATCATCCCCACGCAATGATGACGTCATTTTTTCTTTTCTGTTAATTCTATTAATTTAAATAATTCCAGAGAATGCTTTAATCTTTGAAAATTCATAGAAAATAAACCGTAACTACAATGAAAATGTTTTCTACATGAAAGTTGCTCAGAAAAATGAGACGAACCCGAATACGCTACCCACATATGTGTCAGATGCCTCTAACTATCTGAACATGGAACTTTTCCCCTCCGGTCATTTGTTTGACACAGGTCCGATACCGGGAATACATTCCCGGTTGAATTCCACCTTCACCTATATCGTGTAGTACTACGTTAGGTCGACCCTAGTTCTGCTTATCGTCTTGTCATGCTTAGTGGTACCTCTGTTTGCTCTGTATTTACTGTTTCTTCCCCCTCTTCTCTCCGGTAGACCGCGAGACCGATGATGCCCCCGTGATCGACTACGTCGACGACGACCCTTCTTCCCTTTTAGCGGAGCTTCCAGGCAAGCCCCCCCCCCCTTGATCATCCCGATATCGCCCATTCCATTCCCTCATGCTTGCATTAGATTTTGCTAGTGTAATTGATTGCTCCTATTCTGATGCATAGCCTGCTTTTGTAACCTGCTTATTGTTACCTTCCTGCTTATCCTAAACTGCTTAGTATAGGTTGGTTAGTGATCCATCAGTGACCCCCCCCCCACCTGGTCCTTGTTGCCCCTGCTTCATCATCGACGACTCGATCAACGTGATCGACGACCAGAGCCCGACACCTCACATCACATCAGGCCCCTTCTGTTGCTCGACTCTGCAGAGTTACCATCAAGGGCCGAGGGTGGAACCTCATACATCACTCCTGATGAGATCTCTGTAGTGTAGCTAATCAGTCGTGGTCATCGAGGGTGATTTCCTCCTTAACCACTTCCTATACGACTCTGTCGTGCAACCCCTCAAGTGTGAACCTCGGGGGTGGTTCCTCTTACGTTCACCTTGATGATTACATCGAGTGGAATTCATTGGGGGTGATTCCTCGGGTTTTCCCCTTGATGTTTGGACACACGGATACTTGGACTTTACCACTATTACTTGGAAAGGCGGGTCGACCCTGAGGGGTACCCGCGAGTGATGTGGAGATGGGTTGACCTGGAGGGTGCCCGCGAGATAATTACGAGGCGTGGCCGGGCATTACTAGCCCTTGCCGCAAGTCCTCTAGACGGGGCAACGGGGTCACATATTTCGTGAGTCTCTGCTTGTTACCGCGCGTTCCTAATCCACTACGATTTGGATATTTGATCTGAGGGGCCTCTAGCCTGATAGCACTAACCATCACATGGGAATAGTATGGGCGTTCTGCGTCGTATGCATCAGCTGAAGCTTAATAGACGTCAGCGACTGAGCGGGGCGCACCGGGTTGGACTGGTAAGCACTTGCCTTTTTGAAGGAGGTAGCTAGGTCAGCTCACCGGCCGTGTACGCAACATGCAGGAGTTCCCGGGGCGATGGCCCATGACCCCCGGGGGCATAGGTTTAGTCCGGCGTGCTAACCTCTCTATTAAGCCTATATCGGGTTGCGGCGTATTGTTTGGCCGAGGCCGGGCATGACCCAGGAAAGTGTGTCGGGCCAGAGTTAAGCGAGCGTGGTGGGTAAGTTGGTGCACCCCTGCAGGGAAGAAAACATCTATCGATAGTATGTCCTACGGTAACGGACACTTGGAGTTGTATCCCAGTCGATACAACTAGGACTGGATACTTGAGGTGATAACTAGATAGTATGGCTTTGGGATTGCTTTCTCGCAGTGAGTCGAGAAAGGATCTCTGGCCGAGGTTGATAACACTACTACTACTTTACTTTATGCTACTCTTATCTCTTCTGATGCTGCAAGATGCTTGGAGCTGCTTGAAGATGCTAGTCTTCGATAGGCTAGGCTTTCCCCTTCTCCTCTGGCATTCTGCAGTCCAGTCCACAGATACAGCTCATTTCATTGATACCGATGCATATGTAGTGTAGATCCTTGCTTGCGAGTACTTTGGATGAGTACTCACGGTTGCTTTGCTCCCCCTTTTCCCCTTTCTTCTTCTTTCCGGTTGATGCAACCAGATGTTGGATCCCAGGAGCCAGATGCCACCGTCGATGCCTACTACTACGTGGTGACCGTCGACTACCAGGAGTAGTTAGGAGGCTCCCAGGTAGGAGGCCTTGCCTTTTCGATCAATGTTGCTTTTGTGCTAGCCTTCTTAAGGCAAACTTCTCTAACCTATGTATGTACTCTTATATTGTTGCTTACGCTGACTTTTGTATATTCGAGCTTATGTATTCGAGCCCTCGAGGCCCCTGGCTTGTAATATAAAGCTTGTATTATTTTAATTTGTGTCTAGAGTTGTGTTGTGATATCTTCCCGTGAGTCCTTGATCTTGATCGTACACATTTGCGTGTATGATTAGTGTACGATTGAATCGGGGGCGTCACAATCATCGAGTTGAACATGTGCAGAACTCAGAGGTGCCGTACGTTCTGTGCTTGATCGGTCGGAACGAGAAGAAGTTCGACTACATCAACCGCGTTGTCAAACGCTTCCACTTCAGATCTACGAGGATATGTAGACACACTCTCCCCCTCTCGTTGCTATGCATCTCCTAGATAGATCTTGCGTGAGCATAGGAATTTTTTTGAAATTGCATGCTACGTTTCCCAACGCACCGAGGAGGACCGGTTCGTGTTGATGAATCCGGAGAGCATGGATGCAATGACAAAAGAATTTTGGGAATTGAGAAGAATGAAGATCATGTGCCGGAGAAAGATGGAGCTTCGAAGTCTTATGGCCAATGGGTTGGGTAATGCAGGTGGTGGTGTGGGGTTTGGAGGGGGTTTGCATTCGACAATGTCAGTGGTGGTGGCTTCAACATTGGTGGTTTTGGAGGGGTGGCGGCTTGGGCAATGGTGGTGGAGGTGGGTTTGGAGGTGTTGTTGGATTCGACATTGGGGGTGGTGGTGGTGGTGAAGCTTTTGGCAACGGCGATGGAGGTGGTGGTGGTGGTGCTTCGGCAAACGATGTTCATAATAATGGTGGCGCTCATTCTCCGGTCCAAGTTGTTAAAGATGGAGGTGATAGCGCCCGCGATGGTGGCGACGATCTTCGCGACAATGAGGAGTTGCTCGATTTCCTCATGCATTCGATCATGTTTTTTTCTTGTTCCCGCATTTTGTACGGCTAAACTTGCTACTTCGTATGTTGTATATGATCTTGAATGTGATGAACTAATGAGACTACGTATATATAAATTTCATGCATCTATATGCAAAGCACTTGTTAAAATTTGCCCTATGATTTTTTTACACTACCACAAGGTCAGGTCCTCTAGTACGTGAACGGCGCACCATGCACGGCGGCAGCATGTCGCTCGTAGCCTGCACCCTATGCTACGGTTTCTCCTGCCTCCCACCGGCGTCGTCACCGGTCTACCTTGTCTCTTGTGGTCTTAGGACCATGGAGGCGCGATGGATCTCGGTCCTTGTCGGCGGGAGGGCTTCGTTTTCTGATGTTTTTTTTTTCAATTTTGTTTGGGTTTGTGTCCTACTTAGAGATGCGAGGCAGAGGTGGCTCTCTGCAGATGGAATAAGGTCCTTCCCACCTAGCCTCCGTTCTGATGGTGTTTCTAGCATCGTTGGAGGGCATGTGAAGGTTTGTCTCTGACGGATCTCGTAGATATCATGGGATTCGGTCGGCGTTTGTCTTAGGTGGATCCACGTAGACCCGGTCTTCGTTCTTCTATGTTCGTGTGTCTACAGGATGGATACTTTCGATCTATGTTTCTCTTCATCGATGGTGGTTGTTGTTCTGGTGCGTTGGTCCTATGGGGCTTTAGCATGATGATTTTCTGACTGTCTACGACAACAATGTTTGCCCGGCTCCGATGTGGGAGGGGCGATGACGCCCGATGCGCCTTGGCTCGCTTTAGTGCATGTAGTCGTCGCTAGGTGGTCTATGAATCGAAATGTATTTTTTACTTCTTATGTTCTTTGTACTATCTTGACGATTGATGAATAGATTGAAGTTTTTTTAAAGAAGAAAAGTCGGGCCCTCTAAACCCGTCGTAAATTTTTAGGTGACGAGTTTTAATGATCTATTTGGTTAGACGTCTAGCGGCACCGCAGAAAAAGTTACAGCCCGTCTGAATTTTGCTAAGCAAAATTCACTTTTCTGACCTGTGGACGTAACAATATCACAAAATGAATCGTTGACGAATTTTCTTCATCCGGCTGAACTTTTTGTGTATCGCTAGATAGTTAGACGCCACATTACACTGTGCAGTGTCTGGCTCTCACGCCCTACACGCCTAGTCAACTACAATGTGTCGTGCCACTAGTGCGACGCCTACACTGTATAATGTAGCGTCTAGCTCTCAGGCGTTACACATTGATGTAGCATTTTTCAGGCAATCTGGAGTGCGACGCCGGCTAGACGTGAGCGTTGTACAGTGTAGTGTGTCTCTTAACGGCGCTACATAAAAGGGTCAGCGGGGTGAATTTTTTTCGTGATATTTTTTCGTGCCCGGGTCAAATTTGTTGTTTTTGCCGTTTTGCTAGACGTGGCTTCAGACGAAACCCTGACGGAACATAGACCACGTACAAAACCACACAACACAGAAGGATAACGTCGCCGTCGTTCTCGCCGCCGGGATGACTTCGCCGTCCGCCCCCGTCCTCCACCGCCAAATCCTGCCCAGAGCCTTAGTACCCTCCTGCCGCGTCTCGCCCCGCACCCCCGCATCCGTCGCGGCGCAGCCGTCGCCGTCGCCGAGGAGAATATGGCGCCTGCCCCTGCTCCGATCGTCGCTGCCTCCCGAAGGTGCGCGCGCGCCGCCACGCACCTGCAATATTCCCGGTTTCCTTCCGCACATCTGACGCGCATCCGTCGTCCTAGGATCCCCGGCGGAGCTTGTAGCAGAGGACTCCAAGTTCGTGCCGCTGAACGCCGAGGACCCGATGTACGGACCGCCGGTGAGTCGCCGCCAGTTGCGCGTTACAAGAGAGTGTTATTCCACGCCCCCGCTGCATATACATATAGCTTCTGTTGCCGGTGAAATATAGTGATTTTGTTTACTTCGGAATGCTGAGATCAGTGTCACTGAATTGTGACCCCATTTCAGGCATTGTTGCTCATCGGATTCGATAAAAGCGAGACCGTCAAGGTATTCGGTTCACAGGATTGTTTGAACCCGCGTGATGCTTGCATGCCGATATTGACAGATAGAACGTAATTTACAAGTAATTCCTGTGAATTTTCGAAACTAGTGCAGATTCAGGAGTTCCTGAAGGAGCTGGACGGTGATTTCCTCAAGGTAATTAAGTTTTGCGCCTGCTGTAACAGAAGTTTACAGAGAAAGGAACAGGTTCGGTACATTTAACTGCAGAAGAATAGTGATTGAACAAATACGAGTCTTCTCCACCGTTAAAAAAATAGGCGTCTTCTCGATTACAGTAAGGAATAAGATCAAGAAATGAGTCTAGAAAAAAAAAACCACTGAAATGGAGTAGCGAAAGCTTACTCTCATTCAGAAACAAACATGTGAGACGCAAATACTGTAGAATGTTTGTCATGCGATCCTGATAGTTCAGCCAAACTTGTTCTTGCGTCAGGTGATTCATTGTACAGAAGAAATGACGAAACAAACTTTGTGGGATGCTATGCACACTGAGCAGCCCAATGTAGAAGCTGTCAAGGTAACAACACTTGCAAACATGACATTTTCAGTCTTTACTGCCCTTACTTACCCTCTTGTGCTGAAATAACAGCCTTGCCAAATGCCTTCAATCACTTCTTTCATGGCCTTAAATTTTACCGTGGATCGCTAGTTAACATGCGTGTTCGGTTCACAGATTATGAAATCTCCGCAGAGAATATGCATCTTTTCTGGTCTGACCGGTGAGGAGATGATGATGTTCATCAACGCCTTCCCAGAAACAGGTACTAGTTCCTTAGTCCTAGGTCAAAGGAAATTCAGAAACTGTAAGAGAAAAAACAGCGTCTTTCCACACACTCAAACAAAAGACTGTGTGACGAAATAAATTCTAGTGTGGAAGCTTTATCTCAGGCCGTGTGTCATCAAACTGACGAGCTGTTGCTCACTGTTCAGGGTTGGAACAAGCCGCTTTCGCAGCACTTGTTCCCAACAGCGCAGAGAAGGTTCTTGCTGAGGTGATCGGGGAAATAATGGGTGACCATGAGATGCTGGTTTGTTGCTTCTGACTACTGCCAACTTCTGTGTTCTTCTTCTGCCTTCAGTACCTGCAGACCGAATGAGTTTTTTGCTTTCTTGCTTCACTACCTGCAGACGGGAAAGAATTCAGCATGAAGGTAGTATGTCTCAGGTAGTGACCTGTCCGCAGGGACAAAATCAGGCAGCATTGAACTGATCCTCAAATGGTCTCTTGAAATCGCCCGCTCCAAGTGATCCACCGTGCAAATGTCAATCCTTCGACTGTCTCCATCTGCTGGTAAATGTTAATCTACTAGCTACTGTTTCAAACCCGTAGCTGCAAGCCCTGCAGCTAGATCACTGTTCATTTGAAACTGAGATGAACATTACTGAGGCTTTTCTTGACGTAACCATGTAATTACAATATTTTTTGTTGGAAGCACTTAATTCTTGGACAGTTCTTCTGGTGTTCGATTAAGGCACAGAATCTCTCAGCATGCCTATCCACATACAACTTTTATTCCTTTTTACTCCATGAAAAGGATGGTACTCTGTATCCTTTGCTTCAACCGTGGTGCTACAGTGTAGTGAATAATTCTACTGTCTACAATGAATAATACTTTTTTTTTGCGGGAAACAATGAATAATACTATTGTCTTTCTTGAAGTAGTACGGATGAGGATCCTGGCATGTGAGAAGTTTGTTTAATCATCTGTGTAAGACAATTATATCATGAGGTATGCGGTAAGAGTTTGCTATCTCTTTGTATATACAAGTCCTACTTGGCGGCAAAGTGATCTGAAAACAATGTAACCAAATGGTAGAGAAGATAAAATAGCAAGCCTTGTTCTTGTCGCTTCTCTGGCTGTGCCTCTGCACGCCGAGGAGGGGTGAGGAAAGGGGGTGGATGGTGGTTTCTGGTGTGCAGATGATACTATATTCTCAAGTAGCACTCATGATCAAGGGTTGTTTTTCATACACCAATAATCAAATAATTAAGTTGGGCAATATTGTTCTCTATAGCTGTGTAAGATAACACCTGAATCATTCGCGTTTAAATCACATTTTAAAGTGCTAGAGTTAAAAGAACGATGATGATATGGTTATAGCAAAACTGAAAGTGAACTTTAGTCACAAGGCACGCGGATATTCATGCCAAAATACACAAACAAGTGTGTGTTCTTAGCAAAAAAACTCGGTGTTTTATAATGGGCTACATTCACTTATGTGGGTCTCAATTTGGAGCTGAATATCTAACAGTTGTTGAGAAAGTTGTCTAAGGCTAGTTTCAAGAGATTAACACTGGCCAAGGGCGTCTCTAGCCCGACCCCTAAACTTAAACTCCTCAAATTGACCCTCAAAACTTGAGGAGTTGAATATTTGTGCACGTAGCATTTCCCCAAAATTTTAACCCCCCAAATCACAAAGTTGCACAAACTTGTATTTTTTTTCAAATACGATTTGAAACAGGATTAAGATAAGTGCACACTTGATTTGCGTACTCTTGAAAAAAAGATAAGTGCATACTTACATAAACATGCCAACATTATCAAGGGCATAATAGAAAAGGTTCGATGAAAAATACAACACGCGGAGCAAATTAGGAAAAAAGGAAGAAAATTATACACACCATGGAGATGGATCATCAGTCACATCGTCTCCGCAAGGAGAAATGCTATCAAATACTCTACATGCTCATCTTGGTCGTATGAGAGATCTGGAATACATGAAACGACTGCATCTTCAGGAAGAAAATTCCTCGAGTCAAGGAGGTGATCCTGGCCATCAGACGTCAGATTGAGCAACGGTGCCTTGCCGGCGCAAGCTGTCTAGCGCTCTCTTTTGGAGACCTTTTTGTGAGAGCTTAGCATGAGGTGGGATTTTCGTTTTCATCGTCGACTATCCTGTAAATGTTTTATTTCTCCCTGCTATTAACAAGAAAAGCCAGCATTTTACTCTTTGTTGGATCTTTCGCCAAAAAAGATACCCCCTTTCATTCCATAATATAAGATATTATTAATTCAATATGTAAGACTCATCAACAGTTAGGGTAGTGATCTTGTCCATTTTCCAAACCAGACATCCACGTTCGTCTCTCCAGCATTGCAGGGCAGAAATAGCTTTCTGCCTGTTTTCTTTTCAGGTTTCCGTAGCGAAATTGTTGGCTTAGTGAACAAAACCAGGAAGTGGTCCCTTTTCGTCAGATACTAAAAAAGAAATGCATCCACGCCCAAAAAACAAAATTTGTACAGTGCCAGTGGAACTGCGCATGTGCCACTCCACAGAGCTCCCGTTGATGATGATCCCTGCTTGGAGGAACATGAACAATGGACATGCGTGCATGTCACCCATCCTCTTGCTCGGTGCACCGCACTGCGTTCGCTGACTGATTCCTTTTTGCCGCTCACGTGTGCGTGCGGCGATGCACATCTGTCTGCGGCCGGTGTACAAGACTTAAAAGACCATGGGGGATTGCCTCTAGTTGGTACACACCTCACAGAAAAGAGAAAACCATGCATGTGCTGACGTTGATCAGCGTGGTTTCAGTTTCAGGATCGACAGCTCACCGTGCACCAAGCTACTAGGGCATCTCCAGCCGTTGGCCCCTCGGAAAGGGCAAAAAATCGCCCCCGGGACGCACCGGCGCTAAACCGCGCACTTGGGTCGTGATGCCCCCCAGTCGCGGCCCCACGGGTTTTTAAAAAGTTCAAAATCGGCGCAAACACGGGCTAGTTCGTTCAAATTTAAACATATTTTACAAAAAAATACTACCGCGGGCTACCCCCGCCGTCCCCCTCGCCACCCGCCTCGCCGCCCGCCCACGCGGTTCTACATGCCGAGGAGGCTGTAGAACCGCGTGTAGTCACCGCCGCCGCCGTCGTCGTCGTCGTCGCCCCCGCCGACGCCTCCGCCGTCCCTGCTGCATCCCTCCCCCGGTTGGCGCGGCGGGTTGGACGGTTCGGGGGCGTCGTCGTCATCGTCGTCGCTGTCGAGGACCACGACGCCGTGCTCGTTCTCGCGCCCACGTTTGCGGGCGGTGATCTCCTCCAGGGCCCGGCGCTGCCGGACCATCTCGTCACGGAGGTAGTCGTCCCGCGCCCACCGCAGGGCGTCCTCGTCGGAGAAGCCGCGCCGGGCTATCTCCTCGTACTCCGCGGGGAGGCCGGGCTCCGGCTTGGGCTCGACGAGGACGAAGCGGCCGGTGGGGGAGGCGTTGTCGTCGATGCGGACGCCGGAGCTGCGGGTGCGCGCGCTGACAGGCGTGCCCTGGGTCTCCGGCTTGACGGGGCGGAGGTGGAGGCAGGGAGAGCCGCCGGACGAGGAGGAGGACCCCCCGGTCTCCATGCGCCTCGGGGTCCAGGAGCTTCCCCGGCGGCATGAGAAGGACGGGGGAGCGGGGTACTCGAGGCGCGGCGTGTTGCCGTCCTCGATGTACTCGAGGACGGCCTCCAACGTGCGTCCGGGCACGCCCCACCACCGACGCCGTCCGGTGGTGTTGAGCCTGCCGGAGGGCACGACACCGTTGGTGGCCTCGAGCTGCCGGGTGTGACGGCGGCGGAAATAAGGCTCCCAGAGCGGGGAGTCGGGGACGTACCGTGGCCCCTCCCTCGCCTCACGCGACAGGGACGAGCGGATGCGTGTGATCTCCGCACGCCGCGCCGCGCCGGTGGGTACCGGGGGCACCGGCACGCCGCCGGCGCTGATCCTCCACTCCCCGGGCACCCGCATGTCCGGTGGGACCGGGTACTCGGCCTCGAAAAGGAGGCGAGCCTCGTCCTCGTGAAGATGGCGGCGGCCGAAGCCGTTCGCCGCCGCGCCGTCGCCTGGGAAGCGCTCGGCCATGGGTGCGATGAACTGGAGACGGTGAGAGAGAGGAGAGGGAGGAACGACGATGGCGAGAGAGTGTGAGATCGCCGAGCTCGCTGGGGCGCGTCTTATATAGACCGAGGCGCCGCCCGTACGCGTGCCCGCCGTGTGTACGCGTGGCGGGCGAGGGAGGGCGAGGGACGCGTCATCCGGCCTTCACTGCGCCGCCCGTGAGGCATCAATGCGCATGCTGACTGGCGCGGCAACGCGGCAGCTTTGGCATTGATTCGCCGCGGGAAACGAGGCGATGAGGACGACGAAGGGCCGAGAAAAGAGCCGTGTCACTGACGCGGCGGGCCCGCGGCTTTTTCGCGCCAAAACAGTTCGCCCGGCGCCCTCGGGCGCCCCCAGCGCGCCGGGTTCGGTCTGGGTACGCCGGCGCTGTTTTCGGCCCAGGCCGGCGAAAATCGGGCTCCTGGGGCGCGACTGGGCCGATTTTTCGGCGCCGGCGTAAAAAAACGCCTGAGAAGGCCTTCCTGGTGCGCGGCTGGAGATGCCCCTGCTCCTAGCCTGTCCTCCACTCGGAAAGAAGAAGAAGCCGTTTGTCCTCATCCACGTAGAACGTTGATCAGCGTGACACGTTGCCCAGCGTGACAAGACACGTCTCCCTTCAGAAACGGACCGTCAGAAGAACGTCCATCGCAGGACTTATTTCAGCTGATACTTTTCGCTCTTGGACAGGAAGAAAAAAGAGGAAGTGCGACGAAAGATTTCTGGATCCGAACAAACAAAAGGTTGAACAACGACACGTCCGTGGCATTCTAGTACACTGCCACTACCAGCTACGGTTTGCATCCAATGCCCGAAGAGTAGAGGAAATTACATCTAGCACCAGCGAAGCACATTTAATGTTGGGTCCCGATAACTGCCACACGTGTGGCACCTAGGGGTATGTGCCGCACGCCCTGTGTGGCATCGACACAAGCCCGCCCGCACGAGCACGTCCGGGCGCGCCCTGCCACAGCCCGCACGTTCGGTGTGCAGCGCGATCGCCCGCACGAGCACGTTCGGGCGAGCGACCACGCGGCCTGCACGACCCGTCTCGACCGTCGCACCTCCCCGCCTGTGAGCCACACGCCGCGCGTGGCAGTAACCATGCATCCCGCCGCGATTGGCATGGTCCGGACCTTCTTTCATGTTTGTTTAACTGCAGTTGTCATGTTGTTGAACTACAGTTGCCATGTCTGACAACTACAGTTGCCATGGTTGCTCAACTGCAGTTGCCATCTCAGGTCAAAGTGCCGGATGTCATTTTTTGGCAACTGCAGCAATTGCCATGTATGGTGTGACCTACTAACACTAGATAGTTGCCATGTAGCACTACAAAAACATGGCAAAAACATGTTCGGGTAAAAAGAGAGTTGCCATGGACCCTAGGGCAGTTGCCATGTACCCTGCAAAAACACATGGCAACTGATAGCTTTTGGTGTGTGGGAGAGGAGACGACAGTTGCCATGTTCTGCTTACAAGCACACTAGGGCAGTTGCCATGTACCCTGCAAAAACACATGGCAACTGATAGCTTTGGGTGTGGGAGAGGAGACGGGCATGTGGGCTACGGTGGTATCTTTAGGAGTTGCCACCTACTACACTAGACAGTTGCCATGTAGCTCTACAAAACAGACGTGGCAACAATAACATGTTTTGGGTAAAAGAGAGTTGCCATCTGCTTACAATCACAAATAGGGCAGTTGCCGTGTAACCTGCAAAAAACATGGCAAATAACAACTTGGGCGTGGAAGAGTGGAAAAATGGGCAGTTGTGGAGATGGGGACAGAAGTCGTGCGGGGCGTGCAGGCGCGACGGCAGTTCCACCGCACGCCCCGAGTCGCAACCGCTGACCTCGGAGGGAAAACAGCGTGCGGGCGAACTCCCTCACACCCCACACACGCGAGTTGTCCTACGTGGCACGCAAAATCAGCCCTCTCGTGCCAAGATTCGTGCAAAAGGCACTGGATGGCGATCGAGACGTGTGGGCGAGTTGGCTAACGCCCACACGTGTGGGCATTAGTGTTTTCGTTAATGTTTTGACCACCAATTCTTTTTATCTCCGGTCTTCACCAACAACAGTTTATTCTAGGGAATTATTAAAGTGTTTGTATGGAAAATGTATGTGTAGATTTATCTTGAAAAATACTTTAATAGTGTTTACTTCTTCTTTTTTATCGAATGACCTAAAGCATCGCAAGTTTAGGTCAATTTCAAATATGAAGTTGCTTACCACATATACGATATGCGGTTTTTACTAGTTTCATGGTTGTAGTTTAAGTAGAAGTTCGGCTAAGGTTACATTTTAAAATAGTGTCGGTGTCTAAAACATCGTCCCATCAAGGGCTAGAAAGAATATTAGTGAAAAATAAGTATGCGCTTATAATTTATAAATGTTGGTTTTTGCGTGTTTTGTTCGTTGTCTGCCAAACAAGCCAATTGCCCATCAATTGACCCAACGTGTGTTGTTGCTTATAATTGTTGACATGAGTGGGTGTGCCCAGTTATCTACTCCCTCCGTTCCTAAATACTTGTCTTTTTAAAGATTTCAACAAGTGACCACATACGAAGCAAAATGAATGAACCTACATTCTAAAATATGTCTACATACATCCGTATGTTGTAACCATTTGAGATGGCTAGAAAGATAAGTATTTGGGAACGGAGGGAGTACAACCTGAGAACATGGGACAATTTACATGTACTTAAGATAACTTCAATAACTACCATGTGACACTCGTGGTAAGCAATCCAAACTTTATGAGAATAAAATAACTTCAATAACTAACTCAGAATTCATTAAAGAAACACTGAAAATTGTGTATTTATTTATATACATCTTCACATTTTTTTAAAATAGACAAAAATATATTTTAAATTGTAGACAACTAGTGTAAACTCAATACAAATTGTTTTTTATGTTTGAAGAGAGTAGCATGACACCCCTGGAACCCCACTAAATTCGCTTCTACCTAATTTTCTTTTGGAGCCCAAGGATTTTATAGTCGCCTATATCAAGTTTAGCAAAGCAGGATAAGCCCATGGATTCTCTTATTCATAAAAATGAAAAGGTAGAACAATTGCCAGAGAAAGGAACTTAAAGCTCAGCTCACGTCTAATCTCGGGATCAATCAACTGGCTCAAAGCCACCCGCAAGCTAAAAACTGTCCATGGTGATTTTTTTCTTTTTCTTTTGAAAGATCCAGCAAATTTCTGGCATTTCATATATTAAGCAGAAAAAAAACAGTCCATTGTATCCAAAGTCCAGATCATGCATCTCATATGGGTCCAAAAGGACAACCACAGGGGCTCCATGTGGCACGTGAGATCCAACTTAGAAAAATCACCAGTACCGAAAAGACCTGCCGCCTGCCGGCCCATCGCGCCAACCCCTCGCTGACAACCAAAAGCCCACGCCGACCCCACACGTCAGTGAACCGTCCAGCCCGTCGCAAAAGGCGAGCACGACGTCTCTCGGGCTCACGGCCACTCGCCGGCCAGCGCCAGTGTCACCGAACCGCTCTGGAAACCCGGGCGACGGGCGGCAAAACATACGCCGCAGCACCCCCGCAATCCCACATAAATTACGGACGCGTCCCGGGCGAGTGGGAGGAGTCCCCGTAGCGGAGGGTCCGAGGAGCGAGACTGGCCAGTGGTCTCTCTCTCTCTCTGTTTTTGCAGGAGGGTCCTTTCTGTCTGTCTGCCTGCCCGTCCGGCCGGACGAGATGCTCCCGTGGGCGACGGCGGCGGAGGCCGAGGCGGCGCTGGGGCGCGCCATGACGGCTGCGGAGGCGCTGTGGTTCCGGTGGACCGCGGAGGCGTCCGACTACTACCTCTACTGCCTCAACATCCTCTTCCTCCTCGTCGTCTTCACGCTCGCGCCGCTCCCCGTCGCGCTCCTCGAGCTCCGCGCGCCGCGGGCCGTCGGGCCGTACAAGCTGCAGCCCCGGGTGCGGCTCTCGCGGGCCGACTTCCTCAAGTGCTACGGGGACGTCATGCGCATCTTCTTCCTCGTCATCGGCCCGCTCCAGCTCGTCTCCTACCCCGCCGTCAAGGTCCGCTTCTCCCCCCGACCCTCGTTTTTCTTTTTCTCTTGGTGGAAGATGAATCCGCGCAATGCGGCCGGAGATTTAAGGTTCCATGGAAAAGATCGAATGTTCTAGCGGTTACAGGCATGGAATTCAGATTCGCATGCGGGTGTCCTTTTGATCTGTATGTTCGGAGGAGTACTAGATTTGAGGAATTTATGGCCTGGGCTCTGCTCCAAAACCCTGTACAAGTGATCCACATTTCAAACTTTCCTCTAACCACGCGGTCTTGGCAAAAACAAAAAGGACTGGTGTAGCACTTACGATGAAACAATAATAAATTTATCCTCTTTGATTGATTGATCACTGCAGATGGTGGGAATCCACACCGGACTGCCACTGCCGTCTCTGGGGGAGATGGCGGCACAGCTGCTGGTCTACTTCCTGGTTGAGGACTACCTCAACTACTGGATCCACCGGCTGCTGCACGGTGAGTGGGGCTATGAGAAGATCCATCGGATCCACCATGAGTACACCGCGCCCATTGGCTTTGCAGCGCCATACGCACATTGGGCAGAGGTTCTCATACTTGGCATCCCCTCCTTCGCTGGGCCGGCCATCGCACCAGGCCACATGATTACATTCTGGCTCTGGATTATACTTCGTCAGATGGAAGCCATTGACACACACAGCGGGTAAGGAATTTCCGTAGTTTCTCCCTTGAGATTATTTCTAAGAATGTGCAGCCACTAACCCTCTCTAATTAAGTAGCTAGCTCCCACTGTATCTGATGATGTATGCAGTGATGTGGTATTTGGCAACGATGTACCAAATGTATTTTGCTGCTAGTGACAGATGGATTGCGATGTTAGCTGCATGGGTCTACGTCTGAATTAGTTGAGTTATTGATTAAAATAAGTCGTAGCTGGCTGCTTACTTAATGTGAGCCAAACTATTACTATTTCATCTAACTTGAATAAAGTACTGAATTTGACTATGTAATATGATAACTCGAGAAGTTTTTATTTCGTTATATGATCCAAAAAGACAAAAAGAAAGGTTTAACAAGCCATGAGAAAATAAAGTAAAGTAACCATACGTTCTGTTTGCATAACGTGTACTCCCTCCGTTCCTAAATACTTGTCTTTCTAGAGATTTCAACAAGTGACCACATATGAAGCAAAATGAATGAACCTACACTCTAAAATACGTCTACATACATCCGTATGTTGTAACCATTTGAGATGGCTAGAAAGACAAGTATTTGGGAACGGAGGGAGTATATGCCAAGCCATATAGAAACATGGAGGTTTTCTTAGGAATACAGTTCTTTGTTCATCTGTAATTATATGAATGGAAGAACCTGGTAATGAACAAGCTAAAGCAATTATCTCTTCTGTAGGACAAAATTAACAAACAAGCTCTACATTTATTCGGTTTTTTCCCCAGCTGTGTTTCAATTCATGTGACCTGATTATTTTGGCTAAAGTATCTTATGTTTCTTAATTATAATTTCACTCCACTATGGAAAAAGATATAACCTACAAATCTTGAAGAAATAATAATATGTGTGAACAACTAAGCTACAAAATGCTGCATCTAATCCAACTTTTAGGAGATGAGCCTTGTTTTATTTTGGTTTGTTGCTATGCCCAGTGATACTGTCCATGACTACTCCACAATGATATTTCTGAACTTTATCTTTTCATTTTGCAGTTTTGATTTCCCATTCAGCCTGACAAAGTATATTCCGTTCTATGGAGGAGCAGAATACCATGATTATCATCACTACGTTGGAGGCCAAAGTCAGAGCAATTTTGCTTCCGTTTTCACGTACTGTGATTACCTGTATGGGACCGACAGAGTAAGTTTTCCCCTTCATTGCACAAAGGCACTATTCAAAACCTCAGGAAGCGATTTCTAATTTGAGTATGTTGTTCTTTCAGGGTTACAGATTCCACAAGGCTTACTTAGCAAAGGTAGTTTGTTTTAACTGTGTATATCTTCTTCAGTCGTTACTTGTACTTTACCTAAGAAATAGTATCATGCATTTTTTTTTCAGTTTGCAAAACTGCCATCTGTGAATTGGCTGTTAAGGTGACTATATATGTGGAGCTAATTTTATTCACTTTTCTTGTCCCCCCCCCCCCCCTCCCTGCATGAAATAGTTGAAGGATCTGGCGCCAAGCGACAGCGAGAAAGAAGGTGCCGACGGATTCGCTTACGCGAAGTTGGATTAGATGGTCTTATAGAGTGCAGCGCCTCCCTGATGATCTTGTTCAGTTGTGATATTGTGAAAATAGTTGTGTTGAGCTGGGCATGTGTAGTTCTTGTTCTGTGATTTTCTTTTTCTTGCAAGTGTGGTGAACATCCCTGAACTTGTTACGCTGACCAATAATATTTCCCAGATAGCCTTTAAGCGAGCTTGCTAAATGTCCGTGGATTGGCTTTCAATGAGAAAAGTATGATTAAGCTTGTGCGCTTGATGCTCATGCTGAATATTTATGAATTTATATCGTCTGTCCATGAAGAAAAAAAAAGTACGGAGTACATCCATTTAAGCTCACTCGTGAGCTCCAGTTATAAGATTGTACAGCATCACTTGCAGATTGTACAGTATCACTTGCAGTTTTGAACTTTGGGAGCGTAACACAATACTACCAAATTTGAAAACAATAGCCTCAAGAAAATGTGAAATAATACTGAAAACACAGTTTAGACCATGAAATTTGTAAGCATTAAGATAACCCGCTCCATTCATATAGATCTATTCTCAACAGAATGATCCAGTTAAAATAGCTGAAATCATAATTTACAGATAAACACTTTGGTATTCACTAATCCATGAAAATAATTATTATTCAAAACAGAGGGAGATCCCAAGGGAGTCTGATCTGAAAAGGCCCTAGAAGCCATTCAGTAACCACGAGACTAACAAGTTGCAGAAACAACTGGAATACTTAATCCCTTGACATTCAAAAACATGACGCGCGTCAAAATGATGATTCACAGCACGATCCATCAAAAGGAACAGTCATCTGAAAGAGCTCTTGGTAGTCGTTCAGTATCGGCGTGGAGGGAACCGGTCCAGCAGCCTCCCAGATGGACACTCGTAAGCCATGTGACCACGGCCACCGCAGTTGTTGCAGATCATAAAGGCGCCACCCATGCAGTCACGGCTCATATGGCCAACCTGGTTGCAGGCCCGGCAGACCACGTCACTGTAGCCACCACGGAAGAGAGCACCACCGCCACCGCGGAAGGGAGCATCACCATCGCGGAAGGGAGCATCGCCACCACGGAACAGAGCATCACCGCCCCGGAACAGAGCATCGCCGCCACGGAACAGAGCATCGCCGCCACGGAAGGGAGGAGGCCCACCCCTCTCATTGATCTCGTCGGATTTGGGGCACTGACGGGCCAAATGCCCTGCAACATGGCAGAGGTTGCAAACGGGCTCATTGGTGCAGTTACGGGCAAGATGGCCACTCTTCCTACAGTTGTTGCAGGCCTTCTCGTTGGTGCACTCCACGGCAATGTGCCCTGGTTTGTAGCAGTTGTTGCAGAGCTTCACTTCTCCAGGCAGCATTGGCGGAGCAGTGCAGTCTTTTGCAATGTGGCCTGATTTGCCACAGTTGCGGCATATCCCTTCGTTCGGGCAGGCATTAGCCATGTGCCCAGGCTCTTTGCAGTTCCAGCAGAGATCTTTGGAAGAACACTCAGCTGCAATGTGCCTGCAGAAATTTAAAAATTGAGTGGGCAATCTTTTTGCCTCAGAAGAAAGGTAGAGGATGAACTATGCAGGCTTTCCTGGTCACATGGAAGAATAACGTATGACCTATGTACAACTTAAGCTTCACAATTTATCATGTACTGGTCATTCTTATGATGGTTATGATCTAAGTACGGTTCAAGCTTCAATGTATCATTATTTATTAATAACCACCGCCTTCTGATAATATATTTGCATCCAGAATAAATTATGAAAAATTGAACCAAAGCCTTGTACAAGGCACTTGCACTAAAAAGGTACTAACATAAGATGGTTACAAATGACTTAAGACAGGTGACACATGTATTGTATTGAGGGGGGTGGGGGGATTTCAAATAACTATCAATTCACGCTGATACTAGATTTCTCATCAAACATGACAAGAACATAAGGTGCCTCAAAATGGTTAAGCATGAGCAAATAATTGCAACCATTAATCATGGTAACCCAATGTAAAAAATGCACTGGAAAACAACTAGGTCTACCGAGAATATTAAAAGCATGAAAACCCCACAGGAAAAGAAATGCAATAGTTACATGATGATGGACAGAGTTCTAGATACAATACGGCATACAAAAGCAAATAACTGCAACCAACAATTATGGTAATCTGGTGTGAAATATGCACTAGAAAATAGCAGTGCTATTGAGAATATTGAAAGCATTGGAATCATTATGAATAAGAAGTCAAAAATACAATAAATAAGTTGCTACACAATGGAAGATCTTAACATGAGCTAACATACAAGACTGCAAAATCTCAGAACCGCATGACCAAACAAGTAATAGTCCTTACCCTGGAAGGCCACAGGCATGGCAGACGGAGACATTTGGACAATCTCTAGCAAAATGCCCTGGACGCTTACAGTTGTTGCACAAATCACTAGCAGACCTGCAGTACAAGTAAAGGAAATAATTAGAGGATACACAGCCCCCTGCTACCATCATAGAAACCAGGGCTAGCGTAAGGCCTCTTCAGGTAGCATTATGGCCAACACATACAGTTAAGAGAGAAAGCAACAACGCTTGATATACGATGGCAAATGTTTATCGTGTTTCATTAAATAAGGCGGCTCAAACCTGCTTGGACCACGGCGGCCGTCCCTGTCTCTCCGGTATGGTGCGTCACGGTACGAGGTGCGTTCAGTACGCATCCTCCGGTCCCTCGGCGGCGGGCTTCGGCTGCTCATCGTCAACACTTCCTTCTAAATCTCCTGCCTCCAAGCTCCCACCAAACTGTGCACACCACACGTCCAAACCAAAAAATCACAACTCACCCTGCTTCCTTCCTCCCTTCCTTCCTTCCTGTCGACAACAAAACCACAGGCTGAAATCCAACCCCATGAGGCCAACAACCATCATCATCCTCTACTAGGCACGCTGAATTCCAACGGTAGGCCACACAAACTTCCCCTACTTTCCGCCATAAAAACCGTTCACGACATGCAAGCACCGCCCCCGCATCTTGATTTCTCACGACACGAGGGTTCCTTCCCAGACAACAACACCACCCAATTCGCGCCCTAACAATAAATTTTGTTCTACGACCTGACCCTACAGCCATGAACCGTCCTACAACCACCTCAGCACGATGGATTATCAACATACGAGCGCCTCAACAGTTCCACCGGGCCATGCTCCTAAGTACAAAGCCCAAGCTTCAGGGGAAGAAACCCTAGGGGCGGCGACCACATCGGGCAACAGCAAGCGGATTCGCATCTACTCGGGCAATATACGCCGATACGCGTATATATACAGCTAAAGGCACGAAATCTCGAGGAGATAGCCGATTTCTGCCTACACGGCGCAAATTAGGTGCAGGTGAAGTCGACGAAACCGAGGCTTACCTAGGGTGCGGATCTCCAGCAGGGAAGAGGACGACTGAAGAAACCCTACGAGTCCGGCGAGCTCCGGCGGAGGTCAGCGGGGGGAAGCCGCGGCGGCGGCGGCGGCGGCGACGGTGAGGGACAGCGACCCCGACTCACGATGTTGGATTGGGATTGGGTTGGTCCGGACACCGAACGCACCCGGTCGGTCGGTCGGGAAGACGACGCAGATCCAGGCTATAAGAGGAGCACGTGATCACCCTAGCCGTCCGATCTCGAGTGGACGGCTCACAGAAAGCGAGCCACCCGTAGAAGACTAGAAGTCGTAACGCAAAGTTTTAAAAAGGCTGTGGCGCTTGTGGGCCGGAATCGAGCGGCGACTCTTGGGCTTGGGCCAAGATGTCTCTCGGCGGCTGCAGCGGCGGCGGTGGCGCGGCGGCGGCGGCGACGTGGACGCCGCCGTACTGCACCATCGTGGCGGCCGACACGTCCGACTTCTCGTACCTCTCCTGCCCGGCCTGCGGCCGCCGCGCGCTCCCGGGCCACGGGGAGGGCGCCCCCTGCGGCGCGTGCGGCGGCCCCGCCCCGGCGCGCGCCTACCGGCTGCTCCTCTCCGTGGCCACCCACGACCGCGTCTTCCCCGTCGTCCTCTTCGACCGCGCCGCGCGCGTCCTGCTCGGCTGCCCCGCCGACGAGCTCGCGCGCCTCTTCGCCGCGCACCGGGGCGCCGCGCGCGCCGCGGCGGACGCCCTGCAGGGGGAGATGTGCCGCCTGGCGCTGCGCGAGCCCACCAAGGACGGGGCCGAGCACCTCCGCGCCGTCTCCGTCGTGCCGCTCCGCGACGGGTTCCGCCCGGTCGTCGACACCCTCAGGACGCTCTACTCGCGCGCCGGCGGCTGACCGCCATGCTTACATGGAGTATGTGTTCGATGAAATGCTTCGACTGAATCGATCAATGATCTCTGCAAGACTGTAAAGCTCTCTTTCTGCCAGATTGTAGTCAAACTTTCACAAGTTATCATCTGATTAAAATCCGAAAAGTTATTATCTGATTAAATGGTTTCTCTACGTATTTGGGCAGATTGCATTTCCTCTGCACTGGATTTGCTCACACGCTGGTACAGTCATCACAAACGTACTAACTTTGATGTTATTAGGGCAACTATAACCAATCCCGGCGAAGTAAACCCTTAGTGAAGTGTTTTTGCTCTATTAAAATTTGGCCGGACCTAGCCGATCCCCTATATATAACTAAGTAAAAATCAAAATTGTATAAGTTAAATCTAGTTTCAATCAAAACTTGCATAAATTTAAACACAAGTTCAACCTAGGCAAACATATTGTTTTGCCAACCGAAATTAAACATAAATTTAAACCCTAAGTAAGCTAAACTAATCTTCATCCTTGCCATAGTAGAGGTCGAGCCAATCTTGCACTGACATGCTACCGCCCATTGGGTCCGGGCCGGTGCCGTGGTCGCCGGAGTCGGGGAAGATGCGCCGCCACTCCTCAACGTCGAACTCCTCCGTGTCATTGTCGTCGCCGCCTTGCTCCTCATTGTCGGAGATGACGATGACCTCCCCGTCAACAACCCGCTATGTGAAGATCGCGCGCTCTACCTCCACGAGCTTGGGGTGCTGGCGGCAGAGGTCCACCATGTACTCCTCGTCGGCGGCCTCCGCTGCGAGGCGCCCCCTTGCCTCCTGGTCCTCCCGGGTCTTGGTCGCATCCACCACCCTGTCAGGTTCTGAACCTGCATCTTCAGTTATCAGTACAGCCAGGTGTAGCTTATCTGGCTGCTACCTCTTGAGCATGCATTGGTTTTTCCCTTGAAGAGGAAAGGGTGATGTAGCAAAGTAGCGTAAGTATTTCCCTCAGTTTTTGAGAACCAATGTATCAATCCAGTAGGAGGCCACACGCAAATCCCTCGTACCTACACAAACAAATAAGAACCTTGCAAACAACGCGGTAAAGGGGTTGTCAATCCCTTCACGGCCACTTGCAAAAGTGAGATATGATAGAGATGATAAGATGGTATTTTTGGTATTTTTATGATAAAGATTAAAGGTAAAGATTGCAAAATAAATGGCGCCAGAAATAGCTCGTTGACGGGAGATTAATATGATGGAAAATAGACCCGGGGGCCATAGGTTTCACTAGTGGCTTCTCTCAAGATAACATAAGTATTACAATGGGTGAACAAATTACTGTCGAGTAATTGATAGAAAATTGCACAATTATGAGAATATCTAGGCATGATCATGTATATAGGCATCATGTCCGTGACAAGTAGACCAACTCCTGCCTGCATCTACTAAAATTACTCCACACATCGACCGCTATCCAGCATACATCTAGAGTATTAAGTTCATAAGAACAAAGTAACACATTAGGTAAGATGACATGATGTAGAGGGATAAACTCAAGCAATTTAGATATATTAAAACTGAGCACCCTCTCAGCCCTCTAAGGACTTTAGCATTTCTAGCCGTTAGATCGCCAATTTTAGTCGTTTTTGGCCGTCGGATTCGCTGTTAGTCCCACCTAATTTCTTGTACGCAGGCGCTAACTCGCGCGTCAGGCTGCGCTGGGCTTTGCGGGCCGCTGCTCCGGTGGCTTTTTTGGTTGTCTCATGTTTAATTGGGCATACTGGCCTTTTGGGCCTTTTCTACCGTCCTATCCAACACAGCACACAGGGTGAAACGCCACAGACAAACCCTAAACACGTTCGCGACCTGCTTTGTTCCGACCGCGCCGCCTGACATGGCCTCGGAGAACGAGGCTTCCTCGCCGTCCACCGTTCATCGCCTCTCCGATCCACCCACCGCTCCTCATTGCTCCAGGGGGCCGCGCCTCATCGCCAGATCACGCGCTGTATACGCTCGGAGGCGCTCGATGCGGCGACACGGGCGATCTGGGTCAATCCAGCCAAGGCGCGGGTGGGGATCAAGTTGAGGCGAGGCTTGCGAGGGGATCTGGCGTGGGATGTGGCTGAATCGGGGGCCGATCGATCCAGTGGGCCGCAGTGCGTGAGGACCTGTCCGTGGTTGTCGCTGGTGAGAGCCCCTTCTAGAGCCCCCACCTCTCATCTTCATCCCCTGTTTTTGGGATATTGACAGAATGTGCTGATATTTCCTATATATATCCGTTGGAAAGAAGAGACTAGATAAATTGATTCCTGCACTAAGTTTGCATCCAAAGGTTCATGTTGATACGTGGTTGCTCTTTCCCTGCAAGAAGATGATGCCTATTTGTTCTCATTTGTCTGAAAAAGGTGCAACATATCAGTAGAATAGCAGGTTATGCACATGGGTATTTTGTGGAGCCGACTCTTCAATATTTTGACATAAATTGTCTGAATTATCGACATCAAATTACAAATTGGAATTAAAAGTTTGTTTCCTTAATAGTGTAACACATTTTGTTGGAAATTGGAATAGAATGACTGTTATATATAATTTTTGAAGTATGTACTGCGCTGCAACAATACAAGGTACATGTTGCCACCACTGATTTGGTTTGTTCTGCGTGCAGATCACCGCACTTTGCTCCGCGAGCCAGCTGTCATGTCAATGGAGGAGGGACTACCCATCGACTTGAGCATCCGACAACACCCATAACTAACTAAGAACCAGACCTTCTTGCCGCACCTAACGGTCATGGTTGGTTCTTTCTCTCTTTTGTGGCAGCAGGGGAAGGAGGAGGAGTTCAGCATGCCCCCCTGGTTCGTACTCATGCTCACTGTCAAGAAAAACACTCAGGTCGATGGAGTTCTTGCCTGTATTGATTGAGATCTCAGCTTAACAAGGACATATTTTCTGTAGTAAGTACTTACTGTCTGCACATCTGTTTTAATTGAAGACCTGACCTTCTAAAGTGCCGGTGTTGTCTGTCGTGCATACACTTGCTAAAAAACCAACCTGATTTAGTTGTCTGTGCTCATGTCTTCCAAGTGAATAGTAGTTTCCCTCTCAAATGCCTTTGCTAATAATGTGGCACTGCAAAGTTAAATGCACCATTGTGTACATGAGAAATTTACTATTGGCTGCAAAGTTAATTGCACCATGTAATACTGAGTAAATATGATGGTTTCTGTGCACCTTTCGTCAGTCAGTCAGTCGCCCTTTGTAACAATGTTGCCCTCTTATAGTGATGTCAACAAAGTTAAATGCATCAACACGTAGTATACAAGTAATTAACCATCTTGGTGTCACAGATTTTATCTTCGTTATGTGATATGTGATCTTACATTTATATTATTAATTATGTCTAATCTTTTAGTGGCTACTATCTGACCTTTGAAGTATTTAATCTAACTTTTATATAGCATCAAGTGACTGGGTTGATAAAAAAGTGTGCATTTGTCAAACCTGCAAGACGAAGTAAAGAAACATAAGTCATGTAAATCTTTGTGGTTCCATTGCTACAAATGGAAGCAGGTAAAATACATTCCTCTATGATCTTGCTACTGTAAAGATCTGAACTCGCCTTTTCTTCCTCCGAACTGCCATTGACTAACAAAGAAGGGTACAATCTTTCATCGTAGGTAAATCCTTGCCTTCAAGTTGGCATGTGAAGTGTTGTGACTACTCTTAGAAATAATTTTGTAGTATATTGTATGGATATCCAGCAATAGTTTTCTGTAAACTGTTATTTCGGCAGTCAAAAAATAATATGCCATTAAATCAGGAAGGAGCCTTGCATATCCCATTACAACTATTTCTTTCCTATTTTTCATAATAACCTTTGTGTTTATTGTCTTCACTCTGAAATCTATCTGCAAACAAACTCAATGCACTACTGATACTTCTACCATACAAAGTGTGCTATGTTTCAAAACACTAGCATTGGTGTCTTGTAGCTATTACTATTGCTTAATGTTTAGGTATATAATGCCTCCACATATTTGTATCAAACACTAACATTCAGTATTACAAATAGACGGGCGCAGCAACGCGGGCCATCCATGATCTAGTATGATATAAACCCCATCATTTTATCCTTGATGGCAACAATACAATACATGTCGTTTCCCCTACTGTCACTGGGATCGAGCACCGCATGATTGAACCCAAAGCTAATGTGACGCCCTCGACTCAATCATACACTAATCATACACGCAAATGTGTACGATCAAGATTAAGGACTCACGGGAAGATATCACAACACAACTCTAGAAACAAATTAAAATAATACAAGTTTTATATTACAAGCCAGGGGCCTCGAGGGTTCGAATACATAAGCTCGAATACACAAGAGTCCGCGGAAGCAACAATATCTGAGGACAAACATAAGTTAGACAAGTTTGCCTTAAGAAGGCTAGCACAAAAGCAACATTGATCGAAAAGGCAAGGCCTCCTGCCTGGGAGCCTCCTATCTACTCCTGGTCGTCGGCGGTCTCCACGTAGTAGTAGGCATCGACGGTGGCATCTGACTCCTGGGCTCCGACATATGGTTGCATCAACCGGAAAGAAGAAGAAAGGGGGAAAAGGGGGAGCAAAGCAACCGTGAGTACTATCCAAAGTACTCGCAAGCAAGGAACTACACTACATATGCATCGGTATCAATGAAATGGGTTGTATATGTGGACGGAACTGCAGAATGCCAAAAGAGAAGGGGAAAGCCTAGCCTATCGAAGACTAGCATCTTCAAGCAGCTCCAAGCATCTTGCAGCATCAGAAGAGATAAGAGTAGCATAAAGTAAAGTAGTAGTAGTGTTATCAACCTCGGCCAGAGATCCTTTCTCGACTCCCTGCGAGAAAGCAATCCCAGAGCCATACTATCCATTTCTCATATCCATTTCTCATCTCAAGTATCCAGTTCTAGTTGTATCGATCGGGATACAACTCCAAGTGTCTGTTACCGTAGGACAGGCTATCGATAGATTTTTTCTTCCATGCAGGGGTGCACCAACTTACCCACCACGCTCGATTAACTCCGGCCGGTCACACTTTCCTAGGTTATGCCCGGCCTCAGCCAAACAATACGCCGCAACCCGACCTAGGCTTAATAGAGAGGTCAACACGCCAAACTAAACCTATGCCCCCAAGGGTCATGGGCCATCACCCCGGGAACTCCTGCACGTTGCGAACGCGGCCAGTGAGCAGACCTAGCTACCTCCTTCAAAAAGGCAGGTGCTTACCAGTCCAACCCGCCGCGCGCCGCTCAGTCGCCGACGTCTATTAAGCTTCGACTGATGCATACGACACGGAACACCCATACTATGCCCACGTGATGGTTAGTGCTATCAGGCCAGAGGCCCCTCGGATCAAATATCCAAATTGCAGTGGATTAGGAACGCGCGGTAACAAGCAAAGACTCACGAAAGATGTGACCTCGTCGCCCCGTCTCGAGGACTTGCGGCAAGGGCTAAGAATGCCCGGCCATGCCTCGTAATTATCTCACGTGCACCCTCCATGTCAACCCGACTCCTCATCACTTGCAAATATGCTCGCGCGGGTACCCCTCAGGGCCGACCCGTCTTTAGTAACATGGTTCAATGTAAAGTCATAGTAACCAAAGTAATGTGCGGTGCCGGGGCCTGGTCTTCGATCCCGTTGATCGGGTCTTCTGATAATCCAGCGGGGCAGTCGGGACAAAGTGGGGGTCTCTGATGGGTCTCTACCCAACCTATACTAAGCAGTTTAGGATAAGCAGGTAGGTAACAATAAGCAGGTTACAAAAGCAGGCTATGCATCAGAATAGGAGCAATCAATTACAGTAGCAAAATCTAATGCAAGCATGAGAGAATGGAATGGGCGATATTGGGATGATCAAAGGGTGGTCTTGCCTGGAAGCTCTGCTGACAAGGAAGAAGTGTCGTCGTCGACGTAGTCGATCATAGGGGCAACATCGGTCTCGGGGTCTACCGGAGAGAAGAGGGGCATGAAACAATAAATATAAAGCAAACATAGCACCACAAAGCATAACATGGTAATACGCGGTGCTAGAGGTAAACTAAAGCAGTACTACACGTTGAAGACGGAGAGGGAAAACATCCGAAGGGGTTTTCCCGATGTCTGACGTTTTTCGGACAGATGAAAAGAGAGGGGATGGTTCCATGTTCAGCATTCTAGGAGCATGTGATAGATGAACGGACCACGTATTCAGATTCGTTGGATTTTTCTGAGCAACTTTCATATAGAAAACATTTTCATCTGAGCTACGGTTTATTTTCTATGATTTTTGCAAGTTTAAAACATATTCTGAAATCATTTATGTTGACATAAATGGAATATGATGTCAGCATGACATGTTGATGACATCATCAGTCAACAGAGCGGCTGACCAGGTCAAACCTGACCAGTGGGGCCATGGGACCCACATGTCAGCCTCTGTTAGATTAACAGTGGATTAAACTAATCTAACATGGTTAATTAAGGGTGCGGGCCCCATTATCTAGTGACTAACTATTGATTAAAACTAATTAACAGATTAGTTAACATTTTGTTTATTTATAAAACCTGTTTAATTAGCACGGGGCCCACATGTCAGTGGCACTGGGCTGCCTAGTCAGCACGTTGACTAGGTCAACCTAGTCAACGCGGCCTGCGGGGCCCGCTGGATGTGACCCAGGGGTGGCCCCAGGTGTGCCACGTCGGCGGTGGTCGGCGGCTCAACGCCGGTGACGCCAAACGCGCCGACTAGGGCCGGGAACGACCGAAACGGCGCCGACGACGAGTAGAAACGGCGCCCGAGTCCTGGCGCGAGCGTGTTCGGTGTTAGAGCACGCGAGCGGCCAAACTAACCAACTGGGCGGGGTCTACGGCGCACGAGGAGCACGCCAGGGTAGTCGACCGAGCTCGTAATGGCTCGGGAGCACGACAACGGCAGCAATGGCGGCGCCCGGGGCACTGTTGCGGTGGCGGTCGTGCACGGGCCCAAAGGCAAGGAGAAAGAGGAGGGAGGAGCGGCAGAGCTCACCGTGCGGCTAAGAAAAGCCCTCGACGGCTTTGTAGCGCAGTGGAGGCGAAGAACGGAGCGGTGGAGCTCCGGTGATCCGAGGTGGATGCCGTTTTGATCTGGGGCCTGCAGGGTTCCCCCGCAGCAACGGCTGGCCCCAGGCGATGAGGACGAACGCGACGGAGCTCGTGGACATGCCAGCTTGGCGCGGGGCGGCCGGTGGCCGCGGGATCGACGGCGAACGACGACGACGGCGTCGGGCAACGTTGGGGGGGAGAGGCCAGAGGGATAGCGAAGTGGATCTGGGGGAGGAGAGGTGCAAGTGGGAGTGTGCGAGTGGGGAGGGAGCCCGAGGCGTCGGGGCTGCCCCTATCCCCTCGCCGGCGACGTGGCAGTACGGGGCGGCGCGCCCGGTCTGTCGGGGACGCGCCCCGGTCGGAGGAGCAGTGGGGAAGGAGACCGACCGCGCGGGGGAAAAGGTGGGCCGGCCTGTTGGGATGGGCCGAAGCCCTAGGGGAGGCCAGGGGCTCTCCTATCCCTTCTTCTTTCCTTTTCTTTTTCCTTTTTATTTCCCCCTTTTTTTAGTAGCTTTTGCATTTTTTAGCCACAATTGACTTTGCAAAAATATGCCACTGGCCAAAACAATTTTAAACAATTATTGGGCACTGCCACAAAAATTTGGGGGCCATCAGGAGTTGTCCAAGCATTTTGGAAAATGAAAAGGACATCTTAAATATTGCTGGACCAGATAATAAATTCTCAGTGGCAATTTGGGAATTCCAAAAATGTTGGCTTCAACATGAAAAAAATCTAGGGATTATTTGCCATAGGATGAACTATTTTATTTGCATGAAAGAATAAGCAAATATTTGACATGCAATTTGAATTTGAATTTGAAGCAGATTTTGGACAAGTGGCATTTTGGCATGATGATCATGATGAGATGACCTTCATTAGGGGGATATTACTATAGTGTGATGCTGGGGATGTTACAAATCTCCTCCACTACAAGAAATCTCGTCCTGAGATTTAAGTGGGGAAGTAAGGAGTAACTTCGGGTGAACTGGCCCTTATAGGGTTAATTGTCTGGTGAACAATTCAGGAAAATGAGGTGGAAGTATCTCTCAAGTTGAAACTTAATAAAACGTCGAAGGCAAAGTACGAAGGTACCATGAGAAGTTTTAACGAGCAGGCAATCATTCGATGCCTAATCAAAAGGTGAAATGGGTTCAGAGCAACAACAACAAAAATTATTGTGTCTGATACTAGAATAGATCACTAGGAAGGTGGCTCATGAAAATTATACGACGGCAAGTGAAAAAGATACTTCGGAATCAAGGATGTACAGGAGTCAGGTTTCGATCCTGTGGAACTGTGGGTTATGGGCCCACCATGTGGTTCAAAAGTAGGAAGGACGCCGACATATTGCACGGTCATGGTAGCAAGGCATGTCGGAGGATAGCCTATCAGTTATGTTGGCAACAACGTTGGTACCAAGGGCGAGGGACAAAGAGAACCATTTTCCTACTCGTTGAACGAGGCGGACCAATAGGCAAAGTTCTCGTCCATCGGGGGTTACCGGGATGTCGTCAACAATAGTAAGAGGGTCACACTGACAGAGTTGTAAACCGAGGTGTTTCCATAAGCAGGGAATTATTTCTGCTTATAACATATATAGATCATAAGAAAGGTTAAGCAAACCAATGGAAAGGAAAATATGTTTATACACAAGATTTAGGAGTGTATCTTTTCCCAAGGAAAAGTAGAGCACGATATACATGTTAGATCAACAAGTACATCACCATTTGGATAAAGGGGCAAGGGAATTCATGTTGTTATCCATACAACGGTGTTTGGATAATAGAGCAAGAAACATTTGGCAATGCACTTCCAATGTTCTTGTTGTTGTTCGGCGTACCACAGTCATGCATCGAGGTAACATTAACAGGGTGTTTCAAGAAAGATCAAATCTGAAGGTCACAAGAAGTACAAAGGAACAATTCCAAGAATGTCAAGGAATGTAAGATATAACCAAAACATGACCAAGTCTGTATTGGCAGGAAGTCAAGGATGGTGTCAATGACAACACGAATCATTGACGGGCAAGGATGGTATTTCTCCTCAAGAATTCGATCGATATCTTACAACAAGGCAGTATATTGATGGTGATCACGACAAATTTTGTCGAGAGGCTCTATGAAGATGCCATCGAGCAGAAACTACATCAAGCAAAAGGAATGATGAAGCGAAGGCTATTGGAACCATGTATACGACACAAGCTCGGATTCAAGCTTGTTGTTCAAGGTGGAATGATAAGTGGGGAAGATCGACGTAAGCTTCGCTCATCGTTGAAAATTTGTACTCCAGGAATAAGGACCAGGTAGCACAGTTAAAATTAGCACGATAATGATGTACCCGATCAGGCTAGGAATGACTTGAAGGATTATATAACTCGTAAGCAACAAAAATTACTTAGAGTTATTGATTCGGAGTGCGGGATCGATTCACTCATCGGTGTTCTTGAGTGATTAATAAATCAGAACCCAGGGGAAATATGAAATTGGTGAGAAGCAATACTAGATGAAGACTCATAGGAAGCAACACGGTCTTTTGATATCCTCGAGATACCGGAGGGTAATAATCGAAGGAAGATAAAAATAAAGGTTGCGGAGATCTATTGATCTGCAGAAGGCAAGTACTTTAACTTGTCCGAGAAATGGGATCAAAGGGGAACACTCATGGTCAGAACCACGGTTGCAGAGGCTCAAATCCCAGATATAAGATGATCTTATACCATGGGGATAATTAATTTTAAGAGAAGCTTCCATGATAAGATCTACATCGGGTCCATGGGCATGAACACAAAGTTCAAGGTCGACTCCCACTTCTTCAATGCATATCATTTCATCTACTTCTCGCTTTCAATGAAGTTGTAGTGTTGAAATGTTATCTGGCTAAACACCAGAAGAGTAAGACTCGTAAAAACTCTTGGGTTCAAACGGATTATGGGAAGCATAGGTTCAACCCATAGGGGCATCTTAGGAACCTATTCCACAAACTTTAGAAGTAAATAACACAAGCTCGAAAGCAGAGCATGGTTGACAAAAGGAGAGGATACAATTACCAAAGGCATTATGTATCTGGGAAAGAACTTCATGAGGTTCTTTGAATATGAAGGACACTGTCAGATGATAATCCAATAATGGATCCGGCAATCCACAATGGAGCTAATGTGAGTATCGATATTCAATCAGAAGAAGAAATAATGCAGAGGCATCGGATATTGGAAATATCTGATAACTCCAAAGCTTAAATGCAAAGGAATTATGATTTTTAATTCGGGGGATCAGAAGCAGATGCTCTAATCAAAAGACAAGTAAGTTGAATAGATATAGATCGATAATCAATTGAGGTTTGGTTTGCCGAGAACCAGCTCATGTCCGGAGTGACATCTGAGCCGGAAAGATCATTTAAAAGGATCAACTGATGATTATGTGCATTCACACACATGTTGAATCGGCAGGGTAAGGACGACAATCGCAAAGGATTTTAATGAATATTGATTGACATATGGAATTAACCAAAATGCAAGCAGGTAAGGAAGAGCAAGAGCAATAGGCTACTAAGGATTTTCAGAAGATCGAATAGTATTTCGAAGAATTTTGTGAAACACAAGAACAACCAGGGATGAGCGAATACTCTATAAGTGCTAGGAATTATCCGTAGGGGTATTCATGTGGTAAAGAACTGCAAGGCAGTAAGCTCAAAGGATTCTCGGGGCAACGGAGAGTATTTCGGGGCATCTTGTAATAACAAGATCAACAGGGAATGACTGAAGAATGGCAAGCGTACGTAGTTATCCATAAGGATATATCGGTGCCAGGGAATTGCAAAAGCGACGGGCACAAAGTCTCAAGAGAACATGGTAGGGTATCTTCGGTATCTTCTCGTGCAGCAGGCGATCATCTGTAATAAGGGGCTCTCCGGGAGGAAGTAGTTACGGGATCCTAATGTTAGAGTTAGCAAAATAGTTTAACCCTAATGGAAGAGAGATCAGAGTCCCAGAGTATAGACGAGGAATAAAATATCCTAATACCACCAATTGGCGACGTGGGCCCGTAAGCCACACAACCAAGTTAGTAAAACAATTTTCGGTTTCTAGACTCAACTTTGGCCAAGGAGTTGGAAAGGGGGCTACCTACAGGCAGTCGGCTCTAATACCAACTTGTGACGCCCTCGATTCAATCGTACACTAATCATACACGCAAATGTGTACGATCAAGATCAAGGACTCACAGGTAGATATCACAACCCAACTCTGGACACAAATTAAAATAATACAAGCTTTATATTACAAGCTAGGCGCCTCGAGGGCTCGAATACATAAGCTCGAATACACAAGAGTCAGCGAAAGCAACAATATCTGAGGACAGACATAAGTTAGACAAGTTCGCCTTAAGAAGGCTAGCAGCAAGGAACATCGATTGAAAAGGCAAGGCCTCCTGCCTGGGAGCCTCCTATCTACTCCTGGTCATCGGCGGTCTCCACATAGTAGTAGGCATCGACGGTGGCATCTGACTCCTGGGCTCCGACATCTGGTTGCGTCAACCGAAAAGAAGAAGAAAGGGGAAAAGGGGGAGCAAAGCAACTGTGAGTACTCATCCAAAGTACTCGCAAGCAAGGAACTACACTACATATGCATCGGTATCAATGAAATGGGTTGTATATGTGGACTGAACTGCAGAATGCCAGAAGAGAAGGGGAAAGCCTAGACTATCGAAGACTAGCATCTTCAAGCAGCTCCAAGCATCTTGCAGCATCAGAAGAGATAAGAGTAGCATAAAGTAAAGTAGTAGTAGTGTTATCAACCTCGGCCAGAGATCCTTTCTCGACTCCCTGCGAGAAAGCAATCCCAGAGCCATACTATCCATTTCTCATCTCAAGTATCCAGTTCTAGTTGTATCAATCGGGATACAACTCCAAGTATCCGTTACTGTAGGACAGGCTATCGATAGATGTTTTCTTCCATGCAGGGGTGCACCAACTTACCCACCACGCTCGATTAACTCCGGCCAGACACACATTCCTAGGTCATGCCCGGCCTCGGCCAAACAATACGCCGCAACCCAACCTAGGCTTAATAGAGAGGTCAACACACTTTCCCGGTCATGGGCCATCGCCCCGGGAACTCATGCACGTTGCGAACGCGGCCGGTGAGCAGACCTAGCAACCTCCTTCAAAAAGGAAGGTGCTTACCAGTCCAACCCGCCGCACGCCGCTCAGTCGCTGACGTCTATAAGCTTCGGCTGATGCATATGACGCGGAACGCCCATATTATGCCCACGTGATGGTCAGTGCTATCAAGCCAGAGGCCCCTCGGATCAAATATCCAAATCGTAGTGGATTAGGAACGCGCGGTAACAAGCAGCACGAAAGATGTGACCCCGTCACCCCGTCTCGAGGACTTGCGGCAAGGGCTAAGAATGCCCGACCATGCCTCGTAATTATCTCGCGGGCACCCTCCAGGTCAACCCGACTCCTCATCACTCGCAAATATGCTCGCGCGGGTACCCCTCAGGGCCGACCCGTCTTTAGTAACATGGTTCAATGTAAAGTCATAGTAACCAAAGTAATGTGCGGTGCCGAGGCCTGGTCTTCGATCCCGTTGATCGAGTCTTCTGATAATCCAGGGGGCATTCGGGACAAAGTGGGGGTCTCTTATGGGTCTCTACCCAACCTATACTAAGCAGTTTAGGATAAGCAGGTAGGTAACAATGAGCAGGTTACAAAAGCAGGCTATGCATCAGAATAGGAGCAATCAATTACAGTAGCAAAATCTAATGCAAGCATGAGAGAATGGAATGGGCGATATCGAGATGATCAAAGGGGGGCTTGCCTGGAAGCTCCGGTGAAAAGGAAGAAGTGTCGTCGTCGACGTAGTCGATCACAGGGGCAGCATCGGTCTCGGGCTCTACCAGAGAGAAGAGGGGGAAGAAACAATAAAAATAAAGCAAACATAGCACCACAAAGCATAACATGGTAATACGCGGTGCTAGAGGTAAACTAACGTAGTACTACACGTTGAAGACAGAGAGGGAAAACATCCGAAGGGGATTTCCCGACGTCTGACGTTTTTCGGACAAATGAAAACAGAGGGGACGGTTCCATGTTCAGCATACTAGGAGCATGTGATAGATGAACGGACCACGTATTCAGATTCGTTGGATTTTTCTGAGCAACTTTCATATAGAAAACATTTTCATCTGAGCTACGGTTTATTTTCTATGATTTTTGTAAGTTTAAAACATATTCTGAAATTATTTTTATTGACAGAAATGGAATATGATGTCAGCATGACATGTTGATGATGTCATCAGTCAACAGAGCGGCTGACCAGGTCAAACCTGACCAGTGGGGCCACTGGGACCCACATGTCAGCCTCTGTTAGATTAATAGTGGATTAAACTAATCTAACAAGGTTAATTAAGGGTGCAAGCCCCATTATCCAGTGACTAACTAGTGATTAAAACTAATTAACAGATTAGTTAACATTTTGTTTATTTATAAAACCTGTTTAATTAGTAAGGGGCCCACATGTCAGTGGCACTAGGCTGCCTAGTCAGCACGTTGACTGGGTCAACCCAGTCAACGCGGCCTGCGGGGCCCGCTGGCAGTGACCCAGGGGGGCCCAGGTGTGCCACGTCGGCGGTGGCCGGCGACTCAACACCGGTGACGCCAAACGCGGTGGCGCTGCTCAGGAGGGGCGCGGGTTTTGCACACAGGGGGTTTTCGGGGTCATAGCTAGGTGCGCTCGACGCGGCTCGACGTCGCACGCAAGATGGAGGCGACGGCTGGGGCCGGGAACGACCGGAACGGTGCCGACGACGAGCAGAAACGGCACCGGAGTCCGGGCGCGAGCGGGTTCGGCGTTAGAGCACACGAGCGGCCAAACTAACCAACTAGGCGGGGTCTACATCGCACGAGGAGCACGCTAGGGTAGTCGGCCGAGCTCGTAATGGCTCGGGAGCAGGACAACGGCAGCAATGGCGGTGTCCGGGGCACTGTTGCGGTGGTGGTCGTGCACGGGCCCGAAGGCGAGGAGAAAGAGGAGGGAGGAGTGCCGGAGCTCACCGTGCGGCTAATAAAAGCCCTCGACGGCTTTGTAGCGCAGGGGAGGCGACGAGCGGAGCGGTGGAGCTCTGGTGATCCGAGGTGGACGCCGGCTCGATCTAGGGCCTGCAGGGTTCGCCCGCAGCAACGGCTGGCCCCAGGCAATGAGGATGAATGCGGCGGAGCTCGTGGACATGCCAGCTTGGCGCGGGGCGGCCGGTGGCCGCGGGATCAACGGCGAACGACGATGACGGCGTCGGGCAACGTGGGGGGCGGGGAGAGGCCAGAGGGATAGGGAGTGGATCTGGGGGCGGAGAGCCGCAAGTGGGAGTGTGCGAGTGGGGAGGGAGCCCGAGGCGTTGGGGCTTCCCTTATCCCCTCGCCGGCGACGTGGCAGTACGGGGCGGCGCGCCCGGTCCGGCGGGGACGCGCCCCAGCCGGAGGAGTAGTGGGGAAGGAGACCGACTGCACGGGGGTAAAGGTGGGCCGACCTGCTAGGATGGGACAAAGCCCAAGGGGAGGCCAGGGGCTCTCCTAACCCTTCTTCTTTCCTTTTCTTTTTTCCTTTTTATTTCCCCCTTTTTAGTAGCTTTTGCATTTTCTTTTAGCCACAATTGACTTTGCAAAAATATGCCATTGGCCAAAACAATTTTAAACAATTATTGGGCACTGCCACAAAAAGTTTGGGGCCATCAGGAGTAGTCCAAGCATTTTAGAAAATGAAAAGGACATCTTAATTACTGCTGGACCAGATAATAAATTCTCAGGGGCAATTTGGGAATTCCAAAAATGTTGGCTTCAACATGAAAAATATCTAGGGATTATTTGCCATAGGATGAACTATTTTATTTGCATGAAAGAAGAAGCAAATATTTGACATGCAATTTGAATTTGAATTTGAAGCATATTTGGACAAGTGGCATTTTGGCACGATGATCATGATGAGATGACCTTCATTAGGGGGAGATTACTGTACTGTGATGCTGGGGATGTTACAAATCTCCTCCACTATAAGAAATCTCGTCCCGAGATTTAAGTGGGGAAGTAAAGAGTAACTTCTGGTGAACTTACCCTTATAGGGTTAATTGTCTGGTGAACAATTCAGGGAAATGAGGCGGAAGTATCTCTCAAGTTGAAACTTAATAAAACATCGAGAGCAAAGTATGAAGGTACCATGAGAAGTTTTAACGGGCAGGCAATCATTCGATGGCTAATCAAAAGGTGAAGGGGGTTCAGAGCAACAACAACAAAACTTATTGTGTCTGATACTAGAATAGATCACTAGGAACGTGGCTCATGAATTATATACGATGGCAAGTGAAAAAGGATACTTTGGAATCAAGGATGTACAGGAGTCAGGTTTCGATCCCATGGAACTGTGGGTTATGGGCCCACCATGTGGTTCAAAAGTAGGAAGGACACCGACATATTGCACGGTCATGGTAGCAAGGCATGTCGGAGGATAGTCTGTCAGTTATGTTGGCAACAACGTTGGTACCAAGGGCGAGGGACGAAGAGAACCATTTTCTTGCTCGTTGAATGAGGCGGACCAATAGGCAAAGTTCTCGTCCATCGGGGGTTACCGGGATGTCTCCAGCAATAGTAACAGGGTGATACGTCTCCGTCGTATCTACTTTTCCAAACACTTTTGCCCTTTTTTTGGACTCTAACTTGCATGATTTGAATGGAACTAACCCGGACTGATGCTGTTTTCAGCTGAATTGCCATGATGTTGTTTTATGTGCAGAAAACAAAAGTTCTCAGAATGACCTGAAACTCCACGGAACATCTAGTTAAAAATAATAAAAAATCCTTGCCAAAGATGAAGACAAGGGGGCCCACACCCTGTCCATGAGGGTGGGGGGCGCCCCCCCTAGGGCACGCCCCCTACCTCATGGGCCCCCTGGAGCTCCTCCGACGCCAACTCCAACTCTATATATTTGCTTTTGGGGAGAAAAAAATAGGAGAGAAGAAACCATCGCGTTCTACAATATGGAGCCGTCGCCAAGCCCTAAAACCTCTCGGGAGGGCTGATCTGGAGTCCGTTCGGGGCTCCGGAGAGGGGGATTCGTCGCCGTCGTCATCATCAACCGTCCTCCATCACCAATTTCATGATGCTCACCGCCGTGCGTGAGTAATTTCATCGTAGGCTTGCTGAACGGTGATGGGTTGGATGACATTTATCATGTAATCAAGTTAGTTTTGTTAGGGTTTGATCCCTAGTATCCACTATGTTCTGAGATTGATGTTGCTATGACTTTGCTACGCTTAATGCTTGTCACTAGGGCCCGAGTGCCATGATGTCACATCCTAGCTAGTCCATGCATTAGAGTGTTGCATCATGTCTAATTTTCATCAGAAACTTGAATTGGGGAAGACATAACCCCCAGCACCCCCCTGAAATCAACTAAGGTTTACTAAAAATATTTTCAATGAACCTGAAATGCCCTTCTAAAAAGTTCACCCTCTTTTTCTTGGGTTAAAACCTCTGGCAAAATTGGTGCACAATTTTCTAGGTCAACAGAAGGTCATTGAATTAAATCATATGTAAATTGCATTTGGGCATTTAAATACTAGTAAATATTTTGAATGCTCAAATAATTCTGAAAATAAGTGTGGGCTGTTGGAGATATTCTAAACAGAGCCTATGATTATTTTCAGGATTTTTAGAAGTGCCTAACTATTTTTAATAAAGCCACAAACTTACAGAAATATAGAAAAACAGAAATAAAAGAGGAGGGAACTTACCTGGCCGCAGCCCACCTGGCAGCCCACGTGGCCGGCCCAGCACTGTGCTGGCCCACGCGAGCCAGCTGCTTCGTCCTAGCCAGGCAGGCACAAAGGTGACGCCGGCGAGCACGAGCTTGCCACGGCGTCAGCTGCTTGCCGCCCGCGCCCCTGGACACCTGGGCCAGCTCCACGTCGCCGCCCCGACCGCCTGGACATCTCACATTCTCCCCTACCTCTCTCTCTCTCTCGCTCTCCCTCCGCCATGGCCGACGCTGCTGCGCCCGCACCACCGTGAAACCGCGTCCACCATCGTCCTCGTACCGCGCCACCGTGTCCAACAGCTCCGCCGTCGTCGTCTCCGTCGAGCAGCCTGAGCCCCGAGCGCTCGCGAGCCCTGCTTCGTCTTCTTCGAGCTCATCTTCACCGAACGCCGCCGCAGATCCCCTTCGTCATCTCCGCCGCACCAGTTCGTCCCCGACCGCGTCGTCTGCACCGTCGTGTTCGTCGTGAGCCCAGCTACCTCTCCATCCCTCTCATTCTCGCCCTCGAGCCCTGCATCGACTGCACCGAGCTCGGCCGCACTTGCCGTTGCCACCGCACATCGCCGTCGTGGCCACAACCACGTTGGCTTGATTCCGAGCACACCACCGTCCTCACCGCACTCGCAGGAACCCAACGCACCTCACCACGCGCCTCGCCGTGCCCCATAGCCTCGGGTTCGACCTCACCTGACTCCGGCGGCCGCCAAGCTCATCGCCGGCGATGTTTCCAGCCACCCCGAGCTCCACCACTGCCACCAAACGCTGCGGCTTGCTCCCAGCTACGCGTAGATGCCCTCCGCCGCTCATTTGGTCGCCGGAACGCACTAATGCACTCTCACCGCCGCGTCTGGCCTTGCCGGCGGCTAAACACCAACGTGTTTGACCTTTGACTTTGACTGGGTGGGCCCAGGTTGACTTCCCTGAGTCTATGACAAGTGGGGCCCCCTCTGCTAATTAACTCAGATTAGTTTTAACTAAATTTAGTTAGTTTAAATAACTACTGACACGCAGGACCCACTGGTCAGGTTGACCTCGACGTCCCCTTTGACCACTGACGTCACCCTGACGCACTGCTGACGCAATAACTAATTTCTGGATTTATTTTTATATAGGAAATTCCATAAATTGTTGCAAACTTCAAAAATTCATAGAAATTAATGTGTAACTCCAAATGCAAAGATTTATATATGAATTTCGATCAGAAAAATTCAACCTATCCATTAGTAATGGTTTCATGCATGAAAAAACAAGTTAACCTTGCTGATTAAGCAAAATGAGATAATGCACTAATATGGCTATGTTAAATGAACTAACAGTTGAATCTTGATTCAAATGAGTTCATTTCTTTCTGTTTTAGCTTGCATTAGGCCAAGACACATTCATATTGCCATGTCATAGCATGCATCATATTGTTGCATATTGTCATGTGTTGATTATGTTCGGTGTGTCTTTCGTGGTAGGTTCTGCCTCCGAGGATAACCCCGAATATCCGTCTGAAGGGCAGTACCTTACTACCACTACATCAGGCAAGCAACCCGTTGATCATTCCGATACAAACCCATGTTCTCGCTTCTACTCTTGTTTAATGCATTAAGACAACGCGATTCAAACTGTTGTGTGTTGCGGTAGTTGAACCCACTTCCTTTGCATGACCTGTCATTGCCACAGTAACTAGATGAAACCCACTAGCACGTGTAGGAGTTGATTGAGCCATATTTGTGTTTCCTTCCATGCTATGCTTGCTATGCTTAGAGTTGTGTCAGGTCTGGCTCATCGGGATGATGAACTAGAGTGAAAGGTTGTGTCGGTAATGAGAGTGAGGTGTTGAACATGATTTGGTAAAGGTATCGATGAGAGGCCATGTAGGAGTACATGGTGGGTTGTTTCATTGAGGTCGTCCTTAAGAACTGAGATCTATATGCGTGGTTTAAGACTCAGCTACTACCACTGTAACGACCCGACCCGAATGGATCAAGTCTCTGTGCTTAAGTGTCATCCCTGGATCGGTATGCTGACACACACAGTACTCGAAGGATTTATAACAGAGGTAAATCACATGTATAAAGTAACGTAAATACTATTACCTCAATCCATATAGCGGAAGCAACAAGGTTGTGGATTCCCATCAACACCAACGGCAAAGTTGAGTGTAGAAATCGTAACCCTAACGTATCACTTACTCGTCGTAAGAAACCTGCAACATGAGACGTTGCAGCCCGAAACGGGTCAGTACATTGAAGGTACTGGCAAATTCACACCATAGAGAAAATGATGAACAATGGCTATCACTACATGCATATATGGCTGGTGGAAAAGCTCTATGGTTATAATCTTTTTGCAAAAAAGCCAATTTTTCCCTACTGCAAAGGAATAAATTTTTATTTAACTATCATGGTGGTTGTTAAACATTGAGAATGGTTGACAGCATTCTCAATCCCAATTAAGTATCGTCATTAGAACCCAACAAAATTAATTAAAGTAACATGATGAGATCAACAGGATAATCCAAGAACTAGATACTCAAATTGTCCATAACCGGGGACACGGCTAATCATGATTAGTTTGTACACTCTGCAGAGGTTTGCGCACTTTTCCCCACAAGACTCGATCGCCTCCGTTGGATTTCTTGCACTTCATGGTGTTTGAGAAACGGATGACCGAGACATAGTCTTTCAGAAGCGCTAGCACCTTACGATGTGATAGACCGTACCAACCTACATCCCCTACATCTGCTAGTCTACCACTATAAGAGTTCGCACGACTTAATCAGCTATGCCAGAGCCCATAATGGCTTGTGGCTGCACACGGAAGTTTCTAGTATGAATAATCTCATGATCCCTTTGAGCCTGGGTGGCGGTCCATAAAAAAAAACAGGCAATCCTGGAGTACCCAGGTACCTAGATAGGCAATCCTGGAATACCCAGGTACCTCAATCCACCCAGAGGTGTGTTTAAGTTGCCACCTTAAATAAACCATTAATTAACAATCTCACATCTGTCATGGATACTCTCGAAACCCAATCCACGTCTACGAGCATAGCATGGCAATATAAGCAACGCGTAGAAGTAACTCCCAAGGTTTGAATGCAGGGCAATAGGTTCCTACCTCATCAACTACTTCCCAATACCCACATTTTATCAAATCCTACTCATGCAATGTTTGAGGGTTGAAACTAATGCATAAAAACTGGGTAATGAAAAGTATGATCAAAGTGTGAACTTGCCTGCAATGTTGATGGAGATGATTCGCACTCAAAAATCTTGATAGCTCTACTCGTCACACTCCGGTCAATCTATCGTAATCAAGCAATAGTAACCACACATAAGCAATCAGTCAAAAGATCCGAAAGATCGAAGAAGACGATTCGGAAAACATCAAAACCAAGCAAATAACTCTTGCAACATAAAACAATTTCTAACAATACCAAAATTATATGAATTTGGCCTTATCAGAAATTTTAGGTCAAGAGCTTCGATATGCAAAAAGAATCAACTCAAACGGAGCTACGAAACTCAAGTTACGAACAAAGGAAGTTTGAATATCAATCTGAACAAATTTCGAAATTTGAAAATTTTAAAAAGTTGACGTGACAGGTTAACTTCATAGGTGAAAACAAGACGAAACTATAGGCGCTGGTTTCATCTAATTTGGATAAATGAGTGAAAAGTTATGGCTATTTGAAAAATTAGGTCAAGCTGTTTTACGGAAGAAAAATAGATACGGCTGAAGTATAAATACATAGGCTAATTGATAATCTAATTATTCTATCGTATTAGTCTAGAAATAATAAACTACAGAAGCATAAAAAAACAAAGAAGGTTACCTTTATAGGGCAGAGAAAAGATGACTTCGGAGAGAGGAAACAATTCCCAAAAGTCGCGCCGGAGAGAAGAATATTTTCTTAAATGAATCTAGTCAAACCAAAATATTGATTTAACACGAATCAGATGATTTTTGGAGGCTCTATGGGTCTATATTTATAGGTGGAAAAGAGGCTTAGAAGTCAAAGGCTACGGAATGTGGGATTAAACATAGACGAAAATATACGAAACCGAGAAGAAAAAGGCTAACGCCTCGCACGTGCCTGGCCGTGCGCGCGTACGCTGCGGTTGCAGTTTTTTTTCTTTGGGAAAAAATCCTGGGGAAAGAATATGGCCGGTTGGGCCTGGCCCATATAGGAAAACAATTGATGAGGCGCTCGCTGTTACTATCATGCGCACGTGGGCGACAAATAACTATGGGCCGCACGTACAGTTTTCTAAGTGGAATTAGAAAGGAAAACTGAATAACGAAAATAAAATAAACATTTTATATAGGCTTATTATATATCAAAATTTTCAGAAAAAGATTTTCCACGACATGAACATTTTTATAGAGTCAAATAATTTCCACACAAATACAAATAAAGCAAAGAGTGCTACTGCCCTATTAAATTCCAATAAAAATCATTTTAAAAATACCAAAATTAATTCAAATTTATTTCTCTCCAATTTTCTGATGTAGGGAATCATGTTACCCTATTTTCCATGTATTTTATTTTTGGAGAAAAATAATTAGAATAAAACTCAAATAACCCAAATTGAAAAATAATTTCAAATGGATTTTAAATTTGAGTTTCTTTGAAACTCCCAACTCATATTTCATATAATTTGAAGAAGTCATTTTATCTTCTCTCGTGAAAATCATTGAGTTGCATAAAGTTTTAGAATTGGAAATATTTCCAAGTGTAATTCAAATATTTTCAACACCTCTTTTCATTTAAATAAATGGAAGAAGTCATGTCATCTTCTCTCCAGGGTTTTGTGGTGAAAAGAATTTGAATTCAGGAGATCATAAAATGCAAAATGAAAGTTTGGGAAAGTCCTTTTATTCCCTCTCATTTAACTTTCAAAAAGTTTCGAATTCACTCAATTTCACACAATCAATCAAACAATCAATCAAATCTATCTATTTATTATAACATTCCAAAATTTAGAATTTTGGGATGTTACAACCACACATTGGGATCCTTAATTGACCCTCTCGACTTATTAACCACTCTTGTCCTCTGTCCGGGAGTTGCAAGTAGTTTCTGGTGTTTGTAGTATGCTGGGGGCCGCACGCAGCGCTGACCTTAGGGGTGGGCTATGTTGCGGTAGGCACGTGGCCCGGTGTACCGATTCGCCCGTTTGGTGTCTCGGGAACCCTGCACACATCATTCGGGGCCGTTAGTGGAAACCTCGGCCGGACTCCCTGCGGATGGAACCCGAATAGGCGATAAACCTGGACTAGGGACTCGTGTGTTTAGTCAGGTCGTGGCCGACACCCTCGCTGGGCTTCCGCTTGAAGGTTGCCGAGTACACGCCGTGTAGCGGCGATAAGTGGTGAGAGCGTGTGTGAAGAAGTACACCCCTGCAGGGTATAAAACTATTCGAATAGCCGCGTCCGCGGTAAAGGACTACTTGGTCACCTATGCAGTTCATAGACAAGTAAATGGATACCACTAAAAGCCTCAAGATAAGTGTGAGTACCGCGGATGGCCCTCTCGTAGGTTGACGAGAGAGGATCCACGTTGGAGTATTGTGTTGGTGATTAGTGGACTCGTGTGCGACAAATGCTTTACAAGTTGTGTCTATCGTAGGATAGCTTAGCCATGAGTCAAAGCTAGCTTGCTGCAATAACTCCACTACCTTCTTGAGAATGTGCATGTATAGTACGATTCTGTTGTAAGACTTGCTGAGTACCTCTGTACTCATGTTGCTTTAATTAATGTTTTCAGACGACAACACCGCCCCCTCCGATGGGTTCTATGTAGACCTCGACGTTGACGAGTGACTGGCCACCCAGGTGGTGGTCCAAGACTTGTGAAGGGCCGATGTAGATAGAAAGGCTTCGTCAAGCCTCCTTTCTTTCTAGTGTCTGTACTCAGACTAGTTGCTTCCGCATGTGGTTGTATGATTGTATGACTTGAGTGTCGGGTCATGTGACCCCTATCTGTATGAACATGTTATGTATGGCTCCTCGGAGCCTTTTAAATAAAGTACTTTGAGTTGTAGAGTTTTGTTGTGATGCCATGTTGTATGTACTCATATCGGGCATATTGTGTGTATGATTGAAATGCTTGGTATGAGTGGGATCCGACAATCTAGTTGTTTATCCTTGGCAGCCTCTCATATGGGGAAATGTAGTCTAGTGCCTCCTGAGCGATAGTAGTCCGCTACAACCCGGTTCACCGGAGTCGTGCTAGCCCAGCACTACTTCTCTGGACACTTGACTGGCCGGCATGTGTTTCACTTCGTTCCTGTGTCTGTCCCTTCAGGGAAATGTCACGCGGTGACATCCGGAGTCCTGCCTAGCATGCTACAGCCCGGGTTACCGAAGTCCTGTTAGCCCAGTGCTACAACCCGGATTCACACGTTGATGACCGACATGCTCGATGTGATTCATGTATGCCTGTCCCCATGGGTTAGTGCCGCTTTGGGTTCACGGCTAGCCATGTCGGCCCGGGTTCTCTGTCATATGGATGCTAGCGACACTATCATATACGTGAGCCAAAAGGCTCAAACGGTCCCGGGCCATGGTAAGGCGACACCCGTGGGATTACCGTGCGTGAGGCCGCAAGGTGATATGAGGTGTTACCGGCTGGGTCGATGTGACTTGGAATCGGGGTCCTGACACATGATTTCAGATCTGAACCTATTATGTTTCGATGAATATATGTGAGTTCTTGATCCTATCTTGCAAGTCTATAGTCACCTACTATGTGTTATGATCCGGCAACCCCGAAGTGACAATAATCGAGAACACTCCCGGTGATGACCATAGTTTGAGGAGTTCATGCATTCACTATGTGCTAGTGCTTTATTCTGGTTCTCTATTAAAAGGAGGCCTTAATATCCCTTAGTTTCCAATAGGACCCCGCTGCCATGGGAGGGTAGGACAAAAGATGTCATGCAAGTTCTTTTCCATAAGCACGTATGACTATATTCGGAATACATGCCTACATTACATTGATGAATTGGAGCTAGTTCTGTGTCACCCTATGTTATGACTGTTACATGATGAACCGCATCCGGCATAATTATCCATTATCGGTCCAATGCCTACGAGCTTTCCGTATACTGGTTTACACTTATTTACTTTTCCATTGCTGCTGTTACAATCACTACAAAACACCAAAAATATTACTTTTGCTTCCTTTACTTTTGTTGCCGTTACCACCACTATCATATTACTTTGCTACTAAACACTTTGCTGCAGATACTAAGTTTCCAGGTGTGGTTGAATTGACAACTCAGCTGCTAATACTTGAGAATATTATTTGGCTCCCCTTGTGTCGAATCAATAAATTTGGGTTGAATACTCTACCCTCGAAAGCTGTTGCGATCCCCTATACTTGTGGGTTATCACTTAGCAAGCTTATTAACTTTCTCTTGTTTGGCGCTTAAATCCTCCAGTGCTTGCTATTGCACAAGAAAGTATGCGTCTGAATTCTGCAGGGACTTCCTCAGTCCTTCGGCTTCTTGCCGCAGCACAGCTGACTGATGCCTTTCAGCTTGTAGCTGAGACTGAAGAAGCCGAAGTGATTCAGGCAGCGAGTTCGAAGAGCTTGTGCCAGTGATACTGGCCAGTAACTCGAACACTACATCAACCCAGGACTATGGGGTTTTCTCACTGTCTACAAGATCGTTTTATCACCTTTCTTGGAGACCAACAGGGTTGTCTCACTATCTTGAACCTTATCTGCATTACTTTCTCTACCATTGCATAGTGGGGTGCTCTTCTCCAATATTCTGTTTGCATACTACAAGAGAAACAAGCAGACACATCACAGGTTTAGCTTGTAGTATACGAAACTCATTTTGGTAAACCGGTTCAGTAGTAAGGTGGACAGGATAACAACATGAAACAAACATATATCTATGTACTATGGTCACTGTATTGTCCATATCATTCTAGTTTTTGTTCCCTAATCAAGATAGAGACATAGTTCAACTCATATATTTTTAAGACACAACAGCATAGACAGAATATAAGTGTGAGAAACTACACAGCATTGGCAGCACTTGTAATGTGCATCACATGAGAACATAACTGTTTATACAACTTAAACTAAAATCAACATAGAGCAAGAAGTTAGAACAACAATCCAGTTAAAGAAATAGGTTTAAAACATACCTGTTGCACCATTGGAGTTTCAATTGGATCCTTCAAATTCGAAAGTAGTTGGTATGAGTAAATACAGTGATGCAACAGCAAAGGAGTATGGACCATAGCTATGGAATCTGACCTGAGAACAGTTGCTCTTCTGCTTTAAATGTGGAGTTTGGGTTAGCTGTGGTGGTCTTCGTGCTTTGGGCACTACAGTAGCTTTACAAACTGCTCGTGTGGGGGTACTCTGTGGTGGACATGGTGCTTTGTCAACTATAAGTGGGTTACTATCCGCTGGGGTTGCGGTTAGATGGGTTGTAGCCGGTTCTCTGCCCAACGGTGTAAGTGTGCAATCTGGAAGAGTCTCGATTATGTGTGGTGGGGCTAGTTTGTGGGCCAGTACAACCATGGTTCTATCTGCATCGATGGGTAGCATTGTCTTTTGTGAAGAACGGGTTTTTCTCCCTTAGATACTGCCATCACCCCCTCCAATTGAAATGGCTGATAAATAAGAAAAGAAATTGAACGTACTTACATTGTATGATAGACAGATGTGGTAATTCACATATATGTTGTCTAACCAAACATGACAGCATGACACAATTTCACATATATGATGCCTAACTAAACAGGATAGCATGACACAGTTTCAGATATATGATGGATAACTTAACAGGATATAATGGCATAATTCAACATATGATGAGTACCTAAACAGGATGACATGACAAAACTATATGATGTCTTTCTAAAATAGGTTGGGATGAAATAATTCACATACATGTTGTCTAAGTATACATGATGGCATGATATAATTGACATAATTGATTCATATACTAAGCAGCTGGCACTCACATGTATGATCTCTAAACTAAGCAGATAGAATTCAATATTGTGCATATGATGTCTAAACTAAGCAATGCAAGACACCATATGCATCATATGAGAAATATAAACATTGCAACTTAGAGCATACACCTTAGGTGGGATATAGGACTGGTCATCTGTCTCTGAATCCTCCTCTGAGGAGCTCCCTGTAACCATCGAGATATATGCTTCAACAGGTACCATTGCCTGCTCTAAAGACCTTGTTTTCACTCCAGCTTTTTCCATAACTGGCTCAAATGGCTGATACACATGAAGAGTAGTTCAATATACACACATTGTCGACAAATGGAATACGTAATGAAAAAAAGATGGCATGAGATAATTCACATATATGATGCCTGGCTCCATGGTGGTGCATAATTCACATATATGATAACTGGCTGAAAAACATGGCATTGCATAATTCACATATCTGATATAGAAAGCAAATATGAGGCATTCACACAAAGCATGTCTAATCTAAGCAGATGGCATGGCAATGCAAGAGACCATATGCATGATATGAGCAATATAACCCAGCCAAGTTAGAGCATGCACCTCGGGGGGGGGGGGATACGACTGGTCATCTCTCTCTGAATCCTCCTCTGAGGAGCTATCTGTAACCAGCAAGAAATCTACATCGACAGGTAGCACTGACTGCTCAGAAGACCTTGTTTTCACTCCAGATTTTCCCATCACCGACTCAAATGGCTGATGCACAGGAAGAGTAGATGAATGTATAAACATTGTTGACAAATGGAATACATTATGGAAAAAATATGGCACGATACAATTCACATATACGATGACTGGCTAATCAGGATGGCATTGCATGATTCACGTATATGATGCCTGGCTAAAGAAGATGGCATTGCATAATTCCCATATACTCCCTCTGTTCCTAAATATTTGTCTTTTTAGAGATTTCAAATGGACTACCACATACGGATGTATATAGACATATTTTAGAGTGTAGATTCACTCATTTTGTTCTGTATGTAGTCACTTGTTGAAATCTCTAAAAAGACAAATATTTAGGAATGGTGGGAGTATGATATAGAAACCAAACAGGTGGCATTCACACAAAGAAAATCTAAACTAAGCTGATGACATATAAGATGTATAATGTAAGCAATGCAAGGCGCCATATGCATGATATGACCAACATCAGCATGCCAGGTTCGAGCAAACACCTCAGGTGGTAAACATGCGTGGTCGGCTCCTTCTGAATCTCCATCTGAACAGTTATCTTCCTCTGGAATACAATCTGGAAATGCAGGAGGGGGGGGGGGGGCGCCACTTCGCCCACCATGGAGCGGCGTCTGCATGACATTATATTCGCACGCAACGGTCTTCTCTTTTTCTCTACATGTTCAGTACGATTGTGTACAATATCTGACATGCATAATAAAAAAATAGTTATATTTTGTAAGGACTAAGGGGTGCATGCAAAAATCAAGACTGATGGTAGCAAACGAGTGGATGGATCCAAAACTAATGATAGCAGGTAGATTATAACTTCAGTTTAAAAAGATAGACAATGGATCATCTATTGTTTGTTGCCCACCCAACATGAACCACATAGAAGACCCCAGATGAACCAGATAGTAGACAGATACTATTCGTTGCTGGCTCGATATGAGACCCATGGGCAATTCAAAACTCAAGATCGAACGATAAAGTAGCAGGTAATAATAACCGATGTATAACGTAAGCAAACACGAAAGAATGCGACCTCTCTTCCGGAACTGTGTAGTCCTCAGGTTCATCTGCTCAGTCGATGATGGTAATGCAGTTGGCGTGGCTGCCGGCAATGTGGAAGATGATCTGAGGCGGCGAAAGGGAGTCTGCAGGGGGGGTCTCTGCTGCAGTGAACGCTTCTGTCGATGGTGCACCTCGGGTGGGGTGGATGACGGCACGACAGGAGCAGGACATAACACACAGAGTTTTCTTTGACGCCTATCTGAAAATGAAGTAAATCTATAAGGGCTTGAGGGAGTCCTGGATTAGGGGGTGTTCGGATAGCCGGACTATAACCTTTGGCCGGACTCCTGGACTATGAAGATACAAGATTGAAGACTTTGTCCCGTGTCCGGAAGGGACTTTCCTTGGCGTGGAAGGCAAGCTTGGCGATACGGATATGTAGATCTCCTACCATTGTAACCGACTCTGCGTAACCCTAGCCCTCTCCGGTGTCTATATAAACCGGAGGGTTTTAGTCCGTAGGACACAACACAAGAACAACAATCATACCATAGGATAGCTTCTAGGGTTTAGCCTCCTTGATCTCGTGGTAGATCTACTCTTGTACTACCCATATCATCAATATTAATCAACCGGAGGGTTTTAGTCCATAGGACACAACACAAGAACAACAATCATACCATAGGCTAGCTTCTAGGGTTTAGCCTCCTTGATCTTGTGGTAGATCTACTCTTGTACTACCCATATCATCAATATTAATCAAGCAGGAGTAGGGTTTTACCTCCATCGAGAGGGCCCGAACCTGGGTAAAAACATCATGTCCCTTGTCTCCTGCTACCATCCGCCTAGACGCATAGTTCGGGACCCCCCACCCGAGATCCACGGTTTTGACACCGACATTGGTGCTTTCATTGAGAGTTCCTCTGTGTCGTCACTTTTAGGCCCGATGGCTCCTCCGATCATCAGCAGCGATGCGGTCCTGGGTGAGACTTTTCTCCCTGGACAGATCTTCGTATTCGGCGGCTTTGCACTGCGGGCCAATTCACTTGTCCATCTAGAGAAGATTGAAAGCTACGCCCCTGGCCATCAGGTCAGATTCGGAAGTCTAAACTACACGGCTGATATCCGCGGGGACTTGATCTTCGAAGGATTCGAGCCACAACCGAGCGCGTCGCACTGTCACGAAGGGCATGATTTAGCTCTTCCGCCGAACAGTGTCCTGGAGGCCGCGTCCGCATCAGCTCCGACCCTTAGTTCGGAGCCGATTGCGCCAATCGAGGATGGGTGGTTGGACGCCGCCTCGAAGGCTGAAATCTCTACGGCGATCGAGCCAAACACCAGCTTTGTCCCTTGCGAAGCCCGTTACTCCAAGGTGCCGGACTCCTCTCCGGACTCCGCGCCCCTGCCAATCGAATCCGATTGGGCGCCGATTATGGAGTTCACCGTCGCGGACATCTTTCAACACTCGCCCTTCGGCGATATTCTGAATTCACTAAAGTCTCTCTCTTTATCAGGAGAGCCCTGGCCGGACTACGGTCATCAAGGTTGGGATGCGGATGATGAATAAATTCAAAAACCACCCACCACCCACTTTGTAGCCACTGTCGATGATTTAACCGACATGCTCGACTACGACTCCGAAGACATCAACGGTATGGACGCCGATGCAGGAGACGATCAGGAACCAGCGCCTATAGGGCACTGGAAAGCCACCTCGTCATATGACATATACATGGTGGACACCCCAAAAGAGGGCGATTGCGATGGAACAGCGGAGGACGACCCCTCCAAGAAACAGCCTAAGCGCCGGCGTCAGCGGCGCCGCTCTAAATCCCGCCAAAGCAAAAACGGTGATTCCGGCACGGGAGATAATAACACTCTGGACAGTGCCGAAGAAAACCCCCTCCAGCAAAACTCATCACAGGAGGATGGAGAAGCCAACCCTCATGAGAGAGCGGCAGACAGAGAGGTCGAGGATGATAATTACATGCCTCCCTCCAAAGACGAGGCAAGCCTCAACGACGACGAATTTGTTGTGCTTGAGGATCCCGTCGAACAAGAGCGCTTCAAACGCAGGCTTATAGCCACGACGAGCAGCCTCAAGAAAAAACAGCTGCAGCTTAGAGCTGATCAAGACTTGCTAGCCGACAAATGGACGAAAGTCCTTGCGGCCGAAGAGTATGAACTCGAACACCCCTCCAAAAGCTACTCAAAGCGCAGATTGCTACCCCGATTAGAGGAGGAAGCACCCACATCACTAGCGGATGATGCGGCCGACCGGCCACCTCATGGCCGCGACAGAGAGATCTCTCGGCCCTCCACTCAAGCCGCACCCCAGCGCCGCTTTAAAAATACCAAGGCACGGGGAAATGCGCCAGACCTGCGAGATATATTGGAGGACAAGGCAAAGCAAACAAGGTCGACCTACGGATCGCGTGGGCGCCCCACGGCACGAGACGATAATCGTCACGCCGAATACGATAAATCCGGCCAGGCCGAACACAATAGACAAAGCTTGTTTGAGCTACATCGTGATATAGCTCAATATAGAGGTGCCGCACACCCACTATGCTTCACAGATGAAGTAATGGATCATCAAATCCCTGAGGGTTTCAAACCTGTGAACATCGAATCATACGGTGGCACAACAGATCCTGCGGTATGGATCGAGGACTATCTCCTTCATATCCACATGGCCCGCGGTGATGACCTACACGCCATCAAATACCTCCCACTCAAGCTTAAAGGACCAGCTCGGCATTGGCTTAACAGCTTGCCAGCAGAATCAATTGGTAGTTGGGAGGACCTGGAAGCCGCATTCCTCGACAATTTCCAGGGCACTTAACCAGACGCCGACGACCTAAGCCACATAATTCAGCAGCCAGAGGAATCGGCCAGGCAATTCTGGACACGGTTCCTAACCAAGAAAAATCAAATCGTCGACTGTCCGGACGCACAGGCCCTAGCGGCCTTCAAACATAATATCCGCGACGAGTGGCTTGCCCAGCACCTTGGACAGGAAAAGCCGAAATCTATGGCAGCCCTCACGACACTCATGACCCGCTTTTGCGCGGGAGAAGACAGCTGGCTGGCTCGTAGCAATACCATAACCAAGAGCCCTGGTAATTCGGATACCAAGGACAACAGTGACAGGTCGCGTCGCAACAAGCACAAGCGCCGCATTAACGGCGACAATGCTGAGGATACGGCAGTTAATGCCGGATTCAGAGGCTCTAAACCCGGTCAGCGGAAAAAGGCATTCAAGAGAAATAGTCCGGGCCCGTCCAGTTTGGACCGAATACTCGACCGCTCGTGCCAGATAAATGGCACCCTCGAAAAACCAGCCAATCACACCAACAGGGATTGTTGGGTGTTCAAGCAGGCCGGCAAATTAAATGCCAAAAACAGAGACCAGGGGCTACATAGCGACGACGAGGAGGAGCCCCGGCCGCCGAACAGTAGTGGACAGAAGGGATTCACCCCACAAGTGCGGACGGTGAACATGATATACGCAACCCACATCCCCAAGAGGGAGCGGAAGCGTGCGTTAAGGGACGTATACGCGATGGACCCAGTCGCCCCGAAGTTCAACCCATGGTCCTCCTGCCCGATCACTTTTGATCGAAGGGACCACCCCACTAGCATCCGTCACGGCGGATTCGCCGCATTGGTTCTAGACCCAATTGTTGATGGATTTCACCTCACTAGAGTCCTGATGGACGGCGGCAGCAGCCTGAACCTGCTTTATCAGGACACAGTGCGGAAAATGGGCATCGATCCTTCGAGGATTAAACCCACTAAAATGACCTTTAAAGGCGTCATACCAGGTGTAGAGGCCAACTGTACAGGCTCAGTCACACTTGAAGTGGTCTTCGGATCTCCGGATAATTTCCGAAGCGAGGAGTTAATCTTCGACATAGTCCCGTTCCGCAGTGGCTATCACGCACTGCTCGGGCGAACCGCATTTGCCAAGTTCAATGCGGTACCGCATTACGCACACCTCAAGCTCAAGATGCCAGGCCCTCAAGGAGTCATTACGGTCAATGGAAACACCGAACGCTCTCTCCGTACGGAGGAGCATACGGCGGCTCTCGCAGCGGAAGTACAAAGCAGCCTCTCAAGGCAATTCTCCAGTCCGGCCATTAAACGTCCGGACACCGTCAAGCGCGCCTGAAGTAACCTACAGCAAGACCGCCTGGCACGTTCCGAGCAGGCGTAGCAATGCGGCCCCAACCCCAGCCCTCGCGAAATTGCGAAACCAGTACTGTGCGTACATAACTACGCTCTGGAAATACCATGGGCACAGGGGGAGGGGAACCATCACGGCACGCCCAAAACACGGCTTAAACCGCACCACGGGCTGCCGATTTCTTACTGTTATCTTACTTTCAGGACTCCATTCTTCGGAAGGCCTAACCGGTAGTACAATTGCCGCACAAACGATGCAAGAACCAGGGAAGCAGAAAGTCACGCCGCACTACGAAACTCCCAGGTGGTCTCTATAACGAGCAGTATACCTGTTTCGCATACCATTCCGCAGTCTGCCCCTGGAAAGGACATGTTCAATAGTCCAACCTTTTGCTTATCGCACTATTTGTATCGTTCTGCTTTGATCGCAGCTTTTTCAAATGAACAATGCATAACTTTTGTCTACTGTTGTATTACTCTTTTTTAAGAATATATGTTCATTAATGACATGTTGCACCCGTACACTTTGGTACAGCCAATACGCCAGGGGCTTAAGTACCCCACAACACGGTGTGAGAAGTCCGAACACTTTCACAAGTGCGGCACCCCGAACTTATAGCATTATATGCATCGGGTCCAAATCATGTCTTGGGTCAATAGTTGGATTTGCCTGGCCCCTATGTTTTGGTACCTTACGTTCTGTTGTATCGGCTAAGGTAGCGCTAGGAGAACTACTGCGATTGTGCTCCAGTTGAGCTGGGCTGAGCACCTCAGTAGAGAAAGCTAAAACTGACCGTCATGATGAGGCGAGAGCTGGTCGCTGTCCAAGAGGTTTTCGAGTCCCTAAAGACTTATGCCGCTTAGAGCGAGGAGTCGGCTTTGTCCAGCCTAGGCGTGGATAGCGCCCCGAACTCGGTCTTCCGAACACTAGGGGCTTCGCCGAAATTTAAAATTATAGAATTCTATGGCTAAGTGAGAGTGTTCAAGCATTATAGTCCGATTGCCTTGTTCGTTGTGTTGAGCGCCTCCCTCGAAGGACCCAAGAATGGGAAAAAGAGCGCTCAAGTTTATCCCGAACACCCCAGCACTCGTGGCATGGGGGCAGAAGCCGACGACTCGCCATCTCTCAAAATTTGATAAACAGCCACACAGAAGGTAATATTTTAAATTCAAAAAGCATTGCTTAGCGCACATGAACAAGTTTTCAGCGCACAGGACAAAATAAACAAGTTTTACTCAAAAATTACATCTTTCGAGCATTCGTCCGCCATAAGGCGGGCGCCCTTCAGAACGCCCATATAGTACATCTCGGGGTGGCGATGCTCCTTACCCGGCGGCGGCCCGTCCTTCACAAGCTTCTCCGCATCCAGCTTCCCCCAGTGCACCTTAGCACGGGCAAGCGCCCTACGGCCACCTTCGATGCAGACGAAGCGCTTGATGACTTAGAGCCTTGGACAGGCCTCCACCAGCCGCCTCACCAGCCGGAAGTAGCTCCCAGGCAGAGCCTCTCCAGGCCACAACCGAACTATAAGGCCCTTCATGGCCTGTTCGACCACCTTGTGGAGCTCGACCAGTTGCTTCAGCTGGTCGCTCAAGGGCACAGGGAGTCCGGCCTCAGCATACTGAGACCAGAACACCTTCTCTGTCGAGCTGCCCTCCTCGGCTCGGTAGAATGCGGCGGCATCGGACATGCTGCGGGGCAAATCTGCGAATGCTCCTGGAGAGCTCCAGATTCGGGTAAGTAACAAGTAATTCACTTTCACATGCTTGCTTTGCATAAAGAAAGCCTTACCCGCCGCTATCTTCTTCATCGCCTCAACCTCCTGGAGGGCCTTCTGGGCTTCGGCCTTGGCAGACTTGGCATTCTCAATGGCCGCCACGAGCTCGGACTCTCACATTTTTGAGTCAAGCTCCAAACTCTCATGTTTTTTCATGAGAGCCTGGAGCTCTTGCCGCACCTCGCCAACCTGCGCCTCATACTTCTCCCGCTCGGTGCGCTCCGTGGCTGCCCTCTTCTCGGCCTCGGACAACGCTTGCTTAAGGGTCGCCACCTCCGTTGTGGCCCCTACAATAGCCACGTTAATCCTGTCACTTTTTGCAATTGCACCTTTTATATATTTAAATGAGGTATTTCTTACCTTCCTTATCCTCGAGCTGCTTCTTGGCAAGCCCGAGCTCCTACTCGGACTGCTCAAGGTTCTGCTTCAGCGCCTCCACCTCTACAGTCAGTGCGGCGGACGCCAGCAGCGAAGCCTGCATACACATATTGACTTACTTTTGTTGGACTCCTGCGAATGTTATTAGATCCTCTATTCGGCTTTTCTTTCCGAACGCCAAACATAGCATCAGGGGCTACTGTCTATGCGGTAATATTTTTACATATCCTTTACTTACCTCAAAGCCTGTTAAAAGGCTAGCACAGGCTTCAGTCAGTCCGCTCTTGGCGGACTGAACCTTCTGGATCACCGTACTCATCACAGTACGGTGCTCCTCGTCGGTGGAGGCGCCATTAAGCACCTCCAGCAGATTGTCCGGCGCCTCCGGTTGGACGGGGGCCACCGGCTCAGTTGGCTTGCTCCTCTTGGAAGGAGGTAGCCTGCCACAGTCCGGAACAGTTGATGATTCCGGCGCGGTGTTCGGCTCAAGGCCGGACTTGGAGCCCTTGGGGGTTCTATCCCGTTTCGCCTGGAGTCTGGGAGGTCGCCTTGCGGCGCCCCAGGACCACCTCCTCCTGGCTTGGAACCTGTTGGGACGCCACCTCGGTGTCGTCCATAGGGCAGGGGGAGGTAGCCGTCGGAAGTGAATTCACATCCGACGAGTCCAGGGAACCACTCGATGACACGTCGAGCCGGTCTTCGGGTGGACTGCATAATCATATTCGACATAAGGAAAAGCTGTGCAATGTAGGAATACTATGAATCACTCTGGTATCCGGATACTTACGATTTCGCCAGGGGCTTGGCCCTGAGCGGCCACTCCTCTTCGCCGTCGTCGGCGTTGGTGGAGTAGTCCGGAGGAAGGGTTTTCCCCTTCTTGGACCCTTCGGCCTCCCTAGTTGGGGCGGCCTTCCTTTTCTTTCCTCTCCCCGCTGGAGGGGGAGAGGCTTCTTCTTCCTCCTCCTCGTCTTCACGGGAGGAGTGCGTCTTGGAGTCATCAGACGATGAATCCGACACCACCACACGACGGGCATTCTTTCGAGTCCCCGTGGCCTTCTTCTTGGCCTTCTTCTCCGGCACCACATATGGTGCCGGAACCAGCAGCCCTGTCAAACGGGCGTCCGCTGGGTCTTCAGGCAAAGGAGCCGGACAGCTGATCTGTCCGGACGTCTCCTGCCAACCCTGTCAAAGGTAAGGGAGTTTAGATCCCGCATAGAGTCAAACTATGAAAACAAAGAACCTGTAAAAGGTAAAATCAACTTACCGCGCCGGCTTGACGCTCGCGCTGAATCCGCAATCCTCGGAAGTGGATGCGGGAGCCTCGGCGCCCTTGAACAGCACCTTCCAGGCATCTTCGTACGTAGTGTCGAAGAGCCTGCTTAGTGTTCGGTGCTGTGCCGGATTGAACTCCCACAAGCTGAAAGCCCGTTGTTGGCACGAGAGGATCCAACGGATGAGCATGACCTGGACTACGTTGACGAGTTTGAGCTTCTTGTTCACCAGGTTTTGGACGCATGTCTGGAGTCCGGTCAGCTCTCCTTTCTTGCCCCATGATAGGCCCGTCTCCTTCCAGGAGGTGAGCCGCGTAGGGGCTCCGGATCAGAACTCGGGGGCTGCGACCCACTCAGGGTCACGCGGCTCGGTGATGTAGAACCACCCCGATTGCCACCCCTTAAGGGTCTCCACGAAAGAGTCCTCGAGCCATAGGACGTTGGGCATCTTGCCCACCATGGCCCCTCCGCACTCCGCCTGGCAGCCGCGCACTACCTTCGGCTTGATGTTAAAGGTCTTCAGCCATAAACCGAAGTGGGGCGGGATGCGGAGGAAGGCCTCGCACACGACGATGAACGCCGAGATGTTGAGGATAAAATTCGGGGCCAGATCATGGAAATCTAGGCCATAGTAGAACATGAGACCCCGGACAAATGGGTGGAGGGGAAAACCTAGTCCACGGAGGAAATGGGTGAGGAACACCACCCTCTCATGGGGCCTAGGGGTGGGGACGAGCTGCCCCTCTTCGGAAGCCGGTGCGCGATGTCGTCAGACAAGTATCCGGCCTTCCTCAGCTTTTTGATGTGTCCCTCCGTAACGGAGGAGACCATCCACTTGCCTCCCGCTCCGGACATGGCCGGTGAAGGTTGAGGTGGGGAGTGCGGACTTGGGCGCTGGAGCTCGAGTGCACGGAAATGGATAGGCAAAGGAGGAAGAAGGCGTGGATGAGAAAGGTGGATCCTTATCTCCTTATATGGGCGGACGCAACTACGTGTCCCCACCAGCCTGGTAAAACTCGCTTATCTCCCAAGCGCCGTAATCAATGGCGCGGTTGGGTTACCCACGCCTGTATTGATGAGAATCCCGGAATAAGGGGACACAATCTCTGCTTTGACAAGATGTGCCAAGGAAACCTCCTCGCTAAACGCGCTGAGGTGGGACAATAAAACGATTCTAATAAAGGCTTGGTCGTGGTGTGATGTCACGCTACGGAATACGTCAGCAGATTAGATTTGTGTAAATATTATTCTCTCTTTGGCAATATGTGGAAACTTATTTTGCAGAGCCGGACACTATCCTTGTGTTCAAAATCTTCTATGAAGTACTTGGAGGAGGAACCCACCTTGCAATGCCGAAGACAATATGCGCGCCGGACTCGTCGTCATTGAAGCCTGGTTCAGGGGCTACTAAGGGAGTCCTGGATTAGGGGGTGTTCGGATAGCCGGACTATAACCTTTGGCCGAACTCCTGGACTATGAAGATACAAGATTGAAGACTTTGTCCCATGTCCGGAAGGGACTTTCCTTAGCGTGGAAGGCAAGCTTGGCGATACGGATATGTAGATCTCCTACCATTGTAACCAACTCTACGTAACCTTAGCCCACTCCGATGTCTATATAAACCGGAGGGTTTTAGTCCGTAGGACACAACACAAGAACAACAATCATACCATAGGCTAGCTTCTAGGGTTTAGCCTCCTTGATCTCGTGGTAGATCTACTCTTGTACTACCCATATCATCAATATTAATCAAGCAGGAGTAGGGTTTTACCTCCATAGAGAGGGCTCAAACCTGGGTAAAAACATCGTGCCCCTTGTCTCCTGTTACCATCCGCCTAGACGCATAGTTCGGGACCCCCTACCCGAGATCCGCCGGTTTTGACACCGACATGGCTCCTTAGAATTGGAGGATTCTATAAACGCAGGGACATGAAAAACACAGGAATAGGATAGGAATGCACGTGCAAAACAGAGCATTTGGAAACATAGGTTTTCAGTCAACCTGGGTGTTTGGCTCACATGAATTGGAAGAACAGAGGAATTGAGAAATGAAGTGATGCGACGAGTGTACAACCTCTTTGGCATAGCCTTGTGGACCTCAGCATCATTGGGTTGGACGTGGAGGATGGTGATGATGCTGGTGTGACCGTCGGAGGCGGGGTAGAAGATCCGAGGCCTCTGGAAATGGCACCGAGGGTACTGCTCCGCTATGATGGACGGTTCCGTCGTTGGAGCAGCTCCGCTAAGGTGTACGGCGACGAGGCTGAAGCATGACAAGACAGACAACGTTAATCTGAAGTGGGACCCTAATATCATCTGCAATAGATGATGTAAAATACATCACCAAAAAGTGCTAGATGTAAAACGCATCAGCCGCGCCACGGCCGGTCTGACAGATGCTGTAAGTACTGTTCACTCTGAACTTAACTGAAGAAAATGAACTTCACAGTCGAAACCGAATTTTACTGTCAAAACTGATTGAACTAGTAATAGAGCATTGCAATAGATGTTTAGGGCGTTCGAGCACTAGTAGCAGAGAAGCAGTGACCTAAATCAACAGACGCTCGAGCAGGGAACGCACCAGCAGAGAGCAAGTCGTGCAGTAGCACCGCGAGTGAGTGCTAAAGCAGCAACTCCTGTAGCTGCCGGAGGTCGTGCAGCAGCAGCAGCAGCGCAAGCGTGAGCAAGAGCAGAGCAGCAGCACGAATGAAAGTAGGAGCAGTGCAGCAGCGCGACCGATAGCAAGAACAGAGCCGCAGCGCGAGCGAGAGCCAGAGCAGCTGCAGCTAGTGCCGTCGTGGAAGTCTCCACCGTGGAAGCAACGACATGGGGGAGAGACGCCGTGGATGATGTGGCCGGCGACGGCGCCGTCGATGGAGACATGCCATGTCTACTCGGTATCGAGCACCGGCAGCCCGTGAGATCAAATAAAAGATAAAATGCAGCGGTGAGTGCAGAACCTCCTTGGTGGCGCCGAGTTGGCCTCGGCTTCATCAGAGGAATTGGTGAGGGTGCTGCGGTTCCGGTGGGGCAGGTCAAGACGGCGCTGTGGTGATTGAGGTGGCGCGATAGACGAGGCGAACATCGGGGCAGCTCCTTGGAGGTGGAGGATGGGGCGGCTGATCCGGCAGGACGATGAGATCGACAACGGATCCTCATCCGGTGCGGTGGATGAGGGACGGCGAGCTGTTGCGGTGGACGACGTAGTCGGGGAAGAGTCTCCGGCTGGGCGGCAACCGGGAGGCCGGCGGAGGAGCATGGGGTTTCGTGGGTTTTGGCGGCCTCGGTGTACGAATGGGGGGTGAAGGGGGAGGGGGGAGCCAAGCTTAGGGACGCGCTTGTCAGAAATGTAGGGTAAGTTACCAGCGTACCCCCACCGGCTTTGACACCGCGACGTGGAGCTTCATTTCCGGCTGAGGGGTAGAAGGGGGATTTCGCGTGTCTGGGCTGCGGGAGCGATTTCGGATGAGGAGGGAGTTCTCGCGCGCGTCCAAATTTCAGGATAACAAGGCGCGGTGCGGGTTGAAGAAGCAGGAGTTTCAAAGCAGGTGATACAAAAGATACTCGAGCTTGAAAATTTCGGGATAACAAGGTGCGGTTTCCTTGTTCGGCAGAACAAACTTAACGTGTAAAAAAACAATTCATACAAGACACAAGAGAGTCATGTCCCCTTTTACTTTATTGCTATAGATGCCATTGAAAAACTACAAGAAAAATGTAAAAAAAATCGGGAGAACAAGATTACCCTGCATAGTACCAAATCGATTCGCACTTCCCTCAACAACAACAAAAAACAAATCAATTCCCACCAAAGAAAGAGTAATGTCCCTTTTTTATATGATTATAGATGCCATGATCTCGAATTTCAATTTTGGAATCCACGTTATGTTGAATTCGAATATATTGCTAGGTGACCTTGCGGTTTATAATTGATGTAGTCGTACATTTTGATCTTCCATCATATATGAACATTTTACTCCACCATGTGAACATATATATTGTCGTCTACCATATGTACTAAATTTGAATCAATTTTCCTTATTTGAATACGATTGTTGTCAAGTTATACAATAATTTAAATATTATCTTGATAACAAAAAACATACATATAGCAGTAATCATATTTCACTATGAACTACATGTACCATACGCTCTCCAATTCAAATATTTGTATCCATTTTATGTTGAATTCAAATCATAGTACATTATTGGTCTAGGTAGCGAGATGTTTGGGATAATCTAAACCCTGTTTTCATACGTATAATTTTGGCTGAATTGGGACAAGTTTTGGTATAAGCCTCTTGCAAAACCGGAGATTCTCTCAATAAGCCTCGTGGTTCCGAGAGGGAACGCGTCACCTTTGTGTGCGAAACGATATACGCTGCCTCCCCCTGATTTTATTTACAGATACAACATAGAACTATATGAGTGCCCTGTTAAATTTTGAAATTATTTCGGGTTCATTTGGCCTTTTTATACATTAATTGAGTTTCTGGACTTTTAATGTGCATAATCTAAATATGAATTGCATGCACATGCTCCGGTGCACCAAAGTGGGTTGAAAAATCACATGTGTGTCCTTGGTTGAATTTCTAGGTCCCATGGAAGAAATGAGAATGAAATTCAAACATCTGGGCGTCATGACTCGGCTGAGAACATCGAGAAACTTTGATTTTAAATTCATGTAAATCCAAAACTCGCCTGGAAATCATGAAACTTGGCATGGTGTCATGTCATGGCACTAACATGTTGTGGTAAAAAATTGGGCCGATTTGGAAGCTCGTGGTTCTAAGAGGGAACGTGCCACCTGTGAGTGTGAAACGATATACGCTGGCCCCCCTTGAGTTTCTTAACAAAGGCAACATAGAACTACATTAGTGCCCTGTTAAATTTTGGAACTATTCCGGGTTCGTTTGTCGTTTTTTATACATTAATTGAGTTTCTAGTCATTTAATGTGCATAAGTCAAATTTGAACTACAAGCACATGCTCTCGTGCACCAAAGTTGGTTGAAAAATCACATCTGTGTCCTCAGGTGAATTTATAGGTCCCATGCAAGAAATGAGAATAAAATTAAAACATCTGGGCATCGTGGCTCGACCGAGAACATTGAGAAACTTGGTTTTAAAATTCTTGTAAATCCAAAACACGTCTAAAAATCATGAAACTTGGCATGGATGTCATGTCATGGTACTACCATGTTGTGGTAAAAAAATTGGCCGAATAGGAACTGATTTTGGTATAAGCTTCTTGCAAATCGAAGCTTCTCTCAAGAAGGCCCGTGGTTCTGAGAGGGAACGTGCCACCTTTGCTAGCGAAACGATATACGTTGTCCCCCTTGAGTTTATTTACAAAGGCAACATAGAACTACATGAGTGCCCTCTTAAATTTTGGAATTATTCCGGCTTCGTTTGGCCTTATTTACACATCAATTGAGTTTTTGGTCATTTAATGTGCATAATTCAAATTTGAACTACAAGCACATTCTCCCGTGCACCGAAGTTGGTTGAAAAATCACATTTGTGTCATCGGGTGAATTTCTACTCCCTCCTTCCATCTATATAGGTCCTAATGCGTTTTTCGAGGCTAACTTTGACCAAACGTTAGAGCAGTAATATATGACATGCAAATTACACAAAGCATACCTTCAAATTTGTATGTCAAAGGAGCTTCCAATAATATAATTTTCATAGTATACATCTCATGTGCTATTAATCTTGTCAATAGTCAAAGGCTTTCTTGAAAAACACATTAGGCCCTATATAGATGGAAGGAGGGAGTAGGTCCCATGCAAAAAATGAGAATAAAATTCAAACATCTGGGCATCATGGCTCGGTCGAGAACATTGAGAAACTTGGTTTTAAAATCATGAAACTTGGCATGGTGTCATGTCATGGTAGTACCATGTCGTGGTTAAAAAAATTGGCCGAATAGGAACAAATTTTGGTATAAGCTTCTTGCAAATCGGAGCTTCTCTCAAGAAGGCTCGTGGTTCTGGGAGGGAACGTGTCACCTTTGTGTGCATAATTCAAATCTGAAATACAAGCACATGTTCCAGTGCACCAAAGTTGGTTGAAATATCACATGTGTGTCCTCGGATAAATTTCTAGGTTCCATGCAAGAAATGGGAATGAAATTCAAAATTCTGGGCGTCGTGGCTGGGTTGGAAACATTGAGAAACTTAGTTTTTTAATTCCTGTAAATCCAAAACACGCATGAAAATAATGAAACTTGGCTTGGTGCCATGACATGGCACCAACATGCCGTGGTAAATTTGCAGTCCGATTTGCGAAGGCGCACACATTAACAATCAACAAAGTCATTTTGGAACAAGTGCTGTCACGTTACAATCGGAAACACAAGTATTATTGAAACCATGGGCGTTCTACTTACTAGTACCATTTACGTGCCGCCACGCGTCCCCACTTTTTATTAGCTAGGAGGCGCCGTGCAGGGTAGCTATTTGAGTACGAGAGGCGTGCGATCAGACCCCTGCGCGTGCTTATCGGGAGGAGAGCCCTTTGACCTCCATCTGCCGTCCACCTCTCTCCCAAGGTCTCCATTAATGGCGCCGGAGCCTCTGTTTAATGGCGTGGCTATGTCTCACTCGACTGAGATAAAAGAAAATCTGAAAGCACGGATCTTGATGTAAGATCCGACGGACCTATATAGCATCTACTACGACTTATAGCAAGACTGATGAATATATAAGGATGATTAATTTTTTTTATCAAAGAAGGGCTTGCCCCTTCCGATTTTCATTACTGAAAACCACCACAATTCACAAGAAGTTCAACACAACTCCAGCCTAACACGAAGTACTAAAAGCTATCAGATTGAAATCGCAACATCCCAAGAGGCCAACAAAGGCCAAACATCCGCGCTAGAACCCAACATTTCACAAACGACGACACAATCCACATCCTAAACCGATTATTACATCAAAAGAAACCAGGAAACCGAACGAAGCCCAGCAGCAACTAGTCTTCGTGGCGAGCGGCGATGGACTCTTTCGTGTCCTCAAGACACTGCTTGAGAACATCCATGGATTCCTCCACCAGCCTTTGGCGCTCGTTGCGGAGCATGTCATTCTCGTCCATAAGTTTCTTGACGATGACGCCGGTCCTCTTGAACAAGGCACTGGTCTCCTCCTGCTGGTCTGCACTTCGGATGATCTTCTCCCTCAGCAGGTCACGCTCGGCCCGAAGCCTCTCATTGCCCTCCCTTAGTGCGCCGATAGCCTGTTCAAACGAGGCTTTCATGTCGTCCTGCAACCTTGCCCAGCCGGAGATCTGATCCATCTGGCTATGGACGATTGCATGCATGCGCCTGTAACAGTCGTCGCCTGCCCACGAGAAATTTTCCCAGGCCCCGCGGCGCGGCGGGATATCTCTGCTGCATTCGTGGCGCAGCGGGACATCTCTGCTGCTTCCGCGGCGCGGCCGGACCAGTCTGCTGCATCAACGGCGCGGCGGGACCTCCATGCTGCTTCAACGGCGCGGTGTGACCTCTGTGCTGCTACTTCCACGCGGCGGGACATGTCGGCTGCTTGCGCAGCGAGGCGGGACATCTCTCGTGCTTCCGCTTCCATGCTCGCCTCTCCCTGGTGGCAATCTCTCGACCCAGAACTCACGCTGGCCATGGCAGACGCAAGGGAAGGATGCTGAATGACTTGTTTGTTTTTGTGGACGAGGAGTTGAGGAGGAATGTACAGTCATCTTGGCATACTAGTATTTATAACCGAGAACTAATACGCTCCTAAGTGGGAAACCGTTTAGGTTGTGATCGGTGTGAACAGGTTTGCAATTCAATACAGTGTGGAGTATTAAATCATGTTCAGATTCCAAGGTGCATTAAATCATTGCATGCAAGTATTAAGAGAAAATTGACCAATGCATGTACTTTATGCATGCATGCATTGCAATTAATGCATTGATAAACATAATTTTTTGAGAAAAACAAGAGCATTAATTAGGTGCTTTTGCAAACTACAAAAAATATTCCACCACTCACCATCTTGGTTGGTGAGATTTTTGAATTAAGCCCTATAAACCGAAAAGGAGGAGTACTGCTGTGTACGTGCAATAACTGGCACCGTCGTATACATATCTTACGGTTAATGGGGCGTTTTTTTCCAGACGCATTAAACCTATCTCTCGGGACTTCTCGCACGCACCATCGTGCCACCCACAAAAACTTGTACTCTGAGTGTACGTTATACAGGAAGAGAAGGGGTGCACGCACGCACTCGTCCTCTCACACACGCCTCTATTTTTTCTTGAAAAGGAGGATGATGACCCCCGGCCTCTGCATCAGGGAGTCACACACGCATCTGTAGCTACGAAGTTCTCAACCATCCGATTGGCTCTATCATGGATGTACCTATATACTAAAACACGTCAAGATACATCTATATTTTTACAAATGGAAGGCATGTATTGTGGAACGGAGGGAGTGCTTGTCATCAAAATGGATAAAAAGGGATGTATCTAGAACTAAAATACGTCTACATACATCTCCTTTTATCCAGTTTTTTGGAGAGTACGCCAAGAGCGTACCTAAGCTTTATAGAAGGGAGAAATAATTACAAGAGAATTGTTATGGCCATCACCACAAGTCGGTGAAGCCAACGAGACTCCCACTCCTATCCTACCAACACGACTACTCACACAAGTGTTGAACACTCCTTGCTCCTGCCGCTAGCCAAAGTTGCAGCTCTTGATGAATCTTCGTGGAGAGATCCGCTTCCTTGCAAATGCCATGTCCACCAAAAACTCTCCCATTCCTTTGCTTCCAAATGCTCCAACAAATCAAAAGGACCAGCGAATCAAACCCCTTTCGATACGCCTTGGTGATCCGCTTCCGGGCAGCTGGCCACCAATCCTGTAGTATATCCGTCGGCGAGGGCATCATCTGCAAGTCGACCTTAGCCCACCTGAGGCATTGGAACCACACTTGCCTCGAGTAAACACATTGAAGCATTATATGCTCCACTGAGTCCTCCTCTTGTTCACATAGAAAACAAGCAGATGTAGCATCCTGAAGTCCATGCCGGAATCGACGATCGGAGGTCCAAAGTCTTCGCTGCAGCGCCAACCACATGAACAGTCTGCAGCCCAGTGGAGCCCAGCATTTCCACAGTCCTTTTGCGCAACCCAATCTGATAGACCCCTCGTTCATAATCCGGTAAGCCGAAGAGGCCGAGTACTGTCCCGAGGCCAACCACTTCCAAATGGCTTGATCCTCCAGTGAGGGGTCAAGCACCACAGAATCTAATCTCTCCCACAGTTGGATGAACTGGACAAGCCCGTCCGTTGACAGCTCACCTTTGATGTCATTAATCCAGTTGCTTGAGGTCAACCCATCCTTTGCCAACCGCCGGTTCACCGTTTGGGTTCGCACCTGCGCTACCACCAGAGGTGCAATTTCCATAATGCGAAGACCATGGATCCACCTATCCTTCCAGAATAGGATTTGGCTTCCATTGCCTAGCGTCCAATGCACCAAGCTAGTGAAGGCAGCTTGCATCTCCTTGTCTGCCGACATAGTCAACCCCTGCCAAGGTTTGGAGCTGTCAGTACGTCTGAGCCATTCCCATCTGAGCCTGAGTGCAACTCCTTGTGTGTGCAAGTTCAACACGCCCACCCCGCCAAGTTCCTTGGGTCGGCAAACCCTGCTCCAGGCCAGTAGGCACTGTCCACCGTGAATCTCCTCTGAACCAGCCCAAAAAAACGCCTTACACCCTCTGTCAATGCTATCCAAGGCCCACTTCGGTGCGTTGGCCATGATAAGGTGATGGATAGACCTCGCTCTGACTATGCTATTGATGAGAACCAGCCTGCCAGGCCTAGTTATCAGACCTCTCGACCATCCTGGCAGGAAATTGAGCACCGCATCCACCATAGGCTGCCACTAGTTGCGAGTTAGTTGCTTGATCAAGAGTTGGAGGCCAAGGTATTTACACGGGAAAGTTTGGATCCTCCACGGCAGCGCTGCAGCAACTCTTTCAGTATCTCCCTCACCCGGCCTAATCATGATTGCCGAGGACTTTTGATAGTTAATCTTCAGTCCCGATGCCTCTCCAAATATGTGCATTACTTCCTTAACAAATGCCAGATCCATGAGTGTCGGCCTGATGAAGAGAACAACATCATCCGCATAAATCGAAAGCCGTTGGACCGGAGAACATCCTGGCATCGGGCTTAGAACTCCAGCAACTTGTGCCTGAACAATGAGGGCAGACAGGGCATCCATGGAAATGACAAAAAGAAGAGGAGAGATTGGATCGCCCTGCCTCAAGCCACAAGCATGCAAGATCTTATCTCCAACGCTGCCATTCACAATCACTCTCGAACTAGCCGATGATAGCAGCGTGGCAATGAGCGATCTCCATCTCTCCGGGAACCCTTTCGCACGGAGCACTTCAAAAAGGAATGGCCAGGACAACAGTCAAAAGCTCTCGAGATGTCCATCTTAACCAAAACTCCCTTGGCACTGTCCATCTTGACAAGTAGTACTTGTTACCCAAAGGAACTTTATATCCAACAGACACAAAATATCCGTTCGACTGTTGGAAATTACTGATCTGATGTCGAAGTAATTGCTGCATCGCCACCAAAACCCACCATTTCTTAAGCTAAAGTAGACCAAGGTAATCCCTATATTAGCATATTACTAAGATAAACAGAAGTCACTATAGAAACATTTAGGACGTGAGCTTGTCAATCTGAATGTGGAGGGACACAAGCTTAGCCCCGGCCAACAGCTTGGGCGGAACTGTCAAGAAGGTCAGCTCCTGCACGTCGACGTCGCCGGGATCTTTGCTGCAGCCCGGATGCTCGTGTGGCAGTTTCATGTGTAGAGTAGTCTAGGATAGCGTGTACCGTGCTTGTAAGCTTAAAATCGTTGGGGTCGGCTCCATGCTTGTGGCCGTCTCGAAGTATTTAAAAAAAATTAAAATAGTCTTCTGGCCCTACCTGACACCCTGGTGATTGTAGTTTGCACGCTCATTTGGTCAAGACAGGAATATATATTTTAATTTGTTTTTTTGAAAAGGGGGGACTCCCCAGCCTCTGCATCAGAACGATGCATACGGCCACAGATATTTTAAGTTGTGGTGGGTAAATGTTAGAGGTTGCAGCAAATATATTGTACACTGCGGGTCTTTCAGTCAAGTTTAGAGGCAAGCATGTGGGGCTAGTGCTATGATGTGTCGCGTCAACTCATACAACGAGGAGAAGCTTGATTTTACTACACGCCTTCTCCCTCGCCCATGCACGCGGTTGCTCGCAAACGAGGACAGGCTTTTGCTTGGTAGTACTTCTACAACAAGCTATCCATCCCGCTCGCGGTGGACGAACATGCAACAGTGGATTCGACACTGTAGAAGCAGTAGTAGTAACATCATTGTTCGTCTTCTCGAAGAGGCGAAGAGCCAAGCGCAAACCAACGTTGCAGTTGCGAACATTGGACCACGCATATAGCCAGGCACTTGCATGAGACAAAATTGCTATGTGAGCCCACTATTGTACTAGTACGTACAACTACTTGCTAGTATAGCCCTGTAAACCAGAAAGGAGTATTTTCCCTTCTAGAGATTTCAACAAGTGACTAGACTACACCGAGACGGAGTACATATGGAGCAAAATGAGTGAATCTGCACCATAAACAAATACGTACTAGTTCTATCGTTTTCTTCTCCAAGGTGCACAATATTGAGTATAGTGACTAGTATCTTTTTGACACACATTTATGTTTTTTACACATTACAGACGCAAGCGCTCATATACACGCGCATACACTCACCCCTATGAACGCACACACGCACGGCACTATCATCTTGAAATTTACGAAATCACCATAGGCACCTCGTCGTCGACGGGTCCATAGGTGCTTGAATGTCAAGGAGGGAGAGGGTAGCGGTTCCCGAGACGTTGAACGCTCAATGATGCATCCTTAGTTACATGCAGAGGGAATTAATTGGAGAAGCAGAATAGAGCCAGCACGATGTGAATGCAACAGAGTAGCACATTGTTTTTTATAGCCATATCACCACATTGTTTTCTACTGCTGGTTCACTAGGCTACCGTTGTTCGTTCTGCTGGTTCATTGGGCTGCCGTGGTTCGCACTCCTCCGACCGGAGTAGTACTCCCTCCGTTCCTAAATATAAGTCTTCGTAGATATTTCACTATGGACCACATACAGATGTATATAGATGCATTTTATGTGTAGATTCACTCATTTTTCTCCGTATGTGGTCCATAGTGAAATCTCTCCAAATACTTATATTTAGGAACGGAGGGAGTAGTATAGTACTAGTATATACCGCATCATTCTTTGCTCCTTCTTACTACTCCGACATGTGGGAGAGCCAGCATCCGGGTCGATGTGTCATGCACCAGATTAGAGCACGGACCGGAAGGGGGGCATCACCCCGGTCGGAGCACCAGTAATTCATGACTATAGTGAGTGGTCATATCACAAGTCTTTCCAGTAGTAACGCACCGTCAAATCACACAGGCCCACTTGCTCACCCCCTCGCCTTTCTGTCAAACCGCCTACCCGAAAACTGCCGCGTGTACTGCCCGGGGAAAGGCCCGCCCTCAAATTTTAACTACGCGAAAATAGTTCGAGCTTGTTCGTTCTATATAAATACAGTACTTACTATATGTTTATTCACCCGTAGGGTTGTTCAATGAATGGAGGGGCGGGGAGCACAAGTGAACAATACTGTAGTACTACTAGTAGTAAGTAGGAGTCGTACAGTAGTCACCTTAAATAGAGAGTTTCTTTTCTTTAATGCCACGTACACAAATGAAACACTTGTTGTGGAGAGAAAAAAGATAATCACTCCACTATATATGGACGCAGGGGCCTGAGCGCTTGCTTTACTAGGGTTGCTCTCTTCATTCTCTCATCCTCTGCAGATATAAACAAGACAGCGGTAGCGACATTTTCTCTCTGCTCACCGCTGGTCACAGATCCGGCCGGATCCCTTCGGCCGGTGTGTGTAGAGGACTAAAAGGTGCATCGTTCACGCGGTCATCGCCGCCGAGGGAGGAAACCCACAGATGCCGGAGGGGCCCGATCGTCTGCCCGTGCCGTTCTCTCCGACACAACACCGGCTCGGGAGGTCCTCCGACCCTTCTTCCTCCCTGCCGTATTGTCCGCAGATCCGACCTGCCGCCGCCGACATCCCGGCGACCCTCAGGTATAAGTTCTTCGAAAGCGGCCTTGCTCTACTGCCCCAGCTCCCCACGTGTCTGCATGTGCATCTTTTTCTACTCCCATCAGCTCTTCCAAAGCCACCTAAATTTTTAGTATTATTAGAGGTAAAGCTACTTCATGCATTTGAATCTAGGGCTTTGTTCAAACAACGAAGAAAGGGGGGAAAGTTGTAGCATGAATCTAGGACTTGATTCAAAGAGGAAATAATATGGTGAAAGTAGTAGAGACCGGATACCCAACCGGTCTCTTGGTTGAAAATGGAAGTAATGGGAAAACGCAGTACAAACTGGATAAGGAACAGATCTATTATTGGTTGAAAAAAGGATATAAAGTGGCGGATGGTGGACAAGTCAACAGAGTATGTCCAGGATTAGATTTGCTGCCATCACATAGTAAAAGGTCTCCAGGATTAGATTTGCTACCCTCACATAGTAAAAGGTCTCAGGATTAGATTTGCTACCCTCACATAGTAAAAGGTCTCAGGATTAGATTTACTGCCCTCACATAGTAAAAGGTATCCAGGATTAGATTTGCTGCCCTCACATAGTAAAAGGTCTCCAAGATTAGATTTCCTGCCCTCACATAGTACAAGGTCTCCAGGATTAGGTTTGCTGGCCTCACATAGCATGAACAAACTCGGCATCACCACTTTATGCCTCCTTGTAGGTACATTGTGCTGATGCGTCCACTGTCGCATGTTCTTATACCAACCTTTTGCTGTTGTTAATGTAAGGGCGCATGTAAAATGAAGCGATCACACTGTTACCTTAGGGACATGTCTAAGCAGTGTTATTGTTAATCTAATGCCTCCAGTGATAAGATGCAATTAAACTGTGTTACAAATGGCACCCCTGCTGTTTTCCCCAGTATGATAAGTAAGTTGCTCCTTTACACTGCTGAGTGTCCTAGTGTCCCCACGGTCCCATGCCCTTAAACCAACTCTTTAGCTGCTGTTGATTTATTGTGTCTGGTAAACAAGCAATGCCACCATTAAAGTAATCCCATATTTGAGGAATCTCATTGTTGATCGTAATGCTTCTGGTAACATGAAGCATTGCTGACGTTTTAAAAAATTTATTGTCCTTGCGTGATTGCCATGAACATAATTAAGATGCTTCTTTTCATTTTGTATATGTTTCGTACATTCTTATTGACCAGCAACTGTTTACTTTCTATCTTTTTGTGCAGATAGGGATATCCATTTCACCTTGTTGCTATTGTGACCTTTTGGTGAACTGCACAAAACACTTTTTTTGGAATGAGTGTCTTGTGCAGTTCAACTAAAATGTCACGTGGGCAACATCTCTCAATTTTGGTGGAACTGCACAAAATGGTGATTGGAGTTTCCAAAATCTCCGTCAAGTTCTGCTGGTAATCTCGTGCAACATTTTATTAGCTTTTGCAAGATGAGCCGTCACTGTCACCACAATGGTACTTTATTTTAGTGGAACTGCACAAAAGGATAACAAAATTATAGTTGCACCTTACATGAGCCGGACAACCAACCTTAATGTTCCTCAATTTTAGTGCAACTACTAAAGAAGAACCCGCCAGCTCACGAGAGCAAGTACTTCTTGCTAGCTGAATGATGCAATCTTTGCTTCATTTCAGGTGAACTGCAGAAAAAGGCGCATGAATTGAATCATGGAACTCAAGGCAGGCTTCATCCGAGTGGAGCTGCATGTTGAGTAAAGGAGGCCACTATTAAAGTGAAATCATGCTCTCCTGGTTTGTGCTATGCAAACAGGAATACTCAACTACAGATGTTGTGACGGTCAAGAGCATTCGCCAAGTTCTTCGATTGTATGACATGGCTAGCCAAGATGGATTTAATCCCGATATTCACTTTATCAAAAGGCTCTAATGGGTTGGTTCTGAATCTTGCAAGCTGGGAATCAGTGAGATGTGTAGGCATCTTTGTTGTACTTATTATTTGAATCTTATTTGTTGGTTCTGAATCTTGCAAGCTGGGAATCAATGAGATGTGTAGGCATCTTTGTTGTACTTATTATTTGGATCTTATTTGTTGGTTTTGAATCTTGCAAGCTGGGAATCAATGAGATGTGTAGGCATCTTTGTTGTACTTATTATTTGGATCTTATTTGTTGGTTCTGAATCTTGCAAGCTGGGAATCAATGAGATGTGTAGGCATCTTTGTTGTACTTATTATTTGGATCTTATTTGTTGGTTCTGAATCTTGCAAGCTGGGAATCAATGAGATGTGTAGGCATCTTTGTTGTACTTATTATTTGGATCTTATTTGTTGGTTCTGAATCTTGCAAGCTGGGAAACACGGCATGATGATGCAGAGGACAACAACCATAACAAACAGTTCAAACTTGGTAGTATTATCTTTGTGAAAGTGCGACAAATGTGCTGATCGTGTGCGTCCTGAGAATAATAATTCTAATTGTTGTGCATGTTGATCCTGTGGCACTGATAGAATGAGCGAATGCATTGCTTGTTTTAAGTATAAATTTCTATTAAAGCTAATTAAATTTAAGTAAAGTGACCACTAACTCCTGTTATTACAGTACCAATACAGACCCGCTCGTGAACCAACGTGTGGCAGAGGGTGCATCTTCTGCCGGGCGTGCAGCGGACGAGGGAGGGGTAGTAACTGTTGTCGCCTATACACACTCAGCTTACTATTGAATCCAGTTCCCTAGGAGCTGAAAAACGAACTACTGCCGCCGCCTACACACTCGTTCACTCGAAGAGACTCCAATGGCGATCCGAGGGGTGAGCCTGCTCGATATGGACTTCAGCAAGGAGTTCCCCTTTGAGTTCGCCGTTCAGTCCTATGGCTGCACCAAGTTGAATGTGATGTACACCAACAATACGGACTCGGTGAAGCTCTGCCTCGCCTCAATCCTATGGTTGCACCAGGTTCTGGAGCATTCGCCCGTTTCATCGGCAGCGCCGACTGCACCTTCGCTACGGTGGAGAGAAGGAAGAACGCGACGATTTGGCCATCTGGTGCAACAAGCTTGTCGACATCCAGAAGCAATACAAGATCATCAGTAACGGGCAGGAGAAGGACTCCGTGGTTGACCTTGCTGAGACCATCATCGACCCCTGATACGCCAACATGAAAGAAGACGACCTGAACACGTGGGAGGTACCTCTGAATCTAGCGTACATAACCTACGCGGCCAAGGACGCATACGCATGCTACGACATGTACATGCAGATCTTGAACATGAGGGCGTGTCTGCTTCCCGTAACCGACGAGTACACGGACAGCCGCAGCATCATGATCAAGCGTGCCAGGAAGGTCTAGATGTTGTACTTTATTTGTTTATAAGCACCTTTATCATCTGAGTGTTTCATGCATTAGCCTATGTGTCGTAATTATCTGTTTTGTCCGAAATATTTCTTTTAGGAACCCATTAACCTGATTGCTTTTTTAGTGGCTATTTGCTTATGTATGTAAACTAGTTCACTTGTCCGAAAAAAAACTAGTTCACTCGGCTGCCGTGCTTTGAATCTCCTTCCTCCCAACATATTCCCCTCCTCAGGTGGACCTAGCAGGTCTCTGAATTTTCTCCCACTTTCTTTTTCGATGTAAACTGAGTTTTCTCCCAGTACTTTTCCCTATAACCAACTCAATTGTCCCACGTCTAGCCTAAAAAATAATAATACCCCATGTACTATTAACTCATCAAATTAAAATGATATTTTATTTCGTCAGTTGAAAGTTCTTACAAAATAATAATAATAATTGTTTATATATAACTTGGCAGGTTAATTCCTAGTGATTGCGTACATAAGCTTGCAAAGATTTTACTGACGTGCAATCATGTGTTTATGTTTTTGTAACATTTCTCCGTCTAGCCCAACATGATATTTTCACCCAGCCTAGCAAGTCCACGGATTTTGAGAAAAATGCAAATGGGATTTAAACGGGCAGCATAGATGCTACATCATTGTTTCACCCAGCCCACCAAATGGACTAAAAAACGTTCCCCCCGCTGACAGGTCGGACCCACCAGCTATATCTTCGCACGCAAGGAAGTGCCTCCTTATTACGCACCAAAAAATGAATACCCCTCCTAGCTGGGACCCACCATAGTGGGTGGCTGACTTGTGGGCCTACTAAGTTGACGAGGACGGAGGGCTTTGTCAAGTTAGTCAATATGAACGATTCTAGCTCCAGTGACCGTACGATGTCCATCCAACGACCATAGTGCTTCTTCAACCTCTGGTCTTCTTGCTCCAGCCGCCCAAAGCAGCGCCGCTCGTGCCGTGTGCTCCTGCCTCTCGTGGCCGACTGTGATGCCGCGGAGGCCTCACCGCCCCCTACTACTTCCACCGCTGGCGCAGGGTATCCCTCTACTCACCCACACCCCCTGTTATTCTGCGGCGACGGAAGCCTCACGCCGCAGCCGAACTAGTGAACCCTCGTACTCCTCTCTGCGTGGGCATCCACTGCCACGTCTTCCCTGGCTCCACGTCGCCCCCTTCCTAGGCCTCACCGTCGTCCACCGCCTTGGTGCTCTCGGCGCGGCGTGGTTAATGTGGTCAACGATCGACTTCCATCGGAAGAGTACTGTACGTGGAGAGGCTGACAGCTGGGTCCACGGCCACAACCCAGTTTTTTTGTGATTTGCCAAGTAAGTAGATTTGTCAGGCCTGTTGGGTTGCAGATCTTTCAAGACGAGGAGAGCTTTCATTCGACTGGCCGAGAGAATGGCCCATCAGTAAAGAGAAATGGGTTGTACATTTTTTAAACACATCAAACCGACAATTAGTTTCAAATATCTTTTTTTTCATTTCGAGATTTTAAATTACATTAATTTTTATGCGTGGAGAATTTGTTGGATTTTATATTGATATACATTTATTTTTAAAATCAGTTTGAATGTGAGTCGAAATTTTGGGATTAAAAACAGTTCGGACCGCACCGAAATATGCAAAATTTCGTATAATTTTTTAACCGTGGCCACAATATGGGCTGTAATGCTAACAAAAAGAATATGGGCTCCAAAAAACCTTAATAATTAGCAAATGGGCTGTAAATTATTAGAAAATAATGGCAGATGGGTTGTATGCTGTTTTCCACAGATTTGAGGCTTCCTTAAAAAAAGGTTGGCGCACAAGCAATGACTGTTGGATGTCCATCCAATAGCCGTCGTTCTTCTTCAATCTCTGCTCTTCCTGCTCCAGCCGCTCAAACAAGCGCCGGCGGGACTGCCTGCTCCCTCCTCCCCGCGGCCAGCTGTGCTGCCGCGCAGGCCTCACCGCCCCACCGTACTCCCATCGCTGGCCTAGCCATCCTTCTACTCACCCACACGTGCTGTTATTCTCCGGCGACGGCAGACGAACCAGTAAACCCTCGTACAGTTGTACTCCCCTCCGCGTGGGAAACAAAAACAACTGCTGAGTCTTCCCTGCCTCCGTGTCGTTCCCTTCCTAGGCCTCGCCGTCGTCCACCGCCCTAGTGTTCTCGGCGCGGCCTGGTCAACGTGGTCAACGACCGACATGCATCTGAAGTGGACTGTACGTGGAGAGGCCGATAGCTGGGTCCACGGCCGCACGCAAGGAAATGCCTCATTATTACGTGCAAAATAATGATTCCTCCACCTGACATAAGGGACCCACCGAAAGGGCCTCTGTATTTCGTGAAAAAAACGTTACCGCCGCTGACAGCTCGGAGCCACCAGCTATATCTTCGCACGCAAGGAAGTGCCTCCTTATTACGCACAAAAAAATGAATACTCCCCCTGTTAGCTGGGACCCAGTATAGTGGCAGGCTGACTTGTGGGCCTACTAAGTTGACGGGGACGGAGGGCTTTGTCAACTTAGTCAAGATGCAGTCGGTCGTGCTTCTTCAACCTCTGGTCTTCTAGCTCCAGTGACCGTACGATGTCCATCCAATGGCCGTAGTGCTTCTTTAACCTCTGGTCTTCTTGCTCCAGCCGCCCAAACCAGCGTCGGTCGTGCCTCGTGCTCCTGCCTCCCGTGGCCGACTGTGATGCGGCGGAGGCCTCACCGCCCCCTACTGTTGGGGAACGTAGTAATTTCAAAAAATTCCCACGCACACGCAAGATCGGTGATGCATAGCAACGAGAGGGGAGAGTGTTGTCCACGTACCCTCATAGACCGAAAGCGGAAGCGTTAGCACAACGCGGTTGATGTAGTCGTACGTCTTCACGATCCGACCGATCAAGTACCGAACGCACGGCACCTCCGAGTTCAGCACACGTTCAGCCCGATGACGTCCCTCGAACTCCGATCCAGCCGAGTGTTGAGGGAGAGTTTCGTCAGCACGACGGCGTGGTGACTATGTTGATGTTCTACCGACGCAGGGCTTCGCCTAGGCACCGCTACAGTAATATCGAGGTGTAATATGGTGGAGGGGGGCACCGCACACGGCTAAGAGATCCAAGGGATCAATTGTTGTGTCTAGAGGTGCCCCCTGTCGCCGTATATAAAGGAGCAAGGGGGGAGGCCGGCCAACCTTGGGGTGCACCAAGGAGGGGAGGAGTCCTCCTCCTAGTAGGAGTAGGACTCCCCTCTTTCCTAGTCCAACTAGGAAAAGGAAGGGGGAAGGAAGGAGAGGGAAAGGAGAAGGAAAGGGGGGGCACCCCCTTCCCTAGTCCAATTCGGACCCTCTATAGGGAGGGGGAGCAGCTGCCCCTTGTGGGCTGCCTTCCCTCTTCCCTATGGCCCATGTAGGCCCAATAGTCCCCCCGGGGTTTCCGATAACCCCCCGACACTCCGATAAATACCCGAATCACTCGGAACCTTTCCGATGTCCGAATATAGTCGTCCAATATATCGATCTTTACGTCTAGACCATTTTGAGACTCCTCGTCATGTCCCCAATCTCATACAGGACTCCAAACTCCTTCGGTACATCAAAACTCATAAACTCATAATATAACTGTCATCGAAACTTTAAGCGTGCGCACCCTATGGGTTCGAGAACTATGTAGACATGACCGAGACACGTCTCCGGTCAATAACCAATAGCGGAACCTGGATGCTCATATTGGCTCCCACATATTCTACGAAGATCTTTATCGGTCAGACCGCATAACAACATACGTTGTTCCCTTTGTCATCGGTATGTTACTTGCCCGAGATTCGACCGTCGGTATCTCAATACCTAGTTCAATCTCGTTACTGGCAAGTCTCTTTACTCGTTCTGTAATACATCATCCCGCAACTAACTCATTAGTTGCAATGCTTGCAAGGCTTATAGTGATGTGCATTACCTAGAGGGCCCAGAGATACCTCTCCGACAATCGGAGTGACAAATCCTAATCTCGAAATACGCCAACCCAACAAGTACCTTCGGAGACACCTGTAGAGTACCTTTATAATCAACCAGTTACGTTGTGACTTTTGGTAGCACACCAAGTGTTCCTCCGGTAAACGGGAGTTGCATAATCTCATAGTCATAGGAACATGTATTAGTCATGAAGAAAGCAATAGCAACATACTAAACGATCGGGTGCTAAGCTAACGGAATGGGTCATGTCAATCACATCATTCTCCTAATGATGTGATCCCGTTAATCAAATGACAACTCATGTCTATGGCTAGGAAACATAACCATCTTTGATCAACGAGCTAGTCAAGTAGAGGCATACTAGTTACACTCTGTTTGTCTATGTATTCACACATGTATCATGTTTCCGGTTAATACAATTCTAGCATGAATAATAAACATTTATCATGAAATAAGGAAATAAATAATAACTTTATTATTGCTTCTAGGGCATATTTCCTTTAGTCTCCCACTTGCACTAGAGTCAATAATCTAGTTCACATCGCCATGTGAGTTAACAGCAATAGTTCACATCACCATGTGTTTAACACCCATAGTTCACATTGTCATGTGACCAACACCCAAAGGGTTTACTAGAGTCAATAATCTAGTTCACATCGCTATGTGATTAACACCCAAAGGGTACTAAGGTGTGATCATGTTTTGCCTATGAGAGAAGTTTAGTCAACGGGTCTGCCATATTCAGGTCCGTTTGTATTTTGCAAATTTCTATGTCAACAATGCTCTGCACAGAGCTACTCTAGATAATTGCTCCCACTTTCAATATGTATCCAGATTGAGACTTAGAGTCATCTGGATGAGTGTCAAAACTTGCATCGATGTAACCCTTTACGACGAACCTTTTGTCACCTCCGTAATCGAGAAACATATCCTTGTTCCAGTAAGGATAATTTTGACCGCTGTCCATTGATCTACTCCTAGATCACTATTGTACTCCCTTGCTTAACTTAGTGTAGGGTATACAATAGATCTGGTACACAACATGGCATACTTTATAGAACCTATGGCTGAGGCATGGGGAATGACTTTCATTCTCTTTCTATCTTCTGTCGTGGTCGGGTTTTGAGTCTCACTCAATTTCACACCTTGTAACACAGGCAAGAACTCTTTCTTTGACTGTTCCATTTTGAACTACTTCAAAATCTTGTCAAGGTATGTACTCATTGGTAAAATTTATCAAGCGTCTTGATCTATCTCTATAGATCTTGAAGCTAAATATATAAGCAGCTTCACCGGGGTCTTTCTTTGAAAAACTCCTTTCAAACACTCCTTTATGCCTTGCAAAATAATTCTACATTATTTCCGATCAACAATATGTCATTCACATATACTTATCAGAAATGCTGTAGTGCTCCCACTCACTTTCTTGTAAATACAGGCTTCACCACAAGTCTGTATAAAACTATATGCTTTGATCAACTTATCAAAGCGTATATTCCAACTCCGAGATGCTTGCACCAGTCCATAGATGGATCGCTGGAGCTTGCACATTTTGTTAACACTTTTAGGATTGACAAAACCTTCTGGTTGCATCATATACAACTCTTCTTTAAGAAATCCATCAAGGATTGCAGTTTTGTTATCCATTTGCCAGATTTCATAAAATACGGCAATTGCTAACATGATTCGGACAGACTTTGAGCATCGATACGAGTGAGAAAATCTCAGCGTAGTCAACACCTTGAACTTTGGAAAAAAACCTTTTTCAACAAGTCTAGCTTTGTAGATAGTAACACTACTATCAGCGTCCCTCTTCCTCTTGAAGATCCATTTAATCTCAATGGCTCGCCGATCATTGGGCAAGTCAGTCAAAGTCCATACTTTGTTCTCATATATGGATCCCATCTCGGATTTCATGGCCTCAAACCATTTCGCGGAATCTGGGCTCATCATCGCTTCCTCATAGTTCATAGGTTCGTCATGATCAAGTAACGTGACCTCCAGAATAGGATTACTGTACCACTCTGGTGTGGATCTCACTTTGTTTGACCTATGAGGTTCGGTAGTAACTTGATCTGAAGTTACATGATCATCATCATTAGCTTACTCACTAATTGGTGTAGGAGTCACAGGAACAGATTTCTGTGACGAACTACTTTCCAATAAGGGAGCAGGTACAGTTACCTCATCAAGTTCTACTTTCCTCCCACTCACTTCTTTCGAGAGAAACTCCTTCTCTAGAAAATATCCATTCTTAGCAACAAATGTCTTGCCTTCGGATCTGTGATAGAAGGTGTACCCAACTGTCTCCTGTGAGTATCCTATGAAGACACATTTCTCCGATTTGGGTTTGAGCTTATCATGATGAAACGTTTTCTTATAAGCATCACTATCGGATTTTGGGTTCCGACAGACCCTTAAGGTTCGAACTCAGGGGTGTGCGCGGAGATTATGCCCTCTACCTCTCCGTCTCGCAAAGATCTAAACTACCAAAAGAACAACACAAGAGACACAGAGTTTATACTGGTTCGGGCCACCGATGTGGTGTAATACCCTACTCCAGTGTGGTGTGGTGGATTGCCTCTTGGGCTGGTGATGATGAACAATACAGGGAGGAACAGCCTCGCGAGGGTCTGTTCTTGGCTAGGGGTATGAACTGCTAGGAGTAGTTCAGCCGCCCTTCTCTCTCTCTCTCTCTCTCTCTTGTTCTCTACTTGCTCAGATTCTCGACCTCTAATTCTCGATCACCCGATTGCTAGATGCTGGATCCCTCGGTGATAGATGTCCCCCCCTACCCTGGGGGTGGATAGTCCTATTTATTGGCAAAGGCCCTGGGCCTCTTCCCAAATATTGAGCGGGAAGGGCGCCAACAATTGGCCAATTCGAAGGGGAACATCTGGTACACTTATCCTGACTAAAGTTGGTCCTCTCCTGCCAAAGGCCCTGTGGTGACGCCGTTCTGGGCTCCACGATGACCTCCTTCCTGCCGTTGGACTGATCTTGGTCTCGTTGCACCGAAATGGATGCCTTTGCTTGATCCTCTCGCCTGCGCTTGCCCCCTTTGCACCAAAGAGGAAAGGGAGGACACCGCGCGGGCTGGCGCCCTTGGTCGTCATGGCTTGCGTCATGGGCATCTCGCGAGGTACCCCGCCTTGATCTCTCCGCCTCCTCGTGAGCCAGCCTGACGAGGCCGTGCCTGAGGAAGTGCTGTGTCGTCCGCCCCACGAGGCTTGGCGGGCTTCATCAACTCAAGACCCAAGACCCTCGCGAGAGGCCGTAGGCAGGCAAGTCTGGGGACCCCCGTTCCCAGAACGCCAACAGTAGCCCCCGGGCCCAAGGCGCGCCCAGACTTGGCCGTGCCGAGAGGCGAAAGGGCAAGGGTGAAGCGCCGCGGGCCCTAACAGCCTGCGGCCTTGGGCGCCGCATGGCGGTTGATTGGACGCGAGTGCTTCAACAACCGCGTAGGTTATTAAAGGTGCGGTGGCTGCCCAGGCTTTGCTTTTCTCTGGTTGCTGCTCAGATCCCCTTTCTTGCACCTCTCCTTCCTTCCTCCCAATTCCCAGATCTGCTCTACCCGTGTGACCTAGGAAGACATGGCGCCTCGTCAGCCTCCGGCCGAAGCTTGGTTCTCGCCTGCTCTGGACTTGCCCAATGTGTCGGAGGCGAGCCTTGCCCGGCTGCGCCGGATGGCGGCAGCGCAGGGCATCGACGGGGCGCGGGTGTTCAAGGTCGGCTCCGCCACCCCTGAGGGCCGAGGAAGCACCTTCTACCCTCTCTTCGTAAGCTCCATTACCGCGGGCCTGGTGCCTCCTTTTTCCGAGTTCTTCCTCTCTGTCCTCCGCCATTACGACTTACAAGCTCTGCATCTCCACCCCAACTCCATCCTTCTCCTGGCGATCTTCGCCTACTACTGCGAGGCTCATGTGGGGGTGCAACCCTCAGTGGCATTGTTGCGCCACTACTTCTACCTCCGGGTCACCCGTGGTTCCCCTTCCGCATGCGCGAGCTTCGTCGCGTGCAGCGGCGCCATTGCCATTTCGAATACCGGGAAGAGGATTGAGGGCTTCAGGAGCAAGTGGGTCTTGGTAGACGCCGGGCGCATCCACCCTCGGCTGATCCTACCCACGGAGCAGCCCGTGAGTTCCGGCGACTAGTCCCGGGCGGAGCTCACGGACCCCCGCGCGAAGCCGGTACTGGAGAAGATGGACGCGGACCTGAAGCCGGCCAGCACGGCGGCGGCGAAGCTGACCGGCGCGTCGCTGCTGAGGGAGTTCCTGGAGCACCAATTGGCTCCACTTCGGCAGTACTCACCTCCAATGTGGAGGCCTCATACGAGCCCCGCGGCCTTGGGCGACGAGGATTTGATCGCGGTTCTCCAATCTCTGATCGGGGGCGAGGTGGCAAGGTTGGAGGGCGCGCCCACGCCCTTGTTCCTTCATGACGACTGGAAGCAGGTGGTGGAGTCCATGCCCGTCTTCAACGGGGACGGGCCGTGCCCGTGGTGGCTCCCGAGGGACTGGTGGACGTGTCCTCTAGCGACTCCAGCGGAGAGGGGGGCGAAGAGGAGCGAGAGGAGGGCCCTGACTCCGAGGCAACTGACGGAGAGTCTAGGGCTCCCCTTCCCCGGCGCAAGTTCCGTACTCTCCGCCTTTCGTTAAGCGATGATGATGAGGAGTACGACGTGATGGGTAGCGGGAGCTCGCCCCCGATCCCGAAGAAGGGCAGGACCGGGCTGATCCCTCGCGGGTCCGCCCTGGCTCCGGGGCAATCCGCGGATGCGCCTTCTGCTTCTGAGGTTGACCCCTCCAGCCAGCTCTCAGGCTTCAAGTATGGCCGGAGGCTGCTTGAGCTCTCCAGCGACGACCCGTAAGTGATTGATCCTTCATCTTTTGTTTCTTGTTCCACCGCTGAGGCTTGATGTTCGCTTCTCTTGGATAGGCTGGCGCCCCCGGCGAAGAAGCCGAAGGGGGCTCCCGAGGCTCCATCCGCGACAATGCCTCCGCCTGCAGGGGAAGGCGATCGTGACGCACGGGCTTCTCCTGCCCAGTCATCCTCGCGAGGCCTGGCTGAGCTGGCTGGGGCGAGCCCAGCCCCCATGGCCCAAGTGACTCCCGAGGTGCCCTTGTCTGCCGCCACCACCACGACCACCGGGGCGCAGCAGACTCCGCCTCGGGACGCTGTGATTGTGCCGCCGCTGCTTTCTCCTTCTGCTCCACCGACCGCTGCTTCCCCAACTCCTCCTGCTGTCTTGGAGCGTGCCGATGTTTCTCCATCTTCTTCTGCCATCCTGGAGCGTGCCGTTGCTGAACTGGACCGGCTGCGGATGGATCTTCTTGGCGCCGACCCTCGCCTGGTGGCCGAGCGCCTGGAGCTGGCTTCGGGGTGGATTCGCTCCGACGCCTCGATTCGGGCGGCGCTGGTTCAAGCCTCGATGACCTGCGACGGAGAGAGGGAGGCCACCCTCGAGGCAAAGGTTGCCCGAGACGCGGCCCTGGGGAGGTGGCTGAAGCCCGTGGTCGCTGCAAGGAGCTGGAGGACGAGCTGCAAGGCCTGCGAGACTAGCTCGCGAAGGAGGTCTGCCTTCGCAAAGAGCGGGAAGAAGGCACGAAGGCTCGTGAGGCGGCCATCGAGGACCGGGAGGCCAAGCTCAAGAAGCGCCGCGACCACCTAAGCGCGCTGAAGAAGGAGCTAGAGGTGACGAGGGCCGAGCTGGACGCCAAGGCCCGGGTCCTTGCCGAGGATCGCGTGGCCTTCGCGGACATGGAGAAGGATGCTCGTGCTTCGCTGAAGACGCTTTACGAGAGCGGCCTGGAGAGCCCGCTGGCCGGTGACGGGGACGGCCCCGCCAAGCTGCTTCCCTTCCTGGTTCTTGCCCTTGGGGACGTCGCCCTTGGCCTTGGCCCCACGGCTGAGGCCGAGGCGCGTGTCCTATCTTCTGCTGCGCTGACGCGGGTCTTCGCCCACATCTACCTTTGCGATCCCAGCGCCGACCTCGACAGCCTGTTGGAGCCGGTGAGCGGCGAGGGTGCTGCCGCCACTGTCGAAGCCGTGAAGGGGCGAGCGGAGGCACTACTGGGGAAGTTCCAGGCCTTTAGCACCAAGCCGAAGCAGGGCGCTGCCGGCCCTGCTGCTCCATGAGGCGAAGCCACTCCGCGCTGCTCCACCGCCGACAAGTGACTCCGCTACTGCTCCTGCTCTTCTTTAGTTCCTGCACATGCATCACGCCTCGGGGAGGCATTTAAACTTGCGTTTGGTACTGAGACGACAGTACGGATTGTAATATTTGCTTTTAAATTCCTTGAATTTTATGCTTTTCTTCCCTACTTGCTTGTGTTCTACGCCGGCAGAGCCCAGCCCCGCGTGTACCTCACCCAGCATTAGCCTCGACCGGAAACCAGGACGGGACCAAAGGAGTGAGGGGCTACGTGACAAGTTAGGCTCCTGAGTCGCGATGCTCAGGAGTCCCCCTTGGTGCACGAACAACAAGTAGGGAAGCGTGATGTAGGTGTATCTTCCGTTCTACGTCTACAGAGCCCGACTCCGCGCGTACCTCACCCAGCATAGCCTTTTGGAACTAAGGAGTGAGGGGCTACGGAGCCAGTTAGGCTCCTGTGTCACGATGCTCAGGAGTCCCCCTTGACGCGCAAACAGCGGGCAATGAGGTGAGATGCAAGCGAGACTACCGTTCTACGTCTGCAGAGCCCGGCCCCGCGCGTACCTCACCCAGCATAGCCTTTCGGAACTAAGGAGTGAGGGGCTATGGGACCAGTTAGGCCCCTGAGTCGCGATGCTCAGGGGTCCCCCTTGATGCTCAAACAGCCTTCATACCTTGGCTCCGCTCGGGGAGAGACGCGCGACGAACCAGGCCCGAGGGGCCTGGCTGGGCGGCGTACGTCTGGGCGTGACCCAGGCGTAGCCCCCGTGCGTAGCCCCCTCGCGCGGTGCTCCCGAGGGGAGGCGTTACAATGAGGCTAGCCACTGAGCTCTGGGCTCCCTGAGGTTAACGCGGCCCGGAGGCCACCCTCAGTTGTTTATCACCAATGTGGAACATAACGCTTCTGTATGTGTACGGGCATAGCCGCTCCTCGGCAGTGTCGTCAGCCAGCGCGGAGCATGGTGCTTCCACTGGTATGTGGGAGGGGGCTCCCCTCCGGGAGGAGCCCCCGGGGCGTGTACAGCCCCGCCCTGATGCGTGGCCGACACGGTAGGGCTAGGTGAGGTGTATCTGGGAACCAGTGAGCCAGCGCGGGACTCACGGGGCCCTACCTCTAGGCGCCCTTGGTCGTCATGGCTTGCGTCATGGGCACCTCGCGAGGTACCCCGCCTTGATCTCTCCGCCTCCTCGTGAGCCAGCCTGACGAGGCCGTGCCTGAGGAAGCGCTGTGTCGTCCGCCCCGCGAGGCTTAGCCCCTCGCGAGGGTCTTGGGTCTTGAGTTGATGAAGATGGGCCGTGATGGGCCCCCTTTCTAGCCACGCCGCAGGCCGCAGGTAGGCAAGTCTGGGGACCCCCGTTCCTAGAACGCCGACAATCGCAACCCCCAAACTTTAAGAAACGACAAGTTTGGTTTCTTGCCAAACCACAGTTCATATTGTGTCGTCTCAACGGACTTAGATGGTGCCCCTTTTTAACGTGAATGCAACTGTCTCTAGTGCATGACCCCAAAACGATAGTGGCAAATCGGTAAGAAACATCATAGATTATACTATATCCAATAAAGTACGGTTATGACGTTCGGACACACCATTATGCTGTGGTGTTCCAGGTGGCACGAATTTGTGAAACTATTCCACATTGTTTCAATTGAAGACCAAACTCGTAACTCAAATATTTGTCTCCGCGATCAGACCATAGAAACCTTATTTTCTTGTCACGACAATTTTCCACTTCACTCTGAAATTCTTTGAACTTTTCAAATGTTTCAGACTTATGTTTCATCAAGTAGATATACCCATATCTGCTCAAATCATTTGTGAAGGTTAGAAAATAACGATACCCGCCGTGAGCTTCAACACTCATCGGATCGCATACATCAGTATGTATTATTTCCAATAAGTCAGTTGCTCGCTCCATTGTTCCGGAGAACGGAGTCTTTAGTCATCTTGCCCATAAGGCATGGTTCGCAAGCATCAAGTGATTCATAATCAAGTGATTCCAAAATCCCATCAGCATGGAGTTTCTTCATGCGCTTTACACCAATATGACCTAAACGGCAGTGCCACAAATGAGTTGCACTATCAGGCTTCAATATTATGAATATGTGTATCACTACGATCGAGATGCAACAAACCATTTTCATTGGGTGTATGACCATAGAAGGTTTTATTCATGTAAATAGAACAACAATTATTCTCTAACTTAAATGAATAACTGTATTGCAATAAACATGATCAAATCATATTTATGCTCAACGCAAACACCAAATAACACTTATTTAGGTTCAATACTAATCCCGAAAGTGTAGGGAGCGTGCGATGATGATCATATCAATCTTGGAACCACTTCCAACACACATCGTCACTTCACCTTTAACTAGTCTCTGTTGATTCTGCAACTCCCGTTTCGAGTTACTACTCTTAGCAACTGAACCAGTATCAAATACCGAGGGGTTGCTACGAACACTAGTAAAATACACATCAATAATCTGTATATCAAATATACCTTTGTTCATTTTGCCATCCTTCTTATCCGCCAAATACTTGGGGTAGTTCCACTTCTAGTGACCAGTCCCTTTGCAGTAGAAGCACTTAGTCTCAGGCTTAGGTCCAGACTTGGGCTTCTTCACTTGAGCAGCAACTTGCTTGCCGTTCTTCTTGAAGTTCCGCTTCTTCCCTTTGCCCTTTTCTTGAAACTAGTGGTCTCGTCAACCATCAACACTTGATGTTTTTATTGATTTCTACCTTTCGTCGATTTCAGCATCACGAAGAGCTTGGGAATTGTTTCCGTTATTCCTTGCATATTATAGTTCATCACGAAGTTCTACTAACTTGGTGATGGTGACTAGAGAATTCTGTCAATCACTCTTATCTGGAAGATTAACTCCCACTTGATTCAAACGATTGTAGTACCCAGACAATCTGAGCACATGCTCACTGCTTGAGCTATTCTCCTCCATCTTTTAGCTACAGAACTTGTTGGAGACTTCATATCTCTCAACTCGGGTATTTGCTTGAAATATTAACTTCAACTCCTGGAACATCTCATATGGTCCATGACGTTCAAAACGTCTTTGAAGTCCCGATTCTAAGCTGTTAAGTATGGTGCACTAAACTATCAAGTACTCATCATATTGAGCTAGCCAAACGTTCATAACGTCTGCATCTGCTCCTGCAATAGGTCTGTCACCTAGCGGTGCCTCAAGGACATAATTTTTCTGTGCAGCAATGAGGATAAACCTTAGATCACGGATCCAATCCGCATCATTGCTACTAACATTTTTCAACTTAGTTTTCTCTAGGAGCATATATAAAACATAGGGAAGCAACAACGCGAGCTATTGATCTACAACATTATTTGCAAAATGCTATCAGGACTAAGTTCATGATAAATTAAAGTTCAATTAATCATATTACTTAAGAACTCCCACTTAGATAGACATCCCTCTAATCTTCTAAGTGATCATGTGATCCATATCAACTAAACCATGTCCGATCATCACGTGAGATGGAGTAGTTTCAATGGTGAACATCACTATGTTGATCATATCTACTACTCCCTCCGTTCCTCAATATAGGGTAGTCGTACGTATTCATGATCCGACCGATCAAGTACCGAACGCACGACACCTCCGAGTTCAGCACACGTTCAGCCTGATGACGTCCCTCGAACTCTGATCCAGCCTAGTGTTGAGGGAGAGTTTCGTCAGCACGACGGCATGGTGACTATGTTGATGTTCTACCGACGTAGGGATTCGCCTAAGCACCGCTATAGTAATATCAAGATGGAATATGGTGGAGGGGGGCACCGCACACGGCTAAGAGATCCAAGGGATCAATTGTTGTGTCTAGAGGTGCCCCCTGCCCCCGTATATAAAGGAGCAAGGGGGGAGGCCGGCCAGCCTTGGGGAGCACCAAGGAGGGGAGGAGTCCTCCTCCTAGTAGGACTAGGACTCCCCTCTTTCCTAGTCCAACTAGGAAAAGGAAGGGAGAAGGAAGGAGAGGGAAAGGAGAAGGAAAGGGGGGGCGCGCCCCCTTCCCTAGTCCAATTCGGACCCCCTATAGGGAGGGGGCGTAGCTGCCCCTTGTGGGCTGCCTTCCCTCTTCCCTATGGCCCATATAGGCCCAATAGTCCCCCCGGGGTTTCCGATAACCCCCCGGCACTCCGATAAATACCTGAATCACTCGGAACCTTTCCGATGTCCGAATATAGTCGTCCAATATATCGATCTTTACGTGTTGACCATTTCGAGACTCCTAGTCATATCTCCGATCTCATCCGGGACTCCGAACTCCTTTGGTACATCAAAACTCATAAACTCATAATATAACTCTCATCGAAACTTTAAGCGTGCGGACCCTACGGGTTCGAGAACTATGTAGACATGACCGAGACACGTCTCCGGTCAATAACCAATAGCGGAACCTGGATGCTCATATTGGCTCCCACATATTCTACGAAGATCTTTATCGGTCAGACCACATAACAACATACGTTGTTCCCTTTGTCATCGGTATGTTACTTGCCCGAGATTCGATCATCGGTATCTCAATACCTAGTTCAATCTCGTTACCGGCAAGTCTCTTTACTCATTCCGTAATACATCATCCAGCAACTAACTCATTAGTTGCAATGCTTGCAAGGCTTATAGTGATATGCATTACCGAGAGGGCCCAGAGATACCTCTCCGACAATCGGAGTGACAAATCCTAATCTCGAAATACGCCGACCCAACAAGTACCTTCGGAGACACCTGTAGAGTACCTTTATAATCACCCAGTTACGTTGTGACGTTTGGTAGCACAGAAAGTGTTCCTCCGGTAAATGGGAGTTGCATAATCTCATAGTCATAGGAACATGTATAAGTCATGAAGAAAGCAATAGCAACATACTAAACGATCGGGTGCTAAGCTAACAGAATGGGTCATGTCAATCACATCATTCTCCTAATGATGTGATCCCGTTAATCAAATGACAACTCATGTCTATGGCTAGGAAACATAACCATCTTTGATCAACGAGCTAGTCAAGTAGAGGCATACTAGTGACACTCTGTTTGTCTATGTATTCACACATGTATCATGTTTCCGGTTAATACAATTCTAGCATGAATAATAAACATTTATCATGAAATAAGGAAATAAACAATAACTTTATTATTGCCTCTAGGGAATATTTCCTTCACCTACTACTCCCACCGCTGGCCAGGCCATCTCTGTACTCACCCACACCCCCTGTTATTCTGCGGAGACGGCAGCCTCAGACCGCAGCGAACCAGTGAACCCTCGTACTCCTCTACGCATGGGCATCCACTGCCGCGTCTTCCCCCGCTCCGCGTAGTCCCCTTCCTAGGCCTCGCCGTCGTCCACCGCCCTGGTGCTCTCGGCGCGGCGTGGTCAACGTGGTCAAGGAACGGCTTCCATCGGACGTGGACTGTACGTTGTACGTGGAGAGGCTGATAGCTGGGTCCACGGCCGCAGCAAGGAAGTGCCTCCTCATTACGTGCAAAATAATTATTCCTCCACCTGACAGCGGGGACCCACCGGACAGGCCACCGTATTTCGTAAAAAAAAACGTTTCCCCCTGACTGCTGGGACCCACCAGCTACACCTTCGCACGCAAGGAAGTGCATCCGGGCAAAAAAAAAACGATTCGCCCCCTGACTGCTGGGACCCACCAGCTACATCTTTGCAGGCAAGGAAGTGCCTGACAGTCGGGACCCACCTGGTCGAAGCGTATGTAGTGTTGTCATTCTGGTCGCGAACGTGTACGTACATATATACTGGTCGATGTAGAGGCGCGCACGTGTCGTAGTAGAGGCGCGCACGTAGCATGTACACGTACGTACAGCGACCAGGGTGCAAGAAAGAAAATACAGCCACGTATGTGTACATACGGGCGGGGTCTCGAATGCCTACTCGCGCATACGTACGGCGACGACTCGTGTACATGGCTGGGTCGGAACGAAGAAACAACGTCGTCGTCGTGTTCATGGGGAGGCAACGGAATGCGTCGTGTTCATCGGGAGGCAACGGAATGCGTCGTGTTCATCGGGAGGCAACAGAACGCGTGGGAGCCAACTGGCTGGGTCGGAACGGAATGCGTGGTCGTGTTCATCGGGAGGGCTTGGACGGAACAGGTGATGGAAGCGAGGCCTGGCGTACCGCAGAACGGAGGAAACAACCTTGTGTTCAACTGACCACGTTCGAAACGGGATCATGTTCATCGGGAGGGGTCTGGCGTACCGCAAAATGGAGGAAACAAACCTCCTATGGTCGAAACGGGGGTCCTGTTGATCGGGAGGGGTGTGGCGTACCGCAAAACGGAGGAAACAGACTTGTGTTGGAGCGCTACGGTCGAAACGGGGGTCCTGTTCATCAGGAGGGGTGTGGCGTACCGCAAAACGGGACTCCACGAGATACTGTTCATCTCCACCACCGACCTCCTCCAGCCTCCACGGGCTACCGTCGACCTCGTCCAGCCTCCACGGGCTCCTGTTCATCCAGCCTCCACCGCGCGCTACTTCACCGGCTACTGTTCAACCACCCCTCCACCATCTACTATTCATCCAGCCCTCCACACCACGGGGTCCTGTTCAACCACCCCTCCACGGGCACCCCTCCACCGTCTACTGTTCATCCAGCCCTCCACACCACGGGGTCCTGTTCATCCACCCCTCCACGGGCACCCCTCCACCGTCTACTGTTCATCCAGCCCTCCACCACACCACGGGGTCCTGTTCATCCAGAGGCAACGCCACCGCTCACTGTTCATCCAAACCCCCCCGCAAAGCTCACTGTTCATCCCAGAGGCAGCATCGATCGGCTTCAGTTAGCAGCAGTAGCGAAGGAATCGCTCGATCGGGTTCAGTTAACAGCCATCGATCGATCGCTCGGGTTCAGTAACTCGTAGCCTCCAGTGCAATCGCTCGGGTTCAGTAACGCGTAGCCTCCAGTGCAATCGCTCGGGTTCAGTTAGAGCCCAACGCCTCGCTCGGGTTCAGTTAGAGCCAATGCCTCGCACACACGCGCGTACGTGTACGAGAGAAACGCGCATCGCTCGGCCCCCGACCTCCCACCGTAACCGGGAACTCCCCGAAATTTTCCTCCCCCTTGCTTCTACCACAGTTTTTTCCATCATGGACGGCCCAAAGAATGTCATGCAGCTGCGTCTCCGGCCCGCCCAGGAAGAAAAGCCCATTTTCTGTCATGATTTTTTGTCATAGAAGTAGGAACCCACCACATCTATGATGATACCGAGTTTTGTCACAATTATCGTCATAGAAGTGTCATATGTATGACAGAAAAAATTTCGTTCGGCCCAAAATGTCACAGATGTGTCTTTTTTTTGTAGTGGAATGAGTTTTTAACAAGACCTGATCAACCTTGTTAGTGGATTCCTTTTGATGAGCATGAGATGGATGAAACTAGAAGGCACAACCTTCTGTACCCTCTTTATACTTTCTGTTATTTAGTTGAAATAAAGTAAAAATAGTATTTTTCTGTCTATTTCCTAATTTATCCGTGCAATATAAAAATACCCCAAAAATAAAAGTCCTCCAAATGCCATGCCAATTTAATATGATTTTTTAGGGAGTATTTGAGGATTTATGGTACTAAAAGCACTGCGGGGGGAGCTGCCACCTCGCCACGAGGGTGGAGGGCACGCCCTACCCCCCAGGGCGCGCCCCCTACCTCGTGGGCCCATGGTGGCCCTCCACTTATTCTTGCACCCATCCTCTTCTTCTTCCTCCCACAAACACGAATAACCAGCTCAAGCACAAGTTCTAGCTCACTTTGCTGTGATTTTCGATCTCCTTGTTCAAAGCACCTCTCACAAAACTTCTTGGGGAGATTGTTCCTTGGTATGCGACTCCTCCATTGGTCCAATTAGTTTTTGTTCTAGTGCTTTATTCTTTGCAAATTTGTGCTGCATAGGTGACCATGTTCTTGAGCTTGCATGTCAAATTTATATGGTTCCAAGTAGTTCTAATGCTTGATATAGGCTCTAGGCACTTGTAGGAGTAGTTGCTATTAATTTTATTAAAGTTGGTTCACTGTTGTTTGAAGTTACTTAAAACTTCAGAATATTTCAGAAAATTATGAAGAGACTTTTGAGGGGCTCATCGAGCCGAAGCTCGAAGGAAAAACAAAATCAAGAAGCACAGAGGCCCAAATATAGTTTGCCTCGTACCACGGAGGTCCGGCCGTGTGAATGGCCTTCTGATAACTTCTTGAGACAAGCCGGGATTTATGAGGATTTCTATTCATTGATTGAGAATGCTGGCCTCACCAACTTCCTCTGCGACCAACGTCATCAGTATCTCTTACTCACTAATACTTTTGTGCAAAACTTCTACGATTTTCCTAAGGAATCACCTCCTTTAGTAGAGTTTCATTTATATGACGTTGTTAAGAAGATGCCATTAACTGAATTTTGCAAGGTTTGCAAAATACCCTCTGAGGGTACCTTAGATGAACCACACCGTAAAGATGTGAAAGAATTTATTAACACCATCACCGTGGGAGAAACCAGGAAGGTTTCTGATGCAAGAATCACTAGCATACATTTTCCTATTTTACGCTACTTTGCCATATTTGCTAGTCGTTGCTTGATTAGTCGTGGAAACTGTGGAAACCTTAGTGTTCCTGATATTATCATTTTGTTCCATGGTTTATATTGCGACAACACTGTTAGTATGGGCGGAATTATTGCTAAACGGTTAAGTCTGAACCGTACTAAGGGCCCCATCTTTGGAGGTATTTATGCTTCATGCCTCGCTGCACATTTTAACGTACCTTTTAGGCTTTATGAGAAAGAAGAAAAATTGTTGCCTAGTGCTTATTTAGATTATAAGAGTATGCTAGCGCATGATTTTATTGTTAAGGGTAGGGAAGGAGAGCTTAAATATAAACTGTATTTTAATAAACATCACCCTGAGACTATTACCTTGCCTGCTCCGTCCTTGTTTAATTTTGAAGGACCGTATCTCGTTACGTGGGCTGCCGTTCAAGCCTACCGGAATCCTGCACCAGCCCCAGAACCGGAACCACAATATGAGCCTCCAAGACAGTCTGTTTATTCTTGGGATCCGGTGGTGGCTACTAGCCAATGGCAGTCAGAGTCTTCTTCATCTCAGTACGACCCCAGCTACACCTATGGGTATCCGCCAGGCTATCCCTGGCAATGAACCAACTTAGGCCAAAAGCCTAAGCTTGGGGGAGTACGTATTTCTCACCGACATTACATTTATGTTCACACACTCATTGCTAGATGTCGGTGCTCATACTCTTTCACTGTAATATCCATGCTAGTTTATTTTCTTTTTCCTGCTTTCTTCTTGTGTGTTTGTTAAACCTTAAGAAAAACAAAAAAATTAGTAGTAGTTTACTTTTCTGTTGTAATAGTAATAATTAAAAAGAAAACCCCCCAAAAAATATTTCCTGTTCTTCTTTTGCTTGTTGGGAGCTTTCCCGTGTAAATAGTTTTTATTTCTTTTCTTTTCTTTGGGGGTCGATAGGAGAAGACCATGATTAATTTGTTGAAGTGGCTCTTATATGCATTATTGCTGATTTAACCAAGAGCCCATATTGCCTTGTCTTCTCCTGTTTATTGAATGCTCACAGATTCCAGCTTAGTCCAATGCACGTGCACTCTTATTGTTATTCACATCATTCGGTCGTGCAAGTGAAAGGCAATTATGATGATATATGATGGACTGACTGAGATGAGAAAAGCTGGTATGAACTCGACCTCTCTTGTTTTTGTAAATATGATGAGTTCATCATTCTTGATTCAGCTTATTATGAATAAACATGTTTGCAATGACAATTAGAGATCATAGTTGCTTATGCCATGCTTGATTAGCTATGAGTTATAATGGTTTACCTTGCATGCCAACATGCTATTAAAATGGTTGTGATGTGGTATAGTGGGATGGTATCCTCCTTTGAATGATTTAAGTGACTTGACTTGTCACATGTTCACACATGTAGTTGAAACAAAATCAACATAGCCTTCACGATATTTATGTTCATGGTGGATTATATCCTACTCATGCTTGCATCCAATGTTTATTAATTTTAATGCATGTTCATGGCTGTTGTCGCTCTCTAGTTGGTCGCTTCCCAGTCTTTTGCTAGCCTTCACTTGTACTAAGCGGGAATACTGTGTGTGCATCCAATCCTTTAAACCCCAAAGTTATTCCATATGAGTCCACCATACCTTCCTATAAGCGGTATTTACCTGCCGTTCCAAGTAAATTTGTATGTGCCAAACTCTAAACCTTCAAATAAACATTCTGTTTTGTATGCTCGAATAGCTCATGTATCAACTAGGGCTGCCCTTATCTTCCATGTTAGGCGGGTTATTCTCAAGAGAAGTGGACTCCGCTCCTCACTCACGAGAAAATGGCTGGTCACAGGGATGCCCAGTCCCATGCTTTATACAAACTAAATCAAATTAATTGCAAACAAAACTCCCCCGGGACTCTTGTTAGTTGGAGGCACTCGCTGTTTTGAGCAAGCCATGGATTGATGCTTGTTGGTGGAGGGGGAGTATAAACTTTACCATTCTGTTTGGGAACCGCCTATAATGTGTGTAGCATGGAAGATATCGCCATCTCTTAGTTGTTATGTTGACAATGAAAGTATGTCGCTCAAAATATTATTTATCTCTATTTCAAAATCGAGCTCTGGCACCTCTACAAATCCATGCTTCCCTCTGCGAAGGGCCTATCTATTTACTTTTATGTTGAGTCATCACCCTCTTATTAAAAGCACTAGCTGGAGAGCACAGCTGTCATTTGCATTCATTACTATTAATTTATATTGGGTATGACTATGACTGGATCTGTTTTACCATGAATTACAATATCTAGTCAGTCCTTGATCTTTGAAGGTGCTCTGCATTTATGTTTTGCGGTCTCAGAAAGGGCTAGCGAGATACCATCTTGTTATATCATATTATGATTGTTTTGAGAAAGTGTTGTCATCCGAGATTTATTATTATCGCTCACTAGTTGATTATGCTATTGATATGAGTAAACATGAGACCTGAGAGTTATTGCAAATGTGGTTAGTCATGATCTTTGCTGAAAACTTGAATGTTGGCTTTACATATTTACAACAACAAGAGCAAACAGAGTTTGTAAAAGTTTTTCTTTTTCACTTTCAGTTTGTCAACTGAATTGCTTGAGGACAAGCAAATGTTTAAGCTTGGGGGAGTTGATACGTCTCCGTCGTATCTACTTTTCCAAACACTTTTGCCCTTGTTTTGGACTCTAACTTGCATGATTTGAATGGAACTAACCGGGACAGACGCTGTTTTCAGCAGAATTGCCATGATGTTGTTTTATGTGCAGAAAACAAAAGTTCTCGGAATGACCTGAAACTCCACGAAACATCTAGTTAAAAATAAAAAAAAAACCTTGCCAAAGATGAAGACCAGGGGGCCCACACCCTATCCACGAGGGTGGGGGCGCGCCCCCTACCTCATGGCCCCCCTGGATCTCCTCCGACGCCAACTCTAACTCTATATATTTGCTTTCGGGGAGAAAAAAAATCAAGGAGAAGAAATTATCGCGTTTTACGATACGGAGCCGCCGCCAAGCCCTAAAAGCTCTCAGGAGGGCTGATCTGGAGTCCGTTCGGGGCTCCAGAGAGGGGGATTCGTCGCCTTCGTCATCATCAACCATCCTCCATCACCAATTTCATGATGCTCACCACCGTGCGTGAGTAATTCCATCGTAGGCTTGCTGGACGGTGATGGGTTGGATGAGATCTATCATGTAATCGAGTAAGTTTTGTTACGGTTTGATCCCTAGTATCCATTATGTTTTGAGATTGATGTTGCTATGACTTTGCTATGCTTAATGCTTGTCACTAGGGCCCGAGTGCCATGATTTCATATCTGAACCTATTATGTTTTCATGAATATATGTGAGTTCTTGATCCTATCTTGCAAGTCTATAGTCACCTACTATGTGTTATGATCCGGCAACCCCGAAGTGATAATAATCGGGACCACTCCCAGTGATGACCATAGTTTGTGGAGTTCATGTATTCACTATGTGCTAATGCTTTGTTTCGGTTCTCTATTAAAAGGAGGCCTTAATATCCCTTAGTTTCCATTAGGACCCCGCTGCCACGGGAGGGTAGGACAAAAGATGTCATGCAAGTTCTTTTCCATAAGCAAGTATGACTATATTCGGAATACATGCCTACATTACATTGATGAATTGGAGCTAGTTCTATGTCACCCTATGTTATGACTATTACATGATGAACCGCATCCGGCATAATTATCCATCACCGATCCAATGCCTACGAGCTTTCCATATACTGGTTTACGCTTATTTACTTTCCCATTGCTACTGTTATAATCACTACAAAACACCAAAAATATTAATTTTGCTTCTTTACTTTTGTTACCGTTACCACTCCTATCATATTAATTTGCTACTAAATTCTTTGCTGCAGATATTAAGTTATCCAGGTGTGGTTGAATTGACAACTCAGCTGCTAATACTTGACAATATTCTTTGGCTCCCCTTGTGTCGAATCAATAAATTTGGGTTGAATACTCTACCCTCGAAAGTTGTTGCGATCCCCTACACTTGTGGGTTATCACAGGGTCACACTAACAGAGTTGTAAACCGAGGTGTTTCCATAAGCAGGGAATTATTTCTGCTTATAACATATATAGATCACAAGAAAGGTTAAGCAAACCAATGGAAAGGAAAATATGTTTATACACAAGATTTAGGAGTGTATCTTTTCCCAAGGAAAAGTAGAGCATGATATACATGTTAGATCAACAAGTACATCACCATTTGGATAAAGGGGCAAGGGAATTCATGTTGTTATCCATACAACGGTGTTTGGATAATAGAGCAAGAAACATTTGGCAATGCACTTCCAATGTTCTTGTTGTTGTTCGGCGTACCACACTCATGCTTCGAGGTAACATTAACAGGGTGTTTCAAGAAAGATTAAATCTGGAGGTCACAAGAAGTACAAAGGAACAATTCCAAGAATGTCAAGAAATGTAAGATATAACCAAAACACGACCAAGTCTGTATTGGTAGGAAGTCAAGGATGGTGTCAATGACAACACGAATCATCGACGGGCAAGGATGGTATTTCTCCTCAAGAATTCGATTGATATCTTACACCAAGGCAGTATATTGATGGTGATCACGACAAATTTTGTCGAGAGGCTCTATGAAGATGCCATCGAGCAGCAACTACATCAAGCAAAAGGAATGATGAAGCAAAGGATATTGGAACCATGGATACGACACAAGCTCGGATTCAAGCTTGTTGTTCAAGGTGGAATGATAAGATGAGGAAGATCGACGTAAGCTTCGCTCATCGTCGAAAAGTTGTGCTCCAGGAATAAGGACCAGGTAGCACAGTTAAAATTAGCACGATAATGATATACCCGATTAGGCTAGGAATGACTTGAAGGATTATATAACTCGTAAGCAACGAAAATTACTTAAGAGTTATTGATTCGGAGTGCGGGATCGATTCACTCATCAGTGTTCTTGAGTGACTAATAAATTGGAACCCATGGGAAATATGAAATCGGTGAGGAGTAATACTAGATGAAGACTCATAGGAAGCGACACGGTCTTTTGATATCCTCGAGATACCGGAGGGTAATAATTGAAGGAAGATAAAAATAGAGGTTGAGGAGATGTATTGATCTGCAGAGGGCAAGTACTTTAACTTGTCCGAGAAATGGGATCAAAGGGGAACACTCATGGTCAGAACCACGGTTGCAGAGGATCAAATCCCAGATATAAGATGATCTTATACCATGGGGATAATTAATTTTAAGAGAAGCTTCCATGATAAGATCTACAACGGGTCCATGGGCATGAACACAAAGTTCAAGGTCGACTCCCACTTCTTCAATGCATATCATTTCATTTACTTCTCGCTTTCAATGAAGTTGTAGTGTTGAAATGTTATCTGGCTAAACAACAGAAGAGTAAGACTCGTAAAAACTCTCGGGTTCAAACGGATTATGGGCAGCATAGGTTCAACCCATAGGGGCATCTTAGGAACCTATTCCACAAACTTCAGAAGTAAACAACACAAGCTCGAAAGCACAACATGGTTGACAAAAGGAGAGGATACAATTACCAAAGGCATTATGTATCTGGGAAAGAACTTCACGAGGTTCTTTGAATATGAAGGACACTGTTGGATGATAATTAAATAATGGATCCGGCGATCCACAACGGAGCTGTTGTGAGTATCGATATTCAATCGGAAGAAGAAATAATGCAGAGGCATCGGATTTTGGAAATATCTGATAATTCCAAAGCTTAAATGCAAAGGAATTATGATTTCCAATTCGGGGATCAGAAGCAGATGCTCTAATCAAAAGACAAGTAAGTTGAATAGATATAGAGCGACAATCAATTAAGGTTTGGTTTGCCGAGAACCAGCTCATGTCCGGAGTGACGTCTGAGCCGGAAAGATCATTTAAAAGGATCAACTGATGATTACGTGCATTCACACACATGTTGAATTGACAGGGTAAGGACGACAATCGCAAAGGATTTTAATGAATATTGCTAGACATATGGAATTAACCAAAATGCAAGCAGGTAAGGAAGAACAAGAGCAATAGGCTACTAAGGATTTTCAGAAGATCGAATAGTATTTTGAAGAATTTTGTGAAACACAAGAATAGCTAGGGATGAGCGAATACTCGATAAGTGCTAGGAATTATCCGTAGGGGTATTCATGTGGTAAAGAACTGCAAGGCAGTAAGCTCAAAGGATTCTCGGGGCAACGGAGAGTATTTTGGGGCATCTTGTAATAACAAGATCAACAGGGAATGACTGAAGAATGGCAAGCATACGTAGTTATCCATAAGATTATATCGGTGTCACGGAATTGCAAAAGCGACGGGCACAAAGTCTCAAGAGAGCATTGTAGGGTATCTTCGGGATCTTCTAGTGCAGCAGGCGATCATCTATAATAAGGGGCTCTCCGGGAGGAAGTAGTTACGAGATCCTAATGTTAGAGTTAGCAAAATAGTTTAACCCTAATGGAAGAGAGATCAGAGTCCCAGAGTATAAACGAGGAATAAAAGATCCTAATACCACCCAATTGGCGACGTGGGCCCGTAAGCCACACAGCCAAGTTAGTAAAACAATTTTCGGTTTCTAGACTCAACTTTGGCCAAGGAGTTGGAAAGGGGGCTACCTACAGGCAGTCGGCTCTGATACCAACTTGTGACGCCCTCGATTCAATCGTACACTAATCATACACGCAAATGTGTATGATCAAGATCAAGGACTCACAGGAAGATATCACAACACAACTCTGGACACAAATTAAAATAATACAAGCTAGGGGCCTCGAGGGCTCGAATACATAAGCTCGAATACACAAGAGTCAGCGGAAGCAACAATATTTGAGGACAGACATAAGTTAGACAAGTTTACCTTAAGAAGGCTAGCACAAAAGCAACATCAACTGAAAAGGCAAGGCCTCCTGCCTGGGAGCCTCCTATCTACTCCTGGTCGTCGGCGGTCTCCACGTAGTAGTAGGCATCGACGGTTGAGGGAGTCCTGGATTAGGGGGTGTCCAGATAGCCGGACTATACCATCGGCCGGACTCCTGGACTATGAAGATACAAGATTGAAGACTTCGTCCCATGTCCGGACGGGACTTTCCTTGGCGTGGAAGGCAAGCTTGGCGATGCGGATATTTAGATCTCCTACCATTGTAACCGACTTTGTGTAACCCTAACCCTCTCCGGTGTCTATATAAACCAGAGGGTTTTAGTCCGTAGGACAACAGAACATACAACAATCATACCATAGGCTAATTTCTAGGGTTTAGCCTCCTTGATCTCGTGGTAGATCTACTCTTGTACTACCCATATCATCAATATTAATCAAGCAGGATGTACGGTTTTACCTCCATCGAGAGGGCCCGAACCTGGGTAAAACTTCGTGTCCCTTGTCTCCTATTACCATCTGCCTAGACGCATAGTTCGGGACCCCCTACCCGAGATCCGCCAGTTTTGACACCGACATTGGTGCTTTCATTGAGAGTTCCTCTGTGTCGTCGCTTTTAGGCCCGATGGCTCCTTTGATCGTCTACGACGATGCAGTCCAGGGTGAGACCTTTCTCCCCGGACAGATCTTTGTCTTCGGCGGCTTCACACTGCGGGCCAATCCGCTTGGCCATCTAGAGCAGATCGAAAGCTATGCCCCTGGCCATCAGGTCAGATTTGGAAGTTTAAACTACATGGCTGACATCCGCGGAGACTTGATCTTCGACGGATTCGAGCCACAGCCGAGCGCGCCGCACTATCCCGATGGGCATGATCCAGCTCTGCCGCCGAACAGTGCCCTGGAGGCCGCACACGCTTCGGTTCCGACCCTTAATTCGGAGCCGGCTGCGCCGATCGAGGATGAGCGGTTGGACGCCGCCTCGGGGGCTGCAATCTCAAAGGCGATTGAGCCGAACACCAGCCCCGTACTCCGCAAGGCCCGTGACTCCGAGGGGTCGGATTCCTCTCCGGACTCCAAGCCCTCCGCGTGCCTGCCGATCGAATCCGATTGGGCGCCAATCATGGAGTTCACCGCTGCAGACATCTTCCAGCACTCGCCCTTCGGCGACATCCTGAAGTCACTAAAGTCTCTCTCTTTATCAGGAGAGCCCTGGCCGGACTACGGTCAGCAAGGTTGGGATACAGACGATGAAGAAATTCAATGCTCACCCACCACTCACTTCGTAGCCACTGTCGATGACTTTACCGACATGCTCGTCTTCGACTCCGAAGACATCGACGGTATGGACGATGATGCAGGAGACGACCAAGAACCAGCACCTATAGGGCACTGGAAGGCCACCTCGTCATACGACATATATATGGTGGACACTCCAAAAGATGGAGATGGCGATGGAACAGCGGGGGATGACACCTCCAAGAAACAACCCAAGCGTCGGCGTCAGCGGCGCTGCTCTAAATCCCGCCAAAGTAAAAAACGGTGATTCCGGCACGGGAGATAATAATACTGCGGATAGCGCCGAAGAACACCCCCTCCAGCAAGATTCAGCACAGAAGGATGGAGAAGCCAGCCCTCACGAGAGAGCGGCAGACAGAGAGGTTGAGGATGATAATTATATGCCTCCCTCCGAAGACGAGGCAAGCCTTGACGACGAGGAATTTGTCGTGCCAGAGGATCCAGCCGAACAAGAGTGTTATGGCCACGGCAAGCAGCCTCAAGAAAAAGCAGCAACAGCTTAGAGCTGATCAAGATCTGCTAGCTGACAGATGGACTGAAGTCCTTGCGGTCGAAGAGTATGAACTCGAACGCCCCTCCAAGAGTTACCCAAAGCGCAGGCTGCTACCCCGATTAGAGGAGGAAGCACCTAAACCTACATCACCAGCGCATGACATGGCCGACCGTCCACCTCATGGCCGTGACAGGGAGGCCTCTCGGTCCTCCACTCAAGCCATGCCCCGGCGCCGCTCAAAACATACTAAGGCACGGGAAAATGCACCAGACCTGCGAGAGATACTGGAGGACAAGGCAAGACAAACAAGATCGATCTACGGATCGCGTGGGCGCCCCACGACATGTGACGGGGATCGTCACTCCGGACTTAATATATCCGGCCGGGCCGAACACAATAGACAAAGCTCATTCGAGCTGCGTCATGATATAGCCCAATACAGAGGCGCCGCACACCACTATGCTTCACAGATGAAGTAATGGATAACAAAATCCCTGAGGGTCTCAAACCCGTGAACATCGAATCATATGATGGCACAACAGATCCTGCGGTATGGATCGAGGATTATCTCCTTCATATCCACATGGCCCGCGGCGATGATCTACACGCCATCAAATACCTCCCGCTCAAACTTAAGGGACCAGCCCGACATTGGCTTAACAGCTTGCCAGCAGATTCAATCGGTTTTTGGGAGGACCTGGAAGCCGCATTCCTCGACAATTTCCAGTGTACCTATGTGCGACCACCAGACGCCGATGACCTAAGCCACATAATTCAGCAGCCAGAGGAATCGGCCAGGCAATTCTGGACACGGTTCCTAACAAAGAAAAACCAAATAGTCGACTGTCCGGATGCAGAGGCCCTAGCAGCCTTCAAACATAATATCCGCGACGAGTAGCTTGCCCGGCACCTTGGACAGGAAAAGCCAAAATCTATGGCAGCCCTCACGACACTCATGACCCGCTTATGCGCGGGAGAAGACAGCTGGCTAGCTCGCAGCAACAACTTACCCCAAGAACCTTGGTAATTCGGATACCAAGGACAAAAGTGGCAGGTCGCGTCGGAACAAGCAAAAGCGCCACGTTAACAGCGACAGCAACGAGGATACGACAGTCAATGCCGGATTCAGAGGCTACAAATCCGGTCAGCGGAAAAAGCCATTCAAAAGAAATACTCGGGGCCCGTCCAGTTTGGACCGAATACTCGACCGCCTGTGCCAGATACATGGCACCCCCGAAAAGCCAGCTAATCACACCAACAGGGATTATTGGGTGTTCAAGCAGGCAGGCAAGTTAAATGCCGAAAATAGAGACAAGGGGCTACGTAGCGACGACGAGGAGGAGCCCAGGCCGCCGAACAGCAGTGGACAAAAGGGTTTTCCCCCACAAGTGCGGACGGTGAACATGATATACACAACCCACATCCCCAAGAGGGAACGGAAGCGTGCGTGACGGGACGTATACGCGATAGAGCCAGTCGCCCCAAAGTTGAACCCATGGTCCTCCTGCCCAATCACTTTCAATCGAAGGGACCACCCCACTAGCATCCGTCATGGCGGATTCGCCGCATTGGTTCTAGATCCGATTATTGACGGATTTCATCTCACAAGAGTCCTTATGGACGGCGGCAGCAGCCTGAACCTGCTTTACCAGGACACTGTGCGGAAAATGGGCATAGATCCCTCGAGGATTAAACCCACCAAAACGACCTTTAAAGGCGTCATACCAGGTGTAGAGGCCAACTGCACAGGCTCTGTCACACTTGAAGTGGTCTCGGATCTCCGGATAATTTCCGAAGCGAAGAGTTAATCTTCGACATAGTCCCGTTCCACAGTGGCTATCACGCACTGCTCAGGCGAACCGCATTTGCAAAGTTCAACGCGGTACCTCACTACACATACCTAAAGCTCAAGATTCCAGGCCCTCGAGGAGTAATCACGGTCAATGGAAACACCGAATGCTCCCTCCAAACGGAGGAGCACACGGCGGCCCTCGCAGCGGAAGTACAAAGCAGCCTCTCTAGGCAGTTCCCCAGTCCGGCCGTTAAAAGGCCGGACACTGTCAAGCGCGCCCGGAGTAACCTACAACAAGACCACTTGGCACGATCTGAGCAGGTGTAGCAATGCGGCCCCAACCCTAGCCCTGGCGAAATAGCAAAACTAGTGCTTCGCGTACACAACTACGCTCTCAAAATACCATGGGCGCAGGGGAAGGGGCACCATCATGGCACGCCCAAAACACGGCTTAAACCGTACTAGGGGCTGCCGAATTCTTTCTTTATCTTCTCTTACTTTCAGGACTCCATACTTCGGACGACCTGTTCGGCAATTCAACTGCCGCACAAACGATGCAAGAACCAGGGAAGCAGACAAGCCATGCCGCATTACGGACTCCCAAGTGGTCTCTATCACGAGCAGTATACCTGTTTTGCATATAAGTTCCATGGCCCGCCCCTGGACCGGACATGTTAAATAGTCCAACTTTTTGCTTATTGGGCCATTTGTATCATTCTGCTTTGATCGCAGCCCTTTTAAACAATGCATAGTCTTTATCTATTTTTTGCATTACCTTTTTCCAAAAATATGTTCATTAATGACATGTTGCACCCGTACACTGTGGTACGGCAAATACGCCAAGGGCTTCAGTACCCCCCAATATGGTGTGAGAAGTCCGAACACTTTCACAAGTGTGGCACCCCGAACTTATAGCATTATATGCATTGGCTCCGAATCATGTCTTGGGTCAATAGTTGGGTTTGCCCGGCTCCTATGTTTTGGTGCCTTACGTTCCGCTATATCGGCTAAGGTAGCACTAGGAGAACTACTGCGATTGTGCCCCAGTTGAGCTGGGCTGAGCACCTCAGTAGAGAAAGCTAAAACTGACTGTCATGATGAAGCGAGAGACCGGTCGCTGTTCGAGAGGTTTTTCGAGTCCTTAAAGACTTATGCCGCTTAGAGCGAGGACCGGCTTTGTCCGGCCAAGGCGTGGATAGCGCCCCGAACTCGGTCTTCCGAATACTAGGGGCTTCGCCGAAATTTAAAATTATAGAGTTCTATGGCTAAGTGAGAGTGTTCAAGCATTATAGTCCGATTGCCTTGTTCGTTGTGCTAAGCGCCTCCCTCGAAGGACCCAAACATGGGAAAAGAGCACTCAGGTTTATCTCGAACACCCCAGCACTAGTGGCATGGGGGCAGAAGCCGACGACTGGCCATCTCTCAATTTTTGATAAACGGCCGCAAAGAAAGTAATATTTTAAATTCAAAAAGCATTGCTTAGCGCATATGAACAAGTTTTCAGTGCACAGGACAACACGAGCGAGTTCATTCAAAAATTACATCCTTGGTACATTCATCCACCATAAGGCGGGCACCCTTCAGAACATCCTTATAATAGTTCTCGCGTTTGCGATGCTCCTTCCCCGGCGGTGGCCCGTCCTTCACAAGCTTCTCATCGTCCAGCTTGCGCCAGTGCACCTTAGCGCGGGCAAGGGCCCTCCGGGCACCTTCGATGCAGACGGAGCGCTTGATGACTTCAAGCCTTGGACAGGCCGCCACCAGCCGCTGAACCAATCTGAAATAGCTCCCAGGCAGGGCCTCTCCAGGCCACAGCCAAACTATGAGGCCCTTCATGGCCCGTTCGGCCGCCTTGTGGAGCTCGACCAGCTCCTTCAGCTGGTCGCTCAGGGGCACGGGGTGTCCGGCCTCAGCATATTGAGACCAGAACACCTTCTCCGTCGAGCTGCCCTCCTCGGCTCGGTAGAATGCGGCGGCATCAGACACGCTACGGGGAAGATCTGCGAATGCCCCTGGAGAGCTCCGGATTTAGGTAAGTAACAAGTAGCTTACTTTTATATGTCGGTTTTGCATAAAGAATGCCTTACCCGCCGCTATCTTTTTCACCGCATCCAACTCCTGGAGGGCCTTCTGGGATTCGGCCTTGGCAGACTTGGAAGCTTCGATGGCCGCCACGAGCTCGGACGCTTGCGTCTTCGAGTCAAGCTCCAAACTCTCATGTTTTTTCATGAGAGCCTGAAGCTCTTGTCGTGCCTCGCCGACCTGCGCCTCAAATTTCTCTCGCTCGATGCGCTCCGAGGCCGCTCTTTTCTCGGCCTCTGACAGCGCCTGCTTGAGGGTAGCCACCTCAGTTGTGGCCCCTGCAATAAGCAGCACAATCCTGTTATTTTTGCAATTGCATCTTTTTTATATATTTTCTATAAGGTATCTCTTACCTTCTTTCTCCTCGAGCTGCCGCTTGGCAAGGCCGAGCTCTTGCTCGGACCGCTCGAGACCCTGCTTCAGGGTGCCTACCTCCGCAGTCAGTGCGGCGGTCGCAAGCAGCGAAGCCTGCATACGCATATTGACTCATTTTTGTTAGACTCCTGCGAAGTTTATTAGATCCTCTATCCGGCTTTTCTTTCCGAACGCCAAACAGAGCATCAGGGGCTATTGTCTATGCGGTAATACTTTTACATATTTTTTACTTACCTCGAAGCCTGTTAGAAGGCTGGCACAAGCTTCAGTCAGTCCGCTCTTGGCGGACTGGACCTTTTGGGTCATCGTACTCATAATAGTACGATGCTCCTCGTCGATGGAGGCGCCGTTAAGCACCTCCAGCAGATTGTCCGGCGCCCCCGGTTGGGCGGGGGCCACCGGCTCAGAAGGCTTGCTCCTCTTGGAAGGAGTTCGCCTACCGCAGTCCGGAACCGTTGAAGATTCCGGCGCGGTGTCCGGATCAAAGCCGGACTTGGAGCCCTGGGGGGTCTTGTCCCCTTTACTCCCGGAGTCCGGGAGGTCGCCTCGCGGCTCCTCCAGGACCACCTCCTCTTGGCCCGGAGCTTGTCGCGACGCCACTTCGGCGTCGTCCGCAGTGCGGGGGGAGGCAGCGGTCGGAACTGAATTCACGTCCGATGAATCCAGGGAGCCGCTCGACGACTCGTCGAGCCCGGCCTTGGGCGGACTGCATAATTATATTCGACATAAGGAAAAGCTGTGCAACAAAGGAATGCTATGAGTTACTCTAGTATCCGAATACTTACGATGCCGCCGGGCGCCTGGCCCTGTGCGGCCACTCCTCTTCGCCCTCGTCGGCATCGGTGGAGTTGTTCGGAGGGAGGGTCTTCCCCTTCTTGAACCCTTCGGCCTCCCCTATTGGGGCGGCCTTCCTCTTCTTTCCTCCCCCCGCTGGAGGGGTAGAGGTTTCTTCTTCCTCCTCCTCGTTTTCACAGGAGGAGCGTGCCTCGGATTCGTCGGATGAAGAATCAGACACCTCCTGGCGCCGGGAACTCTTTCGAGTCCCCGTGGCCTTCTTCTTGGCCTTCTTCTCCAGCACCACGTAAGGTGCCGGAACCAGCAGCTTCGATGAACGAGCTTCGGCTGGGTCTTCGGGCAAAGGAGCCGGGCAGTCGATCTGTTCGGACTTCGCCCACCAATCATGTCAAGGATACGGGAGTTTAGGTCCCGCATAGAGTCAAACTATGAGAAACAAATGTCCTGTAAAGGGTAAAAATAACTCACCGCACCAGCTTGACGCTGTGTGCTGAATCCGCGATCCTCGGAAGCGGATGTGGGAGCCTCGGCGCCCTTGAATAGCACCTTCCAGGCATCTTCGTGCGTCGTGTCGAAGAGCCTACTCAAAGTTCGGTGCTGCGCCGGATCGAACTCCCACAGGTTGAAGGCCCGTTGTTGACATGGGAGGATCCAGCGGACGAGCATAACCTGGACTACATTGACAAGCTTGAGCTGCTTGTTCACCAGGGATTGGATGCATGTTTGCAGTCCAGTCACCTCTTCCTCGTTGCCCCACGACAGGCCCGTATCTTTTCGGGACGTGAGCCGCGTAGGGGGCCCGGATCGGAACTCGGGGGCTGCGACCCACTCAAGGTCGCGCGGCTCGATGATGTAAAACCACCCCGATTGCCACCCCTTCAGGGTCTCCACAAAGGAGCCCTCGAGCCATAGGACGTTGGCTATCTTGCCCACCATGGCGCCTCCGCACTCCGCCTGGTTGCCGCGCACCACCGTCGGCTTGACGTTGAAGGTCTTGAGCCAAAGGCCGAAATGGGGGCGGATGCGGAGGAAGGCCTCACACACGACGATAAACGCCGATATGTTGAGGACGAAGTTCGGGGCCAGATCGTGGAAATCCAGGACATAGTAGAACATGAGCCCCCGGACGAACGGGTGGAGAGGAAAACCCAGTCCGCGGAGGAAATGGGGAAGGAATACAACCCTCTCATGGGGCCTTGGGGTGGGGAGGAGCTGCCCCTCTTCGGGAAGCCAGTGCGCGATGTCGTTAGACAAGTATCCGGTCTTCCTCAGCTTTTTGATATGGCCCTCCGTGACGGAGGAGACCATCCACTTGCCTCCCGCTCCGGACATGGCTGGAGAAGGTTGAGGTGGGAAGTGCGGGCTTGGGCGCTGGAGCTCGGGTGCGCGGAAGATGGATAGGCAAAGGAGGAAGAAGGCGTAGGTAAAAAGGTGGATCCTTATCCCCTTATATGGGCGGATGCGACTGTGCGTCCCCACCAGCCTGGTAAAACTCGCTTATCTCCCAAGCGCCATGATAAATGGCGCGGTAGGTTACCCACGTCCGTATTGATGAGAATCCCGTAAATAAACGGGACACGATCTCTGCTTTGACAAGACGTGCCAAGGAAACCGCCTCGCAAAATGCGCTGAGGTGGGGAAGTGAAAACGATTCGGATAGAGGCTTGGCCGTAGTGTGGTGTCACACTACGGAATACGTCAGGAGATTATATTTGTGTAAACACCACACTACGGAATACGTCAGCAGATTATATTTGTGTAAATATTATTCTCTCTATGGGAATATGTGGAAACTTATTTTGCAGAGCCGGACACTATCCTTAGTGTTACCAATCTTTTATGAAGTACTTGGTGGAGGAACCCGCCTTGCAATGCCGAAGACAATCTGCGCGCCGGACTCGTCGTCATTGAAGCCTGGTTCAGGGGCTACTGAGGGAGTCTTGGATTAGGGGGTGTCCGGATAGCCGGACTATACCATCGGCCGGACTCCTGGACTATGAAGATACAAGATTGAAGACTTCGTCCCGTGTCCGGATGGGACTTTCCTTGGCGTGGAAGGCAAGCTTGGCCATGCGGATATTTAGATCTCCTACCATTGTAACCGACTTTGTGTAACCCTAACCCTCTCCGGTGTCTATATAAACCGGAGTGTTTTAGTCCGTAGGACAACAGAACATACAACAATCATACCATAGGCTAGCTTCTAGGGTTTAGCCTCCTTGATCTCGTGGTAGATCTACTCTTGTACTACCCATATCATCAATATTAATCAAGCAGGACGTAGGGTTTTACCTCCATCGAGAGGGCCCAAACCTGGGTAAAACTTCGTGTCCCTTGTCTCCTGTTACCATCCGCCTAGACGCATAGTTCGGGACCCCCTACCCGAGATCTGTCAGTTTTGACACCAACAACGGTGGCATCTGACTCCTGGGCTCCGACATCTGGTTGCATCAACCGGAAAGAAGAAGAAAGGGGAAAAGGGGGAGCAAAGCAACCATGAGTACTCATCCAAAGTACTCGCAAGCAAGGAACTACACTACATATGCATTGGTATCAATGAAATGGGTTGTATATGTGGACTGAACTGCAGAATGCCAGAAGAGAAGGGGAAAGCCTAGCCTATCAAATACTAGCATCTTCAAGCAGCTCCAAGCATCTTGCAACATCAGAAGAGATAAGAGTAGCATAAAGTAAAGTAGTAGTAGTGCTATCAACCTCGTCCAGAGATCCTTTCTCGACTCCCTGCGAGAAAGCAATCCTAGAGCCATACTAGCCACTTCTCATCTCAAGTATCCAGTTCTAGTTTTATCGATCGGGATACAACTCCAAGTGTCCGTTACCGTAGGACAGGCTATCGATAGATGTTTTCTTCCCTGCAGGGGTGCACCAACTTACCCACCACGCTCGATTAACTCCGTCCGAACACACTTTCCTAGGTCATGCCCGGCCTTGGCCAAACAAATACGCCGCAACCCGACCTAGGCTTAATAGAGAGGTCAACACGCCGGATTAAACCTATGCCCCAGGGGTCACGGGCCATTGCCCCGGGAACTCCTGCATGTTGCGAACGCGGCCGGTGAGCAGACCTAGCTACCTCCTTAAAAAAGGCAGGTGCTTACCAGTCCAACCCGGCGCGCGCCCCTCAGTCGCTGACGTCTATTAAGCTTCGGCTGATGCATATGATGTCTACTACGCAACCTTCTCCTTGTAGACAGTAGCAAATTTCCCTCAAGTGGATGACCTAAGGTTTATCAATCCGTAGGAGGCGTAGGATGAAGATGGTCTCTCTCAAGCAACCCTGCAACCAAATAACAAAGAGTCTCTTGTGTCCCCAAGACACCCAATACAATGGTAAATTGTATAGGTGCACTATTTCGGCGAAGAGATGGTGATACAAGTGCAATATGGATGGTACATATAGGTTTTTGTAAACTGAAAATATAAAAACAGCAAGGTAGCAAGTGGTAAAAGTGAGCGTAAACGGTATTGCAATGCTAGGATACAAGGTCTAGGGTTCATACTTTCACTAGTGCAAGTTCTCTCAACAATAATAACATAGTTGGATCATATAACTATCCCTCAACATGCAACAAAGAGTCACTCCAAAGACACTAATAGCGGAGAACAAATGAAGAGATTATGGTAGGGTATGAAACCACCTCAAAGTTATTCTTTCCAATCAATCCGTTGGGCTATTCCTATAAGTGTCACAAACAGCCCTAGAGTTCGTACTAGAATAAGACCTTAAGACACAAATCAACCAAAACCCTAATGTCACCTAGATACTCCAATGTCACCTCAAGTATCAGTGGGCATGATTATGCGATATGCATCACACAATCTCAGATTCATCTATTCAATCCAACACAAAGTACTTCAAAGAGTGCCCAAAGTTTCTACCGGAGAATCACGACGAAAACGTGTGCCAACCCCTATGCATAGGTTCATGGGCGGACCCCGCAAGTTGATCACTAAAACATACATCAAGTGGCACGTGATATCTAATTGTCACCATAGATAAGCACGGCAAGACATACATCAAGTGTTCTTAAATCTTTAAAGACTCAATCCGATAAATTACTTCAAAGGGAAAACTCAATCCATTACAAGAGAGTAGAGGGGGATAAGCAACATAAGATCCAACTATAATGGCAAAGCTCGCGATACATCAAGATCGTGCCAAATCAAGAACACGAGAGAGAGAGAGAGAGAGAGAGAGAGAGAGAGAGAGAGAGAGAGTGAGAGAGAGAGAGAGAGGGAGATCAAACACATAGCTACTGGTACATACCCTCAGCCCCGAGGGTGAACTACTCCCTCCTCGTCATGGAGAGCGCCGGGATGATGAAGATGGCCACCAGTGAGGGTTCCCCCCTCCGTCAGGGTGCCGGAACAGGGTCACGGTTGACTTTTGGTAGCTACAGAGGCTTGCGGCGGTGGAACTCCCGATCTAATCTCTGTTCTGGAAGTTTTAGGGTACGTAGGTATATATGGGTGCAGGAAGTACGTCGGTGGAGCTTCGGGGGCCCCACGAGGCAGGGGGCGCGCCCTAGGGGGATGGGCGCGCCCCCACCCTCGTGAGGACCTCCCTTTGCTCCTGACGTGGGGTCCAAGTCCATCCGGTAGCTTTCCTTCCAAAAATAACTTCTCCAGTTGATTTCGTTCTGTTTCGACTCCGTTTGATATTCCTTTCTTCGAAACACTGAAATAGGCAAAAAACAGCAAATCTGGGCTGGGCCTCTGGTTAATAGGTTAGTCCTAAAAGTAATATAAAAGTGGATAATAAAGCCCAATATTGCCCGAAAGAGTAGATAACATAGCATGGAGCAATCAAAAGTATAGATACGTTGGAGACGTATCAAGCATCCCCAAGCTTAATTCCTGCTCGTCCTCAAGTAGGTAAATGATAAAAAAGACTTTTTGATGTGGAGTGCTACTTGGCATAATTTCAATGTAAATCTTTTCAATTGTGGTATGAATATTCAGATTCGAAAGATTCAAGACAAAAGTTCATATTGACATAAAAATAATAATACTTCAAGCATACTAACAGAGAAATTATGTCTTCTCAAAATAACATGGCCAAAGGAAGTTATCCCTACAAAATCATATAGTCTCGCTATGCTCTATCTCAACCACACAAAGTATTTAAATCATGCACAACCCCGATGACAAGCCAAGCAATTGTTTCATACTTTTGACATTCTTCATGCAATACATGAGCGTGAGCCATGGATATAGCACTATATGTGGAATAGAGTGGTGGTTGTGGAGGAAACAAAAAGGGAGAAGATAGTCTCACATTGACTAGGCATATCAACGAGCTATGGAGATGCCCATCAATAGATATCAATGTGAGTGAGTAGGGATTGCCATGCAACGGATGCACTAGAGCTATAAGTATATGAAAGCTCAACAAAAGAAACTAAGTGGGTGTGCATCCAACTCGCTTGCTCACGAAGACCTAGGGCATTTTGAGGAAGCCCATCATTGGAATATACAAGCCAAGTTCTATAATGTAAAATTCCCACTAGTATATGAAAGTGGCAACATAGGAGACTCTCTATCATAAAGATCATGGTGCTACTTTGAAGCACAAGTGTGGTAAAAGGATAGTAGTATTGTCCCTTCTCTGTTTTTCTCTCATTTTTTTATTTGGGCCTTTTCTCTTTTTTTATGGCCTCTTTTTTTATTTTATTTTTCGTCCGGAGTCTCATCTCGGCTTGTGGGGGAATCATAGTCTCCATCATCCTTTCCTCACTTGGGACAATGCTCTAAAAATGATGATCATCACACTTTTATTTTTCTTACAACTCAACAATTACAACTCAATACTTAGAACAAAATATGACTCTATGTGAATGCCTCCGGCGGTGTACCGGGATATGCAATGATTCAAGAGTGACATGTATGAAAGAATTATGAACGGTGGCTTTGCCACGAATACGATGTCAACTACATGATCATGCTAGCAATATGACAATGATGGAGCGTGTCATAATAAACGGAATGGTGGAAAGTTGCATGGCAATATATCTCGGAATGGCTATGGAAATGCCATGATAGGTAGGTATGGTGGCTGTTTTGAGGAAGGTATATGGTGGGTGTATGATACTGGCGAAAGGTGCGCGGTATTAGAGAGGCTAGCAATGGTGGAAAGATGGGAAAAAGTGCGTATAATCCATGGACTCAACATTAGTCATAAAGAACTCATATACTTATTGCAAAAATTAAGAAGTTATCAAAGCAAAGTATTACGCGCATGCTCCTAGGGGGATAGATTGGTAGGAAAAGACCATCGCTCGTCCCCGACCGCCACTCATAAGGAAGACAATCAATAAATAAATCATGCTCCGACTTCATCACATAATGGTTCACCATACGTGAATGCTACGGGAATCACAAACTTTAACACAAGTATTTCTCAAATTCACAACTACTCAACTAGCATGACTCTAATATCACCATCTTCATATCTCAAAACAATTATCAAGCATCAAACTTTTCTTAGTATTCAACACACTCAAAAGAATTTTTCTTTTACTAATCTTGTATACCTAGCATATTAGGATTAAGCAATTACCATGCTATTTAATACTCTCAAAATAATATAAGTGAAGCATGAGAGTTCGTATGTTTCTTCAAAATCAAACTACCACCATGCTCTAAAAGATATAAGTGAAGCACTCGAGCAATCAACAAACTACTCCGAAAGATATAAGTGAAGATCAATGAGTAGTTGTATAATTATGTAACTACGTGAAGACTCTCTAAAATTTAAGAATTTCAGGTCTTGGTATCTTATTCAAACAGCAAGCAAAGCTAAAGAAAATAAAATGACGCTCCAAGCAAAACACATATCATGTGGTGAATAAAAATATAGCTCCAAGTAAAGTTACCGATGAACAAAGACGAAAGAGGGGATGCCTTCCGGGGCATCCCCAAGCTTAGATGCTTGGTTATCCTTGAATATTACCTTGGGGTGCCTTGGCATCCCCAATATTAGGCTCTTGCCACTCCTTATTCCATAGTCCATCGAATCTTTACCCAAAACTTGAAAACTTCACAACACAAAACTTAACAGAAAACTCGTGAGCTCCATTAGCGAAAGAAAACATAACACCAATTCAAGGTACTGTAATGAACTCATTATTTATTTATATTGGTGTTAAACCTACTCTATTCCAACTTCTCTATGGTTTATAAACTATTTTACTAGCCATAGAGTCATCAAAATAAGCAAACAACACACGAAAAACAGAATCTGTCAAAAACAGAACAATCTGTAGTAATATGTATCTAATGTAAACTTCTGGAACTCCAAAAATTCTAAAATAAATTGGTGGACCTGAAAAATTTGTCTAGTAATCATCTGCAAAAAGAATAAACTAAATAGCACTCTCCAGTAAAAAGTTTTAGCTAATCTCGTGAGCGCTAAAGTTTCTGTTTTTACAGCATGATCATAAAGACTTCACCCAAGTCTTCCCAAAGGTTCTACTTGGCACAAACACTAACACAAAACCACATCTAAACAGAAGCTAGATGGATTATTTATTCCTAAACAGAACCAAAAAGCAAGAAACTAATATAAAATTGGGTTGCCTCCCAACAAGCGCTATCGTTTAACGCCCCTAGCTAGGCATGATGATTTCAATGATGCTCACATAAAGGATAAGAATTGAAACATAAAGGGAGCATCATGAAGAATATGACTAGCAAATTTAATTCTAACCCACTTCCTATGCATAGGGATTTTGTCAGCAAACAACTTATGAGAACAATAATCAACTAGCATAGGAAGGCAAAACAAGCATAACTTCAAAACTTTAAGCACATAGAGAGGAAACTTGATATTATTGCAACTCCTACAAGCATATATTCCTCCCTCATAATAATTTTCAGTAGCATCATGAATGAATTCAACAATATAACCAGCACCTATATCATTCTTTTCATGATCTACTAGCATAGAAATTTTATTACTCTCCACATAAGCAAATTCCTTCTCATGAATAATAGTGGGAGCAAACTCAACAAAAATAATTATCATGTGAGGCATAATCCAATTGAAAACTAAAATCATGATGACAAGTTTCATGGTTATCATTATTCTTAATAGCATACAAGTCATCACTATAATCATCATAGATAGCAACTTTGTTCTCATAATCAATTGGAACCTCTTCCGAAATAGTGGATACTTCACTAAATAAAGTCATGAACTCTCCAAATCCACTTTCATAATTATCATAATAAGATTCAACATCCTCCAAAATAGTGGGATAATTACTTCCTAAAGTTGACACTCTTCCAAACCCACTTTCATCAATATAATCATCATAGATAGGAGGCATGCTTTCATCATAGTAAATTTGCTCATCAAAGCTTGGGGGACAAAAAATATCATCTTCATCAAACATAGCTTCCCCAAGCTTGTGGCTTTGCATATCATTAGCATCATGGATATTCAAGGAATTCATACTAACAACATTGCAATCATGCTCATCATTCAAAGATTTAGTGCCAAACATTTTAGTGCATTCTTCTTCTAACACTTTGGCACAATTTTCCTTTCCATCATACTCACGAAAGATATTAAAAAGATGAAGCGTATGAGGTAAACTCAGTTCCATTTTTTTGTAATTTTATTTTATAAACTAAACTAATGATAAAACAAGAAACAAAAAGATTCGATTGCAAGATCTAAAGATATACCTTCACTTACCTAGCCTCCCCGGCAACAGCGCCAGAAAGAGCTTGATGTCTACTACGCAACCTTCTCCTTGTAGACGTTGTTGGGCCTCCAAGTGCAGAGGTTTGTAGGATAGTAGCAAATTTCCCTCAAGTGGATGACCTAAGGTTTATCAATCCATAGGAGGCGTAGGATGAAGATGGTCTCTCTCTCTCAAGCAACCCTGCAACCAAATAACAAAGAGTCTCTTGTGTCCCCAACGCACCCAATACATTGGTAAATTGTATAGGTGCACTAGTTCGGCAAAGAGATGGTGATACAAGTGCAATATGGATGGTAGATATAGGTTTTTGTAAACTGAAAATATAAAAACAGCAAGGTAGCAAGTGGTAAAAGTGACCGTAAACGGTATTGCAATGCTAGGAAACAAGGCCTAGAGTTCATACTTTCACTAGTGCAAGTTCTCTCAACAATAATAACATAGTTGGATCATATAACTATCCCTCAACGTGCAACAAAGAGTCACCCCAAAGACACTAATAGCGGAGAACAAACGAAGATATTATGGTAGGGTACGAAACCACCTCAAAGTTATTATTTCCAATCAATCCGTTGGGCTATTCCTATAAGTGTCACAAACAGCCCTAGCGTTCGTACTAGAATAACACCTTAAGACACAAATCAACCAAAACCCTAATGTCACCTAGATACTCCAATGTCACCTCAAGTATCCGTGGGTGATTATACGATATGCATCACACAATCTCAGATTCATCTATTCAATCCAACACAAAGTACTTCAAAGAGTGCCCAAAGTTTCTACCGGAGAATCACGACGAAAACGTGTGCCAACCCCTATGCATAGGTTCATGGGCATATCCCGCAAGTTGATCACCAAAACATACATCAAGTGGCACGTGATATCCCATTGTCACCATAGATAAGCACGGCAAGACATACATCAAGTGTTCTCAAATCTTTAAAGACTCAATCCGATAAGATTACTTCAAAGGGAAAACTCAATCCATTACAAGAGAGTAGAGGGGGAGAAGCAACATAAGATCCAACTATAATGGCAAAGCTCGCGATACATCAAGATCGTGCCAAATCAAGAACACGAGAGAGAGAGAGAGAGAGAGAGAGAGAGAGAGAGAGAGAGAGAGATCAAACACATAGCTACTGGTACATACCCTCAACCCCGAGGGTGAACTACTCCCTCCTTGTCATGGAGAGCGCCGGGATGATGAAGATGGCCACCGGTGAGGGTTCCCCCCTCCGGCAGGGTGCCGGAACAGGGTCCCGATTGAGTTTTGGTAGATACAGAGGCTTGCGGCGGCGGAACTCCCGATATAATCTTTGTTCTGGAAGTTTTAGGGTATGTAGATATATATGGGTGCAGGAAGTATGTCGGTGGAGCTTCGGGGGCCCCACGAGGCAGGGGGCGCCCCCCCACCCTCGTGAGCACCTCCCTTTGCTCCTGACGTGGGGTCCAAGTCCATCTGGTAGCTTTCCTTCCAAAAATAACTTCTCCAGTTGATTTCGTTCCGTTTCGACTCCGTTTGATATTCCTTTTCTTCGAAACACTGAAATAGGCAAAAAAACAGCAAATCTGGGCTAGCCTCCGGTTAATAGGTTAGTCCTAAAAGTAATATAAAAGTGGATAATAAAGCCCAATATTGCCCGAAACAGTAGATAACATAGCATGGAGCAATCAAAAATTATAGATACGTTGGAGACGTATCAGCATACGACGCAGAACGCCCATACTATGCCCACGTGATGGTTAGTGCTATCAGGCTAGAGGCCCCTCGGATCAAATATCCAAATCGTAGTGGATTAGGAACGCGCGGTAACAAGCAGAGACTCACGAAAGACGTGACCCCGTCGCCCCGTCTCGAGGACTTGCGGCAAGGGCTAAGAATGCCCAACCACGCCTCGTAATTATCTCATGGGCAAGGTTGTCAAAATCACGATTTTGTTATACGATTCTACGACTTTACGATCCAAACTAACCCCTATGATTCTACGATTTTAGTTCATAGAATCTACATTTCTACGATCCTGATAGTGAAGATTCTACGATTTGCGATCCTACCATCTGAGCTCCGATCTGATTCAAAATCGCGATTCTGACAACCTTGCTCACGGGCACCCTCCAGGTCAACCCGACTCCTCATCACTCGCAAATATGCTCGCGCGGGTACCCCTGAGGGCCACCCGTCTTTAGTAACATGGTTCAATGTAAAGTCATAGTAACCAAAGTAATGTGCAGTGCCGGGGCCTGGCCTTCGATCCCATTGATAAGGTCTTCTGATAATCCAGCGGGCCAGTCGGGACAAAGTGGAGGTCTCTGATGGGTCTCTACCCAACCTATACTAAGCAGTTTAGGATAAGCAGGTAGGTAACAATAAGCAGGTTACAAAAGCAGGCTATGCATCAGAATAGGAGCAATCAATTACAGTAGCAAAATCTAATGCAAGCATGAGAGAATGGAATGGGCGATACCGGGATGATCAAAGGGGGGCTTGCCTGGAAGCTCTGCTGACAAGGAAGAAGTGACGTCATCGACGTAGTAGATCACAGGGGTAGCATCGGTCTCGGGGTCTACCGGAGAGAAGAGGGGGAAGAAACAATAAATATAAAGCAAACATAGCACCATAAAGCATAACATGATAATACGCGGTGCTAGGGGTAAACTAACGCAGTACTACACATTGAAGACGGAGAGGGAAAACATCCGAAGGGGTTTACCCGATGTCTGACGTTTTCCGGACAGATGAAAAGAGAGGGGACGGTTCCATGTTCAGCATGCTAGGAGCATGTGACAGATGAACGAACCGCTTATTCATATTCGTTGGATTTTTCTGAGCAACTTTCATATAGAAAATATTTTCATCTGAGCTACGGTTTATTTTCTACGATTTTTGCAAGTTTAAAACATATTCTGAAATTATTTATATTGACAGAAATGGAATATGATGTCAGCATGACATGTTGATGATGTCATCAGTCAACAGAGCGGTTGACCAGGTCAAACCTGACCAGTGGGGCCACTGGGACCCACATGTTAGCCTCTGTTAGATTAACAGTGGATTAAACTAATCTAACGGGGTCAATTAAGGGTGCGGGCCCCATTATCCAGTGACTAACTAGAGATTAAAACTAATTAATAAATTAGTTAACATTTTGTTTATTTATAAAACCTGTTTAATTAGCAAGGGTGAGGGAGTCCTGGATTAGGGGGTGTTCGGATAGCTGGACTATACCTCTGGCCAGACTCCTGGACTATGAAGATACAAGATTGAAGACTTCGTCCCGTGTCCGGATAGGACTTTCCTTGGCGTGGAAGGCAAGCTTGGCGATACGGATATGTAGATCTCCTTCCGTTGTAACCGACTCTGTGTAACCCTAACCCTCTCCGATGTCTATATAAACCAGAGGGTTTTAGTCCATAGGACGAACAACAATCATACCATAGGCTAGCTTCTAGGGTTTAGCCTCCTTGATCTCGTGGTAGATCTACTCTTGTACTACCCATATCATCAATATTAATCAAGCAGGATTAGGGTTTTACCTCCATCGAGAGGGCCCGAACCTGGGTAAAAACATCGTGTCCCTTGTCTCCTGTTACCGTCCGCCTAGACGCACAGTTCGGGACCCCCTACCCGAGATCCGCCGGTTTTGACACCGACATTGGTGCTTTCATTGAGAGTTCCTCTGTGTCGTCACTTTTAGGCCCAATGGCTTCTCCGACCATCAACAGCGATGCAATCCAGGGTGAGACTTTTCTCCCCGGACAGATCTTCGTATTTGGCTGCTTTGCACTGCGGGCCAATTCGCTTGGCCATCTGGAGCAGATTGAAAGCTACACCCCTGACCATCAGGTCAGATTTGGAAATTTGAACTACACGGCAGATATCCGCGGGGACTTGATCTTCGACGGCTTTGAACCACAGCCGGGCGCGCCGCACTGTCATGGCGGGCATGATCTAGCTCTGCCGCCGAACAGTGCCCTGGAGGCCGCACCCGTGTCCGCTCCGACCCTTAGCTCGGAGCCGACTGCGCCAATCGAGGACAGGTGGCTGGACACCGCCCTGGGGGCTGCAATCTCTACAGCGATTGAGCCGAACACCATCCCTATTTTCTGCGAAGCCCGTGGCTCCAAGGTGCCGGACTCCTCTCCGGACTCCGAACCCTCCGCGCCCCTGCCAGTCGAATCCGATTGGGCGCTGATCATGGAGTTCACCGCCGCGGACATCTTTCAGCACTCGCCCTTTGGCGACATTCTGAACTCACTAAATTCTCTCTCTTTATCAGGAGAGTCCTGGCCGGACTATGGTCAGCAAGGTTGGGATGCGGATGACGAAGAAATTCAAAGCCCACCCACCACCCACTTCGTAGCCACTATCGATGATTTAACCGACATGCTCGACTTCGACTCCGAAGACATCGACGGTATGGACGACGATGTAGGAGACGAACACGAACCAGCGCCTATAGGGCACTGGAAAGCCACCTCGTCGTATGATATATACATGGTGGACACCCCAAAAGAAGGCAATGGAGATGGAACAACGGAGGATGACCCCTCCAAGAAGCAGCCTAAACGCCGGCGTCAGCGGCGCCGCTCTAAATCCTGCCAAAGCAAAAATGGTGATTCCGGCACGGGAGATAATAACACCCCGGACAGCGCCGAAGACAACCCCCTCCAGCAGGATTCTGCACAGGAGGACGGAGAAGCCAGCCCTCATGAGAGAGCGGCAGACAAAGAGATGGAGGACGATAATTACATGCCTCCCTCCGAAGACGAGGCAAGCCTCGACGACGACGAATTTGTCGTGCCAGAGGATCCCGTCAAACAAGAGCGTTTCAAACGCAGCCTTATGGCCACGGCGAGCAGCCTCAAGAAAAAACAGCAACAACTTAGAGTTGATCAAGACTTGCTAGCCGACAGATGGACTGAAGTCCTGGCGGACGAAGAGTATGAACTCGAACGCCCCTCCAAGAGCTACCCAAAGCGCAGGCTGCTACCCCAATTAGAGGAGGAAGCACCTAAACCTACATCACCAACGCATGACGCGGCCGATCGGCCACCTCGTGGCCATGACAGAGAGGCCTCACGGCCCTCCGTTCAAGCCGCACCCCAGCGATGCTCAAAAAATACCAAGGCACGGGGAAATGCGCCAGACCTGCGAGATATATTGGAGGACAAGTCAAGGCAAACAAGATCGATCTACAGATCGCTTGGGCGCCCCACGGCACGAGACGGTAATCGTCACGCCGGATACAGTAAATCCGGCCGGGCCGAACACAGGAGACAAAGCTCGTTCGAGCTGCGTCGTGATATATCCCAATACAGAGGTGCCACACACCCACTATGCTTCATAGATGAAGTAATGGATCATCAAATCCCCAAGGGTTTCAAACCCGTGAACATCGAATCATACGATGGCACAACAGATCCTACGGTATGGATCGAGGACTATCTCCTTCATATCCACATGGCCCGTGGTGATGACCTACATGCCATCAAATACCTCCCACTCAAGCTTAAAGGACCAGCTCGGCATTGGCTTAACAGCTTGCCAGCAGAATCAATTGGTTGTTGGGAGGACCTGGAAGCCGCATTCCTCGACAATTTCCAGGGCACTTATGTGCGACCACCAGACGTCGATGACCTAAGCCACATAATTCAGCAGCCAGAGGAATCGGCCAGACAATTCTGGACACGGTTCCTAACCAAGAAAAATCAAATCGTCGACTGTCCGGACGCAGAGGCCCTAGTAGCCTTCAAGCATAACATCCGCGACTAGTGGCTTGCACGTCACCTAGGACAGGAAAAGCCGAAATCTATGGCAGCCCTCACGACACTTATGACCCCCTTTTGCACGGGAGAAGATAGCTGGCCAGCTCGCAACAATAACATGACCAAGAGCCCTGGTAATTAGGATACCAAGGACAGCAGTGGCAGGTCGCGTCGCAACAAGCAGAAGCGCCGCATTAACAGCGACAATGCTGAGGATACGGCAGTTAATACCGGATTCAGAGGCTCTAAACCCGGTCAGCGGAAAAAGCCATTCAAACGAAATACTCCGGGCCCGTCCAGTTTGGACCGAATACTCGACCGCTCATGCCAGATACATGGCACCCCCGAAAAACCAGCCAATCACACCAACAGGGATTGTTGGGTGTTCAAGCAGGCAGGCAAGTTAAATGCCGAAAGCAGAGACAAGGGGCTGCATAGCGATGACGAGGAAGAGCCCCGGCCGCCGAACAATAGTGGACAAAAGGGCTTCCCCCCACAAGTGCGGACGGTGAACATGATATACGCAACCCACATCCCCAAGAGGGAGCGGAAGCGTGCGCTAAGGGACGTATACGCGATGGAGCCAGTCGCCCCAAAGTTCAACCCATGGTCCTCCTGCCGGATCACTTTTGATCGAAGGGACCACCCCACTAGCATCCGTCATGGTGGATTCGCCGCATTGGTTCTAGACCCAATTATTGACGGATTTCACCTCACTAGAGTCCTTATGGACAGCGGCAACAGCCTGAACCTGCTTTACCAGGATACAGTGCGGAAAATGGGCATCGATCCCTCGAGGATTAAACCCACTAAAACGACCTTTAAAGGCGTCATACCAGGTGTAGAGGCCAACTGTACAGGCTCAGTTACACTTGAAGTGGTCTTCGGATCTCCGAATAATTTCCGAAGCGAGGAGTTAATCTTCGACATAGTCCCGTTCCGTAGTGGCTATCACGCACTGCTCGCGCGAACCGCATTCGCAAAGTTCAATGCAGTGCCGCATTACGCATACCTCAAGCTCAAGATGCCAGGCCCTCGAGGAGTCATTACGGTCAATGGAAACACCGAACGCTCTCTCCGAATGGAGGAGCGTACGGCGGCTCTCGCAGCGGAAGTACAAAGCAACCTCTCAAGGCAATTCTCCAGTCCAGCCATTAAACGTCCGGACACCGTCAAGCGCGCCTGGAATAACCTACAACAAGACCGCCTGGCATGTTCCGAGCAAGCGTAGAAATGCAGCCCCAACCCCAGCCCTCGCGAACTTGCGAAACCAGTGTTGCGCGTACATAATTACGCTCTGGAAATACCATGGGAAAAGGGGGAGGGGCACCATCACGGCACGCCCGAAACACGGCTTAAACTGCACTAGGGGCTGCCGACTTCTTCATTTTCTCTTACTTTCAGGACTCCATTCTTCTGAAGGTTTGTCCGGCAGTACAATTGCCGCACAAACGATACAACAACCAGGGAAGCAGAAAGCTACGCCGAATTCTCAGGTGGTATCTATAACGAGCAACATACCTGTCTTACATATCATCTCGCAGCTCGCCCCTGGAGCGGGACATGTCAAATAGTCTCATCCCTTGCTTATCGCACTATTTGTATCATTCTGCTTTTACAACAGCACTTTAAAATAAACAATGCTTAGCTTCAGCTTATTACTGCATTCTCTATTCATTTCTTTTTTAATATATATGTTCAGTTATGACATTTAGCACCCGTACACTTTGGTACGGCCAATACGCCAGGGGCTCAAGCACCCCATAACACGGCGTGAAAAGTCTGAACACTTCCACAAGTGCGGCCCTCCGATCTTATAGCATTATATGCATCAGCTCCGAATCATGTCTTTGGTCAATAGTTGGGTTTGCCCGACTCCCATGCTTTGGTACCTTACGTTCCGCTATATCGGCTAAGGTAGCGCTGGGAGAACTACTGCGATTGTGCCCCAGTTGAGCTGGGCCTAAGCACCTCAGTAGAGAAAGCTAAAACTGACTGTCATGATAGGGCGAGAGCTGGTCGCTGCTCGGGAAGGTTTCAAGTCCTTAAAGACTTATGCCACTTAGAGCGAGGAGCCGGCTTTGTCCGGCCTAGGCGTGTATCGCGCCCTGAACTCGGTCTTCTGAATACTAGGGGCTTCGCCGAAATTTAAAATTATAGAATTCTATGGCTAAGTGAGAGTGATAATGCATTATAGTCTGATTGCCTTGTTCGTTGTGTTGAGCGCCTCCCTCGAAGGACCCAAGAATGGGAAAAAGAGTGCTCAAGTTTATCCCGAACACCCCAGCACTCGTGGCATAAGGGCAGAAGCCGACGACTCGCCATCTCTCAGATTTGATAAACGACCACATAGAAGGTAATATTTTAAATTAAACAAGCGTTGCATAGCGCATATGAACAAGTTTTCAGCGCACAGGACAAAACGAGCAAGTTTCACTCAAAAATTACATCTTTTGAACAATCGTCCGCCATAAGGCGGGCGCCCTTCAAGACGCCCTCATAGTACATCTCGGGGTGGCGATGCTCCTTGCCCGGCGGCGGCCCGTCCTTCACAAGCTTCCGCATCCAGCTTGCCCCAGTGCACCTTAGCACGGGCAAGCGCCCTACGGGCACCTTCGATGCAGACGGAGCGCTTGATGACTTCGAGCCTTGGACAGGCCTCCACTAGCCGCCTCACCAGCCCGAAGTAGCTCCCAGGCAGAGCCTCTCCAGGCCACAGCCGAACTATGAGGCCCTTCATGGCCTGTTCTGTCACCTTGTGGAGCTCGACCAGCTGCTTCAGCTGGTCGCTCAAGGGCACAGGGTGTCCGGCCTCAGCATACTGAGACCAGAACACCTTCTCCGTCGAGCTTCCCTCCTCGGCTCGGTAGAAGGCGGCGGCATCTGACATGCTGCGGGGCAAATCTGCGAATGCTCCTGGAGAGCTCCGGATTCGGGTAAGTAACAAGTAACTCACTTTCACATGCTTGCTTTGCATAAAGAATGCCTTACCCGCCGCTATCTTCTTCATCGCCTCCACCTCCTGGAGGGCCTTCTGGGCTTCGGCCTTGGCAGACTTGGCATTTTCAATGGCCGCCGCGAGCTCGGACTCTCGCGTCTTCGAGTCAAGCTCCAAACTCTCATGTTTTTTCATGAGAGCCTGGAGCTCTCGCCGCACCTCGCCAACCTGCGCCTCATGCTTCTCCCGCTCGGTGCGCTCCGTGGCCGCCTTCTTTTCGGCCTCGGACAGCGCCTGCTTAAGGGTTGCCACCTTAGTTGTGGCCCCTACAATAGCCACATTAATCCTGTCATTTTCTTGCAATTGCACCTTATATATATATTTTTTAAAGGTATCACTTACCTTCTTTGTCCTTGAGCTGCTTCTTGGCAAGGCCGAGCTCTTGCTCGGACCGCTCGAGGTTCTGCTTCAGCGTGTCCACCTCTGCAGTCAGTTCGGCGGACGCCAGCAGTGAAGCCTACATACGCATATTGACTTACTTTTGTTAGACTCCTGCGAATGTTATTAGATCCTCTATTCGGCTTTTCTTTCCGAACGCCAAACAGAGCATCAGGGGCTACTATCTATGCGGTAATTTTTTTACATATTTTTCACATACCTCAAAGCCTGTCAACAGGCTGGCACAGGCTTCGGTTAGCCCGCCCTTAGCGGACTGAACCATCTGAATCACCGCACTCATAATAGTGTGGTGCCCCTCGTTGATGGAGGCGCTGTTAAGCACCTCCAGCAAGTTATCCGGTGCCTCTGGTTGGGCGGAGGTCACCGGCGTTGTAGGCTTGCCCTTCTTCGTAGGGGGCCGCCTGCCGGACTCCGGAACCTTTGAAGGTTCCGGAGCGGTGTCCGGCCTAGGGACGGACTCGGAGCCCTTGGGAATCTTGTCCCCTGGGCTCCTGGAGTCCGGGAGGTCGCCTTGCGGCGCCTCTAGGACAACCTCCTCCTCGCCTGGAGCCTCCTTGGACAACACCTCGGCGTTATCCGTAGGGTGAGGGGAGGAGGCGGCCGAAAGTGAAGTACTGTTCACATCCGACGAATCCAGGGAACCGCTCGACGACGTGTCGAGCCCGTCTTTGGGCGGACTGCATAAATATATTCAGCGTTAGGAAAAGCTATGCAATAAAGGAACGCCATGAGTCATTCTGGTATCTGAACACTTACGATTTCGCCAGGGGCTTGGCCCTGTGCGGCCACTCCTCTTCGCCGTCGTCGGCGTTGGTGGAGTAGTCCGGAAGAAGGGTTTCCCCTTCTTGGACCCTTCGGCCTCCCCAGTTGGGGCAGCCTTCCTTTTCTTTCCTCCCCCTGCTGGAGGGGGAGAGGCCTCTTCTTCCTCCTCCTCGTCTTCACCGGAGGAGTGCGTCTCGGAGTCGTCGGACGATGAATCCGACACCACCAAACGTCGAGCACTCTTTCGAGTCCCCGTGGCCTTCTTCTTGGCCTTCTTCTCCGGCACCATGTAGGGTGCCGGAACCAGCAGCCCTGTCAAACGGGCGTCCGCTGGGTCTTCGGGCAAAGGAGCCGGACAGCTGATCTGTTCGGACGTCTCCTGCCAATCCTGTCAAAGGTAAGGGAGTTTAGATCCCGCATAGAGTCAAACTATGAAAGATAAAAAACCTGTAAAAGGTAAAAGCAGCTTACCGCGCCGGCTTGACGCTGCGCGCTGAATCCGCGATCCTCGGAAGCGGATGCGGGAGCCTCGGCGCCCTTGAACAGCACCTTCCAGGCATCTTCGTACGTAGTGTCGAAGAGCCTGCTCAGTGTTCGGTGCTGCGCCGGATTGAACTCCCACAAGCTGAAAGCCCATTGTTGGCACGGGAGGATCCGGCGGATGAGCATGACCTGGACTACGTTGACGAGTTTGAGCTTCTTGCTCACCAGGTTTTGGACGCATGTCTGGAGTCCGGTCAGCTCTCCTTTCTTGCCCCACGATAGGCCCGTCTCCTTCCAGGAGGTGAGACGCGTAGGGGCTCCGGATCAAAACTCGGGGGTTGCGACCCATTCAGGGTCACGCGGCTCGGTGATGTAGAACCACCCCGATTGCCACTCCTTTAGGGTCTCCACGAAAGAGCCCTCGAGCCATAGGACGTTGGGCATCTTGCCCACCATGGCCCCTCCGCACTCCGCCTGGCAGCCGCGCACTACCTTCGGCTTGACGTTAAAGGTCTTCAGCCATAAACCGAAGTGGGGCGGGATGCGGGGGAAGGCCTCGCACACGACGATAAACGCCGAGATGTTGAGGATGAAGTTCGGGGCCAGATCGTGGAAATCCAGGGCGTAGTAGAACATGAGCCCCCGGACAAATGGGTGGAGAGGAAAACCCAGTCCGCGGAGGAAGTGGGTGAGGAACACCACCCTCTCATGGGGCCTTGGGGTGGGGATGAGCTGCCCCTCTTCTAGAAGCCGGTGTGCGATGTCGTTAGACAAGTATCCGGCCTTCCTCAGCTTTTTGATGTGACCCTCCGTGACGGAGGAGACCATCCACTTGCCTCCCGCTCCGGACATGGCTGGAGAAGGTTGAGGTGAGGTGTGCGGACTTGGGCGCTGGAGCTCGAGTGCGCGGAAATGGATAGGCAAAGGAGGAAGAAGGCGTAGGTAAAAAGGTGGATCCTTATCCCGTTATATGGGCGGACGCAAACTGCGCGTCCCCACCCGCCTAGTAAAACTCGCTTATCTCCCAAGCGCCGTAATCAATGGCACGGTTGGGTTACCCACGCCCGTATTGATGAGAATCCCGGAATAAGGGGACACGATCTCTGCTTTGACAAGACGTGCCAAGGAAACCGCCTCGCGAAACACTGAGGTGGGGCAGTAAAAACGATTCGAATAAAGGCTTGGCCATGGTGTGATGACACACTATGGGATAAGTCAGCAGATTAGATTTGTGTAAATGTTATTATTCTCTCTACAGTGGTACGTGGAACTTATTTTGCAAAGCCGGACACTATCCATGTGTTCAAAATCTTCTACGAAGTACTTGGAGGAGGAACCCGCCTTGCAATGCCTAAGACAATATGCGCGCCGGACTCGTCGTCATTGAAGCCTGGTTCAGGGGCTACTGAGGGAGTCCTGGATTAGGGCGTGTTTGGATAGCCGGACTATACCTCTGGCCGGACTCCTGGACTATGAAGATACAATATTGAAGACTTCGTCCCGTGTCCGGATAGGACTTTCCTTGGCGTGGAAGGCAAGCTTGGCGATACGGATATGTAGATCTCCTTCCGTTGTAACCGACTTTGTGTAACCTTAACCCTCTCCGATGTCTATATAAACCGAAGGGTTTTAGTCCGTAGGACAAACAACAATCATACCATAGGCTAGCTTCTAGGGTTTAGCCTCCTTGATCTCGTGGTAGATCTACTCTTGTACTACCCATATCATCAATATTAATCAAGCAGGAGTAGGGTTTTACCTCCATTGAGAGGGCCCGAACCTGGGTAAAAACATCGTGTCCCTTGTCTCCTGTTACCATCCACCTAGACGCACAGTTCGGGACCCCCTACCCGAGATCCGACGGTTTTGACACCGACAACGGGGCCCACACGTCAGTGGCACTGGGTTGCCTAGTCAGCACGTTGACTGGGTCAACCCAGTCAACGCGGCCTGCGGGGCCCACTGGCAGTGACCCAGGGGTGGCCCCAGGTGTGCCACGTCGGCGGTGGCCGGCGGCTCAACGCCGGTGACGCCAAACGCGGCGGCGCTGCTCAGGAGGGGCGCGGGTTTTGCACACAGGGGGTTTCCGGGGTCATAGCTAGGTGCGCTCGACGCGGCTCGACGTCGCACGCAAGATGGAGGCGACGAGTGGGGCCGGGAACGACCGAAACGACGCCGGCGACGAGCACGGCGTCGCAGTTCGAGCGCGAGCGGGTTCGGCGTTAGAGCGCGCGAGCGGCCAAACTAACCAACTAGGCGGGGTCTACGGCACACGAGGAGCACGCCAGGGTAGTCGGCCGAGCTCGTAATGGCTCGGGAGCACGACAACGGTAGCAATGGCGGCGTCTGGGGCACTGTTGCGGTGGCGGCCGTGCACGGGCCTGAAGGCGAGGAGAAAGAGGAGGGAGGAGTGACGGAGCTCACCGTGCGGCTAAGAAAAGCCCTCGACGGCTTTGTAGCACAGGGGAGGCGACGAACGGAGCGGTGGAGCTCCGGTGATCCGAGGTGGACGCCGGTTCGATCTGGGGCCTGCAGGGTTCCCCTGCAGCAACGGCTGGCCCCAGGCGATGAGGACGAACGCGGCGGAGCTCGTGGACATGCCAGCTTGGCGCGGGGCGGCCGGTGGCCGCGGGATCGACGGCGTTGGGCAACGTGGGGGGGAGAGGCCAGAGGGAGAGCAGAGTGGATCTGGGGGAGGAGAGGCGCAAGTGGGAGTGTGCGAGTGGGGAGGGAGCCCAAGGCGTCGGGGTTGCCCTTATCCCCTGGCCGGTGATGTGGCAGTACTGGGTGGCGTGCCCAGTCCGGCGGGGACACACCCTGGTTGGAGGAGCAGTGGGGAAGGGGACCGACCGCGCGGGGGAAAAGGTGGGTCGGCCTGCTGGGATGGGCCGAAGCCCAAGGGGAGGCCAGGGGCTCTCCCACCCCTTCTTCTTTCCTTTTCATTTTCCTTTTTATTTTCCCCCCTTTTTAGTAGTTTTTGCATTTTCTTTTAGCCACAATTGACTTTGCAAAAATATGCCACTAGCCAAAACAATTTTAATCAATTTTTGGGCACTTCCACAAAAAGTTTGGGGCCATCAAGAGTTGTCCAAGCATTTTAGAAAATGAAAAGGACATCTTAATTACTGCTGGACCAGATAATAAATTCTCAGGGGCAATTTGGGAATTCCAAAAATGTTGGCTTCAACATGACAAATATCTAGGGATTATTTTCCATAGGATGAACTATTTTATTTGCATGAAAGAAGAAGCAAATATTTGACATGCAATTTGAATTTGAATTTGAAGCAGATTTTGGACAAGTGGCATTTTGGCATGATGATCATGATGACTTGACCTTCATTAGGGGGAGATTACTGTAGTGTGATGCTGGGGATGTTACAGCTAAGCACTTATCCAATTGCAATAAAGATCAATCTAGTAGGCCAAACCAAACTGATAATTCGAAGAAACTTGCAAAGATAACCAATCATACATAAAAGAATTCAGAGAAGAATCAAATATTGTTCATAGATAATCTTGATCATAAACCCACAATTCATCGGATCTTGACAAACACACCGCAAAAAGAGTTACATCCAATAGATCTCCAAGAAGATCGAGGAGAACTTTGTATTGAGATCCAAAGAGAGAGAAGAAGCCATCTAGCTAATAACTATGGACCCGAAGGTCTGTGGTAAACTGCTCACACATCATCGGAGAAGCTATGGTGTTGATGTAGAAGCCCTCCATGATCGATTCCCCCTCCGGCGGAGTGCCGGAAAAGGCCCCAAGATGGGATCTCATGGGTACAGAAGGTTGCGGCGGTGGAATTAGGTTTTCGTGGTGCTCCTCGATGGTTTGGGGGTACGTAGGTATATATAGGAGGAAGAGGTAGGTCGGTGGATCCACGAGGGGCCCACGAGGGTGGAGGGCGCGCCCCCCGCCTCGTGGCCTCCTCGTATGTTTCTTGGCGTCCACTCCAAGTCCTCTGGATCACGTTTGTTCCCAAAATCACGCTCCCGAAGGTTTCATTCTGTTTGGACTCCGTTTGATATTCTTTTTCTGCGAAACACTGAAATAGGCAAAAAAAACAGCAATTTGCACTGGGCCATGGGTTAATGGGTTAGTCCCAAAAATAATATGAAAGTGTATAATAAATCCCATTAAACATCTAAAACAGAATATATAATAGCATGGAACAATCAAAAATTATAGATACGTTGGAGACGTATCAAGCATCCCCAAGCTTAATTCCTACTCGTCCTCGTTTAGGTAAATGATAAAAACAGAATTTTTGATGTGGAATGCTACCTAGCATATTTCTCAATATAATTTTATTTATTGTGGCATGAATGTTCAGATCCGAAAGATTCAAGATAAAAGTTTAATATTGAAATAAAAATAATAATACTTCAAGCATGCTAACCAAGCAATTATGTCTTATCAAAATAACATAGCCAAAGAAAGTTTATCCCTACAAAATCATATAGTTTTGCTATGCTTCATTTTCGTCACACAAAATGCTCTCATCATGCACAACCCCGATGACAAGCCAAGCAATTGTGTCATACTTATCCCTTTCAAACTCTTTCAACTTTTACACAATATATGAGCGCGAGCCATGGACATAGCACTATGGGTGGAATAGAATATAATGATTGAGGTTGTGTGAGAAGACAAAAAAGGGAGAAAGTCTCACATTGACGCGGCTAATCAACGGGCTATGGATATGCCCATCAATTGATGTCAATGCAAGGAGTAGGGATTGCCATGCAACGGATGCACTAGAGCTATAAATATATGAAAGCTCAACAAAATAAACTAAGTGGGTGTGCATCCAACTTGCTTGCTCACGAAGACCTAGGGCATTTGAGGAAGCCCATTGTTGGAATATACAAGCCAAGTTCTATAATGTAAAATTCCCACTAGTATATGAAAGTGACAAAATAGGAGACTCTCTATCATGAAGATCATGGTGCTATTTTGAAACACAAGTGTGGTAAAAGGATAGTAGTATTGTCCCTTCTCTATTTTTCTCTTATTTTTTCCCTGTTTTTATTTGGGCCTTCTTCTCCTTTTTCTTTTTCTTTTTGGCCTCTTTTCTTTTTTTCGTCCGGAGTCTCATACCGACTTGTGGGGGAATCATAGTCTCCATCATCCTTTCCTCACTTGGGACAATGCTCTAATAATGATGATCATCACACTTTTATTTACTTACAACTCAAAGATTACAACTCAATACTTAGAACAAAATATGACTCTATGTGAATGCTTCCGGCGGTGTACCGGGATATGCAATGAATCAAGAGTGACATGTATGAAAGAATTATAAATGTGGCTTTGCCACAAATACGATGTCAACTACATGATCATGCAAAGCAATATGACAATGATGATGCGTGCCATAATAAACGGAACGGTGGAAAGTTGCATGGCAATATATCTCGTAATGGCTATGGAAATGCCATAATAGGTAGGTATGGTGGCTGTTTTGAGGAAGATAGAAGGAGGTTTATGTGTGATAGAGCATATCATATCACGGGGTTTGGATGCACCGGCGAAGTCTGCACCAAATCTCAAGGTGAGAAAGGGCAATGCACGGTACCGAAGAGGCTAGCAATGATGGAAGGGTGAGAGTGCGTATAATCCATGGACTCAACATTAGTCATAAAGAACTCACATACTTATTGCAAAAATCTACAAGTCATCAAAACCAAGCACTACGCGCATGCTCCTAGGGGGATAGATTGGTAGGAAAAGACCATCGCTCGTCCCCGACCGCCACTCATAAGGAAAGCAATCAAAGAATACATCATGCTTAAAATTTTGTCACACAACGTTTACCATATGTGCATGCTACGGGACTTGCAAACTTCAACACAAGTATTTCTCAATTTCACAATTGCTCAACTAGCACACCTCTAATATTACCACCTTTATATCTCAAAACAACTATCAAGTATCAAACTTCTCTTACAATTCAATGCACTTTGTAAACTACCATGATGTTCTAAAGGACTCTCAAAATAATATAGGTGAAGCATGAGAGATCAATAATTTCTATAAAATATAACCACCACAGTGCTCTAAAAGATATAAGTGAAGCACTAGAGCAAAATTGTTTAGCTCAAAAGATATAAGTGAAGCACATAGAGTATTCTAATAAATTCCAATTAATGTGTGTCTCTCTCAAAAGGTGTGTACAGCAAGGATGATTGTGGTGAACTAAAAATCAAAGACTCAAATCATACAATACGCTCCAAGCAAAACACATATCATGTGGTGAATAAAAATATAGCTCCAAGTAAAGTTACCGATGTACAAAGATAAAAGAGGGGATGCCTTCCGGGGCATCCCCAAGCTTAGGCTTTTTGGGTTGTACTTATATTTTACCTTGGGGTGCCTTGGGCATCCCCAAGCTTAGTCTCTTGCCACTCCTTGTTTCATAATCCATCAAATCTTTACCCAAAACTTGAAAACTTCACAACACAAAACTTTAACAGAAAATCTCGTGAGCTCCGTTAGCGAAAGAAAACAAAACACCACTTCAAGGTACTGTAATGAACTCATCCTTTATTTATGTTGGTGTTAAACCTATTTTATTCCAACTTTTCTATGGTTCATAAACTCCATTACTAGCCATAGATTCATCAAAATAAGCAAACAACACAAGAAAAACAGAATCTGTCAAAAATAGAATAGTCTGTAGTAATCTGTACCTAACGCAAACTTCTGGAACTCCAAAAATTCAAAAATAAATTTCTGGACGTGAGTAATTTATCTATTAATCATCTGCAAAAATAATCAACTAAATATCACTCTCCAGTAAAAAGTTGTAGCTAATCTCGTGAGAGCTAAAGTTTCTGTTTTTTACAGCAAGATCGCAAAGACTTTCCCCAAGTCTCCCCAAAGGTTCTACTTGGAACAAACACTAATTAAAACACAAAACCACATATAAAAATAAGCTATATGGATTATTTATTACTAAAAAGAACCAAAAAGCAAAAAACTAAAATAAAATTGGGTTGCCTCCCAACAAGCGCTATTGTTTAACGCCCCTAGCTAGGCATTGATAATTTTAATGATGCTCACAAGAAAGATAGCAATTGAAACATAAAGAGAGCATCATATAGCATGTGAAAAACACATCTAAGTCTAACATACTTCCTATGCTTAGGCATATTATAGGCAAACAAATTATCAAGGCAAGCAAAAACTAGCATATGCAAGGAAGTGGAAAGAAACAATAGCAATCTCAACATAACGAGAGGTAATTTAGTAACATGAAAATTTCTACAATCATATTTTCCTCTCTCATAATAATTACATGTGGGATCATAAGCAAATTCAACAAAATATCTATCACATAAAATACTTTCAAAACGATCCACATGCATGCAAAGTTGACACTCTTCCAAAATAGTGGGATTAACATTAACTAAAGTCATGACCTCTCCAAACCCACTTTTATCAAAAACTTCATAAGATTGAACATTCTCCAAATATGTGGGATCTAAAGTTGACACTCTTCCAAACCCACTTTCAATATTATTGCAAACATTATTATGAATCTCATATTCATCATGGGGCTTAAATAAATTTTCAAGATCATAAGAAGAATCACCCCAATCATGATCATTGCAACAAGTAGTAGACATGGCAAAACTAGCATCCCCAAGCTTAGGGTTTTGCATATTATTAGCACAATTGAAATCAATAGAATTTATAATAACATCATTGCAATCATGCTTTTCATCGAAGGAATTACCAAGTATGGGTGCAATAGCAACGATCTCATGTTTAACATAAGGAACTATAGCAAATTCATCTTCATAAATATTGGCATCATGGCCACAAGAATAGAAAGCATCATGTTCATGAAGGGATATTTCAATCAAATCATTGGAATCATCATTATCTATAGATTCATGCATACCATTATTTTCTTCCAAAGCAACGGTCATTCTCTCAATAAATTCTTTGACATAGACATTATGAGCATAGTTTCCATAGCAATATTTAAGTATGTCAAAATTTTCAGATTCGTAGAGAGTAATATCATACTTTCAATCAAAGAAGCAACTTCATAAGCACCCTTAAAAGCAACAAATTCTTCAATTTGTTCGATATCATAGTAACTATAAACACCCTTTGCATAAGAATATAAGATTTCATTATCATTAAACTCACATAGGTAGGGAAGGTGTTTTTTAGGGTTCTTAGAGCAACAAGTAAAATCACAAATTTTACAAAGATTCCAAGCATAACATAGCAGTTTGTTTATTTGATCCCATAAGAGTTTCCCTTTTTCAGACAAATGGTGACGCACAAATGAGCATGCTCGTCTAAAGATTTCCCATCAACTAGGCTAGTTGGGGTTTCAGCACGAGCGCATAAGGATCGAAGATGATACAAGTAGAACACTTTAAGTGGTTATATATCAATAGATTTTTAGCAAGCGAAGATGCAAGCAAATAGAATGCACATGGTAACACGAGCAAACAGAAGGACGAGAGGAAGAGGGGCGAAGAAAACGACAAAGGTGATGGGGGAGAGGAAAACGAGAGGCAAATGGAAAATAATGTAATGCGAGGGATAAGAGTTTGTGATGGGTACTTGGTATGTCTTGACTTGTGCGTAGACTCCGCGGCAACGGCGCCAGAAATCCTTCTTGCTACCTCTTGAGCATGCGTTGGTTTTTCCCTTGAAGAGGAAAGGGTGATGCAGCAAAGTAGCGTAAGTATTTCCCTCAGTTTTTGAGAACCAAGGTATCAATCAAGTAGGAGTCCACACGCAAGTCCCTCGTACCTACACAAACAAATAAGAACCTTGCAACCAATGTGATAAAGGGGTTGTAAATCCCTTCAGGGCCACTTGCAAAAGTGAGATCTGATAGAGATGATAAGATAATATTTTTGGTATTTTTATGATAAAGATTAAAAGTAAAGATTGCAAAATAAACGGCGCCAGAAATAGCTCGTTGACGGGAGATTAATATGATGGAAAATAGACCCGGAGGCCATAGGTTTCACTAGTGGCTTCTTTCAAGATAGCATAAGTATTACGGTGGGTGAACAAATTACAGATGAGCAATTGATAGAAAAGTGCATAATTATGAGAATATCTAGGCATGATCATGTATATAGGCATCACGTCCGTGACAAGTAGACCGATTCCTGCCTGCATCTACTACTATTACTCCACACATCGACCGCTATCCAGCATGCATCTAGAGTATTAAGTTCATAAGAACAGAGTAATGCATTAGGTACGATGACATGATGTAGAGGGATAAACTAAAGCAATATGATATAAACCCCATCTTTTTATCCTCGATGGCAACAATACCATACGTGTCGTTTCCCCTACTGTCACTGGGATCGAGCACCGCATGATTGAATGCAAAGCTAAGCACTTTTCCCATTGCAAGAAAGATCAATCTAGTAGGCCAAACCAAACTGATAATTCGAAGAGACTTGCAAAGATAACCAATCATACATAAAAGAATTCAGAGAAGATTCAAATATTGTTCATAGATAATCTTGATCATAAACCCACAATTCATCGGATCTCGACAGACACACCGCAAAAAGCGTTACATCCAATAGATCTCCAAGAAGATCGAGGAGAACTTTGTATTGAGATCCAAAGAGAGACAAGAAGCCATCTAGCTAATAACTATGGACCCGAAGGTCTGTGGTAAACTGCTCACACATCATCGGAGAGGCTATGGTGTTGATGTAGAAGCCCTCCGTGATCGATTCCCCCTCCGGCGGAGTGTCGGAAAAGGCCCCAAGATGGGATCTCATGGGTACAGAAGGTTGCGGCGGTGGAATTAGGTTTTCGTGGTGCTCCTCGATGGTTTGGGGGTACGTAGGTATATATAGGAGGAAGAAGTAGGTCGGTGGAGCCACGAGGGGCCCACGAGGGTGGAGGGCACGCCTAGGGGGTAGGCGCGCCCCCTGCCTCATGGCCTCCTAGTATGTTTCTTGACGTCCACTCCAAGTCCTCTGGATCACGTTTGTTCCAAAGTCATGCTCTCGAAGGTTTCATTCCGTTTGGACTCCGTTTGATATTCTTTTTCTGCGAGACACTGAAATAGGCAAAAAAACAGCAATTTGCACTGGGCCTTGGGTTAATATGTTAGTCCCAAAAATAATTTGAAAGTGTATAATAAAGCCCATTAAACATCCAAAACATAATATATAATATAATGGAACAATCAAAAATTATAGATACGTTGGAGACGTATCACTGGCCAATACCGATTTAGCATATCGGACGACCCATAGTAGCTGTGTTACCGTTTACTGTATTCCGTCATCCTCCCTTCACCGTTAGCTGTAAAGCTCCGCCTACTTAATAGCCGGGCTGTGGCTGGTGATGAGGCATTGAGAATTCCCCAAATTGCCAAGTACGGGCTAGAACCCTATACACTACAGACTCGGTTATTGCTATAATACATCTCAGATCCCGAGCGATTGCTTGATTTACTCCATATACTTGTCCGTATAGAGTGATAGATGACCCGGGTCTGACAAATTGGTACTCAGAGCCAAGTTCTTCCTCGGCGGCGTGTGATACGTCTCCGTCGTATCTACTTTTCCAAACACTTTTGCCCTTGTTTTGGACTCTAACTTGCATGATTTGAATGGAACTAACCTGGACTGACGCTGTTTTCAGTAGAATTGCCGTGGTGTTATTTTTGTGCACAAACAAAAGTTCTCAGAATGACCTGAAACTTCACGAAGATTACTTTTGAAAAATATAAAAAATACTGGCAAAAGAATCAAGGCCAGGGGGGCCACACCCTGTCCACGAGGGTGGGAGGCGCGCCTGCCCCCTCCCCCTAGGGCACGCCCCCCTGCCTCGTGGGCCCCCTGGAGATCCACCGACCTCAACTCCAACTCTATATGTTCGTGTTCGGGGAGAAAAAAATCAGAGAGAAAGATTCATCGCGTTTTACGATACGGAGCCGCCACCAAGCCCTAAACTCTCTCGGGAGGGTTGATCTGGAGTCCGTTCGGTGCTCCGGAGAGGGGAATCCGTCGCCATTGTCATCATCAACCATCCTCCATCGCCAATTTCATGATGCTCACCGCCGTGCGTGAGTAATTCCATCGTAGTCTTGCTAGACGGTGATGGGTTGGATGAGATTTATCATGTAATTGAGTTAGTTTTGTTAGGATTTGATCCCTAGTATCCACTATGTTCTGAGATTGATGTTCCTATGAATTTGCTATGCTTAATGCTTGTCACTAGGGCCCGAGTGCCATGATTTCAGATCTGAACCTATTATGTTTTCATGAATATATGTGAGTTCTTGATCCTATATTGCAAGTCTATAGTCACCTACTATGTGTTATGATCCGGCAACCCGAAGTGACAATAATCGGGACCACTCCCGGTGATGACCGTAGTTTGAGGAGTTCATGTATTCACTATGTGTTAATGCTTTGGTCCGGTACTCTATTAAAAGGAGGCCTTAATATCCCTTAGTTTCCGCTAGGACCCCGCTGCCACGGGAGGGTAGGACAAAAGATGTCATGCAAGTTCTTTTCCATAAGCATGTATGACTATATTCGGAATACATGCCTACATTACATTGATGAATTGGAGCTAGTTCTATGTCACCCTATGTTATGACTGTTACATGATGAACCGCATCCGGCATAATCCTCCATCACTGATCCAATGCCTACGAGCTTTTCACATATTGTTATTCGCTCATTTACTTTTCTGTTGCTACTGTTACAATCACTACAAAACCCAAAAATATTACTTTTGCTACTGTTACCGTTACTATCATACTACTTTGCTACTAAATACTTTGCTGCAGATACTAAGTTATCCAGGTGTGGTTGAATTGTCAACTCAACTGCTAATACTTGATAATATTCTTTGGCTCCCCTTGTGTCGAATCAATAAATTTGGGTTGAATACTCTACCCTCGAAAATTGTTGCGATCCCCTATACTTGTGGGTTATCAAGACTATTTTCTGGCGCCGTTGCCGGGGAGCATAGCTCTATTCTTTTACTCACTTGGGATTTATATCTGCTGATCACTATGAAGAACTTGAAAGATGAGAAAACTAAAATTTATCCCTCAACTACGAGGGAAGGTAAGGAACTGCCATCTAGCTCTACACTCGATTCACCTTCTGTTTTGAGTAAGCTTGCGACACCTAAACCTACTTCTGCTATTAATTCTGATATGTCGCATGTTATTGATGATGCCACTTCTTCTATGCATGATACTTATGATGAAACTACTTCTATGCTTGATACTACTATGCCACTTGGTGAAGTTCTTGATGAACAACTTGCTAGGTCTAGAGAGAATGAAATTATTGAGACTGGTAACATTGATGAAAGTGATTATGAAGACTCTCCCCCTAAATATGAATTGCCTTTTGTGCCTAAGGGCTATGTTATGGATGAAGAAACTGCTAGAGATTTTCTTGCTTGCAATGATAGAAGCGATCTTAAGAAATTATTAGCTAAGCTTAAACAAAAAACTCTAAATGCTAGAATGAAACATGATCCTGCTTATGCTACTTCACCTATCTTTGTTACTGATAAGGATTATGAATTCTCTATTGATCCTGATATAATTACTTTGGTTGAATCTGATCCTTTCTATGGCTATGAATCTGAAACTGTTGTGGCACATCTTACTAAATTAAATGATATAGCCACCCTGTTCACTAATGATGAGAAAACTCTCTACTATTATATCCTTAAGATATTTCCGTTCTCATTAAAGGGTGATGCTAAGATATGGTTTAATTCTCTTGATCCTGTTTGTGGCGTAGTCCCCAAGATATGATTTTTTACTTCTCTGCTAAATATTTCCATGCTCATAAGAAACAAGCTGCTTTAAGGGAAATATATAATTTTGTGCAAATTGAAGAAGAGAGTCTCCCACAAGCTTGTGGGAGGCTTCTTCAATTACTTAATGCTTTTCCTGATCATCCTCTCAAGAAAAATGAAATACTTGATATCTTTTATAATGGACTAACCGATGCTTCCAGAGACCACCTGGATAGTTGTGCTGGTTGTGTTTTCAGGGAAAGAACTGTGGATCAAGCTGAAATTCTATTGAATAATATGTTGACTAATGAAAACAATTGGACACTTCTTAAACCAACTCCTAAGCCAACTCCGAAGAAAAGGGGTGTTCTATTTCTCAGTCCCGAAGATATGCAAGAGGCAAAGAAATCTATGAAAGAAAAGGGTATTAAAGCTAAAGATGTTAAGAATTTACCTCCTATTGAAGAAATACATGGTCTTAATTTACCGCCCGTAGAAGAAATATATGGTCTTAATTCATCACCTATTGAAGAAACACATGGTCTTGATAACCCGACACGGGTAGTAAAGGTAAATTCTCTCTATATATATGATAAAGCTGAAATCCCGCCTACTATGTTTGCTAGCCAATGTTTGGATGTGTTTGATAATTTTATGGTTAAGCAAGAAGACTTCAATGCTTATTTTGGTAGGGAATTAAAACACAATGCTTATATGATTGAACACTTGGGTGATTATATGTCTAGAGTTAAAGGCGAATTTAAACTCATTAGTAAACATGCTTCTATGGTTACCACTCAAGTATAACAAGTACTTAAAGCTCAGAACGATTTGCTCAATGAATTGAATAGTAAGAATAATGACTTTGCTGTTAGAGTTGCAACTAGAGTGGGTAAAGTGACCCAGGAACCTTTGTATCCTGAAGGTCACCCTAAGAGAATTGAGCAGGATTCTCAAAGAACAAATGTTGATACACCTAGTCCTTCTAAAGGAAGAAAAATAAAAATGATAGGACTTTGCATGCTTCTAGTGAACCTATTGTTGACACACCTGAGAATCCCAATGATATTTGTGTCTCTTATGCTGAAACACAATCTGGTAATGAACATGAACCTAGTGATAATGTCAATGATGATGCTCATGTTGATGCTCAACCTAGCAATGATAATGATGTAGAAATTGAACCTGTTGTTGATGTGTGATAACCCACAATCAAAGAATCAACGTTATGATAAGAGAGACTTTGTTGCTAGGAAGCACGGTAAAGAAAGAGAACCATGGGTTCAGAAACCCATGTCTTTTCCTCCCAAACCATCCAAGAAAAAGGATGATGAGGACTTTGAGCGCTTTGCTGAAATGATTAGACCTATCTTTTTGCGTATGCGTTTAACTGATATGCTTAAAATGAATCCTTATGCCAAGTATATGAAGGATATCGTTACTAATAAGAGAAAGATACCGGAAGCTGAAATTTCCACCATGCTTGCTAATTATACTTTTAAGGGTGGAATACCTAAGAAACTTGGAGATCCAGGAGTACCAACTATACCATGCTCCATTAAAAGAAACTATGTTAGAACTGCTTTATGTGATCTTGGGGCCGGTGTTAGTGTTATGCCTCTCTCTTTATATTTTAGACTTGATTTGAAGAAGTTGACACCTACTGAAATATCTTTGCAAATGGATAATAAATCAACTGCTATACCTATCGGTATTTGTGAGGATGTGCCTGTTGTGGTTGCAAACGTTACTATTTTAACGGACTTTATTATTCTTGATATTCCCGAGGACGATAGTATGTCTATTATTCTTGGAAGACCCTTTTTGAATACTGCAGGGGCTGTTATTGATTGCAACAAAGGCAATGTCACTTTTCATGTTAATGGTAATGAGCATACGGTACACTTTTCGAGGAAACAACCTCAAGTCCACAGTATCAATTCTATTGGAAAAATTCCATCAATTATTATTGGAGGTTTTGAATTTCCTCTTCCTACTGTCAAGAAAAGATATGATATTCTTATTATTGGGGACGTGCATATCCCCATTGAGGTAACATAGTGTTATTCAAAATTTCTCCGGTTCCATGTTATTCGGAATGAGTTTATTAACAAGACTTGATCAACCTTGTTAGTGGATTCCTTTTGATGAGCATGAGATGGATGAAGTTAGAAAGCACAACCTTCTGTACCCTCTTTTTAATTTCTGTTATTTAGAATAAATAAAGCAAAAATAGTATATTCTGTCAGTTTTCTGATTTAACCGTGCAATAAAAAAATACCCCGAAAATAAAAGTTCTCCAAATGCCCCGCCAATTTAATATGATTTTTTCTGGAATATTTGAGAATATCTGGCACTGAGAACACATCAGGGGGGGGCAAGCACCTGGCCCCGAGGGTCCAGGGCACGCCCACCCCTACAGGGCGCGCCCCCTGCCTCGTGGGCCCATGGTGGCTCCCCTCCACTTATTTCAGCCAGCACACACTCCTTCCTCCCAAAAAAATCACCAACCAGCTCAAGCACGAGTTCTAGCTCATTTTGCTGTGATTTTCGATCCCCTTGCTCAAAGCACCTCTCACAAAACTGCTTTGGGGGATTGTTCCTTGGTCTGTGACTCCTCCAATGGTCCAATTAGTTTTTGTTCTAGTGCTTTATTCATTGCAAATTTTTGCTGCCTAGGTGACCATGTTCTTGAGCTTGCATGTCAAATTTATATGGTCCCAAGTAGTTCTAATGCATGATATAGTCTCTAGGCACTTGTGGGAGTAGTTGCTATCAATTTTGTTGAGTTTCATTCACTTTTATTTGAAGTTACTAAAATTTTCAGAAATCTTTCAAAGGAAGAAATATGTTTAGGAAAATGTACCAAGGTGGCCCTTCAAGGAAGCAAGGACCCAGGCTCGCAATGTGCGATGCCGATGATGAACCACCAAGGGAAGCTCAAGTGCGGGCTTGTGAATGGCCTTGAGAGGACTTTATGGATCGAGCAGGAATCAAGGAAGAATTTAATGCATATGTGCGTAACGCTGATCTTGTGAGCTTCGAGGCAGATAAGTGTCGTCAGTACCACTATCTCACTGATTCCTTTGTGAGGAGGTTTGAATTTTCATCATCACGCAATTCTCAAACTATCATGTTTGATCTTTATGAAAATTCTTATACTATGGACTTAGAGGATTTTAATACTGCTTGCAAACTTCCACAATGGGGTAACACTAGTGAGCCTCGCAAATCTGAGTTTAGAGATTTTTCTTGCTAGTATAACTGTGGGGGAATCTAGAGACATAACACAAGCTACCATAGGGAGCATTCATTTTCCTGCTATACATTATTTTGCTCTCTTCATAGGTAGGTGCATAAATGGTACAGATGAAGCATGTCACATGTGTGTCCCTGATCTCAGTGTTCTCAGGAGCGCTGTATTAGGAGATAAACATTATAATTTGGGAGCTATTGTTGCACGTAGGTTGCATAATAATAGATTTAATGGAGATTTCTTTGGTGGAATTTATGCAACCCGTTTAGCTAATTTTCTTGATATAAAAATGATAGGACTTTGCATGCTTCTAGTGAACATAGCCTTCACGATATTTATGTTCATGGTGGATTATATCCTACTCATGCTTGCACTCAATGTTTATTAATTTTAATGCATGTTCATGACTGTTGTCGCTTCCCAGTCTTTTGCTAGCCTTCACTTGTACTAAGCGGGAATACTGCTTGTGCATCCAATCCTTTAGACCCCAAAGTTATTCCATATGAGTCCACCATACCTTCCTATAAGCGATATTTACCTGCTGTTCCAAGTAAATTTGTATGTGCCAAACTCTAAACCTTCAAATAAACATTCTGTTTTGTATGCTCGAATAGCTCATGTATCAACTAGGGCTGCTCTTATCTTCCATGTTAGGCGGGTTATTCTCAAGAGGAGTGGACTCCGCTCCTCACTCACGAGAAAATGGCTGGTCACCGGGATGCCCAGTCCCATGCTTTATGCAAACTAAATCAAATTAATTGCAAACAAAACTCCCCCGGGACTCTTGTTAGTTGGAGGCACTCGTTGTTTCGAGCAAGCCATGGATTGATGCTTGTTGGTGGAGGGGGAGTATAAACTTTACCATTCTGTTTGGGAACCGCCTATAATGTGTGTAGCATGGAAGATATCGCCATCTCTTGATTGTTATGTTGACAATGAAAGTATGCTGCTCAAAACATTATTTATCTCTATTTCAAAATCGAGCTCTGGCACCTCTACAAATCCCTGCTTCCCTCTGCGGAGGGCCTATCTATTTACTTTTATGCTGAGTCATCACCCTCTTATTAAAAAGTACCAGCTGGAGAGCACCATTGTCATTTGCATCCATTACTATTAGTTTATATTGGGTATGACTGGATCTCTTTTACCATGAATTACAATGTTTAGTCAGTCCTTGATCTTTAAAGGTGCTCTGCATTCATGTTTTGCGGTCTCAGAAAGGGCTAGCGAGATACCATCTTGTCATGTCATATTATGATTGTTTTTGAGAAAGTGTTGTCATTTGAGAATTATTATTATTGCTCGCTAGTTGATTATGCCATTGACATGAGTAAACATGAGACCTAAATGTTATTGTCAATATGGTTAGTTCATAATCTTTGCTGAAAACTTGAATGCTGGCTTTACATATTTACAACAACAAGAGCAAACAGAGTTTGTAAAAGTTTTTCTTTATCACTTTAAGTTTATCAATTGAATTGCTTGAGGACAAGCAAATGTTTAAGCTTGGGGGAGTTGATACGTCTCCGTCGTATCTACTTTTCCAAGCACTTTTGCCCTTGTTTCGGACTCTAACTTGCATGATTTGAATGGAACTAACCCAGACTAACGCTGTTTTCAGCAGAATTGCCATGGTGTTATTTTTGTGCAGAAACAAAAGTTCTCGGAATGACCTGAAACTTCACGGAAATTATTTTTGGAAAATATAAAAAATACTGGCAAAAGAATCAAGGCCAGGGGGCCTACACCCTGTCCACAAGGGTGGGAGGCGCGCCTACCCCCCCCCCCCCCCAGGGCGCGCCCCCTGCCTCGTGGGCCCCCTGGAGCTCCACCGACCTCAACTCCAACTCTATATATTCGTGTTCGAGGAGAAAAAAATAAGAGAGAAAGATTCATCGCGTTTTACGATATGGAGCCGCCGCCAAGCCCTAAACTCTCTCGGGAGGGCTGATCTGGAGTCCGTTCGGGGCTCCAGAGAGGGGAATCCATCGCCATCGTCATCATCAACCATCCTCCATCACCAATTTCATGATGTTCACCGCCGTGCATGAGTAATTCCATCGTAGGCTTGCTGGACGGTGATGGGTTGGATGAGATTTATCATGTAATCGAGTTAGTTTTGTTAGGGTTTGATCCCTAGTATCCACTATGTTCTGATATTGATGTTGTTATGACTTTGCTATGCTTAATGCTTGCCACTAGGGCCCGAGTGCCATGATTTCAGATCTGAACCTATTATGTTTTCATGAATATATGTGAGTTCTTGATCCTATCTTGCAAGTCTATAGTCACCTACTATGTGTTATGATCCGGCAACCCCGAAGTGACAATAATCAGGACCACTCCCGGTGATGACCGTAGTTTGAGGAGTTCATGTATTCACTATGTGTTAATGTTTTGGTCCGGTACTCTATTAAAAGGAGGCCTTAATATCCCTTAGTTTCCGCTAGGACCCCGCTGCCACGGGAGGGTAGGACAAAAGATGTCATGCAAGTTCTTTTCCATAAGCACGTATGACTATATTTGGAATACATGCCTACATTACATTGATGAATTGCAGCTAGTTCTGTGTCACCCTATGTTATGACTATTACATGATGAACCGCATCCGACATAATTCTCCATCACCGATCCAATGCCTACGAGCTTTTCACATATTGTTCTTTGCTTATTTACTTTTCCGTTGCTACTGTTACAATCACTACGAAACCCAAAAAAATTACTTTTGCTACTGTTACCGTTACTATCATACTATTTTGCTACTAAATACTTTGCTGCAGATACTAAGTTATCCATGTGTGGTTGAATTGACAACTCAACTGCTAACACTTGAGAATATTCTTTGGCTCCCCTTGTGTCGAATCAATAAATTTGGGTTGAATACTCTACCCTCGAAAACTGTTGCGATCCCCTATACTTCTGGGTTATCAGCGTGGCGTGGATGGGTGGTTCCCGGCATTTGAGGTAAAATCCCACCCTATTCCCACCCTTTTGTGGCAGCGGCGGTAGTTGACTAGCGATGGCGCGGCGACGGTGTTGGCTAGCGGCGGCGCTATTGGCAGTGATTTGCTCGGACGCAGACCGGCAGCGCGGATCGGTTGCCACAAAACAACTCTGCGGTGGTAAAATCCCGAGTCCATCACCGGTTCGTGCGTCAGGGAGGCGAGGACCATGGCGGCGGCAGGATCAGCCATCAGATTCGGGTTGCTGACGTAGTCAGTGGTAAAATTCCTCTTCTGATAGGCAGATCACGGCGATGGGGTGCGCCAAGGCAATTGATGATGCAGATCTTCAGGAAGTGTTGGCGCTGCGTGATGATTTTGGGGTTCTGCAGAAGGACAGTGCCCTGATGCAAAAACGGGTGTCCAAGCTACAAGAGGAGGTACAGTCGATCAGTGCCAAGCAAGGTGAGATTTCAACAACAGTGGGAACAGTGGAACATGTCATATTGGATCTGGTTAAACAATTGTCAGCTATCAATACCGTCCTTCACACATTAGTTAAATCAACTCAACTGGGGCAGCAACATGATCTTCCTTCTAGTTCAGGAGAAGTGGCCAAATCTCCTACTCTGCACCAAGAGCAAACACAGAATCAGGTTGCTAGAGTGGAGCAGTTGAGAAAACAACTAGCAGCAGAAAAGGACAAATCCAAGCAACTAGAAGACTTGCAACTCCAAAACCTGCCTCCTATCAGAACTAATAGAGCAGTAGTACCTCCCGCATTTGCACAACAAGGGAGACAGGAAACACACAATGTGGTGGGCACTCCAATTACAGCAAGAGACAATGTGCATACTCCTGCATTCAATCAGTACTATCAACAGCAACGAGACGGGAAGATGTGGCAGGGTTATCAAAGACTTATGAACAGAAATGCAAATTAAGTTCATGAAATCTATAACCAAAGGACCTAAGCTAGACTTTCCTAGATTCTCAGGAGATGACCCAGTGGGATGGATCAGACAGTGTAATAAATACTTCCAGATGTCTGGCGCGCCTGAAGAATACATGGTCTCCCTTGCTCAAATGTATGTCATTGATGATGCTGATGTATGGTTGAGAAGATCTGGGTTGTTAAAGAAACAAGTATCTTGGAAGCAGTTTGGTACTAAAGTCATTAAAAGATTTTCTGAGCAAGGATCTTATGATCTGACTGAGAAATTCAATTCACTGAAGCAAGGCAACAGTACAATATCTGAATATACAAAACACTTTGAAGATCTGATGGCAGAGATCATGGAAGAAACTCCTGAATTGGGGCGAATTATGGTTTGTCAAATTCTATGTCAATGGACTGAGGGAAGGAATTAAATTTCAGCTCAGACCTCTGAGGCCCCAAACTCTTACTGATGCTTACTATTTAGCTAGATAAGTAGAGCCTTGTTACCCACCTCAGAATGCTGCCACGAAGAAGCAAGGATTGTCCTATAAAAATTACTATCAGAAGCAAAATGTCAATTTTCAATCAAAGCAAGCTGCAGTAATTCCACAACAACAACAACCACCAAACAAACAAACTGAAACAAATGGGATTACTAACCAGAAATTCAGGAAACCCAGGGAATGTTGGACATGTGGAGATAAATGGGTCTATGGTCACAAGTGTAAGCTCATTCCAAATGTCCATTTACTGCAGCAAGAAGGGGAAGATCACACTAATAATGAAGAGGAAGATTTGCAGCAGCAGCAAGAAGAAATACTGGAAGAAGGGGAACATGCAATGTTCATATCGGCTCATGCAATGGGACACCAACTAGCAGTTCCAACCCCAACTGTGGTTATTCATCATATTAATGGAAAAGGAGCAATTGCATTGCTAGATACTGGCAGTACTACTTATTTCATGAGTCTAGAATTTGCTGTCAGATCAAACTGCCATTTGTTACCTGTTAAACCGAGAGTGATAGTTGTAGCTGGTGGAGGCAAGTTACTGTCTAATGTTGTAGCTCCTGATTGTGAATTTCACATTGCTAAAACTACAGTGACACATAATTTCAGAGTGTTACCATTGCCAAGTCATGATGTTATACTAGGCTATGACTGGTTTGCACTAGTGAGTCCTATAGCTTTCCATGTGCCAGAAAGTAAATTCAGCTTTACATTGCAAGGAAAACAGACTGTTACTACTGCCATTTTTACCTCCTTGGAAACAGTAAAAGAAGCTCCAGCTGAAGAAGTAAACAAAATGTTGGACAAAGGAGCTGAGGGTTTTTTATTGCAGATGCAGAACATTGTTCTGCAAGCTCCAATAGGATTTAAAACTCCTCCCCAGCTGCAGAAATTGCTAATGGAATATGCTGATCTTTTTGAGGAACCATCCTCTCTCCCTCCTCACAGAGAATTTGATCACACTATTCCATTAAAGCCTGGAACATATCCCCTCACTCCAGACCATATGGAGTGCCCAATAATAAAAAACAAGAGATGGAAGAACAGATCAAGAAACTGTTAGCAGCTCGTTTCATAAGACACATCAAAAGTCCTTATGTAGCACCTGTTATTCTAGTGAAGAAGAAAGATGGTTCAATGAGACTTTGTACTGATTACAGAAAACTTAATGCAGCCACTATAAATAACAAGTTTCCAATACCAGTAATTGAAGATTTACTGCATGAACTACATGGAGCTAAATACTTTTCCAAACTAGACTTAAGAGCAGGATATCATCAGATTAGGATGCATCCAGATGATATACATAAGACTGCTTTCAGAACATTCCTTGGACATTTTGAGTACTTGGTAGTGCCATTTGTTCTATCGAATGCCCCTAGCACTTTTCAAGCATTCATGAACATAATTTTTGCTCCTTATCTCAGAAAATTTGTACTTGTATTCTTAGATGATATTCTGATTTACAGTAAGACACTACAAGAGCATTTGGAACACACCCAGCTAGTTCTGAAAATGTTGAGGGAAAATCAGTTAAGTGCTAAACTCTCCAGGTGTGTGTTTGCTGTGCAACAAGTGGAATATCTTGGTCATGTACTGTTAGCTAAAGGAGTAGCCACTGATCCAAAAAAGATACAAGCTATTGTTGATTGGCCCTTGCCTGATAATGTAACTCAGCTAAGAAGTTTCCTGGGATTAGCAGGTTATTATAGAAGATTCATCAAGGGATGTGGCATTATTTGTAGACCCTTGCATGATCTTCCGAAGAAAGGATAGTTTAAATGGACAAGTGAGCATGATAAAGCTTTTCATCTTCTGCAACAAGCTTTGATCACAGCTCCAGTGTTAGCTCTACTTGATTTTTCTCAACCCTTCATCTTAGAAACTGATGCTTCTGGTAAAGGTATTGGAGCAGTATTGATGCAACAGGGGAGACATCTAGAATACTATAATTTAGCACTATGCCCAAGAAATGCATCTCTGTCTACATATGAAAAAGAAGCTTTAGACATTTTGGAAGCTCTTAAAAGATGGAGGCATTATCTGCTAGGAAGAAAGCTAGTAATCAAAATAGATCAACAGTCTCTTAAGTTCATTACCGATTAGAAAATTACTGAAGGAGTTCAGCATAAGTTGATGATGAAATTACTAGAGTTTAACTTCAAAATACAGCACAAGAAAGGAGTACACAACAAAGTAGCAGATGCTCTTTCTCGAGTGCTTCCTTCTTGCATGACATTATCTGTTGTAACTCCAGTCTGGGCGCAAGAGCTTGTGGCAAGCTACCAGCAAGACCCCGCTATCAAAAAGTTGCCACCGCTCTCGTCGCCGTCGGCCGCCGCCGACACCGCCACCGCACCCGCCGCCCAGCGCCACCCCTCCCCGACCACTTCGCCGGCCTCGACGACCGCCGGAGCCGCCGCCCCGTCCCGCCGGAATCCGCCGCCTCGCCGGAACTGTCAGATCCGCCGCCGCGGGTTTTTCTTCGCGAACCGGTAAAAACCCGCACAAAAACCCGCCCGGTTTTTCTAGTTTAGATTGGTTTTATATTATTAGAGCAGTTGGTTTTTTTTAGGTTAAGTTGCGAACGTTCACTGGTTAGGCACACTCAGCGAACGATTTCCGTTCGTTAGCGTTCTGTATCAAACGTTCGCTATTTAGATTTTTTCTTTTTCTTTTTTATTTTCGGCCAGGGACCCATCCGTGAATATTATGTTTACAAATCAGCCCCTGGTTTTCAAACGACTATAACTTTTTGCTCGTTAGTCCAAATTCAACGAAACCAACGCCCACTTCTTCGTTATGATTTCCTCTATCTAGTAATCCAACTCAAACATGTTTTTGAAAGATTAAAATTTGAATTAGATCAGATTTGATTTCAAACTTAATTTGAACATAACTTGAGTTTCGTAACTCCGATTTAGTTGATTCTTTTTGCAAATTAAAGCTCTTGACCTAAACTTTCTGATAAGGCCAAATTCACATTATTTTGGTGTTGTTAGAAATTGTTTTATGTTGCAAGAGTTATTTTCTTGGTTTTGATGTTTTTCGAATCGTTTTCTTCGATCTTTCTGATCTTCTGAGTGATTGCTTATGTGTGGTTACTATTGCTTGATTACGATAGATTGACCGGAGTGTGACGAGTAGATCTATCAAGAGTTTTGAGTGCGAATCATCTTCATCAACATTGCAGGCAAGTAACACTTTGATCATACCCTTTTCTACTACCCAGTTTTATTGCATTAGATCAATCCTCAAACATTGCATGATTAGGATCTAATTAAATTGTGAAATGGGAAGTAGTTGAGGTAGTACCTATTACCTGTTTTACTTATGAAACCTTGGGAGTTACTTCTATGTTTGCTTATTATGCCACGCTATGCTACTAGACGTGGATTGGGTGAGTGATATCCATGACAGATGTGAGTTTTGTTAATTAATGGGTTATCTAAGGTGGCAACTTAAACACACATCTGGGTGGATTGAGGCACCTAGTTTCTATCAGGACTGCCTGTTTCTCTTTGGACCGCCACCCAGGCTCAAAGGGATCATAAGATCATTCATGCTAGTAACTTCCGTGTGCAGCCACAAGCCATTATGGGCTCTGGCATAGTTGATTAAGTCGTGCGAACTCTTACAGGGTAGACTAGCAGATGTAGGGGAAAGTAGGTGTACCGGTCTATCCAACGTAAGGTGCTAGCGCTTCTGAAAGACTATGTCTCGGTCATCCGTTTCTCAAACACCATGTAGTGCGAGAAATCAAACGGAGGCGATCGAGTCTTGTGGGGAAAAGTGCGCAAACCTCTGCAGAGTGTACAAACTAATCATGATTAGCCGTGTCCCCGGTTATGGACAACTTGAGTATCTAGTACTTGAATATCATGTGAATCTCATCATGTTACTTTAATTAATTTTGTTGGGATGTTAATGATTACTTTTAGTTGGGATTGAGGATGCTGTCAACCATTCTCAATGTTTAACAACCACCATGATAGTTAATAAAATTTATTCCTTTGCAGTAGGGAAAAATTGGCTTTTTGCAAAAACATTTTAACCATAGAGCTTTTCCACCAGCCATATATGCATGTAGTGATAGCCATTATCCATCATTCTCTATGGTGTGAATTTGCCAGTACATTCAATGTACTGGCCCGTTTCGGGCTGCAACGTCTCATGTTGCAGGTTTCTTACGACGAGTAAGTGATACGTTAGGGTTACGATTTCTACACTCAACTTTGCCGTTGGTGTTGAACTGTTGATGGGAATCCACAACCTTGTTGCTTCCGCTAGATGGATTGAGGTAATAGTATTTACGTTACTTTATACATGTGATTTACCTCTGTTATAAATCCTTCGAGTATTGTGTGTGTCAGCATACCGATCCAGGGATGACACTTAAGCACAGAGACTTGATCCATTCGGGTCGGGTCGCTACATTTAAGATCTAGATTGATCAAGGCTCTCCACAGCTTCCCTATTGGTGGTCACTCAGGCACAAGAGCTACTTACCAAAGACTGAAAAGTATCTTTTACTGGATTGGTTGAAATCAGAAGTAGAATCTTCCATTGCAGCCTGTCCTATCTGTCAGAGAGCCAAGCATGAAAACTGCTTACAGCCTGACCTTTTGGATCCACTACCTGTGGCTGATATGGCTTGGCAGCATATTTCCATGGATTTCATCGAGGGGATCCCAAATTCTAATGGAAAAGAAGTCATACTAGTGGTGGTCGGTAGATTCACTAAGTATGCACATTTCATTCCCTTGACACATCCATGCGCGGTTATGAGTGTGGCACAGGCATTTGTGGATAATATCTTGAGATTACATGGCCCTCCCAAGTTAATTATCCCTGACACAGATAGAATTTTCACCAGTAAATTGTGGAAGGACATCTTTGCTGCACTAAACAGTGAATTGAGGTATAGTACAGCCTACCATCCCCAAACTGATGGTCAAACGGAGCGTGTAAATCAATGTGTTGAGACATATCTAAGATGTATGACTACTGATGAACCAAAAAATGGAGTTCATGGCTATCCCTAGCAGAGTACTGGTACAATACTACCTATCACACGGCTATTAAGATGTCCCCTTTCCAAGCTTTGTATGTATTTCCCCCTCCAATGATTTCTGAATTAGCAATTCATGGCCCTAAAGATGAGGATGCTCACAATTTCTTAGCTGCCAAACAGCACATCCTAGAACAATTAAAAGAAAATTTGTTGCAAGCACATCATAGAATGAAGTGATATGCAGATACCAAGAGAATTGAACGAAGCTTTGAACAGGGTGAGATGGTCTATCTGAAAATGCTACCATACCGTTTAGCAGCTTACGAATTCAGAGGAGCTCTTAAGTTGCAAAACAAATATTATGGTCCTTTCATGATTCTGCAGAAGATTGGCAATTCAGCTTACAAACTGCAGTTTCCAGATCATGTGAAGATCCATCATGTATTCCACGTGAGTCAACTGAAGAAACACATCGGCCACAAATCCATCCCTAGCCCTAACCTGCCTATGGTTAACACTTGGCTCGATCAAGACTGGTCCAGCTGAAGTTCTTCAGGTCAGACAAATTCCTCGGCATAATCTACCGGTGGTTCAATGGTACATCAGATGGGAAAACTTACCCCCGGAAGATGCTACTTGGGAAGATGCAGATTTCATAAAGTACTCTTTCCCGGCATTTTTCAAAACTACAACCAAAGCTTGGCGAGCAGCGGAACAAGCGACGTGAGGACGCGCCGAATCTTTAGAGGGGAGCGATGTCAGGTTCTGAACCTGCATCTTCAGTTATCAGTACAGCTAGGTGTAGCTTGTCTGGCCAATACCGATTCAGCGTATCGGACGGCCCATAGTAGCTGTGTTACCGTTTACTGTATTCCGTCATCCTCCCTTCACCGTTAGCTCTAAAGCTCCGCCTACTTAACAGTCGGGCTGTGGCTGGCGACGAGGCATTGAGAATTCCCCAAATTGCCAAGTACGGGCTAGAACCCTATACACTACAGACTCAGTTATTGCTGTAATACATCTCAGATCCCGAGCGATTGCTTGATTTACTCCATATACTTCTCCATATAGAGCGATAGATGACCCGGGTCTGACACACACCCCGGCGGCGGGGGGATAAGGTGGACAGGCGTCGTCCCCCACGGGAAATTGAGCCACGCGTTCGCGCCGTGGAATGGGACCTGCCACAGTCATATTCCAGGGTGGCAAGCTCCATCGTGTGGAACGACCCGATCCACTTCTTCGTGCGGGTCTCCCCATCAGTGATCTCCGCCACCCACGTCCACCATGCTCGCTGGCGGACGCCGAGGTACTTCCTCTACGGCTGCCACGACGGAGGGAGGTCCAGGAAGTCAAAGATGCAAGCAAGGGCCCCAGTGGCTCGAGGACGCGACGCGGCGGGCATCATGGCGGGGAGCACCGACCATGAGGGGGCGTCAGGGAATTTTTACTCGGCCGGTGAGAGATGGAGTAAAAATAGGGAGGTGAGGCGCGGCTGAGGATAATTTATCCTCTAACCGCTTATTGGGGATCGGTTGGAGTTGTAATAATTGGTGGTATTGATTATGATGGCAACAACTTGGAAAATGTGATAATGTGCATACAAGGCAGCATCCCATTTGAATCTCTGGTTTATCACAAGAATATCTTTATGTTTCATCTCCTAAAAAATCATACGGTGATTTGTGCACTAAGATGTGTATTAAAAGAATACTGTACAGAGGAAGACCTGTTTAGGCTAGTACAACAAAGCTACAGATGTGCTACAATTAATGAAGGACCAGTGATCACTGACTGGCTCTCTTCGTCTACTACGACCTAATTCTGAATACCTGCAGCTTCTCCTCGCTCAAGCACCCGAGGTACTTCTCCCCGGTGGAGCTCTCCGCAAACCTCAGGTCAAGGATCGGTTGGCGGTGCGGCCTGAGATCAGCGAGCAGCTGGAACGAAGGCAGATGCCACGTGCGGACTCCGCGCAGCGACTCGTCGCCGTAGGCAAAGAGGCGTTGGCCATTTCCGCTGCAGGGTATGATTGCGGACTTCGACATGCGCAGCTCACTCACGTTGCCGTTGCAGATCTGCTCTTTCACGAAGGATGTGCTGCTCGTCCTCCTCAGGAGAGCGTGGCACCCGAGCTTTCCAGAACCGGAGAGCGTCGGTGATTGTGATATACCCATTTGAGATGCACTGCCATCGCCCGAAAACTCGACTCTCGGACGGAAGGAAGCCACAATCAGATCACTTGATGGAGCGGCACATGCAAGGGATATGCAGACCCCTTGGTTTTCAGTCCCGGTAAGCAAATTTGGCCTGGAAAAATGACTAACATTTGATATCTACATTTGCACATACCATAGGCACCGGCAGAATCAGTAAGAGCTTTTTAGAACTGCAAAGTACCTGTTTTCACTGCCATCTACATCCCAAATGCAGGGTCCTATGGAAGAAGCAGAGATGATCTTCGTGGAACCACTATCATCTACCACAGAGTGGATTGTATGAACTGGGTTTGTAGATAGACCACTCAAGGAGTGCAGTGGTCCTTTAGTTTGGCGGGTATCAAAGACCAAAAGCATGCCGTTCTGTAAAATTCAACAGAAGTTTCTTGTCACCCTTTCAAATAGCACAAAAGGTTCAGAAAGAATCGCAAGAGATTTTGAGTAGCCACCTGTAATCCAGCATATACGTGGTTGGGGCCAGTTTGATCCCCTGAACAGGACCAGCCTGGAGCCTGCATGGAATTAAAATACAGAAATTAGCAGGCCAGGATAAACCATTCAAGTAGTTCACAAAACAAAGTTCTAACTGGAAAGCATATATTCAATACATTTAAAGTTTAAATGTTTCAAATTTCTATGTATCATTGTCAGTTACAAGTGCCACACGATGTAAATCTTCTGATATTTTGAAACATGTATGCTGTAGTGAACACCTGCTGCATTTTAATATACACGACATGAAGAGCTACAAGAACCAAAAATAAACGGAAAGCCTTCAGAAAACCCACTGTTATGACCGGCATATTAGGGGCTTAGCCCAGTTAGTTGTGGCCCAGTTTATCTTATCGTTATTAGGGGCTTAGCCCAATTATCTTATTAGGAGGATTATATAAACTCGTGTAAGGACCCGTTTTGGGATTAAGCAAGAAGCAATCATATTTGCTCGGCTTCCTTAGGTTGCCGGGAGACCTAACCCTAGCCGCCGCCCCTGCTCTCTCTATCTCTCCCTCTCTCTCGCACGCACGCAACGACAGCGCCGGCGACCGCGCCTTCCTCCACGCCACCCTCCTTCCACCCCTACAACCTGAGACCATGCCCTGGTAGGGATCCGGTTCATACCAATTTGGTATTAGATAGCTTCGGTGCGATCATTTCCTCGCCACCGCCCACCCCGACCCTCCTGCTGCCGACCGCCCAGATGGCCTACCACGGCCAACACCCCGCTCTTGCTGGTGCCGGTCACCTCCGCCGCGCCCGTCCCCATCGTCTTCACCCCGGAGGAGATGACGGCTGCCATCCGGGATCTCAGCCAGGCGGTCACGGGCATCTACACGTTCCTCGCGAGATCCTATAGGCCGCAGCCACCTGTGCCCTTCGCCACCGCCCCGCCGCCGCAGCAGCCGCCATCCTCGGCGACCCCCGTCGCTGCCGCCATGCAGCAGTTGCCGTGGCAGCCGCCACCAGCGATGAACCCCGACGCCTCCACCATGCAGCAGGGGCAACAGCTGCAGCCGCCGCCACCAGCGACCGCAGCCCTGGGCATCCCGACGACGGGCCCAGGGGTGCCCATCCACCAGGTCCGGTTTCCCCCGGCGCCGTCTCCGTTACAGGCCTTGCTCACTGGGTCCCTTGAGCCGGTCTACACGACGACCTCGGTCGGGCCACACGTGCTGGCCCCGTCGGCGACGCACCCGGCCATGCAGTTTGGCGGATCCTCGGGCTCCGCCGAGCCCTTCGCCGGTGTCGACGGGCCCCTGTTCCAGGGCGGCACCCTGATGCCCGCCTACTCGGCCCCGTCATCCTCGCTGCTCCGTGCTGATGAGGCGCACCCGCCAGTCGTCCACGTCCAGACGCCGCCAAGACTCTCCAAGCTGGACTTCGCGACCTACGACGACACTGTCGACCCCCTGAACTGGCTCAACCAATGCGACCAATTTTTCAGGGAACAGCGCACGCTTGCGTCCGACCGCACCTGGATCGCCTCGTATCATCTCCGAGGAGCCGTGCGGACGTGGTACTATGCCCTCGAACAGGACGAGGGTGGCATGCCACCATGGGAGCGCTTCCGCGATTTGTGCCTCTTGCGCTTCGGTCCGCCTATACGCGGGAGCCGTCTGGCGGAGCTTGGGCGTCTTCTGTTCCTCACCTCGGTGCAAGACTTCGCCGACCACTTCCAGGCACTGGCGTGCCACGCCCCCGGCATTTCGGCTCGTCAGCGGGCTGAGCTCTTCGTCGGCGGCCTACCGGACCACATCTGTGTGGACGTGGAGATGAGCGGGCCACAGGACCTCAGACGGCCACGTACTACGCCCGCGCGTTCGAGCGTCGCACGGTGGCCATCCAGCAGGCGCCACCGCCCCGGGCCACTGGGCCGCCACCCTAGCCGAAAGTTCCCGTGCAAGGTCGGCCTGCCTAGGCTTCCGCGGCGCCCCTCGCCGCGGCTGCGGCACGCCCGTTCCACCGGCTCACCCCGGCCGAGCAACTCGAGCGTCGCCGCCAAGGGTTGTGCTTCAACTGCGACGAGCCCTACGTACTGGGCCACGCCTGCCCACGACTCCTCTACCTAGAGGCTGCACACTACACTGAGGAGGACCCCGCCGCCGCCAGGCTCGGCGACCAGCCCGCCCCAGTTGAAGCGGAGGTGTTTGGCGACCGTTGATCTTCCCCGCCTTCCAGCTCGAGGACGAGCTGTTTGTGCAGGAGGGGAGAGATGTTATGACCGGCATATTAGGGGCTTAGTCCAGTTAGTTGTGGCCCAGTTTATCTTATCGTTATTAGGGGCTTAGCCCAATTATCTTATTAGGAGGATTATATAAACTCGTGTAAGGACCCATTTTGGGATTAAGCAAGAAGCAATCATATTTGATCGGCTTCCTTAGGGAGCCGGAAGACCTAACCCTAGCCGCCGCCCCTGCTCTCTCTCTCGCGCGCGTGCGCGCACGCAACGACGGCGCCCCAGCGCCGGTGACCACGCCTTCCTCCACGCCATCCCTCCTTCCACCCCTACAACCTAAGACCACGCCCTGGTAGGGATCCGGTTCCTACCACCCACACCCTCAAGCAAACGAACCATCTATAACTTAAAAATTATATATACTTATAATGAAGTCAATCACAAATGGAATCAGGTGAACAAAATGTTGGGGAGCATTGTTTTAGTCAATGTATGGAGAACATAAATGTACTTGCAAAATTTGTGAACTTCAAGTTCAAAGAATCACCGGTAGATCATACTGAAGGACAACATTGTTGGTTGTCATGCTGTGATATGCATATCGCACAAAATAGAAATTAGTTAAAATCTGTTAAAATAAAACAGTGAGAAATTGAACTGGCATATGTTGCAGACGGACCTGAGAAGTGACAATTTCCTGCCAAGAGATGCAAAAATAGCAAGGCCCCCAGGAGTTATACAAATATCCCTGACAGCTTTAGTGTCCGGCGGAAGGCGGACTTTCGTTTCCTGTCTAGAGAACATGCAGATCTGTCGAAATTATGAGTGGAGGTACATAAGGTGACTACGAATAAACAACCAAAATGTGTGTCAAGAAGCATAACTCATCTTCGATCATTAAGCAACACATCTACTCCCTCCGTAAACTAATATAAGAGCGTTTAGATCACTACTTTAGTGATCTAAACGCTCTTATATTAGTTTACAGAGGGAGTAGTTTGTAATCTGTACCTTGGTAAGGACATGCTCAGCACTAACTCCAGGAGCCCTTCCAGAAGCTACTATAATCTGGCTGGATGCATCTATGCCCATGATTCGAGCTCCATCCAGGACAAACTCATTCTACAACATATAGTAAACAACTTCAGAACATGGTGTCTTACGCGAATGAGTGGTTATGTTTTTGATGTGAGAACGAAGTCAGGAACAGAAAAACAAATTGGATCAAAAGATTATATGACCCTTTCGGGCCCAAAGTTGGCATGACAAACAAGTTACCAAGGCATGTACATGGTAGATTTTATCATATTACATGATCCTTATAAGGCACAACCAAATGGCACTAGAAAATAACTCTCAAGATTGCTCCATAAAGTTTAAATGTACAACAGAAAGAGGCAATCAAGCAACACTCAAAATAAAATAGACCTGGAGAACAAACTTGCAAAGATCGCTACTGCCACCATGTGCTCTAAGTGAGGGATGTGACTCTGCAATCATTGCTCCATCTGATGATTGTTCTGCCATTTTCTTCATAATCGGTTGTAAAGAACGTTAGCATCCTCTATTGTATAAATGATAATAAAATTAATTTTTTGAGTAATGCTACCTGTCGCTTTGAGCTTGATTCATTTATTAGACGTTGCTGATACAAAATCTGCCTCTGCAAGACATATAAAAACATAAGTGAATAAATACGAGGCTCTACTACCATGGACTAATTGTATCCATGGTTCTCAAAAAAAAAAACCTAGGCTCTACTGAACAAAATAGTTTATTTCCTGACACATGAGAGGTCAGTCAGAAACTAGCAATTTAGTATATACTATAATAAGGGAACATACACAGGAGGGCTTTGTTAAGATGAATAAACGGAGAGGTAAGCTTTTATCTGCACAGCATTACTAAGAAGAATCGCCGTACTAGATTTTCAGTTTAAAATAGTATGCATGGTAACACAATGAAACTATTGTTCATACTTTCATAGCGATACCAAAGTGGAGAAATTATGCATGTACCTTATATTCTTTTACCTCCTCAATTAATTTTTGTTGCTGCATGGAAACATGAAAGTATTAGGTTATATAACAACTATATGCAACGTATGCCTTGTGGTGACTTAATATATTTATAGGAGTGTTGCGATAAGAGAATATGCCAGTTGCCTATAGCCCAACAACAGAACATTAACATATTTCTCAATAAAATGTCAAAGCTTATTATTAATCATTACACATTTACACTGAACTGAAATGGCACGAAGAGATGAATTCAATAGCAGAAGTGAAACATTCAACACCAGGCATGCACAAGCTACATAATGGACTAAACAGAAAGTAATCAGGCACTTGCTGAACCAGGCAGGGAGTAACAGTTTAGCAAAGAGGGGCAAACGCCTATGATTTACTCAGGTTCCATCAGAGTTTCCCTTTTTGTATCCATAATCCGTTTGACTTTTATTTGCACTTGAAGATTTTGCTAATAGTTTGCTATCCATTTTGTCTTTTAATCCTTTTATTATTCTTTGCTGCCTTAAGCGACGAAGTGTACTTATATAAGACCATGTAGTCTTATCACCAGGATTTCTTGATTCACAGGTGTAATTAGTGTTCATACAGAATAACAGAAGTACAAATATCCTTCTTGGTAATGTGACTCATAATATCTTACATTCAGTGAGCATGTCAACAGGAAAGAGTGATCATAAGTCCTAATATCAGTTTGAAAAAAAAATGGATTCTGAAAAGGAAGTAGCTTACTTGATTCTCAAGAAATTCATTTTTATCTCTCAATGACAATACTTGCTGTATAAACAAAACAAGCTTCAGTCCATGGTCAGAAATATATCCAAGGAAAAGTAATAAAAGAAAAACTAACCTTTTCAAGATCATTATTTGGAACAACAATTTCTGGTGCATAGAGGTTGATAATGTTCTTTTGTCTAAACAACTTGCCGCACTGAGGACACTGATTAAATAATAACAACAACCATGGTCACTGGGAAGTATTTCTCCCAATAAGAGTGCAATTCACTTAAAGATGTGATTCTAAACTAGGAGTTGTTGACAGCATACCGTGGCACTTTTCTTCCCACACTGTGCTAACCATTTTTCTAAGCAAGATCTGCCATAGACATGCCCACAAGGAATGCAACTACAAGTAGAGTATCATATAGTTAGCAATCCAAGATTTCTGCCAAGATGAGTTATTTTGGGGGCTACAAATAATGAGTTCAAAACATAGGTCCATGCCACAAAACCAGCAAATAAAAAACTAGAAACAGGTTTAAAGAATAAATGAGGTTCATCACCCACTGGTTTTTTTAGGGGTTCCCCTGGATACAAAATTCAAATAATCAAAAGGCTCAATGATGCATAGTAAGTGCAGTATTGCAGTTTCTGCGTTGTTAGCAAATTCGATGGCCCATTTTAGATCAAAGGTCATGGCCCAGCTTTAAACTATTGAAAACCTAGAACTTAGGTGACCCACTTACAATCATAGACAATCTTAACTCGGCAAGATTATCTTTGTCTGCTACTCACCAAGCAAAATACAGTGTGACAGGGAGGAGCTGGTTCACAACTTTTGATCGGATCACTAGATATTAGGTCCTAAACAACAAGCAAAAACAAAACAAAGATGAATAATTTCATGACCTTTCACGTGTTTCATGAGTAATCAAGTTACAACATTAATATAGTTAAGTTTAGATCCAGGCTTAAAATCACATAGCAATCCTACATTAATGGACATTCAGTCCAATATGACAAAATTGTAGCTTATGAGTCAAATACGTGCCGCAGTAAACCTGTGGCATCGCCTAAAACATGAACCTCCAGTCCATCCACCACACTGAAATCACATCAGCTCCAAGTTTTAAGGGGGAAACACGGCACAATTACCATGTGGTCTCTGCTAACCCGCAGAGCAACGAAACTAAGGAACCACGGCAGCAGTACCAAGCAATCTAGAACTAGAACCACACAGCACAAGGACCTACCTAGTAAATCCACCAGATCACGGCACAATTCCCTCTCACCTTACGCGATGCTCACCATCGGCGGTCCACGCGTTCATACACACGGGGCAGCTGGGTAGGAGCGGCCCCTCGGCGTCCTCGTCATCCTCATCCCCCGCCTCCTCCCCATCCTCCTCACCCGAGCTGGAAGAGCTCACCGGTAACGCACGAACCGCCGCATCGCCGTCGGTGCTGACCTCGACCGCCACCTCCACCGGCGCTTCTTCGTCGCGCGCCCCCTCCTCCACCGGCTGCGGCGGCCGGCCCCGGGAGCGCGTCCCGGACGCCGGCATACAGGGGAATGGGATTGGAGAACGGATTGGGGAGTGGCACGGAAAGAAAGAGAAAGAGAAGAGGGAAATTTTCGGAAGCGGTGGCGCCGGCGACGGAAAAGGTTGGCGGGCGCGCATGAGCCGAGGAGGTTTTCGGGGCCCGTGGGCTCTTGCATTTACGGGCCTGGGGAAACATCCGGCCCAGGAAGCAACGCACCGGCACCGGCAGCAGCGGTGGCAGCGGGGGTCGAGATGTTTAGTACCACCTCGCCTGGCGGAGCTGGTTGCGAGGGGGCAGGAGGCTACATAAGGAGCGGCACTGCCCGCGTTGTAACATACTTACCTGGACGGGGTCGACGGGCGATCAAGAAGGCCCGTGGCCTAGGTCAATGGCCCACATTGCACTTGGTGGGCGCGTTGGCCTATCATCTCCTCAAGTGGGAGAGTGAACGTCGTAATTTGTGGTAGAGGGGGTACGCGTTCGCGCGGCCCCTGTCAATTCTTTAAAATTAAACTTTGGTCCTTGAGGCCAGGCTCTTCTCTGTGTATTCTCGAGGTCTGAAAGGTCCCTGTAAAATGATCTTTTCGTCCTTTAGACCTTGTTCCTAAATTCACTAACTTTTCGTCCTTTAGACCTTGTCCCACCAAGTCCATGAGGAGGTATTATTTCTGTCTTGTAACTTTTCATTCGAGACCCTACATCTGCTGTTGTTTTCTCTTTCTTTTCATTGCATACAGAATTAAGGTGCGGTGCGAATTTCTTGAAGAGAAAGAAAGCGGAATTCTGCAGAAATATTTAGGTCTTGGATCTCAATCCAAAAGCGTACGGAGGGAGGAATATTTGATTTGGGGGAGGATTCATCCGGGGATGGCGCGAAGCGTGTCGTACGTGTCGGCGGCGAAGCTGGTGTCCATGGCGCGGGGGAACCGGGTGGCCGTCATCGACGTCAGGTAACAGGAGACCTCGCCGGGGCCGCGCGCGCCCTCCGCTACCGTGCCGATTTGGGAACTGATGGTTGTTTTTTGGGAAGGGATGAGGAGAGGAGCTATCAGGCGCACATCGCGGGGTCGCACCACTTCGCCAGCGGCAGCTTCGCGGCACGGCTGCCGGAGCTCGTGCAGGCCACCAGCGGCAAGGACACCCTCGTCTTCCACTGCGCGCTCAGCCAGGTGAAGATCCCCGCCTCCCCTCGTCTCTAGAACCAGTTCCCCTTTGTCGACAATTTACTTGCCTTGTCGAAATACTCTGTATCTAACACTAAAACGTAACTAGATACATTTGTATTTAGATAAATCTAAGACAAGAATCTTGGAACGGAGGGAGTATATACTTAAGGAAATCAGATCCTCAACACAGACCGCACTGCGCAATCGACTGGGTCTCCTATCGCGCGTTCTTGATTCACTGCTGATTTCTACGGGCATGTGGTCGGGTGACAATTGAGATTATGCAATCGTCTTGTGCGACCGTGGGTGGGGGAACCTTGGCCAAATTTTCATCTGGTCTTCTTCTCTCCTGGTTAGCTCGTTGGTTAACTTTGAAGCCCAGTGACTTTGTTGGAATTAAGGGATGCACTGCACATGTGCTGCTTGCTCGAACCCTAGGTTCAGTTAACACTTGAGGATTTGAATCAACAATCAGGCCATTTTTGGTTGTCGTTAAGGCGCCTTTCTATACGGTTAATGTCTGTCGTAGTTTGTTTCAAAAACCTGTTAACGAATTCCCTTTGATTGTTTCTGCTTTGTGATGTGCTTATTGAAGGGGCCTCTGGATATTCCTTTTGTGGATTTTTTTTCGTGTTGGATAAAGTGCAAACCCGCGAAAGCTTGCAAATGTGTATCAAAAGTCAGCTTTATGCTGATGTCAGGTCAGAAATTACACCTCTCTGCATAACTGTATGGAGGCTTCACGGGTTGCCTGCGTGCATCCATAAATACAGAAACTAAAAGCCTAGGATATTTCATTTGTCCCCACCTTGCCAGTAGTAACCACAAATGTACAGAAACTAAAAGATGAGATTCAGAACCACACGTACAAAATGTGAAACAGAGGGGTAAATGTAATGTGAGCTCGCAGACTTAACCACAAAGGGGTTAACAGTGAACAAAGTAGAAGTACAATCAGCTGAGCATGGACAAGCCTGAGACGCCTGAGTTCTTGGATGCAAAACATGTCTTGAGCAAAAGTTGCATGTTCTGTTTCTTGCTTTATAATTGTATTGTTCTCTTCTAACATAAAAGGTAGTTGGCATCGTTTATTCATCTGATTTCATACACTAGCTTTAGTGTGACATTTGTTTACGTTTAGTTAGTTCCAATGTACCATCTAAGTTTATGCTTCTAGAACTTACTCTTCTGCACTGTCTAGTGATGTTTCATTTCTTAGTATGTCAGTCATATCTTCGATCATGTTGATTCTGCGATAGCATTTCAGTATATGGTTGTTTACATAGGTAGGATAAGAATTAAATAAAATCTTGGTATCCCATGTTCTTTATTTTGTACCATATCTTTTGTTTATCATCTTACATGTTCTGTCACCACGCCCCAGGTGCGAGGTCCGTCCTGTGCTCGGATGTTTTCAGACTATCTATCAGAGTCCAAGGAAGATTTGGGGATAAAGAACATCATGGTGCTTGAACGTGGGTTCAATGGATGGGAGATTTCTGGCCAACCCGTGTGCCACTGCAAAGATGCTCCTTGCAAAGGCACATGCTCTTGATCTTCTGGGCTACCATCTGGTCCATCTCTACTCAGCTTTTGAATGATCTGCGATTCAGCATCGCTGCTGAGCTGGTCCTTTCTCATTGAGATGTTGATGCATAACACTCCATTGAATTCCGCAATGGCATGTGTTGAAACATTTCATTTACAAATACATGACATCTTTTTTCAGATGATATATGTATACGGTATACCTAAACTGTTACATGCATTCGTACCTTGCGTGAAACATCTCCTTAAAATGTACCGGGAAGTCTGAAGATGCTTTTACCGTTGAACTAGGCATGTTAGTTTTTGAAGAATGTTCAAGTTTTATCCTCTTCATTTCACATGGAGCTATGCAATCCCAACATGATTTCATAATCACTTTTATTTCTCTTTCTTGAAAAGTGTTCTAGGCTTTTCCTCGTTGGGAATTGAAATTTTATATTCTTTCATATCAATTATTGCCCCTGCAGATCTTAGAAAATGTCTTCCCAATATAATTGGACATAGAGGATTAGGTTTCATATCCGTAACAATAAATTCTACATGAAGATAATTAGTATTGGCAAGCACAAGAATATCTTCAACCTTCCAATTGGTTTCTTTATGGTGCTATCTGCCAAGTGGACATTAAGTTCAAATTTAGTAAGGGGTTTTATTCCAAGTGCATCATATGGCTTTTTAGAAATTATGGATACACTTGCACCAAATCGAGCATCATACGTAAAGTTATTAATGCTAATATTTATGGATGGTTCCCAACCATCTTCCAACTTCCTAGGGATCAAAGCTTCTTTATTATATTTCTCTTCCCAATCAAATAAGACAACTTCACAACCTTCTAGCTTGTACCATGCATAACGTCTGATTACCTTGTTCATCATTTGATACATAGAGGTTTCCCATTTCTAGATAAGAGGACTTCAAAGCTGAGACGGTCATTTGAATATTGTTAAACTTGTTAACTAATTCATCTAGACAAAACCAATCTGAAGCATAGGAATTTGAAAATCATTTGATCAATTCTTCGTCAACATGATGGTAAGTCAACTCATCATTTATAAGAGGATATTCAGAGGTATGGATTCAATTAAGACTGACACTAGGATTAGATTTAAGTTTTGTTGCAATTCTACCTAAAAGCATAGCTTGGGTGCCAAAAAAAATTGACAGAGAAGATCCAATAAGAGTTAATTGTTACTCTAGCCTTTTTATACCCTCATTCGTTGCACCAACTTGTTCCAATTTTTTTAATACAATAGTGTGCTCATCTACTTCTTTTTCTAAAATAACCCCTTTATATAGGTTTCTGAAGCTTGCAAGCTCATCCCATTCGGTTTAGTTTGATTCTCGCCATACCTGTTACTTGAAGGGTATGGCTTAGGGTAGTTGTTCCCATAAAGGTTTCTATAAGGATCGTTGTTGAAATTATTTCTAGCAATGAAATTGACATCAACATTGTCTTTATTTTACTCAACCATATCACGAACAGAAACATCATTGGAACTAGAACCATTACTTTTCATGGACAACATAGACATGATCATATCAATTTTCTTGTACAAGCCACCAACTTCCTCTATGGAGTTTTCCTTCTTTGATGTTGGAGCTCTCTCAATATGCCATCGGGCATAGTTTGTCATCATGTTGTCCAATAGGGCTTTAGCATTTGCTTGAGTCATGTTCATAAAAGTTCCATTTGTAGCTGAATTTAAAAGATTCCTTGTCATAACATCAAGTCCAGCATAAAAGTATGAAGCATTAGCCAATCATCTAGTCCATGACTTGGGCAATTTCTAAGCATGCTTTTCATTCTTTCCCATGATTGTGCTAAGTGTTGGTAGCATTTCTTAATTGTATTATCTTAGCAGGAGGATGCTACTTGTGAACTGCGTTGGGATTTCCCCAAAGAGGAGTGGATGAAAAAACGGAGTAACACCTTAAGCAAGATGACATGATGTAGACAAGATAAACTTAAGTATGAATAAACCCCATCCTTTTACCCTTAATAGCAATGATACATACGTATCATGTCCGCTTCTGTCACTGGGATTGAGCACCGTAAGACCGAACCCATTACAAAACACCTCTCCCATTGCAACAAAAATCAATCTAGTTGGCCAAACCAAATCAATAGATCAGAGAGAAATACGAAGCTATAGTAATCATGCATAGATAGTTCAGAGATAACTCAAATAATATTCATGGATAGATCTGATCATAAACTGACAATTCACCGGATCCCAACAAACATACCGCAAAAAGTCATTACATCGAATAGATCTCCAAAGAGAGAGAATAAGTCATCTAGCTACTAACTATGGACACGTAGGTCTGTGGTAAACTACTCAAGCATCATCAGAAGGGCAGCAAGGTTGATGTAGAGCCCATCCGTGATCAATTCCCTCTTCGACAGAGTACCAGAGAAGGCCTCCAAATGGGATCTCGTGGTTCTGGAACTTGCGGCGGCGGAAAAAGTATTTCGGTGTCTCTCTGATGTTAGGGGAATGTTTGAGTATTTATAGAGGTGGAATTAGGGTTGGATGTGCCACGAGGGGCCCACAAGCCTAGGGGCGCACCCCTAGGGCTTGTCGCTCCCTCGTGGCTCTTCTGGCCTTCTCTCGAACCTTCTAGGGTCTCTTCTGGTCCATAAAAATTAATCCAAAGATTTTTCTCCGTTTGAACTTCGTTTAATATTGATTTTCTGAAAAGCGACAAACGTGCAAAAAAACAACAACTGGCACTGGACACTAAGTTAAAAGGTTAGTCCCAAAAAACGATATATAATTGCATATAATGACATATAAAGCATCCAAGATTGATACTATAATAGCATGGAACGATAAAAAATTATAGATATATTGGAGATGTATCAGAGGATAATACTTTCCAACAAAAAATATTTCCATTTGTCTCAAGAATCAATGTTACCTCTAGGTAAAGATTGTAATCATTCATTAGCCCTAGCTCTTAGTGAAAAAGGAAACAATTTAACAAAGTTGTGCAAACGAGAAGTAGCATCTTTACTATTTTTTTATAAATTGTTCTTTCATAACCAAGTTAAGCAAATGAGGCTAATATCATAGGATTCGACACTAATAGTGGGTGGTGTGATAGGTGTCCTCGTGATGTCATTACTATTGGTGGTAGAGAAGTCTTTCAACTTCGCATTTTCACCAACAGTACCCATTACAACTACTAGACAAAAAGTGGCTATTTGCTGAAACTATAAATATTTCTGCGGTTTCTAAAAACTTCGCAAAAAGAAAACACTAACAATGATTAAAAAAAGTACAACTAGACACGAGATAAAAAAGGCGATACAGAACCTATCGCAAATATGCCTCCCCAGCAACGCCGCGAGAAAAATTGTTGATGACAGGTTGAGAAGAAGATGTCTCCTAGCCTTGTTGGGCTCCATGGTGTGGGATTTTGTAGCACGCAACAAGTTTTCCCCCGGTGAGAAACTCGGGTATCAATCCATGGAGGTACTAATTACTTCCTTTGGTGATCCCGAAATGGAGCAGAAAGGATTCTCGCCTTTTTCCCCGGAGGTGACCCTGAGTTATCAAACCCACAGGAGGATGATGCCCTTTAAGGTAGGGTCTCAGATAAGCTTATGTTAAAGAAACAATTCCAGCTTTTGACCGGATCAAAATAACAACTGAAGGAGAACACTTGTAATAAAAATAGGCAGGGCTATGAGTTCTTAATGCTTAGAACCATATATTTGTGGAGAGACCAGATATGATCTTAATTTGTGCGCTGGAAGTCACCCATCAAGATGTGCTTGTTATGAACCGAAGTGAGGGATGTGCCCAAATTATGTCTTGACCGGCACGCGTCCTGCATCAGGAGTCAGTTGTTCAACCGAAGGCCCTATCTGTCTCACATGGTTGCCTCGATAATTAAGATTGCAATAATCAGACAAAAACATTGGGTGCTTAATGACTACACCTCTTGAATCCCCATATATGCAGTCCGTGTTACCATACTAAACCTTTCTGCCGCTGGAATATCTTGATCTCAACACATGAGTAGGTGGTTCTCTCTCAAAAAAATGAATAGTGGAAGTGAAGTTTCGTTCTGATAGCTCTCTTAGAGAGTAAGTGGGGGTGGAGGGGTATATATAGGCTTCACCCAAAATCCAACTCTTACAATCTTTTGACCAACTCGGTGACACGGAAGCAAAATCTCGGTGAGTCTGACATGTGCAAAAGATTTGAAAGTGAGGTCTCGGTGAGACCGAAGCAGAACATCTCAAAGCGACCGAAGTGCGATGGCTAGGGCTAGACCTCATTTGGTAGTTTCAATCGTTTCAGATCGGTAATTCCAAAATGAAGCGACTTCATTATAGAAACTTGGTCACGCCATCTCGGTGTGACCGAGATCCATATCGTTAGAACCGAAATGTTAGGATTTGGCTCTGGGAGTGTATGTGATCAACTCGGTGAGTCCGGGATAGAGATTTTCGATGGGACTGAGATGACACTTTAGGGTTTGGACAGGTGTGGTGTGGAGAATGTGGTTGAGGGTTTTGGAGCATTATCACTAAGCACTTGAGCAATAAACTCATCATCGGTACCTCATCCCTTTTTAATAGTATTGGCTTTCCTATAGGACTCAATGTGATCTTGGATCACTTAACCAAAAATGAAGAGTCTTTGAGCTTTGCCAATTTCATGTCCTTAGTATTTTGAATGGGTCCACATCCTCATGTCCTTGCCATGCCATTGTTGAACTTATCTGAAATATACTAGGTAAAGTTGTTAGTCCAACAATATGTATGTTGACATGAATTACCAAAACCACCAAGGGAGCAAGTGTGCTTTCAGATTGCCATTGAAATAATCAGGACAGGACAATACCCCAGACACGCCATCGAACTCTGAATCTGGTATTCCCATGCGAGACATCATAGGAGGCAAGTTGGCCTGCCAGGCTTCAACCATGAGTCCACTATCTTCTAGTTTCCTCCAACACGGATGATCGTTGCCACTTGCTTGTGGACAACCTCCCGTGCTTCATGTTGCCGCCAGAGCAAACATCATCACAACAGGGAGCCCGAGGACACAAGTCCACCACAAGGATGCACATCCGCTACACCATCCCCAATTAAACAAACTAGTTCCCAAATTCTACATTGAACCTAAAGCAGAATGCCTCGTTTGGGAAGGATTTGGAGCTTCTTTTTTCAAGCATAGTTGTCACCGAAAGCTAAGACACAGAACGACCAAAATCTAATCAAGTAGTGTCGTAAACCTATAGCTACACATGTTCGCACACCTGAGATTTAGCGATCCCCACACCACAGGGGACCAGGAGGTTGTAAGCGGAGGGGAGCCATCGAAGAACAACACCAGAAGGCTTGTCGCACTTGCCGAGCTGAGATCGTATTTCTTTTATGGGATGAAAGAAAAAGTAGACATGCCAATAATCGACATGTTAAATATTGCCATCAAACTAAATAGAAACTAAGGGCATCTCCAATGCCAACCCTCAAACCGCCCTCAACTGTCCAGATCGTGCGGTCCGGACGTGCTTTCCATCCAACATGGTTCCGTACCCATCCGCGGGCCGGTCTGGACATCCTTTTTCTTGAAATCCGGAAACAAATGGGGGGGGGTTATGGGAATCTGTACCGCTGCCACGCTCGCTTCCGACAAACCTGGCTCACCCAAACTCCTCCCCCTCGTGCACGATAATTCCCGCCAGAGCGGCCCCACCACATGTTGGGAAACGTAGTAGAAAACAAAAAAAGCCATGCCTACGCACACCCAAGATCAATATGAAGATGCATAACGGGTTGGGATCATGATCGTTACTGTCACCGAGTTGTAGTGAAAGAAGATCGTGTCGGTGTAGATCGTACTTGGAGTCCCTCGAACCATTGATGAACGATCATGTGAACTGCCCATGAATAGTCCCTTGAACCGAAGACTGAAGCATGACCTCTCTACTTGGTTGCAAGCATGCAACCTTCACAATCCGACAACGCTTCACCGTTCAGAGCTAATCGCCACCGGAGAATTAGAGGGGGAGATTAGAACCACACAAGGCTTTTAATTAATAATGAGGATTAGAGGATTAGTCTACCTCTAATTAGTCAACTAGGACCAACTAGAACCATAAGAACTAGAGGAGGCTCCAAAACTTGTGTGTACAAAAGAGCACCAAACCTCTAGTATATATAGGTTAGTGGGGAGAGGGAGGGCTGCCACCAAGGGGGAAGGAGTCCCCCTTGTGCTCCGGCCTAGGGGGAGGAGTCTAACTCCTCCTCCACCCCAATACGGTCTCCTTACTTAGGGAAGGAGGCACCTCCCCACTTGGGGCCTTTGTGGCCCAAGGTGCCTTCTACCACTTGGCCTTCTTAGGACCGTTGATATTAAATTAAATGTAAAATTGTTATAAATACTTTCAGATCAGTTTATATATAATTTAACATTCCTGGAAACATTTTCCGCCTATATATTATTTATTGGTAATATCTGGCATTATCCGATATTCACTGAAACCCTTCCGGTGATCCCGAAACGCTTCCGGATCCTCTCGAAACTATTCTAAATATTAATGAGACAATTCCGCAAATATATTCTCATCACTCCCGTCATACTAACACACAACAGATCGTGATTGCCTTAAGCTTGTGACCACATAGTTTCAGTAACTCATAGATATGAATGAAACCGTTTGTTCAATGTCCGACAGTGGAACCGTGGACGTCCATATCGATCCCTATGAGCACACGAATGATTCTCGAGTGAACCTTTGGTTATCATGTTATGTTCCTTTTTCTTCACGATACTTCACAAAACCCGGGATACATCGGTATCCCCCTAAGTCATCACCATGCTCACTATACCGAAATCTTCGTCACTGTTTTGTTTTTCTTTCTCGTTATTGTATTCTGGCATCCTCGTTACATAGTTACCTGTTCCTGACCAGGCGATCATGGACGTCATCACACCGAGAGGGCCTTAAGAATATCTCTCCATCGTCGGAGGAGCAAATCCCACTCTCGAGCTATCTAGTCCCTTGTCAAACTTTCTGATGAATGATACATCCATTTTGCATCATGCTTTTATATTGATATTTATTGCATTATGGATTGTTATTACACATTATATCACAATACTTATACCTATTCTCTCTTATTTTACAAGGTTTACGTGAAGAGGGAGAATGCCGGCAGCTGGTATTTTGGACTAGAAAAGGAGCAAATATTAGAGACCTATTCTGCACAACTCCAAAAGTCCCGAAACTTCACGCAGCATGTTTTTGGAATATATAAAAAGTATTGGGCGAAGAAAGTACAAGAGGGGGGCCACCAACTAGCCACAAGGGTGGAGGGCGCACCCTACCCCCTGGGGGGCCCCCGACCTTGTGGGCCCCCTAGCAGGCCTCCGATGCCCATCTTTGGCTATATGGTGTCTTTTACCCTGAAAAAAATCAAGGAGAAGCTTTTGGGACGAAGCGCTGCCGTCTCGAGGCAGAACTTGGGCAGAACCAATCTAGGGCTCCGGTGGAGCTGTTCTGCCAGGGAAACATCCCTCCGGGAGGGGGAAATCATCGCCATCGTCATCACCAACGATCCTATCATCGAGAGGGGGTCGATCTCCATTAACATCTTCACCAGCACCATCTCCTCTCAAACCCTAGTTCGTCTCTTGTATTCGATCTTGGTCCCAAAACCTTAGATTGGTACCTGTGAGTTGCTAGTAGTGTTGATTCTCCTTGTAGTTGATGCTAGTTGCTTTATCCGGTGGAAGATTAAATTTCCAAATCCTTAATGATAATATATACTCCTCTGGTTATGATTATGAATATGCTTTGTGAGTAGTTACGTTTGTTCCTGAGGACGCGGGAGAAGTCTTGTTATAATTAATCATGTGAATTTGGTATTCGTTCGATATTTTGATCACATGTATGTTGTTTCTCCTCTAGTGGTGTCATGTGAACGTCGACTACATGACACTTCACCATTATTTGGGCCTAGGGGAAGGCATTGTGAAGTAATAAGTAGATGATGGGTTGCTAGAGTGACAGAAGCTTAAACCCTAGTTTATGCGTTGCTTCGTAAGGAGCTGATTTGGATCCATATGCTTCATGCTATGGTTAGGTTTACCTTAATCCTTCTTTCATAGTTGCGGATGCTTGCGAGAGGGGTTAATCATAAGTGGGAGGTATTGGGTAACGTAGCATGCAATTTCAAAAAAAAATCCTACGATCATGCAAGATCTATCTAGGAGATGCATAGCAACGAGATGGGAGAGTTTGTCCACGTACCCTCGTAGACCGAAAGCGGAAGCGTTATATTAACGCGGTTGATGTAGTCGAACGTCTTCACGATCCAACCGATCCAAGTACCAAACGTACATTACCTCTGTGTTCAGCACAAGTTCAGCTCGATGACGTCCCTCGAACTCTTGATCCAGTAGAGGGTCGAGGGAGAGTTCCGTCAGCACGACGGTGTGGTGACGGTGATGGTGATGTGATCCGCGCAAGGCTTCGCCTAAGCACTACGACGCTATTACCTGAGGAGTAAACTATGGAGGGGGGCACAACACACGGCTAAAAGAACAATTGATGTGCCTTTGGGGTGCCCCGCACCCGTATATAAAGGAGGGGAGGAGGAGGCCGGCAGCCGGGATGGGCACGCCATGGGGGGATCCCTACTAGGACTCCTGGAGTCCTAGTAGGATTCCCCCCCCCCCTTTCCTTTCTCCATCGGAGGGAAAAGGAAGAAGAGGAAGAGGGAAAGGGAAAGGGGGGCCGCGCCCCTTTAGGCCCATGTTGGCCCAACACTTCCCCGGGGGGTTCCGGTAACCCCTCGGTACTCCGATAAAATACCTGAATCAATCAGAACCATTCTGATGTCCGAATACAACCTTCCAATATATGAATCTTTGCCTCTCGACCATTTCGAGACTCCTCGTCATGTCCATGATCTCATCTGGGACTCCGAACAAACTTCGATCACCAAAACACATAAGTCATAATACAAATCGTCACTGAACGTTAAGCGTGCGGACCCTACGGGTTCGAGAACTATGTAGACATGACCGAGACACATCTCCGGTCAATAACCAATAGCGGAACCTGGATGCTCATATTGGTTCCTACATATTCTACGAAGATCTTTATCGGTTAACCGCACAACAACATACATCATTCCCTTTGTCATCGGTATGTTACTTGCCTGAGATTCGATCGTCGGTACCATCATACCTAGTTCAATCTTGTTACCGGCAAGTCTCTTTACTCGTTCCGTAATGCATCATCCCGCAACTAACTCATTAGTCACATTGCTTGCAAGGCTTATAGTGATGTGCATTACCGAGAGGGCCCAGAGATACCTCTCCGATACACGGAGTGACAAATCCTAATCTCGATTTATGCCAACCCAACAAACACATTCAGAGACACCCGTAGAGCATCTTTATGATCACCCAGTTACGTTGTGACGTTTGATAGCACACAAGGTGTTCCTCCAGTACTCGGGAGTTGCATAATCTCATAGCCAGAGGAATATGTATAAGTCATGAAGAAAGCAATAGCAATAAAACTAAACGATCATAATGCTAAGCTAACGGATGGGTCTTGTCCATCACATCATTCTCTAATGATGTGATCCCGTTCATCAAATGACAACACATGTCTATGGTCAGGAAACTTAACCATCTTTGATTAACGAGCTAGTCAAGTAGAGGCATACTAGGGACATTCTGTTTTGTCTATGTATTCACACATGTACTAAGTTTTCGGTTAATACAATACTAGCATGAATGATAGACATTTATCATGATATAAGAAAATATAAATAAAAACTTTAATATTGCCTCTAGGGCATATTTCCTTCAGTCTCCCACCTGCACTAGAGTCAATAATCTAGATTACATAGTAATGATTCTAACACCCATGGAGTCTTGGTGTTGATCATGTTTTGCTCGTGGAAGAGGCTTAGTCAACGGGTCTGCAACATTCAGATTCGTATGTATTTTGCAAATCTCTGTGTGTCCCTCCTTGACTTGACCGTGGATGGAATTGAAGCGTCTCTTGATGTGTTTGGTTCTCTTGTGAAATCAGGATTCCTTCGCCAAGGCTATTGCTCCAATATTGTCACAAAAGATTTTCATTGGACCCGGTGCACTAGGTATTACACCTAGATCGGATATGAACTCCTTCATCCAGACTCCTTCATTTGCTGCTTCCGAAGCAGCTATGTACTCCGCTTCACACGTAGATCCCGCCACGACGCTTTGCTTGGAACTGCACCAACTTACAACTCCACCATTCAATATAAAATATGTATCCGGTTTGCGACTTAGAGTCATCTGGATCAGTGTCGAAGCTTGCACCGACGTAACCATTTATGACGAGCTCTTTGTCACCTCCATAAACGAGAAACATATCCTTAGTCCTTTTCAGGTATTTCAGGATGTTGTTGACCGCTGTCCAGTGATCCATTCCTGGATTACTTTGGTACCTCCCTGCTAAACTTATAGCAAGGCACACATCAGGTCTGGTACACATCATTGCATACATGATAGAACATATGGCTGAGGCATAGGGAATGACTTTCATTTTCTCTCTATCTTCCGTAGTGGTCGGGTATTGAGTCTGACTCAACTTCACACCTTGTAACACAGGCAAGAACCCTTTCTTTGACTGATCCATTTTAAACTTCTTCAAAACTTTATCAAGGTATGTGCTTTGTGAAAGTCCAATTAAGCATCTTGATCTATCTCTATAGATCTTGATGCCCAATATATAAGCAGCTTCACTGAGCTCTTTCATTGAAAAATTCTTATTCAAGTATCCTTTTATGCTATCCAGAAATTCTGTATTATTTCCAATCAACAATATGTCATCCACATAAATATTAGAAATGCTACAGAGCTCCCACTCACTTTCTTGTAAATACAGGCTTCTCCAAAAGTCTGTATAAAACGATATGCTTTGACCACACTATCAAAGCGTATATTCCAACTCCGAGAGGCTTGCACCAGTCCATAAATGGATCACTGGAGCTTGCACACTTTGTTAGCACCTCTAGGATCGACAAAACCTTCTGGTTGCATCATATACAACTCTTCTTTAAGATATCCATTACGGAATGCAGTTTTGACATCCATTTGCCAAATTTCATAAACATAAAATGCGGCAATTGCTAACGTGATTCGGACAGACTTAAGCATCGCTACAGGTGAGAAGGTCTCATCGTAGTCAACTCCTTGAACTTGTCAAAAACCTTCCACAACAAGTCGAGCTTTGTAGACAGTAACATTACCGTCAGCGTCAGTCTTCTTCTTGAAAATCCATTTATTTTATATGGCTTGCCGATCATCGGGCAAGTCAACCAAAGTCCACGCTTTGTTCTCATACATGGATCCCATCTCATATTTCATGGCCTCAAGCCATTTCGCGGAATCTTGGCACATCATCGCTTCCTCATAGTTCATAGGTTCGTCATGGTCTAGTAACATGACATCCAGAACAGGATTACCGTACCACTCTGGTGCGGACCGTACTCTGGTTGACCTACGAGGTTTGGTAGTAACTTGATCTGAAGTTTCATGATCATCAACATTAGTTTCCTTACTAATTGGTGTAGGAATCACCGGAACTGATTTCTGTGATGAACTACTTTCCAATTTGGGAGAAGGTACAATTACCTCATCAAGTTCTACTTTCCTCCCACACACTTCTTTCGAGGGAAACTCCTTCTCTAGAAAGGATCCATTCTTAGCGACGAATATCTTGCCTTCGAATCTATGATAGAAGGTGTACCAAACAGTCTCTGTTGGGTATCCTATGAAGACACATTTCTTCGATTTGGGTTCGAGCTTATCAGGTTGAAGCTTTTTCACATAAGCATCGCAACCCCAAACTTTAAGAAACGACAGCTTAGGTTTCTTGCCAAAGCAAAGTTCATGTGGTGTCATCTCAATGGATTTATATGGTGCCCTATTTAACGTGAATGCATCTGTCTCTAAAGCAAAACCCCAAAACGATTGTGGTAAATCGGTAAGAGACATCATACATCGCACCATATCTAATAAAGTACGGTTATGACATTTGGACACACCATTACGCTGTGGTGTTCCAGGTGGCGTGAGTTGCGAAAATATTCCACATTATTTCAGATGAAGACCAAAATCATAACTCAAATATTCACCTCCACGATCAGATCATAGAAACTCTATTTTCTTGTTACAATGATTTTCCACTTCACTCTGAAATTCTTTGAACTTTTCAAATGTTTCAAACTTATGTTTCATTAAATAGATATACCCATATCTGCTCAAATCATCTGTGAAGGTCAAAAAATAACGATACCCACCGTGAGCCTCAACACTCATTGGACCGCATACATCCGCATGTATTATTTCCAATAAGTCAGTTGCTCGCTCCATTGTTCCAGAGAACGGAGTCTTAGTCATCTTGCCCATGAGGCATGGTTCGCAAGCATCAAGTGATTCCAAAAGCCAATCAACATGGAGTTTCTTCATGCACTTTACACCAATATGACCTAAACGGCAGTGCCACAAATAAGTTGCACTATCATTATTAACTTTGCATCTTTTGGCTTCAATATTATGAATATGTGTATCACTACAATCGAGATTCAACAAAAATAGACCATTCATCAAGGGTGCATGACCATAAAAGATATTACTCATATGAATAGAACAACCATTATTCTCTTATTTAAATGAATAACTCTCTCGCATCAAACAAGATCCAGATATAATGTCCATGCTCAACGCTGGCACCAAATAACAATTATTTAGGTCTAAAACTAATCCCGAAGGTAGATGTAGAGGTAGCGTGCTGACGGCGAACACATCGACTTTGGAACCATTTCCCACGCACATTGTCACCTCGTCCTTAGCCAATCTTTGTTTAATCCATAGCCCCTATTTCGAGTTGCAGATATGAGCAACAGAACCAGTATCAAATACCCAGGCGCTACTACGAGCATTAGTAAGGTACACATCAATAACATGTATATCAAATACACCTTTCACTTTGCCATCCTTCTTATCCGCCAAATACTTGGGGCAGTTCCGCTTCCAGTGACCATTCCCTTTGTAGTAGAAGCAATCAGTTTTAGGCTTAGGTTGGGCTTCTTCCCTTGAGCAGCAACTTGCTTGCTGTTCTTCTTGAAGTTCCCCTTCTTCCCTTTGGCCTTTCTCTTGAAACTAGTGGTCTTGTTAACCATCAACACTTGATGCTCCTTCTTGATTTCTACCTCTGCATCCTTTAGCATTGCGAAGAGCTCGGGAATTGTCTTTTCTGTCCCTTGCATATTATAGTTCATCATGAAGCCTTTATTGCTTGGTGGCAGTGATTGAAGAACTCTATCAATGACACTATCATCAGGAAGATTAACTCCTGTCGGTGTACTAAAGTAGGGGTACCTTAGTACCCCGAACTTGTGCACGGGCAGTAGTAGCGTCCCGCGGCAAGGCTTGCCAGGGGAGCGACAAGAGTCTCCACGGCCCTTTCTGGGCCGGACGAAGGCCAAGTGATCGAGCCTAGAAGACCAGGCCCCGGCAAGAGGAGCTTGCCGGGCCAAGGAGGCGAGGTCCGGCAAGAGGAGCTTGCCAGGCCAAGGCGACAAGGCCCCGGCAAGAGGAGCTTGCCGGGACGACTAAGCCGAAGCACCAAGGCCCTGGCGGGAGGAGCTCGCCGGGACGGCCAAGCCAAGGCACCCCAAGAAAAGCCCGCCGCAGCGCGCCGCGCGCCCCGGCAAGGCCTGACGAGCGGCAAGCTTTTAGGTGCGGCAAGACAACCACCGCGGCAAGCCACTTGCCGCGGCAAACCACCACCTCAGGCCTGCGCTCCAGCTCACCTGACCACGCGTCACTCTGGAGCTTCCCCAGAGGCACGTGGCGGGGCGCCGCGCAACCTGAGGCGCGCGGTGGCATGCGACGTTGGCAGAGTCGCCCCCGTGGCAAGCGGAGGCGCCCCCAACGGTCCGCCTCGGTACTGTTCGGGCGATCCAGACGGGCATTTAATGCCTTTGTCCCCCGCCGTCAGAGTTAGGTGCGATAGCACTGTGCGGCCACTGTTCGCGCAGTTCCTTGCCATTTTTACCCTCACCTGCATCGCTACCTGTGGGAAACCCCTTAGCATATAAAAGGAGGCCCATGCGCACGTAGAATAAAAACCCCGGAAGGAGGACACCCAGTAGACCCTCGTATACGTCCAGCTCCAACTTACTGTAGCTTCTTGCGCTCCAGAGCAAGAACTCGAATCAACCAGACAAGCAGCAGTAGGGTTTTACGCATCCGTGCGGCCCGAAGCTGGGTAAAATCGTTGTGTGTGTATCGCCTCGATCTGCTCTTTGTGCAACCTCCGCCCCCCGCCGAACCGAAAAGGGGCTCCGTCCCCGTAGGTGCTCGTGGAGGCCGATTTCCCCCGCCATCTTTGGCGCGCCAGGTAGGGGGCTGCGTCGAGGTTGTGCGAACCAGATTTGGCGACCACAGGTAAGCTCAGGTATGGCCAGGTACCTTTCCGCTCCAACCCGCGGAGCGGAGGCATTCCTCCTCACGGACTCGTGCACGGCCCTCCTCGAGTACCCACTCACGCAGAGCCCGGACAAGAGCAGCTGCTCCTTGAGGAGGACCGCCTTCCGGCCGCTGAGCGAGTTTCTCGCCTCCAGCAAACTCTGCGCCGCTCCCGTAGCCGCAGAAGTTAGCGCCGGAAGTTGCGGGAAAGGCGACCTCGTTCTTCGGCGCGCCCAGGCCGCCAAGATCCAAACGAGTCGACGCCGACCGTGGGAGGGACCTTGCCAGCGCGGTAGTCGGAACCCGTTCGGTCGGCCATCCTCTCTGTCCAAGTCTTGCCGCAGTTGCATGTAATCCTTGGTACAGAGACGAGCGCAGATCCCAAGCATAGCTTATGTGCCCCGCACATCTTGTCGATTTCGCGCCTCTCCGCTTTGCGCATGCATTATTTGACACGATTGTGCAGCACTCGGCTCCGGCAAGCGATGGTAGGCCGTGAAGCCCCGAGCCCTCGTTATTCCCTTACCTCGAGAAGGGGGGATGACAGGATAGGCTGGGCGTCGCCCGAGGAAGCTGCGCCTTGCCGGACTGCAAACAACAGAAAAGCTAAGTTGCCAAAATTTGAGCAATTAAGCTCCTTTTTATCCTTAAGTTATCTTCCTCGAACGACCGAGCTTCGTATGGGAAACCTGTGCACGGAGGGGCCGGCTCGTGACTGGTTGCGCCCTTATTTCGTTTCGAGTACGCTCAGCGACTTAAGTGTGCTACATCCAGAGTGGCGTCCTTACTTTGTTTCGATCTTGCTCGGCAGCTTAAGTGTGCTGCGACTGCAGTCGCAACGCTTACCTAGCCCTGAGCCTGCTCAACATTTTAAGTGAGTTGCGCCATCCGCAGCGAGGTTTCTTGCCGGTGGAGGCACCGCCAGCGGGTTGCTGATGTCCCGCACTCGGCACCCGTGGCAACGCGGAGGCTTGCGCCGACAAGTTCCTGGGAGCGTAGGGTGCGAACGTACGAAGCACAAAGTCGAACGAGGGAGATAACAGCGCAATGAACTGCCTAAGATAAAAGTTATATTCCAAAATGACTTGCCGCTGCTCTAATCAGCTGTTTCTATGACATGCTCAGCAGCGACAAGAGAAGAAAAGAAAGATGTGGGCGGCCTAATCCGCGCGGTCGCCCTCGACCCTCCTGATCCCGGCCACCCTTTCCACAATGGGGGTGACGACGGCCCTGATCTCCGTCAGGTCGGCGTCTTCCGGCAGGTGCCTGAGGACATTGGTAAGCCTGATGGTGGGGTTGCGGAAGACGATCTTCACCAGCACCCTCTCGAGGGCCCCGGAGACGGCTTCCCCCGTCTCCTCGGCCAGCTGCTCTGGGATCGTTTCCCGGAGATGCTGGAGCACCCCCACCAAGCCCTTGAAGAAGGAAGGAGTGCGGACCCTCATCACCCCCTTCCGCTCCTTATAAAGGGGCGGAGTGGGGGTTCGGCCGCCCCGCCCAACCAATCAAAGCAGAGGAAGGGCAGGCGACGGGGCTGACCCTCTACTTCGACCCGCGTCGGCCCGGTTTCCTGCCTCCACCACCACAACCCCAAGCGCATGGAGGACGCGTGGCGGGCGAGCAGGGCCGAGGCGACAGATGAGGCGACCTCTCCCCACCCCGTGATCGTGGGGGCGGGCGCCCCGAAAGCCGCGCCTCGACCCCGTTCGTTCACCAAGCCGCGCCTCCACGTCTCCCCCCCACTTGAAAGTGGGGGCGGACGTTTCGCCTTTCCAAATAAAGGAATCGTGCCCAACGTGACGCATGCCTGCGGGCCTCAAGCCCTGCGCACGCCACCCACATCACGCATGCCTCGCACGCCTCGCCCCCCACGACGCCGCGATAAGCGCGCGCCACTTGGGGAGGGCGCGACGGGCACGGAGTTAAGGAGCAGCGCAACCCAGGCCACGCGTGCCCGTGCACTGTTAGGGCCTGGCCCAACAACGCTCGGCACCGTGTATGGCCCAGACCCGGGGGCTCCTGTCGGTGTACTAAAGTAGGGGTACCTTAGTACCCCGAACTTGTGCACGGGCAGTAGTAGCGTCCCGCGGCAAGGCTTGCCAGGGGAGCGACAAGAGTCTCCACGGCCCTTTCTGGGCCGGACGAAGGCCAAGTGATCGAGCCTAGAAGACCAGGCCCCGGCAAGAGGAGCTTGCCGGGCCAAGGAGGCGAGGTCCGGCAAGAGTAGCTTGCCGGGCCAAGGCGACAAGGCCCCGGCAAGAGGAGCTTGCCGGGACGACTAAGCCGAAGCACCAAGGCCCCGGCGGGAGGAGCTCGCCGGGACGGCCAAGCCAAGGCACCCCAAGAAAAGCCCGCCGCGGCGCGCCGCGCGCCCAGGCAAGGCCTGACGAGCGGCAAGCTTTTAGGTGCGGCAAGACAACCACCGCGGCAAGCCACTTGCCGCGGCAAACCACCACCTCAGGCCTGCGCTCCAACTCACCTGACCACGCGTCACTCTGGAGCTTCCCCAGAGGCACGTGGCGGGGCGCCGCGCAACCTGAGGCGCGCGGTGGCATGCGACGTTGGCAGAGTCGCCCCCGTGGCAAGCGGAGGCGCCCCCAACGGTCCGCCTCGGTACTGTTCGGGCGATCCAGACGGGCATTTAATGCCTTTGTCCCCCGCCGTCAGAGTTAGGTGCGATAGCACTGTGCGGCCACTGTTCGCGCAGTTCCTTGCCATTTTTACCCTCACCTGCGTCGCTACCTGTGGGAAACCCCTTAGCATATAAAAGGAGGCCCATGCACATGTAGAAGAAAAACCCCGGAAGGAGGACACCCAGTAGACCCTCGTCTACGTCCAGCTCCAACTTACTGTAGCTTCTTGCGCTCCAGAGCAAGAACTCGAATCAACCAGACAAGCAGCAGTAGGGTTTTACGCATCCGTGTGGCCCGAAGCTGGGTAAAATCGTTGTGTGTGTGTCGCCTCGATCTGCTCTTTGTGCAACCTCCGCCCCCCGCTGAACCGAACAGGGGCTCCGTCCCCATAGGTGCTCGTGGAGGCCGATTTCCCCCGACAACTCCCATCCGAGTCAAGTGGTTATGGTACCCATACATTTTGAGTATATGTTCACTGACAGAACTATTCTCCTCCATCTTGCAGCTATAGAACTTGTTGGAGACTTCATATCTCTCAACTCAGGCATTTGCTTGAAATATTAACTTCCACTCCTGGAACATCTCATATGCTCCGTGACATTCAAAACATCTTTGAAACCCGATTCTAAGTCATAAAGCATGGCAGAGTGAACTATCGAGTAGTCATCAGCTTTGCTCTGCCAGATGTTCATAACGTCCGGAGTTGCTCCTGCAGCGGGTCTTGCACCCAGCGGTGCTTCCAGGACGTAATTCTTCTGTGTAGCAATGAGGATAAACCTCAAGTTACGGACCCAGTCCATGTAGTTGCTACCACCATCTTTCAACTTAGCTTTCTCTAGGAACGCATTAACATTCAAGGCAACGGTAGCACGGGCCATTGATCTACAACAACATAGATATGCAAAAACTATCAGGTACTAAGTTCATGATAAATTAAAGTTCAATTAATCATATTACTTAAGAACTCCCACTTAGATAGACATCCCTCTAGTCATCTAAATGATCACGTGATCCATATGAACTAAACCATGTTCGATCATCACGTTAGGTGGAGTAGTTTTCAGTGGTGAACATCTCTATGTTGATCATATCTACTATATGATTCATGTTCGACCTTTCAGTCTTAGTGTTCTGAGGCCATATCTGCATATGCTAGGCTCGTCAAGTTTAGCCCGAGTATTCTGCACGTGCAAAACTGGCTTGCACCCGTTGTATGTTGATGACCCACAAGTATAGGGGATCTATTGTAGTCCTTTCAATAAGTAAGAGAGTCTAACCCAATGAGGAGCAGAAGGAAATGACAAGCAATTTTCAGTAAGGTATTCTCTGCAAGCACCGAAATTATCGGTAGATAGTTTTGTGATAAGGTAATTCGTAACAGGTAACAAGTAACAAAAGTAAACAAGGTGCATCAAGGTGGCCCAATTCTTTTTGTAGCAAAGGACAAGCTTGGACAAACTCTTATATAAAGGAAGGCGCTCCCGAGGACACATGGGAATTATCGTCAAGCTAGTTTTCATCATGCTCATATGATTCTCGTTCGTTACTTTGATAATTTGATATGTGGGTGGACCGGTGCTTGGGTACTGCCCTTCCTTGGACAAGCATCCCACTTATGATTAACCACCCTCGCAAGCATCCGCAACTACGAAAGAAGAATTAAGGTAAACCTAACCATAGCATGAAACATATGGATCCAAATCAGCCCCTTACGAAGCAATGCAAAAACTAGGGTTTAAGCTTCTGTCACTCTAGCAACCCATCATCTACTTATTACTTCCCAATGCCTTCCCCTAGGCCCAAACAATGGTGAAGTGTCATGTAGTCGACGTTCACATAACACCACTAGAGGAAAGACAACATACATCTCATCAAAATATCAAACGAATACCAAATTCACATGACTACTTATAACAAGACTTCTCCCATGTCCTCAGGAACAAACGTAACTACTCACAAATCATATTCATGTTCATAATCAGAGGGGTATTAATATGCATAAAGGATCTAAACATATAATCTTCCACCGAATAAACCAACTAGCATCAACTACAAGGAGTAATCAACACTACTAGCAACCCACAGGTACCAATCTGAGGTTTTGAGACAAAGATTGGATATAAGCGATGAACTAGGGTTTGAGAGGAGATGGTGCTGGTGAAGATGTTGATGGAGATTGACCCCCTACCTATGAGAGGATCGATGGTGATGATTTCCCCCTCTCGGAGGGATGTTTCCCCGGCAAAACAGCTCTGCCGGAGCCCTAGATTGGTTTCGCCAAGGTTCCACCTCGAGACACAACGCTTCGTCCTGAAAGCTTCCTTCTGATTTTTTCCAGGGCAAAAGACACCTTATACCAGAAGATAGGCATCAGGGGGCTTCCAGGTGGCCCACGAGGCAAGGGGGCGCGCCCAGGGGGTAGGGCGCTCCCTCCGCCCTCATGGCCAGTGGGTGGCCCCTCTCTGGTGCTTTCTTCGCACAATATTTTTAATATATTCCAAAACTGACTTTCGTGGAGTTTCAGGACTTTTGGAGCTGTGCAGAATAGGTCTCTAATATTTGCTCCTTTTCCAGCCCAGAATTTCAACTGCCGGCATTCTCCCTCTTCATGTAAAGCTTATAAAATAAGAGAGAAAAGGCATAAGTATTGTGACATAATATGTAATAACAGCCCATAATGCAATAAATATCGATATAAAAGCATGCAAAATGGACATATCGACTCCCCTAAGCATAGACCTCGCTTGTCCTTGATGTCTACTACACAACCTTCTTCTTGTAGACGTTGTTGGGCCTCCAAGTGCAGAGGTTTGTAGGATAGTAGCAAATTTCTCTCAAGTGGATGACCTAAGGTTTATCAATCCGTGGGAGGCGTAGGATGAAGATGGTCTCTCTCAAGCAACCCTACAACCAAATAAAAAAGAGTCTCTTGTGTCCCCAACACACCCAATACAATGGTAAATTGTATAGGTGCACTAGTTTGGCAAAGAGATGGTGATACAAGTGCAATATGGATGGTAGATATAGGTTTTTGTAATCAAAAAATATAAAAATAGCAAGGTAACAAGTGGTAAAAGTAAGCACAAACGGTATTGCAATGCGTTGAAACAAGGCCTAGGGTTCATAATTTCACTAGTGCAAGTTCTCTCAACAATAATAACATAATTGGATCATATAACTATCCCTCAACACGAAACAAAGAGTCACTCCAAAGTCAATAATAGCATAGGACAAACGAAGAGATTATGGTAGGGTACGAAACCACCTCAAAGTTATTCTTTCCGATCAATCCATTGGGCTATTCCTATAAGTGTCACAAACAGCCCTAGAGTTCGTAGTAAAATAACACCTTAAGACACACATCAACCAAAACCCTAATGTCACCTAGATACTCCAATGTCACCTCAAGTATCTGTGGGTATGACTATACGATATGCATCACACAATCTCAGATTCATCTATTCAACCAACACATAGAACCTCAAAGAGTGCCCCAAAGTTTCTACCGGAGAGTCAAGACGAAAACGTGTGCCAACCCCTATGCATAGGTTCATGGGCGAAACCCGCAAGTTGATCACCAAAACATACATCAAGTGGATCAATAGAATACCTATCGGTGTCAAAACCGGCGGATCTCGGGTAGGGGGTCCCGAACTGTGCGTCTAGGCGGATAGTAACAGGAGACAAGGGACACAATGTTTTACCCAGGTTCGGGCCCTGTTGATGGAGGTAAAACCCTACGTCCTGCTTGATTAATATTGATGATATGGGTAGTATAAGAGTAGATCTACCACGAGATCAAGGAGGCTAAACCCTAGAAGCTAGCCTATGGTATGATTGTTGTATGTTCTGTCGTCCTACGGACTAAAACCCTCCGGTTTATATAGACACCGGAGAGGGTTAGGGTTACACAAAGTCGGTTACAATGGTAGGAGATCTAAATATCCGCATCACCAAGCTTGCCTTCCACGCCAAGGAAAGTCCCATCCGGACACGAGACGAAGTCTTCAATCTTGTATCTTCATAGTCCAGGAGTCCGGCTGATGGTATAGTCCGGCTATCCGGACACCCCCTAATCCAGGATTCCCTCAATACCCCATTGTCACCACGGGTATCCCACACAAGACATACATCAAGTGTTCTCAAACCATTAAAAGACTCAATCCGATAAGATTACTTCAAAGGGAAAACTCAATCCATTACAAGAGAGTAGAGAGGGAGAAGCAACATAAGATCCAACTATAATAGCAAAGCTCGCGATACATCAAGATCGTATCACCTCAAGAACACGAGAGAGAGAGAGATCAAACACATAGCTACTGGTACATACTCTCAACCCCGAGGGTGAACTACTCCCTCCTCGTCATGGAGAGTGCTGGGATGATGAGGATGGCCACCGGTGAGGGTTCCCCCCTCCGGCAGGGTGCCGGAACAGGGTACCGATTGGTTTTTGGTGGCTACAGAGGCTTGCGGCGGCGGAACTCCCGATCTATTTTGTTCCTCGAAGTTTTTAGGGTATATGGATATATATAGGAGGAAAAAATACGTCAAGGGAGCCACGAGGGGCCCACGAGGGTGGAGGGCACGCCCAGGGGGGTGGGCGCGCCCCTGCCTCGTGCCTTCCTTGTTGCTTCCCTTACGTACACCCCAAGTCTTCTGGATTGCTTCCGTTCCAAAAGTAACTCTCCGGAAGGTTTCATTCCATTTGGACTCCGTTTGATATTCCTTTTCTGCGGAACACTGAAACAAGGGAAAAAATAGGAACTGGCACTGGGCTCTGGGTTAATAGGTTAGTCCCAAAAAATAATATAAAAGTGTATAATAAAGCCCAATAATGTCCAAAACAAAATATAATATATCATGGAACAATAAAAATTTATAGATATGTTGGATACGTATCAAGCATCCCCAAGCTTAAAAGCTGCTCGTCCTCGAGTAGGTAAATGATAAAGACATAGTTTTTGATGTGGAATGCTACCTAACATATTTATCAATGTAATCTTCTTTATTGTGGCAAGAATATTTAGATTCAAGACAAAAGTTTAATATTGACATAAAAATAATAATACTTCAAGCATACTAACTAAGCAATTATGTCCTCTCAAAATAACATGGCCAAAGAAAGTTCATCCCTACAAAATCATATAATTTAGTCATGCTCCATTTTTGTCACACAGGAATGCTCTCATCATGCACAACCCCGATGACAAGCCAAGCAATTGTTTCATACTTTAATAATCTCAAACTTTTTCAACCTTCACGCAATACATGAGCGCGAGCCATGGATATAACACTATGGGTGGAATATAATATAATGAGGGGGTTATGTGGAGAAGACAAAAAGGAGAAAGTCTCACATCAACGCGGCTAATCAATGAGCTATGGAGATGCCCATCGGTTGATGTTAATGCAAGGAGTAGGGATTGCCATGCAATGAATGCACTAGAGCTATAAATGTATGAAAGCTCAACAAAAGAAACTAAGTGGGCATGCATCCAACTTGCTTGCTAACGAAGACCTAGGGCATTTGAGGAAGCCCATTGTTGGAATATACAAGCCAAGTTCTATAATGAAAAGTTCCCACTAGTATATGAAAGTGACAAAACAAGAGACTCTCTATCATGAAGATTATGGTGCTACTTTGAAGCACAAGTGTGGTAAAAAGGATAGTAACATTGTCCCTTCTCTCTTTCTCTCTCTCTTTTTTTGGGCCTTCTTCTTTTTTACGGCATTTATCTCTTTTTTATTTAATTTTTTCTCACTTGGGACAATGCTCTAGAAAATGATGATGTTCACACTTCTATTTATTTACTGATTACAACTCGATACTAGAACAAAGTATGACTCTATATGAATGCCTCCGGCGGTGTACCTGAATATGCAATGAACCAAGAGTGACATGTATGAAAGAATTATGAATGGTGGCTTTGCCACAAATACTATGTAAACTACATGATCATGCAAGGCAATATGACAATGATGAACGTGTCATGATAAACGGAACGGTGGAAAGTTGCATGGCAATATATCTCGGAATGGCTATTGAAATGCCATAATAGGTAGGTATGGTGGCTGTTTTGAGGAATATATAAGGAGGTTTATGTGTGAAAGAGCATATCATATCACGGGGTTTGGATGCACCGGCGAAGTTTGCACCAACTCTCAATGTGAGAAAGGGCAATGCACGGTACCGAAGAGGCTAGCAATGATGGAAAGGTGAGAGTGCGTATAATCCATGGACTCAACATTAGTCATAAAGAACTCACATACTTATTGCAAAAATCTACAAGTCATCAAAAACCAAGCACTACGCGCATGCTCCTAGGGGGATAGATTGGTAGGAAAAGACCATCGCTCGTCCCCGACCGCCACTCATAAGGATGACAATCAAAGAACACCTCATGTTTCAAATTTGTCACACAACGTTTACCATACGTGCATGCTACGGGACTTGAAACTTCAACACAAGTATTTATCAAATTCACAACTTTAATATCACTATCTCCATATCTCAAAACAATCATCAAGTATCAAACTTCTCTTAGTATTCAATGCACTTTATATGAAAGTTTTTATTATACCCATCTTGGATGCCCATCATATTAGGAATAGTTTCATAACCCAAGCAAATTACCATGCTGTTTAGGACTCTCAAAATAATATAAGTGAAGCATGAGAGTTCATTTATTTCTTCAAAATAAAACTACCACCATGCTCTAAAAGATATAAGTGAAGCACTAGAGCAAACAACAAACTACTCCAAAAGATATAAGTGAAGATCAATGAGTAGTCGAGTAATTATGCAACTATGTGAAGACTCTCCCATTTTAAGAATTTCAGATCTTTATACTTTATTCAAACATCAAGCAAAACAAAATAAAATAACATGACGCTCCAAGCAAAACACATATCATGTGTACCGATGAACGAAGACGAAAGAGGGGATGCCATCCGGGGCATCCCCAAGCTTAGGCTCTTGGTTATCCTTGAATATTACCTTGGGGTGCCTTGGGCATCCCCAAGCTTTGGCTCTTGCCACTCCTTATTTTGTAGTCCATCGAATCTTTACCCAAAACTTGAAAACTTCACAACACAAAACTTAACAGAAAACTCGTGAGCTCCGTTAGTATAAGAAAATAAATCACCACTTAGGTACTGTAATTAACTCATTCTTTATTTATATTGGTGTTTAGCCTACTGTATTCCAACTTCTCTATGTGTTATAAACTATTTTACTAGCCATATATTCATCAAAATAAGCAAGCAACACAATGAAAATAGAATCTGTCAAAACAGAACAGTCTGTAGTAATCTGTATCATTCGAATACTTATGTAACTCCAAAAATTCTGAAATAAATTGGTGGACCTGAGGAATTTGTCTAGTAATCATCTTCAAAAAGAATCAACTAAATAGCACTCTCCAGTAAAAAGTTGAAGCTAATCTCATGAGCGCTAAAGTTTCTGTTTTTTACAGCATGATCATAAAGACTTCACCCAAGTCTTCCCAAAGGTTCTACTTGGCACAAACACTAATTAAAACACAAAAACACATCTAAACAGAAGCTAGATGGATTATTGATTCCTAAACAGAACCAAAAATCAAGAAAGTAAAATAAAGTTGGGTTGCCTCCCAACAAGCGCTAACGTTTAACGCCCCTAGCTAGGCATGATGATTGCAATGATGCTCGCATAAAAGATAAGAATTGAAATATAAAGAGAGCATCATGAAGAATATGACTAGCACATTTAAGTCTAACCCACTTCCTATGCATAGGTATATTGTGAGCAAACAACTTATGGGAATAAGAATCAACTTGCATAGGAAGGTAAAACAAGCATATCTTCAAAACTTTAAGCACATAGAGAGGAAACTTGATATTATTGCAATATGTAGAAGCATATGTTCCTCCCTCATAATAATTTTCAGTAGCATCATGAATGAATTCAACAATATAACCAGCACATAAATCATTCTTTTCATGATCTACTTGCATAGAAATTTTACTACTCTCCACACAAGCAAAATTCTTCTCATTCGGAATAGTGGGAGTATCATAAGAGACTTGAATACTATAAATTGTTTCCACATTAAACGAGTAATGTTCAGAAAAAGTGTAATCACAATCATGACAAGTTTTATAAATATAATCATCACTACTTTTTATAGCATAAGTTTCATCACAATAATCATCATAAGTAGCAACTTTGTTCTCATCATAATCGATTGAAACCTCTTCCAAGATAGTGGATACATCACTAAATAAAGTCATGACCTCTCCAAATCCACTTTCACAATTACCATAACTAGCTGGGTCACCCGCACATTTGTGCGGCTAGACTTTCGGCATATATCTATAGATGCAATTTGGTCTCAAGATCAATAGGTTGGTCACTATTTTCATATCAGTATGATTATAGAAAGTTAGTTCTGAAAGTAAGTCACCGATAGGTTATGATACTAATTCAACTGGACAATACAAATATTATTAGTTTATACACTCCTAATTTTATAAAATTCGGCAAATTGTTCCCAGTCTTATTTTTATTATACATCATTAGTTGCCAATGACAACCAAGGATGATAGTAATTTATGCTATTTTCAAACATATTTTGGTAGAAGTACAAAATCTAAATATCGATGTCTTACATGTAAGCATGTTTCTTTGTTCTTACATCATTTCATCGTTAGCGTTGTGGTGGCTCATGAATTCTTGGCCGCAGATTTATTATTTAGTGTCTTGATATCTTCCATTGCTAATCTGCCCATCGGTGCTAATTTTTTCCCGTTATATTCAGTTCTACATATGTCAAAGTATAGATAAATTTGTTTAGGAAATATATTCTATGGACACATTAAATAGGCTGATAGAATGTCATCTGGTCTTTAGTTCAAAGCACTTGTATTTTAATATTACAAAGTCATACTAACATTTGCATTATAGTCTTCACTCCATTTATCATGAGATCTACCTCTTTCCCAATATTGTTTCTGGATTTTCATCATCGTATATAACTAATATGGCCCCTGTAAGAAGACTCTCTTCTATTTGGTGTAGTTATCTGTGTACCTGTGTTTCTATTATTTGGTGTAGCAAAATGACCTATGGCAAAAATATTGTGGTCAATACAACGTTGTTATTCTTATATGTCGAGCACATATAGATTTGTGTATATTAGTGGTCAAAGGTTTTAAACAATAACAAATATTTACTTGTGTGCCTTATATTTTGAAATGTCAGGGATATTTTTTTATGCATTTACATTTTAGAGGCTTTCACATGGTCGTTCGCATGGCTGATTTTTTTTCATAAAACTACGTGATGTAAAGTAATGAAAAATACAATTCATCGAGCATACATGATTGTGATATACATCGGTATTGTAGAGCTATTGAACTTTCCGTTCATCGTTGTATGTGTTGCTCTCTCACCTCTATCATTTCTTTCTATAAATAAAGTTTGGCTCGATTGTTCGCTTGTCTCAGTCCCCTTCAACACAAATACTGCTGCAAATTGAGCTCAGTTACATGATTGGGATATTGATATGTTCTCCCAGAGTTGTGCAACTTTTCCATGATGGTAGTCCAACTATAAGTATCCAATATTCCATATGTTCCACAAAAACTATATTTTATTATATGCATTTTCCAATCACGAATTTAGCTATTATTTTCAAATGGCATATAACAGAAAAAAGAACTTGCGGTCAATGCAACAATTGTTATTCTTACATGTCCAACACATGTACTTTTGCCCTTTTTAGTGGTTAATGGTTGTAAGCGCTGACTGCAAGTTTACTTATGCGCTTTATATTTTGATAAAACGGATGTGCTATTTTTCGTACGCATGTACATTTTACATGCTTGCACATGGTCCGTCTCATGACTATTTTTCATGAATAATTGTTCACTTAAAATTTATTAGCATTTTATATTGCAAGAATGGAATATAAATTGTTGTCACTTAGATATTTCTCGGTTGTCCCATCAAGATATTTTACAGGGAAGTTCCTATTGTAAGCATATTTTATTATTTATTTAACAGAAGTATTTTGTTAATATTTTTTCTCTGCATACGTACACATCTTATCTATGGTACTTCTTATTGAGAAAAGCCAACATGCGTAATCCTAACATGCATGAAGCATTAACGAAGAGTCTTTATTTATTTATTGTAAGCATATTTTATTATTTATTTATCAGAAGTATTTTGTTAATATGTTTGCTCTGCATACATACACATCTTATCTACGGTACTTTTTACTAAGAAAAGCCAACACGCGTAATCCTAACATGCATGAAGCACTAACGAAGAGTCTTTTTCTTTATTTAAACTCAAAAACCAAGAGTCTGGAAGCATGAAGCACTAACGAAGAGGACGTATTCTACTTGGATGCTTCCTTATTTTATTTTTCTGAATCAGAAAGTTCCTTGCTTTTTTTGAATGGGACTCTTAATTGGCTGTCTGGCTGCCTAGTTTGCTACCGCACATCACAACAACGCCCATTATCTATGTCACGTTGTCTGGGACAACTTTTTAGTAGAAAGGCATATATAGGAGTTATACCAAAGAGGTGTTGAAATATTTGTCCGTGGCACGTGATATGCTAAATTACTTATGTGTTACGTTATATCTTTAAATCTTAGCTGTTAATATCTGAAATTTACGGTCGAGATAATTTAATCTATGTGGACGAACGCTAAGGCTTATTTGTCTCTTGTCTTAATTATATAATAGATAAGATTCAACATCCTCCAAAATAGTGGGATCATTACTTCCTAAAGTTGACACTCTTCCAAACCCACTTTCATCAATATAATCATCATAAGTAGGAGGCATGCTATCATCATTATAAATTTGCATATGAAAACTTGGGAGACTAAAAATATTATATTCATTAGACATAGCATCCCCAAGCTTGGGACAAACATTAATTGCAGCAAATATAGTCTCAAAAACATCATCTTCTTCAAACATAGCATCCCCAAGCTTGGGCCTTTTCATATCATAAGCATAATCACTCTCATCATTAATAGTATGGATGGCACCAATAGTATAGCAATTGTCATATTCCAAGCAAGTGCCAAAAAGATTTTCAAGATCATAAGAAGTATCATTATTTTCCCAATCATAATCATCACAACAAGCAATAGGCATAACGAGATCATCATCAAGTGCATCATCTTCATTTTCATGAGGCACAACAATAATGGGAGCAACATTATTTGGGAGAGATATCTTTTTACCTCTCCTCCTTTTCTTTTCTTATTCTTCACCACATCATGTGTGGGTTCAATCCTCTTTTTGGAGCTCCTTATTAATGAAATTGGTTGGATAGAAGGCTCCTCCTCGTTACCTTATTCATCATAAAAAATAATAGGAGGATATTGGGAAGTCTCTTCCCTTTTGTTAGTATTCTCTTCATCTTCTATTTGTTTTCTTTTCTTTATGTAATTGGCAATATAAGGATTTTCAATGCAATTCACCGCACAATACATATAAATTTCCTCTAGATCAAAATGAAGAACTCTATCAAGGGCAAATTCTGGAATATCCTTTGTTATACGTTTCATTTCTTCATAACCCAAGAGCAAACTAAGTTCATTATGATGTGCAAGGGAAATTAAGTCGTCATAATTTTTGGACACGATACGATCATGAAATAGTTTGCATTGGGCACTGAAATGATCATGTTCATTGCAAAGTTCACAAGTATGGCTAAGAAAATTTAAATTTTCAGCACAAACACTAGCCTCTCTTGCAACCGTTCAGTTTCTAAGTGCTTATGCCTCTTACAATATCTATCTTCCCTATTTGGTGTGTACTTGCAAACCCAATGCACTCCACAAAAATTGACATGTTTATAGGAGACATTTTCATCATAATTAGGGCAATCATCATTAGTACTATGGATATTTAAGGAGTTCATACTAACAACATTACAATCATGCTCATCATTCAAAGATTTAGTGCCAAACATTTTAATGCATTCTTCTTCTAACACTTTGGCACAATTTTCTTTTCCATCATACTCACGAAAGATATTAAAAAGATGAAGCGTATGAGGCAAACTCAATTTCATTTTTTTGTAATTTTATTTTATAAACTAAACTAGTGCTAAAACAAGAAACAAAAAGATTCAATTGCAAGATCTAAAGATATACCTTCAAGCACTCACCTCCCCGGCAACGGCGCCAGAAAGTGCTTGATGTCTACTACACAACCTTCTTCTTGTAGACGTTGTTGGGCCTCCAAGTGCAGAGGTTTGTAGGACTGTAACCCAAATTTTCAATTTGGAATGTTATATATTAGATCATCATTTCATATCATATTTTATTTGCTTTTGGTTTTGATCCTAGAAATTCTATACAACTCAAGGACCCACGGAGAGAGTTGGGGATTTCGTTATTTTCATAATTGAGTTTTCTCAAATTTTGAAAATAGGATCATTGTATTTTTATTTTTTTAAATTCAATTATTTCTATTACAAAAATATGAGAGAGGGAATACAATGACTTTCCCAAAAATATAGAAATATTGAGGATTTAATAATAATATCAAATAATATTTTATTTCGGAGTTTTTCGCTATTTTATTTGAATTTAGGAAAAATATGCGTTTTTAAAAATTGCATTTAGGCCCCAAATAAATGTTCACTTTGTCCGTCTTGATTTTAAAAGTCGGGGAAAATTTATTTCGGGATTTTTGGATTCCGTTTAGTATTTCTTTCGTTAGTTTTTCTGCGCAGAATTAAATTTTTTTTAAAAGAGTTTGAACCGACCTTGGGTCGTAACCGGCCAGGACTCCGCCTGGCCGGGGCTTTATAAGCCGCCGCCTGGGGCCTTGAGCCAGCCCACCAGCCCGCAGCCGCCCGCGCCCCGAAACCCTAGCGCGCCGCCGCCGCCTCGTTCCGCGCGCCGCCGCCTCGCCGCTGCTGCCGCGCCGCCGCCTCGCCGCGCCGCCGCCGCCCCGCCCGCTCGCCGGAGCCGCCCCGCCGCCTCGCCAGACCCATCGCCCGAGGTAGCCGCCGTCGCTGGCGGTTTTCCACAGAAAACCGCCCGTTTTTTTAAAAGCCGCGGTTTATTTTTTTAGATCCGTTTTTTTAGATCGGTTTTTTTCTTCAGTTTAGTCAAATTAGCGAGCGTTCGCCCGTTCGTGCATTTTAACGGACGCGTTCATTGTTTAGATCCACATAACGAACGTTCGTTTGTTAATCTGTTCATTGTTTTTCTTTTTCTTGGATTTTTCGCGATTATTTCTGATCGCGATTTCTGATCCGATTTTCGTTTTAGTATAACTTTTCGCTCGTTTATCGGAATCAGGCGATTCAAGCGCCTGGAGTTTCGTCTCGAAACCCTCTTTCCGTTTAACCAACTTAAAAAAGTTTTTGCTTCTGTAAAATTTGACTTAAGTCCAGATTAGTAAAATGAAGTTTGTTTTTTTCGCCGTTTAACTTTCGTTGCTTCGTTTGATTTGATTCTTTTTGCAAACCGGAGTTCTTAAGTTGAACTCCTCATCTTTTTCTACTCTTTTAGGATGACGGAAGAGAGGATCAAGTTCACGCAGCCGGATGAAGATACACCCTTTGGACGACACCTGAAGAAAGTCACTAAGTACCTGAACATCGGAATACCAAGCTTCACCAGGACCTACAACGCCACTTTACCGGAAGAGGAGCATTGGAAGATTCAAGCTCAAGTTCCAGGAAGGATGTTCGCGCCAGTCACGGAGCCCATAGAGTGTATTTTAAATGCACCTACCTGGAGTCTGGGAAAGAGCATGGCAGCTCACATCACCATGGGACGCATTGGAGAAGTTTACCAAGATGACCTCAAGGATACTATCTACCAGATTTGTGGACGCCGAGATGAACAATGGGAGATAGTAAGCACCAAGAAGGATAGATCCATTGCAGCCTTCATCCAAGAGTTAAACCAGCACATTCGACGTCAAGAGAACCAGATGTGCGGAGACGTGATGGAGTTAAAGAAAGCAAAGGCTAGAATTATCGAGCTAGAAGGAGAACTGAAGACCACTCGCAAGGATTACATGGAGGAGATCATCGCTCTAGTGAGACAAAACGGTGACCTTAAGGAGAAGATTGAAGAACTCATGGGGAATTCAGCACCCGGAGGAGAAGATGACGATTGCACTTGTCCAGAGAACTACATCATCATCGACGACACCGATTCTGATCCTAGTGATGATGACTTCGAAGACGAAGCTGGAGCAGATATCATGGAGTCTTCATCGGAGCAGTTTTTCTAGTAGACCACCATAACAATAGTAGTGTTCGACCATGTATATAGCATAGTCCAAGCACTTTTGCGATAGTTCTAGACCGTTTGTATGCCCTTGTTTGATTGAATGAAGTGATTTTGTGTGCATTTGCATCATAAGCATATGGGTAGTGTTTTATCTTTAGACCTCATTCTATTCTTAATTCTCATCTTTTCTAAAAAACCTAGATGCCGCCGAGACGTGACAATGGATTTGCATTCCCACCGGAGCTCACTCAGTTGATCCAGCAGCAGAATGATTTGATGCAGTTGCTAGTCCAGAACCAGAACCAGGGGAACAACAACAACAACCCACCACCGCCACCACCTGTTGATCACTTAACCCGTTTTATTAGGTTGAATCGCTGGTGTTCTCCAGTAGCACCGAGCCGATAGTGGCAGATGATTGGCTCCGTAAGATAGGGAGGGAGTTAACCAATGCAGGATGTACAGATGGGGAAAAGGTGAAATTTGCCGCTCATCAGCTTGAAGGACCCGCAGCAGCATGGTGGGAGAATTTCACAGCCACTTACCCTGTAGATACTGTCACATGGGATCAGTTTCAGCAAGCTTTCCGTACTGCCCATGTTTCAGCAGGAGCTATGGCCATGAAGAAGCGTGAGTTTCGTAACTTGTGCCAAGGAGGACGGACAGTTGGCCAGTATGTGGATGACTTTAGTAAGCTAGCACGTTATGCCCCAGATGACGTTGCTACGGATGCAGCTAAGCAGGAGAAGTTTCTGGAAGGACTGAATGACGAGCTGAGCATGCAATTGATGGTAGCAAGCTTCAACAACTACCAGAAGTTGGTAGACCGTGCTCTTATGATTGAAGGGAAGCAGCAGCAGATTGAAAACCGCAAGAGAAAGTATGGACAGGGGAAGTACAATTCTAGAGCTCAGCAGAAACCCCGTCTTACCCCTAAACCGGGAGTTCATTTTCAGCATACCCATGGAGGAGGAAGTGTCGCGACCAGTTTTCCGGACATTAATTTCCAGAAAATGGCCGTCGAGCTCATCAGCCCCAGGATTACTGTTAGCTGATGAGGCATCAACTTGATACAGAAATTCCAAGCAAGAGTACAAAATAGGTAGTACAAGACCATTGTGGCCTATGAGTACATCAAATGGTTTCTAGTGGTTGAGGGCGGAAGCGGTTTGTGGATTGCCACGATCTATGGGACTCCATTTCCCACGGGAACAGTTGACCAGGTTAACTCCTATCTTCGCGAGGCTGCTATCACCGTTGCTTAGGTTTCCGAGGCTGTCGTCGCAACGCTCCTCTCCAAGCAGGCAATCTGGCCAAGACAATAGCCAGGGACAAGCCAGTGAGTACTTTGAATGTACTCGCAAACATTTAGAACACAGGTATAAAATAGCCACTAATAATCATGCTTTGCAATATTCTATGCTCACTTAGTCATGAAAATAAATATCTTGATGCATGCAAGCAGGTTATTCATATGCAACCGAAAATTTATGCAATGACCAAATAAAAAATAAGGTGTGCCGATCGGATGTCTGAAGCGACGTCTCAAAAAAAATAGTGAAAATGAGTATGCCACAGTCGGGCGTCTCAGCGACACCACATAAAAGGCTTTAAAAGAATGCCACAGTCGGGCGTCTTAGCGACACCACATAAAGGGCTTTAAAAGAAATGCCACAGTCGGGTGTCTTAGCGACACCACATAAAGGGCTTTAAAAGAAATGCCACAGTCGGGTGTCTTAGCGACACCACATAAAGGGCTTTAAAAGAAATGCCACAATCGGGCGTCTTAGCGACACCACATAAAGGGCTTTAAAAGAAATGCCACAGTCGGGCGTCTTAGCGACACCACATAAAGGGCTTTAAAAGAAATGCCACAGTCGGGCGTCTTAGCGACACCACATAAAGGGCTTTAAAAAATGCCACTGTCGGGCGTCTTAGCGACACCACATAAAGGGCTTAAAAAGAAATGCCACAGTCGGGCGTCTTAGCGACACCACATAAAGGGCTTTAAAAGAAATGCCACAGTCGGGCGTCTTAGCGACACCACATAAAGGGCTTTAAAAGAAATGCCACAGTCGGGCGTCTTAGCGACACCATAGAAAGGGCTTAAAAATAAATGCCACAGTCGGGTGTCTTAGCGACACCATATAAAGGGCTTATAAAGAAATGCCACAGTCGGGCGTCTTAGCGACACCACATAAAAGGCTTATATGAAAATGAAATTATCATAGTGAATATCCAGGAGGTGGTACCGTCCCAGGGGTATTCTTTATTTCAAATCATGCTGTCGGTGTACTAAAGTAGGGGTACCTTAGTACCCCAGACTTGTGCACGGGCAGTCGTAGCACCCTGCGGCAAGGCTCGCCCCAGAAGCGCCAAGAGAAGACCAAGCATTCAAGACAAGGCCCCCGGCAAGAGGAGCTTGCCGGGCCAAGAAGACAAGGCCCCCGGCGAGAGGAGCTTGCCGGGCCAAGAAGACAAGACCCCGGCAAGAGGAGCTTGCCGGGACGACTGAGCCCATGTAAGGCCATCCAAGAACAAAGTATAACGAGACAGAAGATCGAGCCCCCGACAAGAGGAGCTTGTCGGGAAGGCCGAACCCAGGCACCACAATAGAAGCCCGCCCTGGCGCGACCAAGCGCCCCAGCAAGGCCTGATAGCTGGCACGCTATCAGGCACAGGAAGACGACCCCCGCGGCAAGCCACTTGCCGCGGCAAGATCGCCACCTCAAGACTGCGCTCCAGCTCGCCCGCCCACGCGTCGCTCCGGGGCTTCCCCCGAGGGCACGTGGCGAGGCACCGCGCAGCCTGGGGCATGCGGCGGCATGCAGCCGCCATCGTGGCGAACGGTGGCGCACCTAACGGTCCGCCTCGGTGCTGTCTGGGCGACCGTGACGGGCATTTAATGCCCTTGTCCCCTACCGTCAGAAGTAGGTATGATAACACTGTGCCGCACTGTAGCGCCACCGTTCCCGCACTATTACAGCTACCACCCCTTTTACACTTTTACCCCTTTCTCTTACGTTGACACCTGTCGGTGACCCCTTTGCGCTATAAAAGGAGGCCCGTGTGCAACGCAGAGGGGGTTCCGGGGTTCCGGGGTTTGGAGATTCGGCATCCAGACAGCCATACGCCCGGTGCAGCTAGCTCTCCAAGCTCCCGGGCTCCCCAGTTCAATACAACTAAGCAGGAGTAGGGTTTTACGCGTCCATCGCGGCCCGAACCTGGGTAAACCGCCCGTGTGCCCGCCTCGATCTGCTCTCTGTGCTCCCTCCGCCCCCCTCGCCGGACAACGAAAGGGGCTCCGGCCCCATAGGTGCTCGCGGGGGGACGCCCGTCCGCCCCGACACATGCAAAACGGTTAGTCCATAAAGATAATAATAATCATAACCATCATATATCACAGGTCATAATCAATATTCGAGTTTTAGTGATTTCTCCTCCGAAGACCGACACTAAGACCGACACTTGACCCATCCCAGACTGTACTCCTTAACCATGGACACGGCTATTCGAATAGGTTTAATATCTCTGCAGAGGGTGTACTCTTTACCCACGAGTAACGGATTCCTTTAGTCCATCGGGACTAATTCCGTCTACGGTCTTTTAATTGAAAACACACCTGACTTGCACACACCAGCTTAACTCACTGGTGTCTGGAATCACCCACGACACCCGTCAAGCAAACTCTAAGTGGGGAGGCTACAACCTCGCTATGACGCCCGGATAATTATGCTACAGTAATTCTCTGCTAATGATGCCACGTCACTTCGATTACTATTGCTAATCTCGTGTTAGTTCAAAACTGATTCAAATTCAAATTCAAAATCAAGTCAAACGGTAAAATTTTCAAACATTAAAACTAAAATGTTCAAAATGGGACAAATAAATCCTAAGTCATAATGGTGGAGGAACCACGTTTTTGTAAAAAAGATTAAAAGCACTAAAATGATTTAAACAGTAGCAAAACAACGATTTGGACGACTTTGGTATTTTATAAAATACTAAACTATTTTATTTCAGGGTAAAACTTTTTATAGTAGTGGATTGTTCTGAAACATTATTTTAGGGGCTATAGATATATTTTACTAAATTAAAATTAACGTGTAACTAAAAAATATATATATATATATATATATAATCAAACAACCCCCCCCCCCCCCCAAGTGGGCCTCTTGGCCCAGCTGCTAGCCAGGCCAAACCCCAGGCCGGCCCACCCCCTAGCCTATAACCAACCCCAGTGAAACCTTAGCCCGATCCCAATCTCCACTCCCCCCCACGTTCGCCTCCTCCTCTCCCCCGATCCAGATTTGGATCGGGTCACGACCTGGACGCCGCACCGGACCGCCGTCGATGCTCGTCACTCGCCGGGACTCCTCCCCCGACGCCAACACCGCTCGACGCCGCCCTCCCCACCGGACCTCCTCGTCTCCTCCCCGAACGGCTTCACCAAGCCACGCCGACCCTCTCCCCGTCAACGCCCGTGAGGCCTCCCCTCCTTCCCCGTCCCCCCATTTCCTCTCTGGCGCCGCGGCCACCGCGCTCCCGACCGGGTCTACCCACGCCCGCGGTCACCACGCCCCTCCCGTCGTCCCCGCGTTCAGGCGAACCCCCTCGCGCCCCCTACATACACGCGCGCGACGCGCACCGCCGCCCTGTCTGCCGCGACCGCCTCTGCTTGCCCTGCTAACTACTCTCGCCTACTGCTCCTTCTGCTTCTGCAACCGCCCGCCGCCGCTACCTGCTGCCTTGCGCCGTGCCTGCCCTGTTGCTGCACGCCCATGCCCCGACCATGACCGCGCCCGCATGCTGCTGCTGTTGGCCGCGCCCCTGTTTCGCTTCGGCTGCCCGTGCTCCTGCTGCTTCCGCGACCAAGGCCGCCTGCGTCCGTGCGCCGCCCGCTTCGCGTGCGCACGCGCCGCCCGCTTCGCCTGCGCACGCGCCGCGCCCGCGCCGTCCCCATCCGTGTAGGCCACCTCCCCTTCACCGGCCGCCCTCACATGTCCCTGCCGCCGCCGTCGCCGGCGCAGCCCCGGCCCGGCCACGACGCGCCCTCACGCCCGTGCGTGTTCGGGCGGGCGCCCGCGCCCAGTAGCCCGCCCCGCTGGCCCCTGTGACACTGCCAGGGGGCCCCACACGGCCCCTGTTTAGATAAAGAAAAGAAAAGGAAATGTAAAAGAAAAAATGTATTAATAGAAATAATTAATTAATTAGTTAAACACTTAAGAACTTAATTAATTAATCTTAATGAGCCTAATGAACATATTTACTCTAACTAAACCTGCTTAATTAAACTAGTCTATGACATGTGGGGCCCCAGCCCAACAAATGTTTTAAAAAAATAAAATAAAAATAAATAATAAATATAATAATTAAAATATTAATTAATTAATTAAAGAATTAATTAAGTTAATTAATCATAATTAGATTAACATAATTAACTGTTAGTTTAATCAAAACAGTAATTAGTTTGTTAAACTCTAATTAACCTAATCAAGGAATGACAGGTGGGTCCCACTAGACCCACATGTCAGTTTGACCCAGTCAACTCTATTGACCGCTGACGTCAGCATGCCATCATGCTGATGTCATAAATCTAATTTCGAATTAATATATTAATTAAATTCCAGAAATTTAATCAAACCTTTAGAAAATCATATCTTTTAATCCGTAACTCGGATTAAAATATTTTCAACATGAAAGTTGCTCAGAACGACGAGACAAACCCGGATACGCAGCCCGTTCGTCCGCCACACATTCCTAACATATCAAACTCGCAACTTTCCCCCTCCGGCTCCTTTGCCCGAAAACGCGAAACACCGGGAATACTTTCCCGGATGTTTCCCCCCTTCGTCGGTATCACCTATCCCTACGTTAGGTCACCTCTGGCACAACGTATTGCCACTTCTTGCTTTTTGTTACATTTGATTGCTCTGTTATTTATTGTGTTCCCCCTTCGTTACTCTTTCCGGTAGACCCTGAGACCGATGCCGGTACCCTTGTGATCGACTACATCGACGACCCTTCTTCTTGCCAGAGCAACCAGGCAAGCCCCCCCTTGATCACCAGATATCGCCTACTCTCCTCTATACTGCTTGCATTAGAGTAGTGTAGCATGTTACTGCTTTCGTTATTCCTATCCTGATGCATAGCCTGTCTTTGATACTGCTGTTGATACCTTTACCTGCAATCCTACTTGCTTAGTTTAGGATGCTAGTTTACCATCAGTGGCCCTACATTCTTGTCCGTCTGCTGTGCTATACTATCGGGCCATGATCACTCGGGAGGTGATCATGGATATATACTATAATTTAAACATGATACATGTGGTGACCAAAGTCGGGTTGGCTCGAGGAGTACCCGCGAGTGATTCACGGATTGGGGGCTGAAAGGACCTTTGTCTCGAAGGCCCTCTGTGTGGATCTTTGTGGCGGAGCGGCAGGGCAGTTCGGGGCTACCTGGGTGAGAGGTGAGCCTGGCCCTGTTGGCGTTCGCAGATACTTAACACGCTTAACGAGATCTGGGTATTTGATCTGAGTCTGGCCATTTGGTCTATACGCACTAACCAACTACGCGGGAAAGATATGGGCACTCGGCGTCGTGGTATCAGCCGAAGCACTTCTTGACGTCAGCGACTGAGTGGCGCGCGCCGCATTGGATCGTAAGCTCGCACTTGTATTAAGGGGGCCAGATCTGCTTCCGGCCGCGTACGCAACGTGCAGGTGTGCTCAGGGCGATGGGCCCAGACCCCTGCGCGCTTAGGTTTAGACCGGCATGCTGACCGCTCTGTTGTGCCTAGGTGGGGCTGTGACGTGTTGATCTTCCGAGGCCGGGCATGACCCAGGAAAGTGTGTCCGGCCAAATGGGATCAAGCGTGTTGGGCTATGTGGTGCACCCCTGCAGGGAAGTTTATCTATTCGAATAGCCGTGTCCCTCGGTAAAAGGACGACCCAGAGTTGTACCTTGACCTTATGACAACTAGAACCGGATACTTAATAAAACACACCCTTCCAAGTGCCAGATACAACCCGGTGATTGCTCTCCAACAGGGCATCGAGGAGGGGATTGCCGGGTAGGATTATGCTATACGATGCTACTTGGAGGACTTCAGTCTACCCTCTTCTATATGCTGCAAGACGGAGGCGACCAGAAGCGTAGTCTTCGATAAGACTAGCTATCTCCCTCTTATTCTGGCATTCTGCAGTTCAGTCCACTGATATGGCCCTTTACACATATATCCATGCATATGTAGTGTAGCTCCTTGCTTGCGAGTACTTTGGATGAGTACTCACGGTTGCTTTTCTCCCCCTTTCCCCCCTTTCCCTTCTACCCGGTTGCCGCAACCAGATGCTGGAGCCCAGGATCCAGACGCCACCTTCGACGATGACTCCTACTACTCTAGAGGTGCCTACTACTACGTGCAGCCCACTGACGACGACCAGGAGTAGTTAGGAGGATCCCAGGCAGGAGGCATGCGCCTCGTTCGATCTGTATCCCAGTTTGTGCTAGCCTTCTTAAGGCAAACTTGTTTAACTTATGTCTGTACTCAGATATTGTTGCTTCCGCTGACTCGTCTATGATCGAGCACTTGTATTCGAGCCCTCGAGGCCCCTGGCTTGTATTATGATGCTTGTATGACTTATTTTATTTGTAGAGTTGTGTTGTGATATCTTCCCGTGAGTCCCTGATCTTGATCGTACACATTTGCATGCATGATTAGTGTACGATTGAATCGGGGGCGTCACACTCGCGTAGCATGGGATCAAATTTCTATTGCGCGCTCTAAGGGGTATCCCCCTCTCTGTCCCAACCGGATACACCCATGCCCCCGGACCAGGTGGCATGCCTACCGGATGCAGCTGGTATCTTCCACCATGGCCTCTCTGTACGGTGTGTGCCAAGACAAGGGTTAACAACTTACTGAACCATACCCCACCTATGGTAGGGACCAGTGGCAGTACAAAACAAGTGTGCGGGTTACCGGAACAAGACTCGAGCTATGGCCGACTCAGTAGGCTTATCACTGTTCCCTGCATGGTTAGCACAACAAAAATACTTCCACCAACAAATCACCACCAATTATACCTTACCATGCCCTACCGGATATAACTGTCCCGACGGAGACCGGCGACAAGCTCACGCCTACCCAAGGCAGAGGTTTTCCCGGATTCCCTACCGGCATGCATGTAAGGCACATGAGGATGATTGCATCACATTACATCCGGCGTTGTCTCCTCTCACCTCTGGTTGGCATCTCCATGGCTGTCCACGCGGCCATCTCCTTGGCGTTGGATTTTCCCCCTGGGATTGACATGGCAAAGGAGATCTGGCACTCTCTCCATCGCACAGTGCATCCCTCGGATAGATCTGGCCACTTCATCATGGTGGTGTCTTTTGCACGCCACAACTTTTGGCTAGATGAGGAGAACGTGGCTTTGGCTCTGGAATCTGCGATTGGAGGATATTGTTCTTCCCTCAAGGTATCTTATCTGCGTGATCAGGTTTTTGCCTTTAATGTTTCTTGCAAAGAAGTGGGGTTCTTCATCTTGCACCAAAGATCTTTTGTTTGCCCACAATTCAAGTGTTATTTTCATCTTTGGGGCCATGGTGGCCCAGATTGGGAGAAAGAGTTTCGTCTTTGGCAAGTTGAATGCAACGAGGAATGGACCCTAGTTAGTCCCTCCAAGCGTCGAGCACGTCTTGGACTGGAGGCCATGCAACATGCACCAGCCAAATCCTCTTTGCGTTCCTCTAACCATGCGGTTAAGAAATCTCTACGTTTTGCCACCTTTCTGAATTATGATGCTTGGAAAGGTTATCGTTATCCGGCCACTGCCGAGGAAATTAAAATTGTTACTCTAGATGATGGTTATTCCGTTGATCCTCAGGAGTGTGTTGATCTCCCCCGGATTGATTCCATAACAACTCCGGCGTCACCCCCGGCCACCTCTCCGGCGAGGGTTTTGCTATCTCCGGATGTCACGTTTGGATCAATATCTCCCCGTGATCTTCTCCCAGAGTTTTCGGGATCAGATGCGTCAAATGGTTTGATCTTCTCCCATGCACGTCATGCTGGGCCTATGCCATGCCTGCAACCCAGCCTGTTAGGAACGGCCCAACACCCATTGGAGCTTTCGGATGATGATTCAGACCAAGAACAACACTCTTTGACCCGAAAGCATGAGTTGGTAATGTCTGATGACTCACCGCCTAAATCACCAGTGGAGATCGTGCGTGATTTACAAGGACTTGATCTTGTTGTGGAAGAGATGGCTGCTAGTTTCTAGGATTGTTCAAACTGCCTTGGCATGGGACATGTTTTGGACCATTGCACCAATTTGGTTAGATGCCGTAAGTGTTTCTGGTCCGGTCACGTTAAAAAGGACTGCACCCGGTCTCCTCCAAATATTAAACTTTGGGTTCCCAAAACCGGAGCGCCTACCATCGAGCCTCGCGCCTTCAACAGGAATCTTGATGTTTCGAGCTCCACCGTCTCCTCTGCCAACTCTGATAGAGCCCCACCAAAAACGCCAGCCTCCTCCGCTTCCCCAACAAAACCACCATCTCCATCACCGCCGCGTAGCCCAGCGCCAAATCCGCCATCGATCCTAGCTCCAGCGCCACCTCCATCCATGGCAGTCTATGAGCTTGACCCCCGACGCTTCCTTCCGGCGGGTCACGACATCGTCGATGGTGGGCCTTTTTGAGTACCGAGGACATTCTACACGCCGGCTCAAGCTCCTCCCCGGCGCCATGAGTCCTTCATGGTCGGCATTGTTGACCCACCACCGCCACCTGAGGATGTCGCTATTCGTCGGCAACAAGTCCATGCCTTCATCACCAACCAGCTTGAGCTCCCAGTACGATCTGCGCAAACTTGGTTTCAGGGTGTAGGATTATATGAGATGCAGGATCCTGTCATCTGCGCTGCTTTGATTTCACCCCCCCTTGGCCACTTGGATTAGATCAGCATGGCAATGAGTTGTTTATCAGATTTATTAGACATGATCATGGAGAGGGTTTCCGTGCTTTGCAAGGGCATAGAACGGGCTGGCTTATGTTTGTCGGAGTGCCTTTGGATTACCGTAATGAAGTCAACCTAGCTGAGGTAGTAGGCACGTTTGGTCAGTTTCATTATTGGAATCATCAAGATGATAGACTTGTCAGATCTCTCGTTTATGCTTCTTTCCCCGATAACCAGTTGGTTCCACGAGATGTGGTCTTTCGTCAGTTTGCAAATATCGGTGGAGCAGTGGTCTCATGGACTGCATCGGTCTCTATCCTCACTGCTGATTTCGCTGAGCAATTGCCTCCTGATGAGGATGTTATGCCAATCGATGGAAATCCCCACCCAATGCCAGGAGAATTGCACCCACCTGAAATTTTTTGGGTTTTGCCACCGTACCATGCTCTAGGGTGGAATGATGTCCCTCAGCCAGAACCAGAAGAGCCACCACAGCCCAATCCGCAGGATCTGCATGGCTGGGGGCAGGACAACAATGAGGTGGAAGTTGATCAAGTTCAGCCACAGGTCCAGGAGGCAAATTCTATGGTTTTAAACCCTTCAATGGGTTCAAATGAGTCAGGTGAGGCTTTGGGCCCATTGGAGCCTGTTCCCCTAGTGGATGGGCCAAATAATGCAGTGGTTGATGGCCCCATACTGGTTCAGGATAATGCCATGGAAGGAATCCAATAGGAGCAGGTGCCTCACGATCCCCTCGATCAACCAGAGCAGCAGGACATACATGTCCAGCCAGAGCAGCAGCATCTTCTGGAAGACCCTGACAATGTTGTTGTGCCTGAAGATGTGCAGGATCCGGGCCAGAACAATCTTGCAATAGTCCCATATAACCCAATTGTGGTTCAGACACCCCCTCTGCATGTTGGGCTTGTGAGAATTGTCATGGGGCCGGCTCTGCCGCCCGATTTAATCTGGAGAAGGTCTTTCGAGTCACTCATGCCTACTTTCCTGACTGCCAAGATCCCTAGGACCATGCCTACACCTGGTTTGTCACAGCAAAAGAGATCTTGGACAGTGGCTTTTGATCCTACGCTGTCTCTCTGCTTTCCACCAGCTGACCAACATCTGCTACCTCAACGCACGGCTAGGAGACTTTTCTTGGAGAACGCATGCACAAAGGCTGTTGCACAAGCATCAGAGGACAGTGTGCCCTTCTCCGAACCACCTACTCAGGAGAGTCAAGCTTCAGACAGTTTGACCTGCGCCTTTTCTTCTACAGTGCAACCAACCAGAAAAGCTCGTGCCAGAAAGAATCGACCTTCAGTTGTTTGGGCTGCTTCAGATTTTTCTGACAGAAGGGTGACCAGGAGTGCTGCCAAGTCTCAGGGTTTTAAGCCCATATCTCCTCTGTCTCCCAAGCCCAAGCCTCTCCAGAGGCCCAGAGCCAAGAAGTTAAAGGTTGACTCCACTCCAACCTCGCAGGACAAGCCAGAAGACAATGCAGCTCAAGATCAGGTTCCCCCTCCAACCCCAATTGCCACACTTCATATGATTGGAGCAGCCCTTGGAGTCCCTGCTGAGAAGATGACTACGGAGAAGCTTATGGCTTCTTCCGACACTGCCCCCACGCCTGCAGTTTCCCATGACGATTAAGTCTCTTATTTGTTATACAAGGAGGCATGTCCCTTGTCATGCCAGTTGTCTGAACCTTATTTCCATCTTGTCTGTCGTCTGCACTTTGGTCTACTCTCTGGTCTATGTGGATGGTGTTATCTATGGCCTTTTGTTTCACTGTTATGCAGTGAGCTATTATCTCTGCCTCTTTTTATTGTCTACTCATGAATGCACACCAAACTAGAGATTGGAAGGTTCTCTGTTGGAATGTGAGAAGCTTAAACTCTGAAGATAGGCAGAGAAGTGTTAGGGCGAAAATTGAAGAAAGCCAGTGCTCTATCATCTGTCTTCAGGAAACTAAATGTGACTTCTTTGATCAACGTGCGATTAGAAAGTTTTGCCCGAGAAGATTTGATAATTTTGTTTATTCACCTTCTTCTGGTGCCTCTGGTGGAATACTTGTGCTGTGGTGTTCTAATATGTTCACTGGCACACTAGTGGATATTAAGCCGTTTGGTATCATAGTCTCATTCATCTCTGCCCATAATGCAAGTCGATGGACCTTGGTCAATGTTTATGGGCCTTGTCAAGGACAGCCTAGAGATAATTTTGTTCAATGGTTGTATGATCTGGATATTCCAACTGATGATAAATGGCTACTTGTGGGAGATTTTAATTTTATTAGATCTCCTGAAAATAGAAACTTGCCAGGGGGAGACATAAATGATATCTTTCTTTTCAATGAAGTCATTGGACACCTTGGTCTCCTTGAGTTCCCTTTAAAAGGAAGATCATACACATGGTCTAATATGCAAGAAAACCCATTGCTGGAGCAGTTGGACTGTTTTTTACTTCCTCCACTTGGATAAATGATTATCCTAATACATGTTGGAAATATGCCCTAGAGGCAATAATAAAAGCATTATTATTATATTTCCTTGTTCATGATAATTGTCTTTATTCGTGCCATAATTGTGTTATCCGGAAATCGTAATACATGTGTGAATAACAGACAACAACGTGTCCCTAGTGAGCCTCTAGTTGACTAGCTCGTTGATCAACAGATAGTCATGGTTTCCTGACTATGGACATTGGATGTCATTGATAACGAGATCACATCATTAGGAGAATGATGAGATGGACAAGACCCAATCCTAAACATAGCATAAGATCGCATAGTTCGTTTGCTAGAGTTTTCCAATGTCAAGTGTCCTTTCCTTAGACCATGAGATCGTGTAACTCCCGGATACCGTAGGAGTGCTTTGGGTGTGCCAAACGTCACAATGTAACTGGGTGACTATAAAGGTATACCACGGGTATCTCTGAAAGTGTCTGTTGGGTTGACATGGATCGAGACTGGGATTTGTCACTCCGCTTGACGGAGAGGTATCACCGGGCCCTCTCGGTAATGCATCATCATAATGAGCTCAATGTGATCAAAGTGTTTGATCACAGGATCATGCATTACGGTACGAGAAAAGTGACTTGCCGGTAACGAGATTGAACGAGGTATTGGGATACCGACGATCGAATCTCGGGCAAGTAAAATACCGATTAACAAAGGGAATCGTATACGGGATTAATTGAATCCTCGACATCGTGGTTCATCCGATGAGATCATCGTGGAGCATGTGGGAGCCAACATGGGTATCCAGATCCCGCTGTTGGTTATTGCCCGAGAGCCGTCTCGGTCATGTCTGCATGTCTCCCGAACCCGTAGGGTCTACACACTTAAGGTTCAGTAACGCTAGGGTTGTGAAGATATGTATATGCAGTAACCCGAATATTGTTCGGAGTCCCGGATGAGATCCCGGACGTCACGAGGAGTTTCGGAATGGTCCGGAGGTAAAGAATTATATATAGAAAGTGCTGTTTTGGCCATCGAGACAAGTTTCGGGGTTATCGGTATTGTACCGGGACCACCGGAGGGTCCCGGGGGTCCACCGGGTGGGGCCACCTGCCTCGGAGGGGCCCCATGGGCTGTATGAGGAAGGGAACCAGCCCAAAGTGGGCTGGTGCGCCTCCCCCCAAGGGCCCATGCGCCTAGGGTTGGGGGGGGGGGGAACCCTAAAGGGGGCGCCCCCCTTGCTTGGGGGGCAAGTTCCCCTCCCTGGCCGCCGCCCCCCTAGGAGATTCCATCTCCTAGGGCCGGCGCCCCCCCAAGGGGCTATATAAAGAGGGGAGGGGAAGGGGGGCTGCGCACCCTTTTCCCTGGCGCCTCCCTCTCCCTCTCCAACACCTCCTCCTCCTCCGTAGAGCTCGGCGAAGCCCTGTCGGAGTACTGCGGCTCCACCATCACCACGCCGTCGTGCTGCTGCTGGAGTCTTCTTCCCCAACCTCTCCTTTGCCTTGCTGGATCAAGAAGAAGGAGACGTTACGCTGACCGTACGTGTGTTGAACGCGGAGGTGCCGTGCTTTCGGTGCTAGGATCTCCGGTGATTTGGATCACGGTGTGTACGACTACTTCATCCCCGTTCGTTGAACGCTTACGCTCGCGATCTACAAAGTGGTATGTAGATGCAATCTCTCTCTCCCATGACTCGTTGCTAGATGAACTCATAGATGGATCTTGGTGAAACCGTAGGAAAATTTTTAATTTTCTGCAACGTTCCCCAACAGTGGCATCATGAGCTAGGTCTATGCGTAGTTCTCTATTGCACGAGTAGAACACAATTTGTTGTGGGCGTAGATGTTTTCAACTTTCTTGCCGCTACTAGTCTTATCTTGCTTCAGCGGTATTGTGGGATGAAGCGGCCCGGACCAACCTTACACATACTCTTACGTGAGACCGGTTCCACCGACTAACATGCACTAGTTGCATAAGGTGGCTGGCGGGTGTCTGTCTCTCCCACTTTAGTTGGAGCGGATTCGATGAAAAGGGTCCTTATGAAGGGTAAATAGAAGTTGACAAATCACGTTGTGGTTTTCACGTAGGTAAGAAAACGTTCTTGCTAGAACCCTAATTCAGCCACCTAAAACTTGCAACAACAATTAGAGGACGTCTAACTTGTTTTTGCAGCAAGTGCTTTGTGATATGATATGGCCAAAGTTGTGATGTATGATGAATGATCTATATGTGATGTATGAGATGTTCATGCTATTGTAATAGGAATCACGACTTGCATGTCGATGAGTATGACAACCGGCAGGAGCCATAGGAGTTGTCTTTATTTTTTGTATGACCTGCGTGTCATTGAGAAACGCCATGTAAATTACTTTACTTTATTGCTAAACGCGTTAGCCATAGTAGTAGAAGTAATAGTTGGCGAGCAACTTCATGGAGACACGATGATGGAGATCATGATGATGGAGATCATGGTGTCAAGCCGGTGATAAGATGATCATGGAGCCCCAAGATGGAGATCAAAGGAGCTATGTGATATTGGCCATATCATGTCACATTTATTATTTGATTGCATGTGATGTTTATCATGTTTTGCATCTTGTTTACTTAGAACGACGGTAGTAAATAAGATGATCCCTCATAATAATTTCAAGAAAGTGTTCCCCCTAACTATGCACCGTTGCGACAGTTCGTTGTTTCGAAGCACCACGTGATGATCGGGTGTGATAGATTCTAACGCTCACATACAATGGGTGTAAGACAGATTTACACACGCAAAACACTTAGGTTGACTTGACGAGCCTAGCATGTACAGACATGGCCTCGGAACACAGAAGACCGAAAGGTCGAGCATGAGTCGTATAGAAGATACGATCAACATGAAGATGTTCACCGATGTTGACTAGTCCGTCTCACGTGATGATCGGACACGGCCTAGTTGACTCGGATCATGTAATACTTAGATGACTAGAAGAGGGATGTCTATCTAAGTGGGAGTTCATTAAATAATTTGATTAAATGAACTTTATTATCATGAACTTAGTCTAAATTTTTTACAATATGTCTTGTAGATCAAATGGCCAATGTAGTCCTCAACTTCAACGCATTCCTAGAGAAAACCAAGCTGAAAGACGATGGCAGCAACTATACGGACTGGGTCCGGAACCTGAGGATCATCCTCATAGCTGCCAAGAAAGATTATGTCCTACGAGCACCGCTGGGTGACGCACCTATTCTCCCTGCAGAACAAGACATTATGAACGCTTGGCAGTCACGCTGCGATGATTACTCCCTCGTTCAGTGCGGCATGCTTTACAGCTTAGAGCCGGGGCTCCAAAAGCGTTTTGAGAGACATGGAGCATATGAGATGTTCGAAGAGCTGAAAATGGTTTTCCAAGCTCATGCCCGGGTCGAGAGATATGAAGTCTCCGACAAATTCTTTAGCTGTAAGATGGAGGAAAATAGCTCTGTCAGTGAACGCATACTCAAAATGTCTGGGTTACACAACCGCTTGACTCAACTGGAAGTTAATCTCCCGGATGAAGCGGTCATTGATAGAATCCTCCAGTCGCTTCCACCTAGCTACAAGAGCTTTGTGCTGAACTACAATATGCAGGGGATGGTAAAGACCATTCCTGAGGTATATGCTATGCTGAAATCAGCAGAGGTAGAAATCAAGAAGGAGCATCAAGTGTTGATGGTGAATAAAACCACTAAGTTCAAGAAGGGCAAGGGTAAAAAGAACTTCAAGAAGGACGGCAAGGAAGTTGCCGCGCCCGGTAAGCAAGTTGCCGGGAAGAAGCCAAAGAATGGACCCAAGCCCGAGACTGAGTGTTTTTATTGCAAGGGAAGTGGTCACTGGAAGCGGAACTGCCCCAAATACTTAGCGGACAAGAAGGCCGGCAAAACGAAAGGTATATGTGATATACATGTAATTGATGTGTACCTTACCAGTACTCGTAGTAGCTCTTGGGTATTTGATACCGGTGCAGTTGCTCACATTTGTAACTCAAAACAGGAGCTGCGGAATAAACGGAGACTGGCGAAGGACGAGGTGACGATGCGCGTCGGGAATGGTTCCAAGGTCGATGTGATCGCCGTCGGCACGCTGCCTCTACATTTACCTACGGGATTAGTTTTAAACCTCAATAATTGTTATTTAGTGCCAAGTTTGAGCATGAACATTGTATCTGGATCTCGTTTAATTCGAGATGGCTACTCATTTAAATCCGAGAATAATGGTTGTTCTATTTATATGAGAGATATGTTTTATGGTCATGCTCCGATGGTTAATGGTTTATTCTTGATGAATCTCGTACGTGATGATACACATATTCATAGTGTGAATACCAAAAGAGTTAAAGTTGATAACAATAGTCCCACATATTTGTGGCACTGCCGCCTTGGTCACATAGGTGTCAAACGCATGAAGAAGCTCCATGCAGATGGACTTTTAGAGTCTCTTGATTATGAATCATTTGACACGTGCGAACCATGCCTCATGGGTAAAATGACCAAGACTCCGTTCTCAGGAACAATGGAGCGAGCAACCAACTTATTGGAAATCATACATACCGATGTGTGCGGTCCAATGAGTGTTGAGGCTCGCGGTGGCTATCGTTATGTTCTCACCCTCACCGATGACTTGAGTAGATATGGGTATGTCTACTTAATGAAACACAAGTCTGAAACCTTCGAAAAGTTCAAGGAATTTCAGAGTGAGGTTGAAAATCAACGTGATAGAAAGATCAAGTTTCTACGATCAGATCGTGGAGGAGAATACTTGAGTCACGAATTTGGCACACACTTAAGAAAATGTGGAATAGTTTCACAACTCACGCCGCCTGGAACACCTCAGCGTAATGGTGTGTCCGAACGTCGTAATCGCACTCTATTAGATATGGTGCGATCTATGATGTCTCTTACCGACTTACCGCTATCTTTTTGGGGCTATGCTTTAGAGACTGCCGCATTCACTTTAAATAGGGCTCCGTCGAAATCCGTTGAGACGACACCGTATGAATTATGGTTTGGGAAGAAACCTAAGCTGTCGTTTCTAAAAGTTTGGGGATGCGATGCTTATGTCAAGAAACTTCAACCTGAAAAGCTCGAACCCAAGTCGGAAAAATGCGTCTTCATAGGATACCCTAAAGAAACTGTTGGGTATACCTTCTACCTCTGATCCGAAGGCAAGATCTTTGTTGCCAAGAATGGATCCTTTCTGGAGAAAGAGTTTCTCTCGAAAGAAGTAAGTGGGAGGAAAGTAGAACTTGATGAAGTGTTACCTCTTGAACCGGAAAATGGCGAAGCTCAGGAAAACATTTCTGAGGTGCCTGCACCGACTAGAGAGGAAATTAATGATGATGATCAAAATACTTCTAATCAAGCTCCTACTGAAATTCGAAGGTCCACAAGGACACGTTCCGCACCAGAGTGGTACGGCAACCCTGTCTTGGAAATCATGTTGTTAGACAACGGTGAACCTTCGAACTATGAGGAAGCAATGGCGGGACCGGATTCCGACAAATGGCTGGAAGCCATGAAATCCGAGATAGGATCCATGTATGAAAACGAAGTATGGACTTTGACTGACTTGCCCGTTGAACGGCGAGCGATAGAAAATAAATGGATCTTTAAGAAGAAGATAGACGCGGATGGTAATGTGACCATCTATAAAGCTCAGCTTGTCGCTAAGGGTTATCGACAAGTTCAAGGGGTTGACTACGATGAGACTTTCTCACCGGTAGCGAAGCTGAAGTCCGTCCGAATCATGTTAGCAATTGCCGCATTCTACGATTATGAAATATGGCAAATGGACGTCAAAACGGCATTCCTTAATGGTTTCCTTAAGGAAGAATTGTATATGATGTAGCCGGAAGGTTTTGTCGATCCTAAGAATGCTGACAAGGTGTGCAAGCTCCAACGCTCGATTTATGGGCTGGTGCAAGCATCTCGGAGTTGGAACATTTGCTTTGATGAGATGATCAAAGCGTTTGGGTTTACACAGACTTATGGAGAAGCCTGTGTTTACAAGAAAGTGAGTGGGAGCTCTGTAGCATTTCTCATATTATATGTAGACGACATACTTTTGATGGGAAATGATATAGAGCTCTTGGACAGCATTAAGGCCTACTTGAATAAAAGTTTTTCAATGAAGGACCTTGGAGAAGCTGCTTATATATTAGGCATCAAGATATATAGAGATAGATCAAGACGCCTCATAGGTCTTTCACAAAGCACATACCTTGATAAGATATTGAAGAAGTTCAATATGGATCAATCTAAGAAGGGGTTCTTACCTGTGTTACAAGGTGTGAAATTGAGCTCAGCTCAATGTCCGACCACGGCAAAAGATATAGAAGAGATGAGTGTCATCCCCTATGCCTCAGCCATAGGTTCTATTATGTATGCCATGCTGTGTACCAGACCTGATGTAAACCTTGCCGTAAGTTTGGTAGGAAGGTACCAAAGCAATCCCGGCAAGGAACACTGGACAACGGTCAAGAATATCCTGAAGTACCTGAAAAGGACCAAGGAAATGTTTCTCGTTTATGGAGGTGACGAAGAGCTCGTCGTAAAAGGTTACATCGACGCTAGCTTCAACACAGATCTGGATGACTCTAATTCACAAACCGGATACGTGTATATTTTGAATGGTGGGGCAGTAAGCTGGTGCAGTTGCAAGCAAAGCGTCGTGGCGGGATCTACATGTGAAGCGGAGTACATGGCAGCCTCGGAGGCGGCACATGAAGCAATTTGGGTGAAGGAGTTCATCACCGACCTCGGAGTCATACCCAATGCGTCGGGGCCAATCAAACTCTTCTGTGACAACACAGGAGCTATTGCACTTGCCAAGGAGCCCAGGTTTCACAAGAAGACCAGGCACATCAAGCGTCGCTTCAACTCCATTCGTGAAAATGTTCAAGATGGAGACATAGAAATTTGTAAAGTGCACACGGATCTGAATGTCGCAGATCCATTGACTAAACCTCTCCCTAAGGCAAAACATGATCAGCACCAGAACTCTATGGGTGTTCGATTCATCACAATGTAACTAGATTATTGACTCTAGTGCAAGTGGGAGACTGTTGGAAATATGCCCTAGAGGCAATAATAAAAGCATTAATATTATATTTCCTTGTTCATGATAATTGTCTTTATTCGTGCTATAATTGTGTTATCCGGAAATCGTAATACATGTGTGAATAACAGACAACAACGTGTCCCTAGTGAGCCTCTAGTTGACTAGCTCGTTGATCAACAGATAGTCATGGTTTCCTGACTATGGACATTGGATGTCATTGATAACGAGATCACATCATTAGGAGAATGATGAGATGGACAAGACCCAATCCTAAACATAGCATAAGATCGCATAGTTCGTTTGCTAGAGTTTTCCAATGTCAAGTATCCTTTCCTTAGACCATGAGATCGTGTAACTCCCGGATACCGTAGGAGTGCTTTGGGTGTGCTAAACGTCACAACGTAACTGGGTGACTATAAAGGTATACTACGGGTATCTCTGAAAGTGTCTGTTGGGTTGACATGGATCGAGACTGGGATTTGTCACTCCGCTTGACGGAGAGGTATCACCGGGCCCTCTCGGTAATGCATCATCATAATGAGCTCAATGTGATCAAAGTGTTTGATCACAGGATCATGCATTACGGTACGAGAAAAGTGACTTGCCGGTAACGAGATTGAACGAGGTATTGGGATACCGACGATCGAATCTCGGGCAAGTAAAATACCGATTGACAAAGGGAATCGTATACGGGATTAATTGAATCCTCGACATCGTGGTTCATCCGATGAGATCATCGTGGAGCATGTGGGAGCCAACATGGGTATCCAGATCCCGCTGTTGGTTATTGCCCGAGAGCCGTCTCGGTCATGTCTGCATGTCTCCCGAACCCGTAGGGTCCACACACTTAAGGTTCGGTAACGCTAGGGTTGTGAAGATATGTATATGCAGTAACCCGAATGTTGTTCGGAGTCCCGGATGAGATCCCGGATGTCACGAGGAGTTTCGGAATGGTCCGGAGGTAAAGAATTATATATAGAAAGTGCTGTTTTGGCCATCGGGACAAGTTTCGGGGTTATCGGTTTTGTACCGGGACCACCGGAGGGTCCCGGGGGTCCACCGGGTGGGGCCACCTGCCTCGGAGGGGCCCCATGGGCTGTATGAGGAAGGGAACCAGCTCAAAGTGGGCTGGTGCGCCTCCCCCCAAGGGCCCATGCGCCTAGGGTTGGAGGGGGGGAACCCTAAAGGGGGCGCCCCCCTTGCTTGGGGGGCAAGTTCCCCTCCCTGGCCGCCGCCCCCCTAGGAGATTCCATCTCCTAGGTCCGGCGCCCCCCAAGGGGCTATATAAAGAGGGGAGGGGAAGGGGGGCTGCGCACCCTTTTCCCTGGCGCCTCCCTCTCCCTCTCCAACACTTCCTCCTCCTCCGTAGAGCTCGGCGAAGCCCTGTCGGAGTACTGCGGCTCCACCATCACCACGCCGTCGTGCTGCTGCTGGAGTCTTCTTACCCAACCTCTCCTTTGCCTTGCTGGATCAAGAAGAAGGAGACGTTACACTGACCATACGTGTGTTGAACGCGGAGGTGCCGTGCTTTCGGTGCTAGGATCTCCGGTGATTTGGATCACGGTGTGTATGACTACTTCATCCCCGTTCGTTGAACGCTTCCGCTCGCGATCTACAAAGTGGTATGTAGATGCAATCTCTCTCTCCCATGACTCGTTGCTAGATGAACTCATAGATGGATCTTGGTGAAACCGTAGGAAAATTTTTAATTTTCTGCAACGTTCCCCAACAATACAATGGTCCTCCCTTTAGCAAGAACAGCCTCCGATCATGTACCTTGTGTTGTCTCCATTGCAACATCTATTCCCAAGGCCAAAATCTTTCGGTTTGAAAATTATTGGGTGGATCTGCCAGGTTTCTTTGACTGTGTGGAACAATCCTGGAGTGCCCCAACAAACAGAACAAATTCTGCAGCTCGTTTGACAGAAAAGTTCAAAAGGCTTCGCAATGCTCTTAAGCGCTGGTACATCAGCCTCTCCAAACTCAAGAGAGCCATTAAAGCTTGTAACAAGGTGGTCATCTTTTTTGATAATCTTGAGGAGTTAAGGCCTTTAACGAGACCTGAATTTAACTTCAGGAAAATAGTAAAACTTCATATTGAGGAATTACTCCACCTGCAGTTTTTATACTGGAAGCAGAGGTGTACCATTCGGTGGATAAAAGTTGGGGAAGAGAACTCTAAGTTCTTCCAAGCAATGGCAACTGAATGTTTTAGGAGGAACTCCATTTCCTCTCTGCAGAATGAAAATGGTGATGTTGTCTCTGACCATCATCAGATGGCTGGCATGTTATGGGGCACTTTCAAGGACAGAATGGGTGTTTCTGAGGGGATTGATATGAAGTTTGACTTAGCCTCGTTGATTGATAAAGTGGATGATCTGGACAACTTATCTGCTCCTTTTTCTGAAGAGGAAATAAATGAGGTGCTAAAGTCTCTGCCTACTGACAGGGCACCTGGCCCTGATGGTTTTACTGGTTTGTTTGTCAAACGATGCTGGCACATCATTAAGGATGATTTCTTGCAGTTATTTCAGGATTTTTATGATGGCAAGATCACTATTAGCAGCATCAATGGGTCTTTAATCACCCTAATTCCAAAAAAACTTTCACCTAAAAGTCCTAATGATTTCAGACCTATTTCGCTGACTAATACTTGTCTGAAGTTCTTGACAAAACTGTTGGCTAATAGATTGCAGGGGGTGATCCTAAAGTGCATTCACAAGAATCAGTATGGGTTCCTTAAGTGTAGATCCATACAAGATTGTATTGCTTGGGCTTTAGAATATATCCATCAGTGCCACAAGTCCAAGAAGCCCATTTTAATTCTCAAGTTGGATTTTGCCAAAGCCTTTGATACTGTTGAGCATGACCTCATTCTCAGACTTCTGATCACAAAGGTTTTGATAGCAAGTGGATTGGTTGGAAAAGAGAGCTATTATCCTCTGGTACTTCTTCTGTCATTTTAAATGGTGTGCCTGGAAAGCAATTTATCTGTAAAAGGGGAGTACGGCAAGGTGACCCACTATCACCCCTTTTGTTTGTTCTTGCAGCTGATCTGCTACAAACCTTGGTCAACAATATGCTCAGATATGGAGTTCTTTCATTACCTATTGAATCTCATGATCCTGACTTCCCTATAGTGCAATATGCTGATGACACCCTTCTCATTGTACCTGCTGTGGATTCACAACTTTTAGCCCTCAAGGAAATGCTTCAAGACTTCCATGCCTCCATAGGTCTTCGAGTAAATTTCCATAAATCATGCATATTGCCTATTAATGTGGATGACCCAGAAACTGCCAGGCTGGCTGCTGTTTTCGGCTGCCAAGTTGGGACACTCCCCTTTACTTATCTGGGGCTTCCTGTGGGAACAACTAAACCTACAATCCAAGACCTGTTTCCTATGGTTGACAGGGTTGAAAGAAGGTTATCTGCCAGCTCAAGTCTCCTCAATCAGGGTGCTCGGTTACAACTCCTTCAGTCAGTTTTGTCCTCCTTGCCTATCTACTTTCTCTGCAGTTTAAGTTTGCCAGCTGGCATTATAAAACATCTTGAAAGGATTATGAGGCAGTGCTTATGGAGAGAAAATTATGATACTCCTAGGCAATCACTTGTAGCTTGGCCCCTTGTGTGCAGGCCCAAAGATAAAGGTGGCATGGGGATAATCAATCTCAGCATCCAAAACAGAGCTCTTTTGTCCAAGCATCTATCCAAGTTTTACAACAAAGCAGATATTCCATGGGTTACTCTCATCTGGAACACTTACTATGATGGCGTTGTTCCTCATGGCACAGTTTTATGTGGTTCTTATTGGTGGAAAGATATCCTAAAGCTCAATGAAGTTTTCAGACTCCACTCAGAGGTAACTGTCAACATGGGGGACTCTGTTCTTTTTTGGTTTGATGCTTGGGTGTTCCTAGGCTCATCTACTCCCCTCAGAGAGAGATTTCCACGATTGTTCTCTTTTGTAATTGATGACAAGGTGTCTGTACGCGAGGTTCTCAACACAACTAATATGGCTGACCTTTTTCATCTACCCTTGTCACTAGAGGCAATGGAAGAACTGAACGTTGTCCAGTCTGGTCTTCTTGACCTTCATGCTGATGTACAGATTCCAGATTTTTGGTCATGGACACCTGGTAAAGGTGTTTTCTCTGCAAAGAGTTATTACACTGTCATGCATTCTCATATGGCCACAGATACTCCAACCAAGTGGATTTGGGAAAGTAAGGCGACAATGAAGATAAAGGTTTTTGCATGGTTGATGCTAAATGATCGACTCAATACTAGGGACATGCTAGTGAGAAGGCACTGGAGATCCCCTCAGGATGATAACACCTGTCCGTTATGTTTTGCCCATGCCCATGAAGATAGAGATCATCTCTTCTTCACATGCCAATTCAGCACAAGGGTATGGAACTACTTGAGCATCCAATGGATAGCTGGTTTAACACCAGCTCAATGCCTATTTGCCGCAAGGAAAAGCTTTGGCAAACCTTTCTTCAGGGAGATTGTTTATCTAGCAGCTTGGAATATTTGGCTCCTCAGAAATGGCAGAATATTCAGACATGAAAGGCCATCTTTTGCTGCTTGGAAGAGGAATTTTATTCATGATGCTACTCTGCACTCTCACAGATTCAAATCTAGTCTTAGAGCTCTGCTGTTAGCTTGGGTTAATTCTTTGCCCTAATTGGCTGTATATATCCATGTATATATTTCAGTATATGTTGTAAATAGCTCAATAGGTAAGTAGGCCCTTACTTCTATAGTTAGACTTTTCTCCAGAACCTCTTTGTTTATTTGGTGGTTGGGTTTTAATAAATTGCTGTGGGGCTGTTGCCTCACAGTTTCTAGTCAAAAAAATGATTGCCATCACACGAGTATGCTCATTTCCAACAGCAAGGAAATCACAATAATGCATCCATGCAAATGATCATATCACATGAAATAACAACACTCCGAATTAAGGTGGTGTTATAAACATGTCAACTAACACACCAAAATTATTATCCCGGGGTTCAGAATGCTTGCCTTAAAGGTGTGGAGAGGTGGGGGTGCTCTCCAAAACTTTTGAAAGTTTTCTTCTCTTCCAAAATCCTATTCTCAAAAATATGCAAATAACACATATTTCAAAAATAGTACAAAAAAGTTGTTTGGAAAATTTTCAAATAAATCTTAAAATAAACTAGACAGAATTTGAGAAATGTAGGAAAAAGAATCACTTTATTTGGAGTTATATTTAAAAAGTTATAGCCAGTCAAACCTTGGGTCAAAAACTGTTTTTTTTAAAAGAAAAAGAAAACGTTTCAAACGAGACTACGCTTTTGGTCAGAGGAGGCGTACTTGAGGTTTTACGCCTCCACTTATCCACGTGGACCGGTGCTGGGTCTCTGACGGTGGGCCCGCCTGGCCCACTGGTCAGGTTTGACCAGTCGCCCGCGTCGTCTCCCTCCTCTGCCCGAGTGGAGCGGGGCTTCGGCGATCGTCGCCGGCGAACGGTGGATCCGTTCGGAAAGCTGAGACCACCAGCGGATTCAGGGGGCCTAGGTGGTCACTCCGGTAGTCGTAGGGTTGTCGGAGGTGGAGGAAATCGCCGGCGGCGAGCTCCGCGGCGGAGGGAAGCTTCGGTGGTAAAGTGGTTTTGAGGCGGCGGTGGTTCCCGATCAAAATCGCGTAGGGGGTTGGGTTCATGGGAGGAAGGGGAAGTTCCTGGTGAAGAGAACAGAGCGGGGGAGGCCTTGGTGGCGCCGGAACGGCCGGGGCAGTGGCGGCGGCTGGAGTTGCCGGAGACGGGGAAGAAAGCCTCCCTGGGTCGAATGTGAGCTAGGGGAGCGCCACTAGGGTGGCCTGAGGTTGCCTGCGTGCTCGGGGGAGTTCGGGGACCTCCTTTATAGCACGTCCACGTCGGTTTGCGGCGGCCGGGGATAAGAACGGCGGCGAACCGCCTCTCTGTGCTGCAGGGCGATGTGGCGGCGATGAGCGCTAGTGGACATGGCTGCGGATGAGCTCGCGCTGCTCCAGGGGGCAGGTGGCGAGCACTGGGGGCTTGGGCGGCGTTGCCGTGGCAGAGGCACACTGCCGACGCCGGCGTGCCGCCAAGAGCGCCCTGACGGCGGCGCTGTAGGGCGCCAGGGAGCGGTCGGGGCCTTTGGCGTGACGCGGCGAGTAGGGGAGCGCGTGGCGCGGCTCTGCAGGGTGGGTAAAGACCAGGGGCGCGACGCAGCGGCTCGGGCGCACGTGCGTGCCAAACGCACGCTCTGGGCGCGCCCAGAGCACGCACGGGATGTGTTCGACACAATGCCAGAGCATGCTAACGGTCGCGGGTGAGGCTGGCAGGAAACAGGGCCAGGTCTGGGATAGTGGGGAGGTCAAGGGACAAGGTGGCTAGGTCGGGGGACTAAGTTCACAATGTAAACAAAATCTCATGCCAAAACTGATCATGCCCACAGGGTGTTTGATAAAATGCTAAGGGAATTTAGGTAGTTCTTGGAGTGGCCAAAACTTCCAGATCAGTGTCTCCTTAGATGCAAGAAAGGGTGGTAAGGTTAGTTTGGCAAAAGGAGAAACTTGTTAGTGCAAGTTTTGCTGAACTCCAATTCTGGACAGAAAGGAAAGGGCATTACTCCATGAACCAAAAGTGATCCAATTGTTGCATGCTCTTGGACTTAGGGGTTTAGTAGGGAGGGCTACAAGTAGGAAAAGGAATCATGGATAAAGGAGCAACTAAAAATGTGGTTGCTGTACAGACCAGCAAGTTGGGCCAGAATGAAGATGAGGTTGATCCACTCTTTTTTTTCAAAGAACATCACTGGGTTTTTGCATAAAGTTGAATCACATGCTACTACCAACATCCCATAATTTTGGTGGAGGCTAGAAAGAAATATTTAAATGGGCTGTAGTGCAAATTTGCACTCTGGACCAGAGAAGAAAAATGGGTGTAGAGCTCAAATTATTTCAAGAATAAAATATATTTTTGGGCAAAAGTGGTTTAAAAACATCACATGACATCTCCAAATTTTGGTGGGATTTTTGAATAAATTTTTAAAGAGGTTGTAGTTCAAATATGGCCATATAGTTATGGGAAATCATTTTTTTAAGAAAATAAAGACCAAGCAAAATAATTATGTAATTAGTTCTACTAATACAAGAAAATTTTTTCTTGAGAGTTTAAACAAGTCCAAAAACATATTTGAAAAGTTTTCACTTTGGGGAAAAACTCCATAATAACAAGGTTAAAATCAAAAGGGAGATCAGAAAATAAAAGTTTTAATTCCTGGCAAAATTTTAAGTAATAAAACAAGGTCAAAATTTTGGGGTGTCACAATACTACCCCCCTTAAGAAAAATCTCGTCCTCGAGATTTGTTAAGGGTTGTTTAGAAAAACAAAAACTCCCCGGGATTCTTTCGCGAGGGAAAACGGTTTAAAATAAAGGAGCATAAGTCACCATACATATTAGTAGAAGCCGGATAATTTATTCGTCGCGCAAGCTCAGGTTACCATGCACAAGTTACAATACACAATCAAATGTTGCAATAATGAACACAGTAGCGACGTCTAAAATGGAAATGGTAACTGGACGGGGTCCTGAGAAAACGTCTCTGGCACTAGGACACATTCCTCTTCTATCGGGGGAAGGGGATTGACCAGTCGATGAATGCGTTTCTCCTGGCCGGGCCTCAGTGATCTGCCGATGGCGATCTGAGGATTTAAATCCGCGAGGCTCTGGAGATAACCCATCACATGTTGGGTCAAACGCTCTTGAGCGATGATGTACTGGACAAGGTTGGCTAGGACTGGGTCTCTCTCAATTCGTCCATCGGGAAAAGATGTTACTCCACCAGGTGCTGCATGGCCCGGGAAGTAATAATACCCTCGTTCGCTGGCATAGGGTACCGCGAATCGAAGGCAAGCAAGCGCCTCGTATGCAGCAGCTTCTATGGCCATAAGTGGGGTTGGCATAGATTTCCCCACGAAGGAGACCTCCGTTGGGTCTTGGTCTGAGTTCACGGGAGGGATGTGCACTGCTGCCCAGTATCTCGAGGTGGAAGAGGTGATTCTCGATTTGAACAGCTTGTACTGGGGTGGCTGGGTAGCGCTCATGGTACTGCAGGTAAAGTCCCACAATATCTTGACGAAACTACCCGGGGTTGCATCTGGGGTTCTCAGATGAATGTTGGGGCTTGGCATGGCAAGAAATGGTTGTGAGGGTGGTGCACAAGGTGAGAGGTGCTTGGCAGGGTCACGCGGTGGCCTTTTTTATAGCACCGGAGCTGGGTCACTTTTACCATGGTGAATGGTAAAGAAATTGTCAGCTCTGCTCCAAGGGTCGGAGTCAAGCCACAGATTCACACATATCTCACCAAAGTGACGTGTTACAGTGGGGGTTGTCGGGGAGGTTTCCGGTATCTGTGCCTGGGATAGAAATGCTGGCATATCCATGCAAGGCTACAGGGGCTCAACAACAGGCGGCGTTTATTTACAAGGTCACATGATTACAAGCGAGAATACACTGGGACTCGATGCTACTCGGGTGACTTAGTCTACTTCGTTTACATCCATGTGGGCGTGCCTTGTGGATGTTGAGGCTCCTCCACGGGTCTCACCGTCGGAATTAGCTGGAGTGGGTTGAGGGGCTGCAGGCTCGGGGTAACGATGATGACCATCACGGGGATTGTTGGCTACAACCCCGTTGGAGTGTGTCCCCAATATGCGACGAAGCACTTCTGGGGTTATCGCGACACCTTGGCCGATGGCTGGGGTAGGCCTCAGGGGCTCGATCGGGTGTCCAAACAGCACGACTGGGTTGTCGGCGTTGGGCTCGTCCTCTTCTCTTGTCGGGGCTCGACGAACCAGCTCTCCACGGGCTGCGATTAGATCAATAGTGACCTGATCGCACAGTTCCTCTAGTGCACTTACATAGCGCACCAAGTGCAACAATGCAGGATCTGTCTCGTGATCTCCGTTGGCAACTTGGGGTGGTCTACCATACCCTTCACGCCTGGGGTAGTAGTGGAACGAGCGACAGTCAACTCTGGGCGACAAGTGCCGGAGATGAACTATAGCTTCTCGAGCAGCTATTTGGATGGCTTGTGGCTCAAAGGAAGTTGTTCTTCCGGTGAACCTGTAGGGGCGCTCGGGTGCTAGACCCCTACCGTAGATGTGTACAGTGGCCCAGAATTGACGGCTCTCACCGCTCATGGATCCTTGGTACACAACATATTCTGGGGGCTCTTCTAACGCATAGGCTCGACGGGTGAGGTTTGCGAGTATGGTCACAAAACCTCCAAGGTTGGTTGCCGTGGTCTCATTGTGCACGACAGGACCAGGCATTGTGGCTCGGTTTGGGATAGCGGTTGTGCTGTGCTGGGTTGAGGCTAGCATGCCCTTTTTATAGGAAAAGGGGGCGGAGTCTTCCTTCGCACACTTGCGAGAAGGACTATTTAGGGGGCCGGTCACTGGCGCGTGATTGACGGCTAGGTTGGTAGGTTGGGCACCGACTGCCAAAAGGTGTCGGGTCACTGTGTGGCTATCCTGCAAGGGAAGTTTGGATGGGGGTTCGGTTATGGCTTAGTGGGTTGGTCTGCATAGGATTTATTGACCTGGCTAAGATAGGATTAGCCAATGGTCAGCCTGGCTCTGATACCAAGTGTGTCGCGACCGGTTTTCCGGACATTAATTTCTAGAAAATGGCCGTCGAGCTCATCAGCCCAAGGATTACTGTTAGCTGATGAGGCATCAACTTGATACTGAAATTCCAAGCAAGAGTACAAAATAAGTAGTACAAGACCATTGTGGCCTATGAGTACATCAAATGGTTTCTAGTGGTTGAGGGCGGAAGCGGTTTGTGGATTGCCATGATCTATGGGACTCCATTTCCCACGGGAACAGCTGACCAGGTTAACTCCTATCTTCGCGAGGCTGCTATCACCGTTGCTTAGGTTTCCAAGGCTGTCGTCGCAACGCTCCTCTCCAAGCAGGCAATCTGGCCAAGACAATAGCCAGGGACAAGCCAGTGAGTACTTTGAATGTACTCGCAAACATTTAGAACACAGGTATAAAATAGCCACTGATAATCATGCTTTGCAATATTCTATGCTCACTTAGTTAGTCATGAAAATAAATATCTTGATGCATGCAAGCAGGTTATTCATATGCAACCGGAAATTTATGCAATGACCAAATAAAAAAATAAGGTGTGCCGATCGGATGTCTGAAGCAACGTCTCAAAAAAATATAGTGAAAATGAGTATGCCACAGTCGGGCGTCTCAGCGACACCACATAAAAGGCTTTAAAAGAATGCCACAGTCGGGCGTCTTAGCGACACCACATAAAGGGCTTTAAAAGAAATGCCACAGCCGGGCGTCTTAGCGACACCACATAAAGGGCTTTAAAAGAAATGCCAAAGTCGGGCGTCTTAGCGACACCACATAAAGGGCTTTAAAAGAAATGGCACAGTCGGGCATCTTAGCGACACCACATAAAGGGCTTTAAATGAAATGCCACAGTCGGGCGTCTTAGCGACACCACATAAAGGGCTTTAAAAGAAATGCCACAGTCGGGCGTCTTAGCGACACCACATAAAGGGCTTTAAAAGAAATGCCACAGTCGGGCGTCTTAGCGACACCACATAAAGGGCTTAAAAAGAAATGCCACAGTCGGGCATCTTAGCGACACCACATAAAGGGCTTTAAAAGAAATGCCACAGTCGGGCGTCTTAGCGACACCACATAAAGGGCTTTAAAAGAAAATGCCACAGTCGGGCGTCTTAGCGACACCACAGAAAGGGCTTAAAAAGAAATGCCACAGTCGGGCGTCTTAGTGACACCACATAAAGGGCTTATAAAGAAATGCCACAGTCGGGCGTCTTAGCGACACCACATAAAAGGCTTATATGAAAATAAAATTATCATAGTGAATATCCAGGAGGTGGTACCGTCCCAGGGGTATTCTTTATTTCAAATCATGCAAAACGGTTAGTCCATAAAGATAATAATAATCATAACCATCATATATCACAAGTCATAATCAATATTCGAGTTTTAGTGATTTCTCCTCCGAAGACCGACACTTGACCCATCCCAGACTGTACTCCTTAACCATGGACACGGCTATTCGAATAGGTTTAATATCTCTGCAGAGGGTGTACTCTTTACCCACGACTAACGGATTCCTTTAGTCCATCGAGACTAATTCCGTCTATGGTCTTTTAATTGAAAACACACCTGACTTGCACACACCAGCTTAACTCACCAGTGTCTGGAATCACCCACGACACCCGTCAAGCAAACTCTAAGTGGGGAGGCTACAACCTCGCGTAGCATGGGATCAAATTTCTATTGCGCGCTCTAAGGGGTATCCCCCTCTCGGTCCCAACCGGATACACCCATGCCCCTGGACCAGGTGGCATGCCTACCGGATGCAGCCGGTATCTTCCACCATGGCCTCTCTGTACGGTGTGTGCCAAGACAAGGGTTAACAACTTACGGAACCATACCCCACCTACGGTAGGGACCAGTGGTAGTACGAAACAAGTGTGGGGGTTACCGGAACAAGACTCGATCTATGGCCGACTCAGGAGGCTTATCACTACTCCCTGCATGGTTAGCACAACAAAATTACTTCCACCAACAAATCACCACCCATTATACCTTACCATGCCCTACCGGATATAACCGTCCCGACGGAGACCGGCGACAAGCTCACGCCTACCCAAGGCAGAGGTTTTCCCGGATTCCCTACCAGCATGCATGTAAGGCACATGAGGATGATTGCCATCACACGAGTATGCTCATTTCCAACAGCAAGGAAATCACAATAATGCGTCCATGCAAATGATCATATCACATGAAATAACAACACTCCGAATTAAGGTGGTGTTATAAACGTGTCAACTAACACACCAAAATTATTATCCCGGGGTTCAGAATGCTTGCCTTAAAGGTGTGGAGAGGTGGGGGTGCTCTCAAAAACTTTTGAAAGTTTTCTTCTCTTCCAAAATCCTATTTTCAAAAATATGCAAATAACACATATTTCAAAAACATTACAAAAAAGTTGTTTGGAAAATTTTCAAATAAATCTTAAAATAAACTAGACAGAATTTGAGAAATGTAGGAAAAAGAATCACTTTATTTGGAGTTATATTTAAAAAGTTATGGCCAGTCAAACCTTGGGTCAAAAACTGTTTTTTAAAAAAATAGAAAAAGAAAACGTTTCAAACGAGACTACGCTTTTGGTCAAAGGAGGCGTACTTGAGGTTTTACGCCTCCACTTATCCACGTGGACCGGCGCTGGGTCTTTGACGGTGGGCCCGCCTGGCCCACTGGTCAGGTTTGACCAGTCGCCCGCGTCGTCTCCCTCCTCTGCCTGAGTGGAGCGGGGCTTCGGCGATCGTCGCCGGCGAACGGTTTCTCCGTTCAAAAAGCTGAGACCGCGAGCGGATTCAGGGGGCCGAGGTGGTCACTCCGGTAGTCGTAGGGTCGTCGGAGGTGGAGGAAATCGCCGGCGGCGAGCTCCGCGGCGGAGGGAAGCTTCGGTGGTAAAGTGGTTTTGAGGCGGCGGTGGTTCCCGATCAAAATCGCATAGGGGGTTGGGTTCATGGGAGGAAGGGGAAGTTCCTGGTGAAGAGAACAAAGCGGGGGAGGCCTTGGTGGCGCCGGAACGGCCGGGGCAGTGGCGGCGGCTGGAGTTGCTGGAGACGGGGAAGAAAGCCTCCCTGGGTCGAATGCGAGCTAGGGGAGCGCCACTAGGGTGGCCTGAGGTTGCCTGCGTGCTCGGGGGAGTTCGGGGACCTCCTTTATATCACGTCCACGTCGGTTTGTGACGGCCGGGGATAAGAACGGCGGTGAACCGCCTCTCTGTGCTGCAGGGCGACGTGGCGGCGACGAGCGCTAGTGGACATGGCTGCGGATGAGCTCGCGCTGCTCCAGGGGGCAGGTGGCGAGTGCTGGGGGCTTGGGCGGCGCTGCCGTGGCAGAGGCGCACTGCCGACGCCGGCGTGCCGCAAAGAGCGCCCTGACGGCGACGCTGTAGGGCGCCAGGGAGCGGTCGGGGCCTTTGGCGTGACGCGGCGAGTAGGAGAGCGCGTGGCGCGGCTCTGCAGGGTGGGTAAAGACCAGGGGGGCGACGCAGCGGCTCGGGCGCACGTGCGTGCCAAACACACGCTCTGGGCGCGCCCAGAGCACGCACGGGATGTGTTCGACACAATTCCAGAGCATGCTAACGGTCGCGGGTGAGGCTGGAAGGAAACAGGGCCAGATCTGGGATAGTGGGGAGGTCAAGGGACAAGGTGGCTAGGTCGGGGGACTAAGTTCACAATGTAAACAAAATCTCATGCCAAAACTGATCATGCCCACAGGGTGTTTGATAAAATGCTAAGGGCATTTAGGTAGTTCTTGGAGTGGCCAAAACTTCCAGATCAGTGTCTCCTTAGATGCAAGAAAGGGTGGTAAGGTTAGTTTGGCAAAAGGAGAAACTTGTTAGTGCAAGTTTTGCTGAACTCCAATTCTGGACAGAAAGGAAAGGGCATTACTCCATGAACCAAAAGTGATCCAATTGTTGCATGGTCTTGGACTTAGGGGTTTAGTAGGGAGGGCTACAAGTAGGAAAAGTAATCATGGATAAAGGAGCAACTAAAAATGTGGTTGCTGTACAAACCAGCAAGTTGGGCCAGAATGAAGATGAGGTTGATCCACTCTTTTTTTTCAAAGAACATCACTGGGTTTTTGCATAAAGTTGAATCACATGCTACTACCAACATCCCATAATTTTGGTGGAGGCTAGAAAGAAATATTTAAATGGGCTATAGTGCAAATTTGCACTCTGGACCAGAGAAGAAAATTGGGTGTAGAGCTCAAATTATTTCAAGAATAAAATATATCTTTGGGCAAAAGTGGTTTAAAAACATCATATGACATCTCCAAATTTTGGTGGGATTTTTGAATAAATTTTTAAAGAGGTTGTAGTTCAAATATGACCATATAGTTATGGGAAATCATTTTTTTAAGAAAATAAAGACCAAGCAAATTAATTATGTATTTAGTTCTACTAATACAAGAAAAGTTTTTCTTGAGAGTTTAAACAAGTCCGAAAACATATTTGAAAAGTTTTCACTTTGGGGAAAAACTCCATAATAACAAGGTTAAAATCAAAAGGGAGCTCAAAAAATAAAAGTTTTAATTCGTGGCAAAATTTTAAGTAATAAAACAAGGTCAAAAATTTTGGGGTGTCACAGGAAGCTCGCACAATCATAATGGCCCCAAGAATGGTAATGGGAATGGAGGAAGCAACGGCCAGAACTGTACCACCCCATCAACCCCAGCCAAGAGAGACATGAGCCAAATCACCTGTTTTAAGTGTCAGAAGACCGGACATTATGCCAATGAATGTCCTGAAGGACAGAATGGAAATGGAAGCTCTGGAAAGAAGCTGAACCCTTTCAACAGGGGACAGGTGAACCACATGAACGTGGAGGAGGTTGAAGCTCAGCCTGGTGCAGTAATAGGTAAGTTTTTGGTTAAGTCATTTACTGCACTCATTCTTTTTGATACTGGTGCATCGCATTTATACATCTCAAGGGGATTTGTGGATAAGTATAACCTGCCAACCCAAGCCCTTAGGTCACCCATGTTAGTAACCTCGCCTGGAGCAGAGTATATGGCTAGTCGATGGTGTGATCGGTTACAATTAAGGATTGGTAACTATGTGTTTCCCTCGGACCTAATAGTATTGGAGTCTCAAGGATTGGATGTGATATTAGGCATGGATTGGTTGTCAAAGTATGAAGGGAACATTGAATGCGCTAGTAAGACAATCTTTCTTACGACGCCAGAAGGAAGAAGGATCAAGTATGTATCACGACATGTGCCGAAGAGGACTCAAGTAAATTCCTTATCAGGAGTTGTGCAGGAGGAAGTACCAGTGGTAAAGGATTTTCCGGATGTATTTCCAGAAGAGTTGCCAGGCATGCCACCGGATAGAGACATCGAGTTTTTGATTGAACTTTTGCCAGTCACAGGGCCAATATCTAAGAGACCATACAGGATGCCTGCAGAAGATTTGGAGGAGATTAAGAAGCAGATTAAGGAGTTACTGGATAAAGGTTATATTCGCCCAAGTTCTTCGCCTTGGGGATCACCAGTACTTCTCGTTGAAAAGAAGGATGGATCGTTAAGAATGGTTGTGGATTATCGTGGATTGAACAAGTAACAATCAAGAACAAGTACCCACTACCGATGATCAATGATCTGTTTGATCGATTGCAAGGATCTAAGGTGTTTTCCAAGATCGATTTGCGAACAGGGTACCATCAATTGAAGATTCGGGAGCAGGACATACCTAAGACGGCTTTTACCACCAGGTATGGGCTGTATGAGTATATCGTTATGTCATTTGGTCTGACTAACGCCCCTGCCTATTTTATGAACATGATGAACAAAGTGTTTATGGAGTTTTTGGATAAGTTCGTAGTGGTGTTCATTGATGATATTTTGGTTTATTCGAAGAATGAAGAAGAGCATAAAGAACATTTGCGAATGGTACTTGAGAAGCTCAGAGAACATCAGTTGTATGCCAAATTCAGCAAATGTGAGTTTTGGTTGAAGGAAGTGGGATTCCTCGGACATGTTATATCCGGAGAAGGAATAGCAGTTGATCCCACAAAGGTTATCACTGTAACAAATTGGGGAGCACCAACAACAGTTGGAGAGATCCGGAGTTTCCTTGGACTCGCAGGATACTACCGGAGATTTATTGAGAATTTCTCCAAGATTGCAAAGCCTATGACGGAGTTGTTGAAGAAGGGTACTAAGTTCATTTGGACTGAGGAGTGTGAGGATAGTTTCCAGGAGTTGAAGAAACGTTTGGTTACCTCACCAGTGTTGATTCTGCCAGATTAGAACAAGGATTATGAGGTGTATTGTGACGCTTCACGTCGAGGACTTGGAGCAGTGCTTATGCAAGAGGGAAGAGTGGTTTCGTATGCTTCACGACAACTGAAACCCCACGAATTGAATTATGCTACGCATGATTTGGAGTTAGCAGCCGTAGTGCATGCATTGAAAACATGGAGACATTTCCTCATTGGAAACCATTGTGAGGTGTACACGGATCACAAGAGTTTGAAGTACATTTTCACTCAGAAGGAGTTAAACCTCAGACAAAGGAGATGGTTGGAACTCATCAAGGATTATGATATGAGATTGCATTATCATCCCGGAAAGGCTAATGTGCTAGCTGACGCATTAAGCCGTAAGAGCCATGTCAATACACTAATGACGGGAGAGTTGCCAAAGGAGTTAGCCGAGGATCTTCGTGAGCTAAGTTTGGAGATAGTTCCGAGAGGCTATGTAGCAGCATTGGAGATTCAGTCAACTTTGATGGAAAGGACCAGAGAAGCTCAGAAGTCTGACAAGGAGATTGCCTCCATAAAGGAGAAAATGAGCAAAGGAAAGGCTAAAGGATTTCGTGAGGATGAGCATGATACCCTATGGTTTGAAGACCGTGTTTATGTGCCCAATGACCCGGATATCAGAAAATTAATTCTGCAAGAGGCCCATGATTCACCATATTCGATTCACCCAGGAAACACCAAGATGTATTTGGATTTGAAGGATACATTCTGGTGGACCGGAATGAAGAAAGATATTGTGGAGTACGTAGCAGTTTGTGATGTATGCCAGAGAGTAAAGGCAGAGCATCAGAAGCCAGCAGGATTGTTGCAGCCATTGCCGATACCCGAGTGGAAGTGGGATAAGTTAGGCATAGATTTTATCACGGGATTTCCCAGGACTCGTTCAGGCTATGACTCAATTTGGGTTGTGGTTGATCAATTGACGAAGGTAGCTCATTTCATCCCGGTAAAGACCACTTACACCAGTGCTAAGTTGGCAAAGATATACATGACCAGGATCGTATGTTTGCATGGAGTTCCGAGGAGTATCATATCAGATAGAGGAACCCAGTTTACCTCAAAGTTCTGGAATCAGTTGCACGGAACTTTGGGTACCAGGCTAGAGTTTAGCACAACTTTCCATCCACAGACAGATGGACAGACCGAGAGAGTAAATCAGATTTTGGAAGATATGCTGAGAGCTTGTGCGCTAGATTATGGATCTAGTTGGGACGATAATTTACCATATGTAGAGTTCTCTTACAATAATAGCTATCAATCCAGTTTGAAGATGGCCCCTTTCGAAGCTTTGTATGGAAGGAGGTGCAGGACACCGTTGTCGTGGAATGAAGTTGGAGATCGCCAGTTGTTTGGACTGGATTTGATTGAAGAGTCTGAACGGAAGGTGAAGTTGATTCGCGATAGGCTCAAGGTAGCCCAGTCCAGGCAGAAGAGCTACGCAGATTCTAAACGCAAGGAGACAGTTTATGAAGTCGGAGACCGAGTTTATCTTCGAGTATCTCCACTTCGGGGAATTAAGCGTTTTGATGTTAAGGGAAAGTTAGCACCACGTTTTGTAGGACCATACCGAGTTTTGGAACGTATGGGAGAAGTGGCATACAAGTTGGAATTGCCCGAAGGTTTGTCAGGAGTTCATGATGTGTTTCATGTTTCCTAGTTAAAGAAGTGCCATGCCGAGATGGCTGATATACTACTAAGGGATACCGTGCCGTTGGAAGCAATTCAGTTGGATAACAATTTGACCTATGAGGAGAAACCAGTTAAGATTCTCGAGTTTGCCAGCCGAGTCACCCGCAGCAAGGTTGTTAAGTTTTGCAAAGTCCAGCGGAGTGACCACACCGAGGATGAAGCCACCTGGGAGCGAGAGGAAGATTTGCTGAAAGACCACCCTCACCTATTTTCTGGCCAACTCGAATCTCGAGGGCGAGATTCATCTTAAGGGGGGTCGGTTTATAACATCCCAAATTTTCAATTTGGAATGTTATACATTAGATCATCATTTCATATCATATTTTATTTGCTTTTGGTTTTGATCCTAGAAATTCTATATAACTCAAGGACCCACGGAGAGAGTTGGGGATTTCGTTATTTTCATAATTGAGTTTTCTCAAATTTTGAAAATATGATCATTTGATTTTAATTATTTTAACTTCAATTATTTCTATTACAAAAATATGAGAGAGGGAATAAAATGACTTTCCCAAAAATATAGAAATATTGAGGATTTAATAATAAAATCAAATAAGATTTTATTCGGAGTTTTTCGCTATTTTATTTGAATTTAGGAAAAATATGCGTTTTTAAAAATTGCATTTAGGCCCCAAATAAATGTTCACTTTGTCCGGCTTTATTTTAGAAGTCGGGGAAAATTTATTTCGGGATTTTTGGATTCCGTTAGTTATTTCTTTCGTTAGTTTTTCTACGTGGAATTAATTTAAAAAAAGAGAGTCCGAGCCGACCTTGGGCCGTAACAGGCCAGGACTCCGTCTGGCCGGGGCTTTATAAGCCGCTGCCCGGGGCCCCGAGCCAGCCCACCAGCCTAGAGCCGCCCGCGCCCCCAAACCCTAGCGCGTCGCCGCCGCCTCGTTCCGCGCGCTGCCGCCGCCGCCTTGTCGCTCCTGCCGCGCCGCCTCGCCGCGCCGCCGCCACCCCGCCCGCTCGCCGGAGCTTCCCCGCCGCCTCGCCGGACCCGCCACCTGAGGTAGCCACCGTCGCCGACGGTTTTCCATAGAAAACCGCCCGGTTTGTTTAAAAGCCGCGGTTTATTTTTTTAGATCCGTTTTTTAGATCGGTTTATTTCTTCGGTTTAGTCAAATTAGCGAGCGTTCGCTCGTTCGTGCGTTTTAACGGACGCGTTCATCGTTTAGATCCAGATAACAAACGTTCGTTCGTTAATCTGTTCGTCGTTTTTCTTTTTCTCGGATTTTCCGCGATTATTTCTGATCGCGATTTCCGATCCAATTTTCGTTTTAGTATAACTTTTTGCTCGTTTATCGGAGTCTGGCGATTCAAGCGCCTGGAGTTTTATCTCAAAACCCTCTTTCCGTTTAACCAACTTAAACAAGTTTTTGCTTCTGTAAAATTTGACTTAAGTCCAGATTAGTAAGACGAAGTTTGTTTCTTTCGCCGTTTGACTTTCGTTGCTTCGTTTGATTTGATTCTTTTTGCAAACCAGAGTTCTTAAGTTGAACTTTCTGGTTAGATCTCTTATTTTGAGTTTTACCTGTGCATTAGATGAGTACTTATTGTATGCTTGTTTGTTTGTTTGCGATAGAGTATCCGGAGTGCGCCGCCTGTTACTTCGAATCTCTAGGTTTCACGGATCATCAGCAAGGCAAGTAACACTTTGATCACACCTCTTTACTACCCAGTTTTATTGCATTAGATCAATCCTCAAACATTGCATGGTTAGGATCTAATTAAATTGTGGGATGGGTAGTAGTTGAGGTAGTACCTATTACCTGTTTTATTATCAAACCCTTGGGAGTTACTTCTACGTTTGCTTGTTATGCCATGCTATGCTAGTAGACGTGGATTGGGTGAGTGATATCCATGACAGATGTGAGATTATTAATTAATGGATTATTTAAGGTGGCAACTTAAATACACATCTGGGTGGATTGAGGTACCTGGGTATTCCAGGATTGCCTGTTTCTTTTTGGACCGCCACCCAGGCTCAAAGGGATCATGAGATTATTCATACTAGAAACTTCCTTGTGCAGCCACGAGCTACTATGGGCTCTAGCATAGTTGATTAAGTCATGCGAACTCTTACAGTGGTAGACTAGCTGATGTAGGGGATGTAGGTTGGTACGGTCTACCCGGTCGTAAGGTGCTAGTGCGTCTGAAAGACTATGTCTCGGTCATCCGTTTCTCAAACACCATGTAGTGCGAGAAATCCAACGGAGGCGATCGAGTCTTGTGGGGAAAAGTGCGCAAACCTCTGCAGAGTGTATAAACTAATCATGGTTAGCCGTGTCCCCGGTTATGGACGTTTTGAGTATCTAGTACTTGGATTATCATGTGAATCTCATCATGTTACCTTAAATTAATTTTGTTGGGTTTAATGATGATGCTTAATTGGGATTGAGGATGCTGTCAACCATTCTCAATATTTAACAACCACCATGATAGTTAAATAAAAATTTATTCCTTTGCAGTAGGGAAAAATTGGCTTTACGCAAAACTGTAACCATAGAGCTTTCCACCAGCCATATATGCATGTAGAATAGCTTATTCGTTCATTACCTTCTATGTGTTACATTGCCAGTATATTCCATGTCCTGACCCGTTTTCGGGCTGCAACATTTCATGTTGCAGACTTTTCAGACGACGAGTAAGGTGCCTTTAGGTCGTGGTTCTATACTCAGTGATGTCGTTGGAGTTGATGGACTCACTTATCTTCCAAGCCTTCCGCTGTTATCGTTATTAGATGGCCTTAAGCCATATTTATTGTACTAAGTTCTGTTTTGAGACATTCGATGTAATAAGTGTGTGATTGCTACTCTGTTATAAATCCTTCAAGTACTATGTGGTGTCAGCATTACTGATCCAGGGATGACACCTGAGCACAGAGATGAGACTGTTTGAGGTCTGGTCGCTACAAGGACAGTAGAAAATTTCCCTCAAGTGGATGACCTAAGGTTTATCAATCCATGGGAGGCGTAGGATGAAGATGGTCTCTCTCAAGCAACCCTGCAACCAAGTAACAAAGAGTCTCTTGTATCCCCAACACACCCAATACAATGGTAAATTGTATAGGTGCACTAGTTCGGCGAAGAGATGGTGATACAAGTGCAATATGGATGGTAGATATAGGTTTTTGTAATCAGAAAATATAAAAACAGCAAGGTAACAAGTGGTAAAAGTAAGCACAAACGGTATTGCAATGCGTTGAAAAGGCATCATAATCATTCTTAGAATAGCAATATATACATAGTCCGTCGCTTTTATTTCCATAATTGTGATAGGGACCTTTATTATGCAGTCCGTCGCTTTTATTTCTTCCATATCACAAGCTCGTATAAAGCTTATTTTCTCCACACTAATAGATCATACATATTTAGAGAGCAATTTTTATTGCTTGCAACAATGACAACTTACTTGAAGGATCTTACTCAATCCATAGGTAGATATGGTGGACTCTCATGGCAAAACTGGGTTTAAGGATATTTGGAAGCACAAGTAGTATCTCTACTTGGTGCAAAGAATTTGGCTAGCATGAGGGGGAAAGGCAAGCTCAACATGTTGGATGATCCATGACAATATAGTTTATTTCGGATGTAAGAAAATTACATACCCCATTACGTTGTCTTCCTTGTCCAACATCAACCTTTTAGCATGTCATATTTTAATGAGCGCTCACAATCATAAAAGATGCCCAAGATAGTATATTTATATGTGAAAACCTCTCTTCGTTTATTACTTCCTATTAATTGCAACGATGACCAAAACTATGTTTGTCAACTCTCAACAACTTTTATTCATCATACTCTTTATATGTGAAGTCATTACTCTCCATAAGATCAATATGATATCTTTATTTCTTTTTATTCTTTCCTTTTTATTTTATTCCCTCAAGATCATAGCAAAGATAACCAAGCCCTCAACTCAAGACTAATCTTTATTATATATACCTCACGGACTCGATTACATAGATAAGGATCAACACAAAAACTCAAAGCTTGATCATACTAAACTTTATTCTACTAGATCAAGATATAACCAAAAGGACCGAACTAAGAAAAACGGTAAAGATAGAAGTGTGATGGTGATATGGTACCGGGGCACCTCCCCAAGCTTGGCAGTTGCCAAGGGGAGTGCCCATACCCATGTGTTTATGTCTCTTTCTTCAGAGGTGGTGATGATGGAGTTGTTGATGATGTAGGCTTGTAGTCCATCTACCAAGGCATAGGTCACCATCATGAAAGATGATCGAGTCTCCGAGATCCTCAAATCTGCAGCCAAACTCATCCTCTTGAATCTATACTCATACTCATAGTTTTGGTTTTGCAGGTCATAGATCTGGGCTTGGAGGTGCTCGATTTTCTCGTGAAGCTTGAGGATGGTCTCCCCAATGTTCTTGGCATCCAACTTGTGGTTGTTGGTGAACTCCGCAGTCATCATGTGGTTGGCGTTGAGTCCCGTTCCACCATCCCCTGGCACTTGAAAACTTGTTGCTCCATTGCTTCGAGTCTTGTCTCCATGCTTCCGGTCCTCCTTGGTCCCTCAACATCGCGGATGTGCAGCACCCCCTCACACATCTCAATGGTTTGGGGGTGTTGCAGCACCTCCGCGAGGTAGGGGTTGATGACCTTCTCAAAAAATTTGTCCTTGGGGGCACTTGAAGACGTCATGGTGATCTAGATCTGTCAGAAAAACAGCTCGAAACAAAAGCAGGAGATATTTGCGTGTTACAGTGGTCAAAACCTTAAGGAGATTATATAATAAATTTTTATCGACCAAAAGCACGTATCGTGCAAGAAAACGGAGTTCGGAGGGCACACGAGGTACCCACGAGGCAGGGGGCGCGCCTAGGGGGGTAGGGCACGCCCTCCACCCTCGTGGACGCCTCGTGTCCCTTTCAGACTACTTCTTATTTTCCTATTTTCTTAAATATTCCAAAACAGAGAAAAATGCTATTAGAACTGTTTTGGAGTCGGTTTACTTACCATACCACATACCTATTCCTCTTTGGAGTCTGAAACGTTCTAGAAAGTGTCCCTTATGTACTCCTCTGGGGTTACGGTGTCAATAACATTAGTTTCAACATTTATGGGATTACCTGAGATATAATGTTTGATTCTTTGACCGTTCACCACCTTTGGATTTGTGCCTTCGAAGTTGTTGATTTTTATGGCACCGGAATGATAGACCTCCTTGATAACGTAAGGACCTTCCATTTAGAGAGGAGTTTTCCTGCAAAAAATCTTAAACGAGAGTTGTATAACAAAACATAATCACCTACATTAAACTCATGCTTTTTTATCATTTTGTCATGCCATCTTTTAACTTTTTGTTTAAACAGTCCGGCATTCTCATAGGCCTAGGTTCCCCACTCATCAAGTGAGCTAATGTCAAATAGTCTCTTCTCACCGGCAAGTTTGAAATCATAATTGAGCTCTTTAATGGCCCAATATGCCTTATGTTCTAGTTCAAGAGGTAAGTGACATGCTTTTCCATAAACCATTTTATACGGAGACATACCCATAGGATTTTTATATGCAGTTCTATAGGCCCATAATGCATCATCAAGTTTCTTGGACCAATTCTTTCTAGATCTATTAACCGTCTTTTGCAAAATTAATTTAATCTCTCTATTACTTAGTTCTACTTGACCACTAGACTGTGGGTGGTATGGAGATGCAATTATATGATTAACATCATACTTAGCAAGCATTTTACGAAAAGCACCATGAATAAAATGTGAACCACCATCAGTCATTAAGTATCTAGGGACTCCAAACCTCGGAAAAATAACATCTTTAAGCATCTTAATAGAGGTGTTATGATCAGCACTACTAGTTGGAATAGCTTCTACCCACTTAGTAACGTAATCAACAGCAACTAAAATATGTGTATACCCATTAGAGGAAGGAAACGGTCCCATATAATCAAAGCCCCAAACATAAATGGTTCAATAACAAGTGAATAGTTCATAGGCATTTCTTGACGTCTACTAATATTACCAATTCTTTGACATTCATCACAAGGCAAGACAAACTTACGGGCATCCTTGAAAAGAGTAGGCCAATAAAAACTGGATTGCAATACCTTATGTGCAGTTCTATCTCCTGCGCGGTGTCCTCCACAAGCCTCGGAGTGACACTTGCGTAGGATCTGTTCATGCTCAGGTACACAACGTCTAATAACACCATCTACTCCTTTATAAAGGTGTGGGTCATCCCAAAAGTAATGTCTTAAATCATAGAAAACCTTTTTCTTTTGCTGGTATGTGAAACTAGGTGGTATAAATTTAGCAACAATGTAATTAGCATAATCAGCATACCATGGAGCAGTACGAGAAGCATTTATGACAGCTAATTGTTTATCAGGAAAACTATCATCAGTACGGAGTGGGTCATCAAGAACATTTTCTAACCTACACAAGTTGTCTGCAACGGGGTTCTCATATCCCTTCCTATCAATAATAGGCAAATCAAATTCTTGTAGCAAGAGAACCCATCTAATAAGTCTAGGTTTAGCATCTTTCTTTTCCATAAGGTATTTAATAGCAGCATGATCAGTGTGAACAGTTACTTTAGAATCAACAATATAAGGTCTAAACTTATCACACGCAAATACAACTGCTAAAAATTCCTTTTCAGTAGTAGCATAATTTCTCTGGGCACTGTCTAGAGTTTTACTAGCATATTGGATAACCTTTAATTTCTTATCAACTCTTTGTCCTAGAACAACACCTACAACATAATCACTAGCATCACACATAATTTCAAAGGGTAAATTCCAATCAAGTGGCTCAACAATAGGTGCAGAAATCAAGGCTTTCTTAAGTATTTGAAATGCTTCTACACAATCATCATCAAAGACAAAATGAACGTATTTTTGTAAGAGATTAGTCAGAGGCCTAGAAATTTTTGAGAAGTCTTTAATGAACCTCCTATAAAAACCGGCATGACCAAGGAAACTTCTTATACCTTTAATGTCCTTAGGACTCGACATCTTTTCAATAGCATCAACTTTAGCTTTATCAACTTCAATACCTCTTTCAGAAATTTTATGCCCCAAGACAATACCTTCATTAACCATAAAGTGGCACTTCTCCCAATTCAAGACAAGATTAGTTTCTTCACATATCTGCAAAACTCGATCAAGGTTGCTTAAGCAATCATCAAAAGAAGCTCCATACACGGAGAAATCATCCATGAAAACCTTAACAATCTTTTCACAAAAGTCAGAGAATATAGCAGTCATACATCTTTGGAAGGTAGCAGGTGCATTATGTAAACTAAAAGGCATATGTCTATAAGGAAAGGTACCAAAAGGGAAAGTAAAAGTGGTCTTTTCCTGACCCTCTTTTGACACAGGTATTTGAGAGAAACCAGAATAACCGTCTAGAAAGCAAAAAATGTGTATGTTTGGATAATCTTTCTAGCATTTGATCAATAAAAGGTAAAGGGTAATGATCTTTTCTAGTAGCTTTATTTAATTTGTGGAAATCAATTGCCATTCTATATCTTGTAACAATTCTTTGTGGGATCAATTCATCTTTATCATTAGGAACAACAGTAATACCTCCCTTCTTAGGGACACAATGGACATGACTTACTGACTATCAGCAACAGGATAAATTATACCTGCCTCCAGAAGCTTGAGTATTTCTTTTCTTACCACTTCTTTCATCTTAGGATTTAACCGTCGTTGGTGATCAACAACCGGTTTAGCGTCTTTCTCCAATTTTATTTTGTGCTTGTCGTGATGTCCTAGAGAAAGGACTTAGTCATGGAGCCATCGCGATGGGTTAGCTTAAAGGGGTTAAAGTGGACAAAGGACGCAGGGAGTTTATACTGGTTCGGCCCCTTGCGGTGAAGGTAAAAGCCTACGATCCAGCTGTTTCGGAATTGCTAGGGTTTCGATGACCAGGGAGTGAATACACTATGCCTGGCTCTAGAGTTGTTGTTTGTTGTCCCTAAACCGCCGCTTGGTCGTCCCCTTATATACATGGGTTGACGCCCGCCGGTTTACATGATTCCGAGGCCGACTCATAAACGTGTCTTGGCCCGGTCTCTACTATTTCTGCCTTACAACACAAGCTTACATATCAATGTCGGTTTATGACTACAGGCATTAATCCGCCTTTGGGCTCTGGGCCTTCATAAAACGCCATCATCTTTGTCTTCATGGGCTTAAAATATAGTAAATCATTATGGGGATAACTCGGCCTCCCCTGGCCAGTTTACGCCCAGTAGTAATATCCCCAACATTAGGCCCGAGATTGATTTGAACTGGTTCATGTCAATCTTCAACACTTAAGAATAATTCTTCTTCAGCTCCTTCGCATAAATCTTGTAAACCGCCATGACGTCATCTTCCAGGATCATGATAAACCGCCATGACGTCATCTATTATTAAAAATTGTACATATCTCACCTTCATTAGTGAGCCTCCGACAATCGAGGTGACAACTTTGTCACATATCCAACTTTTGGGCTCCTCGATTCTCGTGCCTGTCACTTATCCATTCACCTTATAAATAAGGCCAAGGGTCATTTTCTCTTTTCCCCTTCGTGTCGCTTCACATCGTCCTCTTCCTCGCGCCGACCGAACGTTCGAGCTCTGCCGCCTTCGTCGACTTTCACGTCTGCTTCAACAACGGCCGCCGCATCACCCTGATCGAACCAGAAAACCGTGGCATCTTTCCGCTATTCCTATAGCACCAGGAAGTATTCTCTCCTTACACCCTAGATCCACCATTAGGGTTTCGGTGTTCATCGGAGTTCATTGAAGCTCCAACGCTGTTCTTCCTTGTTCCTCTTAGTAGCATAAATGGCTAGTTTGGATCTGTTATTCCTTGCGCAGCCGTGGCCAGAGTCCATTTTTATCCCCTTTCGTATAGAAAAACTCATCTGAATCTGATGAACTGTTGAAGCAGCTGTATTTTAGGTATAAATATATTTCGGTTTTCTGATACGCCGCAGATCTAAAATTACCATACTAGTCTGTGAAATCTGTTTTCCCTCACTTAACTATTTTAGATCTGTACCTTTCATACCAATGTGAGCGGTTTAACTTTTTAGAAAAATGATAATCTGGTAGGTATCATTAGTCCCCTTTAACCATCGATACATTTATCTTTCCTCCGCTTTAAACTTGTCCAGTATGAATCTTAAACCAGAAATAACCATGTTTCAGCTTTCCATTGAAATGGCCAAACAAGTTTACGAGTGCAACTGGGTTCCTTCCCGGGTTACTGAAGAACAATTAAACAGATGCGTTGCAACCGACGCTTTAGCAAATCAAGATGTCATCCACTGGAGGGCCCCTGGTCCGAAAAATCCTCCTGAACCCAAGGACGGAGAAGTAGTCGTGTTCGTTGACCATCTGGGTCGAGGCTATAGTCCTCTCGGTTCAATTTTTTTCGAGATGTGCTTGTCAGCTTTCAACTCCATCCTCAGGACATTGGTCCAAACTCTGTGTCCAATATCTGCCATTTCCAAGTATTTTGCGAGGTTTATCTTCAAGAGTAGGGCTGAAAAAAAAGCTCGAAGCTCGCGAGCTAAACGAGTAGCTCATGACTCGGCTCGAATCGACTCGAACTCGAAGAATAACGAGTCGAGCCGAGCTTTAGTTTAAGATCGTTTATAAACCAAGTTAAACGAGCCAATCTCACGAGTACTCGTGTAACTCGTTAGGCTCGGTACAAAAGATCACTCACTTCCAATACAAAAAAGATCAGCCACTTAGCACCTTATGTCCTAGGCACACAACACAAGGCCTAGCCATTGAAGGCCCAGCCGCCTAGGAGACTCATGTGTTAGAAGAAAATTACTATTGTTTAGTGATATATGTGTTCTATATATACATAATCATTTTTTTTAATATTTTAGGGTTTTATGTTCATATCTTTAATGAGCTTAACAAGCTAAATGAGCCAGCTCACGAGTTATACGAGTCGAGCCAATCTTGGATTTGAGCTCGTTATAATAACCAGTCGAGTCGAGCTAGCTCGTTAACGAAACGAGCTCTACCGAGTCGAGTCGAGCTGGCTCGACTCGGCTCGAATTCCAGCCCTATTCAAGAGGAACCCATAGTTGGACTGTTTAGGGATCTCTTCTATTTAAACCGTCACACAGAGTTCAGAGACAGACCAAATACTGAGCTTGGCGGAATGGCGGTTCAAAAGAGGACGGATGTCAACTTCCCTCACGCCAAACTTCATAGTCACCCTAAGGAGTGGAACCAGACTTGGTTTTATTGCAAGGACACATCTCCAACTGATGAAAATCCTTTGCCGGGTTACCGCCCTCACCGTCTTAGCAATACACATCCCTTTCCTTAGAGATTGACTGCAAAGGAAAGGTCCAACTATGCTCCACAACTGTCAAAGCTCAGAGCCTTTATGGCGAACGGTTTAACAGGTGTTGACTTTGCTCGCTGCTGGATATCTTGGAGCGTTCTGCCTTTAAGCCGGCGCCCCGGTTTAATGTGTGAGTATACAGGAAGCTTGAAAGATCCTCAACGGCATATTGACATTCAGCTAACAGAAGCTAAAGTTACTGAGGTTGTTAAGAAAATACTAAATGAACCAGAGGTTGTCTGTAGCCAGACCGGATTAAGTCCTTTCTGCACCTCCAACAAACCACCAGCTGTAAGAATCATATGACTTTTTTTGTTTTCAACTTAATCCCTTGAAATGCTCTCTCAAAATTTTGTTCATCTTTACCAGGGTGATGATCTGTTCTGGAAGAAGAAACCACAAGATAAACCTGCAAAACCAACTCGCCCGAAGACCAAAGTTACCAAAAAATCTGCTAAGAAGAAAACCACTGCATCTTCCGAACCAAATGCCGATACTGACTTGGCTAATCCGGACTCAGAGGTAGAACTTGACTCTCTTGGTTAATTTTTTATACACCTCATTGACAATGACCATTATCAGGACGATGCTGAAGGCAGCCAAGCTGACGATGTAGAGGTAATTATCGTTTCCTCCGTTTCAGATCCTTTGCCAACACCGAAAATCCGTCGAGCAAACCGGAAAGTAAAATTTTCTCACCCCCTTGCTCACTTGGACCCTGTTGGGGATATTGCTATTTGGGGTAAACCGGCCTATAGGGCCCGGGTTAGCTCCGTCAATGGACCCGAGATGTTAAAGCCCGAGGAGAAATAGAAGGGCCCGAAGCCTATAATCGGTTTAGAGGTTTACGGCGTAAACTGGCCTGAGGTAAACTTGCATTGTAAGTTAGGAATAGAGAGACCGACCCGGGCACGTTTATGAACCGGGGGTTGGGACTTTGCAGACCGACGGGCGTCACCCGTGTATATAAGGGGACGACCCGACGGCGGTTTAAGGACAGAGAACAAGAACTCGAGGTTTAGGCGAAGCTTATCGCTCCCTAGCCCTCGAAACCCATCAATCCCATCACAACTAGACGTAGGCTTTTACCTTCATTGAAGGGGCCGAACTAGTATAAACACCGTGTCCTTGCATCCGCTTTTAACCCCTTCAAATTAACCCGTTGCGATGGCTCCACGACTAAGTCCTTTCGCTAGGACATCTGCCGTGACAAATCCACGACAGTTGGCGCCCACCGTGGGGCTATCGCGAGATGGTTTCAAGTTTTTGGAGGGCCGCTTTGAAGGACTCGAGGGTTACGCTGTGGGTCGGATGACCAAGAGCCGTCGCGGAAAACTCTACATCGACAGCACAGGCTGGGGCCCCGACGCCGGCTCGATCGAGTACGGGTACCGGGTCCCCTTTGGCGGCATCCATGTTTTCATCGGCAAGATCGGTGAACCAGGCCCCGAGCTAGGCGTCTGCACCGACCTCGTCGAGACAGCTCAGTGCACGAGATCGACCCTGGCTAAACCGACCAGGAAGCGCGCCTTCGTGGGAGTCATCCACGGAGGAAGCTATGAGGAAGGATCCGAATCCGGTGACGAAACCGCCATCTACTCCGGCGATGAAACGTCGACCGGGGAAACCGAATCTCTTTACCAGCTGCAAGATGATCGGATTGGGGGCGGCTCCGATGGCAACAGTATTCCGGACCCCTCTGATCTGCCCTATCGGGTTGGGATCTTCATGGCTGGAACACAGGCGGCGCCACGTTCATCAACTGCAGCAGCAGCGATCTCCGGATCGGCAGCGGCAACAGCTGCGCGGGCAGGAGGCCCTGCGGATTCACCAGCCCAAGCTTTGTCAGACCTGTTTGACGCACTGGCAGCGCTCATGGCGGAAGCCAACCCGGTGGATCAGGAGGTTCACAATGCTGAGATTGCCAAAGTGAGAGAGCAGATCACTCAAGCTAAAGCGGAGCTGGCAGCAGAAGAGATCAGGATGACGGCGGAGCGCGCCGCTTTAGATGCACAGGCTTACAGGCTCATGATGGACCAGAATGCGTCTCAGGAAGTCCTGAAGAGGAAATTCTGATCTCGATTGCCCGCAACCCTCGACGCCCGAAATCTCTTCAACACCCCGGGGGTAAACCGTGCGGAGGCGACAGTCGGCGCCCCGGTTCAGCACCGGATAATAAACCTGCCTCGTCACAACACTGGTACACCACAGGCCGTGCCAACACCGTCAGGTCATTATTCCAACCCGATGGATAACCTCGTCGCGGCGGCAGCTCGGTTGGAAGCCATTCCGATCGAAGGCGATTCACCGCAGGATGTAGAGACACGCCGGGTCAAGGAGCTCCTTAGGACCGCGTTGGCCCAACAAGAAGCATATGCGCAAAGCCGTGATCGGATTCACTCCACCCCTCGCCCCAGCGGGAGCTATAGTAGGCGCATGGAGGAGCCGGCTGTTTCAAGTAATGCCAGGCGTGAAGCGCTCCGCGGCAACAATCCGGCGGGCGTCGACAATGCTCAGGAGAATGTGGATCGCACCCGTGCGCGGGAGGCCGGATTAGCAGCGCAGCATCAGGCTCGTCAGCTTACACCTATCTCCCCAGCGGCTACGGTTGAACCGGGGGTGGTCTCCAGTTCTTTGGGAGTACCGTGCCTTGTTCCCGCTTTGCGCAACGTACGCCTGCCCAAAGACTTCAAAGGCCCCCACAAGGTACCAAACTACACGGCAGATCAGCCTCCGGAGACATGGGTGGAGAGCTATGAGATGGCTATGGAGATGCTGGATGTGGATGACACGGCGTGTGCCAAGTATTTTACTATGATGTTAGAAGGAACGGCCCGGACTTGGCTAAAGAGCTTACCGCCTAATTCTATTAGTTCGTGGGCCCAATTGCGCGCCCGGTTTATCAAGAATTTCAAGGACACGTGCAAACAGCCGATGTCGATAGTTGACCTAGCAGCCTGCGTTCAGCAAGAAGGGGAATCAACTACCCATTGGGTAAGGCGGGTATCAGAAGTTTTGCACTCGTCAGATCGCATCAACGCAGACACCGCCGTGGTGCTGTTGGAAAGTAACTGTCGGTTTGGCCCTTTGAAGCTAAAGTTAGGCCGGATGAAGCGTGATTGTACAGATATAGGAACGCTCATGACCGCTTTAGTGAAGTATGCGGATTCTGACAGTACCAAGGATCCCAACTCTGGTGATGACAAAGCAGGGAAGGGAAAGAAGAATAGCAACACCAAAGGCCAGCAACATCGACCGACAGGTAATGGAGGCGGAGGTAAGCGTAAACCGGACGGGAGCATGGATTTTGTGGCCAACACAAGTGCACAGAATAAAGGCCAGCGGCGTAAGGGGAAACAGCCAAGTTTCCGCGCAAATCCCGGTCCTAATCCGGAGCGTTTGAACTTTTTCTTAAACCAGCCCTGTCCGAAGCACGGAACAAAAGAGGAACCAGCAACCCATCTTTGGAAGGATTGTTATATCATGAAGGAATTCAAAAGCTCAAACACTTTCCAATATGATCACAGCTCCGGCGGCGGTTCAGGTTCCGGATTAGGATACGGTGGCGGAAATTCCGGTCCAGGGTTCCATGGTAATCCGGGTGGACAGGACAGCCAAAATAATCAAAGTAATCAAAGTGGTTACGGACAGCAGCAATCAGGTTATCAGAGCAACTCGAAACAGTTGAGTGGTGGACAGTATCATGTCTTTTCTACAAGCTTGGATAAACGGGATAGAAAGCTTCAGAGGCGGGCAGTTAGTGCTATCGAACCGGCCACGCCTCACTATCTGCGCTGGTCGGAACAACCTATCATATGGAGCCGAGAAGATCACCCTCCCAGGGTTTATAATCCGGGTTAGCTAGCATTGGTGGTGGCGCCTCAGGTGGGAGGTTATAAGCTCACCAAGGTGCTCATGGACGGAGGGAGCAGCATTAACATCTTGTATTATGAGACCTTCCGTCGCATGGGACTGGTAGATAAGGATCTCAAACCGACCAATACAGTGTTCCACGGGGTGGTGCCTGGCAAGTCTGCATACCCGGTTGGTAAGATAGCCCTTGAAGTGGTCTTTGGCGATAGTCACGATTCCAGATCAGAGACGCTGACGTTCGAAGTGGTTAAAATCCAAAGTCCGTACCACGCTTTGTTTGGACGGCCAGCCTATGCAAAATTTATGGCACGGCCCTGCTATGTATATCTGCAACTTAAGATGCCGGGTTACAAGGGCACTATAACGGTTCATGGGAGCCGTCGAATCGCTTTGGAATGCGAGGAAGGAGATGCGACTTATGCAGAATCGGTTTGTGCTACGGAGGAGCTAAAGCAGTACAAAGACAGTGTTGACCCGGAGGACATGACTTCGTTGAAGAAGCCAACTACGGACCACGATCCGGCCTTGAAGTTCAAATCGGCTGCCGAAACTAAGCTTGTTGACTTCGTACCTGGCGATTCGTCCAAGCAGTTCAGCATCAGTGCAAACCTGGATCCAAAATAGGAAAGCGCGCTCATCGAGTTCATCCGTGAGAATCGGGACATCTTTGCATGGAAGCCGTCTGACATGCCTGGTGTACCGAGGCGACTCGCTGAGCACACCCTTAATGTGGATCCTAAGTATAAACCGGTAAAGCAGTTCTTACGCCGGTTTAACGAAGAAAGACGTAAAGCGATTGGTGAGGAAGTGGCCAGGCTCCTGGCAGCTGGGTTTATTATTGAGGTTTTTCATCCCGAATGGCTTGCTAATCCGGTGCTGGTTCTTAAGAAAAACGACACCTGGCGCATGTGTGTGGATTACACAGACTTGAACAAAGCTTGTCCAGCGGATCCTTTTGCTCTCCCCCGGATTGATCAAATCATTGATGCTACAGCAGGTTGCGAGCGTTTGAGTTTTTTGGATGCCTATTCGGGTTATCATCAGATCAAGATGGCAGTTAAGGACCAGGAGAAGACGGCGTTCATTACTCCCTTTGGAGCCTTCTGCTATGTGTCTATGCCCTTCGGGCTTAAGAGTGCGCAGGCTACTTATCAACGGTGTGTGCAAAATTGCCTCCACGAGCAGATTGGTCGTAATGTGCATGCTTATGTGGATGATATTGTGGTCAAGTCACGAAAGAAGGAGACCCTGGTTGACGATTTGAAGGAGACTTTCGATAACTTGAGAGTGTACCAAATGATGCTCAACCCAGCTAAATGTGTTTTTGGTGTACCTGCAGGCAAGTTGTTGGGATTTTTAGTGTCCCATAGAGGAATTGAGGCCAATCCGGAAAAGATCACAGCCATCACCTCCCTGGTCAAACCGAAATGCGTCAATGATGTTCAGCGCATGGCCGGGCGGATTGCAGCGTTAAGCCGGTTTATCAGTCGCCTCGGTGAAAAGGCGATCCCCTTGTATCAAATGCTCAAGAAGACGGATCAATTTGTCTGGAGTCCGGAGGCTGATAAAGCGTTTGAGGACTTGAAGCGACAGCTAGTCAATCCGCCAGTGTTAGCAGCCCCTGTAGATAAAGAGCCACTCCTGTTATATGTTGCTGCGAATGCCAGAGCGGTTAGTGTGGCGATGGTGGTAGAACGAAAGGAGGCTGGAAAGGAACATCCGGTTCAGCGACCGGTTTACTATATCAGTGAAGTGCTTATCGAGTCCAAACAAAGGTATCCGCATTGGCAGAAGCTGGTATATGGTGTTTTTATGGCAAGCCGGAAGCTGAGGCAATATTTTCAAGGACACCCCATCACGGTGGTCAGTTCTGCTCCTTTGGGTGACATCATACAGAACCGGGAGGCGACCGGTCGGATTGCCAAGTGGGCTATCGAGCTCGGGCCGCACGATTTAAGATACGTACCCCGGACGGCCATAAAGTCACAAGCACTTGTCGACTTCATAAATGATTGGACAGAGTTACAAGCGCCTGAGGAGAAGCCAGATAACACCTATTGGACTATTCATTTTGACGGGTCCAGACAATTGGAAGGCTCGGGGGCTGGAGTCGTTTTAACTTCCCCACGAGGTGATAAGTTTTGTTATGTCCTCCGTTTAATGTTCCCCTGTACAAATAATACGGCTGAGTATGAAGCCTTGCTTCATGGTCTTCGGATGGCTAAAGAGATGAATCTGAGCAGAGTTAGGTGCTTTGGTGATTCGGATCTGGTGGCTCAGCAGGTATCTGGCACCTGGGATTCTAAGGACCCGCTCATGGCTGCATACCAACGTGAAGTAGATATGGTGGCCGGGCATTTCAAAGGCTATCAAGTGGACCATGTGGACCGCAGAAAGAATGAGGCAGCGGACGCTTTAAGCCGCTTGGGCTCTCAGCGTAAACCGGTCCCACCCAATGTTTTCTTGGATGTATTGTATCACCCATCGGTACAGTTACCCGGTGAGCTGGAGTTGGCTGTTCCTGATCCGGAGGCTCAATTAGTGGCGGCTCTTCACGTCACCCCGGATTGGACGCTCCCTTATCTGGCATATATGAATCGGGGTGAGTTGCCAGAAGACGAAAGCTTGGCTCGACAGATAGTACGGCGGTCCAAGTCTATGACCATCCTCAAAGGGGAGCTACATCATCGCAGCGTGTCAGGAGCGCTGCAATGGTGCGTATCCCCTGAGGAGGGGTGCGAGATATTACGTGAAATACGTGAAGGGGATTGCGGCCACCACGCCGGTTCAAAATCATTGGTGGCTAAAGCGTTCCGCCACGGTTTCTACTGGTTAACTGCTCATGCTGATGCAGAGGACCTGGTCAGGTTATGTGATGGTTGCCAGAAATTTTCCAGACGAGCGCACATACCGGCTCAAGAATTGAGGATGATTCCGATCACTTGGCCGTTTGCGACTTGGGGGCTCGATATGGTTGGGCCTTTTAAGCGTTCCAAAGATAAGAAGACCCACCTACTGGTGGCGGTTGACAAATTTACAAAGTGGGTGGAGGCAGAACCTGTCAGTAAATGTGATGCGGCCACGGCGGTTCGTTTTATAAAGAAGGTGATCTTCCGGTTTGGCTTTCCACACAGCATCATCACAGATAATGGTACCAATCTATCCAAGGGGGCCATGAAAGAGTTCTGCGCACGGGAGCATATACGGCTTGATGTTTCTTCGGTAGCTCACCCACAATCTAATGGTCAGGCAGAACGAGCGAATCAAGAGATCTTGAGAGGTATCAAACCCCGGCTTCTGGTCCCTTTGCAAAGGACGCCGGGTTGTTGGGTGGAGGAGCTACCGTCTGTATTATGGAGCATCAACACCACGCCTAACAGATCCATGGGGTTTACGCCGTTTTTTATGGTCTATGGAGCAGAGGCGGTTCTCCCAAGTGATATACGACATGACTCACCTCGTGTGGCAGCGTATGTTGAAGCGGACAACGAGCAGGCACGGCAGAACGCTCTTGACTTGTTGGATGAGGAACGTGACTTAGCAGCTGCCCGTTCAGCGATTTACCAGCAAGATCTTCGCCGTTACCACAGCCGTCGGGTTAGGACCAGAACCTTTCAGGAGGGGGATTTGGTGCTTCGGCTCATCCAGGATCAGTCTGATCAGCATAAATTATCCCCGCCTTGGGAGGGACCTTTTGTGGTCAGCAAGAATCTGAATAATGGGTCATACTACCTGATTGATATTCGAGAGCGCAAGGATTCACGCACATCAGAGGAGGAGACCAGCAGGCCGTGGAACATAGCTCATCTTCGACCTTATTATACATGAGCCTTGGGCTCTGTTTATGTACATATCATGACCATGTATATATTATGATTAATACAATAAACCGGAGCCTCGAGTAAAGCGGGGTCTCTGCTGTTCTTCACATCATGCGTGTTTACCCCTTGAGGTCGCTTCACAGAAGATCAAAGTAAAGATTCCGGTTTAAAAGCCGGTTCAAGGGAAGATGTCTCCCACAAAGCTGTGAAGCTCTTAATATCCGGTTCAATATCCCGGTTCAAGAACCATTTACCTCTTGCAGAAAGGTTAAAGGTTACTGAAGAGGACCTGCTGACGTGATGCGCGGCTCAAACATGGGGCTTCCTGTTCAAACATAGGTCGTATTCGAACCAAAGAGAACATAGCTATCCTTCTAAAGTCAGTTGGGGACCTAGTCGGCCTGAACCGTAGCTACACCTCCGGGGAGCTTGGTCATGCCTTGACGACAGTAATGCCTTCTGGCTGGCACATTTGCCACTGAATCAGTTGGGTACCTAATCGACTTGAACCGTAGTTACACCTTATGGGAGCTCGGTCATGTCTTGATGATGGTAATGCCTTCTGATCGGCTTTTTAGCCAATGAATCATTTGGGGGCTTGGTCGTGTCCGAACCAACGCAATGCCACTTGATCGGCCCTTGGCCACTGAGTCACTTGGGGGCTTGGTCGAATCCGAACCAATGCAATGCCATTTGACCGGCATATTTGCCACGATTCAGTTAGGAGCCTAGTCGACCTGAACCGTAGCTACACCTCTTGGGGGCTTGGTTTCTTTTGTCTTGACGACGGTCACGCCTTCTGAACGGTTCATAGCAACCACTATTTGCATGCGTTTTACTATCGCGTTGTCCTCTCGTATTTGGTTTTTGTTTTCTGCCTTTATTGGGGCGTTTTTTGTTCTTCGGAACGTCAAGTACTTTTAAACCGATTCAGCTGACACAGCCTGGTCCGTTTTTTAACCCGGAGGCAAGTTGCCCGGTTTGGCAAAGGCGTAGCACGGTTCATATGGTCGAAGGATCGTCTTATGTACTCAGTAAAGACAGGAAACATAAGTTGGAAAAAGTCATTGGAAAGGGCATCAGTACCCGTGCGCAAAGGCGCATTCAAAACGCAGAGGTATTAAATTATCTTATTACAAGGCAGCGTAGTGCCTGAATATATTGTTTTTTGACGGATTAAACGTCACCAATTAAGGTGAACCGGAGCGTTGATTACGCCTGTTCGCCGCATCGGTTCGAAGGCTGTGGATCATCTTGTGCCGCTTCAGCTTTATCTTGGCTACCCATTGGCTGGAAATCAACAGTGGTCCAGTCGATTCCCATTAGCGCTTGAAAGACAGCTTCTTCGTGAATCAGCAAAGACGGTTCAATGTCAGGGGCATAGGTATGCTTACGGATTGGAGGAATAAGGTTTTCCGCTTCAGGGACCGGGGCAGCTACTCGTTTGTTCTGGTTATCATATTGGGCCTGGTAATGTGTCAGATCTGCTTCTTCAGCCAATTGACAAGCTAGGGGGCGCACCGCCCGGTTTATCGCCCTCAAGTCATTTTCGCCAAAGTCTGAACCATCTTCTTTCAAGCTGGGATATCCTTGGGCCGCTTCGACAGGATCGAAATCTGGTACCCACGCTTTGGCCCGGATCAAGGCAGTGATGGCTCCAGTTCGAGCAGCTGATCTTTTCAACTCTTCAATCCGGGCTGGAAGCATGGATAGCCTTTTCAACGTGTCTTGAATCAGGGACGGTGCAGGGTTGTTATGCGATGCAGTGGTGATAGCTCTTTGTGCTCCGGTGTACAACTGTTCAATCAGAGTATAGGCAGCTTTGAGTTTCATCCGCACATCAGAACCCAAGTGTCCAATACGTGTGCCTGCAGTGTTTCAGGATGGATTACAAACCGGACATAGGATATAGCAGACAAGGTACAAATTGGAAGAAGGGCATCGAAAGAAATTTACCGAAGACGGCAGAGGTCATGGAGTGTATTTGTCGCTTCACGGTGGATAATTCATCAACCACCGGTTTGAGAGCAGCTTCGGCATTTTCAGCCCTCTTCGTCAAAAGAGCTTTTTCAGTAGCCCAATCAGCTTGCTCCTTTTTGCGGCTTTCTTTCAGCTGTTCCATAACGGTTAAGGCATTGGTCAATTCCTCCTTCGCTTTTGCAGTTTCAGCCTGCTGGGTTTTTAAGGTTTCCTGAAGGTCCGAGACTTGTTTCTCTTTGGTCTTCAGATCCCCCTGCAGCAGGTCATCAGCAGTGTTCAGAAAATATTGCACGGTTTGGAAGTATCAACCACACAAGCAAGTTATGTGCTCGATACTTGGGGGCTAATGCGTACTTGATCTTAATGCATGTTTTACATTACAAAAGTCCCAGGGTTTATACAAGTATGTAAACTTGGCACTTGGGGGCTAATAGTTATTTGATGATGTTTTCTGGTTACGACCTATGTTGAAGCCCTGGGTTTTTAAACCGGACCTTAGTTGTCAAGGCAGCCTGATCCGGATTACCATCTCGGTTTGGAACAATTGATAAGCTAAGTTGCAATGGAATGAAGCACAAGAAAGTTACCTCAAGTTTCTCCTTCATCATCCTGATCATGCCAGCTTCATAATCACGACTGGTGTACAGTCGGTTCAGGTACCCAGAATAAAGATCTGGGGCGCTTAAAGCGGCATACGTGGAGGAATCAACGTCCCATTTGCCCTTTATGGCCGAGATTTCTTCCTTGGCAGTATGCTTGGCCAGAATAGCAGAATTCCCCGGTTCAGAGCGGCCAATGCCGGTAATCACAACATCATCATCTTTGGAGTCGCTGCTCTGCATTGGCGCTGTCGGTTTATCAACAGTTCCAGAAGGGGGGATGGATTCCTCAACCCGAACAGGACTAACAGGCTGATCAGTACGGCTGGCAGGATCGGTAGGCCTTTCTTCAGCATAGGCGTCATCTTGTGGAGGTAGATAATTCTGAATGTCTTCACGACACAGAGCATCAGCACCAGGAGTTCTCTCCGGTTCAGGAGCGGCAGTTCCTTCGGCCGGGTTATCCAGACGAGCCTTCTTGCTCGGTCTAGGTTTAGCCCTGGGAAAGACCCAAAGATTGAAAGAACGGTATAAGATGGATTAAGAAACCCATATAGAAATATGTTGTGATCGGTCCAACTTACCCAATAACTGTCTTTAGTGGTGGCAGTTGAGTGGCTGAAGATTCACCAGAAGATGAATGGGAAGTGACCTGATAATCGGAGTCAGATGGATTAAGAGGCTGACGAGTTAAACCTGCTTTAGGAGGAAAGCTAGCACATAAATCGGAGACCTCTGAGCGGCGTTTCCGAACCGGGCTGTTCGGTAAACCGGCGGAGGTAACTACCTGGCCGCTATGCCGGGTGGTGCGTCGAGCTTCATGTTGCTGGGTCTTCACAAGAAATTTGGGATCCAAGTAAGCAAGAGGATGAGAAAATTTAATTTTCCGGTTTGCTTGGCGAGATCTTTTCAAAGGCAAAGGGACTGCATCAGAAGAAAGAATAGTTACCTCTGGGCCTTCAGCATTACTCGCTTCAGCGTCGTCCTGACAAATATCATCATCAATAAGACGTATAAAAAGTAAGCCAACTGAATCAAGGTCTACCCCGAGGTTCGGATTACCCACATCATCCTCCTCTAAATCTGGGGTAGAGGAAGCAGTGTTCCTTTTCTTCTGAGCGGGCTTCTTCACCCTTGTTTTGGGTCGGGTTACCTTTTCGGTCGGCTCTTGAAACTTCTTGCTCCAAAACGGATCATCTCCCTGTCTCAGAAAGGACTGGAGTTAACAATATGTATATAAGGAGATCATAACTTCTATAACAAATAGAGGTGAGATGCTTACAGCAGGTGGTTTGTTTATAGCACAAAAGGGAAGCAGGCCAGTTCGGGCGCAAACATATTCCGGTTCATTCAGCATCTTTTTCACAGCTTCAGTAACTTCGTCTTCCGTCAGCTGAATGTTGCAGTGCCTCAAAGGATCATCAACCCGGCCCGTGTATTGGCACATTAAACCGGAGCGAATGCTAAGGGGCAGGATGCTCCATGAAATCCAGCAACGGGCAAGATCTACCCCCGTTAAACCGTTGGCCATGAAGGCTCTGAGCTTGGACAGCTGAGGGGCATACTTACTCCTCTCTTTGGCGGTTAGTCTTGGGGGGAAGGGGTGTGTATTGCTGAGTCTCTCTGGACGAAAGCCAGGCAGAGGATTTTCTTCAGCAGGAGAAGTATCCTTGCAATAGAACCAAGTGTGATTCCATTCTTGCGGATGACTATGCAACTTGGCATGAGGATAAGTCACTTCTTTCCTCTTTTGAATCGCCATACCACCCAGTTCCATATTAGGGCCGTCGGTGAATTCAGTACGTCGGTTCAAATGAAAACAGTCTCGGAACAGCTCTACAGTAGGTTCTTCCTGGAAGTACACCTCACAAAGCACTTGAAAATGGCAGATATTCGTGACTGAGTTTGGGCCAACATCTTGTGGGCGCAACCTAAAATTAGCCAGGACGTCCTGATAAAATTTTGAACCGGGTGGATTAAAACCCCGGGCCAGGTGATCCGCAAACACCACCACTTCTCCCTCCTGTGGGGTAGGAGGACATTCATCCCCTGGAACCCTCCAATGGATGGCATTTTTGCTACTCAAAGCGCCAGTCAGAACTAAGTTGTTTAGTTGGGTCTCAGTGATGCGAGAGGGAACCCAGTTGCATTCGTACACCTGTTTTGCCATGAGGAAATCTACAAGACAAAGGTATTCCGGTTTGAGAACAAGTGTGATTGTAAACCGAAGATGCTCTTATATAGAGTGAAGTTATCTACAATGATATCATCTAGCGGTTCATCAAGGGGACTAATGGATATATGGATTGGGTTGCTCGCTCTGCTAGAAGTTAAACCGACCAGATCTAACAGTTGTGAATATGAAAGCAGAAACAGATCCCGTACGGATTCTTTCAAAACAATGGATCTGCAGCTAGGGAGAAAAAGAAATAAAAATATGAGGCTCACAGCAGAACAACATAAGTTCGACAAGCAGGGAAATGAGTGGGATCTAAGGAGATGAGTACAGATTTATGGCGAATACTGAGAGGGACTACAAATCACAATATAGGTATCATCATCTGTTCGCAAAAGCTATTATGAAGATGAACAAGGAACAGTGGCAGGATGACGAACCCTAGAACAGATCTAAAGCAAGAAGAACAGGAGCCTTACCGGAATCCAAACGGATGTGGAAGGTCGCCGCAGTACTCTGGTCCGATCAGGGTGATGCAGCGGCCGGAGTTGATGCAGTAGCTGACGGCGGCGGCAGAGCTCCGAGGTCTAGGTCGCGAGGAAGACGAAGAAGGGGACGAAAGGGAGGAAAGGAAGATGGCCTTCAAGTCCTATTTATAAGGCGCAGCGCGCGTGCCAGGCGCGCGAATCCAGGGGCCGGTGATTTCGGGAGCCCAGCCGTCGCCCTGATTATTGCGGATTAGTAAAAGGAGACGGTAACTTTGCGCTGACGTCATATCGGCTTACCGCAGCAAAAGGAGACGAAGAAACGGCGGTTTAACAGTTATTGGAAGACATTTGAAGACATAAATTCTTATTAAGGATTGACATGAACCTGTTCAAATCAATCTGGGGCCTAATGTTGGGGATATTGCTATTTGGGGTAAACCGGCCTATAGGGCCCGGGTTAGCTCCGTCAATGGACCCGAGATGTTAAAGCCCGAGGAGAAATAGAAGGGCCCGAAGCCTATAATCGGTTTAGAGGTTTACGGCGTAAACCGGCCTGAGGTAAACTTGCATTGTAAGTTAGGAATAGAGAGACCGACCCGGGCACGTTTATGAACCGGGGGTTGGGACTTTGCAGACCGACGGGCGTCACCCGTGTATATAAGGGGACGACCCGACGGCGGTTTAAGGACAGAGAACAAGAACTCAAGGTTTAGGCGAAGCTTATCGCTCCCTAGCCCTCGAAACCCATCAATCCCATCACAACTAGACGCAGGCTTTTACCTTCATTGAAGGGGCCGAACTAGTATAAACACCGTGTCCTTGCGTCCGCTTTTAACCCCTTCAAATTAACCCATTGCGATGGCTCCACGACTAAGTCCTTTCGCTAGGACATCTGCCGTGACAAATCCACGACAGACCCAAACTTTCTTTTGAAGATGCAGCAACACGAAGCTCGCCGCACAACCCGGCACAGCGGCCAGGTAGTTACCTCCGCCGGTTTACCGAATACTCCAGTCCGGAAACGTCAATCAGAGGTCTCTTACACTGCTGACACTTCTTGTCCCAAGGCGGGTTGTTTCCGTCAGCCTCTTAATCTGCCTGACTCAAATTATCAGGGCACGCCTCATTCATCCTCTGGCGAGTCGTCGGCCACATAGCTTCCACCCCTCAAGACAGTTCCTGGGTGAGTCATACCTTTAAATTTATTTTCAATACCTTATGTTTTACACAATGTATTTGACCTTTATATTTATTCTCAGCGCCAAGCCTTGACCCAGCAAGAAGGCCTGGTTAAATAAACCGGCTGATGATAATGTGGTTATTGAACCGGAGATGACTCCAAATCTGGAAGGAACAAATACTAACGTTATACATGATGACCCTCCACCTCAAGATTATGACTTCATAGTTGAACAAGTAGAAGTTAACACCACAGGTCACCCTGACAAACCGACTAGTCCAGCTCGCACGGATGATAAACCGGCCAGTCTAGCTAAGGCTGCTGAGACACTGTCCACTCCAATGAAGGCTACTGATGATAAAGAACATGACATTATGATTACTGGCGTCAGCCATACCGCTCCTGGCAATCCGATCGCTTTATCCAAACATAGCGCCAAGGATGAACTTTCTGCTATGAACAAAGGCAAATGGAACACCAATTTGTCAAGCTATGCCCATCTCAACGCCCAAGACATTCACTCTGACTTCTTGAACCGTCTGTACACCAGCCGCGACTATGAAGCCGGTTTGGTAAACTTGATGAAAGAGCGATACGAGGTAACTAGTGCTCAACGCTGCATAACTGTTTCCCTCTTAATTCCAAATATCAACTCCAGTAGCCCCCAAGTGACGGTTTATGATATGAATCCAAACCGGGACTTAGTAATAGCTTAACTTTGCATGCTTAGCCTCCAAGGGTCGGGTTATCTTCTTAAAGATGAACCGTTACTTTGATAATTACAATACTGCAACTTTCACTTGTGTAGTCCCAAGGGCCGGTTTATCTTTTCAAGGTAAATCGGGACTTTTTAGAAGAAAACCCATAATGTTACTGTGAACAATCATACATTAGCCCCCAAGTGCCGGTAATAATGCTTGTACTGTGCTTGGGACTTGTAGAAATTTCTGACAATGAGCATATAGGCATTAGCCCCCAAGTATCAGGTGCATAACCTATTATGTGCGTGGTACTTCAAATATGTACTGTCAACTCATGATCTGTCTTTTATAGGCTGAACTGAGCAAGAAGGAAGCTCAAACCGCTGATCTCCAAAGAAAAAGATGAGCTGACCAGTGCCTTAGCTGCCATGGAAAAGTTGAAGGAGAGTTTCAACAAGGAACGGGCAGATTGGGACACAGAAAAATCCGCATTGCAAAAAAGATCCGAGGACGCAGAAGCAGCTCTTAAACCGGTGGTAGACGAGCTGACTGGTGTAAAGCGGCAAGTACATGCCATGATTGCTGCTGTGTTCGGTAAATATCCTGGCTTTAAGTTTTCACCATATCATCCCATTCATTGCCGGTTTACTGATGTTTGTAATGATGCAGGAACTCACATTAGCCATCTGGGCTCTGACATACAGAAGAAGTTGAAGGCTTCCTATACTCCGATAGAGCAATTATATACCAATGCGCAATGGATCATTTGCGCTACTTCTCACAACAAGCCACCCCCAACCTTAATCAAGGAGACTTTAGAGAGGTTGTCAATGTTGCCTGCTGCTACCTCTTGAGCACTGCGTTGGTTTTCCCTTGAAGAGGAAAGGGTGATGTAGTAAAGCAGCATAACTATTTCCCTTAGTTTTTGGGAACCAAGGTATCAATCCAGTAGGTGGCCACGCACGAGTCCCTCACACCTACACAAACAAATGAAATCCTCGCAACCAACGCAATAAAGGGGTTGTTAATCCCTTCATGATCACTTACGAAAGTGAGATCTAATAGATATGATAAGATAATATTTTCGGTATTTTATAATAAAGATGCAAAGTAAAGAAAGAAAAATAAAAACGGCGCCAGAAATAGCTTGTTGACGGGAGATTAATATGATGGAAAATAGACCCGGGGGCCATAGGTTTCACTAGTGGCTTCTCTCGAAATCATAAGTATTACTGTTGAGCAATTGATATAATTGAGCATAGTTATGAGAATATCTAGGTATGATCATGTATATAGGCATCACGTCCGTGACAAGTAGACCGAATCCTTCCTACATCTACTACTATTACTCCACACATCGACTGCTATCTAGCATGCATCTAGAATATTAAGTTCAAAAGAACAGGGTAACGCTTTAAGTAAGATGACATGATGTAGAGGGATAAACTCATGCAATACGATATAAACCCCATCTTGTTATCCTCGATGGAAACAATACAGTACGTGCCTTGCTGCCCCTGCTGTCATTGGGAAAGGACACCACAAGATTGAACCCAAAGCTAAGCACTTCTCCCATTGCAAGAAAGATCAATCTAGTAGGCCAAACCAAACTAATAATTCGAAGAGACTTGCAAAGATAACCAATCATACATAAAAGAATTCAGAGAAGATTCAAATATTATTCATAGATATACTTGATCATAAACCCACAATTCATCGGTCTCAACAAACACACCACAAAAAGAAGATTACATCGAATAGATCTCCACGAGAGAGGGGGAGAACATTGTATTGAGATCCAAAAAGAGAGAAGAAGCCATCTAGCTAATAACTATGGACCCGTAGGTCTGAGGTGAACTACTCACACTTCATAGATAAACTTGATCAGAAACCCACAATTCATCGATCTCAACAAACACATCGCAAAAGAAGATTACATCGAATAGATCTCCATGAGAATCATGGAGAACTTTGTATTGAGAACCAAAGAGAGAGAAGAAGCCATCTAGCTAATAACTATGGACCCGAATGTCTGAGGTAAACTACTCACACATCATCAGAGAGGCTATGGTGTTGATGTAGAAGCCCTCCGTGATCGATGCCCCCTCCGGCGGAGCTCCGGAAAAGGCCCCAAGATGGGATCTCATGGGTACAGAAGGTTGCGGCGGTGGAATTAGGTTTTTGGCTCCGTATCTGGTAGTTTGGGGGTACGTAGGTATATATAGGAGGAAGAAGTATGTCAGTGGAGCAACAAGGGGCCCATGAGGGTGGAGGGCGCTCCCCCTACCTCGTGCCTTCCTGGTTGATGTCTTGACATAGGGTCCAAGTCCTCTGGATCACGTTCGTTCCGAAAATCACGTTCCCGAAGGTTTCATTCCGTTTGAACTCTGTTTGATATTCTTTTTCTGCGAAACTCTGAAATAGGCAAAAATAGCAATTCTGGGCCGGGCCTCCGGTTAATAGGTTAGTCCCAAAATAGTATAGAAGTGTATAATAAAGCCCAGTAAACATCCAAAACAGAATATAATATAGCATGGAACAATAAAAAATTATAGATACGTTGGAGACGTATCACCTGCCCGGGTAGAAGAGCTGAAAAGATCTGCCGCGAGGGCTGGTGCTCTGACCGCGCTAACCCGGGCAAAAGCGTGGGTGCCCGATCTTGATCCAGTGGACGTGGGTAAAGGTTATCCGAGCTTAAAAGAAGATGGATCAGAATTTGACAATGATGACATTCGAGCTATAAACCGGGAAGTACGTCTACTGGCTTGCCAATTGGCTGAAGAAGCTGATCTTTCTCATTATCAGGCGAGCTACGAAGTCAATAACAAACGGGTTGCTGCACCAACTCCTGAAGCCCAAAATCTGATTCCGCCAATTCGTAAGCACACCTATGCCCCTGACATTGAACCGTCCACCCTTATAAGCGAGGAAGTTGTGTTCCAAGCCCTAACTGGGATCAACTGGTCAACTATTGTCTTCTAGCCGCTGGGTAGAGATGAGGAGGATGAACCGGTGCAAGATGATCTGCAGCCGTCAAGTCAACCTGGTGACGAATCATGATCTGGAGGCTGGGTTAACCTTCTGCGAACCGCAACACTTTGTGAAAAACAATTATTCTTTTGGGCACTGAAACGCCTTGTAATAGGCTAGTTCAAACACTTGGTCTGTTATGCCTTCGTGCATATTTATTTTGCTTGATACTTGTTAAGTCGCCATGCTTAAGATATATGACGTTCATAATCCGTAGATGTTCCTGCAGACAAAAGTTTTGAAAGTGTCCTGGCGGTTTATCACCGGACGGGTCATAATGCCCAGATACATGGACATGGTCTATAACCAAGGATGTAAAAGATAATCAAATATGAAAATAATTGATACCTGTGACCTTGAATCACAATGTTGGCTGACCAACTTTTGTAGTGAGGGCGATAACCCCAATCTTGAGTAAGGATAACTCCTTTCATACTGTGCCGGTTTATGATAAAACCGTACCGGGTTGTGATAAACACCGGTTTATCCATATTCATTATTGGCGACTTATTGTCGAAACCAGACCGGGTTAATAAACTCCGGATTATAAGGGATCATGTACTAACAACTTTGTAGTTGAAAGCCGAACCGGGTTAATGAACGCTGGTTTATCAAAAACATCATAAATCTCATCAAAGGAGAGAAAAACTTGGCAAATAAAAGCATATGAAAACTTGTAGTCGAGGCTTTTCACGGGCTACCAGGCCCCAAATTCCAGGCTTTTCATGGGCTACCAGGCCACTGAGTTAAACCATTTTACAAAGCCTTTTAGGATGGACCTCAATCTTTAACCAATCGTCGTTTTAACTTTGACAAGTTCAGGTTCTTATTAGATTGACTTGTCATAGTTCGACGGGTCATACCAGGTTTACCTGGACGGAGTGACTTACTTAAAAAGGCAGGCTAACCCGGGGTTTTAGGTGTATGCACCAGGCTTCCAAGCCATGGCTTGATAGCCTATTACAAGTGTAGATTCTTTGTTCATTGTGATAGCAAAGAATCCCCAAGCAATATTTTGAGCTGTGCTCAGTGGGTGCCTATGTTTGAGTTGTTCCTTTGCAACACTCTCTTTGGCCCCTAAGTAATTTTATTTTTGGCTTTGAGCCGATCAAGAGGTGTAGCTATGGTTCGGACACGACCAAGCCCCCAAGTGATGTTTCTGGTGGCCTTGCGCCAATCAAGAGGTGTAGCTATGGTTCGAGTACGACCAAGCCCCCAAGTGATTTTTATATAAGGCTTTACAAGCTGAATCAAGGGGTAAACCAGACGCCGCTTTATAAACAGAAGCCCCCATGTAACCACACATGATGTAAGAAAAACAACAGATACCCCGCTTTAGCTGAGGCTCCAGTTTATTATATTGATCATAATATATACATTGCCATAACTATGTACATGAGCAGAGCCTATGGCTCAAGTATAGTAAGGCCGAAGATGAGCGATATTCCATGGCCGGTGGGTCTCCTCCTCCGATTTACGTGAGTCTTTGTGCTCTTGAACATCTATGAGGTAGTATGACCGTTATGCAGATTCTTGCTGACCACAGAAGGCCCTTCCCAAGGCGGGGTTAACTTGTGCATATCAGTCTGATCCTGGATGAGTCGGAGCACCAGATCGCCTTCTTGAAAAGTTCTGGTTCTAACCAGGCGGCTGTGATAGCGACGCAGATCTTGCTAATAAATCGCCGAACGGGCTGCTGCAATGTCTCGCTCCTCATCTAACAGGTCAAGTGCTTCCTGTCATGCCTTCTCAGTGTTAGCCTCGACATAGGATTTCAGTCAACCTGGGTGTTTGGCTCACATGAATTGGAAGAACAGAGGAATGGAGAAACAAAGTGATGCGACGAGTGTACAACCTCTTTGGCATAGCCTTTTGGACCTCGGCATCATTGGGTTGGACGTGGAGGAAGGTGATGACGCTGGTGTGACCGTCGGAGGCGGGGAAGAAGATCCGAGGCCTATGGAAACGGCGTTGAGGGTACTGCTCCGCTGTGATGGACGGTTTCGTGGTTGGAGCAGCTCCGCTAAGGTGTACGGCGACGAGGCTGAAGCATGACAAGACAGACAACGTTAATCTGAAGTGGGACCCTAATATCATCTGTAATAGATGATGTAAAATACATCACCAAAAAGTGCTAGATGTAAAACGCATCAGCGACGCCAAGGCCGGTCCAACAGATGCTGTAAGTACTGTTCACTTTGAACTTAACTGAAGAAAATGAACTTCACAGTCGAAACTGAATTTTACTGTTGAAACTGATTGAACTAGTAATAGAGCATTGCAATAGATGTTTAGGGTGTTCGAGCACTAGTAGCAAAGAAGCAGTGACCTAAATCAGCATACGCTCGAGCAGGGAACGCACTAGCAGAGAGCAAGTCGTGCAGTAGCATCGCGAGCGAGTGCTAAAGCAACAACTCCTTGGAGCCCAGTAGTGGTGTGGACAGGAGAAAGGGAACGTATGCCCGTCCCGGTCGGCAGCAAAGGCTGCCATCTCCTTGTGGTCCGTCGTCCGCCCGTCCCGAAGAGCACTGGAGCGCGAGGAAGCCATGGTGCCCAGTAGTGGTGTGGACAGGAGAAAGGGAACGTATGCGGATGACTGCGGCTATGGCCGGCACAACAGTTTATATAGAAATGGTGAGCGGGCGGAGGGACGGACGTGTGGCGCCGGAGTAGCCGCCTCGGCAATCGCGTATCATTAATGTGGGAGGCAGATGGACGGACGAACGACACTTGTGTCGTTTGAACAAAAATCTCTGTACGTCTAGCAAAGCTCGTCGTTTGAAGGCGGAGCAATCGCCTGCACCGGGAAGCGGGGCGGGCGGCGCTAACTGTTTCGGGCGGAAAGCGCGCATGAGCGAGGAGATGACTTTACTTGGAGAGGATGACAATGGGGACCCACCAGGTCCATAGCCTCACGTACGCAAGTGCCTCCTTATATATATATATATATATATATATATATATATATATATATATATATATATATATATATATATATAGATGTATAAAACTATACTCCCTCCGTCTAGGTGAATAAGTCGTATTAGAAGGTGCATCACGACCTAGGTGCAAGCAGATTGGTGGAAAAGAAGAATATTTCTCTCTTCTAAACACAACATTTAATCACATCAGTTAGGAGGATGCCTTATTAGCTACCCATGCAGGCCATCTTAATTCATAGCATGCAAAGCGCTTTTATTTCTTGCCTAATAACCGCATGGACGTGCTGCATGCATTGGTCCTTGCCCGAGCAAAAAAAAGGGAGGGAAGGGGTTTCCACGGGAGACAACGAGGCAGAGGTGGAAGCGCTCGCTGGAGTAATTTATTTTGCTTCCTCCTGGTTTCCTGACATCACGGTCCCACACCATTGTCAACCTATGTAGTAGTCAATAAACGAGAGAATTGCACAAGAAGCGGCCGACAGCTGGGACCAAGCAGCTCGAGCAGTATTTGTGTTTTTGAGGTGTGAGCACTGCAGAGTTTTTCGATGTTTAGCCCAGATATTAATTTTTCTCCTCTAAACAACAACGAAAACATCGCTGCAGGTATTAACTGGGCGGGCTGTGGCCCGTCTAGCCCAGGCCAGATATCTAGCCCAGATATTAAGTTTTTTCAAGCTGAAAATGGCTAGCCCAGCTATACTTTTTTTTAGGAATACCCAGGCAAGGTCAAGTTGTTATTCTCCGCCCCGCTGGGCTGCAAATCTTTCCTAGGAGGGATGCATTAGGCTTAACAAGAAAATGGGCTTTAAGAAATAATAAATGGGATGTAATTATAAAAATTGGACAGTAACTATAAAAAATGCACCAAACACGTGATTACTTTATAAAATATTATTTTTGGATATTGAAAATTTTAATTTCATTAATTGTTGCAAGCGCAATGTTTCGTTGGATTTTTATGTAATATAAATTTGTATTGAAATTGTATTTAATCCGACTAGAAATTTCGGGATAAAAATATTTCGGATCCCATCAAAATGTGGGAATTTTATTGAATTCTGTTTTGAACGGTTGGTTGAAATGGGCAGTACTTTTAACAAACTGTAAATGGGTTGTAGTAAATTCCTTTAGAATTAAAAAATGGGCTACACATTCTTACAAATCTCAAATGGGCTATGAGTTCTTTGCCACACACTTCTGGCCTTACTAAGTTGACGCGTCCCGTAAAAAAACAGAGTTGACGCGTATGCAAGGCTTTGTCAACTTATAGTCAACACATGGTTCTAGCAGCAGTGGCCGTTGGATGTCCATCCAACGGATGTCGTGCTTCTTCTTCAATCTCGGATATTCTAGCTTCACCCGCCCAAAAAATGATTCCTCCCCCTGACATATGGGGCGCACCGTTTTGGAAGCTGACCTGTGGGCCTACTAAGTTGACGTACCAAGGGCTTTGTCAACTTAGTAAATATAAACGATTCTAGCTGCAGTGACCATACGATGTCCATCCAATGGCCGTAGTGCTTCTTCAACCTCTGGTCTTCTTGCTCCAGCCGCCCAAAGCAGCGCCGGTCGTGCCACCTGCTCCTGCCTCCCGTGGCTGGCTGTGCTGCCGCGGAGGCCTCACCGCCCCCTACTATTCCCATCGCTGGCCAGGCCCTGCGGCGACGGCAGCCTCACACCGTAGCCGAACGAGTGAACCCTCATACTCCTCTCCGCGTGGGCATCCACTGCCGCGTCTTCACCGGCTCTGCGTCGTCCCCTTCCTAGGCATCGCCGTCGTCCACCGCCCTGGTGCTCTCGGCGCGGCGTGGTCAACGTGGTCAAGGAACGACTTCCATCGGACGTGGACTGTACGTGGAGAGGCTGACAGCTGGGTCCACGGCAGCAGCAAGGAATTTCCTCCTTATTACGCGGAAAATAATGATTCCTCCACCTGACAGCAGGGACCCACCAGACGGGCCACCATATTTCATGAAAAAAAATGTTTCCCCCCTGACTGCTAGGACCCACCAGCTACACCTTCGCACGCAAGGAAGTGCGTCCGGGCAAAAAAAAACAATTCGCCCCCCTGACTGCTGGGACCAACCAGCAACATCTTCGCAGGCAAGGAAGTGCCTGACAGTCGGGACCCACCTGGTCGAAGCGTACGTAGCATTGTCATTCTGGTCGTGAACGTGTACGTACATATATACTGGTCGATGTAGAGGCGCGCACGTGTCGTAGTAGAGGCGCGTACGTGTCGTAGTAGAGGCGCGCACGTGGCATGTACACGTACGTACAACGGCCAGGGTGCAGGAAAGAAAATATGGCCACGTACGTACATACGGGCAGGGTCTCGAACGCCTACTCGCGCATACGTACGGCCAGGGCTTGTGTACATGGCTGGGTCGAAACGAAGAAACAACGTCATCGTCGTGTTCATGGGGAGGCAACGGAATGCGTGTTCACGGGGAGGCAACGGAATGTGTCATGTTCATGGGGAGGCAACGGAATGCGTCGTGTTCATCGGGAGGCAACGGAACGCGTGGGAGCCAACCGGCTGGGTCGGAATGGAATGCGTGGTCGTGTTCATCGGGAGGGCTTGGATGGAACAGGCAATGGAAACGAGGTCTGGCGTACCGCACAACTTAGGAAACGGACCTCCTACATTCGGGACGGGTGCCTGTTGATCGGGAGGGGTGTGGTGTACCGCAAAACGAAGGAAACGGACCTCCTACGGTCGAAACAGGGGTCCTGTTGATCGGGAGGGGTGTGGCGTACCGCAAAATGGACGAAACGGACTTGTGTTGGAGTGCTACGGTCGAAATGGGGTCCTGTTCATCGGGAGGGGTGTGGCGTACCGCAAAACGGGACTCCACGGGATACTGTTCATCTCCACTGTCGACCCCCTCTAGCCTCCATGGGCTACTGTGCATCCACCATCGACCTCCTTCAGCCTCCACCTGCGACTGTTCATCCACGGGCTCCTGTTCATCCAGCCTCCACCGCGCGCTACTCCACTGGCTACTGTTCAACCACCCTTCCACCATCTACTGTTCATCCAGCCCTCCACACCACGGGGTCCTGTTCAACCACCCCTCCACGGGCACCCCTCCACCCTCTACTGTTCATCCAGCCCTCCACACCATGGGGTCCTGTTCAACCACCCCTCCACGGGCACCCCTCCACCGTCTACTGTTCATCCAGCCCTACACACCACGGGGTCCTGTTCATCCACCCCTCCATGGGCACCCCTCCACCATCTTCTGTTCATCCAGCCCTCCACCACACCACGGGGTCCTGTTCGTCCAGAGGCAACGCCACCGCTCACTGTTCATCCAAACCCCCCCGCAACGCTCACTGTTCATCCAAACCCCCCCGCAACGCTCACTGTTCATCCCGTCGATCGGCTTCAGTTAACAACAGTAGCGAATGAATTGCTCGATCGGGTTCAGTTAACAGCCATCGATCGATCGCTCGGGTTCAGTAACGCGTAGCGTGTAGTGCAATCGCTCGGGTTCAGTTAGAGCCCAACGCCTTGCTCGGGTTCAGTTAGAGCCAACTCCTCGCACACACGCACGTACGTGTATGAGAGAAACGCGCATCGCTCGGCCCCCGACCTCCTACTGTAACCAGGAACTCCCCAAAATTTTCCTCGCCCTCGCTTCTACCACGGTTTTTTCCGTCATGGACGGCCCAAAGAATGTCATGCAGCTGCGTATCCGGCCCGCCCAGGACGAAAAGCCCATTTTCTGTCATGCTTTTTTGTCATAGAAGTAGGAACCCACCACATCTATGTTGATACCGGGTTTTGTCACAATTATCGTCATAGAAGTGTCATATGTATGATAGAAAAAAAATTCGTTTGGCCCAAAATGTCACGGATGTGTCTTTTTTTTGTAGTGCATGCTCATCTGGTCAAGAAAGGAATATATATTTTAATTTGTTTTTTTTCGAAAAGGGGGACTCCCCGGCCTCTGCATCAGAACGATGCATACGACCACATATATTTTAAGTTGTGGTGGGTAAATGTTAGAGGTTGCAGCAAATATATTGTACACTGCGGGTCTTTCAGCCAAGTTTAGAGGCAAGCATGTGGGGCTAGTGCTATGATGTGTCAGGTCAACTCGTACAATGAGGAGAAGCTTGATTTTACTACACGCCTTCTCCCTCGCCCATACGCGCGGTTGCTCGCAAACGAGGACAGGCTTTCGCTTAGTAGTACTTCTACAACAAGCTATCCGTCCCGCTCGCGGTGGACAGACATGTAGCAGTGGATTCGACTCTGTAGAAGTAGTAGTAGTAACATCATTGTTCGTCTTCTCGAAGAGGCAAAGAGCCAAGCGCAAACCGAACGTTGCAGTTGCGAACATTGGAGCACGCATATAGCTAGGCTCTTGCATGAGACAAAATTGCTATGTAAGCCCACTATTGTACTAGTACATACAACTAGCTAGTATAGCCCTGTAAACCAGAAAGGAGTATTTGCCCTTCTAGAGATTTCAACAAGTGACTAGACTACACCGAGACGGAGTACATATGGAGCAAAATGAGTGAATCTGCACCGTAAATAAATACGTACTAGTTCTATCGTTTTCCTCTCCGAGGTGCACAATATTGAGTATACTGACTAGTATCTTTTTGACACGCATTTATGTTTTTTTACATAGTACAGACGCAAGCGCTCATATACACGCGCATACACTCACCCCTATGAACGCACACACGCACGTCACTATCATCTTGAAATTTACGAAGTCACCATAGGCACCTCGTCGTCGACGGGTCCATAGGTGCTTGAATGCAAAGGAGGGAGAGGGTAGCGGTTCCTGAGACGTTGAACGGTCAATGATGCATCCTCAATTACATGCAGAGGGAATTAATTGGAGAAGCAGAATAGAGCCATCATGATGTGAATGCAACAGAGTAGCACATTGTTTTTTATGGCCATACCACCACATTGTTTTCTACTGCTGGTTCACTAGGCTACCATGGTTCGCTCTGCTGGTTCACTGGGCTGCCGTGGTTCGCACTCCTCCGACCTGAGTAGTACTCCCTCCGTTCCTAAATATAAGTCTTCATAGATATTTCACCGTGGACCACATACAGATGTATATAGATGCATTTTATGTGTAGATTCACTCATTTTTCTCCGTATATGGTCCATAGTAAAATCTCTCCAAAGACTTATATTTAGGAACGGAGGGAGTAGTATAGTACTAGTATATACCGCATCATTCTTTGCTCCTTCTTACTACTCCAACATGTGGGAGAGCCAGCATCCGGGTCGACGTGTCATGCACCAGATTAGAGCGCGGAACGGAAGGGGGGCATCACCCCAGTCGGAGCGCCAGGAATTCATGACTATAGTGAGTGGTCATATCACAAGTCTTTCCAGCAGTAACGCGCCGTCAAATCACATAGTCCCACTAGCTCACCCTCCTCGCCTCTCTGTCAAACGGCCTACCCGAAAACTGCCGCACGTACTGCCCGAGAAAAGCTCCGCCCTCAACTTTTAACTACGCGAAAATAGTTCGAGCTTGTTCGTTCTATATAAATACAGTACTTACTGTATGTTTATTCATGAATGGAGGGGCGGGGAGCACAAGTGAACAATACTGTAGTACTTCTAGTAGTAAGTAGGAGTCGTACAGTACTCACATTAAATAGAGAGTTTCTTTTCTTTAATGCCACGTACACAAATTGAAACGCTTGTTGTGGAGAGAAAAAAGATAATCACTCCACTATATATGGACGCAGGGGCCTGAGCGCTTGCTTCACTAGGCTTGCTCTCTTCATTCTCTCATCCTCCCCAGATATAAACAAGACAGCGGTAGCGACATTTTCTCTCTGCTCACCGCTGGTCACAGATCCGGCCCGATCCCTTCGGCCGGTGTGCGTAGAGGACTAAAAGGTGCATCGTTCACGTGGTCATCGCCACCGAGGGAGGAAACCCACAGCTGCCGGAGGGGCCCGATCCTCTGCCCGTGTCGTTCTCTCCGACACAGCGCCGGCTCGGGAGGTCCTCCGACCCTTCTTCCTGCCTGCCGTATTGTCCGCAGATCCGACCTACCGCCGCCGACATCCCGGCGACCCTCAGGTATAAGTTCTTCGAAAGCAGACTTGCTCTACTGCCCCAGCTCCCCACGTGTCTGCATGTGCATCTTTTTCTACTCCCATCAGCTCTTCCAAAGCCACCTAAATTTTTAGTATTATTAGAGGTAAAGCTACTTCATGCATTCGAATCTAGGGATTTGTTCAAACAACGAAGAAAGGTGGGAAAGTTGTAGCATGAATCTAGGACTTGATTCAAAGAGGAAATAATATGGTGAAAGTAGTAGAGACCGGATACCCAACCGGTCTCTTGGTCGAAAAGGGAAATAATGGGAAAACGCAGTACAAACTGGATAAGGAACAGATCTATTATTGGTTGAAAAAAGGATAGAAAGTGGCGGCTGGTGGAAAAGTCAACAGAGTATGTCGAGGATTAGATTTGTTGCCATCACATAGTAAAAGGTCTCCGGGATTAGATTTGCTGCCCTCACATAGTAATAGGTCTCAGGATTAGATTTGCTGCCCTCACATAGTAAAAGGTCTCAGGATTAGATTTGCTGCCCTTACATAGTAAAAGGTCTCCAGGATTAGATTTGCTGCCCTCACATAGTAAAAGGTCTCCAGGATTAGATTTGCTGCCCTCACATAGTACAAGGTCTCCAGGATTAGGTTTGCTGCCCTCACATAGCATGAACAAACTCGGCACCACCACTTTATGCCTCCTTGTAGGTACATTGTGCTGATGCGTCCACTGTCGCATGTCCTTATACCAACCTTATGCTGTTGTTAATGTAAGGGCGCATGTAAAATGAAGCGATCACACTGTTACCTTAGGGACATGTCTAACCAGTGTTATTGTTAATCTAATGCCTCTAGTGATAAGATACAATTAAACTGTGTTACAAATGGCACTCCTGCTGTTTTCCCCAGTATGATAAGTAAGTTACTCCTTTACGCTGCTGAGTGTCCTGGTGTCCCCATGGTCCCATGCCCTTAAACCAACTCCTTAGCTGCTTTTGATTTACTGTGTCTGGTAAACAAGCAATGCCACCATTAAAGTAATCCCATATTTGAGGAATCTCATTGTTGATCGTAATGCTTCTAGTAACATGAAGCATTGCTGACGTTTTAAAATTTCTAGTGTCCTTGCGTGATTGCCATGAACATAATTAAGATGCTTCTTTTCATTTTGTATATGTTTCATATATTCTTATTGAACATCAACTGTTTACTTTCTATCTTTTTGTGCAGATAGGGATATCCATTTCACCTTGTTGCTATTGTGACATTTTGGTGAATTGCACAAAACACTTTTTTTGGAATGAGTGTCTTGTGAAGTTCAACTAAAATGTCACCTGGGCAACATCTCTCAATTTTGGTGGAACTGCACAAAATGATGATTGGAGTTTCCAAAATCTCCGTCAAATTCTGTTGGTAATCTCGTGCAACATTTTATTAGCCTTTGCAAGATGAGTCGTCACTGTCACCATAATGGCACTTTATTTTAGTGGAACTGCACAAAAGGATAACAAAATTATAGTTGCACCTTACATGAGCCGAACATCCAACCTTAATGTTCCTCAATTTTAGTGCAACTACTAAAGAAGAACCTGCCAGCTCACGAGAGCAAGTACTTCTTGCTAGCTGAATGATGCAATATTTGCTTCATTTCAGGTGAACTGTAGAAAAAGGCGCATGAATTGAATCATGGAACTCAAGGCAGGCTTCATCCGAGTGGAGCTGCAGGTTGAGTAAAGGAGGCCACTATTCAAGTGAAACCATACTCTCCTGGTTTGTGCGATGCAAACAGGAATACTCAACTACAGATGTTGTGACGGTCAAGAGCATTCGCCAAGTTCTTCGATTGTATGACATGGCTAGCATGGATTTAATCCCGATATTCACTTTATCAAAAGGCTCTAATGGGTTGGTTCTGAATCTTGCAAACTGGAATTAGTGAGATGTGTAGGCATCTTTGTTGTACTTATTATTTGAATCTTATTTGTTGGTTCTGAATCTTGCAAGCTGGGAATCAATGAAATGTGTAGGCATCTTTGTTGTACTTATTATTTGGATCTTATTTGTTGGTTCTGAATCTTGCAAGCTGGGAATCAATGAGATGTGTAGGAATCTTTGTTGTACTTATTATTTGGATCTTATTTGTTGGTTCTGAATCTTGCAAGTTGGGAATCAATGAGATGTGTAGGCATGTTTGTTGTACTTATTATTTGGATCTTATTTGTTGGTTCTTAATCTTGCAAGCTGGGAATCAATGAGATGTGTAGGCATATTTGTTGTACTTATTATTTGGATCTTATTTCTTGGTTCTGAATCTTGCAAGCTGGGAAACACGGCATGATGATGCAGAGGACAACAACCATAACAAACATTTCAAACTTGGTAGTATTATCTTTGTGAAAGTGCGACAAATGTGCTGATCGTGTGCGTCCTGAGAATAATAATTCTAATTGTTGTGCATGTTGATCCCGTGGCACTGATAGAACGAGCGAATGCATTGCTTGTTTTAAGTATAAATTTCTATTAAAGCTAATTAAATTTAAGTAAAGTGACCACTAACTCCTGTTATTACAGTACCAATACAGACCCGCTCGTGAACCGACGTGTGGCCGAGGGTGCATCTTCTGCCGGGCGTGCAGCAGACGAGGGAGGGGTAGTAACTGTTGTTGCCTGTACACACTCAGCTTACTGTTGAATCCAGTTCCCCAGGAGCTAAAAAACGAACTGCTGCCGCCGCCTACACACTCGTTCACTCAAAGAGACTCCAATGGCGATCCGAGGGGTGAGCCTGCTGGATATGGACTTCAGCAAGGAGTTCCCCTTTGAGTTCGCCATTCAGTCCTATGGTTGCACCAAGTTGAATGTGATGTACACCAACGATATGGACTCGGTGAAGCTCTGTCTCGCCTCAGTCCTATGGCTGCACCAGGTTCTGGAGCATTTGCCCGTTTCATCGGCAGCGCCGACTGCACCTTCGCTATGGTGGAGAGAAGGAAGAACGCGACGATTCGTCCATCTGGTGCAACAAGCTTGTCGACATCCAGAAGCAATACAAGATCATAAGCAACGGGCAGGAGAAGGACTCCGTGGTTGACCTCGCTGAGACCATCATCGACCCCTGATACACCAACATGAAAGAAGACGACCTGGACACATGGGAGGTACCTCTGAATCTAGCCTACATAACCTACGCGGTCAAGGACGCATATGCATGCTACGACATGTACAGGAAAATCTTGGACATGAGGGCATGTCTGCTTCCCGTAACCGACGAGTACACAGACAGCCGCAGCGTCATGATCAAGCGTGCCAGGAAGGTCTAGATGTTGTACTTTATCTGTTTATAAGCACCTTTATCATCTAAGTGTTTCATGCATTAGCCTATGTGTCGTAATTATCTGTTTTGTCCGAAATATTTCTTTTAAGAACCCATTAACCTGATTGCTTTTTTTAGTGGCTATTTGCTTATGTATGTAAACTAGTTCACTTGTCCGTAAAAAAAACTAGTTCACTCAGCTGCTGTGCTTTGATTCTCCTTCCTCCCAACATATTCCCCTGCTCAGGTGGACCCAGTAGTTCTCTGAATTTTCTCCCACTTTCTTTTTCGATGTAAACTGAGTTTTCTCCCAGTACTTTCCCCTAGAACCAACTTAATTGTCCCACGTCTAGCCTAAAAAATAATAATACCCCACGTACTATTAACTCATCAAGTTAAAATGATATTTTATTTTGTAAGTTGAAAGTTCTTACAAAATAATAATAATAATTGTTTATATATAACTTGGCAAGTTAACTCCTAGTGATTGCGTACATAAGCTTGCAAAGATTTTACTGACGTGCAATCATGTGTTTATGTTTTTATAACATTTCTCCGTCTAGCCCAACATGATATTTTCACCCAGCCCAGCAAGTCCGTGGATTTCGAGAAAAATGCAAATGGGATTTAAACGGGCTGCATAGATGCTACATCATTGTTTCACCCAGCCCACCAAATGGACTAAAAAACGTTCCCCCCACTCACAGGTCGGACCCACCAGCTATATATTCGCACGCAAGGAAGTTCCTCCTTATTACGCACCAAAAAATGAATACGCCCTACTAGCTGGGACCCACCATAGTGGGTGGCTGACTTGTGGGCCTACTAAGTTGACGAGGACGGAGGGCTTTGTCAACTTAGTCAATATGAACGATTCTAGCTCCAGTGACCGTACGATGTCCATCCAACAACCATAGTGCCTCTTCAACCTCTGGTCTTCTTGCTCCAGCCGCCCAAAGCAGCGTCGGTCGTGCCGCGTGCTCCTGCCTCTCGTGGCCGGCTGTGATGCCGCGGAGGCCTCACCGCCCCATAGTACTTCCACCGCTGGCCCAGGGTATCCCTCTACTCACCCACACCCCCTGTTATTCTGCGGCGACGACAACCTCACGCCGCAGCCGAACCAGTGAACCCTCGTACTCCTCTCCGCATGGGCATCCACTGCCGCGTCTTCCCCGGCTCCGCGTTGTCCCCTTCCTAGGCCTCGCCGTCGTCCACCGCGTTGGTGCTCTCGGCGCGGCGTGGTCAATGTGGTCAACGACCGACTTGCATCGAAAGAGTACTGTACGTGGAGAGGCTGACAGCTGGGTCCATGGCCACAGCCTAGTTTTTTTGCGATTTGCCAAGTAAGTTGCTTTGTCAGGCCTGTTGGGCTGCAAATCTTTCAAGACGAGGATGGCTTTCATTCGGCTGGCCGAGAAAATGGCCCATCAGTAATGAGAAATGGGCTGTACATTTTAAAAACACATCAAACCGGCAATTAGTTTCAAATATCTTTTTTTTCATTTCGAGATTTTAAATTACATTAATTTTTATGCATGGAGAATTTGTTAGATTTTATATTGATATACATTTATTTTTCAAATCAGTTTGAATGTGAGTCGAAATTTCGGGATTAAAAACAGTTCGGACCGCACCGAAATATGCAAAATTTCGTATAATTTTTTAACCGTGGCCACAATATGAGTTGTAATGCTAACAAAAAGAATATGGGCTCCAAAAAAACCTTAACAATTAGCAAATCGGTTGTAAATTATTAGAAATAATGGCAGATGGGTTGTATGCTGTTTTCCACAGATTTGAGGCTTTCCTAAAAAAAAGGTTGACGCACCAGCAGTGACTGTTGGATGGCCATCCAACGGCCGTCGTGCTTCTTCAATCTCTGCTCTTCCTACTCCAGCCGCTCAAACAAGGGTCATCGGGACTGCCTGCTCCCTCCTCCCCGTGGCCGGCTGTGCTGCCGCGCAGGCCTCACCGCCCCATCATACTCCCATCGCTGGCCTAGCCATCCCTCTACTCACCCACACCTGCTGTTATTCTCCGGTGATGGCAGACGAACCAGTAAACCCTCGTACAGTCGTACTCCCCTCCGCGTGGGAAACAAAAACAACTGTCGAGTCTTCCCTGCCTTCGTGTCGTTCCCTTCCTAGGCCTCGCCATCGTCCACCGCCCTGGTGCTCTCGGCGCGGCCTGGTCAACATGGTCAATGACTGACATGCATTTGAAGTGGACTGTACGTGGAGAGGCCGACAGCTGGTTCCACGGCCGCACGCAAGGAAATGCCTCCTTATTACGTGCAAAATAATGATTCCTCCACTTCACATTAGGGACCCACCGAAAGGGCCTCTGTATTTTGCGAAAAAATGTTACCGCCGCTGACACCTCGGTCCCACCAGCTATATCTTCGCACGCAAGGAAGTGCCTCCTTATTACGCACAAAAAAATGAATACTCCCCCTGTTAGCTGGGACCTGGTATAGTGGCATGCTAACTTGTGGGCCTACTAAGTTGACGGGGATGGAGGGCTTTGTCAACTTAGTCAATATGCACGATTCTAGCTCTAGTGACCGTACGATGTCCATCAAACGGCCGTATTGCTTCTTTAACCTCTGGTCTTCTTGCTCCAGCCGCCCAAACCAGCGTCGGTCGTGCCTTGTGCTCCTACCTCCCGTGGCCGGCTGCAATGCGGCGGAGGCCTCACCACCCCCTACTACTCCCACCGCTGGCCAGGCCATCCCTCTACTCACCCACACCCCCTGTTATTCTGCGGCGACGGCAGCCTCACACCACAGTGAACCACTGAACCCTCGTACTCCTCTACGCTTGGGCATCCACTGCCGCGTCTTCCCCGGCTCCGCGTCGTCCCCTTCCTAGGCCTCGCCGTCGTCCACCGCCCTGGTGCTCTCGGCGCGGCGTGGTCAATGTGGTCAAGGAGCGGCTTCCATCAGACGTGGACTGTACGTTGTACGTGGAGAGGCTGACAGCTAGGTCCACGACCGCAGCAAGGAAGTGCCTCCTTATTACGTGCAAAATAATTATTCGTCCACCTGACAGCAGGGACCCACCAGACGGGCCACCGTATTTTGTAAAAAAAAACATTTCCCCCTGACTGCTGGGACCCACCAGCTACACCTTCGCACGCAAGGAAGTGCGTCTGAAAAAAAAACGATTCGCCCCCCTGACTGCTCAGACCCACCAGCTAGATCTTCGCAGGCAAGGAAGTGACTGACAGTCGGGACCCACCTGGTCGAAGAGTACGTAGCGTTGTCATTCTGGTCGCGAACGTGTACGTACATATATACTGGTCGATATAGAGGCGCACACGTGTCGTAGTAGAGGCGCGCACATAGCATGTACACGTACGTACAGCGGCCAGGGTGCAAGAAAGAAAATACGGCCACGTATGTGTACATACGAGCGGGGTCTCGAACGCCTACTCGCGCATACATACGGCAAGGGCTCGTGTACATGGCTGGGTCGGAACGGAGAAACAGCATCTTCGTCGTGTTCATGGGGAGGCAACGGAATGCGTCGTGTTCATCGGGAGGCAACAGAACGCGTGGGAGCCAACCGGCTGGGTCGGAACGAAATGCGTGGTCGTGATCGTCGGGAGGGCTTGGACGGAACAGCGATGGAAACGAGGCCTGGCGTACCGCAGAACAGAGGAAACATACCTCCTACGGTCGTAATGGGATCATGTTCATCGGGAGGGGTCTGGCGTACCGCAAAACGGAGGAAACAGACCTCGTACGGTAAAACGGGGGTCCTGTTGATCGGGAGGGGTGTGGCATACCACAAAACGGACGAAACGGACTTGTGTTGGAGCGCTACGGTCGAAACGGGGGTCCTGTTCATCGGGAGGGGTGTGGCGTACCGCAAAACGAGACTCCACGGGATGATGTTCATCTCCACCGTCGACCTCCTCTAGCCTCCACGGGCTACCGTCGACCTCCTCCAGCCTCCACAGGCTCCTGTTCATCCAGCCTCCACCACGCGCTACTCCACCGGCTACTGTTCAACCACCCCTCCACCGTCTACTGTTCATCCAGCCCTCCACACCACGGGGTCCTGTTCAACCACCCCTCCACGGGCACCCCTCCAACGTCTACTGTTCATCCAGCCCTCCACCACACCACAGGGTCCTGTTCATCCAGAGGTAACGCCACAGCTCACTGTTCATCCAAACCCCACCCCCACCCCCCGCAACGCTCACTGTTCATCCCAGAGGCAGCATCGATCGGCTTCAGTTAGCAGCAGTAGCGAAGGAATCGCTCGATCGGGTTCAGTTAACAGCCATCGATCGATCACTCGGGTTCAGTAACGCGTAGCCTACAGTGCAATCACTCGGGTTCAGTTAGAGCCCAACGCCTCGCTGGGGTTCAGTTAGAGCCAACGCCTCGCACACACGCGCGTACGTGTATGAGAGAAACGCGCATCGCTCGGCCCCCGACCTCCCACCGTAACCGGGAACTCCCCGAAATTTTCCTCCCCTCGCTTCTACCATGGTTTTTTCCATCATGGACGACCCAAAGAATGTCATGCAGCTGCATCTCCGGCCCGCCCAGGATGAAAAGCCCATTTTCTGTCATGATTTTTTGTCATAGAAGTAGGATCCCACCACATCTATGATGATACCGGGTTTTGTTACAATTATCGTCATAGAAGTGTCATATGTATGACAGAAAAAAAATTCGTTCGGCCCAAAATGTCACGGATGTGTCTTTTTTTGTATGGGCTTCTACACAATCATCATCAAAGACAAATGGTATATCTTTTTGTAATAAATTGGTCAGAGGCCGAGAATTTTTTGAGAAGTCCTTAATGAACCTCCTATAAAAACCGGCGTGACCAAGGAAACTTCTTATACCGTTGATGTCCTTGGGACATGCCATCTTTTCAATAGCGTCAACCTTGGCTTTACTCTTTCAGAAACTTTATGCCCCAAGACAATACCTTCATTAACCATAAAGTGGCACTTTTCCCAATTCAAGACAAGATTAGTTTCTTCACATCTCTGCAAAACTCGATCAAGATTGCTCAAGCAATCATCAAAAGAGGATCCATAGACGAAAAAATCGTCCATGAACACCTCACAAATCTTTTCACAGAAGTCAGAGAATATAGCCATCATGCATCTTTGAAAGGTAGCAGGTGCATTACATAAACCAAAAGGCATACGTCTATAAGCAAAAGTACCAAAAGGGCATGTAAAAGTGGTCTTTGACTGATCATTGGCTGACACAGGTATTTGAGAGAAACCAGAATAACCATCTAGAAAGCAAAAATGTGTATGTTTGGATAATCTTTCAAGCATTTGATCAATAAAAGGTAAGGGGTAATGATCTTTCTTAGTAGCTTTATTTAATTTGCGGAAATCAATTACCATCCTATAACCTGTAATAATTCTTTGTGGAATCAATTCATCTTTATCATTAGGAACAACAGTAATACCTCCCTTCTTAGGGACACAGTGGACAGGGCTTACCCATTGACTATCAGCAACGGGATAGATTATACCTGCCTCAAGGAGCTTTAGTATTTCCTTTCTTACCACTTCTTTCATCTTGGGATTCAGCCTTCGTTGATGATCAATAACTGGTTTGGCATCTTTCTCCAAATTTATTTTATGTTGACATAGAGTGGGACTAATGCCCTTAAGATCATCAAGAGTATATCCAATAGCAGCACGATGCTTCTTTAGAGTTTTCAATAATCTCTCTTCTTCATGCTCTGAAAGGTTAGCACTGATAATAACAGGATATATCTTCTGTTCATCAAGATAAGCATATTTAAGAGTATCAGGCAATGGTTTAAGCTCAAACACGGGATCACCCTTGGGTGGAGGGGGATCCCCTAGGATTTCAACACACAAATTTTGTTTCAGAATAGGTTCCTATTTAAAGAATACCTCATCTATTTTCCTTCTTTCATTCATAAACATATCATTTTCATGGTCTAGCAAATATTGTTCTAAAGGATCACTAGGAGGTACGGCAACAGAAGCAAGACCAATAATTTCATCCTTACTAGGCAATTCTTCTTCACGGTGTTGTTTACCAAATTTAGAGAAATTAAACTCATGGGACATATAACCCAAAACCAATAGTAACAACATTCTTTTCGTAGTCTATCCTAGCATTAACAGTGTTCAAGAAGGGTCTACCAAAAATAATGGGACAAAAGCTATCTTGTGGGGAACCAAGGACAAGAAAATCAGCAGGATATTTAGTTTTCCCACACAAGACTTCAACATTTCTAACAATTACCATTGGTGAAATAGTATCTCTATTGGCAAGTTTAATTGTGACAATATCTTCTATCTCAGCGGGTGCAATGTCATGCATAATTTCTTTATATAAGTCATAAGGTATTGCCCTAACACTAGCACCCATATCACATAAGCCATGATAACAATGATCTCCTATTTTAACTGAAATAATAGGCACGCCTACCACAAATCTATGTTTATCTTTAGTACAAGGTTTGGCAATTCTAGCAGTTTCACCGCAGAAATAAATAACATGCCCATCAATATTATCAGCCAAGAGATCTTTGACAATAGCAATATTAGGATCAACTTTGACTTGCTCAGGAGGTGTATAAGTTCTAATATTGCTTCTACGAACCACAGTTGAAGCTTTAGCATGATCCTTTATTCTAACAGGAAAAGGTGGTTTCTCAACATAAGAGGTAGGAACAATAGGATCATTATAAGTGACGGTCTTTTCTTCAACTTTAATAGGTGCAGCTACTTTTACTTCTATGGGAGGATGATATTTAAACCACTTCTCCTTGGGGAGATCAACATAAGTAGCAAAAGATTCACAGAAAGAAGCTACTATCTGAGAGTCAAGTCCATATTTAGTGCTAAATTTACAAAAAACATCGGTATCCATAAAAGATTTAACACAATCAAACTTAGGTGTCATACCCGACTCCTTACCTTCATCGAGATCCCAATCTTCAGAGTTGCGTTTAATTCTATCCAATAAATTCCATTTGAATTCAATAGTCTTCATCATAAAAGAGCCAACACAAGAAGTATCGAGCATGTATTGATTATTATGAGAAAGCCGAGCATAAAAACTTTGAATAATTATTTCTCTCGGGAGCTCATGATTGGGGCATGAATATAACATTGATTTAAGCCTCCCCCAAGCTTGAGCGATGATTTCTCCTTCGCGAGGCCAAAAATTATATATATAATTGCGATCACGATGAACAAGATGCATAGGATAATACTTCTGATGAAATTCCAATTTCAATCGTTTGTAGTTCCATGACCCTGTATCATCACATAGCCTATAACATGTCAATGCATCTCCCTCCAAAGATAAAGGGAAGACCTTCTTCTTAACAACATCATCGGGTATACCTGCAAGCTTAAATAATCCACAAACTTCATCCACATAGATTAGGTGCTCATCAGGATGCTTTGTTCCATCTCCTGCAAAAGGATTATCTAGTAGTTTTTCTAACATACCCGAAGGAACTTCAAAGGGAACATTTTCATTTTCAGTAGGTTCAGTAGGTTGAGGAGCAACTCTTTGCTCTACTGGTCGGGGTGAAGATACCCCGAACAAGCCCCTCAGAGGATTACTTTCCATAGTAACAAGTGACAGAAAATTTCAGCACACTATATAAATTTTTCCTTACCAAATTCCACCTACCAAAGGCGCTTCCCTCCCCGGCAACGGTGCCAGAAAAGAGTCTTGATGACCCACAAGTATAGGGGATCTATCGTAGTCCTTTCGATAAGTAAGAGTGTCGAACCCAACGAGGAGCAGAAGGAAATGATAAGCGGTTTTCAGCAAGGTATTCTGTGCAAGTACTGAAATAAGTGGTAAAAGATAGTTTTGTGATAGGATAAATTGTAACAAGCAACACGTAACAAAAGTAAATAAAGGTGGCCCAATACTTTTTGTAGCAAAGGACAAGCCTGGACAAACTCTTATATAGAAAAAAGCACTCCCGAGGACACATGGGAATATCGTCAAGCTAGTTTTCATCATGTTCATATGATTCGCGTTCGGTACTTTGATAATTTGATATGTGGGTGGACCGGTGCTTGGGTGCTATTCTTACTTGAACAAGCCTCCCACTTATGATTAACCTCTATTGCAAGCATCCGCAACTACAACAAAAGTATTAAGGTAAACCTAACCATAGCATGAAACATATGGATCCAAATCAGCCCCTTACAAAGCAATGCATAAACTAGGGTTTAAGCTTCTGTCACTCTAGCAACCCATCATCTACTTATTAATTCCCAATGCCCTCCTCTAGGCCCAAATAATGGTGAAGTGTTATGTAGTCGACGTTCACATAACACCACTAGAGGATAGACAGCATACATCTCATCAAAATATCGAATGAATACATAATTCACATGACTACTAATAGCAAGACTTCTCCCATGTCATCAGGAACAAACGTAACTACTCACAAAGCATATTCATGTTCATAATCAGAGGGGTATTAATATGCATAAAGGATCTGAACATATGATCTTCCACCAAATAAACCAACTAGCATCAACTACAAGGAGTAATCAACACTACTAGCAACCTACTAGTACCAATCTTGGACTTGGAGACAAGAATTGGATACAAGAGATGAACTAGGGTTTTGAGAGGAGATGGTGCTGGTGAAGATGTTGATGGAGATTGCCCTCTCCCGATGAGAGGAGCGTTGGTGATGACGATGGTGATGATTTCCCCCTCCCGGAGGGAAGTGTCCCCAGCAGAACAGCTCTGCCGGAGCCCTAGATTGGTTTCGCCAAGGTTTCGCCTTGTGGCGGCAGAGTCTCATCCCGAAAGGTTGCTTCTTATTTTTTCCTCGACGAAAGACCTCATATAGCAGAAGATGGCCACCGGAGGGCCAACAGGCGGCCCACGAGGCAGGGGGCACGCCCTGGGGGGTAGGGCGCGCCCCCACCCTCGTGGCCAGGTGGGGCTCCCTCTGACGTACTTCTTCCGCTCAATATTTTTTATATATTATGAAAATAACTTCCGTGGAGTTTCAGGACTTTTGGAGTTGCGCAGAATAGATCTCTAATATTTGCTCCTTTTCCAGCCCAGATTTCCAGCTGCCGACATTCTCCCTCCTTATGTAATAACAACCCATAATGCAATAAATATCAATATAAAAGCATGATGCAAAATGGTCCATAACACAGAAGGTAACTCCTCCACCAAACAACCCGGCGTCCGTTGCAAAGGAACCATAAGCCAGGGTTTGATACCTCTCAAGATCTCTTGATTGGCTCGCTCTGCTTGACAATTAGACTGGGGGTGAGACACTGATGATACGTCAAGCCGGATGTGCTCACGTTGACAGAACTCCTTCATAGCACCTTTGGACAGATCCATGCCATTATCGGTTATAATGCCATGTGGAAAGCCAAATCGGAAAATCACCTTCTTCATGAATTGAACCGTCGTAGCTGCATCACACTTACTGACTGGCTCTGCCTCCACCCACTTAGTGAACTTGTTAACTGCCACCAACAGGTGGGTCTTCTTATCCTTGGATCTCTTAAAGGGCCCAACCATATCCAGCCCCCAAGTCGAAAATGGCCAAGTGACTGGAATCATCCTCAACTCTTGAGCCGGTACATAAGCGCGTCGTGAGAATTTTTGACATCCATCACACCTTTTAACCAAGTCCTCGGCATCAGCATGAGCCGCCAGCCAATAGAAACCGTGACGGAAAGCCTTGGCTACCAGAGAGTTTGAACCGGTGTGGTGACCACAATCTCCTTCGTGGATCTCACGTAAAATTTCGCGGCCTTCTTCAGGAGATACACAACGCTAAAACGCCCCTGTCACACTGCAATGATGTAGCTCCCCATTGATAATAGTCATGGACTTGGACCGCCGAATTATCTGCCTGGCCGGAGTTTCATCCTCCGGTAACTCGCCCCGGTTCATATACGCCAAATATGGAACCGTACAATTCGGGATAACATGAAGAGTCGCCACCAACCGAGCCTCCGGATCAGGAACATCCAAATCCTCCTATGTAGGGAGCTTGACGGACGGATTATGCAGCACATCCAGGAAGATATTGGGTGGGACCGGTTTACGTTGGGAACCCAAACGACTTAAGGCGTCCGCCGCTTCATTCTTTCGCTAGTCCACATGATCGACCTGATAACCTTTGAAGTGACCTGCAACAATATCCACCTCTCGACGATATGCTGCCATGAGCGGGTCCTTGGAATCCCAAGTATTAGACACTTGTTGAGCCACCAGGTCAGAGTCACCGAAGCACTTAACCCGGCTTAAATTCATCTCCTTAGCCATCCCGGGACCATGGAGCAAAGCCTCATATTCAGCTGCATTGTTAGTGCAAGGGAACATTAAACGGAGAACATAACAAAACTTATCACCTTGTGGAGAAGTTAATACAACTCCAGCCCCCAAACCCTCCAATTGCCTGGACCCATCAAAATGAATAGTCCAATAAGTATGGTCTGACTTCTCTTCTGGCACCTGTAACTCTGTCTAGTCATTGATGAAGTCGACAAGTGCCTGCGATTTGATCGCCGTCCGAGGCACATATTTTAGCCCGTGAGGCCCAAGCTCAATAGCCCACTTGGCAACCCGGCCAGTTGCTTCCCTGTTCTGGATTATATCCCCCAAAGGAGCAGAGCTGACCACAGTTATGGGATGACCTTGGAAATATTGCTTGAGCTTCCGGCTTGCCATGAAAACTCCATACACCAGCTTCTGCTAATGCGGGTACCTCTGCTGGGAATCAATAAGTACTTCACTAATATAATAAACCAGCCGTTGAACCGGATACTCCTTTCTAGCCTCCTTGCGCTCCACCATGATAGCACGCTGACAGCCCGGGCATTAGTAGCCACATATAACAGCAAGGGCTCCTTATCAACAGGAGCAGCAAGGATAGGTGGTTTAGCTAGATGCTGCTTTAATTCCTCAAACGCTTCATTGGCGGCATCACTCCAGACGAAGTTATCTGTCTTCTTCAACATTTGATACAAAGGGATGGCCTTCTCCCCAAGGCGACTGATAAATCGGCTCAAGGCTGCAATCCGGCCTGCCAGTCGTTGGACATCATTGATGCACTTCGGTTTAGCCAAAGAAGTTATAGCCTTGATTTTCTCCGGATTAGCTTCAATGCCCCTGTTAGACACCAGAAAGCCCAAGAGCTTGCCTGCTGGTACACCAAAGACACACTTGGCCGGATTAAGCATTATTTTATAAACCCGGAGGTTATCAAAGGTCTCTTTCAAGTCATCTATCAATGTCTCCTCATTTCTGTATTTCACCGCGATATCATCCACATAAGAATGAACATTGCGGCTGATCTGATTATGAAGACAATTCTGCACACAGCGCTGATAAGTCGCCTGGGCACTCTTGAGCCCAAAAAGTCATAGATAAATAGCAGAAGGCTCCAAAAGGAGTTATAAAAGATGTCTTCTCCTGGTCCTTAACTGCCATTTTGATCTGATGGTAACCAGAATATGCATCCAAAAAGCTCAAACGCTCACAACCCACCGTAGCATCAATGATTTGATCAATACGAGGGAGAGCAAAAGGATCTGTCGGACAAGCCTTGTTCAAATCTGTGTAGTCCACACACATTCGCCAAGTGTCGTTCTTCTTAAGCACCAGCACCGGATTAGCCAACCATTCAGGATGAAATACTTCAATGATGAACCCAGCCGCCAAGAGCCTTGCTACCTCCTCACCAATTGCCTTGCGCCTTTCCTCATTGAATCGGTGAATAAACTTCTTGACCAGTTTATATTTGGGATCAACATTAAGAGTGTGCTCAGCGGGTTCTCTCGGTACACCTAGCATGTCAGAAGGCTTCCATGCAAAGATGTCCCGATTCTCACGGATGAATTCGATGAGCGCGCTTTCCTATCTCGGATCCAAGTTAGCGTTGATGCTAAACTGCTTAGATGAATCGCCTAGAACAAAATCAACCAGCTTAGTCTCATCAACCGATTTAATTCAAGGCCGGATCATGCTCTATAGTTGGCTTTCTCTCAAAGAAGTCATATCCATCGGATCAACATTGTACTTGTAGAACTTCAACTCCTCTATTGCACAAACCGACTCGGCATATGCTGCATCACCTTCTTCACATTCCAAGGCAATCTTACGGCTTCCGTGAACTGTGATAGTCCCCTTATGACCCGGCATCTTGAGTTGCAGATAGACATAACAGGGCCTTGCCATGAACTTAGCATAAGCTGGCCGTCCAAACAGGGCATGATACGGGCTCTTGATTTTCACCACTTCAAAAGTCAATGTCTCTGATCTTGAATCATACTCATCTCCAAAAGCAACCTCCAGAGCTATTTTACCAACCGGATACACCGATTTTCTAGGTACCACACCATGGAAGACCGTGTTGGACGGTTTAAGATTTTTATCTGTTAACCCCATGCGACGGAAGGTTTCATAATAAAGGATATTGATACTACTCCCCCCATCCATGAGTACATTGGTGAACTTATAACCTCCAACCTGAGGTGCCACCACCAATGCCAAATGGCCCGGATTATCAACCCGAGGTGGATGATCCTCTTGACTCCACACAATAGGCTGTTCAGACCAGCGTAAGTAACGGGGCACCACCGATTCAACGGAATTCACTGCCCTTTTATGAAGCTTCTGATCGCGCTTGCACAGGCTAGTGGTGAAGACATGATACTGCCCACTATTCAACTGCTTCGGGTTGCTCTGGTAACCCGACTGCTGCTGTTGCTGCTGATTGCCCTAATTATTATAACCACCTTGGTTGTCCTGATTGCCTTGATGGCCATGTCCGCTCTGATTACCGTGAAAACCTGAACCGAAATTGCCTCCACCGTGACCTGACCCATGAGATCCGGGGCCTGAACCGCCGCCCAGTCCATGACATACTGAAAAAATCTGAATTTTTGAACTCCTGTATAATATAACAATCCTTCCAGAGGTGCGTGGCCGGCTTATCCCGCGACCCGTGCTTTGGGCAAGGCTGGTTTAACAGGTGAGACAAGCGCTCTGGATTGGGACTTGGTATTCCACCACACTTGGGCGGTTTACCCTTACGGCGCTGGCCTTTGTCCTGCGCGTTGGTTTTCGCCACAAAGTCTAAACTGTTATCCGCTTTACGCTTACCGCTGTTTCCATGACCTGCCAAGTTATGTTGCTGCCCTTTGGTGCTGTCGCTCTTCTTTCCCTTCCCTGTCTTGTCATCATCAGATTCAGGGTCCTTGGTACTATCAGAATCGGCATACTTCACCAAGGCTGCCATAAGAGTCCCCATGTCATTGCAGTAACGTTTGAGCCGTCCCAACTTCAACTTCAGAGGTGTAAACCGGCAATTTCCTTCCAATGTTAAAACTGTTGTATCAGCGTTGATGCGGTCTGATGAATGCAAAATTTCCAAAACCCGGCGCACCCAATGGGTTTTTTATTCTCCTTCCTCCTAGACACAGGCAGCTAAGTCCACAATTGACATGGGCTGCTTGCACGTGTCTTTGAAATTTTGAATAAACCGGTCCCTTAGCTCGGCCCATGACCCAACGGAGTTAGTAGGCAGGTTTTTCAACCATGTGCGAGTTGTTCCTTCCAACATCATGGTGAAGTATTTAGCACACGCCGCATCGTCCACATCCAGCATCTCCATCGCCATCTCATAGCTTTCAACCCATGACTCGGGGGATAAATTGGCAGTGTAATTCGTCACTTTAAGTGGGCCCTTGAAATCCTTGGGTAGGCGCACGTTGCGCAGTGCTGGGACGAGACACGCACCCCAAAGAACTAGAGGTAACCCCTGGTGCCACCGAAGTTGTTGGACGAACCGGAGTAAGTTGGCGGTCTTCGTGCTGCACTGCTAACTCGGCCTCTCGACGTGCCCTAGCACGATCCACCACATCCTGAGCATCTCCACCGCCACCCGCCGGGTTATGTCCATGGGGCGTATTACGATTTCGTGCACTGATTGACACGGCCGGTTCCTCCATATGCCTGTTGTAACTCCGGCTCGAGCGGGGAGTAGAATGATTCCTTTTGCAGCAGTATGAATAAGCTTGCTGTTGAGTCAAGGCTGTCTGAAGGAGCTCTCTAGCCCGCCGTGTCTCGACCGCTACTGAGGACTCGCCTTCAATCGAGAGAGCTGCCAATCGTGAAGCGGCAGCGACAATGTTATCCATCGGGTTAGAGTAGTGACCCGGTGGTGTTGGGACGTGATGTGACGGAACGTTGTTCTGACGAGGCGGATCTGTTGGACGTGGCTGAACCGGCTCCTCCATTCCAGGTGCCTCCGCCCGGTTTACCACTGGCGGATTACTGGTCCCTGCTCCTGGGGTATTAAAGAGGTTCCTAGCCTCATAAACTGGCGAGAGGTGAGACCGGTACCTTATCCTCATGACATCGTTTGACGCACTCTGATCCAACATAAGCTGGTAAGCCTGTGCATCCAATGCGGCCCGTTCCGCAGCCATCCTGGTATCCTCGGCTGCCAGGTCAGCCTTGGCTTGAGTTATCTGATCTTTCACCTTTGCGATTTTTGCATTATGCTCATCTTGATTCGCCGGGTTAACTTCCGCCATCAGTGTTGCCAAAGCGTCAAATAAATCAGATAAAACCTGAGCCGACGGTCGCACAGGGCCTCCTGCCCCAGCCGCTGTCGCTGCTACTGATCCGGACACCATCGCCGCTGTGGTCGAAGAGTGGAGCAATGGCTGCGTACCGGCCATGAAGATCGCAACCCGGTTTGGCGGATCAAAGGGGTCCGGAATACTGTCTCCATCGGAACAACCCCCAATCTGGCCATCTTGCAATTGGTACAATGACTCGGTCTCTCCGGTTAATGACTCATCATCAGAATAAATGACGGTCTCACCACCATATGCCGATCTATCCTCAGACTCCGCTCCATGGATGACTCCCACGAAGGCATGCTTCATGGCAGGCTGAACCCGGGCAGGTCTCGCACGCTGAGCAGTCTTGATGATGTCGGTTCAGATGTCCGGCTCAGGGCCCGGTTCACCGATCTTGCCAATGAAAATGTGGATGCCACCGAAGGGGACCCGGTACCCGTACTCGATTGAGCCGGCCTCGGGGCCCCAGCCTGCATCATCGATGTAGAGCTTGCCGCAACGACTCTTGGTCATCCAGCCCACTGCATATCCCTTGAGCCCTTTGAAGCTGCCCTCTAAGAACTCGAAACCATCGTGCGATAGCCCCACGGTGGGCGCCAACTGTCGTGGTTTTGTCACGGCAGATGTCCTAGAGAAAGGACTTAGTCATGGAGCCATCGCGACGGGTTAGCTTAAAGGGGTTAAAGCGGACAAAGGACGCACGGAGTTTATACTGGTTCGGCCTCTTGCGGTGAAGGTAAAAGCCTACGATCCAGTTGTTGTGGAATTGCTAGGGTTTCGATGACCAGGGAGCGAATCTGCTATGCCTGGCTCTCGAGTTGTTGTTTGTTGTCCCTAAACCGCCGCCGGGTCATCCCCTTATATACATGGGTTGACGCCCGCCGGTTTACAGGATTCCGAGGCTAGCTCATAAACGTGTCCTAGCTCGGTCTCTACTATTTTTTCCTTACAACACAAGCTTACATATCAATGTCGGTTTATGACTACAGGCCTTAATCCGCCTTTGGGCCGTGGGCCTTCACAAAGCGCCATCATCTTTGTCTTCATGGGCTTAAAATATAATAACTCATTATGGGGATAACCCAGCCTCTCCTAGCCGGTTTACGCCCAGTAGTAATACCCCCAACAGTGCTGGCATAGACTGGGACGGTGCTTCTTCAGAGTTTTCAATAATTTCTCTTCTTCCTGCTTTGAAAGGTTAGCACTAATAATAATAGGATATATCTTCTTTTCATTAAGATAAGCATATTTAAGAGTATCAGGTAATGGTTTAAGCTCAAACACGGGATCACCCTTGGGTGGAGGAGGATCCCCTAGAATTTCAACAGGCAAGTTGTGTTTCAAAATAGGTCCATGTTTAAAGAATACTTCATCTATTTCCCTTCTTTCATTCATAATAATATCATTTTCATGGTCTAGCAAATATTGTTCTAAAGGATCATTAGGAGGAACGGTAATAGAAGCAAGACCAATAATTTTGTCTTTACTAGGCAATTCTTTATCATGGGGTTGTCTACGAAATTTAGCAAAATTAAAATCATGAGACATATCCCCTAAACCATCAGTAACAATATCCTTTTCGTAGTATATCTTAGCATTAACAGTATTCGAGAAGGGTCTACCAAATATAATGTAACATCCCAAAATCCTAAATTTTTGGAATGTTATAATAAATAGATAGATTTGATTGTTGTTTGAATTGTTGTGTGATTGACTGACTGAAAGTGAGTGAATTCGAAACTTTTTGAAAGTTAAATGAGAGGGAATAAAAGGACTTTCCCAAACATTCATTTTTGCTTTTATGCTCTCCGTGAATTCAACTACTTTTCAAATACAAAACCCTCGAGAGAAGATGACATGACTTCTTCCATTTAATTAAATGAAAGGGTTTTTGAAAATATTTGAATTCCATTTGGAAATATTTTCCAATCTAGAAACTTTATGCAACTCAATGATTTTCACGAGAGAAGATAAAATGACTTTTTCAAATTATATGAAATATGAGTTGGAAGTTTCAAAGAAATCAAATTTAAAGTCCTTTTGAAAATTAATTTCAATTTGGATTTATTTGGTTTTTAATTCAAATTATTTTTCTCCAAAAATAAAATATACGAAAAATAGGGTAACATGATTCCCTACATCAGAAAATTGGAGAGGAATAAATTTGAATTAATTTTGGTGATTTTTAAATGATTTTTACAGGATTTTACTAGAGCAGAAGCACTCTTTGTTTCATTTGAATTTGTGAGTATTTTATTTGACTCTAGAAAAATGTCCAGCTTGTAGGAAATCTTTTTCTGAAAATCTTGATATATCATATGCCTATATAAATTTTTTTAATATTTTTTTCATTGATGTTCGTCTGGAAAAATCTTTATACAAAAACTTTCTTCCCCGCGGGCCAACTGGGCCGAAGCCCAGCCAGCCGCCCCAGCCCACCTCCGCACCCATCCCCGAGCTCCCGCGGGACTCCGCCCACTGCACGCCGCCGCCGACGTGTCCGGCGTGGACACCGCCGCCATTGCCCCTCCCGCAACCCGCGCGCCGCCTTCTCGCCTATAAATGGCGAGGCCCGGACCCCCTCTCCTCCCGAGCCACGCCGCCGCTGCATCTTGCAGCTGCCACCTTTTGCTCCAGCCGCCGCCGCCACAGTGCACCCTGCCGCCTCTTGCCTCGCGTCGTCGTCGCTGCTAGCTCCGCGCCACCTTCCCGCGCCGCGCAGCCACCGACCCACCCCCCCCCCCCCCCCCGTCGGCGCAGATCTCACCGGAGATCGCCGGAAACCGCCGCTGCCGATTTTTCGCCGAAAACTGCCCCGAACCGCCCGAGCCGGTATAACCGCTATAAAACCCTCCCCGGTTTTTCTTTAGTTCAGTTTTTCTTTTAGTTCGGTTTATTTATTTTTGGTTTGTTAAATACCGAGCGTTCACCCGTTTAGATCTGTAGCGAACGGTTTTTCGTTCTTTAGCGTTCTGTAGCGAACGTTCGTTCGGTAGAATTTTTCTTTTTGTTTTAATTTCTGCCGGGGACCTATCCGTGATGTTTTATTTACAGATTAGTCCCTCTATTTCAAACGATCATTACTTTTACTTGTTTGTCCAAATTCAACGAAACCAACGCCCACTTCTTCATTATGATCTCCTCTATCCAGTAATCCAACTCAAACATGTTTTTGAAAGTTTAAAATTTGAATTAGACCAGATTTGAATTCAAACTTCGTTGATTGTAACTTGAGTTCCGTAGCTCCGTTTGAGTTGATTCTTTTTGCAAATCGAAGCTCTTGACCTAAACTTTTTGATAAGGCCAAATCCACATAATTTTGGTACTGTTAGAAATTGTTTTATGTTGCAAGAGTTATTTGCTTAGTTTTGATGTTTTCTGAATCGTCTTCTTCGATCTCTCTGATCTTTTGAGTGATTGCTTATGTGTGGTTACTATTGCTTGCTTACGATAGATTGACCGGAGTGTGACGAGTAGATCTATCAAGTGTGTTGAGTGCGAATCATCTTCATCAACATTGCAGGCGAGTTCACACTTTGATCATATCCCCTTTCATACCCAGTTTTTATGCATTAGTTTCAACCCTCAAACATTGCCTGGTTAGAATTGATAACATGTGGGTATTGGGAAGTAGTTGATGAGGTAGGAACCTATTGCCCTGTGTTCAAATCTTGGGAGTTACTATTATGTTATGCTTATATTGCCATGCTATGCTCGTAGACATGGATTGGGTTTTGAGAGTATTCATGACAGATGTGAGGTTGTTAATTAATGGTTTACTTAAGGTGGCAACTTAAACACACATCTGGGTGGATTGAGGTACCTGGGTATTCCAGGATTGCCTATCTAGGCACCTGGGTAGACCAGGATTGCCTGTTTTTCTTTATGGACCGCCACCCAGGCTCAAAGGGATCATGAGATTATTCATACTAGAAACTTCCGCGTGCAGCCACAAGCTACTATGGGCTCTAGCATAGTTGACTAAGTCGTGCGAACTCTTACAGTGGTAGACTAGCAGATGTAGGGGAAAGTAGGTGTAACGGTCTACCCATCGTAAGGTGCTAGCGCTTCTGAAAGACTGTGTCTCGGTCATCCGTTTCTCAAACACCATGTAGTGCGAGAAATCCAACGGAGGAGATCGAGTCTTGTGGGGAAAAGTGCGCAAACCTCTGCAGAGTGTACAAACTAATCATGATTAGCCGTGTCCCCGGTTATGGACGTCTTGAGTATCTAGTTCTTGGATTATCCTGTTGATATCATCACGTTACTTAAATAATTTGTTGGCTTTTAATGATGATGCTTAATCGGGATTGAGAATGCTGTCAACCAATCTCAATGTTTAACAACCACCATGATAGTTAAATAAAATTTATTCCTTTGCAGTAGGGAAAAATTAGCTTTTCGCAAAAACCTTATAACCGTAGAGCTTTTCCACCAGCCATATATGCATGTAGTGATAGCCATTATTCATCATTGCTCTATAGTGTGAATTTGCCAGTACATTCAATGTACTGACCCTTTGTGGCTGCAACGTCTCATGTTGCAGGATTATCTTACGACGAGTACATGATATGTTAGGGTTACGATTTCTACACTCAACTTTGCCGTTGGTGTTGATGGGAATCCACAACCTTGTTACTTCCGCTATATTTGGATTAAGGTAATAGTATTTACGTTATTTTATACATGTGATTTACCTCTGTTATAAATCCTCGAGTACTGTGTGTGTCAGCATACCGATCCAGGGATGACACTTAAGCACAGTGACTTGATCCATTCGGGTCGGGTCGCTACAAGATGGTATCAGAGCACATGTTGACTGTAGGACGTGACCCTAGAAACTAGCCAGCCCATAGGAAAGATTTTCTCTACAGCTTTGTTTTGCAAAAGGATCTTTTACCTCTCTTCTCTTCTGAGCTTATTCAAATATTCCCTTTTAGTGAGACTATACCCCTTTCCTCTTTTGACCACTCAAAGATTCTACTGTTGAGACCACTCTAAGAAGTACAAGATATCGAACAACTAAGACCATTCGGAATGAAGAGGATTTTACCGTATATCTGAATAATGGAAACTACAACGGTTGAAGACTCCGAAGACTAGGAGATTTGGAGGCTATGAAGAATTTCCAGATTTGTATGACCTAGTAAGACTCCCCTGACGGAACTTGACAGACTATGGAAGTTATCACTACCCGAGATCAAGGTGTATTGGAGGAAGACCGGAACATGGAGCATCAGAACTCAAAGTTTTGTCAAGGAAAACCCTAAGGCAGGACATATCAAACTATGGAATGATAGCTCATGGAAAGGGCAAGAGCAGAAACATGGCTATCCATGATTTTAACGCCCACTTATGCTATTGCCGCCGTGCTAAGTTAAGCATGCATTCCTTTGGAAGGATTGGATGAAAAGAAGGCTGATGGAGCACCTATCAGCAAAGGATGCAGTTTTAACCTTAGCCGGTGTATCACCAGGATCTGGAGTGTTACATCAAGGAGTTAAGATGGGCCTACAAGAAACAGTATTTGATAAGGAAGCTTTTCGTGAAGAACTCAGGACCCAGAAGCTGAAAGTAGCCAATCTAGAGGAGCAAAACCTTGAGACATCAAAGATTCGTCAGGAACTGAAGGAGAGTAGGATCATGGTCGATGTCGAGGTGGATGAAACCCAGATGTTTGGGATGCAACTCCAGAAATATTAAAGGATGTCACGAGAGATTTCGCGTCAACAGAGATGATCTTGCAAAAGAATTTTAGAAGGACAAGCATGATCGGAAGAAGCCATTGGAGGCATAAACAAGACTTGAAGAGTTTGATGACTTTGAAGATTTATTAACCTTTAGAAGACCAAACACCTGTTATATACCTACGTTAGATGCGACGATTGTGAGCTGTCATTTTTTTGATGTTTTTCCGACAGCCACAATAAAATCTGTCTTTTCAAAACCTTTGTCTGTATTGTGTGCATCTCTCTCTCTCTCTCTCTCTCTCTCTCTCTCTCTCTCTCTCTTATCCCACCCCAAACCCATGGACCTAATAGAGGATGAATGGAGATGAGCTTATATTTTCTGGATCGATGAGTCAATTGGAGACAGACTGATGAATTCAGAACATGGAGGATCACATGGAGAATAACCCTATAGACGGAAAGGATATGACCCAGCATGCTCTTGAGTGCTTTGAAAGAGGTGCCACTACCTGGTAGAGGATGTACCAAACCATCAATGGATGGCAGGGAGTAACCACTTGGAAAGAATTTAAGTTGACTTTGCTAAAAGTCTCAGTTTGTGTCCCAGAAATTGAAGCCTTGTGGAAAGGATATGAAGAAAACTTGTGCATGCAAGCTTTGTGGAGAAATAGGACACAACCATAAAAAGAACAAGGACGAATACCCTCATAATCGGAGGATTGCCAAAGGAGTTAGCCGAGGATCTCAGGAAACTTCGGTTGGACATTGTTCCCAAAGGTTTTGTTGCAGCAATGGAAGTTCAGTATACATTGTTGGGAAAGATTCGTGAAGCTCAGAAGGATGACAAAGCGATTGCTGAGGTAAAAGAGAGGATGAGCAAAGTAAAGGCCAAAGGTTTTCGTAAGGATGAGCACGACACCTTATGGTTCGAGGACCGTGTATATGTGCCCAAAAATGCAAAGATCAGGAAGTTAATACTTCAGGAGGCTCATGACTCACCATACTCGATTCGCCCTGGAAACACCAAGATGTATTTGGATTTGAAGGAGCGTTTCTGGTGGACTGGTATGAAGAAATATATTGTGGAGTATGTAGTCGTAAGTGATGTACGCCAGAGAGAGTAAAGGCAGAGCATCAGAAGCCAGCCGGATTAGTATAGCCTATGCCGATACCCGAATGGAAGTGGGATAATCTTGGCATGGATTTCATTACCGGATTTCCCAGAACCCGAACGAGACATGATTCTATCTGGGTAGTAGTTGATTCGCTTGACCAAAGTGGCTCACTTTATCCTAGTGAAAACCACCTATACAAGTGCGAAGTTGGCCAAGAATATATATGACCAGGATCGTATGTCTGCATGGAGTTCCGAGGACCATCTTATCAGATAGAGGAACACAGTTTACCTCAAAGTTTTGGAATCAGCTGCACCAGACTTTGGTTACTAGGTTAGAGTTCAGTACAGCCTTTCATCCACAGACAGATGGATAGACCGAGAAAGTCAATCATATTCTGGAGGACATGTTGAGAGCGTGTGTGCTAGATTATGGATCTAGTAGGGATGATAATCTACCTTACGCGGAGTTCTCATACAACAACAGTTGCCAAGCCAGTTTGAAGATGTCCCCTTTTGAAGCTTTGTATGGGAGAAGGAGCCAGACACTGTTGATGTGGGATGAAGTTGGAGACCGTCAGTTGTTTGGACCAAATGTGATCAAGGAGTCAGAAGAGAATGTTAAGTTGATTCGAGATAGACTGAAGGTAGCTCAGTCCAGGCAGAAGAGTTATGCAGACTCAAAAACGCAAGGAGGTAGTCTATGAAATTGGAGACATAGCATGTCTTCATGTGTCCCCTTTGCGAGGAGTTAAACGATTTGTAGTTAAGGGAAAGTTAGCCCCGAGATTTGTAAGACCATACCGAGTTTTGGAGCGTATGGGAGAAGTGGCCAACAAGTTGGAGTCACCCGAAGGATTGTCAAGAGTTCATGATGTGTTCCACATTTCCCAGTTGAAGAGTGCCATGCAGAGATGGCCAATAATCCCCTGTAAGGAAGCCTGACCCTGGAAAGGATAATGATGTTCCATGAAGTGGAGTATGGATTTCATAAGTATAAGTTTTATCTCGATATGTGGGATATCCCACGAGGATCAAGAGATGAATTACTATTGCATATAAATGAGGTATGATGTTGGAAATATAGATCAATGGAAATTCCATGATGAGTCTGAGTAATCATGTCCTAGTTTGGTGCGAATAGAAGGAAGGAAGACAGTACAATTTGCTGGATTTAAGAATACTAGGAAGTTGGATGTCGGAATAATGATCAGTTTCCCTGAGGATGAGTTCAAGGTTTGCAAGTGATGAGATGGGCCATAACCCACAGGCCCCAGGACCTACCAAGGAGCAAGCACACTCTTGCTGAAGGAAAACCCCTGGAAGAAGTTACGGTTTTACCGATAGACGATCTTATAGGAGTAACGCAAACCTGAGAGTTGTGAAGAAACGATAGATGTTTGTTTGGCTTGCAGAATCAATGGATTTATCCGAACCTGGTTTGTTGACAAGAGAAATTCTGCAATGCTTGTGAGGTGACCGAGTGTTAGAATGCGAGATTCGCTAAACCGTATACAAGGTAATGATTTGGGTGCGGGATGGATTGATCACCATACCGACTTACTCTTATTATTCGCTTTGCTATATGGGATGGTAAATCTGAGTGACTTACCTATAGTAGAGTGACGACGATCAAAACCTTGTTTAAACCTTAGAATGGTATAAGAATTTTTCCCCTTGTACAAGGCAGTTTTTGCCAACCGTAGGTTATATGGTGAGGATCAACCCAGACCCATTTCCTGCAGGAGAAACCATAAATTGTTGACCACCATGAGATATCGATAGTTGTTTAGTTTTGGCGCCAGACCCGTCAGCTAAGAAGACCCAATCTCGGAATAACCTTACCAAGAGGAAAGGACAGAAGAATTGAGGAAAAGGTTATGCCACTACCGGAAGAGCCCAAAGAAGGAATTATCCTTACGATCTGAGAAGACCGACACTGTCAAGAATAAGGATGGAGTATATGAGTTTTGATGGAACTGTAACAATGATTTTAAGGGTGGTAGCACCCCAGACCCTGGAGACGATCGATGGATTTTTGAGAAGACCCCAAACCCTAAGCTTTTTCTTGCTAGCCTCTCCGAATCTCGAGGACGAGATTCATTTTAAGGGTGGTAGGTCTGTAACATCCCAAATTCTAAATTTTTGGAATGTTATAATAAATAGATAGATTTGATTGTTGTTTGAATTATTGTGTGATTGATTGACTGAAAGTGAGTGAATTAGAAACTTTTTGAAAGTTAAATGAGAGGGAATAAAAGGACTTTCCCAAACTTTCATTTTTGCTTTTATGCTCTCCGTGAATTCAACTACTTTTCAAATACAAAACCCTCGAGAGAAGATGACATGACTTCTTCCATTTAATTAAATGAAAGGGTTTTTGAAAATATTTGAATTCCATTTGGAAATATTTTCCAATCCAGAAACTTTATGCAACTCAATGATTTTCACGAGAGAAGATAAATGACTTCTTCAAATTATATGAAATATGAGTTGGAAGTTTCAAAGAAATCAAATTCAAAGTCCTTTTGAAAATTAATTTCAATTTCGATTTATTTGGTTTTTAATTCAAATTATTTATCTCCAAAAATAAAATATACAGAAAATAGGGTAACATGATTCCCTACATCAGAAAATTGGAGAGGAATAATTTGACTTAATTTTGGTATTTCTTTAAAATGATTTTTACTGGATTTTACTAGAGCAGAAGCACTCTTTGTTTCATTTGAATTTGTGAGTATTTTATTTGACTCTAGAAAAATGTCCAACTTGTAGGAAATCTTTTTCTGAAATGTTTGATATATCATATGCCTATATAAAAAAAATTATATATTTTTTCAATGATGTTCGTCTGGAAAAATCTTTATAAAAAAAAACTTTCTTCCCCGCGGGCCAACTGGGCCGAAGCCTAGCCAGCCGGCCTAGCCCACCTCCGCGCCCGTCCCCGAGCTCCCGCGGGACTCCGCCCGCTGCACGCCGCCGCCGCCCGTGTCCGGCACGGACACCGCCGCCATTGCCCCTCTCGCAAGCCGCGCGCCGCCTCCCCGCCTACAAATGGCGAGGCTTGGACCCCCTCTCATCCCGAGCCGCGCCGCCGCCCTCGCGCCAGCGCCGCCGCCGCTGCATCTTGCCGCCGTCGCCTTTTGCTCCAGCCGCTGCCGCAGCGCACCCTGCCACCTCTCGCCTCGCGCCGCCGCAGCGCACCCCGCAGCCTCTCGCCTCGCGCCGCCGCCGCTGCTAGCTCCGCGCCGCCTTCCCGCGCCGCGCAGCCACCGCCCCGCCCCGCCGTCGCCGCAGATCTCGTCGGAGATCGCCGGAAACCGCCGCCGCCGGTTTTTCGCCGAAAACCGCCCCGAACCGCCCGAGCCGGTATAACCGCTATAAAACCCTCCCCGGTTTTTCTTTAGTTTGGTTTTTCTTTTAGTTCGGTTTATTTTTTTTTGGGTTGTTAAATAGCGAGCGTTCACCCGTTTAGATCTGTAGCGAACGGTTTTTCGTTCTTTAGCGTTCTGTAGCGAACGTTCGTTTGGTAGAATTTTTCTTTTTCTTTTAATTTCCGCCAGGGACCTATCTGTGATGTTTTATTTACAAATTAGTCCCTCTATTTCAAACGATCATTACTTTTACTCGTTTGTCCAAATTCAACGAAACCAACGCCCACTTCTTCGTTATGATCTCCTCTATCCAGTAATCCAACTCAAACACGTTTTTGAAAGTTTAAAATTTGAATTAGACCAGATTTGAATTCAAACTTCGTTGATTGTAACTTGAGTTCCGTAGCTCCGTTTGAGTTGATTCTTTTTGCAAATCGAAGCTCTTGACCTAAACTTTCTGATAAGGCCAAATCCACATAATTTTGGTACTGTTAGAAATTGTTTTATGTTGCAAGAGTTATTTTCTTGGTTTTGATGTTTTCTGAATCGTCTTCTTCGATCTCTCTGATCTTTTGAGTGATTGCTTATGTGTGGTTACTATTGCTTGCTTACGATAGATTGACCGGAGTGTGACGAGTAGATCTATCAAGTGTGTTGAGTGCGAATCATCTTCATCAACATTGCAGGCAAGTTCACACTGTCGGCGTTCTGGGAACGGGGGTCCCCAGACTAGACTGCCTGCGGCCTGCGGCGTGGCTCGAGTGGGGGCCCAATGTGGCCCATCTTCATCAACACAAGGCTCAAGACCCTCGTGAGGGGCCAAGCCTCGCGAGGCGGACGACATGGCGCTTCCTCAAGCACGGCCTCCTTAGGCTGGCTCGCGAGGAGGCGGAGAGATCAAGGCGGGTACCTCACGAGGTGCCCATGACGCAAGCCATGACGACCAAGGGTGCCAGGCGGGCGCCAGCCCGAGCAGCGTTTCCCTTTCCCCTTTGGTGCAAAGGGGGCAAGCGCAGGCGAGAGGATCAAGCAAAGTTATCCATGTCGGTGCAACGAGACCAAGACCAGTCCAATGGTGGGAAGGAGGTCACCATGGAGCCCAGGACGGCGTCACCACAGGGCCTTTGGCAGGCGAAGACCAACTTTAGTCAGGATAAGTGTACCAGATGTTCCCCTTCAAATTGGCCAATTGTTGGCGCCCTTCCCGCTCAATATTTGGGAAGAGGCCCAGGGCCTTTGCCTATAAATAGGACTAGCCACCCCCAGGGTAGAGGGAGAGGGGAAGGAGCTAGGATCGAATCCAGCATCTAGAGAGAGAGAAGGGCGATCGAACTCCCCCTAGCAGTTCATCCCCTAGCCAAGAACAGGCCCTCGGGAGGCCATTCCCCCTAGTACTGTTCTTCCTCATCAGCCCAAGAGGCAATCCACCCACCACAAACTAGAGTAGGGTATTACACCACAATGGTGGCCCGAACTAGTATAAACCTTGTGTCTCTTGTGTTGTTCTTGCATCAGCTAGATCCTTACGAGACGGAGAGGTAGAGGGCACGATCTCCGCGCGCACCCCAGAGTTCGAACCTTAAGGGTCTGCCGGAACCCCTGAATCCGACATTTGGCGCGCCACGTAGGGGACGGCATGGCGCTTCCTCAAGCACGACCTCCTTAGGCTGGCTCGCGAGGAGGCGGAGAGATCAAGGCGGGTACCTCACGAGGTGCCCATGACGCAAGCCATGACGACCAAGGGTGCCAGGCGGGCGCCAGCCCGCGCAGCGTTTCCCTTTCCCCTTTGGTGCAAAGGGGGCAAGCGCAGGCGAGAGGATCAAGCAAAGGTATCCATTTGGGTGCAACGAGACCAAGACCAGTCCAACGGTGGGAAGGAGGTCACCATGGAGCCCAGGACGGCGTCACCACAGGGCCTTTGGTAGGCGAAGACCAACTTTAGTCAGGATAAGTGTACCAGATGTTCCCCTTCAAATTGGCCAATTGTTGGCGCCCTTCCCTCTCAATATTTGGGAAGAGGCCCAGGGCCTTTGCCTATAAATAGGACTAGCCACCCCCAGGGTAGAGGGAGAGGGGAAGGAGCTAGGATCAAATCCAGCATCTAGAGAGAGAGAAGGGCGATCGAACTCCCCCTAGCAGTTCATCCCCTAGCAAAGAACAGGCCCTCGCGAGGCGGTTCCCCCTTGTACTGTTCTTCCTCATCAGCCCAAGAGGCAATCCACCCACCACAAACTAGAGTAGGGTATTACACCACAATGGTGGCCCGATCTAGTATAAACCTTGTGTCTCTCGTGTTGTTCCTGCAGTAGCTAGATCCTTACGAGACGGAGAGGTAGAGGGCACGATCTCCGCGCACACCCCAGAGTTCGAACCTTAAGGGTCTGCCGGAACCCCTGAATCTGACATTTGGCGCGCCAGGTAGGGGTGCGCGGGAATCTGCCTTCCCATCGCTCCGTCTCCCGTTGCGTCGTCGTCACCATGTCCGGCAACCAGGCGGGCAACCAAGGCCAGTGGGCGCCATGGCCCATCTGCACGGAGCCTCCCGCTCCGGGCGACCCCGCGCCACAGGCAGCTCGCGGTCCGCAGGGCGCTGCGGGCCGCGGGCGACGCGGGCAAGCTTCTACGACCCTGACACCGCGACAGGCGCGGTCGGCCGTGAGGGCATCCAATCACGCCGCAACTACGACACAGTACACCCGCCGGGAACAGGCGAACTCGAGGGCCGCGCTCACAGTAGCACGGGAGCTGCTGTAGTGCAGGCTATTGGAGGGCGGCTGCGACGTGCTGCTGGAGCGGGTCGCCGAGCTCCTAGGCTTCGCCGCTTCGGGGGCTCACCCCTTCTGCGTCCAGCTTCCGCCTCAAGCTCAGGGCGGCGCACGAGGGGGACCCACGCACCCGCGCGGGCCCCAAGACTACCCCAACACCGGCGAATCCGCCGGCACCAGACTGGCGGTGGCGCTACCCCCACCCCCGGTGCGCGAAGGAGAGGGGCTCGGTGCGTCCCACGGCGCCAGCGGCCAACCGCACTACCACCCCGCGGTGGGCACGACAAGCAACGCCGCATGGCGCATGGAGCACTATAGCACATCATTCGGGGTGGCGGCGCCAGAGGAATACATGCCCCACATGATGGACCAAGGGCACGCTCACGGGGGCGAGCAGGGCTCACTCTTCAGCCCCAGCTGGGAGGACGAGATGCCAGAGGCCGAGCCCTTCCAGGAACCCCAGGACGGCTCCGTCAGTCATACTGGAGGCAACGACTATCGGGTACCGTTAATTCCTCAAGAGCAGGCATACACTAATCATGGATCACAGGAGATGCAGGTCGCCGCAACAAGCAGCTGCCCCGCTCCTGCGGCCTCCTACCCCTCGGGAGGAGGACGCAGGGGGCTGCAGGAAAGGGGCAGAGATCCTACATCACCACCGCGGCGTTCGGAGCAAGGCGTTCTTAGAAGATAGGCCCTCCGCTGGGGAGGCGCCTGAGGGCCTGCCCCTGGCGGAGGACCCGTGGTCATCGGGGGAACCGCTGGCGACCGCTCTACCCCACCGGCGGCGTCCTGGTTTCCGGTCGTTGTTGGTGGCACTAGAGTGTGGCGCAAGGCGGGGCCCTCGTCTGGCGATATGAAGCAAGGCCGGTTCCTGTGAAGAAGGCCCAGTGCCTGTGAAGCTCGCCGCCCCGTGACACTCACGTAATAATGAGTGGGGCTGTACACGCCCCGGAGTCTCAGGGGTGCCGGCCTCAGGCCCTAGGGCTCCCTCCCACGCCCAGTGGACAGCACTTAGCTCCGCGCTGGTGAGAAGACGTCGAAGACTAGATTAGGTGCCGGACGCGGCCTTTTTGTTTGCTTTCATTGCCTTCTTCCTTTGGTTGTAACCTTTCTCCTCCACTGGATTTAAGTTGAATTCGAATTTGAGCTTTGCGTGCGTTCGGGGAAGGGGTGCTTGGTCTTGTTTGAATCGTTTCCCGCGTTCTGGTCACCATCTCACCACAGCTGCCTCCCCTCGCGAGCCGGGCCAGGCCTAGCTTAAGCACGGCCCAGACTGCCGCTGCCGCTCCCTCGCGAGGTGACCATTGGTGCTTGCGGAGATCATTTTCTCATGAAGGCCCAGAGCCTGTGAAGAAGGCAAATGCCTGTGAAGACATCCCGCTCGGGAGAAGGCCCAGAGCCTGTGAAGAAGGCGAATGCCTGTGAAGACATCCCGCTCGGGAGAAGGCCCGGAGCCTGTGAAGAAGGCGAACGCCTGTGAAGATCGTCTCTTTTTGGAGAAGGCCCTGAGCCTGTGAAGAAGGAAAATGCCTGTGAAGCCGTCCCGCTCGGGAGAAGGCCCGGAGCCTGTGAAGAAGGCGAATGCCTGTGAAGCCGTCCCGCTCGGGAGAAGGCCTGGAGCCTGTGAAGAAGGTGAACGCCTGTGAAGATCGTCTCTTTTTGGAGAAGGCCCTGAGCCTGTGAAGAGGGCGAACGCCTGTGAAGACGTCTCGCTCGAGGAAAAGGCCCTAAGCCTGTGAAGAAGGGAAATGCCTGTGAGGACGTCTCGCTCGAGGAAAAGGCCCGGAGCCTGTGAAGAAGGCCGACGCCTGTGAAGATCGTCTCTTTTTGGAGAAGGCCCTGAGCCTGTGAAGAAGGCAAATGCCTGTGAAGACGTCTCGCTTGAGGAAAAGGCCCTGAGCCTGTGAAGAAGGCAAATGCCTGTGAGGACGTCTCGCTTGAGGAAAAGGCCCGGAGCCTGTGAAGAGGGCGAACGCCTGTGAAGACGTCTCGCTCGAGAAAGGGCCCGGAGCCTGCGAAGACGGCCCACGCCTGTGGGGTTTCCTATCAGCAACGACCCCGCCTCCCGAGGTTTCAACTACCTAGCACCCGGGACGTGACGCCCTCCAAAAGGCAGCTCCGGAGCCAGCAAGGAACAAGGGCGAACCAGCCTACCGTTGGACACGCGTACGATTTAATCACTGCAGATACATTAGATACGAGTTCATACATGAGGGGCTTCCCCTCCCAAAATGCTCTCACAACCGTCGGGCCAAACGCCTGAGTTCTATCTATGCAGGGTAAAAAGACGAGGATAGTACATGGTCAATCTGACAAGTCCCCCAATGCATCTTCGGGGGCGCCTCCCGAGCTGTCGCTGGCGTCGCTGAACTCACCTTCGTTATCCGCACCCCCATCAGCGGCATTGGGGTCCTTCACCACGCCACCTTCGTCGGCGCCCACCACCACATCGTCATCATCAGAGGTGAAGGCCCGGACGAGAGCATCTACGTTGCTCTCCACCCATTCAGCCAGGTCACCTCGAACAGCTTGGGGAACTGGGGCGATGGCGGCGTCGAAGTCGAAGTGGGGACCCATGTTTCGAAGATGGCTGAAGACGCGGGAAAAGGCGCGCCCGAGCAGGGCGCGGCTCCTCTCCTCCACCAACCTATCGGCTTTGGCCGACCGTGCCTCTAGCTATGTCACCATGGTGGTGAAGAACTGCAGGTTGCCGGCGTAGTTAATCGTGTGCGGCTCGCCCACGGCAGCCTCACAGATGTTGCCCAGGGCAATGTTAGCCCTCTCCCGGAGCTTGGTGAGCATGGGGCCGTGCTCGTGCTCCAGGACTTGCCGCTGGCGTATCTCGTCGGCATTCTGACGCTCGACGGCCACGGCCTCTTCCACACGCTGGCGAAGGCGGAGCACCTCGGCCTGGGAGGAGGCCAGCTCTTTCTGCGCTGCCTCAAGGGCGACCCGGGAGGCGTCCGCTCGTCATGTCGCTTCATCCCGTTGGGCCCTCAAGGCGGCGGTTCTACCCTCAGCTTCGACTCGGATCATCCCTAGCTTCCCCTCGAACTCACGCTCGAGGCCTTGGCGTGCTGTCGCCACCCGACGGCAAACCTCCTCCAGGACACGCGTTTCTCGCGCGGCGACATTGTTTTCCGCCTGCATCACCAGGCGCTCCCTCGTCTCCAGCTGCTCGAGCTCGCGAGCGCGTTCGGCGGCCTCCAGCACCAACGCTTCCTCGCGCTTCCGAAGCTCAGCCGGGTCGCCAGAAGCCACCTCCATCGATGCAAGGGCTGCCTCGCGCAGCTCCGCTTGCTCCTCCAACGAGCGACACCAGGCCAAGAGCTCCCGAGCCTGTTCTTCTGCTGCTCCTCGCCGTCGGTCTGCTCCTCGGGCCTCCTCAACGGCCTGAGACCAAGCCGCCAGAGAAGCCTCCAGCGACGCCTTCGCCTCTTTGTCATCAAGGACGCACTGATGACGCGCGAGGGCAGCGGCTGCCTCCAGGTCGCGCCGCTCGGCGGCCAGGCGCAGGCCCTCAGCTTCCAGGCGCGCGTCTTCCTCTACGAGCTCCTGCCCAAGCAGGTCTACGGCGCCACTCGCCCTCCGAAGGAATTCGTGGCGACGGGCACGGCGCTCCCGAGCACGCTCAAGCACGTCTGCCGCGCCATCATCCGCCCCAAGCGGGCGTCGAGGACCTCGGATCATCGCTCCAGCCCCGGGCAGGGGGCTGGCGCCTTCACGACGGCCGGCCGCGCCGCATCAGAAGCCCGACCTGAGTCCAACCTGACCTCAGGAGAAGGGCCCCGGAGGTGCCTCAGCCGGTCGCAGCCCGCGACCAGATGGGAAGCCCACGGCAGGCTGCCTATGTCGAGGGAAGGCCCGCGGAAGGAGATCGCGGGGGCAGGAGAGTCGTCGCGCGCTACGCGGCGGTCCGTGCCGTCACCTGCCCAAACCACAAGGGCAGTGCTGCCCGAGACACCCAGGGGTGGCAGAGGAGACGGAGTCAAGGAGGGCGTCGGCCCGACGACTTCATCGAGCTCAGTAGGCAGAGGCCTGCAGAGCAAGGATCAGCGGATACGGCAAGCAGGATAAGGAACAGAAAAGGAGAGGACTTACTCGTCGACAGCAAAGTACTTCCGGCGCTTCAGCGAGCGGCAGGGGAAGTCGTCGCCCAAGGCCTCCCTTTTTCTCCGGAGGGCCTCAAAGTCCACACGGAAACGGCCCAGGAGAGATGCACAGGAATCAGCCTGCGAAGAGGACGGAGCGCCAAGGCCACTTGCGTCGAGGGCGCATGCCTGGTACGCACGGGCAGTTGCCTCGTCAGAGATCCCGGCCGGGGGCTCAGGAGCCTCGGCCTCAAGCACTGGAGGCGGCAACGCCTCACCCGTGGCCTCGGGAGCGCGGACCTCGTGAGCTTCCCCATCAAGAGCATCGCCAGGTGCGGTCACATCGTCCGCAGCTCCCTCGACCCCCGCTGTCTCTTGCCTCCCTGCGCCACCACTCGAGGAGGATTCACCCAGGCCAACCGGAAGGGAAATCACCACCACAGGGTTCTCGCGAGGCCCCTGGAGGCCGACAGGGCGTAGCCCCCACTCGTCGAAAGGGGGCATCTGCCTCACGAAGTCATCCCTGTTGTGGCAGAGGTACAGCAAGGCTCCCCCCTGCCGGACACCCCCGGGGTTGGGATCGCCTGTCAGGACCAAGAGCACCTTCCTCAGCACCTCGGGCGTCAGGTCTTCTCCCTGAAGCCTCATACGGTCACCATGCCCGCTGAAGGCCCACATTCAACGAGAATGGCGTTGGAGAGGGGCAATGCGGCGCAATAGGAACTCCTTCACCACTTTGGGCGTCGTTACGCCAAGCTTCTTCAGGGACATGAAGAGGTGCCAGACGAAGGCGAGCCGGGGACTTACGAGCATCTCCTGGCCCCAGCCTGAATTAGGCACAGCAGGCGATGTCGGCTTCACGAGCCGGGGGCTGGGCACCCCGACATCAATGTACAACCACTGCTCGCGGAACCCGGCTGAAGGCAAAGGGAGGTTGAAGTCGATACCAGAGGCTGCGGTCTCGGGCGAAGCTACAAAGCTCACGCATGCCGAGCATTGCATGGGGTCGGAAAGATGCAAGGAGAAGAAGTGGCGCAGAAGGGCAACAGAAGGAGGGATGCCCACCATCGCCTCACAAACAAAAGCGAAGACTGAAAGAAGAGCAATGGACTCAGGACCCATATGCATCATGTGGATCTGATAATGATCAAGGACGGCGTTGAAGAAATCGGAGAAGGGAGGCACCAAACCCGCCCACAAGGCGTCGGCAAAGTAATGGACCTCGGTGATTATCCTATCAGTGGGGAGGTGACACGTAGGCCACGCCGTCGTCCTCCCACACTCGTTGAAGGCGGTGGCCAGAGCCGGACTGAGCTTGTCCAGGCACTCCAGGTTGAGTATGATTGAGCGGCCGACAGCAGGCGCCACCGGCGGTAGCGGGCGAGATGGAGCCGCAGGCTTCTTCCCCTTCCCTTTCTTTGGAGCCATGGCGGCGGGCGGAAGAGAGGAGATGCGCGATGAGATTGGAAGCAAGGGTCAGAGTTCGGAGGGAGGAAGAGCAGGAGACGGTCAAGCAACAGGGAAAAGGGCGGCTGTGTACAACTGTGGGGCAACCTAGCGCGGCACAGAATAAGGGGGCGTGGGTAAACGGTGCCGCCCACGTCCAATCAACTGCCACGCGGCGCCCGAGGCCGCAGGCTGTTAGGGCCCGCGGCGCTTCGCCCTTGCCCTTTCGCCTCTCGGCACGGCCAAGTCCGCGCGCGCCTTGGGCCCGGGGGCTACTCTCGGCGTTCTGGGAACGGGGGTCCCCAGACTTGCCTGCCTGCGGCCTGCGGCGTGGCTCGAGCGGGGGCCCAACGTGGCCCATCTTCATCAACACAAGGCTCAAGACCCTCGCGAGGGGCCAAGCCTCGCGAGGCGGACGACATGGCGCTTCCTCAAGCACGGCCTCCTTAGGCTGGCTCGCGAGGAGGCGGAGAGATCAAGGCGGGTACCTCACGAGGTGCCCATGACGCAAGCCATGACGACCAAGGGTGCCAGGCGGGCGCCAGCCCGCGCAGCGTTTCCCTTTCCCCTTTGGTGCAAAGGGGGCAAGCGCAGGCGAGAGGATCAAGCAAAGGTATCCATTTCGGTGCAACGAGACCAAGACCAGTCCAACGGTGGGAAGGAGGTCACCATGGAGCCCAGGACGGCGTCACCACAGGGCCTTTGGCAGGTGAAGACCAACTTTAGTCAGGATAAGTGTACCAGATGTTCCCCTTCAAATTGGCCAATTGTTGGCGCCCTTCCCGCTCAATATTTGGGAAGAGGCCCAGGGTCTTTGCCTATAAATAGGACTAGCCACCCCCAGGGTAGAGGGAGAGGGGAAGGAGCTAGGATCGAATCCAGCATCTAGAGAGAGAGAAGGGCGATCGAACTCCCCCTAGCAGTTCATCCCCTAGACAAGAACAGGCCCTCGCGAGGTTGTTCCCCCTTGTACTGTTCTTCCTCATCAGCCCAAGAGGCAATCCACCCACCACAAACTAGAGTAGGGTATTACACCACAATGGTGGCCCGAACTAGTATAAACCTTGTGTCTCTTGTGTTGTTCTTGCAGTAGCTAGATCCTTACGAGACGGAGAGGTAGAGGGCACGATCTCCGCGCGCACCCCAGAGTTCGAACCTTAAGGGTCTGCCGGAACCCCTGAATCCGACACACACTTTGAGCATATCCCCTTTCATACCCAGTTTTTATGCATTAGTTCAACCCTCAAACATTGCATGGTTAGAATTGATAACATGTGGGTATTGGGAAGTAGTTGATGAGGTAGGAACCTATTGCCCTGCATTCAAACCTTGGGAGTTACTATTACGTTATGCTTATATTGCCATGCTATGCTCGTAGACGTGGATTGGGTTTTGAGAGTATTCATGACAGATGTGAGGTTGTTAATTAATGGTTTACTTAAGGTGGCAACTTAAACACACATCTAGGTGGATTGAGGTACCTGGGTATTCCAGGATTGCCTGTCTAGGCACCTGGGTAGACCAGGATTGCCTGTTTTTCTTTATGGACCGCCACCCAGGCTCAACGTGATCATGAGATTATTCATACTAGAAACTTCCGTGTGCAGCCACAAGCTACTATGGGCTCTAGCATAGTTGACTAAGTCGTGCGAACTCCTACAATGGTAGACTAGCAGATGTAGGGGAAAGTAGGTGTAACGGTCTACCCATCGTAAGGTGCTAGCGCTTCTGAAAGACTGTGTCTCGGTCATCCATTTCTCAAACACCATGTAGTGCGAGAAATCCAACGGAGGAGATCGAGTCTTGTGGGGAAAAGTGCGCAAACCTCTGCAGAGTGTACAAACTAATCATGATTAGCCGTGTCCCCGGTTATGGACGTCTTGAGTATCTAGTTCTTGGATTATCCTGTTGATCTCATCATGTTACTTAAATAATTTGTTGGGTTTTAATGATGATGCCTAATTGGGATTGAGAATGCTATCAACCATTCTCAATGTTTAACAACAACCATGATAGTTAAATAAAATGTATTCCTTTGCAGTAGGGAAAAATTGGCTTTTCACAAAAACCTTATAACCGTAGAGCTTTTCCACCAGCCATATATGCATGTAGTGATAGCCATTATTCATCATTGCTCTAGAGTGTGAATTTGCCAGTACATTCAATGTACTGACCCTTTGTGGCTGCAATGTCTCATGTTGCAGGATTATCTTACAACGAGTAAATGATACGTTAGGGTTATGATTTCTACACTCAACTTTGCCGTTGGTGTTGATGGGAATCCACAACCTTGTTACTTCCGCTATATTTGGATTGAGGTAATAGTATTTACGTTATTTTATACATGTGATTTACCTCTGTTATAAATCCTCGAGTACTATGTGTGTCAGCATACCGATCCAGGGATGACACTTAAGCACAGAGACTTGATCCATTCGGGTCGGGTCGCTACATATAATGTGAAAAAAGTCATCTTATGCGGAAACGAGAACAAGAAAATCGGTAGGATATTTAACTTTCCCACACAAGACTTCAACATCTCTAACAATCCCAGTTGGTGAAATAGTATCTCTATTGGCAAGCTTAATTGTAACATCAATATCTTCTAACTCAGCAGGTGCAATATCATGCATAATTTCTTCCTATAAGGAATGAGGTATTGCACTCGCACTAGCACCCATATCACATAAGCCATGATAACAATGATCTCCTATCTTAACAGAAACAATAGGCATGCCTACAATAGGTCTATGTTTATTTTTTGTATAGGGTCTAGCAATTCTAGCAGCTTCATTACAGAACTAAATAACATGCCCATCAATATTATCGACCAAGAGATCTTTAACCATAGAAATACTAGGTTCAACTTTAATTGCTCAGGGGTGTAGGTGTTCTAGCATAACTCTTACGAACCACAGTTGAAGCTTTAGGATGATCCTTTATTCTAACAGGGAAAGGTGGTTTCTCAATATAAGCGATAGGAACAATAGGATCAACATTATAGGTGATAGTCTTTTCTTCAACTTTAATGGGTTCAACTACTTTTACTTCAATGGAACGATGATATTTAAACCACTTCTCCTTAGGGATATCAACATGAGTAGCAAATGATTCACAGAAAGAAGCTACTATCTCAGAGTCAAGTCTGTATTTAGTGCTAAATTCACAAAAAGCATCGGTATCCATAAAAGATTTAACACAATCAAACTTAGGTGTTATACTTGACTCCTTACCTTCGTGGAGTTCCCAATCTTCAGAGTTGCGTTTAATTCTTTCCAATAAATCCCATCTGAATTCAATAGTCTTCATCATAAAAGAACCGGTATAAGAAGTATCGAGTATGTAGCGATTATTGAGAGAAAGCCGAGCAAAAAAATTTCGAATAATCATTTCTCTTGAGACCTCATGATTGGGGCATGAATATAACATTGATTTAAGCCTCCCCTAAGCTTGAGTGATACTTTCTCCTTCGCGAGGCCAAAAATTATATATATAATTATGATCACGATGAACCAGATGCATAGGGTAAAACTTCTGATGAAATTCCAATTTCAATCTGTTGTAGTTCCATGATCCAATATCATCACATAGCCTAAACCATGTCAATGCATTTCCCTTCAATATAAAGGGAATACCTTCTTCTTGATAACATCCTCGAGCATACCTGCAAGCTTAAATAATCCACAAACTTCATCCACATAGATTAGGTGCATATCGGGATGTAATGTTCCATCTCCTGTAAAAGGATTAACTAGCAGTTTCTCTATCATACCCGAAGGAATTTCAAAGAAAACATTTTCAGTAGGCTCAGTAGGTTGAGGATAAACTCTTTGCTCTGCTGATCGGGGTGAAGATACCCCGAACAAGCCCCTCGAAGGATTATTTTCCATAGTAACAAGTGACAGTAAATTTCAGCACACTATATAAATTTTTCCTTACCAAATTCCACCTACCAAAGGCGCTTCACTCCTCGGCAACGACGCCAGAAAAGAGTCTTGATGACCCACAAGTATAGGGGATATATCGTAGTCCTTTCGATAAGTAAGATTGTCGAACCCAATGAGGAGCAGAAGGAAATGGCAAGCAGTTTTCAGTAAGGTATTCTCTACAAGCACTGAAATTATCAGTAATAGATAGTTTTGTGATATGGTAATTTGTAACAGGTAACAAGTAACAAAAGTAAACAAGGTGCAGCAAGGTGGCCCAATCCTTTTGGTAGCAAAGGACAATGCTGGACAAACTCATATATAAAGGAAAACGTTCGCGAGGACACACGGGAATTATCATCAAGCTAGTTTTCATCATGCTCATATGATTCACGTTCGTTACTTTGATAATTTGATATGTGGGTGGACCGGTGCTTGGGTACTGCCCTTCCTTGGACAAGCATCCCACTTATGATTAACCCCCCTCACAAGCATCTACAATTACGAAAGAAGAATTAAGGTAAAGCTAACCATAACATGAAACATATGGATCCAAATCAGCCCCTTACGAAGCAACGCATAAACTAGGGTTTAAGCTTCTGTCACTCTAGCAACCCATCATCTACTTATTACTTCCCAATGCCTTCCCCTAGGCCCAAACAATGGTGAAGTTTCATGTTGTTGCCGTTCACATAGCACCACTAGAGGAAAGACAACATACATTTCATCAAAATATCGAACGAATACCAAATTCACATGACTACTTATAACAAGACTTCTCCCATGTCCTCAGGAACAAACGTAACTACTCAAAAATCATATTCATGTTCATAATCAGAGGGGTATTAATGTGCATAAAGGATCTGAACATATAATGTTCCACCGAATAAACCAACTAGCATCAACTACAAGGAGTAATCAACACTACTAGCAACCCACAGGTACCAATCTGAGGTTTTGAGAGAAAGATGGATACAAGAGACGAACTAGGGTTTGAGAGGAGATGGTGATGTTGAAGATGTTGGTGTTGATGGAGATTGACCCCCTCCCGAGGAGAGGATCGATGGTGATGACGATGGTGACGATTTCCCCCTCCCGGAGCGATGTTTCCTCGGAAAAATAGCTCCGTCGGAGCCCTAGATTGGTTTCGCCAAGGTTCCGCCTCGATACGGCGGCGCTTCGTCCCGAAAGCTTCCTTCTGATTTTTTCTAGGGAAAAAGACACCTTATACCAGAAGATGGGCATCGGGGGGCTTCCAGGTGGCCCACGAGGCAGGTGGCGCGCCCAGGGGGTAGGGCGCGCCATCCACCCTCGTGGCCAGTGGGTGGCCCACCTCTAGTGCTTTCTTCGCCCAATATTTTTAATATATTCCAAAACTGACTTTCATGGAGTTTCAGGACTTTTGGAGTTGTGCAGAATAGGTCTCTAATATTTGCTCCTTTTCCAGCCCAGAATTCCAACTGCCGGCATTCTCCCTCTTCATGTAAACCTTATAAAATAAGAGAGAAAAGGCATAAGTATTGTGACATAATATGTAGTAACAACCCATAATGCAATAAATATTGATATAAAAGCATGATGCAAAATGGACGTATAATATGTGAACGTAGAGCTAATCACACCCGATCATCACGTTGTGTCTCGGCACAACAAACTGTAGCAACGGTGCATACTCAGGGAGAACACTTATGCCTTGAAATTTAGTGAGGGATCATCTTATAATGCTACCGCCTACTAAGAAAAATAAGATGCATAAAAGATAAAGTTCACATGCAATCAAAATATATGACATGATATGGCCATCATCATCTTTTGCCTTTGATCTCCATCTCCAAAGCATCGTCATGATCTCCATTGTCACTGGCTTGACACGTTGATCTCCATCGTAGCATCGTTGTAGTCTCGCCAACTATTGCCTCTACGACTGTTGCTACCGCTTAGTGATAAAGTAAAGCAATTACTTGGTGATTGCATTTCATACAATAAAGCGACAACCATAAGGCTCCTGCCAGTTGCCGATAACTTATACAAAACATGATCATCTCGTACAATAACTTATATCGCATCATGTCTTGACCATTGATAACCCACAAGTATAGGGGATCACAACAATTTTCGAGGGTAAAGTATTTAACCCAAATTTATAGATTCGACACAAGGGGAGCCAAAGAATATTTGAAGGTATTAGCAGCAGAGTTGTCAATTCAACCACTCCTGGAGATTAATTATCTGCAACAAAGTGATCAGTAGTAAAGTAGTTTGATAGTTTTGATAGTTGATACGTCTCCATCGTATCTACTTTTCCAAACACTTTTGCCCTTGTTTTGGACTCTAACTGTCATGATTTGAATGCAACTAACCCGGACTGACGCTGTTTTTAGCAGAATTGCCATGGTGTTATTTTTGTGCAGAAATAAAAGTTCTCGGAATGACCTGAAACTTCACGGAGAATAGTTTTGGAATAACTAAAAAATACTGGCGAAAGAATCAAGACTAGGGGCCACACACCCTGTCCACGATGGTGGGGGCGCGCCTACCCCCTGGGCGCGCCCCCTGCCTCGTGGCCCCCCTGGAGCTCCAATGACCTCAACTCCAACTCAATATATTCACGTTCGGGGAGAAGAAAATCAGAGAGAAGGATTCATCGCGTTTTATGATACAGAGCCGCCGCCAAGCCCAAATCTCTCTCGGGATCTGGAGTCCGTTCGGGGCTCCGGAGAGGGGAATCCGTCGCCATCGTCATCATCAACCTTCCTCCATCACCAATTTCATGATGCTCACTGCCGTGCGTGAGTAATTCCATCACAGGCTTGCTGGACGGTGATGGGTTGGATAAGATTTACCATGTAATCAAGTTAGTTTTGTTAGGGTTTGATCCCTAGTATCCATTATGTTCTGAGACTGATGTTGCTATGACTTTGCTATGCTTAATGCTTGTCACTAGGGCCCGAGTGCCATGATTTTAGATCTGAACCTATTATGTTTTCATGAATACTAGCACAAATGCCCCGTGCGTTGCAACGGAAAAAAAATAACGAGGTGTTGATAATAAAAATGGTATATGAGTGATCATGCACATAACTGATTGAAGGAGGGAACTTAGTGGGACATACCCTATGCATCCGGCAGACTTTGTGTATCCATGTATCTGTCTTCCCTCGGCTTTCCCTCGGTTTACAATGCTTGGTGCTCTTTTCTTGACACATTTCCGCCATTGGTAGAAGCACCCCCATTCCAACATATCCACTTCTTCCCTGGACATTATCATCGGGCCTCGTTGGGGATCATGATTAGGGCACACAGAGCTGCGTGAGAGATGTTAAAACGGAGGGGAGTGCTCCTCTATCCTAGCTGCCGTGCGGGGGCGAAACATAACATAAGTAATATGGAGTGTTGTCGCATTATCTCTATTCTTCATCCCTCCATCTCCCCTCCCTATCTCACCAACAACATCGGTGACGTTCCGAGTTGAGGATTATCTTAATTGTCAGCAAGTCTAAGTGAGCTCCAAATACCTTCTCCCTTTGAGAAACATCTAGTTTCAATATTTCACTCACTTTTCATTATTGTATCTGACGACAGTAACAACAAACATCAAGTAATTACCCGCAAAAAATCAAGTAACTATAATCAGCGAAATTAGTTCACATGCGATAGAATCTAGTATGATTTCCGTCCGACGTGACAGTGGATGGCGAGGATGCTTTTTACATATGCGATTGACGCTGCATATACTGCATCGTACAAAAATCGTAATAGATTTGTCGTGTGTGAAATACTCTTATAATTGGTACTCATTCCGATTTATTCTTTCAATCGGCAGCACACATCTAGCAGCTTCTTGTCTGTGCAACCATTAAAAAAGCAATAGACCAAGGATCCCCACCAAGAAGCTCCCTTATCTAGACAACACTGCTCGTCATCCACCAGCGCTACTCAAGTTCCAAGTTCCCTCCTCCTCGCCCCTCATCCAACAGCAAACCATGGATCGAGCACGGTTGCATGCGCTCGGTAAGGCGGCCCTCCCGCCCCTGATTCCCCCATCATGAAAATTTACTTAGGACGGCAGGGTAATACCGTATATAGGTAGGTATGGTGGACTCATCTGGAATAACTTTGGATTCAAGGTTTTTGATGTACAAGCAGAATTCCCACTTAGTACAGGCGAAGGATAGCAATTAAGATTGAGAAGCGGCCAGCTAGAGAGCAACAACGATCATAACCATGCATTATGAATAAGTAACATTGGACACTAGCATGAGTAGGATATGAACACCATGAACATAAATATTATAGAGGCTATGTTTGTTTTGATTCAACTACATGCATGAACATGTACCAAGTCAAGCCACTCGAACATTCGGAGGAGGATACCATATCATCATACTACATCACAATCCTTTTAACGCTATGTTGATATCCAAGATAAATCATTATCAACTCCCAGCTACTTATGCATGGCATGAGAAACTATAATCTCTAATTGTCATTGCAAACATGTTTAATCATAATGGGCTGAAGCTTGGATACTAGGTTAAACATATTTACACAAACATAACAAGTCGAGTTCATACCAGTTTCTCTTTGCCATGGCCAGTTCATCGAATATCGTCATTATTGCCTTTCACTTGCACGACCGAATGATATGAAAATAATAATAGTGCAAGAGTGTCGTGGACTAAGCTGGAATCGGCAAAACATTTTATTCAACAGGAGAAGACAAGGTAAAATGGGCTCTTTATTAGTCAAACAGTTATTCATAAGAGAGCCACTCAACATTTTCATCATGGTCTTCTCCTCGGTAAGACTCGAATAAAAAGAAAAAAATTCAGAGAAACACATGAAATATTTTTGGAGTTTTTTGGTTTTCTTCAACAAGCAAATAAAGGGGAAAAGAAAAAATGAGAAAAACTATTTACACGGGAAAGCTCCCAACAAGCAAAAGAAGAACAAGGAAATCTTTTTGGATTTTCTTTTTAATACTACTACTAAGCATGCATAGAGAGTAAATTACTACAACTATTTTTTTTTGTTTTTCTAAAGTTTTTCAAACACACAAGAAGAAAGCAAGAAAATAAATCTAAGCATGGATGATACAAAGAAAAAGTATGAGCACCGACAAATAGAATGATATGTACATGAATGTAATGTCGGTGAGAAACACGTACTCCCCCAAGCTTAGGCGTTTGGCCTAAGTTGGTAATCGATCAGTAGCCTGGAGGGTAGTAGGGATCCCGAGGAGCGGGCATCCACTCATCCCACTGCGGAGGTGCCTGTGCAGCCTCAGCAGCAGCCTGAGCGTTCCAGTAGGCGAGAACGTCTGCAGGCATACTCTGATATTCGCCCCTGGCAACAGAATCAAATAGAGCAGGTGCAGGCAAGGGGATAACATCACGAGTGTCAACGGTATAGACCAAGTTCTAAGGAATGGCAATATCAGGACGATCGTGTGCAAGAAAGTGATGGTGATCCATGGCTGCATGGTCTAGGTAAACTATGGTAAGAGGGACATCATGGGGGCGTATCACAACCTCGAAGTGAGCAGCCAAACGAGTAGCAAAAATCCCACCATGTATTTTCCCTTGAATTTATTAAGATGGATGCAACGAGCCACAATAGCTCCCAAGCTATAAGTGTTGTCGCCCTCTATTGCATGACGTAAAACGTAAGGTCTGGTGAACTAAGTGCACCCACCTTCTCCCTAGCAAGCAAGCATTTGGTAATAAAAAGTGCAAAGTAACGAACAACAGGAAAATGTAAGCCACCGGCAGTGATGGCCGACACTCTTCTTGTTGGAAATATGCCCTAGAGGCAATAATAAATAGGTTATTATTATATTTCCTTGTTCATGATAATCGTTTATTATCCATGCTAGAATTGTATTGATAGGAAACTCAGATACATGTGTGGATACATAGACAACACCATGTCCCTAGTAAGCCTCTAGTTGACTAGCTCGTTGATCAATAGATGGTTACGGTTTCCTGACCATGGACATTGGATGTCATTGATAACGGGATCACATCACTAGAAGAATGATGTGATGGACAAGACCCAATCCTAAGCCTAGCACAAGATCGTGTAGTTCGTATGCTAAAGCTTTTCTAATGTCAAGTATCATTTCCTTAGACCATGAGATTGTGCAACTCCCGGATACCGTAGGAATACTTTGGGTGTGCCAAACGTCACAACGTAACTGGGTGGCTATAAAGGTGCACTACGGGTATCTCCGAAAGTGTCTGTTGGGTTGGCATGAATCGAGATTGGGATTTGTCACTCCGTGTGACGGAGAGGTATCTCTGGGCCCACTCGGTAGGACATCATCATAATGTGCACAATGTGATCAAGGAGTTGATCATGGGATGATGTGTTATGGAACGAGTAAAGAGACTTGCCGGTAACGAGATTGAACAAGGTATCGAGATACCGACGATCGAACCTCGGGCAAGTACTATACCGCTAGACAAAGGGAATTGTATACGGGATTGATCGAATCCTCGACATCGTGGTTCATCCGATGAGATCATCGTGGAACATGTGGGAACCAACATGGGTATCCAGATCCCGCTATTGGTTATTGACTGGAGAACGTCTCGGTCATGTCTGCATGGTTCCCGAACCCGTAGGGTCTACACACTTAAGGTTCGATGACGCTAGGGTTATAAAGGAAGTTTGTATGTGGTTACCGAATGTTGTTCGGAGTCCCGGATGAGATCCCGGACGTCACAAGGACTTCCGGAATGGTCCGGAGGTAAAGATTTATATATAGGAAATATGGTTTCGGCCACCGGAAGTGTTCTGGGTGTCACCGGTAGTGTACCGGGACCACCGGAGGGGTCCGGGGGTCCACCGGGAGGGGCCACCAGCCCCGGAGGCCTACATGGGCCAATAGTGGGAAGGGACCTGCCCCTAGGTGGGCTGGGGCGCCTCCCACCATGGCCCAAGGCGCCTCCAAGAGGGGAGGGGGCAAACCCTAGGGCAGATGGGCCCTAAGGCCCACCCCAGGTGCGCCTCCCCCTTCTCCCCCTTGTGGCCGCCACCCCAGATGGGATTTCGGGCTGCCGCCACCCCTGGGGAGGGAACCCTAGGTGGGGGCGCAGCCCCTCCCCTCCCCCTATATATACTTGAGGTTTGGGCTGCCCAATACACGCGATCTGATCTCTCCCTGTTGGTGCAGCCCTGCCTCTCTCCTCCTCATATCTCGTAGTGCTTGGCAAAGCCCTGCTGGATCACAACGCTCCTCCACCACCACCACGCCGTTGTGCTGCTGCTGGATGGAGTCTTCCTCAACCTCTCCCTCTCTCCTTGCTGGATCAAGGCACGGGAGACGTCACCGGGCTGTATGTGTGTTGAACGCGGAGGTGCCGTCCGTTCGGCACTTGGTCATCGGTGATTTGGATCACGACGAGTATGACTCCATCAACCCCGTTCACTTGAACGCTTCCGCTTAGCGATCTACAAGGGTATGTTGATGCACTCTTCTTCCCCTCGTTGCTGGTTTCTCCATAGATAGATCTTGGTGACACGTAGGAAAATTTTGAATTTCTGCTACGTTCCCCAACAGTGGTATCAGAGCTAGGTCTATTGCGTAGATTCTATGCACGAGTAGAACACAAAGTAGTTGTGGGCGTTGATTTTGTTCAATATGCTTACCGTTACTAGTCCAATCTTGTTTCGACGGCATTGTGGGATGAAGCGGCCCGGACCAACCTTACACGTACGCTTACGTGAGACCGGTTCCACTGACTGACATGCACTAGTTGCATAAGGTGGCTGGCGGGTGTCTGTCTTTCCCACTTTAGTCGAAACGGATTCGATGAAAAGGGTCCTTATGAAGGGTAAATAGCAATTGGCATATCACGTTGTGGTTTTGCGTAGGTAAGAAACGTTCTTGCTAGAAACCCATAGCAGCCACGTAAAACATGCAAACAACAATTAGAGGACGTCTAACTTGTTTTTGTAGGGTATGCTATGTGATGTGATATGGCCAAGAAGAATGTGATGAATGATATGTGATGTATGAGATTGATCATGTTCTTGTAATAGGAATCACGACTTGCATGTCGATGAGTATGACAACCGGCAGGAGCCATAGGAGTTGTCTTTATTTATTTATGACCTGCGTGTCAACTTAAACCATCATGTAATTACTTTACTTTATTGCTAAAGCGTTAGCCTTAGTAGTAGAAATAATAGTTGACGTGACAACTTCACGAAGACACGATGATGGAGATCATGATGATGGAGATCATGGTGTCATGCCGGTGACGATGATGATCATGGAGCCCCAAAGATGGAGATCGAAAGGAGCAAAGTGATGATGGCCATATCATGTCACTATTTGATTGCATGTGATGTTTATCATGTTATTACATCTTATTTGCTTAGAATAACGGTAGTAAATAAGATGATCCCTCATTAAAATTTCAAGAAAGTGTTCCCCCTAACTGTGCACCGTTGCGAAAGTTCGTCGTTTCGAAGCACCACGTGATGATCGGGTGTGATAGATTCTTACGTTCGAATACAACGGGTGTTGACGAGCCTAGCATGTACAGACATGGCCTCGGAACACACGCGACACACTTAGGTTGACTTGACGAGCCTAGCATGTACAGACATGGCCTCGGAACACAGAAGACCGAAAGGTCGAGCATGAGTCGTATGGCAGACACGATCAACATGAAGATGTTCACCGATGTTGACTAGTCTGTCTCACGTGATGATCGGACACGGCCTAGTTGACTCGGATCATGTAATCACTTAGATGACTAGAGGGATGTCTATCTGAGTGGGAGTTCATAAGATGAACTTAATTATCCTGAACATAGTCAAAAGAACTTTGCAAGTTATAGCTTACGCTTTAGTTCTACTGTTTTAAATATGTTCCTAGAGAAAATATAGTTGAAAGTTGATAGTAGCAATTATGCGGAAAATAGAAGGCTTATGTCCTTAATGCACCGCTCGGTGTGCTGGACCTCGAACGTGGTCTGTGGATGTTGCGAACATTTGACATACACGTTTTGATGACTACATGATAGTTCGGTAATGATAAATGGTTTAGAATTGAGGCACCGAAGACATTTTGAAATGTCGCGGAACATATGAGATGTTTCGAGGGCTAAAATTAGGATTTCAGGCTCGTGCCCATGTCAAGAGGTATAAGACCTCCGACGATTTTCTTGGCCTGCAAACTAAGTGAGAAAAGCTCAATCGTTGAGCTTGTGCTCAGATTGTCTGAGTACAACAATCACTTGAATCGAGTGGGAGTTGATCTTCCAGATAAGATAGTGATGTTTCTCCAAAGTCATTGCCACCAAGCTGCTACAGCTTTGTGATGAACTATATCAGGGATGGATATGATGATCCTTGAAATATTTGCGATGTTTGACACCGCGAAAGTAGAAATCAAGAAGGAGCATCAATTATTGATGGTTAGTGAAACCACTAGTTTCAAGAAGGGCAAGGGCAAGAAGGGATCCTTCATGAAACGGCAAATCAGTTGCTGCTCTAGTGAAGAAACCCAAGGTTGAACCCAAACCCTTGACTAAGTGCTTCTGTAATGAGGAGAACAGCTACTGGAGCAGAATTACCCTAGATACTTGGTAGATGAGAAGGCTGTCGATAGAAGTATATTGGATATACATTATGTGAATGTGTACTTTACTAGTACTCCTAGTAGCATCAGGGTATTAGATACCGGTTCGGTTGCTAAGTGTTAGTAACTTGAAATAAAAGCTACGGAATAAACGGAGACTAGCTAAAGGTGAGCTGACGAGATGTGTTGGAAGTGTTTCCAAGGTTGATATGATCAAGCATCACACGCTCCCTCTACCATCGAGATTTGTGTTAAACCATAATTGTTATTTGGTGTTTGTGTTGAGCATAGACATGATTGGATTATGTCTATCGCAATACGGTTATTCATTTAAGGAGAATAATGGTTACTCTATTTATTTGAATAATACCTTCAATGGTCTTGCACCTAAAATGAATGGTTTATTGAATCTCGATCATAGTGATACTCATGTTCATGCCAAAAGATGTAAGATAGTAATGATAGTACCACCTACTTGTGGCACTGCCATGTAAGTCATATTGGTATAAAACGCATGAAGAAGCTCCATGTTGATGGATCTTTGGACTCACTCATTTTTGAAAAGGATTGAGACATGTGAACCATGTCTATTGGTATATACGCATGAAGAAACTCCATGCAGATGGACCGTTTGGACTCACTTGATTTTGAATCGCTTGAGACATGCAAATCATACCACATGGGCAAAGATGACTGAAAGCTTCGGTTTCAGTAAAATGGAACAAGAAAGCAACTTGTTGGAAGTAACACATTTTGATGTGTGCAGTCCAATGAGTGCTGAGGCATGCAGTGGATATCGTTATGCTCTTACTTCACAGATGATTTGAGTAGATACTGAGCATATTTACTTAATGAAACACAAGTCTGAATTATTGAATGGTTCAAGTAATTTCAGAGTGAAGTTGAAGATCTTCATGATAAGAGGATAAAATGTCTATGATATGATCATAGAAATGAATATCTGAGTTACGAGTTTGGCACTGTGGAAATTGTTTCACAACTAATACCGCCTGGAACACCATAGTGTGATGGTGTGTCCGAACATCATAGTTGCACCCTATTGGATATGGTGCGTACCATGATGTCTCTTATCGAATTACCACTATCGTTCATGGGTTAGGCATTAGAGACAACCGCACTCACTTTAATAGGGCACCACGTAATTCCGTTGAGACGAAACCGTTTGAACTATGGTTTGGAGAAACCTGAGTTGTCGTTTCTTAAAAGTTTGGGGCTGCGACGCTTATGTGAAAAAGTTTCAAGTTGATAAGCTCGAACCCAAAGCGGATGAAAAGCATCTTCACAGGACACCCAAAACAGTTGGGTATACCTCCTAATTCAGATCCGAAAGCAATAAGGGATTGTTTCTAGAATCGAGTCCTTTCTCGAGGAAAAGTTTCTCTCAAAAGAATTGAGTGGGAGGAAGATAGAACTTGATAAGGTTGTTGAACCTTTACTTCAGGCAGAGAGTAGCGCAAGCACAGGAAAAATGTTTCTGTGGCCCCTGCCTCAGTTGAAGAGAAAGCTAATGATGATGATCATGGAGCTTCAAATCAAGTTACTATCGAACCTCATAGGTTGACAAGGGTATGTACAACTTCTAAGTGGTAACCCTGTCTTAAAAGGTCACGTTGTTGGACAGCGATGAACCTATGAGCTATGGAGAAGTGATGGTGGGCCCGGATTCCGAAAAAATGGCTCGAGGCCATAAAATCCGAGAGAGAATCCATGTATGAAAACAAAGTGTAGACTTTGAAAGAACTACTTGATGGTCGTAAGGCTGTTGGGTACATATGGATTTTAAAAAGGGAAGACAGACAATGAGAAAGCTCGACTTGTCGTTAAGGTGTTTCCCGACAAGTTCAAGGAGTTGACTACGATGAGACTTTCTCACTCGTAGCGATGCTAAGAGTTTGTTGGAATTAGCAGGTACTGCATTATTTATGAAATCTTGCAGATGGGACGTCAAAATATCGTTTCCTTGTTCTTGAGGAAAGGTTGTATGTGATACAACCAGAAGATTTTTGTCAATCCTGAAAGATGCTAACAAGTATGCAAAGCTCCAGCAATCCTTCTAAGGACTGGAGTAAGCATCTCGGAGTTGGAATGTACGCTTTGATGAGATGATCAAAGATTTGGGTTTATACAAAGTTTATGAGAAACTTGTATTTCCAAAGAAGTGAGTGGGAGCACTATAGAATTTCTGATGAGTATATGTTGTTGACATATTGTTGATCAGAAATGATGTAGAATTTCTGGAAAGCATATAGGGTTATTTGAAAAGTGTTTTCAATGGAAAACCTGGATTAAGCTACTTAAACATTGAGCATCAAGATCTATAAGGATAGATCAAAATCGCTTAATAGTACTTTCAAACGAACGCATACCATGACAAGATTTTGAAGGAGTTCAAAATAGATCAGCAAAGAAGGAGTTCTCGGCTGTGTTACAAGGTGTGAGTATTGAGCAAGACTCAAGACATGACCACGGCAGAATAGAGAGAAAGGACGAAGGTCGTCCCCTATGCTTTAGTTGTAGGCTCTAAAATATGCTATGTTGTGTACCGCACCTGAAGTGTGCGAAACCATGAGTCAGTCAAGGGGTACAAGTGTGATCTAGAAATGGATCACAGGACAACGGTCAAGGTTATCCTTAGTAACTAGTGGACTAAGGAATTTTCTCGATTATGGAGGTGGAAAAGGAGTTCGTCGTAAAGGGTTACGCCGATGCAAACTTTGACACTAATCCAGATTATTCTGAGTAGTAAATCGGATTTGTATAGTAGAACAGTTATTTGGACTAGCTCCAAATAGAGCGTGGTAACTGCATCTAGGAGATGACATAGATATTTGTAAAGCATACACGGGTCTGAAAGGTTCAGACCCGTTGACTATAACATCTCTCACAAGCATAACATGATCAAACCCAGAACTCTGTGAGTGTTAATCACATGGCGATGTGAACTAGATTATTGACTCTAGTGCAAGTGGGAGACTGTTGGAAATATGCCCTAGAGGCAATAATAAATAGGTTATTATTATATTTCCTTGTTCATGATAATCGTTTATTATCCATGCTAGAATTGTATTGATAGGAAACTCAGATACATGTGTGGATACATAGACAACACCATGTCCCTAGTAAGCCTCTAGTTGACTAGCTCGTTGATCAATAGATGGTTACGGTTTCCTGACCATGGACATTGGATGTCATTGATAACGGGATCACATCATTAGAAGAATGATGTGATGGACAAGACCCAATCCTAAGCCTAGCACAAGATCGTGTAGTTCGTATGCTAAAGCTTTTCTAATGTCAAGTATCATTTCCTTAGACCATGAGATTGTGCAACTCCCGGATACCGTAGGAATACTTTGGGTGTGCCAAACGTCACAACGTAACTGGGTGGCTATAAAGGTGCACTATGGGTATCTCCGAAAGTGTCTGTTGGGTTGGCACGAATCGAGATTGGGATGTGTCACTCTGTGTGACGGAGAGGTATCTCTGGGCCCACTTGGTAGGACATCATCATAATGTGCACAATGTGATCAAGGAGTTGATCATGGGATGATGTGTTATGGAACGAGTAAAGAGACTTGCCGGTAACGAGATTGAACAAGGTATCGAGATACCGACGATCGAACCTCGGGCAAGTACTATACCGCTAGACAAAGGGAATTGTATACGGGATTGATCGAATCCTCGACATCGTGGTTCATCCGATGAGATCATCGTGGAACATGTGGGAACCAACATGGGTATCCAGATCCCGCTGTTGGTTATTGACTGGAGAACGTCTCGGTCATGTCTGCATGGTTCCCGAACCCGTAGGGTCTACACACTTAAAGTTCGATGACGCTAGGGTTATAAAGGAAGTTTGTATGTGGTTACCGAATGTTGTTCGGAGTCCCGGATGAGATCCCGGACGTCACGAGGAGTTCCGGAATGGTCCGGAGGTAAAGATTTATATATAGGAAGTATGGTTTTGGCCACTGGAAGTGTTCTGGGTGTCACCGGTAGTGTACCGGGACCACCGGAGGGGTCCGGGGGTCCACAGGGAGGGGCCACCAGCCCCGGAGGCCTACATGGTCCAATAGTGGGAAGGGACCAGCCCCTAGGTGGGCTGGGGCGCCTCCCACCATGGCCCAAGGCGCCTCCAAGAGGGGAGGGGGCAAACCCTAGGGCAGATGGGCCCTAAGGCCCACCCCAGGTACGCCTCCCCCTTCTCCCCCTTGTGGCCGCCACCCCAGATGGGATTTGGGTCTACCGCCACCCCTGGGGAGGGAACCCTAGGTGGGGGCGCAGCCCCTCCCCTCCCCCTATATATACTTGAGGTTTGGGCTGCCCAATACACGCGAGCTGATCTCTCCCTGTTGGTGCAGCCCTGCCTCTCTCCTCCTCATATCTCGTAGTGCTTGGCGAAGCCCTGCTGGATCACAACGCTCCTCCACCACCACCACGCCGTTGTGCTGCTGCTGGATGGAGTCTTCCTCAACCTCTCCCTCTCTCCTTGCTGGATCAAGGCACGGGAGACGTCACCGGGCCGTATGTGTGTTGAACGCGGAGGTGCCGTCCGTTCGGCACTTGGTCATCGGTGATTTGGATCACGACGAGTACGACTCCATCAACCCCGTTCACTTGAATGCTTCCGCTTAGCGGTCTACAAGGGTATGTAGATGCACTCTTCTTCCCCTCGTTGCTGGTTTCTCCATAGATAGATCTTGGTGACACGTAGGAAAATTTTGAATTTCTGCTACGTTCCCCAACACTTCTCTCATCACCCACTGTCAAAGTGCGACAGAAATCCTCAAACTCGGCCGGCCTAGGCTCAGCCAAGCTCCCATCAGACGGGATCATGCATATGCCACAAAATTCAGTAAGGGGTTTCTGATGGTTTTCAGCATATAAATCAAAGCTCACTTCAGGAGGATTATTTCTAGGCAAGAAAGTAAAGCTTTAAAGAAAGACGTTTGTGAGGATTTGGTGCTGGTCACACTCATCTGTGATTAAGTCAGGGAGACCAGCATTGGCAATGAATTGCATGAACTCCTCATGAATTCCAGCTTCTTGCAGGAACGGGATGTGCGGCCATTCGCACGGCCGTACCTTCGCCAACCTCCGAGGGTGGAGATCATTGTCAGAAGACTTCCCAATAACACCCTTGGAGTTCTTCTTTGAGCCAAACTTCCTGAAGATATTCATGTCCGCGTACAATTTTTCCTATGAACAAAAATCAGAATTTTTAGTTCACAAATGTTTTACAACAAAACTTCACAAAATTGATACCAACTACTCATAGGGATACATAGAGGCCATAGCAAGCATTCAAACAACTTAGAACACTAAGAATTGAACAAGCAAGCACATCTAAAGCAGCACCAAGAGTAGCTATTTATTCAAAGTATAAACCACTAAAACAAAATCTAATTGGACAAATGATGGAGTCACATACCAAGCAACAATCCCCCGAAACAGTTTCTGAAACAGAGCTTCAAGCAAAGAGATCGAAATCCACGGGTTTGAGCTCAAGAACACGGGAGAGAGAGCAATGGGGATTTTTTTCCGGAGGTAAGTGATGAAGTGGGCTAAAGAGATAAGTGAGGGGCCCACGTGGGGACCACAACCCACCAGGGCGCGCCTGGGGTCCTGGCGTGCCCAGGTGGGTTGTGCCCACCTGGTGCACCTCCCTCTGGTATTATTTGCACGAAAAATTCTTAAATATTCAGGAAAAAACATATAATTTTTTTAGGGCATTTTGAGAACTTCTATTTGCACTGGAAATTCAGAAAACAGACAAAACATGGCATTTTATTTTATTTAACTAATAAAAACAAATAATAAAAGGTAAGGACAGAAGGTGTTCTTACTAAATTCATCAAATTCATACCATTAAAAAATGATCCATTAATAAGGTTGATCAGGTCTTATTAACAACCACTTTCGATTAGCATGAAACCGAAAAACTTTCGTAAATCACTAAGTTACCTGAATGGGGATTTGCATTTACCTAACAATAAGTATTTCATATTTCTTTATGACAGTAGTAGAGGTATTTGAAAACTTCCAATAGTGATTGTCGGATATTTTTCAATAACATTAATACCATTCACTTGGAATTGTTTCTTTGGAAAGTGCACCGTATGCTCATTACCATTAATATGAAAAGTGACCTTGCTTTTATTGCAATCAATAACAGCCCCTGGAGTATTCAAGAAGGGTCTACCAAGGATAATCGACATGTAGTCGTCCTCGGGCATCTTAAGTATAACAAAGTCAGTCAAAATAGTAACATTAGCAACAACAACGGGCACATCCTCATAGATACCGATCGGTATGGCAGTTGATTTGTCAGCCATTTGCAAAGATATTTCAGTAGGTGTGAGTTTACTCAAGTCAAGTCTTTTATATAAATAAAAAGGCATAACACTAACACCAGCTCCTAAATTACACAAAGCAGTTTTCACATAATTCTTTTTGATAGAGCAGGGTATAGTTGGTATTCCCGGATCTCCACGTTTTTAGGTACTCCATCTTTGAAAGTGTAATTAGCAAGCATAGTGGAGATTTCAGCTTCCGGTATTTTTCTCATATTAGTGATGATGTCTTTCATATACTTTGCATAAGGAGGCATTTTCAAGATATCGGTCAAGCGAGTGCGCAAAAAGACCGGCCTTAGTATTTCAGCAAAGCGTTCAAATTCTTCATCATCTTTCTTTTTAGTTGACTTGGGTGGAAAAGGCATAGGTTTTTGAACCCACGGTTCTCTTTCTTTACCGTTTTTCCTAGCCACAAAGTCTCTTTTGTCATATCTTTTATTCTTAGGTTGTGGGTTATCGAGATCAACAGGTGGTTCTATCTCAACATCATTATATGGTTCTTTATCATTGGTTGGTTGTGAGTCTTCATGAACCCCATCATTATCACTAGGTGAGTGTTCATTATCAGATTGAGTTTCAGCATCAGAGATAGAAGTTTCATCTTCATTATCAGGAGGTTTCTCTATTTCAGGTTCACTAGAAGTATGCAAAGTCCTATCATTTTTCTTTTTCTTTTTCTTTTTAGAAGGACTAGGTGCACTAGTGTTAGCTCTTTGTGAATCTTGTTCAATTCTTTTTGGGTGTCCCTCAGGATAAAGTGGTTCCTGAGTCATTTTATCTCCTCTAGTTGCAACTCTAACAACAAAGTCATGCATATTATGATTCATTTCATTAAGTAATTCTCTTTGTGATTTAGCAACTTGTTCTAACAGAGTTTGAACCATAGAAGCATGTTTTCCAACACCTCTAACCTCATTTGAGATGCTAAATAACAATTCACTCAAGCGACATGTTAGAATTGTATTTCAATTGTTTCATAACATTTGCATTAAAGTGATCTTGTTTTCTAATATAGTTTTCAAACTCAAAAAGGCATTGACTAGGATGCATATTGTGAGGATTATCATTTTCATTGAACTTCATAAGAGAATTTACCTCTACCACCTTAGGCAGTGGTGGTGTATTAAGCCCATGTATTTCTTCAATGTAAAATTTTAACATCCTCAGCTTTAATACCTTTTTCCTTCATAGATTTCTTTGCCTCTTGCATATCTTCAGGACTGAGATATAATATACCCCTCTTCTTCAGAGTGGGTTTAGCCGATGGTTTAGGAAGAGTCCAATCATCATAGTTTTTCAATATATTATTCAATAATTCTTTAGCTTGTCCAACAGTTCGTTACCTGAAAACACAACCAGCACAACTATCTAGGAAGTCCCTAGAAGCATCCGTTAGTCCATTATTATGACGCCCCCGATTCAATCGTACACTAATCATGCACGCAAACGTGTACGATCAAGATCAGGGACTCACGGGAAGATATCACAACACAACTCTAAAAACATAAAATAGGTCATACAAGCATCATAATACAAGCCAGGGGCCTTGAGGGCTCAAATACAAGTGCTCGATTATAGACGAGTCAGCGGAAGCAACAATATCTGATTACAGACATAAGTTAAACAAGTTTGCCTTAAGAAGGCTAGCACAAACGGGGATACAGATCGAACGAGGCGCAGGCCTCCTGCCTGGGATCCTCCTAACTACTCCTGGTCGTGGTCAGCGGGCAGCACATAGCAGTAGGCACCAAGGTTGTCAGAATCATGATCATGAATCGGATCGGAGCTCTGATGATAGGATCACAAATTGTAGAATCTTCACTATCACGACCGTAGAAACATAGATTCTATGAACCAAAATCATAGAATCAAAGGGGTTAGTTTGGATCGTAAAGTCGTAGAATCGTACAACAGAATCGCGATTCTGACAACCTTGGTAGGCACCTCCGGTGTAGTAGGAGTCGTCGTCGACGGTGGCGTCTGGCTCCTGGGTTCCATCATCTGGTCGCAGCAATCGGGTAAAGAAAGGGGAAAAGGGGGAACAAAGCAACCGTGAGTACTCATCCAAAGTACTCGCAAGCAAGGAGCTACACTACATATGCATGGGTATATGTGTAAAGGGCCATATCAGTGGACTGAGCTGCAGAATGCCAGAATAAGAGGGGGGGATAACTAATCCTGTCGAAGACTACGCTTCTGGCAGCCTCCGTCTTGCAGCATGTAGAAGAGAGTAGACTGAAGTCCTCCAAGTAGCATCGCATAGCATAATCCTACCCGGAAATCCCCTCCTCATTGCCCTGTTAGAGAGCGATCACCGGGTTATATCTGGCACTTGGAAGGGTGTGTTTTATTAAGTATCCGATTCTAGTTGTCATAAGGTCAAGGTACAACTCCGGGCCGTCCTTTTACCGAGGGACACGGCTATTCGAATAGATTAACTTCCCTGTAGGGGTGCACCACATAACCCAACACGCTTGATCCCATTTGGCCGGACACACTTTCCTGGGTCATGCCCGACCGCGGAAGATCAACACGTCGCAGCCCCACCTAGGCTCAACAGAGAGGTCAGCATGCCGGTCTAAATCCTATGCGTGCAGGGGTCTGGGCCCATCGCCCATTGCACACCTGCACGTTGCGTACGCGGCCGGAGAGCAGACCTAGCAACCTCCATTACAAAGGAAGTCACGTTACGCGGTCCAACCCGGCGCGTGTCGCTCAGTCGCTAACGTCACGAAGTGCTTCGGCTGATACCACGACGCCAAGTGCCCATATCTTTCCCGCGTGGTTGGTTAGTGCGTATAGGCCAGTAGCCAGAGTCAGATCAAATACCAAGATCTCGTTAAGCGTGTTAAGTATCCGCGAACGCCGACCAGGGCCAGGCCCACCTCTCACCCAGGTAGTCTCAACCTGCCATGCCGCTCCGCCACAAAGATCCTCACAGAGGGCCGTTGGGACAAAGGTCCTTTCAGCCCCCAATCCATGAATCACTCGCGGGCACTCCTCGAGCCGACCCGACTTTAGTCACCACATGTATCATGTATAAAGTATAGCATATACCCGTGATCACCTCCCGAGTGATCACGGCCCGATAGTATAGCCACGCCTCCGCCTCTCTCACCGCCATTGGTGGCCCCCGCAGTCGGCCGGTCGATCATACTCAATCGAGAGGGCCTGGGCAAGGTCAGCTCGGCTCTGGCCACTATCTTCAACGAGTGCGGGAGGACGACGGCCTGGCCCACGTCTCACTTCCCCACTGATAGGATAATCACCGAGGTCCATTGTTTTGCTGATGCCCTGTGGGCGGGTCTGGTTCCCCCCTTTTCCGATTTCTTCAGGGTTGTGCTATCCCACTACCAGATCCACATGATGCATCTGGGTCCTGAATCCATCACCCTTCTTTCGGTCTTCGCCTTTGTTTACGAGGCAATGATGGGCATCCTTCCTTCGGCGGCCCTGCTGCGCCACTTCTTCTCTCTGCGCCTTGTTGACCCTACACAATGCTCGGCGTGTGTGAGCTTCGTCGCCGCATCTGAGACAGCGGGGCCTCAGGGATCGACTTCGGGCTTCCTTCGCCTTCGGCGGGGTTCCGCGAGCGGTGGTTGTACGTCGATGTCGGGGTGCCCAGCCCCCTGCTGTCGAAGCCAACTTCCCCTGCTATCCCCAATTCGGGTTGGGGCCAGGAGACGCTCGAGAGCCCCCGGCTCACCTTTGTCTGGCACCGCTTCAGGTTCTTGAAGTCGATCGGCGTGACAGCGCCCAAGGTGGTGAAGGAGTTCCTGTTACGCCGCATTGCTCCTCTCCAACGCCACTCCCGCAAGATGTGGGCCTTCAGTGGGCGTGGTGATCGTATGAGGCTCCAGGAAGAGGATCTGACGCCTGAGGTGCTGAGGACGGTGCTCTTGACCTTGACTGGTGACCCCAACCCGGGTAGCATCCAGCGGGGAGGGGCCCTGTTGTACCTCTGCCAGAACAGGGACGATTTTGTGAAGCAGATGCCTGTCTTCGATGAGTGGGGGCTGCGCCCCGCCGGCCTCCAGGGGCCTCGCGAGAACCCAGTGGTGGTGACTGCCCTTCCAGTCGGCCAAGGCGACTCTTCCTCAAGTGGCGGGGCAGGGAGGCATGAGGCGCCAGAGGCCAAGGGAGCTCCCAGTAGGGTGACAGCGTCGGGTGATGCCCATGAAGGGGCAGCTCCCGGGGCCGGTGCTGCTGAGGCTGAGGGTGGCGAGCAGCCGCCCCCAGCACCTGGGGCTGAGGCTCCTGAGGCTCCAGCTATGCTTCCCGGCGAGGCGATTGGCAGCACACGTCAGGCAGGCGCTCCTGACACAGATCGCCTCGACGCTCCGTCTTCGTCGCGGGTCGATCCCTGCGCTCTTCTCTTGGGCCGCTTCCGCGTGGACTTTGAGGCCCTCCGAAGGAAAAGGGATGCCCTGGGCGACAACTACCCTTGTCGCCTGCTGAAGCGTATGAAGTACTTCGCCACTAATGAGTAAGCCTTCTCCTTTTCCAGCTCCCGATCCTCCCGTTGCTTTTACTGATCCTTGCTCTGCAGGCCCCTTCCGGGCGAGCTTGCAGAGGAGGTTGAGGTGCCGTCCTCCTTGGCTTCGCCCCCCCTCCCCGCCGTTCTCAGGTGCTCCAAGCAGCACAGTCCTGGTGGTGAGGGCGATCGGCGGGGCGAATCATCCCGAAGTGCATCGGGGTCCTGCGCACCCCGCGATCTTTCTCCGCGGGCCTTCTCGTGGCATAGCCAGCCTGCCGTGGGCTTCTTGTCTGGTCGTGAACTGCGACTGGCTGAGGCGATCCTTGCGCCCTTCATCTGGAGACGGGCTGGCTCCAGGCCGGGCTTCTGGCGTGGCACGCCCGGCCGTCGCGAGGGCGCTAGCCCCCAGCCCCCTGCCTGGAGGGGGAGCGTTGATTTGTGGTCCCCGGCGCTTGCTTGGGGCAGACGACGATGAGGAAGACGTGCTCGAGCGCGCCCGGGAACGCCGCGCTCGTCGTCAAGGATTCCTTCGTAGGGCGGCTGACGCGGTGAGTCTGCTTGGGGAGGAGCTCACTGACGAGGATGCGCGCCTCGAGGCTGAGGGCCTGCGCGTGGCCGCAGAGAGGCGCGCGCTGGAGGGCGCCATTGCCCTTGCGCGTCATCAGCGCGATCTTGATGATGAAGAGGCAAACGCGTCATTGGAGGCCTCTCGGGAGGCCCGATCTCAGGCCGCTGAGGAGGCCCGGGAAGCCAACCGACAGCGAGAGGCGGCGGAGGAGCGGGCTCGGGAGCTCCTGGCCTGGTGCCACTCACTGGAGGAGCAGGCGGAGCTGCACGAGGCAGCTCTCACGTCGGTGAAGGTGGCCTCTGGTGACCCAACAGAGCTCCAGAAGCGTGAGGAGCCGTTGACGCTGGAAGCTGCCGAGCGCACCCGCGAGTACGAGCGGCTGGAGATGAGGGAGCGCTTGGTGATGCGGGCGGAGGATGATGTCGCTGCACGGGAAGCCCGCGTCCTGGAGGAGGTTGGACGTCGGGTGGCGATGGCGCGCCAAGACCTCGAGCGTGAGTTCGAGGGGAGGTTGGGGTTGATCCAGGTCGAGGCTGAAGGTAGGACCGCAACCCTGAGGACTAAGTTGGATGAAGCGACGCGGCAAGCCGATGCTCTTCGGGCCGCGCTTGAGGTAGCGCAAGGGGAGTCAACCACCTCCCGGGCCGAGGTGCTCCGTCTTCGCCAGTGGGTGGAGGAGGCTAAGCCCGTCGCACGCCAGAATGCGTATGAGATACGTCAGCGGCAGGTCTTGGAGCATGAGCACGGCCCCATGCTCTCCACGCTCCGGGAGAGAGCCAACACAGTCTTGGGCAACATCTGCGAGGCGGCTGTTGGCGAGCCGCACGCAATCAATTACGCCGGCAATCTTCAGTTCTTCACCGCCGTGGTGACGCAGCTGGAGGCGCGGTCAGTCAGGGCCGACAGGTTGGTGGAGGAGAGGAGTCACGCCCTGCTCGGGCGCGCCTTTTCCCGTGTCTTCAGCCATCTCCGGAACATGGATCCCCACTTCGACTTCGACGCCGCCATCGCCCCAGTCCCCTAGGCCGTCTGAGACGACCTGGCGCACTGGGTGGAAGACAATGTGGATGCTCTTGTCAGGGCCTTTGCTTCGGAGAACGACGACGTGATCGTGGCCGCCGACGAGGGCGGCGTGGTGAACGGCCCTGACGCCGCTGGCGGCAACGCAGACAGCGATGGCAAGTCTAGCGACGCCAGCTATGGTTCGGGAGGTGCTCCTGAGGACGCATTGGGGGATTTATCCGACTGATTATGCATTGTCCTTGTTTCCTTACCCTGCACGAATAGAACTCAGGTTTTGGCCTGACGATTGTGAGAGCATTTTGGGTGGGGGAGCCCCTCATGTAAAACTTGTGTTCATCCTATTAGTAGACGTTGCATTGCCTGTGCGTCCGCGCCTGGTGGTTGGCTAGTTTACCTTTGTTTCGTGCGGGCCCCGAGGTAACCTGTGGGAGGCTGTGGCGTCTCGAGTGTTCTGTAATCGAATCCGTAGGATGTGAGAGTGTTCTGGGAGGCGAGCTTCACAGGCGTTGGCCTTCTTCACAGGCTCCGGGCCTTTTCCAAAAAAGATAATCTTCACAGGCATTCGCCTTCTTCACAGGCTCCGGGCCTTTTCCAAAAAGGATAATCTTCACAGGCATTCGCCTTCTTCACAGGCCCCGGGCCTTTTCCAAAAAGGATAATCTTCACAGGAATTCGCCTTCTTCACAGGCTCTGGGCCTTTTCCCAAAGGGATGATCTTCACAGGCATTCGCCTTCTTCACAGGCTCTGGGCCTTTTCCCAAAGGGATGATCTTCACAGGCATTAGGCTTCTTCACAGGCTCTGGAGCCTTTTCCCAAAGGGATGATCTTCACAGGCATTCTCCTTCTTCACAGGCTCTGGGCCTTTTCCCAAAGGGAGGATCTTCAAAAGCATTGGCCTTCTTCACAGGCTCTGGGCCTTTTCCCAAAGGGAGGATATTCACAGGCATTCGCCTTCTTCACAGGCTCTGGGCCTTTTCCCAAAGGGATGATCTTCACAGGCATTGGAAATCCTCCAGAGAGGACGTGGCGCGGCAGTCTGGGCTGCACGCAAGCTAGGCCTGACCTGGCTCACGAGGGGCTCGCGAGGGGAGGCACCTGAGGCGAACTTGTAATCGAAACGCGAGAAACGGCTCAAACGAGACTAAGCACCCCTTCCCCGAACACACGCAATTTTCAAATTCGAATCCAACTTAAATCCAGCGAGGGAAAAATTACAACCAAAAGGGAAAAGCAATGAAAGCAGACAAAAGGCCGTGTCTGGCACCTAATCTAGTCTTGGATGTCTTCTCACCAGCGCGGAGCTAAGTGCTGCCACTCGGTGTGGGAGGGAGCCCCAGGGCCTGAGGCCGGCACCCCTGAGACTCCGGGGCGTGTACGACCCCACTCATTATTACGTGAGAGTGTCATGGGGCGGCGAGCTTCACAGGCACTGGGCCTTCTTCACAGGTACCGGCCTTGGTGCATATCGCCAGACGAGGGCCCTGCCTTGCGCCACACTCTAGTGCCATCGATGATGGCCGGAAACCAGGACGCCGCCGATGGGGTAGAGCGGTCGCCAGCGGTTCCCCCAATGACCACGGGTCCTCCGCCAGGGGCAGGCCCTGAGGCACCTCCCCAGCGGAGGGCCTACCTCCTGAGAACGCCTTGCTTCGAACGCCGCGGTGGCGATGTCGGATCTCTGCCCCTCTCCTGTAGCCCCCTGCGCCCTCCTCCCGAGGGGTAGGAGACTGCGGGAGCGGGGCAGCTGCTCGCTGCGGCGACCTGCACCTCCTGCGATCCATGATTAGCATATGCCTGCTCCTGAGGAAGTAGCGGTACCCGATAATCATTGCCTCCAGCGTGGCCGGTGGGGCCGTCCTTGGGTTCCTGGAAGAGCTCAGCTTCTGGTGCCTCATCCCCCCAGCTTGGGCTGAGGAGCAAGCCTTGTTCGCCCTCGTGAGGGTGCCCTTGATCCACCATGTGGGGCACGTATTCCTCCGGCGCCGTCATCCCGAAGGCCACGTCGTAGTGCTCCGCATCCCACGCAGCTCTCCTTGACGCGCCCGCCGTGGGGTGGTAGCGCGGCCGCCCGCAGGGACCATGGGCCGCGCCGAGTCCCCCTTCTTCACGGACTGGGGGCGGGGGTAGCGCCGCCGCTGATCCGGTGCCGACAGCTTCATTCCGTTGGAGTAGCCTTGGAGCCCGCGGGCGCGCACGGAGCCCCCGCGCATGCCGCCCTGGGCTTGAGACGGGAGCTGGGTGCAGAAGGGGTGAGCCCCCGAGGCGGCAAAGCCCAGGAGCTCGGCAACCCGCTCCAGCAGCACGTCGCGGCCGCCTTCCAGCAGCCTGCACTGCAGCAGCTCTCGGGCCACCGTGAGCGCGGCCCTCGAGTTCGCCTGCTCTCAGCGAGTGTACAGTGTCGTGGTCGCGGCGTGATTGGAGGCCCTTGCTGCCGATCGCGCCTGCCGCGGTGTGAGGGTTGTTGAAGCCTGTCCACGTCGCCCGCGGCCCGTAGCGCCCTGCGGACCACGAGCTGCCTGGGGCGCAGGGTCGCCTGAGGCGAGCGGCTCTGTGCGGGCGGGCCATGCCGCCCATGGATCTGGGTTGCCCGCCTGGTCGCCGGACATGGTGATGACGATGCGGAGAGGCACGAAGTGGTAGAAGGTGGATTCCGGTGCACCCCTACCTGGCGCGGCAAATGTCGGATCTCGGGTTCCGGCAGACCCTTAAGGTTCCAACTCTGGGGTGCCCGCGTAGATTACGCTTCCTACCTACCCGTACTCATCCGCCTCACAAAGATCCAAGCAACCAAAAGAACAACACAAGAGACACATAGTTTATACTGGTTCGGGCCACCGATGTGGTGTAATACCCTACTCCAGTGTGGTGTGGTGGATTGCCTCTTGGGCTGATGATGATGAACAATACAAGGAAGAACAGCCTCGCGAGGGTCTGTTCTTGGCCGGGGGGATGAACAGCTAGGAGGAGTTCAATCACCCTTCTCTCTCTCTGTGTGTGATGCTTAGCTACTAGGTTTCTGATCCGTCTCGATGGCCAGATCCTCTACCCTGGGGGTGGCTAATCCTATTTATAGGCAAAGGCCCTGGGCCTCTTCCCAAATATTGAGCGGGAAGGGCGCCAACAATTGGCCATTTTGAAGGGGAACATCTGGTACACTTATCCTGACTAAAGTTAGTCCTCGCCTGCCAAAGGCTCTGGTGATGACGCTGGCTTGGGCTCCACAGTGACTTCCTCCTTGTCGCGGAGCTGGTCTTGGTCTCGTTGCACTGAAATGGGTGCCTTTGCTTGATCCTCCCGCCTGCGCTTGCTCCCTTTGCACCAAAGAGGAAAGGGAGGACACTACGCGGGCTGGCGCCCGCCTGGCGCCCTTGGTCGTCATGGCTTGCGTCATGGACACCTCGTGAGGTACCCCGCCTTGATCTCTCCGCCTCCTCGCGAGCCAACCTGATGAGGTCGTGCTTGAGGAAGCCCCGTGTCGTCCGCCCCGTGAGGCTTGGTCCCTCGCGAGGGTCTTAGGTTTGTGTTGATGAAGATGGGCCGTGCTGGGCCCCCTTTGAGCCACGCCGTAGGCTGCAGGCAGGCAAGTCTGGGGAGCCCCGTTCCCAAAATGCCGACAAGGTATGCCCTAACGCGGTAGGAAGTGATACCGACGAAGGGGGGAAACATCCGAGAAAGTATCCCCGGTGTTTTGCGTTTTCGGACAGATGAACCGGAGGTGAAATGTTGCAGGTTCGCTATGCTAGGGATGTGTGGCGGGCGAACGGGCTGCGTAACCGGATTTGTCTCATTGTTCTGAGCAACTTTCATGTACAAAGTTTTTTCATCCGACTTACGGATTATTTTATATGATTCTTTTAAAGTTTTAATGATTTTCTAGAATTACTTTAATTCAAAAATAAATTGAAAATACTATTTATACACAGCAGTAGCCAGCCCCTGTGTATGACAGGTGGGGTCAGGGTCAAGGTCAACAGTCCAGTCAGCATTCGACTGGGTCAACGTTGACTGGTCAAACTGACTGGTGGGACCCAGCTGTCATAGAGACAGTGTAAATTAATAGTTTAATTAATTTTAACAGATTAGGTGGGGGGCCACATGTCATTGACTTAGGTATTTTTAAACATGCTTTTAAAAGAAATGGGTCCACATGTCATTGCCTTAGACTAACTTAACAGGTTTAATTAGTTTAGTTAATTGATTAGGTTATTTAAACACAATTAATTAAGATAATTAATTTAGTTAGTTAATTAATTAATATTTTTACTTTTGATTCCTTTTTTATATCTAAAAAATGTTTTGGGGGTGGGTCCCCCTTGTCATAAGTCCACTGGGCCTTAGCGGGTGCGGTGGTTAGCGAGCGTACGGGTGCGGGTGCTCATGTCGCCCGTGGATAACCGGCGGAGGCCACGGCGAGGCCCGGCCGGAGCTGGCCCGGTCGGGGCCAGGCGGCGCCGGCGAGCGGGGCTGCAGGGCGGGAGGCAGTGCGGCGTGTGGGCGGAGAACGCAGGCAAGGCGCGCGGTAGGGGATGGTGGCGAGCTGCGCTGCAATGGTGGTTGTCGGTGTCAAAACCGGCGGATCTCGGGTAGGGGGTCCCGAACTGTGCGTCAAGGCCAGATGGTAACAGGAGACAAGGGACACGATGTTTTTACCCAGGTTCGGGCCCTCTCGATGGAGGTAATACCCTACTCATGCTTGATTAATATTCATGATATGGGTAGTACAAGAGTAGATCTACCACAAGATCAAGGATGCTAAACCCTAGAAGCTAGCCTATGGTATGATTGTTGTGTATGGAGTTGATTGCCCTACGGACTACAACCCTCCGGTTTATATAGACACCGGATAGGGTTAGGGTTACACAGAGTCGGTTACAATGGTAGGAGATCTTGAATATCCGCATCGCCAAGCTTGCCTTCCACGCCAAGGAAAGTTCCATCCGGACACGGGACGAAGTCTTCAATATTGTATCTTCATAGTCCAGGAGTCCGGCGAAGGTATAGTCCGGCTACCCGAACAACCCCTAATCCAGGACTCCCTCTGTAGCCCCAGAACCAGGCTTCAATGACGACGAGTCCGGCGCGCAGATTGTCTTCGGAATTGCAAGGCGGGTTCCTCCTTCAAGTCCTTCATAGAAGATTGTAAACACCAAGAATAGTGTCCGGCTCTGCAAAATAAATTTCCACATAATGCCATAGAGAGAATAATATTACAAAAATCAAATCTGCTGACGCATTCCATAGTGCGTCATCACACTACGGCCAAGTCCTTTACGAATCGTTTTTACTTTTCCACCTCAGCACATTTTGCGAGGCGGTTTCCTTGGCACGTCTTGTCAAAGCAGAGATCGTGTGTCCTTTTTACGGGATTCTCATCAATACGGACGTGGGTAACCCAACTGCGCCCTTTACCATGGCGCTTGGGAGGCAAGCGAGTTTTATTAGGCAGGTGGGGACGCATAACCGCATCCGCCCAAATAAGGGGATAAGGATCCACCTTTTTTACCTACGCCTTCTTCCTCCTTTGCCTATCCATCTCCTGCGCACTCGAGCTCCAGCGCCCAAGCCCGTTCTTCCCACCTCAACCTTCTCCAGCAATGTCCGGAGCGGGAGGCAAGTGGATGGTCTCCTCCGTAACGGAGGTCCAAGTGAAAAAGCTGAGGAAGGCCGGATACCTGTCCAAGGACATCCCGCACCGGCTTCCCGAAAAGGGGCAGCTTCTCCCCACCCCAAGGCCCCATGAGAGGGTAGTGTTCCTTCCCCACTTCCTCCGCGGACTGGGTTTTCCACTCCACCCATTCGTCCGGGGACTCATGTTCTACTACACCCTGGATTTCCACGATCTGGCCCCGAACTTCATCCTCAACATCTCGGCGTTTATCGTTGTGTGCGAGGCTTTCCTCCGCATCCGCCCCCATTTCGGCCTTTGGCTCAAGACTTTCAACGTCAAGCCCAAGGTGGTGCGCGGCAGCCAGGCGGAGTGCGGAGGCGCCATGGTGGGCAAGATGGCCAACGTCCTATGGTTCGAGGGCTCCTTTGTGGAGACCCTAAAGGGGTGGCAAGCCGGGTGGTTTTACATCACCGAGCCGCGCGATCCAAAATGTATTGCAACCCCCGAGTTCCGATCCGGACCCCCCACGCGGCTTATGTCCTGGAAAGAGACGGGCCTGTCGCGGGGAAACGAAGAAGGGGTGACCGGACTGAAGACATGCATCCAGTCCCTAGTAAACAAGCCAATCAGGCTTGTTAATGTAGTCCAGGTCATGCTCGTTCGCCAAATCCTCCCGTGTCAACAACGGGACTTTACTCTGTGGGAGTTCGACCCGGCGCAGCACCGAGCCCTTAACAGGCTCTTCGACACGACGTATGAAGACATCTGGAAGGTGCTAATCAAAGGCGCCGAGGCTCCCACATCCGCTTCCGAGGACCGTGGATACAGCTCTCAGCGTCACGCTGGCGAGGTAAGCTATTTTCACCTTTTAGAGGATGTTAAGTTCTTTCATAGTTTGACTCTATGCGGGATCTAAACTCCCTTACCTTTGACAGGCTTGGTAGGCGATATCCGGACCGATTAACTGTCCGGCTCCCTTGCCCGAAGACCCAGCCCCTGCTCTCCTAGAGAAGCTGCTGGCTCCGGCGCCTTATGTGGTGCCGGAGAAGAAGGCCAAGAAGAAGAAGGCCACTTTGAGTCCCCGCAATGTGGCGGTGTCGGACTCGTCATCTGACGAGTCCGAGACGCTCTCCCCTCGTGAGAACGAGGAGGAGGAAGAAGAAACCTCTCCCCCTCCAGCGGGGGGAGGAGAAAAAGGGAAGGCCGCCCCAACGGGGGCGGCCGGAGGGTCCAGAAAGTGGAAGACCCCTCCGCCGGACTACTCCCCCGACACCGATGAGGACAACGAGGGGTGGTCAAACAGGGCCAAGCGTCCGGCAAAATCGTAAGTATTCGGATACCAGAGTGACTCATGATATTCCTAGGTCGTTCAGCTTTCCATAATGCCGAACATAATTGTGCAGCCCGCCCCGGGCCGAGCTCGACGATTCGTCGAGCGGCTCCCTGGATTCATCGGACGTGAACTCAGTTCCGCCCGCTGTCTCCCCCCGCATTGCAGACGATGCCGAAGTGGCGTCGCAACGAGCTCCGGGGCAGGAGGAGGTGGTCCTGGAGGAGCCGAAAGGTGACCTCCCGGACCCCAGGAATAAAGGGGACAAGACCCCCCCAGGGCTCCGAGTCCGGCTTTGTGTCGGACGCCGCGCCGGACTCTTCAACAGTTCCGGACCGCGGTAGGCGAACTCCTTCCAAGAGGAGCAAGCCTTCTGAGCCGGCGGCCTCCATCCAACCGGAGGTGCCGGACAATCTGCTGGAGGTGCTTGACGGCGCCTCCATCGACGAGGAGCACCGTACTATTATGAGTATGGTGATACAGAGGGTTCAGTCCGCCAAGAGCGGACTGACTGAAGCTTGCGCTAGGCTTCTGACAGGCTTCGAGGTAAGCAAAAATATATCAAAATATTACCACATAGACAGTAGCCCCTGATGCTCTATTTGGCGTTCGGAAAGAAAAGCCGAATAGAGGATCTAATAAATTTCGCAGGAGTCTAACAAAAAGGAGTCAATATGCGTATGCAGGCTTCGCTGCTATCCACCACCGCACTGACTGCGGAGGTGGGTGTCCTGAAACAGGACCTCGGGCGGACCAAGCAAGAGCTCGGCCTTGCCAAGCGGCAGCTCGAGGAAAGAGAAGGTAAGAAATACCTTACAAAAAAAGTGCCTCTAAAAAGGCATGATTGCAAAAAATAACAGGATTGTACTGCTTATTGTAGGGGCCACGACTGTGGTGGCGACCCTCAAGCAGGCGCTGTCTGAGGCCGAAAAGAAAACGGCCGCGGAGCGCAACGAGTGAGAGAGACTTGGGGCTCAGGCCGGCAAGGTGCAGCAAGAGCTTCAGGCACTCATGAAAAAACATGAGAGTTTGGAGCTTGAGTCAAAGGCGCAAGCATCCGAGCTCGCGTCGGCCCTTGAGACCGCCAAGTCCGCCAAGGCCAAAGCCCAAAAGGCCCTCCAAGAGTTGGAGGAGATGAGGAAGATAGCAGCGGGTAAGGCATTCTTTATGCAAAGAAGAAATATAAAAGTAAACTACTTGTTACTTACCCGAATCCGGAGCTCTCCACGGGCATTCGCAGATCTTCCCCGCAGCGTATCCGACGCCGCCGCATTCTATCGAGCTGAAGAGGGCAGCTCGATGGAGAAGGTGTTCTGGTCTCAGTATTCTGAGGCTGGACACCCTGTGACCTTGAGTGACTAGCTGAAACAGCTGGTCGAGCTCCACAAGGCGGCCGAACAGGCCATGAAGGGCTTCATAGTTCGGCTGTGGCCCAGAGAGGCCCTGCCTGGGAGCTATTTCGGGCTGGTGCGGCGGCTGGTGGAGGCCTGTCCAAGGCTCGAGGTCATCAAGCGCTCCGTCTGCATTGAAGGTGCCCGGAGGGCCCTTGCCCGTGCAAAGGTGCACTGGGGTAAGCTGGACGGTGAGAAGCTTGTGAGGGACGGGCCGCCGCTGGGGAAGGAGCATCGCAAGCCCAAGAACTACTACAAGGATGTTCTTGCAGGTGCCCGCCTTGTGGTGGATGAATGTACCAAGGATGTAATTTTTGAATGAACTCGCTCGTGTTTATCCTGTGCGCTGAAAACTTGTTCATATGCGCTAAGCAATTCTTATTGAATTTAAAATATTATTTTCTGTGCGGCCGTTTATCAAAAATTGAGAGATGGCCAGTCGTCGGCTTCTACCACGTGCCACTAGTGCTGGGGTGTTTGGGATAAACCTGAGCGCTCTTTTTCCCATGGTTGGGTCCTTCGAGGGAGGCGCTCAGCACAACGAACCAGGCAATCGGACTATAATGCTTGAACACTCTCACTTAGCCATAGAACTTTATAATTTTAAATTTCGGCGAAGCCCCTAGTTCGGAAGACCGAGTTCGGGGCGCTATCCGCGCCTTGGCCGGACAAAGCCAGCTCCTCGCTCGAAGCGGCATAAGTCTTTAGGGACTCGAAAAACCTCTCGAACAGCGACCGGTTTCTCGCCTCATCATGACAGTCAGCTTTAGCTTTCTCCACTGAGGTGCTTAACCCAGCTGAACCGGGGCACAATCGTAGTGGTTCTCCTAGTGCTACCTTAGCGGATATAGCGGAACGTAAGGCACCAAAACATAGGAGCCGGGCAAACCCAACTATTGACCCAAATCATGATTCGGAGCCGATGCATATAGTGCTATAAGTTCGGGGTGCCGCACTTGTGAAAGTGTACGGACTTCTCACACCATAATGAGGGGTACTGAAGCCCCTGGCGTGTTTGCCGTACCATGGTGTACGGGTGCAATCATGTTATTTAATAAACAGATATATGAAAATAGGATAATGCAAAAAATAGAAAAGAAAACTATGCATTGTTTATAGAGCGGCTATTTATCAAAGCCGGACGATACAAGTAGTGCGATAAACAAAAAGATATTGTACTATTTAACATGTCCTGACCAGGGGCGGGCCGCAGAATTGTATTTAAAACATGTATACTGCTCGTAACAGAGACCACCTGGGAGTTCCATAATGCGGCACGGCTTGTCTGCCTCCCTGGATCTTGCATCGTTTGTGCGGCGATCGAGTTGCCGAACAGGTCATCCGAAGTGTGGAGTCCTGAAAGTAAGAAAAAAACAATCCTGCAGCCCCTAGTACGTTTTAAGCCGTATTTTGGGTGTGCCGTTATTGTGCCCCTTCCCCCGTGCCCATGGTATTTCAAGGGCGTAGTTATGTACGCGAGGTATTGGTTTTGCTATGTCGCGAGGGCTGGGGTTGGGGCCGCATTGCTACGCCTGCTTGGAACGTGCCAGGCGGTCTTGTTGTAGGTTACTCCGGGCGCGCTTGGCAGTGTCCGGCTTTTTAACAGCTGTACTGGAGAGTTGCCTAAGAAGGCTGCTTTGTACTTCCGCTGCGGGAGCCGCCGTGTGCTCCTCCGTACGGAGGGAGCGTTCGGTGTTTCCGTTGACCGTGATTACTCCTCGAGGGCCTGGCATCTTGATCTTGAGATATGTGTAGTGCGGCACCGCATTGAACTTTGCGAGTGCGGTTCGTCCGAGCAGGGCGTGATAGCCACCGCGAAATGGGACTATATCGAAGATTAACTCTTCGCTTCGAAAATTGTCCGGGGATCCGAAGACCACGTCAAGTGTTACTGAGCCTGTACAGTTGGCTTCTACACCTGGTATAACGCCTTTAAAGGTCGTTTTTGTGGGCTTAATCCTTGAGGGATCTATGCCCATATTTCGCACTGTATCCTGGTAAAGCAGGTTCAGGCTACTGCCGCCGTCCATGAGGACTCTTGTGAGATGAAATCCGTCGATGATTGGGTCGAGAACCAATGCGGCGAAGTCGCCCTGACGGATGCTAGTGGGATGGTCCCTTCGATCAAAGGTGATCGGGCAGGAGGACCAAGGGTTGAACTTTGGGGCGACTGGCTCCATCGCGTATACGTCCCGTGGCGCACGCTTCCGCTCCCTCTTGGGAATGTGGGTTGCGTATATCATGTTCACCCTCCGCACTTGTGAGGGAAAGCCCTTCTGTCCATTGTTGTTCGGTGGCCTGGGCTCCTCCTCGTCGTCGCTATGCAGCCCCTTGTCTTTGTTTTCGGCTCTTAACTTGCCTGCCTGCTTGAACACCCAACAATCCCTATTGGTGTGATTGGCTGGCCTTTCGGGGGTGCCATGTATCTGGCACAAGCGGTCGAGTATTCGGTCCAAACTGGACGGGCCCTCAGTATTCTTTTTGAATGGCTTTTTCCGCTGACCGGATTTATAGCCTCTGAATCCGACATTAACTGTCGTATCTTCATTACTGTCGCTGCTAACGCGGCGTTTTTGCTTATTCCGACGTGTCTTGCCACTTTTGTCCTTGGTATCTGAATTACCAGGGTTCTTAGCTAAGTTATTACTGCGAGCTAGCCAGCTGTCTTCTCCCGCACAAAAGCGGGTCATGAGTGTCGCGAGGGCTGCCATAGATTTAGGCTTTTCCTGTCCCAGGCGCCGGGCAAGCCACTCATCGCGGATGTTATGTTTGAAGGCTGCTAGGGCCTCTCCGTCCGGACAGTCGACTATGTGGTTTTTCTTTGTTAGGAACCGTGTCCAGAATTGCCTGGCCGATTCCTCTGGCTGCTGAATTATGTGGCTTAAGTCGTCGGCATCCGGTGGTCACACGTAAGTGCCCTGGAACTTGTCGAGGAATGCGGCCTCCAGGTCCTCCCAAGAACCGATTGAGTCTGCTGGCAAGCTGTTAAGCCAATGCCGGGCCAGTCCTTTAAGTTTGAGCGGGAGATATTTGATGGCGTGTAAATCATCGCCGTGTGCCATGTGGATGTGAAGGAGATAATCCTCGATCCATACCGCTGGATCTGTTGTGCCATCATATGATTCGATGTTAATGGGTTTGAAACCCTCGGGGATTTTATGATCCATTACTTCATCCGTGAAGCATAGTGGGTGTGCGGCGCCCCTGTACCGGGCTATATCACGACGTAGCTCGGAAGAGCTATGTCTGTTGTGTTCGGCCCGGCCGGATTTATTGTATCCGGAGTGAAGATCATCGTCACGTGCTGTAGTGCGCCTGCGCGATCCGTAGATCGATCTTGTTTGTCTTGCCTTATCCTCCTGTACGTATCGCAGGTCTAGCGCATTTTCCCGTGCCTTAGTTGAGCGGCGTCGGGGCATGGCTTGGGTGGAGGACCGAGAGGCCTCTCTGTCGCGGCCGCGAGGTGGCCGGTCTGCCATGTCGTACGCTGGTGATGTAGGCGCTTCCTCCTCTGATCGGGGTAGCGGCCTGCGCTTTGGGTAACTCTTGGAGGGGCGTTCGAGTTCATACTCTTCAGCCACAAGGACTTCAGTCCATCTATCGGCTAGCAAATCTTGGTCAGCTCTAAACTGTTGCTGCTTTTTCTTGAGGTTGTTTGCCGTGGCTAAAAGCCTGCGTTTGAAACGCTCTTGTTCGGCGGGGTCTGGTGGTACGACGAATTCGTCATCATCATGGCTTGCCTCGTCTTCGGAGGGAGGCATATAGTTATCATCCTCAACCTCTCGGTCTGCCGTTCTCTCACGAGGGCTGGCTTCTCCATCTTCCTGCGCCGAATCTTGATGGGGTGGGTGTTCTTCGGCCCTATCCGGGGTAGTATTATCTCCCGTGCCGGAATCACCATTTTTGCTTTGGCGGGATTTAGAGCGGCGCCGCTGACGCCGGCGCTTTGGCTGTTTCTTGGAGGGGTCGTCCCCCGCTGTTCCATCGCCATCTCCGTCTTTTGGAGTGTCCACCATATATATGTCATATGACGAGGTGGCCTTCCAGCGCACTACAGGTGCTGGTTCCTGTTCGTCTCCTACATCGCCGTCCATACCATCGATGTCTTCGGAGCCGAAGTCGAGCATGTCGGTTAAGTCGTCGACAGTGGCTACAAAGTGGGTGGTGGGTGGGCTTTGAATTTCTTCATCGTTCGTATCCCATCCTCGCTGACCGTAGTCTGGCCAGGGCTCTCCTGATAAAGAGAGAGACTTGAGAGAATTCGGGATGTCGCCAAAAGGCGAGTGCTGAAAGATGTCCGCGGCGGTGAACTCCGTTATCGGCACCCAATTGGATTCGATTGGCATGGGAGAGGGGGGTTCGGAGTCCGGGGAGGAGTCCGGACCCTCGGAGTCACAGGTCATGCAGAGTGCGGGGCTGGCGTTCGGCTCGATTGCCTTTGAGATCGCAGCCCCCGAGGTGACGTCCAACCGCTCATCCTTGATCGGCGCAATAGGCTCCGAATTAAGGGTCGGAACCGGTGCGGGTGCGGCCTCCAGGACACAATTCGGAGGCAGAGCTAGATCATGCCCCTTGAGATAGTGCGGCGCGCTTGGCTGTGGCTCGAATCCGTCGAAGATCAAGTCTCCGCGGATATCAGCCGTGTAGTTTAAGCTTCCAGACCTGACTTGATGGCCAGGGGCGTAGCTTTCGATCTGCTCCAGGTGGCCAAGCGAATTGGTCCGGAGAGCGAAGCCGCCAAAGGCGAAGATCTGTCCGGGGAGAAAAGTCTCACCCTCGACCTCATCGTTGTTGATGATCAAAGGAGCCATCGGGCCTAAAGGCGATGACACAAAGGAACTCTCAATGAAAGCACCAATGTCGGTGTCAAAACCGGTGGATCTCGAGTAGGGGGTCTCGAACTGTGCGTCAAGGCCGGATGGTAACAGGAGACAAGGGACACGATGTTTTTACCCAGGTTCGGGCCCTCTCGATGGAGGTAATACCCTACTCCTACTTGATTAATATTGATGATATGGGTAGTACAAGAGTAGATCTACCACGAGATCAAGGAGGCTAAACCCTAGAAGCTAGCCTATGGTATGATTGTTGTGTATGGAGTTGATTGCCCTACGGACTACAACCCTCCGGTTTATATAGACACCGGATAGGGTTAGGGCTACACAGAGTCGGTTACAATGGTAGGAGACCTTGAATATCCTCATCGCCAAGCTTGCCTTCCACGCCAAGGAAAGTTCCATCCGGACACGGGACGAAGTCTTGAATCTTGTATCTTCATAGTCCAGGAGTCCGGCGAAGGTATAGTCCGGCTACCCGAACACCCCCTAATCCAGGAGTCCCTCAGTGGTGGTGGCCAGTGGCGCTGCAAGCAGCGAGGGGAGGGTGCGGTGGCTGCAGCGAGCAGCGCTGGGAGCGGCAGGCGCGAGGGTGGGGAGGAGCAGGACGCGAGGGGGGCGCGATCCTGCGTGCGGTGATGCGTCCAGGAAGTGAATCGCAACGGACGTGCACGGGCCTCGGGGCGGACATTGTGAGCGCGAGGACGTGGGAGAGAGAGGAGTGGGAACTGCTCACCCCCATTGCAGGGGTACGCCGGCGAGGCTCGGAGAAGCTCCGGCGAGGCGGGACGACGTTACGGCGAGGACGTGATGGCAACGGCCTCGGGGCGCAGCGGCGCGGCGTCAGACGCGAGGTCCGCATGAGACCGATGGGGAGGAGTCGGGGAAGGCGAGGCGGCGAGGGAGACGTCGTCGAGCAGCGCTAGGCGGCCTCCAGATCGAGCGGGGGGCGTAGTCAGGGCCAGCGTTGGGGGCGCCGCGGGCGTCCATCCCAGATCGGGATTAGAGGGAGGGGCGAGGGGAGTGGGGAAAGTGGGGTGGGTAGCGGTTTAGGATTTCGGGGGGAGAGGGGCCATATAGGCCAGGGAGGTGCGGGGTGGGCCGGCCTTGTTGAGCCAGGTGGGTCGTCTGGCCCAGTTGGCAATGGGGCCTTTTCTCTTTTTTTATTTTCTTGTTTTCTGTTTTGTATTCTTTTCCCTTTTTCTTTATATTGCTTCTCTTTCCTTTATTTTTGTTAGTAAAATAGTTTTACAAAATATAAAACTGGCTCCATATTTAGTGTGGCAAAATGAGACACGGTCACAAAAAGTTTGGTACCTAAATGAAATATTTTGCATGTCTATAAATTTAGAAGGCATTTAAATATTTGTTTTTAGCCATTGTTTTAATTAATTTAGAGCCTTTAAACTTTATATCAAAGTTTGGTTTCTCCACCATAATTATCTATGCATTATCTGGTACCTCTAGAACATTTTAGTTTTATTGTTTAAAAACTTTTGTTGTTTGCCTATACTTTAAATTTGAATTTGAATCGGTTTTGAACTAACTCGAGATTAACAATAGTAACCGTGGTGATGTGGCATCGTTAACATGAGATTACTGTAGCCTAACTATCCGGGCGTCACAAATCTCCTCCACTTCAAGAAATCTCGTCCCGAGATTTAAGAGGTAGAGTAAGGGGGGAGGGATTTGGTTACGAAATTCTAACGAGCCTTCTCAGTCTTAGTTGCTCTCCTCGAAGAGGTTGATCCATAACGCTGATGTCTTCATACTTCAGCTTGAGGTCATCATGATGAAGTCGGCATCCTTTCTTCGGGAACTCCATCGTACTTACGAAAAGGATAAGGGGTAACTTCGGAAGAACGGAACTCTACAAGGTCGCTATCCGGTTTATAACTCAGGGGATGTGGCAGAAAGTATCTCTCGAATTGAAATTTAAGACAATATCGAGAGCAAAGTAAGAAGGTGCAAAATATAAGTTTCAAGCACATAGGCAATCGTTCGTTGCCTGAAACGAAGTGTGAAAGGGGTTCAGAGCAATGGGAATAAGTATTGCGTCTGATACCAGAATCGATGATCTCTTCGGAAGGTGGCTCGTGAATTACATACGAGAACACGCGCGAGGAATAACTTTGGGAACATGGGGTGTACAGGAGAGTCAGGTTTCGATCCTGTGGAACTGTGGGTTATGGGCCCACCATGTGGGTTAAAACTAGAAAGGGCGGTGATATTTTGCACAATCATGATAACAAGGCATGTCAGAGGGTAGCCTGTCAGTTATGTCGGCAACAACATCGATACCAAGGGCGAGGGACGAAGAGAACCCTTTTCCTGCTCGTTGAATGAGGCGGACCATTAGGCAAAGTTCTCGTCCATCGGTGGATACTGGAATGTCATCAACAATAGTAACAGGTTCTTACTGACAGAGTTGTACACCGAGGTGCTTACAAAAGCAGTGACGTATTACTGCTTAGATCATATAAAACTCATGAAAGGTTAAACCACACAATGGAAAGGATGATGTGTTTAAACACATGTTTCGTGGGTTACATCCTTTCCAAGGGCAAGCAGAGCATGATATCCATGACAGGATAGAAGTAGAAAATCTTTTAGGTAAGGGGAGAGGAATTTGATGACATTACCCAAACAACGGTGTTTGGATAATTGAGCAGGAAAACATTTGGCATTGGGCTTCAAATGTTCTTGTTGAAAATCGGAGTATCACAGACATGCTTCGAGATAGCATTTACATGGTCTTCAAGCAAAGGTTGGACTTCGGATACACGAAGGATCCATGAAGATAACTTATTAAACAAGGCATTCAATTTCCTCATGGAAAAATGGTTAACCTTGTTAAAAAGGAAACTATAACACCAGGTCATCCGGCCGGTTGTGCTGGGCATGCCATCACCTTACCGGGTCATAAAAGACCAGTGTTATAACTCTTGGAAAAATGTTCCAACCATCATATCTGACCGAGATTCAGATCTGATCGGTGTTAGGATATGTCAGACTCAGGATGCCTGAGAAGAAAGTGCAACACAAATTGTCGAGATGACAATTTAAGATTCTCGGGAACTGAACTATGTAAGTGAGTTCCGAAACAAGAGTTCATCATTAAATCAAGGAGAGAATGAGGAGGTGGCTGATGGACTCAGCGTCAATTCCTCGAGATTTCCAAAAGGATGGATTTCCACAACTATGTGAATAAGGAGATAACATTTGTCAGATCAGATGACATAATGAGGTATGCTCGAGGAAAACATACACAATTAAACAATGGCTGAAAAGTGCACCTGAAACATGGGCTTAGGTAGTACGATCAATGTTAGAATGATGATTCGATAACCAATGGTCTAAGAATGAAACATCGACCATTAACCTCAAAGAAATAGGGTTGCTAGAAGTTTTGAAGTCACACATCATAGTTGAATTGTCGGTTCTCCGGTTAGAAACAACACGGGGACCAAGGAATGAATGGATATGGCAAGAAGGATCACCTGTATCAAGAATTCTTAAGAGGTTGTGAAATTCTCACTACATTCTTAACATAAAAGATGATAATGCTCCAAGGTAAAGAAGAACAAATGTTGGATAGCAAGGATCTCAAGGTATAACACAAAACACGAACAAGTTTGTGTTGAACGGAAGGCAATAAAGTGGTCGATCCTAAAACAAATCATCGAGGGCAAGGATGGTATTTCTCATCATGAATTCAATTGATATCCTGGGAGAGCTCGGAATGCTCATGATGATCACGACGCATTTGTCGAGAGATCTCATGAAGATGTAATCGATCGGCGATGACATCAAGTTGAAAGGGATGATGAAGTGAAAGGTTAATGGAACCAAGGGTACGACACAAACTCAAAATCAAGTTTGTCGTTCAAGGAGAAATGATATGACGAGGAAGATCGATGTAAGCTTAGCGTGTCATCGAAAGTGGTGCTCCAGGAATAAGGACCGGGTAGCACAGTTAAAATTAGAACGATAATGATATACTCGATCAGGCTAGGATTGACTTGAAGGATTATTTAACTCGTAAGCAACAAAAAATTACTTAGAATTATTGATTCAGTGCGGGATCGATTCACTTATCGGTGTTCTTGAGTGACTAATAAACCAGAACCCAAGGGAAATATGAAATCGGTGAGAAGCAATACTAGATGAAGACTCATAGCAAGCAACACGGTCCTTTGATATCCTCGAGATACCGGAGGGTAATAATCGAAGGAAGATCAAAATAGAGGTTGCAGAGATGTATTGATCTACAGAAGGCAAGTACTTTAACTTGTCCGAGAAATGGGATCAAGGGGAACACTCATGGTCAGAACCATGGTTGCAAAGGATCAAATCCCAGATATAAGATGATCTTATACCAGGGGGATAATTAATGTTAAGAGAAGCTTCCATGATAAGATCTACATCGTGTCCACGGGCATGAACACAAGTTCAAGGTCGACTCCCACTTCTTCAATGCATATCATTTCATTTACTTCTCGCTTTCGATGAAGTTGTAGTGTTGAAATTTATATCTGGCAAAACACCAGAAGAATATGACTCGTGAAAACTTTCGGGTTCACACGGTTTTACAGAAGGTATAGGTTCAACCCATCAGGGCATCTTAGAAACATATACCATAAGCTTCAAGAGTAACTAACACAAGCTCGAAAATAGAGCATGGTTGACAAAAGTAGAGGATACAATTTACCAAAAGCATTATGTATCGTAGAAAGAACTCACCAGGAGATTAATTATGAAGGACAGTGTCGGATGATATTTCAACAAAGGATCCGACGGTCCATAGTGGAGCTGATGTAAGCATCGGCACACAACTAGAGGAAGAAACGATGCGAAGGCATTGGATTATAGAAGCAATAACTAATTCAAAGTTTAATTCCCAAGGAATTATGATTTCCAAATCAAGGGATCAGAAGCAAACGCTCTGATTTAGGATGGATAAGCTAAGCCGGCTTAGGGGTACAATCGACGGGAATTTGATTGGTCGAGAACCAGCTCCAGTTGAAAATGACGGCTGAGCTGGAAGGATGAATTATAGGATCTGGTTGAGGATTGCGAGCATTCGCAACATATTGAATCAACGGACTCAAAACGATAATGACAAAGGATGTCAATAAGATTACTAGACTTATGGGATTAACCTTAATGCATGTAAGCAAGAATTTCAAGAGCAAAAGGCTCCTGAGAATTTTTGGAGGATCGAATGGTATTTTGAAGACTTTTGTGAATTGCTTGAATCAACTGGGGATGAGCGGATACTCGACAAGTGTGAGGATTTATCTATTGGGGTGTTCATGTGGGTAAAGAACTGCAAGGCAGTAGGCACCAAGTATTCATCTGGAGTAAGGGGCTCTCCGGGTGGAAGTAGTTACGAGAACCTGGAGTCGGCGTTAGTAAAAACCATTTAACCCAAATAGAAAAGAGATCAGAGTCCCAGAGTATAGGTCGAGGAATAAAAGATCCTAATACCACCCAGATGGCGATGTGGGCCCATGGGCCGCACAACCATGTTAGTAAAAGTTTTGCAATGTCTAGACTCGACTTCGGCCAAGGAGTGTGGAAGGGGGATTCCTACAGGAAGTCGGCTCTGATACCAACTTGTGACGCCCCCGATTTAATAGTACACTAATCATACACGCAAACATGAACGATCAAGATCAGGGACTCACGGGAAGATATCACAACACAACTCTAAAACATAAAATAGGTCATACAAGCATCATAATACAAGCCAGGGGCCTCAAGGGCTCGAATACAAGTGCTCGATTATAGACGAGTCAGCGGAAGCAACAATATCTGAGTACAGACATAAGTTAAACAAGTTTGCCTTAAGAAGGCTAGCACAAACAGGGATACAGATCAAACGAGGCGCAGGCCTCCTGCCTAGGATCCTCCTAACTAATCCTGGTCGTCGTCAGCGGGCAGCACGTAGCAGTAGGAACCTCCGGTGTAGTAGGAGTCATCGTCGACGATGGCGTCTGGCTCCTGGGCTCCATCGTCTGGTCGCAGCAATTGGGTAAAGAAAGGGGAAAAGGGGGAACAAAGCAACCGTGAGTACTCATCCAAAGTACTCGCAAGCAAGGAGCTACACTACATATGCATGGGTATATGTGTAAAGGGCCATGTCAGTGGACTGAACTGCAGAATGCCAGAATAAGAGGGGGGATAACTAACCCTGTCGAAGACTACGCTTCTGGCAGCCTCGGTCTTGCAGCATGTAGAAGAGAGTAGACTAAAGTCCTCCAAGTAGCATTGCATAATATAATCCTACCCGGCAATCCCCTCCTCGTTGCCCTGTTAGAGAGCGATCACCGGGTTATATCTGGCACTTGGAAGGGTGTGTTTTATTAAGTATCCGGTTCTAGTTGTCATAAGGTCAAGGTACAACTCCGGGTCGTCCTTTTACCGAGGGACACGGCTATTCGAATAGACTAACTTCCCTACAGGGGTGCACCACATAACCCAACACACTTGATCCCATTTGGCCGGACACACTTTCCTGGGTCATGCCCGGCCGCGGAAGATCAACACGTCGCAGCCCCACCTAGGCTCAACAGAGAGGTCAGCACGCCGGTCTAAATGCTATGCGCGCAGGGCTCTGGGCCCATCGCCCATTGCACACCTGCACGTTGCGTACGCGGCCGGAGAGCAGACTTAGCAACCACCATTACAAAGGAAGTCACGTTACACGGTCCAACTCGGCGCGCGCCGCTCAGTCGCTAACGTCATGAAGTGCTTCGGCTGATACCACGACGCCGAGTGCCCATATCTTTCCCGCGTAGTTGGTTAGTGCGTATAGGCCAGTGGCTAGACTCAGATCAAATACCAAGATCTCGTTAAGCGTGTTAAGTATCCGCGAACGCCGACCAGGGCCAGGCCCACCTCTCACCCAGGTAGTCTCAACCTGCCCTGCCGCTCCGCCACAAAGATCCACACAAAGGGCCGTTGGGACAAGGGTCCTTTCAGCCCCCAATCAGTGAATCACTCGCGGGTACTCCTCGAGCCGACCCGACTTTAGTCACCACATGTATCATGTATAAAGTATAGCATATACCCGTGATCACCTCCCGAGTGATCACGGCCCGATAGTATAGCATAGCAGACGGACAAGAATGTAGGGCCACTGATGGAAAACTAGCATCCTATACTAAGCATGTAGGATTGCAGGTAAAGGTAACAACAGTAGTAACAAGGACAGGCTATGCATCAGGATAGGATAAACGGAAAGCAGTAACATGCTACACTACTCTAATGCAAGCAGTATAGAAAAGAATGGGCGATATCTGGTGATCAAGGGGGGGGCTTTCCTGGTTGCTCTGGCAAGAGAAGGGTTCGTCGTCAATGTAGTCGTACTTGGTGGCATCAGCGCCGGTCTCAGGGTCTATCAGGGAAGAAGAGGGGGAAGAAATAGTAAATGCGGAGCAAACAAAGCATAAAAAACATAACGAGGTAATACGCGGTGCTAGGTATGCCCTAACGCGGTAGGAAGTGATACCGACGAAGGGGGGAAACATCCGGGAAAGTATCCCCGGTGTTTTGCATTTTCTGACAAATGAACCGGAGGTGAAATGTTGCAGGTTCGCTATGCTAGGGATGTGTGGCGGGCAAACGGGCTGCGTAACCGGATTCGTCTCGTCATTCTGAGCAACTTTCATTTACAGAGTTTTTTCATCCGACTTACGGATTATTTTATATGATTCTTTTAAAGTTTTAATGATTTTCTAGAATTACTTTAATTCAAAAATAAATTGAAAATACTATTTATACACAACAGTAGCCAGCCCCTGTGTATGACAGGTGGGGTCAGGGTCAAGGTCAACAGTCCAGTCAGCAGTCGACTGGGTCAACATTGACTGGTCAAACTGACTGGTGGGACCCAGCTGTCATAGAGACAGTGTAAATTAATAGTTTAATTAATTTTAACAGATTAGGTGGGGAGGCCACATGTCATTGACTTAGGTATTTTTAAACATGCTTTTAAAAGAAATGGGTCCACATGTCATTGCCTTAGACTAACTTAACAAGTTTAATTAGTTTAGTTAATTGATTAGGTTATTTAAACACAATTAATTTAGTTAATTAATTAATTAATATTCTTATTTTTAATTCCTTTTTTTATATCTAAAAAAACGTTTTGGGGGCGGGTCCCCCTTGTCATAAGGCCACTGGGTCTTAGCGGGCGCGGTGGTTAGCAGGCGTACGGGTGCGGGTGCTCATGTCGCCCGTGGATAACCGGCGGAGGCCACGGCGAGGCCCGGCCAGAGCTGGCCCGGTCGGGGCCAGGCAGCGCCGGCGAGCGGGGCTGCAGGGCAGGAGGCAGTGCGGCGTGTGGGCGGAGGACGCATGCAAGGCGCGCGACACGGGATGGTGGCCAGCTGCGCTGCAATGGTGGTGGTGGCCAGTGGCGCTGCGAGCAGCGAGGAGAGGGTGCGGTGGCTGCAGCGGGCGGCGCTGGGAACGGCAGGCGCGAGGGCGGGGAGGAGCAGGACGCGAGGGGGGGCGCGATCCTGCGTGCGGTGATGCGTCCAAGGAGTGAATCGCGACGGACGTGCACGGGCCTCGGGGCGAACATGGTGAGCGCGAGGACGTGGGAGAGAGAGGAGCGGGAACTGCTCACCCCCGTTGCAGGGGTACGCGGGCGAGGCTCGGAGAAGCTCCGGCGAGGCGGGACGATGTTCCGGCGAGGACGTGACGGCGACGACCTCGGGGCGCAGCGGCGCGGCGTCGGACGGCGAGGTCCGCAGGAGACCGATGGGGAGGAGTCGGGGAAGGCGAGGCGGCGAGGGAGACGTCGTCGAGCAGCGCCAGGCGGCCTCTAGATCGAGCGGGGGGGGGGCGTAGTCGGGGCCAGCGTCGGGGGCGCCGCGGGTGTCCATCCCAGATCGGGAGTAGAGGGAGGGGCGAGGAGAGTGGGGAAAGTGGGGCGGGTAGCGGTTTAGGGTTTCGGGGGGGAGAGGGGCCATATAGGCCAGGGAGGTGCGGGGTGGGCCGGCCTTGTTGGGCCAGGTGGGTCGTCTGGCCCAGTTGGCCATGGGGCCTTTTCTCTTTTTTTATTTTCTTGTTTTCTGTTTTGTATTCTTTTCCCTTTTTCTTTATATTGCTTCTCTTTCCTTTATTTTTGTTAGTAAAATAGTTTTACACAATATAAAAGTGGCTCCATATTTAGAGTGGCAAAATGAGACACGGTCACAAAAAGTTTGGTACCTAAATGAAATATTTTGCACGTCTATAAATTTAGAAGGCATTTCAATATTTGTTTTTATCCATTGTTTTAATTAATTTAGAGCCTTTAAACTTTATATCAAAGTTTGGTTTCTCCACCATAATTATATATGCATTATCTGGTACCTCTAGAACATTTTAGTTTTATTGTTTAAAAACTTTTGTTGTTTGCCTATACTTTAAATTTGAATTTGAATCGGTTTTGAACTAACGCGAGATTAACAACAGTAACCGTGGTGACGTGGCATCGTTAATGTGGGATTACTGTAGCCTAACTATCTGGGCGTCACAATTACAGAAGATATCAAGTATTTCATTTTTCTTAAGAGGATGACCAGGCAAAGCATTAAGTAACTGGCAAAGCCTCCCCCAATCTTGTGGGAGACTCTCTTCTTTAGTTTGAACAAAGTTAAATATTTCCTGTAAGGCAGCTTGTTTCTTATGAGCAGGAAAATATTTTTTAGAGAAGTAATAAATCATATCCTGGGGACTACGCTCACAACCAGGAGCAAGAGTATTGTACCAAGCTTTAGCATCACCCTTTAATGAGAAAGGAAATAATTTGAGAATAAAGTAGTAGCGAGTTTTCTCATCATGAGTAAAAGGGGTGGCTATGTCATTAAACTTAGTAAGATGTGCCACAACAGTTTCAGTTTCATAACCATGGAAAGGATCAGATTCAACCAAAGTAATTAACTATGGGTCGACATAGAATTCATAATCCTTATCATTAATATAGATAGGTGAAGTAGCGAACTTAGGATCACATTTCATTCTAGCATTCAGAAAATTTTCTTTATACTTTTGTAGTAATTTCTCTAGATCATCTCTATCATTACAAGCAAGAATATCTCTAGTTGTTTCTTCACTCATAACATAACCTTCTGGTACCTTAGGCAATTCATATGTAACACCCCGGTGTAATGATGCTACAGTAACCCCTGGGGTTATGTTAATCTTTTTGCTAAACATGTGCCTGGTCATTATTGCCTCATGTTCTTCCAAATTCCAGTTGTTTTCAAATTCATATTCTATGTGATATTCAAAATGCTCAGACATGAAAACAAAAATGTTCATCAGGTGCCAAATAATCCAAAACTAATATTGGTGGTGAACCAACATTTTTGCAAAAGGTTTAAGTGGCCTAAGCTACTTGAAACAGTGACCTAAGCAATTAATTAAATGCCCTTTTTAATTTATAAAATTGGAAACTATTCCAACAGCCTCCCACCCTTTTTGTGGCAGTGCAATATACCTCTTTGAAATTATTTTGGCCAATGGCATAATTTTTGCAAAGTCTTTATTGGCTAAAAAGAAAAGGCAAAGGCTGCTGGAAAAGGAAAAAGGGAAAGCAAAAAAAAGGGAAAGGGGCCAGAGCCCCTGGCCTCCGAGTGGGCTTCGGCCCACCCGAGCCACCTGGCCGGCCCAGGCCAGCCAGCTTCCTCCCCTGTCGTCTTCCTCTCCTCTCTGTTCACGCGACCGAGCCCCCCCCCCCCTAGCTCGTTCCCACCGGACCCGGCGCGGCGCCCGCCGCTGCCACGTCGCCGGCGAGAGGATAAGGGCAGCCCCGACGCCTCGGGCTCCCTCCCCACTCGCCCACTTGCCCTCTTTCTCCCTCGTCGCTCTCTCCCTCGCTCTCCAGATCCCCTCCCCTCCTCAACCGACGCCACCATCGCCATGGATATGCCGTAGTCGCGACCTCCGCCCACCCCGCGCCTTGCCAGCAAGTCCAGGAGGCGCGCCGTCGATGCCTTCGTCGACTACCTCACCGGAACGAGGCGGGGAAGCCCCATCAGCGTCGCCATCGTCCTGTCTTAAACATCCATCCGCCACGGTCGCCGCCGATCCCCTTCCTCCCCGGCGAGCTCTGCTGCTCCTAAGCATTCACCGGGCCACCGTGTGCCCGCTAGGTGAGCCTCCACGCCGCTCCCTTCCCTCTCTTTCACGCCCTAGTTCGCTCCGTCGTCGTCCCCGCGGAGGTGAACTCCGCCGCCTGCCATGGCCGCCACCCGCGCGTCGTGCGCACTCCCGAGCCCCAGCGCGAGTCACTGGTGCGCTCCAGTACGCTCGCAGCCCCCTTTCGCAGCCCCAACCGCCCCCCTAGGCCACTCCTGCCACATTTCGAGCGACGCCCGAAAGCCGCCGCCGCCTTGCTCAACGCCGGCGATGATTCCGGTCGAGTCCGACCCCGCCACCAGCACAGTTCGACTCGTCGTCGTCTGCTCATTTGAACGGGCCCAGCCGCACTCGAAACGGCCATCTGTAGAAGAAATCCGACCACCTCCTGTGGCCTCCGCCACGTTCTGGCTTCGCCGCCGGCGAGTCGCTGGCCCCGCTGAGCTGGCGCCGCGTGGGACCCACCCACGGTCGCTGACAAGTGGCCCCCCTGCGCCCTTTTGACCGCGTTGACCCATGTCAACGGGGGGCCCTGTTCATCCCTCTCACTGACGTGTGGGTCCCTCAGTAGTTAGACTAATTAGTCACGTTTCAAATTAAAATCTAATTAGTTAAACTCTAATCAGGCACTGACACTGGGGCCCACACCTTTAACTATCTCTGCTAGATTAGTTTTATTCCACTGTTAAAATAACAGAGGCTGACATGTGGGTCCCACTGGACCCACATGTTAGGTTTGACCTGGTCAGCCGTCTGTTGACCTGCTGATGTCACTATGACATCATGCTGACGTCATATATCTTTACTGTAAATAAATAAATCCAGAAAATGGTTTAATCTTTTTAAATTAATAGGAATTAATCCGTAACTCGGATGAAAATGTTTTCTACATGAAAGTTGCTCAGAAAAACGAGACGAATCCGAATACGCGATCCGTTCGTTTGCCACATGCCCCTAACTACCTGAACATGCAACCTTTCCCCTCCGTTTCATCTGTCCGAAAATGCTAAACCTGGGGAAACATTCCTGGATGTTATCCCCCTTCGCCGGTAACGTGTAGCACCGCGTTAGAACACGTCTAGCTCTGCCTGTTGTCCTATTATGCTCTTGCTTGCTATGTATTTACTATTTCTCCCCCCTCTTCTCTCCGGTAGACCCCGAGACCGCTGCTGGTGCCCCTGTGATCGACTACGTCGACGATGTCCCCTCCTTGCCAGAACAACCAGGCAAGCCCCCCCTTTGATCATCCCAATATCGCCCATTCCATTCTCTCATGCTTGCATTAGATTTTGCTACTGTTATTGTTTGCTCCTATTCTGATGCATAGCCTGCTTTTGTATCTGCTGTTGTACCTTATCTGCTTATCCTAAACTGCTTAGTATAGGTTGGCTAGTGATCCATCAGTGACCCCCACTTGTCCTTGTTGCCCCTGCTTCATCATCGACGACTCGATCTACGTGAGCGAAGACCAGGCCCCGACACCGCACATCACTTCCCCTTAGTTACTTGACACTACTGGGTTACTATCGAGTACCGAGGGTGAACCTCTTCAGCACTTCTGATGTTAACCCTGTAGAGTAGTCATTCGGTCATGGTCATCGAGGGTGATTTCCTCCTTAACCACTTTCGATACGACTCTGTCGTGCAACCCCTCAAGTGTGAACCTCGAGGGTGATTCCTCTTACGTTCACCTTGATGATTAGATCTAGTGGAATTCATCGGGGGTGATTCCTCGGGTTTTCCCCTTGATGTTTGGACACACGGTTACTTGGATTTTACCACTGTTACTTGGAAAGACGGGTCGACCCTGAGGGGTACCCGCGCGAGCTTAATTGCGAGTGATGTGGAGTCGGGCGGACCTGGAAGGTGCCCGCGAGATAATTACGAGGCATGGCCGGGCATTCCTAGCCCTTGCTGCAAGTCCTCGAGACGGGGCAACTGGGTCACATCTTTCGTGAGTCTCTGCTTGTTACCGCGCGTTCCTAATCCACTACGATTTGGATATTTGATCCGAGGGGCCTCTGGCCTGATAGCACTAACCATCACGTGGGCATAGTATGGGCGTTCTGCGTCGTGTACATCAGCCGAAGCTTAATAGACGTCAGAAACTGAGCGGCGCGCGCCGGGTTGGACTGCGTAAGCTCCTTCCTTTTTAGGGAGGTAGCCAGGTCTGCTCACCGGCCGCCCACGCAACGTGCAGGAGTTCCCGAGGAGATGGCCCATGACCCTTGGGGGCATAGGTTTAGTCCGGCGTGCTGGCCTCTCTATTAAGCCTAGGTCGGGTTGCGGCGTATTGTTTGGCCGAGGCCGGGCATGACCCAGAAAGTGTGTCCGGCCGGAGTTAATCGAGCGTGGTGGGTAAGTTGGTGCACCCCTGCAGGGAAGAAAACATCTATCGATAGCCTGTCCTATGGTAACGGACACTTGGAGTTGTATCCCGATCGATACAACTAGAACTGGAGACTTGTGATGATAACTGGATGTGATGATAACTGGATTGTGATGATAACTGGATAGTATGGCTCTGGGATTACTTTCTCGCAGGGAGTCGAGAAAGGATCTCTGGCCGAGGTTGATAACTTTACTACTACTTTACTTTATGCTACTCTACTCCCTCCGGTTGCTGCAAGATGGTGGTTTCCAGAAGATGCTAGTCTTCGATAGGACTAGGTCTTCTCTCTATTCTGGCATTTCTGCAGCCCAGTCCACATATATAACCTTCCTTTGATAATGTTGCATATGTAGTGTAGATCCTTGCTTGCGAGTACTTTGGATGAGTACTCACGGTTGCTTTGCTCCCCCTTTTCCCCCTTTTCTTCTTCTTTCCGGTTGATGCAACCAGATGTCGGAGCCCAGGAGCCAGATGCCACCGATGATGCCTACTACTACGTGGAGACCGACGATGACCAGGAGTAGTTAGGAGGCTCCCAGGCAGGAGGCCTCGCCTTTTCGATCGATGTTGCTTTTGTGCTAGCCTTCTTAAAGCACCCTTGTCTAACTCATGTCTGTACTCAGATATTGTTGCTTCCGCTGACTCTTGTGTATTCGAGCTTATGTATTCGAGCCCTCGAGGCCCCTGGCTTGTAATATAAAGCTTGTATTATTTTAATTTGTGTCTAGAGTTGTGTTGTGATATCTTCCCGTGAGTCCTTGATCTTGATCGTACACATTTGCGTGTATGATTAGTGTATTATTGAATCGAGGGCGTCACAAGTTGGTATCAGAGCCGACTGTCTGTAGGTAGCCCCCTTTCCTACTCCTTGGCCGAAGTTGAGTCTAGTCACTGAAAAACTTTTACTAACTTGGCCGTGTGGCTTATGGGCCCACGTCGCCATTGGGTGGTATTAGGATCTTTTACTCCTCGTCTATACTCTGGGACTCTAAACTCTCTTCTACTCGGGTTAAACAAATTTTACTAACATTAGAATCCTGTGACCACATTCACCCCGAAGTTGGATAAAGCCATAGTTATTCCTTAGAATAGCATTTTGAGTAGTGCACACCCTGTCGTGTTGACTACTAAGTGGTATCCATCGAACCTCTTTCATTATGCTTGTTCATCATGAATGATCCTTGTTTTTGCAAATGCTCAATGTTGAACTACCCCTGTTACATGTTAGTAGGATGGTTAGACCCGCTGTTCGTGGCCGTGGTGCCAACGATCCACCACCGCCTGAATTCTTTGCTGGAATGATGCAACAGTTTGAGTTGAATCGCCAGTTCATGGAAGGAATGATGGCTCAGTTTCCTCGTCCGAACATGAATCAATAGCCAACCCCAGTAACTCTGCAGGACTTCATGCGCCTCAACCCAACTATCTACCGCAACTCAACTCAACCCCTTGATGCTGATGACTGGCTCCGTGACATCACATATGAAATGGAGTCTGCTAGTGTGGCCCCTGCCAGCTATGTCACCTTTGCATCTTTGTTTCTAAAAGGTCCCGTTGGTCAATGGTGGGACAGCCACTGGCGTACCCTACCTGCTGGAACGGTCATCACTAGGCCGGATTTCCAAGCTGCCTTTCGTGCCCGCTTCATTCCGCAAGGAATCATGGATAGGAAGAAGAAAGATTTCCGCAACCTCACCCAAGGCAACAAGTCCGTAGATGCTTATCAACGGGAATTCTTGGACTTGTCCCGTTATGCTGAAGAAGACATTGCTACTGATGCTCGTAAGCAGGAAAAGTTTCGTGATGGACTTCAACCTGATATCAAGCTAGCACTGCTCGTTCATGACTTTGCCGACTTCGCCACCTTGGTGAACAAGGCTATTCAGGTTGAGACTGGTCTTCAGGAACACCAGGGATCCCTCAGGCGCAGCCGTGACGCTGGCTCATCTTCGGGCCCATCAGCGCAGAAGCGTCGGATATGGATTCCCCACAACATGTATTGTCTAACTGCACCTGCACCAAGACAGTCCTATGCTGCACCTCGTATTCCCCCTCCACCGCTGAGGCAGCCTCTTCGGGCTGTACCACCCCAAGCTTCTGCTCCCAACCCCAATGATGGTCTATGCTTCAAGTGTGGCCTCCCAGGTCACTGTTCCAGGAAATGCCCTCAGAATCAGAATCAGCTGGCTCTGCCTTCAACTAGTCGTAACAATCAGCCCAATAACGACAATGCCAGACCTTATGGTCGTGGTCAGGCTAATCATGTTGATATGAATGAAGCTCAAGACCAGCCTGCCACTGTGATGGGTACTCTGCTCGTTAATTCCGTACTGGCTTCTGTTTTATTCGATTCAGGAGCATCGCATTCATTCATGTCAGAAAATTTTGCTTACGCACATGACATTCGATGCGAGCCCATGAACACTCCGATAGTGGTACGCACCCCTGTGGGTCAGTGTCGAACTACCATGATTGGTCGCGACGTCCCCGTTGAAATTGAAGGGTTGGAATTTCATGTGTCTCCCATTATTCTGGAATCTTCCAACATTGACCTCATTCTGGGAATGGAATGGTTGAAAGCGCATACTGCCTCTATCGTTTGCGCCACCAAGGTTGTACACCTCCTACATCCTTCCGATGAGATAGTAACCTACCATGCTCAGCTTGTTCAAAACGCTAAAGCACGACTTTATGCTTTGAATGCGTTGAACGCAGCACCTCTTGAGGGAATTGAAAAGATTCCAGTCGTTCGTGACTTCCAAGACGTATTTCCAGAAGAACTTCCAGGAATACCCCCTGCCCGGGCTGTCGAGTTCGTCATCGACTTGAAACCAGGCACCGTTCCTATCGCCAAACAACCCTACAAGATGCCACCTCATGAACTCCTTGAGCTTAAGGAGGAAATCGACAAATCTCTTCACAAGGCTTTCATTCGTCCAAGTTCCTCTGCTTGGGGAGCACCTTCTCTCTTCGTCAAGAAGAAGGACGGAACGAACCGTTTGGTCCAAGACTATCGTCCTATCAACCAAGCTACAATTCAGCACAAATATCCCCTTCCTCGGATCAATGATCTGTATGATAAACTGGCTGGTTCATCGATATTCTCTAAACTCGACTTGAGGTTGGGTTACCACCAGATCCGTGTTCGTGAAGAAGATATTCCAAAGACCGCCTTCGTCACTCGTTATGGTTCTTACGAGTACACCGTCATGTCTTTCGGTTTAACCAAAGCTCCAGCTACATTCTCTCGTCTGATGAACTACATATTCATGGATTACCTCGACAAGTTCGTCGTAGTCTATCTGGATGATATCCTGGTATATTGAAGAACAAAGAAGAACATGCTGAACATCTTCGTCTTGTTCTGGAGAAGCTTCGAGAGCATCAACTTTATGCCAAGTATTCCAAGTGCGAATTCTGGCTTCCTGAAGTCACCTACCTTGGTCATGTCATCTCCAAGGATGGTATTGCCGTCAACCCAGAGTGCGTTCAGGCTATTCTTGACTGGACCCCTCTGAAGACTGTCAAGCAAGTCAGAAGCTTTCTCGGACTAGCCAGCTATTGTCGCCGCTTTGTCGAGAACTTCTCCAAGATCGCCAAGCCACTGACTAATCTGCTTCACAAAGGCGTTAAGTTCGATTGGACAGACAAATGTCAGGAAAGTTTCCAAGCACTCAAGGACAAGCTGACATCTGCCCCAGTGCTTGCTCCCCCTGATTCTCGCAAGGACTTCGTCATCTATTGCGACGCTTCACGACAAGGATTAGGCTGTGTCCTAATGCAAGAGCGCAGAGTGATTGCTTATGCCTCTCGTCAAGTATGTCCTCACGAAGAGAACTACCCAGTTCATGACCTTGATCTTTGCACTGAAGATATGGCGACAGTATCTTCTCGGTAATCGTTGTGAGATCTTCACCGATCATCAGAGTCTGAAGTACCTGTTTACTCAGCCGGATCTGAACCTCCGTCAGCAGCGATGGATGGAAGCTATTGCTGACTACAAATGTGGTATATCCTATACCCCTGGCAAGGCTAATGTAATGGCCGATGCCCTGAGCCGTAAGTCTTATTGCAATAATCACCAGGTCTACAAAGCTCAACCCCGCCTTTATGAAGAGCTATGCAAGCTGAACCTTCAACTAGTTCCACAGGGTTCTCTGAATAACCTTGTCTTGGAACCAACTCTTCTGAAAGCAATCAAGTCTGCTCAAGCCAAAGATGCTCATGTTGATTTGATGAAAAAGGATCTTGCCTTAGAGAAATCCAGAGATTTCTCACTTCGTGAAGATGGAACCTTATACTTTAGAGATCGCATTGTAGTACCCCGGTTCGAGCTTATGACAGAGAAGGTGATGAAAGAAGCACATGACACCCCTCTCTCTATTCATCCGGGAAGTACCAAGATGTATCTAGACATCCGTCAGAAGTACTGGTGGTCTAATATGAAGCAAGACATTGCCCGATATATTGAAGAATGTGATGTTTGTCGTCGCGTCAAAGCAGAACATCAGAAACCAGCTGGACTTCTACAACCGCTTCCAATTCCTGAATGGAAGTGGGATAAGATCCAAATGGACTTCATCACTGGCCTTCCCAAGTCTCAGAAAGGTAACGATGCTATCTTTGTCGTCATCGACCGATTCTCGAAGGTTGCTCACTTTCTGCCAGTCAAGGAGACTATCACTGCTAGTCAATTAGCAAACTTGTATATCTCTAGAATTGTGTCACTCCATGGCATTCTGAAGGAGATCAGTTCAGACCGCGGAAGTATATTCACTTCGAAGTTCTGGGATAGTTTCCAAGAGGCAATGGGAACTCATATTACCTGGAGCACTGCTTATCATCCCCAATCCCAAGGCCAAGTCGAGCGAGTCAATCAAATTCTTGAAGACATGCTTCGGGCTTGTGTTATTTCTTTCGGCAAGAAGTGGGAAGAATCTCTCCCTTATGCGGAGTTCTCTTATAACAACAGCTATCAAGCCAGCTTGAAGATGGCACCCTTCGAAGTGCTTTATAGACGCAAGTGCCGAACCCCTCTGAATTGGTCAGAAACTGGGGAACGGATGCTCATTGGTCCAAACATTATTCAACAAGATGAAGAGCAGGTTCGCATTGTCCGGGATAATCTCAAGGCGGCCCAGTCCCGTCAGAAGAGCAACTATGACCGGAAACACTGGGGTTCAACTTATCAACCTGGTGAACAAGCTTATCTGCGTGTCACTCCTTTGAGAGGCACTCATTGGTTCGGAGTCAAGGGCAAGCTAGCTCCATGCTACATTGGTCCTTTCCGCATTCTGGCCCGTTGTGGACTGGTGGCTTATCAACTGGAGTTGCCACCTCAGTTCTCTCATGTCCATGATGTCTTCCATGTGTCGCAACTTCTTCGTTGCTTCAAGGATCCGGAACGTGAAGTGGATCCGGAATTGATTGAAGTTCAAGATGATCTCACATACAAGGAGCATCCGATCTGCATTCTTGAAGAAGCTGAACGTCGAACCCGCCAGAAGGTTACCAAGTTCCTCAAGGTGCAATGGTCGAATCATACTAAAGAGGAAGCCACTTGGCAACGCGAAGATAACCTCCGGGCTGAATACCCCGACCTGTTCCCTTCTACCTCTTAATTCTCGGGACGAGAATTTCTTTTAGAGGAGGAGAGTTGTAACACCCCGGTGTAATGATGCTACAGTAACCCCTAGGGTTATGTTAATCTTTTTGCTAAACATGTGCCTGATCATTATTGCCTCATGTTCTTCCAAATTCCAGTTGTTTTCAAATTCATATTCTGTGTGATATTCAAAATGCTCAGACATGAAAACAAAAATGTTCATCAGGTGCCAAATAATCCAAAACTAATATTGGTGGTGAACCAACATTTTTGCAAAAGGTTTAAGTGGCCTAAGCTACTTGAAACAGTGACCTAAGCAATAAATTAAAGGGCCATTTGCATTTCTATCCCTAACTCGAACCACCTACTCATATATGCCCCTAATTTCAAAGCCTGCTCAAATTTGCCCCTCCGCCGTTAGGTGCCCTTACAAAAATGTCCTTCTGCTCCGTTACCGTCCGGTCAAAGCCAGTCAAAGCCGGTCGAAGGGCTTTGACCGTCCTGAAAAAAATAGCAAAAAATTTCTAAAAAATCAGAAATATTGTGAGATCGAAAATACTCATGTGCGCAAGGTGCGTGCAAGTTTTCGTGCTATTTGGACATTACAGAAGATCGTGACGAGGAAAAACAGTTAATATGTACGCTTGTGAACAGTAATTTAAAAAACAATTGCAGGAAAATTCAAAAAAATATGAAAAAAATTGGCATCAAAGAGGCTCGGGTCTGCAAGGTGCGTGCAAATTTTATCTGTGTTTGGACACTGTAGGAGCTCGTGGAGAAAAAAACAAAATTTGGCTTAGGAAAAAACTTTGGAAAAAATGAATATTTTGTTTTTTTATTCTGGAGCTCCTACAGTGTCCAAACACAAATAAAATTTGCACGCACCTTGCAGACCCGAGCCTCTTTGATGCCAAATTTTTTCATATTTTTTGATTTTCTTGCGATTCTTTTTTGAATTTACTGTTCACAAGCGTACATATTAACTGTTTTTCCTCGTCACGATCTTTTAGAATGTCCAAATAGCACGAAAACTTGAACACACCTTGCACACATGAGTATTTTTGATCTCACAATATTTCAGATTTTTTTTGAATTTTTTTGCTATTTTTTTAGGATGGTCAAAGCCCTTTGACCGGACGGTAACGACGCAGAAGGGCATTTCTGTAAGGGCACCTAACGGAGGAGGGGCAAATTTGAGCAGGCTTTGAAATTAGGGGCAAATCTGAGAGTGGGCGCAAATTAGGGGCATACATGTAAATGTCCCTAAATTAAATGCCCTTTTTAATATATAAAATTGGCAACTATTCGAACAGCCTCCCACCCTTTTTGTGGCAGTGCAATATACCTCTTTGAAATTATTTTGGCCAATGGCATAATTTTTGCAAAGTCTTTATTGGCTAAAAAGAAAAGGCAAAGGCTGCTGGAAAAGGAAAAAGGGAAAGCAAAAAAAAGGGAAAGGGGCCAGAGCCCCTGGCCTCCCAGTGGGCTTCGGCCCACCCGAGCCACCTGGCCGGCCCAGGCCAGCCAGCTTCCTCCCCTGTCGTCTTCCTCTCCTCTCTGTTCACGCGACCGAGCCCCCCCAGCTTGTTCCCACCGGACCCGGCGCGGCGCCCCGCGCTGCCACGTCGCCGGCGAGAGGATAAGGGCAGCCCCGACGCCTCGGGCTCCCTCCCCACTCGCCCACTTGCCCTCTTTCTCCCTCGTCGCTCTCTCCCTCGCTCTCCAGATCCCCTCCCCTCCTCAACCGACGCCACCATCGCCATGGATATGCCGTAGCCGCAGCCTCCGCCCACCCCGCGCCTCGCCAGCAAGTCCAGGAGGCGCGCCATCGACGCCTTCGTCGACTACCTCACCGGAACGAGGCGGGGAAGCCCCATCAGCGTCGCCATCGTCCCGTCTTCAACATCCATCCGCCACGGTCGCCGCCGATCCCCTTCCTCCCTGGCGAGCTCTGCTGCTCCTAAGCATTCACGGGGCCACCGTGTGCCCGCTAGGTGAGCCTCCACGCCACTCCCTTCCCTCTCTTTCACGCCCTAGTTCGCTCCGTCGCCGTCCCTGCGGAGGTGAACTCCGCCGCCTGCCATGGCCGCCGCCCGCGCGTCGTGCGCGCTCCCGAGCCCCAGCGCGAGTCACTGGCGCGCTCCAGTACGCTCGCAGCCCCCTTTCGCAGCCCCAACCACCCCCCTAGGCCACTCCTGCCACGTTACGAGCGACGCCCGAAAGCCGCCACCGCCTTGCTCGACGCCGGCGATGATTCCAGTCGAGTCCGATCCCGCCACCACCACAGTTCGACTCGTCGTCGTCTGCTTGTTTGAACGGGCCTGGCCGCGCTCGAAACGGCCGTCTGTAGAAGAAATACGACCACCTCCTGTGGCCTCCGCCGCGTTTTGGCTTCGCCGCCGGCGAGTCGCCGGCCCCGCTGAGCTGGCGCCGCGTGGGACCCACCCACGGTCGCTGACGAGTGGCCCCCCTGCGCCCTTTTGACCGCGTTGACCCAAGTCAACGCAGGGCCCTGTTCATCCCTCTCGCTGACGTGTGGGTCCCTCAGTAGTTAGGCTAATTAGTCACGTTTCAAATTAAAATCTAATTAGTTAAACTCTAATCAGGCACTGACACTGGGGCCCACACCTTTAACTATCTCTCCTAGATTAGTTTTATTCCACTGTTAAAATAACAGAGGCTGACATGTGGGTCCCACTGGACCCACATGTTAGGTTTGACCTGGTCAGCCGTCTGTTGACCTGCTGATGTCACTATGACATCATGCTGACGTCATATATCTTTTCTGTAAATAAATAAATCTAGAAAATGGTTTAATCTTTGTAAATTAATAAAAATTAATCCGTAACTCGGATGAAAATGTTTTCTACATGAAAGTTGCTCAGAAAAATGAGACGAATCCGAATACGCGATCCGTTCGTCTGCCACATGCCCCTAACTACCTGAACATACAACCTTTCCCCTCCGTTTCATCTGTCCGAAAATGCTAAACCTGGGGAAACATTCCCGGATGTTATCCCCCTTCGCCGGTAACGTGTAGCACAGCGTTAGAACACGTCTAGCTCTGCCTGTTGTCCTGTTATGCTCTTGCTTGCTATGTATTTACTGTTTCTCACCCCTCTTCTCTCCGGTAGACCCCGAGACCGCTGCTGGTGCCCCTGTGATCAACTACGTCGACGACGTCCCCTCCTTGCCAGAACAACCAGGCAAGCCCCCCCCTTTGATCATCCCGATATCGCCCATTCCATTCTCTCATGCTTGCATTAGATTTTGCTACTATTATTGTTTGCTCCTATTCTGATGCATAGCCTGCTTTTGTATCTACTGTTGTACCTTATCTGCTTATCCTAAACTGCTTAGTATAGGTTGGCTAGTGATCCATCAGTGACCCCCACTTGTCCTTGTTGCCCCTGCTTCATCATCGACGACTCGATCTACGTGAGCGAAGACCAGCACCGCACATCATTTCCCCTTAGTTGCTTGACACTACTGGGTTACTATCGAGTACCGAGGGTGAACCTCTTCAGCACTTCTGATGTTAACCCTGTAGAGTAGTCATTCGGTCGTGGTCATCGAGGGTGATTTCCTCCTTAACCACTTTCGATACGACTCTGTCGTGCAACCCCTCAAGTGTGAACCTCGAGGGTGATTCCTCTTACGTTCACCTTGATGATTACATCTAGTGGAATTCATCGAGGGTGATTCCTCGGGTTTTCCCCTTGATGTTTGGACACATGGTTACTTGGATTTTACCACTGTTACTTGGAAAGACGGGTCGACCCTGAGGGGTACCCGCGCGAGCTTAATTGCGAGTGATGTGGAGTTGGGCGGACCTGGAAGGTGCCGGCGAGATAATTACGAGGCGTGGTCGATCATTCCTAGCCCTTGCTGCAAGTCCTCGAGACGAGGCAACGGGGTCACATCTTTCGTGAGTCTCTGCTTGGTACCGCGCGTTCCTAATCCACTATGATTTGGATATTTGATCCGAGGGGCCTCTGGCCTGATAGCACTAACCATCACATGGGCATAGTATGGGCGTTCTGCGTCGTGTACATCAGCCGAAGCTTAATAGACGTCAGCAACTGAGCGGCGCGCGCCGGGTTGGACTGCGTAAGCTCCTTCCTTTTTAGGAAGGTAGCCAGGTCTGCTCACCGGCCGCCCATGCAACGTGCAGGAGTTCCCGGGGAGATGGCCCATGACCCCTGGGGGCATAGGTTTAGTCCGGCGTGCTGGCCTCTCTATTAAGCCTAGGTTGGGTTGCGGCGTATTGTTTGGCCGAGGCCGGGCATGACCCAGGAAAGTGTGTCCGGCCGGAGTTAATCGAGCGTGGTGGGTAAGTTGGTGCACCCCTGCAGGGAAGAAAACATCTATCGATAGCCTGTCCTATGGTAACGGACACTTGGAGTTGTATCCCGATCGATACAACTAGAACTGGAGACTTGTGATGATAACTGGATGTGATGATAACTGGATTGTGATGATAACTGGATAGTACGGCTCTGGGATTACTTTCTCGCAATGAGTCGAGAAAGGATCTCTGGCCGAGGTTGATAACTTTACTACTACTTTACTTTATGCTACTCTACTCCCTCCGGTTGCTGCAAGATGGTGGTTTCCAGAAGATGCTAGTCTTCGATAGGACTAGGTCTTCTCTCTATTCTGGCATTTCTGCAGCCCAGTCCACATATATAACCTTCCTTTGATAATGTTGCATATGTAGTGTAGATCCTTGCTTGCGAGTACTTTGGATGAGTACTCACGGTTGCTTTGCTCCCCCTTTCCCCCCTTTTCTTCTTCCTTCCGGTTGATGCAACCAGATGTCGGAGCCCAGGAGCCAGATGCCACCGACGATGCCTACTACTACGTGGAGACCGACGATGACCAGGAGTAGTTAGGAGGCTCCCAGGCAGGAGGCCTCGCCTTTTCGATCGATGTTGCTTTTGTGCTAGCCTTCTTAAGGCACCCTTGTCTAACTCATGTCTGCACTCAGATATTGTTGCTTCCGCTGACTCTTGTGTATTCGAGCTTATGTATTCGAGCCCTCGAGGCCCCTGGCTTGTAATATAAAGCTTGTATTATTTTAATTTGTGTCTAGAGTTGTGTTGTGATATCTTCCCATGAGTCCTTGATCTTGATCGTACACATTTGCGTGTATGATTAGTGTATGATTGAATCGAGGGCGTCACATCATATCTAGGAAGTCTAGTTCTAGCAGGTGTTTCAGGAGATTCAGTTTCAAGCTCATCATCAGATTCAAGAACATCATGTTGTATAACTCTAGCAATTTGTTTATCAAGAAATTCACCAAGTGGCACATCATCATTAGCAAGCAAGGTACTAGCATCATCATAAACATCATTCATAGTATAAGTAGCATCATTAATAACTTGCGACATATTAGAATTGATAGCATGTGGTGGTGTTGCAAGTTTACTCATAACAGAAGGTGAATCTAAAGCAGAACTGGATGGCAGTTCCTTACCTCCCCTCGTCTTTGAGGGATAAATCTTAGTCTTTGGATCCTTCAGATTCTTCATAGTGATAAATTGATAATAATCCCAAGTGACTCAACAAATATAGCTATGCTCCCCGGCAACGGAGCAAGACAAAGGTCTTGATAACCCACAAGTATAGGGGATCGCAACAGTTTTCGAGGGTAAAGTATTTAACCCAAATTTATAAATTCGACACAAGGGGAGCCAAAGAATATTTGAAGGTATTAGCAGCTGAGTTGTCAATTCAACCACACCTGGAGATTAATTATCTACAGCAAAGTGATCAGTAGCAAAGTAGTTTGATAGTTTTGATAGTAGTGACAACAGCAACGGTAACAGTAACAGTGATAGCAGTAATTTGTAGCAAGTGTATCAGTGATGATATCAATAGTAATGCAGCAAGATCAATAAGGATAAATTTGTAGGCATTGGATCGGTGACTTGTTGGATGATATTCATCATGTGACAGTTGCAACCTAGGGCGATACGACACTAGCTCCAGTTCATCGATGTAATGTATGCATGTATTCCGTAAATAGTCATACGTGCTTTATTAAAAGAACATGCATGACATCTTTTGTCCTACCCTCCCGTGGCAGCGGGGTCCATATTGGAAAATAAGGGATATTAAGGCCTCCTTTTAATAGAGAACCGGAACAAAGCATTAACACATAGTGAATACATGAACTCCTCAAACTACGGTCATCACCGAGAGTGGGCCCGGTTGTTGTCACTCCAGGGTTGTCGGATCATAACCATAATACGTGACTATAACTTGCAAGATCGGATATAAAACATGGATATAATGATGAATTCATAAACGGTTCATATCTGACTTCATGGCACCCGGGCCCAAAGTGACAAGCATTAAGCATATCAAAGTCATAGCAACATCGATGTAAGAACATAGTGGATACTATGGATCAGGCCCTAACAAAACTAACTCGATTACATGATGAATCTCATCCAACTCCTCACCGACCAGCGAGCCTATGAAGGAATTACTCACTCCCGGTGGGGAGCATCATGGAATAGGTGATGGAGAAGGGATGGTGATGACGAAGAACGAAGATCCTCCTCACCGGAGCCCCAAACGGACTCCAGATCTGCCCTCCCGAGGAAGAACAGGGCTTGGCGGTGGCTCCGTCTCGTGGATCGCGATAATTCTTTCTCCCTGATTTTTTTCTAGAAATATGTGATTTTATAGTATCAGGGGGGCGTCAGCGGGGCCACCAGGTGGGTACAACCCACCTGGGCGCGACAGGAGAAGGGGGTGCGCCCTGGTGGGTTGTGCCCACCCAGGGGTCCCTCTCTGGTGGGTCTTGGCTCCAATAATTCCCTTTTATTCCATAGAAAATCCTCGCAAAGTTTCGTTCCATTCCGAGAACTTTTATTTCTGCACAAAAACAACACCATGGTAGTTCTGCTGAAAACAGCGTCAGTCCGGGGTTAGTTTCATTCAAATCGTGCAAATTAGAGTCCAAAACAAGAGGAACAGCGTGAGAAAAAGTAGATACGTTGGAGACGTATCAACCATATCATATCACAACAAGCCCTGCAAAAACAAGTTAGACGCCCTCTACTTTGTCGTTGCAAGTTTTACGTGTCTGCTACGGGCTTCTAGCAAGAACCTTTCTTAACTACACATCAAAACCACAATGATTTTTTTTCAAGTGTGCTGTTTTAACCTTAAACAAGGACCGGCCATAGTCAAACTCGATTCAACTAAAGTTGGAGAAACAGACACGCGCCAGCCACCTGTGTGCGAAGCACGTCGGTAGAACGAGTCTCATGAACGTGGTCATGTAATGTCGGTTCGGGCTGCTTCATACAACAATATCACCGAATCAAACTAAGACGTTGGTGGTAAGCAGTATGACTATTATCGCCCACAACTCTTTGTGTTCTACTCGTGCATATCGTCTATGCATAGACCTGGCTCGGGTACCACTGTTGGGTAACGTAGCACGCAATTTCAAAAATTCCAACGATCACGCGAGATCTATCTAGGAGATGCATAGAAACAAGATGGGAGAGTGTGTCCACGTACCCTCATAGACCGAAAGCGAAAGCGTAAGATTAACGTGGTTGATGTAGTCGAACGTCTTCACCATCCAAATGGTCCAAGTACCGAACGTACGGCACCTTCGTATTCAGCACACGTTCAGCTCGATGACATCCCTCGAACTCTTGATCCAGTAGAGGGTCGAGGGGGAGTTCCGTCAGCACGATGTCGTGGTGATGGTGATGGTGATGTGATCCGTGCATGGCTTCGCCTAAGCACTACGGCTCTATGACTTGAGGAGTAAACTATGGAGGGGGGCACCGCACACAGCTAAAAGAACAATTAATGTGCCATTGGGGTGCCCCCCGCCCCCGTATATAAAGGAGGGGAGGAGGAGGCCGGCGGCCAGGAGGGGCGCGCCATGGGGGGAGTTCTACTAGGACTCCTAGTACTAGTAGGATTCGCCCCCCCCCCTTTCCTTTCTCCACCGGAGGGAAAAGGAAGGAGAGGGAGAGGGAAAGGGAAGGGGGGTGCTGAGGGAGTCCTGGATTAGGGGGGTATCCGGACAGCCGGACTATAACCTTTGGTCGGACTGTTGGACTATGAAGATACAAGATTGAAGACCTCGTCTCGTGTTCGGATGGAACTCTCCTTGGCGTGGAAGGCAAGCTTGGCAATACGGATATCTAGATCTCCTTCCTTGCAACTGACTCTGTAACCCTAGCCCTCTCCGGTGTCTATATAAACCGGAGGGTTTAGTCAGTAGGACATAACAACAACAATCATACCATAGGCTAGCTTCTAGGGTTTAGCCTCTCTGATCTCGTGGTAGATCAACTCTTGTACTACCCATATCATCAATATCAATCAAGCAGGAGTAGGGTTTTACCTCCATCGAGAGGGCCCGAACCTGGGTAAAAACATCATGTCCCTTGTCTCCTGTTACCATCCGCCTAGACGCACAGTTCGGGACCCCCTACCCGAGATCTGTCGGTTTTGACACCGACATTGGTGCTTTCATTGAGAGTTCCTCTGTGTCGTCGTCGTTAGGCTTGATGGCTCCTTCGATCATTGATAGCGATGTAGTCCAGGGTGAGACTTTTCTCCCCGGACAGATCTTTGTATTCGGCGGCTTCGTACTGCGGGCCAACTCGTTTGGCCATCTGGAGCAGATCGAGAGTTACGTCCCTGGCCATCAGGTCAGGTTTGGAAGCTTAAACTACATGGCCGACATCCGCGGAGACTTGATCTTCGACGGATTCAAGCCCCTCCCGAGTGTGTCGCACTGTCATGATGGGCATGATTTAGCTCTGCCATCGGACAGTGTTCCGGAGATCGCACCGGCAACTGCTCCGACCTTCAATTCGGAGCCACCCACGCCATCCGTGGACGGGTGGCTAGACCCCGCGCTGGAGGCCGCAGTCTCAGCGGAGATCGAGCCGAATACCAACCTTACCCTTCACGAAAGCCGTGACTCCAAGTTGCCGAATTCTTCTCCGGCCACGGACTCCGAACTGCCTGCGCCCTTACCAATCGAATCTGACTGGGCGCCGATCATGGAGTTCACCTCCGCAGATATCTTTCAACACTCACCCTTCGGCGACATACTGAACTCTCTAAGATCTCTCTCCTTGTCAGGAGAGTCCTGGCCGGAATATGACCGGCAGGTTTGGGACGCGGAATACGAAGAAATTCGCCGCCCACCCACCACCCACTTAGTAGCCACTGTCGATGATTTAACTGACATGCTAGACTTCGACTCCGAAGACATCGACGGTATGGACGACGATGCAAGAGACAAACAGGAACCACTGCCCACAGGGCACTGGACAGCCACCTCATCCCATGATGTATACATGGTGGACACACCTAAATAAAACGACGACGAGGAGCGGAAGGACGAAGCAAAGGATCGTTCCCTCGAGAAGCAGTCAAAGCGACGGCGTAAGCGCCGCTCCAAATCCCGCCTCGGCAGAAACAGCGGTCATACAGACCCACGATAGAGCAGGGTGAGCCGGCGGACGACGAACGACGAACATTGCATTGAACAACCGTCCGACCATGGCAACACGGAGAACCAATCCGCACAACCCGTCTCCGGTGAAGATAATAGTCCGGAGGACATCACGCCAGATAAGCTCCTAGAGCAGAAGAACCTCCATAAAAGGCTTGTCTCCACCGCGCGGAGCCTGAAAAAGCAGAAGCAAAAACTCAAGGCTACAGAGGATACACTTAGAATCAGATGGAGCAAAGTACTCAACACCGTAGACAAATATGGCGGCCGTCGCCACACAAAGAGCTACCCGAAGCAAAAGCTACTGCCTGAATTTGATGAGCAGGCCTTAGAGCCCCCGCAATCAAAAAACAAAGCAGCCATCCGGTCGGATAGAGGACCTCATGGCCAACATAGAGCGGCAAACGACGCCACACACAAGCCAGCACGCGATCCACATGAGGACTCGCATGAAAAAGACGGCCCAACCAGATCTATCTACGGGCCAAGAAAGCGCGCTCCAGCAAGCAATGCAACACAACAAAAATCCGAACACCACGGTACACCCAAATACAGGAGTGTCGCACACCCCCTATGTTTCACCGATGAGGTGCTGGACCATGAATTTCCAGAGGGATTCAAACCCGTAAACATACAGGCCTACGACGGAACGACAGACCCTGGGGTCTCAATTGAGGACTACATCCTCCATATCCACATGGCTCGAGGAGATGATCTCCATGCCATCAAGTACCTACCCCTCAAGCTCAAAGGGCCAGCCAAGCACTGGCTTAAAAGCCTCCCCGGAAACACCATTGAAGTTGGGAAGAGCTCGAGGACGCCTTTCGGGAAAATTTTCAAGGGACCTATGTCCGACCACCTGATGCAGACTATTTAAGTCATATAACTCAACAGCGCGGAGAGTCAGCCTGAAAGCTTTGGAACAGATTTCTTACTAAAAAGAACCAAATAGTCGACTGTTCGGACGCCGAAGCCTTAGCAGCTTTCAAACACAGTGTCCGAGATGAATGGCTCGCCAGACACCTCGGCCAAGAAAAGCCAAGAACAATGGCTGCATTAACAAGCCTCATGACCCACTTTTGCGCGGGCGAGGATAGCTGGCTGGCACGATGCAGCACCAGCGACCCAAGTACATCCGAAGTCAGGGACGGGAACGGGAAGCCACGACGCAGCAAAAACCAGCGCCAGAATAAAGAAAACATCCCGAAGGGCACGATGGTAAATGCCGGATTCAAAAGCTCTCAGCAAAAGCTGCCCTCCAAAGGCAATATAGACGAACTGTCTAGCCTAAACAAAATTCTGGACAAACTATGTCAAATCCACAGCACCCCCGATAAACCTGCAAATCATACCCATAGAGAATGTTGGGTCTTCAAGTAGTCCGGCAAGCTCAATGTCGAACACAAGGGGCTGGATACACCAAGCGAAGACGAGGATGAGCCTCGCAAGCAAAGCAGTGGGAAACAGAAGAATTTCCCACCAGAAGTCAAAACAGTAAACGTGCTACACATGATAAATAAAAACAACGCGGCACTCACTGAAATACATGCCCCGGAGCCTATCACCGCGGAGTTCCGCCACTGGTCGGCCGAACCGATCACCTTCGACCATCGGGATTACTCCGCAAGTATCCGGCACGCAGGATGGGCTGCCTTGGTGTTAGACCCGATAATTGACGGATACCACTTCACACGAGTCCTGATGGATGGCGGCAGTAGTTTGAACCTGATATATCAGGACACAGTCCGCAAAATGGGGATAGACCCAACAAAAATTAGCCGTAGCAATATTTCCTTTAAAAGAGTAACGCCAGGCCCAGGGGCCCATTGCACGGGCTCCCTACTACTAGAGGTCATATTCGGCTTCCCCGATAACTTCCGCAGCGAAAAGCTAACCTTCCACGTTGCTCCATTTCAAAGTGGCTATCAAGCACTACTGCGACACGAAGCTTTCGCTCGCTTTAACGCGATACCGCTTTACGCGTCTCTCAAGCTTAAGACGCCCGGTCCACGTGGCATCATTACACTAAAGGTAAATATTGAGCGCTCCTTGCGCGCGGAAGGCTGCGCGGCTGCCTTGACAGCCGCACACTAGACGGCCTCACCAACTAGAGCATCTTATAGGTCGTTAAGACCACGGACGCGGCTAGACGAGTTTGGCTTGGCGATATTGTTTATCAAGGTTTGATGGCCATACCCCTATAACAATACAAGGGGCTCCACGCGTGTAAACAAGTGACAATAAGAATCAAATCTACCCATCTTGAACTATACTTGATTTATTTAGTATAACATACATTTCGCACGACAATTTTGGAACTAAGTTCCTCTCCTCTACAGATGACCATCGTGCTACACCCGTCCAGGATACGGCACAACGGAGACACAGGCGCAGACGTGCAGCAGGGACCCGTCCTAAGGATTCTCTTTAGATTAAGACCCTGCGTAAACCTTTTTTACTGTCTCTTGTTGATAAACATCCCCTGAATTCCTAGTAAAGCTGAGATGGATGCTGACGTATTGGCATGTGGCCACGCCAGATTATTGCACGTACCTGGACACCAGGGGCTTATTACAAAGGGCGACGCTTCGCCCAGTTTATATCATAAATACCGAATACCTTAGGGAGTGTTCGGCATCGCGAGTTTGGCCTTATATGCATCAGCTCCGAATCATGTCTTTAGTCAAATGTTGGGTTTGCCCGGCTCCTGTGTTTTGCTCCCTTACGTTCCGCTCTATCGGCTAAGGAGGCACCAGGAGAACTACCTCAGTAGAGAAAGCCGAAAACTGACTGTCATGATATAGCGCGAGACTGGTCAACCACTCGACGACCCAGAGGAATCTTCGGGATTCCTCCGCCTTAACGAAGGGTCGTTTCCCGGCCAGGCACACACGCGCCCCGAATTCGGATGACCGTGGAGCCACCAGGGGCTATATAGTAGCCCCACTGTCAAACTCCTATGGCTAAGTGAAAGTGATAAAGCATTATAGTCCGATTGCCTAGTTCGCTGTGCTATCACCTCCTTAATAGGGCCAAGACGTTGGATCAAGTGTGAATATGCGTCTTCTGCGAGCACCCCCGCATTATATGCGTGGGGGCTAAAGCCGACGACTGCCATCTTTCAGGTTATATACATATATACATAAACGGCCGCACAGGAGGTATTATAATTCTTGCAGGCACAAGTATAAAAAAGAAGCCTTTACATTTAAGCAAACATTGTTTTCAACGGGAATACATGACATTCGAACATAATATTCTTCGAGCACTGAGCCTCTATTGAATGAGCACCCTCAAGAACTTCTTGGAAGTAGTGCTCGGCAGGTACTCGGCTTCAGTCCGAGTCTTGAGCTGCAATGGCGGTGGCCTCCATCTCTACCCAGTATGTCTTGACACGGGCAAGGGCCATCCGCGCACCCTCTACGCACGCCAACCTCTTCATCGCGATGATATGCGGCACGGCACCAACGAACTTCTGCACCAAACTAAAGTAACTATTCGGCTTTGGCCTTTCCGGCCACAAATGATCCACAATAGACCTCATGGCAATTCCGGACAATCTATTCAGCTCGGCCCATTCGGCCAACCGATCAGTCAATGGAAGCGGACGCTCTGGATCATTAAACTGTGACCAGAATAGCTTCTCCACTTCACGACCCTTTTGACCTCGGAAGTACTCGACCGCATCGGCTGCACTCGCTGCCAGATCAAGGTATGCATCCGCCGAACTCCATTGATGGTCTAAGGAGGCGTACTTCGGATCGCCGAACTTCATACGCAGCATAAAGGGCTTCCCAGCCGCGATATCTCCGGACTAACGCAACTCCTCCTTCATCTCTCTCATGGCAGAGCGGGTGTCTTTGGCCGTCACCACGGCCTTCTCTAGGTCCGACCTCTTCTCTTGATCTTACTTTTCAAGAAGCTTGTAACGATCAGTAGTATTCTTCAACTCCACAACCATCTTGGCTATTTTCTCCTTGCTTTGGCAGTGAGCAGCCTGTTCGGCTTTCAGCTCCTCGATTGCCTTTAGGGAAGCCGCATCACTTCTCTTAGCTTGTTCTTTGGCTCGGGCAAGTTCTGCCTGAAGGTTCTCCACGGCCGCAGCTCCATCTGCATTTAAAACATATGTTATACATACTGGCATCATGCTCCTCTTATCATGTGTCACTGGACAAATTACATACCTTGCGCCTCGTCAAGCCTCTTGTTAACACATACAATGTCGGCATCTGCCACGTCAAGCTGCCGCTTTAACTCGGCAATTCATCAGTCCGTCTGGCCACCGGACACTTCGCCACCTGCATATTAAGGCGGCAAAATTAAGCCTGGGACTATGATCCTCTGCGCGTCGTCGTCTCGACAGCACCCAGAGTCTCAGGGGCTACTATCTACACAGGGCGCATCTTAAAGTGTGCGGTACTGTCAAAAAGGTACATCATTTCGCGTACCCCAAAACCTGTCAGTAGACTCATGACAGCTTCATGCAACCCGCTCTCTGCGGACGAAATTGTTTCAATTACCGTACCCATCAATGTACTGTGCTCTTCTGAGATAGACGCTCGCCCTAGCAGATCCCTCAGTACCTATGACCGTGCACCAGACGGTGCCGGACTCATTCGATTGCTTTTTTCAAAAGCCGGATACTGAGGGCTTCGGGTGGCCATATGACTACCTTCTAGCCTTTCCGGATCAGGAGAAACCCTCCGTGACGACACCTCGAGGTCGCCCGCCTCATTAAGCGGTATGGCAGGGGGAGGCGTTCCGCTCTCCATCATCTCTGGAAGAAGATCCCCCGAAGACGAGCTCTGCTGAGAAGGGCTAATATCTGAACTGCAAGATAAATGCTTCGGTCATTTTCCTCAGGAGTACAACAAGGTTTTTCTCATTATTAAATACCCTTTTACTTACAGCTCGGTGGAGGGCTGATCCCCTTGAGGGCATAGTAAGGCCGGGGTATCCCCCGGTATAGGACCCTCTGGCAAAGATTTCTTCCCCCGCTTCGAAACCATTGTCTCCGGGTCTTCAGAGGCGGTCCTCTTCTTCCCCTGAGGAGAGGAATTTTCGATTCCTCCCTTCCGGCCAACCTCCTCCACGGAGGCAGTAGCTTCCTTGTTCCCCCCTTCATCTTCTCCTGAAGGCGTGATCTCCAGCATCCTGGTTAACACAGGATCTGGCGAGGTCTCAGGAAGGGGGGCCGGACACCTGATCAACTTTGCCTTCGCTATCCACTCCTGGTTCAAGAACTACTCCTTTTTAAGGGCGATGTTGCGATAAATAAACGGATGGCGTGTTCAGACACATGGCTACTTACTTGGGTATCCGGACGATTGCAGCTCAGACCTGCATCCTCAGTAGAGTCCGAACACATTATTTGTGGTCCGAAGAACAATTTGTACATCTCCGTGGGCGTCATGCCAAGGAAATGTTGAAGAGCTCGCGGTCCCTCCGGATTGAACTCCCACATGCGGAGGGGACGACGTTTGCAGGGCAGGACTCGGCGAGTTAACATGACTTGCGTCACCACGACCAGACTGACATCTATCTCTAGGAGATCTCGGATGCAGCTCTGCAATATGGGCACATCCTTTACTGGCCCCCAGTCTAGCCCCTTGTTGACCCATGACGTTAGTCGTGGCGGGGGACCCGAGGGAAAAACAGGTGGAGCCACCCACTTGGTGCCCCTGGGAGCTGTGATATAAAACCACTCTTGTTGCCATAAGCTGGACTCCTCTTGGAAAGAGCCCTCGGGCCATGGTGCGTCTGCATTTTTGCTTATTACGGCGCCTCCGCACTCTGCGTGTCGTCCCTCGATCATCTTCGGCTCCACTTTAAAGGTCTTGAGCCACAATCCGAAATGAGGAGTAATACGGAGGAAAGCTTCGCACACGCCGATGAACGATGAAATATGGAGGATAGACTCCGGAGCTAAATCATGGAAGTCCAGCCCATAATAGAACATGAGCCCCCTCACGAAGGGATCCGGCGCAAAGCCTAGCCCTCGGAGGAAGTGAGGTGCGAACACGACGCTCTCACCGGGCTTGGGAGTGGGAATAACTTTCCCTTGAGCACGCAGCCTATGCGGGATTTCGCCGGTCAGGTACCTGGCCTCCCTTAGATTTATTACGTCCTCCTCCGTGACGGAGGAAGGCATCCACCGGCCTTGAAGGTTGGATCCGTACATGATCGGAGGTCCGAAGCGCCTAAACCTAAGCTTTGGTTGTTGGAACTCGAGGCAGGAGGCGGGTTCGATTGAGGTCAAAAGAAAAGAACAGGCCTTGGTTCTTTATAAAGAGATTGAATACCAAGAGCCCTCCTCGTGACCGTTTGGGACTTACCTCTGATCGAGGGGTCATACCAACGGGCGCGATTGGGATACCCACGTCCGTGTTGATGAGAATCTCGTAAATAAAGGGGACACGATCTCTGCTTCGACAAGACGTGCCAAGGAAACCACCTCGCGAAACGCGCTGAGGTTGGTAAAAAAATGATTCGAATAAAGGCTCGACTGTGGTGTGATGTCACATTACGGGATACATCAGCACATTAGATTTGTGGAAATATTATTCTCTCTACGGTGGTGTGTGGAACTTGTTTTGCAAAGCCGGACACGATCCTCGTGTTCAAAACCTTTTATGAAGTATTCGGAGGAGGAACCCGCCTTGCAATGCCGAAGACAATCTGCGCGCCGAACTCATCGTCATTGAAGCCTGGTTCAGGGGCTACTGAGGGAATCCTGGATTAGGGGGGTATCCAGACAGCCGGACTATAACCTTTGGCCGGACTGTTGGACTATGAAGATACAAGATTGAAGACCTCGTCCCGTGTCCGGATGGGACTCTCCTTGGCGTGGAAGGCAAGCTTGGCAATACGGATATGTACATATCCTTCCTTGTAACCGACTCTATAACCCTAGCCCTCTCCGGTGTCTATATAAACCGGAGGGTTTAGTCCGTAGGACATAACAACAACAATCATACCATAGGCTAGCTTCTAGGGTTTAGCCTCTCTGATCTCGTGGTAGATCAACTCTTGTACTACCCATATCATCAATATCAATCAAGCAGGAGTAGGGTTTTACCTCCATCAAGAGGGCCCGAACCTGGGTAAAAACATCATGTCCCTTGTCTCCTATTACCATCCGCCTAGACGCATAGTTCGGGACCCCCTACACGAGATCCGCCGGTTTTGACACCGACAGGCGCCCCCTCCTCCTTGTCCTATTCAGACTCCCTAGGAGTGGGCACGCGCCACCCCCCCCCCCCCCCCCCCCCCCCCGCGGGCTTCCCTCTCTCTCCCCCTTAGTCCCATGTTGGCCCAACACTTCCCCGTGGGGTTCCGGTAACCCCTCGGTACTCCAGTAAAATACCCGAATCACTCGGAACCATTCTGATGTCCGAATACAACCTTCCAATATATGAATCTTTACCTCTTGACCATTTTGAGACTCCTCGTCATGTCCGTGATCTCATCCAGGACTCCGAACAAACTTCGGTCACCAAAACACATAACTCATAATACAAATCGTCATCGAACGTTAAGCGTGCGGACCCTACGGGTTCGAGAACTATGTAGACATGACCGAGACACATCTCCGGTCAATAACCAATAGCGTAACCTGGATGCTCATATTGGTTGTTACATATTCTACGAAGATCATTATCGGTTAACCGCACAACAACATACATCATTCCCTTTGTCATCGGTATGTTACTTGCCCGAGATTCGATCGTCGGTACCATCATACCTCGTTACCAGCAAGTCTCTTTACTTGCTCTGTAATGCATCATCCCGCAACTAACTCATTCGTCACATTGCTTGCAAGGCTTATAGTGATGTGCATTACCGAGAGGGCCCAGAGATACCTCTCTGATGCACGGAGTGACAAATCCTAATCTCGATCTATGCCAACCCAACAAACACCTTCGGAGACACCTGTAGAGCATCTTTATGATCACCCAGTTACGTTTGGATGTTTGATAGCACACAAGGTGTGCCTCCGGTATTCGGGAGTTGCATAATCTCGTAGTCAGAGTAATATGTTTAAGTCATGAAGAAAGCAATAGCAATAAAACTAAACAAACATAATGCTAAGCTAACCGATGGGTCTTGTCGATCACATAATTCTCTAATGATGTGATCCCGTTCATCAAATGACAACACATATCTATGGCCAGGAAACTTAACCACCTTTGATTAACGAGCTAGTCAAGTAGAGGCATACTAGGGACATTCTGTTTTGTCTATGTATTCACACATGTACTAAGTTTTCGGTTAATACAAATCTAGCATCAATAATAAACATTTATCATGATATAAGGAAATATAGCTAACAACTTTATTATTGCCTCTAGGGCATATTTCCTTCAGGAGGGTTGTCCAAGGAAGGGCAGCACCCAAGCACCGGTCCACCCACATACCAAATTATCAAAAGTAACGAACGTGAATCCTATGAGTATGATGAAAACTAGCTTGACGACAACTCCCCTATGTCCTCGGGAGCGCTTTGCTTTATATAAGAGTTCGTCCAGGCTTGTCCTTTCTTACAAAAAGGACTGGGCCACCTTGCTGCACCTTGTTTACTTCTATTACTTGTTACCCGTTATGATTTATCTTATCACAAAACTATCTGTTACCGATAATTTCAGTACTTGCAGAGAATACCTTACTGAAAACCACTTGTCATTTCCTTCTGCTCCTCGTTGGGTTCGACACTCTTACTTATCGAAAGGACTACAATATATCCCATATATTTATGGGTCATAAAGACTCTTTTCTGGCGCTGTTGCCGGTAAGTGAAGCGCCTTTGGTAAGTGGAAATTGGTAAGGGAACATTTATACAGTGTGCTGAAATTCACTGTCACTTGTTACTATGGAAAATAATCCTTTGAGGGGTTTGTTCGGGGTATGTTCACCTCGACCGGAACCACAATTAGCTACCCCTCAACCTACTGCACCTACTGGAAATATTTATTATGAATTTCCTTCGGGTATGATAGAGAAACTGCTAGCTAATCCTTATGCAGGAGATGGAACATTACATCCTGATATGCACCTAATCTATGTGGATGAAGTTTGTGGATTATTTAAGCTTGTAGGTATGCCCGAGGATGTTGTCAAGAAGAAAGTATTCCTTTTATCTTTGAAGGGAAAGGCATTGACATGGTATAGGCTATTGGATGATATTGGATCATGGAACTACAACCGATTGAAATTGGAATTTCATCAGAAGTTTTATCCTATGCATCTGATTCATCGTGATCAAAATTATATATATATATATATATATATATATATATATATATATATATATATATATATATATATATATATATATATTTTGGCCTTTTGAAGGAGAAAGTATCGCTCAAGCTTGGGGGGGGGGGGCTTAAGTCAATGTTATATTCATGCCCCAATCATGAGCTCTCAAGAGAAATTATTATTCAAAAAATTTATGCTCGACTTCCTCATAATGAACGATACATGCTCGATACTTCTTGTACTGGTTCCTATATGAAGAAGGATATTGAATTCAAATAGGATTTATTGGAAAGAATTAAACGCAACTCTGAAGATTGGGATCTCGACGAAGGTAAGGAGTCAGGTATAAATCTTAAGTTCGATTGTGTTAAATCTTTTATGGATACTGATGCTTTTCGTGATTTTAGCACTAAATATGGACTTGACTCTGAGATAGTAGCTTCTTTCTTTGAATCATTTGCTACTCATGTTGATCTCCCTAAGGAGGAGTGGTTTAAATATCATCCTCCCATTGAAGTTAAAGTAGTTGAACCTATTAAAGTTGAAGAATAAACTATTATTTATAATGTTGATCCTATTGTTCCTACAGCTTACATTGAGAAACCATCATTCCCTGTTAGAATAAAGGATCACGCTAAAGCTTCAACTGTGATCAACAAAAGTAATATTAGAACACCCAAGCCATCTGAGAAAATTAAAGTTGAACCTAGTATTGCTATGGTTAAAGATCTCTTGGTGTCTAATATTGATGGGCATGTTATTTATTTCTATGATGAAGCTGCCAGAATTGCTAAACCTGATACTAAAGATAAACATAAACCTGTTGTTGGCATGCCTGCTATTTCTGTTAAAATTGGAGATCATTGTTATCATGTCTTATGTGATGTGGGCGATAGTGTGAGTGCAATTCCTTATACCTTATATAAAGAAATTATGAATGATATTGCACCTGCTGAGACAGAAGATATTGATGTTACTATTAAGCTTGCTAATAGAGATACTATATCACCAATTGGGATTGTTAGAGATTTTGAAGTCATGTGTGTGAAGATAAAATATCCTACTGATTTTCTTGTTCTTGCTTGCCCACAAGATAATTTTGTCCCATTATATTTGGTAGACCCTTCTTGAATCCTGTTAATGCTAATATAGATTGCGAGAAAGATATTGTTACTGTTGATCTGGGGGATATGTCTCATGATTTTAGTTTCTCTAAATTTCGTAGACAACCCCATGATAAAGAATTGCCTAGTAAGGATGAAATTATTGGTCTTGCTTCTATTGCCGTGCCTCCTGCTGATCCTTTAGAACAATATTTGCTAGACCACAAAAATGATATGTTTTATGAATGAAAGAAGGGAAATAGATGAAGTATTCTTTAATCAGGGACCTATTTTGAAACACAATTTTCCTGTTGAAATCCTTGGAGATCGTCCTCCACCTAAGGGTGATCCCGTGTTTGAGCTTAAACAATTTCCTGATACTCTGAAATATGCTTATCTTAATGAAAAGAATATATATATCCTGGTATTATTAGTGCTAACCTTTCAGAGCATGAAGAAAAGTAATTATTGAAAACTCTGAAGAAGCACCGTGCCGCTATTGGATATACTCTTGATGATCTTAAGGGCATTAGTCCCACTCTATGTCAGCACAAAATAAAATTGGAGAAAGATGCTAAACCAGTTGTTGATCATCAACGACGGTTAAATACAAAGATGAAAGAAGTGGTAAGAACTGAAATACTAAAGCTTCCTAAGGCAGGTATAATTTATCATATTGCTGATAGTTAATGGGTAAGTCATGTTCATTGTGTCTCTAAGAAGGGAGGTATTACTGTTGTTCCTAATGATTTGATTCCTCAAAGAATTGTTACAGGTTATAGAATGGTAATTGGTTTCGGCAAATTAAATAAAGCTACTAAAAAAATTCATTACCCTCTGCCTTTTATTATTCAAATGCTAGAAAGACTATCCAAACATACACATTTTTGCTTTCTAGATGGTTATTCTGGTTTCTCTCAAATACCTGTGTCAAAAGAGGATCAAGAGAAAACCACTTTTACTTCCCCTTTTGGTACCTTTTCTTATAGACCTATGCCTTTTGGTTTATGTTGCACCTGCTACCTTTCAAAGATGTATGACTGCTATATTCTCTAACTTTTGTGAAAAGATTGTTGAGGTTTTCATGGATGATTTCTCCGTTTATGGAACTTACTTTGATGATTGCATAAGCAACCTTGATCGAGTTTTGCAGAGATGTGAAGAAACTAATCTTGTATTGAATTGCGAGAAGTGCCACTTTATGGTTAATGAAGGTATTGTCTTGGGGTATAAAATTTCTGAAAGAGGTATTGACGTTGATAAAGCTAAAGTAGATGCTATTGAAAAGATGCCGTGTCCTAAAGATATCAAAGGTATAAGAAGTTTCCTTGGTCATGTTGTAGCGACCCGACCTCAGATGGTCAAGTCTCTGTGCTCCGGTGTCATCCCTGGATCAGTAATGCTGACACCACACAGTACTTCGAAGGATTTATAACAGAGTAGCAATCACACACTTATTACATAGGTGTCTCAAAGAGAACTTATTACAATAAATATGGCTTAAGGCCATCTAATAACGATAACAGCGGAAGGCTTGGAAGATAAGCGAGTCCATCAACTCCAACGGCATCACTGAGTATAGAACCACGACCTAAAAGCACCTTACTCGTCGTCTGAAAAGTCTGCAACATGAAAGTTGCAGCCCGAAAACGGGTCAGCACATGGAATTTGCTGGCAATGTAACACATAGAGAGTAATGAACAGTAATGAGCTATACTATATGCATGTATGGCTGGTGGAAGGCTCTATGGTTACAGTTTTGCGTAAAGCCAATTTTTCCCTACTGCAAAGGAATAAATTTATTTAACTATCATGGTGGTGGTTAAACATCGAGAACGGTTGACAGCATTCCGATCCCAATTAAGTGAACAATTAAAACCCAACAATATTAATTAGAAGTAACATGATGAGATTCACATGATATTCAAGTACTAGATACTCAAGTTGTCCATAACCGGGGACACGGCTAACCATGATTAGATTGTACACTCTGCAGAGGTTTGCGCACTTTTCCCCACAAGACTCGATCGCCTCCGTTTGATTTCTCGCACTACATGGTGTTTGAGAAACGGATGACCGAGACATAGTCTTTCAGAAGCGCTAGCACCTTACGTTGGATAGACCGGTACACCTACTTTCCCCTACATCTGCTAGTCTACCCTGTAAGAGTTCGCACGACTTAATCATCTATGCCATAGCCCATAATGGCTTGTGGCTGCACACGGAAGTTACTAGCATGAATGATCTTATGATCCCTTTGAGCCTGGGTGGCGGTCCAAAGAAAAACAGGCAAGTCCTGATAGAAACCAGGTGCCTCAATCCACCCAGATGTGTGTTTAAGTTGCCACCTTAGATAAACCATTAATTAACAATACTCACATCTGTCATGGATATCACTCACCCAATCCACGTCTACTAGCATAGCATGGCATAATAAGCAAACGTAGAAGTAACTCCCAAAGGTTTCATAAGTAAAACAGGTAATAGGTACTACCTCAACTACTTCCCATCCCACAATTTAATTAAATCCTAATCATGCAATGTTTGAGGATTGATCTAATGCAATAAAACTGGATAGTAGAAAAGATATGATCAAAGTGTTACTTGCCTTGCTGATGATCCGGGAAACCTAGAGATTCGAAATAACAGGCGGCGCACTCCGGGTAATCTATCGCAGACCAACAACAAGCATACAATAAGTACTCATCTAATGCATAGGTAAAACTCGAACAAGAGATCAAACCAGAAAGTTCAACTTAAGAACTCTGGTTGCAAAGAGAAAACAAACCGAACAAAGTAACGGAAAACAACGGCGGAAGAAAACAACTCGGTTCTAGCAAGTTGAAACTAGGTCAAATCTTACAGTAGCAAAACTTGTTTAAGTTGATTAGTCGGAACGGCGGTTTTGAAACGAAACTCCAGGCGCTTGAATCACCTGATTCCGATAAACGAGCGAGAAGATAAACTAGAACGAAGATCGGATCTAAAATCGCGATCAGAAAATCGCGGAATAAATCCGACGAAAAAGAAAACGACGAACGGTTATATGAACGGACGTTCGTTAACCGAGAATAACCGGTGATCACGTTCGTTAAGACGAACGGTCCGGCGAACGCTCGCTAAACAACTAAACCGAAAAACGAAAACCGATCTAGGGTTTCGAGAAAAACCCGAAACAACGAAACGAAAAGAAACCGGAACGGTTTTTATAAATAAAATAAATAAACCGAACCGAGGGGAGGGTGGCGCGGCGCGGTGGCTACCTCGACGAGGGGCTCCGGCGGGTGGGGCTTGGCGGCGGGGCAGCGAGGCGAGGCGCGGTGCGGCGGCGGCAGGCGGCGGCGCTGGCGGCGGGCGGCGGGCGGCGGAGGCGCGAGCGGCGGCGGCGGCGCTGCTGCTGCTGCTTGCTGCTGCGGGGCGCCGGGGTGGTGCGGGTAGGAGAGGGGGCTGGGTATATAAAAGGGGGGAAAGACTTGGGGGAGGGGCAAGGCAAGGGAGGCAGCGGCGGCAGAGTCCCGGTCGGACTCGGCGGCGGCGCGCGGAGCTGCGCGCAGGCGCGCGCGCGAGGAGGGCGCGGCTGGGCCGGCCGGGCCTTGGCCCAGGCGGGGTGCGACGCGTTTTTTTAAATAGTTACGCGCGCAAAAAACAAATAAAAGAAAATCTAAACGAACTCCAAAAATCCCGAAGTAAATTTTCCCCGACTCCTAAAAATGAGTCGAACAAAATGAACTTTACTCGGGGCCTAGATGCAATTTTTTGAAAACACGCATTTTTTCCTAATCCAAATAAAATGCAAATAAACTCCGAAAAAATCCAAATTTTGATTTATTTATCAAATCTTCATTTTTCCTAATTTTGGGAAAGTCATATTATTCCCCCTCTCATATTTTTGATATTGGAAAAATAATTGAAGATGAAATAAATAAAATCAAATGATCCTCTTTTCAAAATTTGAGAAAATTCAAATATGAAAATAACGAAATCTCCAACTCTCTCCGAGGGTCCTTGAGTTGCGTGAAATTTCTAGGATCGACAAAAATGCAAGAAAATATGATATGCATGATGATCTAATGTATAACATTCCAAATTGAAAATTTGGGATGTTACAAACCTACCCCCCTTAAGATGAATCTCGCCCTCGAGATTCGGGTTGGCTAGAAAATAGGTGAGGGTGGTCCTTGAGCAAATCTTCTTCTCTCTCCCAGGTGGCTTCATCCTCTGAGTGGTGGTTCCACTGAACTTTGCAAAACTTGATAACCTTGCTGCGGGTAACTCTGCTGGCACAATCGAGAATCTTGACTGGTTTCTCTTCATACGTTAAGTCATTCTTCAACTGAATCGCTTCAAGCGGCACTGTATCTCTTAGCGGTACCTCCGCCATCTCGGCGTGACATTTCTTCAGCTGAGAAATATGGAATACATCATGAACTCCTGACAGTCCCTCTGGTAATTCCAACTTATAAGCTACTTCTCCCATACGTTGCAAGATCTTATATGGTCCAACGAAACGTGGTGCTAACTTTCCCTTAACTCCAAAGCGCTTAACTCCTCGAAGTGGGGATACTCGAAGATAAACTCTGTCTCCGGTTTCGTAAACTGTCTCCTTGCGTTTAGAATCTGCGTAGCTCTTCTGCCTGGACTGGGCTACCTTGAGCCTATCGCGAATCAACTTAACTTTCCGTTCAGGCTCCTTAATCAAATCTGGTCCAAAGAACTGACGGTCTCCAACTTCGTCCCATGACAATGGTGTCCTGCACGTCCTTCCGTATAAAGCTTCGAAAGGTGCCATCTTCAAACTAGTTTGGTAACTGTTGTTATAAGAAAACTCCGCATGCGGCAAGTTATCATCCCAACTAGATCCATAATCTAGTGCACAGGCTCTCAGCATATCTTCCAAAATCTGATTGACTCTCTCAGTCTGTCCATCCGTCTGTGGGTGAAAAGCTGTGCTGAACTCTAGTCTGGTTCCCAAAGTTTTATGCAACTGATTCCAAAACTTTGAGGTAAATTGGGTTCCTCTATATGATACGATACTCCTCGGAACTCCATGCAAACAAATGATCCTAGTCATGTATATCTTTGCCAACTTAGCACTGGTGTAAGTGGTCTTAACTGGGATGAAATGTGCTACCTTCGTCAAACGATCAACTACTACCCATACCGAGTCATAGCCTGCCTTCGTCCTGGGTATTCCTGTGATAAAATCCATGCATATCTTATCCCACTTCCATTCGGGTATCGGCAATGGTTGTAACAATCCGGCTGGCTTCTGATGTTCTGCCTTCACTCTATGACACACATCACAAACTGCTACATATGCTGCAATATCCTTCTTCATTCCGGTCCACCAGAATGTTTCCTTCAAATCCAAATACATCTTGGTATTTCCTGGGGTGAATCGAATAGGGTGAATCATGTGCCTCTTGCAGAATCAACTTCCTGATCTCCGGGTCATTTGGCACATAAACACGGTCCTCAAACCATAGGGTATCGTGCTCATCCTCATGAAATCCCTTTGCTTTTCCTTCGCTCATTTTCTCTTTTATAGAAGCAATCTCCTTGTCAGATTTCTGAGCCTCTTTGATTTTATCCATCAATGTTGACTGAATCTCCAATGCTGCTACATAGCCTCTCGGAACTATCTCCAAACATAGTTCACGAAGATGTTCTGCTAACTCCCTTGGTATTTCTCCCGTCATTAGTGTATTGACATGGCTCCTACGGCTCAATGCGTCAGCTACTACATTAGCTTTTCTGGGATGTAATGCAATCTCATATCATAATCCTTGATGAGCTCCAACCATCTCCTTTGTCTGAGGTTCAACTCCTTCTGCGTGAAAATGTACTTCAAACTCTTGTGATCCGTGTACACCTCACAATGATTCCCAATGAGAAAATGTCTCCAAGTTTTCAATGCATGCACTACGGCTGCTAACTCCAAATCATGCGTAGCATAATTTAATTCATGAGGTTTCAGTTGTCGTGAGGCATACGAAACAACTCTTCCTTCCTGCATAAGCACTGCTCCAAGTCCTCGACGTGAAGCGTCGCAATACACCTCATAATCCTTGTTCTGATCTGGCAGAATCAATACTGGTGAGGAAACCAATCGTTTCTTCAACACCTGAAAACTGGCCTCACATTCCTCAGTCCAATTGAACTTGGTATCCTTCTTCAACAATTCAGTCATAGGCTTTGCAATCCTTGAGAAATTCTCAATGAATCTCCGGTAGTATCCTGCGAGTCCAAGAAAACTCCGGATCTCTCCAATTGTCGTTGGTGCTTCCCATTCGGTTACGGTCTCAACCTTTGTGGGGTCAACTGCTATCCCTTCTCCGGATATAACATGTCCAAGAAATCCAACTTCCTTTAACCAAAACTCACATTTGCTGAATTTGGCATATAACTGATGTTCCCTTAGTTTCTCCAAAACCAAACGCAAATGTTCCTTATGCTCTTCTTCATTCTTTGAGAAAATCAAAATGTCATCAATGAATACTACGACGAACTTATCCAAAAACTCCATAAATACCTTGTTCATCAGGTTCATAAAATAGGCAGGTGCGTTAGTCAAACCAAATAACATAACGGTATACTCGTACAATCCGTATCTCGTGGTAAAAGCTGTCTTAGGTATGTCCTGCTCTCGAATCTTCAACTGATGGTACCCTGATCGCAAATCGATCTTGGAAAACACCTTAGCTCCTTGCAAACGATCAAACAGATCATTAATCATTGGCAGTGGGTACTTGTTCTTGATGGTTACTTCATTCAATCCACGGTAATCAACAACCATCCTTAATGATCCATCCTTCTTCTCCACTAGAAGTACGGGTGATCCCCAAGGCGAAGAACTTGGGCGTATGTAACCTTTATCCAATAACTCCTTAATCTGCTTCTTGATTTCTACCAAATCCTTTGCTGGCATCCGGTATGGCCGCTTTGATATTGGGCCTGTACCTGGCAAAAGCTCAATTAAGAACTCAATATCTCTATCAGGTGGCATTCCTGGCAATTCCTCAGGAAATACATCAGGGTAATCCTTCACCACTGGTACTTCTTCCTGCACAACTCCTGATAAAGAATTTACTTGTGTCATGTTTGGCGCATGTCAAGATACATACTTGATCCTTCTTCCTTCTGGCGTTGTGAGCAAAATTATCTTACTGGCGCAATCGATGTTTCCTCCATACATCGACAGCCAATCCATACCGAGAATTACATCCAGACCTTGGGATTCCAGAATGATTAAATCTGTTGGGAAAACATGCCTTCCTATACTTAATGGCACTTGAAAACATCCTTGTCTGGCCATGTACTCTGCTCCTGGCGAGCTTACTAGCATAGGTGTTTTAAGAACCCTAGTGGGCAGGCTATACTTTTCCACAAATCCCCTTGATATGTATGAATGCGATGCACCAGTATCGAAAAGAACGAGTGCAGTAAATGACTTAACCAAAAACTTACCGATTACTGCATCAGGCTGAGCTTCAACCTCCTCCACATTAACGTGGTTCACCTGTCCCCTGTTGAAAGGGTTCGGCTTCTTTCCAGAGCTTCCATTTCCATTTTGGCCTTCGGGACATTCATTGGCATAGTGTCCGGTCTTGGAACACTTGAAACAGGTGACTTGACTCAGATCTCTCTTGGCTGGGGTTGATGGGGTGGTATGGTTCTGGCCGTTGCTTCCTCCATTCCCATTACCATTCTTGTGGCCATTATGGTTGTGCGAACTACCTCCTCCATGGGTATGCTGAAACTGAACTCCCAGTTTAGGGGTAAAACGGGGCTTCTGCTGGGCTCCAGAGTTATACTTCCCCTGTCCATACTTCCTCTTGCGGTTCTCAATCTGCTGTTGCTTCCCTTTAATCATGATGGCGCGATCTACCAACTCCTGGTAGTTGTTGAAACTTGCTACCATCAACTGCATGCTTAGCTCATCATTCAGTCCTTCCAAAAACTTCTCCTGCTTAGCTGCATCCGTAGCAACGTCATCTGGGGCATAATGTGCTAACTTGCTGAAGTCGTCAACGTACTGGCCAACTGTCCTTCCTCCTTGGCGTAAGTTGCGAAACTCATGCTTCTTCATGGCCATAGCTCCTGCTGAAACATGGGCAGTGCGGAAAGCTTGCTGAAACTGATCCCATGTGACAGTGTCAACTGGGTAAGTGGCTGTGAAATTCTCCCACCATGCTGCCCAGGGTCCGTCAAGCTGATGTGCGGAAAACTTCACTTTCTCACCATCTGTGCATCCTGCAGTGGTCAACTCCCTTCCTGTCTTGCGGAGCCAATCGTCTGCTACTATTGGCTCGGTGCTACTGGAAAACACCGGCGGATTCAGCCTAAGGAAACGGGTTAGGTGATCAACAGGTGGCGGCGGCGGAGGGTTGTTGTTGTTGTTGTTCTGCTGGTTCTGGACTAACAACTGCATCAATTGGTTCTGCTGCTGGATCAACTGAGTGAGCTCCGGTGGAAATCCATTGTCACGTGTCGGAGGCATCTGAGGGTTTAGAAAAGACGAGAATTAAGAATAGAGTGAGGTCTAAAGAGAAAACACTACCCCAATGCACATGAGCAAATGCACACAAGATCACTTCATTCAATTCAAACAAGGGCATACAAACGGTCTAGAACTATCGCAAAAGTGCTCGAACTATAATGTATACAAGGGGGAAATACTACTAATATTTGGTGGTCATCTAGAAATTTGAATCGGTGGAAGACTCCATGATGTCTGCTCCAGCTTCGTCTTCAAAGTCGGGTTCACTGGGATCCGAATCGGTGTCGTCGATGATGATGTTGTTGTCCGGACATGCGACGTACTTGTCTTCCTTCTTGGATGCTAATTTCCCCTTGAGTTCTTCAATCTTTTGCTTAAGATCGCCATTGTGCCTTGCTAGAGCTACGATCTCGTCCATGTAGTCCTTGCGTGTAGTCTTCAATTCTCCTTCTAGCTCGATGATCCTTGCCTTCGCATTCTTCAACTCTATCATATCATTGCACATCTGGTTCTCGTGGCGTCGAATGTGCTGGTTTAACTCCTGGATGAAAGCTGCAATGGATCTATCCTTCTTGGTGCTAACTATCTCCCATTGTTCATCTCGGTGTCCGCAAATCTGGTAGATAGTGTCCTTGAGGTCTTCTTGATAAACTTCTCCAATGCATCCCATGGTGATATGAGCTGCCATGCTCTTTCCCAGACTCCAGGTTGGTGCACTGAAAACACTATCTATGGGCTTCGTGATTGGCGCGAATGTCCTTCCCGGAACGTGAGCTTGAATCTTCCAGCGCTCCTCTTCAGGCAGAGTGGCGTTGAAGGTCCCGGTGAAGCTTGGTAGTCCAATGTTCAGGTACTTGGTGACTTCCTTCAACTGAAATCCAAAAGGTGTGCCCTCCTCCGGTTGAGCGTACTTGATCTTCGCGTCCGTCATCCTAAAAGAGTAGAAAAGATGAGGAGTTAGAAAATGAGAAGAGAATAGTGATCTATGGCTTTAACTTAGTGGTCGTGTCCTACAGTCAGCGTGTGCTCTGATACCATCTCTGTAGCGACCCGACCTCAGATGGTCAAGTCTCTGTGCTCCGGTGTCATCCCTGGATCAGTAATGCTGACACCACATAGTACTTCGAAGGATTTATAACAGAGTAGCAATCACACACTTATTACATAGGTGTCTCAAAGAGAACTTATTGCAATAAATATGGCTTAAGGCCATCTAATAACGATAATAGCGGAAGGCTTGGAAGATAAGCGAGTCCATCAACTCCAACGGCATCACTGAGTATAGAACCATGACCTAAAAGCACCTTACTCGTCGTCTGAAAAGTCTGCAACATGAAAGTTGCAGCCGGAAAACGGGGCAGCACATGGAATATGCTGGCAATGTAACACATAGAGAGTAATGAACAGTAATGAGCTATACTATATGCATGTATGGCTGGTGGAAGGCTCTATGGTTACAGTTTTGCGTAAAGCCAATTTTTCCCTACTACTAAGGAATAAATTTATTTAACTATCATGGTGGTGGTTAAACATCGAGAATGGTTGACAGCATTCCGATCCCAAGTGAACAATTAAAACCCAACAATATTAATTAGAAGTAACATGATGAGATTCACATGATATTCAAGTACTAGATACTCAAGTTGTCCATAACCGGGGACACGGCTAACCATGATTAGATTGTACACTCTGCAGAGGTTTGCGCACTTTTCCCCACAAGACTCGATCGCCTCCGTTTGATTTCTCGCACTACATGGTGTTTGAGAAACGGATGACCGAGACATAGTCTTTCAGAAGCGCTAGCACCTTACGTTGGATAGACCGGTACACCTACTTTCCCCTACATCTGCTAGTCTACCCTGTAAGGGTTCGCATGACTTAATCAACTATGCCAGAGCCCATAATGGCTTGTGGCTGCACAGGGAAGTTACTAGCATGAATGATCTTATGATCCCTTTGAGCCTGGGTGGCGGTCCAAAGAAAAACAGGCAAGTCCTGATAGAAACCAGGTGCCTCAATCCACCCAGATGTGTGTTTAAGTTGCCACCTTAGATAAACCATTAATTAACAATACTCACATCTGTCATGGATATCACTCACCCAATCCACGTCTACTAGCATAGCATGGCATAATAAGCAATCGTAGAAGTAACTCCCAAAGGTTTCATAAGTAAAACAGGTAATAGGTACTACCTCAACTACTTCCCATCCCACAATTTAATTAGATCCTAATCATGCAATGTTTGAGGATTGATCTAATGCAATAAAACTGGATAGTAGAAAAGATATGATCAAGGTGTTACTTGCCTTGCTGATGATCCGCGAAACCTAGAGATTCGAAATAACAGGCGGCGCACTCCGGGTAATCTATCGCAGACCAACAACAAGCATACAATAAGTACTCATCTAATGCACAGGTAAAACTCTAACAAGAGATCGAACCAGAAAGTTCAACTTAATAACTCCGGTTGCAAAGAGAAAACGAACCGAACAAAGTAACGGAAAACAACGGCGGAAGAAAACAACTCGGTTCTAGCAAGTTGAAACTAGGTCAAATTTTACAGTAGCAAAACTTGTTTAAGTTGATTAGTCGGAACGGCGGTTTCGAAACGAAACTCCAGGCGCTTGAATCACCTGATTCCGATAAACGAGCGAGAAGATAAACTAGAACGAAGATCGGATCTGAAATCGCGATCAGAAAATCGCGGAATAAATCCGATGAAAAAGAAAACGACGAAACGGTTAAACGAACGGACGTTCGTTAACCGAGAATAACCGGTGATCACGTTCGTTAAGACGAACGGTCCGGCGAATGCTCACTAAACAACTAAACCGAAAAACGAAAACCAATCTAGGGTTTCGAAAAAAACCGAAACAACGAAACGAAAAGAAACCGGAACAGTTTTTATAAATAAAATAAAAAAACGAACCGAGGGGAGGGTGGCGCGGCGCAGCGACTACCTCGACGAGGGGCTCCGGCGGGCGGGGCTTGGCAGCGGGGCAGCGAGGCGAGGCGCGGTGCGGCGGCGGCGCTGGCGGCGGGCGGCGGAGGCGCGAGCGGCGGAGGCGCGACTGCTGCTGCTACTGCTTGCTGCTGCGGGGCGGCGGGGTGGTGTGGGGAGGAGAGGGGGGCTGGGTATTTAAAAGGGGGGGAGACTTGGGGGAGGGGCAAGGCAAGGGAGGCAGCGGCGGCAGAGTTCCGGTCGGACTCGGCGGCGGCGCGCGGCGCTGCGCGCGGGCGCGCGCGCAAGGAGGGCGCGGCTGGGCCGGCCGGGCCTTGGCCCAGGCGGGGCGCAACGCATTTTTTAAATAGTTATGCGCGCAGAAAAACAAATAAAAGAAAATCTAAACGAACTCCAAAAATCCGAAGTAAATTTTCCCCGACTCCTAAAAATGAGTCGAACAAAATGAACTTTACTCGGGGCCTAGATGCAATTTTTTGAAAACACGCATTTTTCCCTAATCCAAATAAAATGCAAATAAACTCTGGAAAAATCCAAAATTTGATTTAGTTATTAAATCTTCATTTTTCCTAATTTTGGGAAAGTCGTATTATTCCCTCTCTCATATTTTTGATATTGGAAAAATAATTGAAGATGAAATAAATAAAATCAAATGATCCTCTTTTCAAAATTTGAGAAAACTCAAATATGAAAATAACGAAATCTCCAACTCTCTCCGAGGGTCCTTGAGTTGCGTGAAATTTCTAGGATCGACCAAAATGCAAGAAAATATGATATGCATGATGATCTAATGTATAACATTCCAAATTGAAAATTTGGGATGTTACACATGTTGGTTTCTATAGGAGGCTTATTAAAGACTTCTCTAAAATTTCTAGGCCTCTCACTAATCTCTTACAAAAAGACTTTACTTTTATTTTTGATGATGATTGTGTAGAAGCATTTGAAATACTTAAGAAAGCCTTGATTTCTGCACCTATTTTTCAGCCACCTGATTGGAATTTACCCTTTGAAATTATGTGTGATGGTAGTGATTATGTTGTTGGTGCTGTTCTAGGACAAAGAGTTGATAAGAAATTAAATGTTATTCAATATGCTAGTAAAACTCTAGACAGTGCCCAGAGAAATTATGCTATCACTGAGAAATAATTTTTAGCAGTTGTATTTGCATGTGATAAGCTCAGACATTATATTGTTGATTCCAAAGTAATTGTTCACACTGATCATGCTGCTATTAAATATCTTATGGAAGAGAAAGATGCTAAACCTAGACTTATTAGATGGGTTCTATTGCTACAAGAATTTGATTTGCATATTGTTGATAGAAAGGAAGCTGAGAACTTCGTTGCAGACAACTTGTCTAGGTTAGAAAATGTTCTTGATGACCCACTGCATATTGATGATAGCTTTCCTAATAAACAATTAAATGTCATAAATGCTTCACATAATACTCCATGGTATGCTGATTATGCTAATTATATTGTTGCTAAATTTAAACCACCTAGTTTCACATACCAGCAAAAGAAAAAGGTTCTATGATTTAAGACATTACTTCTAGGATGACCCACACCTTTATAAAGGAGTAGATGGTGTTATTAGACGTTGTGTTCCTGAGCATGAACAGGAACAGATTCTACACAAGCGCCACTCGGAGTCTTACAGAGGACACCACGCTGGAGATAGAACTACACATAAGTTATTGCAATCCGGGTTCTATTGGCCCACTCTCTTTAAAGAAGCTCGTAAGTTTGTCTTGCCTTGTGATGAATGCCAAAGGATTGGTAATATTAGTAGATGTCAGGAAATGCCTATGAACTATTCACTTGTTATTTGAATCATTTGATGTTTTGGGCTTTGATTATATGGGGCCTTTTCCTTCCTCTAATGGGTATACACATATTCTAGTTGCTGTTGATTATGTTACTAAGTGGGAAGAAGCTATTCCAACTAGTAGTGCTAATCATAACACTTCTATTAAGATGCTTCAAGATGTTATTTTTCCGAGGTTTGGAGTCCCTAGATATTTAATGACTGATGGTGGTTCACATTTTATTCATGGTGCTTTCCGTAAAATGCTTGCTAAATATGATGTTAATCATAGAATTGTATCTCGATATCATCCTCAGTCTAGTGGTCAAGTAGAATTGAGCAATAGAGAGACCAAAGCAAAAGACTATTGATAGATCTAGAAAGAATTGGTCTAAGAAACTAGATGATGCTTTGTGGGCTTATAGAACTGTTTATAAGAATCCTATGGGTATGTCTCCATATAAAATGGTTTACAGAAAAGCATGTCATTTACCTATTGAGCTAGAACATAAGGCATATTGGGCTATTAAAGAGCTCAATTATGATTTCAAACTTGTCGGTGAGAAGAGGTTATTTGACATTAGCTCACTTGATGAATGGAGAACCCAAGCCTATGAGAATGCCAAGTTGTTTAAAGAAAAAGTTAAAAGATGGTATAAAAAAGGATACAAAAGTGTGAGTTTAATATAGCTGATCATGTTTTTCTATACAACTCTCGTTTAAGATTTTTTGCAGGAAAGCTTCTCTCTAAATGGGAAGGCCCTTACATTATCGAGGATGTCTATCGTTCCGATGCCATAAAAATTAACAACGCTGAGGGCACAAATCCGAAGGTGGTAAACAGTCAAAGAATCAAACATTATATCTCAGGTACTCCCATAAATGTTGAGACCAATATAATTAATACTGTAACGCCGGAGGAGTACATAAGGGACACTTTCCAGAACGTTTCAAACTCCGAAAAGGAATAGGTATGTGGTACGGTAAGTAAACCGACTCCAAAACGTTTCCAATGATAATTTTTCTCTGTTTTGGATATTTAAAATATTAGGAAAATTAAAAGTTGTCCGAAAGAGACACGATGCCACCACAAGGGTGGAGGGTGCGCCCTACCCCCCTGGGCGCCCCCCCCCCCCCCCGACCTTGTGGCCACCTCGTGTGCCCCCCGGACTCTGTTTTCTTGTAGAATACTTCTTATGGTCGGTAAAAATTCATTATATAATCTCCCGAAGGTTTTGACCACCATAGCACGCAAATATCTCATGTTTTTGTATCGAGCTATTTTTCTACCAGAGTTTGGAAGGCCAGACATCATGTCGTCTCCCTCCTCCAACAACGCGGGCGATGATGCTTGGCTAATGAAGATAGAGATGAAGAGAGAATAACTTGGGGAGATCAACAAGGGTGATAAGATCAAGAAGGCCACGGAGGATCAAGCTCCGGCAGTAGAAAAAGAAGAAGACATCCTTCAACCTTACTACAATCTTCTTATCCCTACTGAAATTGAAGCTTTCAAGATGATTGAAATAGTTCAGGTGCAAAACAAGTATCTAACTCGTGAAAATATTTTGTTGCAAGAGCATATGATCGCACTCAAGGGCATTATTCGTAAATTGGAACACCTCCTATGTTCGATGTTGGACGACAAGCCTGCTTCATCAACAACCCCATCATCACCACCTCCGAAGAAAGAGAGCTAAATACATGGGTATGGGCACTCCCACTGGCAACTGCCAAGCTTGGAGGAGTGCCCCGGTATTGTATCACCATCACATCTTTATCTTTATCACTTTTCTTAGTTCGATCCTTTTGGTTATATCTTGATCTAGTAGAATAAAGTTTTAGTATGATCTAGCTTTTAGTTTTGCTTTTTTGCTTTATCTATGTAATAGAGTCTGTGAGATATATAATAAAGAGTAGTTTTGAGTTGAGGGCTTTGCTTTCTTGCTATGATCTTGAGGGAATTAAATAAAAAGATCATATATTGATCTTATGAGGAGTAATGACTTCACATATGAAGAGTATGATGAATAAAAGTTACTGAGAGTTGACAGACATAGTTTTGGTCATTGTTGCAATTAATAGGAAGTAATAAAGAAAGAGAGGATTCACATATAAATATACTATCTTGGACATGTTTTGTAATTGTGAGCACTCATTAAATATGACATGCTAAGAAGTTGATGTTGGACAAGGAAGACAACATAACAGGTTATGTTTTCTTATATCCGAATAGAAGTTATATTGTCATGGATCATCCAACATGTTGAGCTTGCCTTTCGCTCTCATGCTAGCCAAATTCTTCGCACCAAGTAGAGATACTACTTGTGCTTCCAAATATCCCTAAACCCAGTTTTGCCATGAGAGTTCACCATACCTACCTATGGATTGAGTAAGATCCTTCAAGTAAGTTGTCATCGGTGCAAGCAATAAAAATTGCTCTCTAAATGCTCTCTAAATATGTGTGATCTATTAGTGTGAAGAAAATAAGCTTTATACGAACTTGTGATATGGAAGAAATAAAAGCGACGGACTGCATAATAAAGGTCCTTATCACAAGCGGCAATATAAAGTGACGTTCTATTGCACTAAGATTTTATACATCCAACCATAAAAGTGCATGACAACCTCCCCTTCCCTGTGCGAAGGTCCTATCTTTTAGTTTTATCTTCCACCATTATACAAGAGTCAGGGTGATCATCACCTATCTTTCTTTGTGTCTGATTGAAGCTTTTAACCCATAAGTATCGCGTGAGTGTTAGCAATTGTGAAAGATTAAATGATAGTTGAGTATGTGGACTTGCTGAAAAGCTCTTACTTGAATCTTTTCGATGTTATGATAAATTGCAATTGCTTCAATGACTGAGATCATAGTTTGTTAGTTTTCAATGAAGTTTCTGATTCATACTTTACCTTGTGAACGAATTGTTACTTTAGCATAAGAAATTATATGGTATTATATGTTGTTGTTCTAAAGATGATCATGATGCCCTCATGTCCGTATTTTATTTTATCGACACCTCAATCTCCAAACATGCTGACATATTTATCGATGTCGGCTTTCGCTTGAGGACAAGCGAGGTCTAAGCTTGGGGGAGTTGATACGTCCATTTTGCATCATGCTTTTATATTTATATTTATTGCATTATGGGTTGTTATTACACATTATATCACAATACTTATGTCTATTCTCTCTTATTTTACAAGGTTTACGTGAAGAGGGAGAATGCCGACAGCTGGAATTCTAGACTGGAAAACAGCAAATATTAGAGACATATTCTGCACAACTCCAAAAGTCATGAAACTTCACGGAGTACCACAGGGGGGCCACCAGCCAGCCACAAGGGTGGAGGGCACGCCCCCCGACCTTGTGGGCCCCCTGGTAGGCCTCCTGTTCCCATCTTTGGCTATATGGTGTCTTTTACCCTAAAAAAATCAGGGAGAAGCTTTCGGGACGAAGCGCCGCCGTCTCGAGGCGGAGCCTGGGCAGAACCAATCTAGGGCTCCGGCGGAGCTGTTCTGCCGGGGAAACATCCCTCCGGGAGGGGGAAATCATCGCCATTGTTATCACCAATGATCCTATCATCGAGAGGGGGTCAATCTCCATCAACATCTTCACCAGCACCATCTCCTCTCACACCCTAGTTCATCTCTTGTATTCGATCTTGGTCCCAAAACCTCAGATTGGTACCTGTGGGTTGCTAGTAGTGTTGATTACTCCTTGTAGTTGATGCTCGTTGGTTTATCCGGTGGAAGATTATATTTTCAGATCCTTAATGATAATTAATACTCCTTTGATTATGATTATAAATATGCTTTGTGAGTAGTTACGTTTGTTCTCGAGGACATGGGAGAAGTCTTGTTATAAGTAATCATGTGAATTTAGTGTTTGATATTTTGATGAGATGTATGTTGTCTCTCCTCTAGTGGTGTTATGTGAACGTCGACTACATGACACTTCACCATTATTTGGGCCTAGGGGAAGGCACTGGGAAGTAATAAGTGGATGATGGGGTGCTAAAGTGGCAGAAGCTTACCTATTTTATGTGTTGCTTCGTAAGTGGCTGATTTGGATCCATATGTTTAATGCTATGGTTAGGTTTACCTTAATTATTTTTTCATAGTTGCGGATGCTTGTGAGAGGGATTAATCATAAGTGGGAGGCTTGTCCAAGGAAGGGCAACATCCAAGCACCGGTCTACCCACATATCAAATTATCAAAGTAACGAACGTGAATCTTATGAGCATGATGAAAACTAGCTTGACAAAAATTCCCATGTGTCCTCGGGAGCGCTTTGCTTTATATAAGAGTTTGTCCAGGCTTGTCCTTTGCTACAAAAAGGATTGGGCCACCTTGCTGCACCTTGTTTACTTATATTACTTGTTACCCGTTACGATTTATCTTATCACAAAACTATCTATTATCGATAATTTCAGTGCTTGCAGAGAATACCTTGCTGAAAACCACTTGTCATTTCCTTCTGCTCCTCGTTGGGTTCGACACTCTTATTTATCGAAAGGACTACGATAGATACCCTATACTTGTGGGTCATCAATGAACCTATAAGTTATTGTTATGATCACCGTGTTACATGTGAGGTTTGAGCAACCCCAAAGCCCACTATAAAGTAAGAAGTGACTACGATATTCTCATGTTCTAAGGAGCAAAATCACACGTTAACACTCTACGTTACTACAATTGATTATAGACGATATTAACTCAATTCATAACATACAAGATTGAGTCGATTCAATATGACCGTTCTTCCAACGTTATAATCTCAATGTTGTTTTAGGACTATCGCTACACTTAACAACATCCTAAGATCTGGAAAATGTGATCACCAACAACACTTGAGCTAGTCCTAGGGGCAAGACTAGGAACCTTTCATTTTTACCGTTTATTATTCCACACATGCATATGAGTTTTCTACTAAATCGCATATTCCAGGATCATGGCAGTTAAGCATAGAATATAAACTCTGTAATTATGAGTATGGAAATATAACGATACAAATATTATTGCCTCTAGAGCATATTTCCAACACCACATTGACATCGGTCTAGAGCGGACGTGACATCTTACTTGCGCTGGCATTGAAGCGGCTCGCCGTCCGATAGCACCGCCCGTTGCACACGCATCTCTCCGCACTGAAATGGCATTTGTCTGCCCAGCTACCTCCATTAAACCAGCGTTTGTGCCGAGGAACCTAATCCAATGCCCGAGCGCGACATGTCCGTCCTTGTGCCGGCTGGTATTAAACACCTCTCTGGTAAGCGTCTCGCATCCGCAAACTATTTAAACGTGCCAGGCGCCGGGCAGGAACCACACCCTAGCATCACACTCGGCATGGCCTCCAGCTCCAAATTCTTCCGTGATGGCCTCTCTGGCGAGCTGAAGAAGGAGCTCTTCAGCATTGCAGCTGCCTGGGTTGCCCGGCAAGCTAGCCGGATACAGGACGGCTTGCCGGCAAGCCCTCCGGAGAAGGTGCCACTGCCACCGCCTGGCCTTCCTTGCTCGTCCAGACTGGCCAATGATGTCTCCTGGCAAGTCCACCGCGAGCGTTGTCGGCAACACGTCCGACACACGAAGAATAAGCCTTGTTCGCGGGTGTTGACTCAGCAGCGGAGGAATTTGACTAGGCACGACGATGATGTCGCCAACTCTGCGTCGGCTGTGCCCGGCGCCACGACGACCAAGCCAGCATGTCCGCGGCCGCCGCCGGCATCGAGGAAAAGTAGAACATGGATGGCCGTCGCCAGTTGGGTCCCACAAAGGCCAACGCCGCCGCCTCACCGGGTTGCATAGCCGGTGACTTGCCCAGGGCGTAGGCCATGGCGATTGTCTTCTCCGCCCCAAAAACCAACTTTAATTTATGCTTCGCAGTAGCGGAGGGTGGCTACTCTTCCCCTCCCGCTGAAGCATATCCCTCAGGGTCTTAGGATAGTCTGATGAGCGGGCTGCCGGACAAAGGGAAGACATGTCATGGAAATGAAGATCCGACGCGGCCGACTATAGACTACTTTAGCCTAGTCTGGTACAGTTTCGTTAAATATAAATGTTTTCGTCCGATTTGTATGAAAATTATCAGTTTTGCATATAATTCATCTGGTTAGATCAAGTCTTGTTTGAAATGTATGTGGATAACTTTGAATGACTGGCTTTCGTATTGGTATTTGTGGACGGATGCAGTGTCTGGTCTGTGGGTCGGTCTTGGAGATGCTCTAAATACCTAGTATGAGTGTAATACCAACGGGTGTACGACTCACAACACATGTATGGCAGGAAGTATGGCAACAATCCGGTCGTACGTGTTGAGTATGTGTTTTGTATTGCACGTGTATTGGAGTTGTGGCCCACCTCCTAGTCTTGTATAGTTGAGGTAGAGACCTTCCCTTGTATTATATATACGTGCACCAGCACCCCATCAATACAACGATTATTGTATTGCAAATCATCTCTCTACATGATATCAGTTTTTAGGTTTTAATTCTCGTCTTCCGCTGTCGCCGCCCCCGCGCGACTCCTCCCGCGCCGCCGCCGCAACCCTACTACCGCCGCCGCGCGCTCCTCCCGCGCCGCCGCCGTGCAACTCCTCCCTCGCCGCCGCCGCCGCTAACCCGCCACCGCGCGACTCCTCCGCTCCACCACCGCCGCTACCCCGCCGCCGCGCGACTCCTTAGCGCCGCCGCCGCCGCTACCCCGCCGTCGCCGATTGCGTTCACCGGCCTGTCCGCCGCCGCCTCTGCCGTCCCGCCACCAGCGCCCTTCGATGCGGCCCCGGTGCCATACGGCGCGGTCGCCGCCTACGGCGCATCCGACGTCACCCACATGCAGCCGTCCCCGCCAATGGCCGGCGGCCCTGCTCCTCCCGCCCCGACGATGGCCTCTCCGGGCTGGTGTTACCCGTCGACCGGCACCGGCTACGACACCCTCCTTGTGCCGCCGCCGGCCCAGGGCGCCGGCTGGGCCCCGCACTACCCGCAGGCTCTCCCCGCGGGCCACCGGGGGTTCATCGGCGTGCCTTACCAGTCGACCGGCACCGGCTACGGCACCGCTCTTGTGCCGTCGCCCCTCGGTGGTTATGGCCCGCCCGCTTCGGCGCCGCCCTATGGGGGCCTCTCATCGCCGTCGGTACCTGCGCCATGGGACCCCGCCCTCCTCGCCGCCCAGCACTCTGCGACGTCGCCGGCGGAGGCGACTGGTACATGGACTCAGGTGCTACTGCGCACATGACAGCTCATCCCAGTAACCTAACCTCCTCCACTCTCGTTCACACACCAACTCGTATCACCGTCGGTAACGGCTCCTCCTTACCCATTACTCATATCGGTAGCACTAGTTTTCCCTCCACTTCCACACCCATCAATATGTCTAATGTTCTTGTTTCATCAGATTTAGTCATGAACCTAGTTTCCGTTCGTCGTCTTACTCGTGAGAACCCACTTACTATTGAATTTGACGGCGTTGGCTTTTCTGTGAAAGACGCCCGTACCCGGATGGTTCTTCACCATTGTGACAGTCCCGATGAGCTCTACCCCGTGCACGCCGGCGCCTCCACCTCCACACCTGTCGCCTTTGCCGCCGACGTCGACCTTTGGCATGCTCGCTTGGGTCACCCCAACCACACCGTGTTACGTCAAATTCTTCGGAGTTTCTCTTTCTCATGTAATAAGCTCGATGAGCACTCTTGTGAGGCATGTCGCTTAGGCAAGCATGTTCGTCTTCCCTTTAGTGCGTCCTCCTCAGTTTCCACTTTTCCGTTTCAATTACTTCATAGTGATGTTTGGACATCTCCCGTTGCGAGTAACACGGGCTATCTCTACTACTTGATGATTTTAGATGATTATTCTCATTATGTGTGGACTTTTCCTTTTCGTCGTAAATCCGATGCTTTAGCCACACTCACCGCCTTTTATTCCTATGTCACCACCTAGTTCGGTCGCCCCATACTTGCACTCCAAACTGATAACGGAAAAGAGTTTGACAACGTTGGTCTTCGCACACTTCTCGCCTCTCACGGCACCATCTTCCGTCTGACTTGCCCCTACACCTCACAGCAGAACGGCCGCGCCGAGCGCATTCTCCGCACTCTTAATGACCGCGGTCGCACGTTACTCTTTCACTCAAACGTGCCCGCTCGCTTTTGGCCCGATGCCCTCGCCACCGCCACCCTCTTAGTTAACATTCGTCCGTGTCGTCCTCGGTGGAACTACGCTCCTCACCATCTTCTATTCGGTTCACCACCGTCCTATGATGGTCTCCGCATCTTTGGGTGTCTCTGTTATCCCAGCACCGCGTCCACCACGCCACACAAGCTCGCACCCCGATCCGTCCCATGCATCTTCCTTGGCTACCCTCTCAACATCAAAGGTTACCGGTGCTATGATCCTGTCACTCATCGTGTGTACACCTCGCGGCACGTGTACTTTGTTGAGACGGTGTTCCCTTTTTTTCAGGTCCCTCTGGCTGCGGATTTTTCGGCGCCGGCCCCCGTGCCCCCTAACTGGAGCGATGCGCGGCGGCACCCCCCCGGCGCCCCCCCCCCCCGGCCCGGCACCTTCTGTCACCACCTCCCGGGTTCTCGACTCCCTCTTACGAGGTCGAGTCGGTGGGCACACCGCCCGCCACCTCGACTGGCGCCGCCACCCCTGCGACGGGCTCGACCTCGACCTCGCCCGTCGCTCCCGCCGCCGCAGGATCGGCCGACGCTGCTGCCACCGCGGCCCCCGCCGCCGTTGCCGCTGCGGCCTCTGCCGCCACCGCGGCCTCCACCACCGTCGCCGTCGCACCGGGTGCCCCCACCACCGCGGTCCCCGCCGCCACACCGGGTGTCGCCGCACCGGGTGCCACCACCGTCATGCCCCTGCCGCCGCGGCACCCGCCGGTCCTGCTGCCCCGTCACTTGGCGTGACTACCCGTGCCCGAGCAGGAGTGCTTCGGCCCAGTACGCGCTACTCCGCCTACGTGTATGTGTGCACCGCCTCGACGTCGACGCCATCACTTGTCCCCACCTCCGCTCGTGCTGCCCTTCGGGATCCCCACTGGCTAGCTGCGATGCAGGAGGAGTTCGACGCCTTACAGCGCAACCGCACGTGGCAGCTTGTTCCGCGACCCCCTCATGCCAACATCATCTCTGGCAAGTGGGTGTTTCGCCACAAGACTCGCCCAGACGGTTCTCTCGAGCGCTACAAGGCTCGATGGGTGGTTCGTGGTTTTCGGCAGCGCGCGGGCGTGGACTTCACCGACACTTTTGCCCCGGTTGTGAAACCGGGCACGATCCGCGCCGTCCTTCAGCTGGCCGTCTCGCGCGCCTGGCCTGTGCATCAGTTGGACGTTTCCAACGCCTTCTTGCACGGTCATCTCGCCGAGCAGGTGTTCTGTGAGAAGCCTACTGGTTTCGTCGACACCGAGCACCCCGATTTCGTGCACTTGCTCTCCCGCTCTTGTACGGGTTGAAGCAGGCGCCTCGGGCTTGGTACCAGCGTATCGCCGCCTTCCTGCAGTCTCTGGGCTTTCGGTCCACTCGCTCCGATGCCTCACTTTTTGTGTATCATCAGGGAGCTGACACTGCATATCTGCTGCTCTACATCGACGACATCATCCTCACGGCGTCCACCCCCGATCTCCTTCAGCGGTTGACTGCTCGTCTTCATGATGAGTTCGTCCTCAAGGACTTGGGGCCCCTGCACTACTTTCTCGGCATCGAGGTGATCCGCCGGGCTGACGGTTTCTTTCTGCATCAGCAGAAGTACGCCCACGAGCTCCTTGAGCGTGCCGGTATGCTTAACTGCAAGCCGGCGCCCACTCCCGTCGACACGAAGGCGAAGGTCTCTGCTCTGGAGGGGTCTCTCGCGTCCGATGGAGCCTTTTATCGCTCTATTCTCGGTGCTTTACAGTACTTGACGCTGACTCGCCCCGACCTGCAGTACGCTGTTCAGTAGGTGTGCCTCCATATGCACGCCTTGCGTGACTCTCACTGGACTCTGGTGAAGCGTATTCTCCGTTACATACGCGACACCATGTCCTTGGGACTCACCCTGACGGCCTCCGCCTTCACCGACCTCGTGGCCTACTCGGATGCTGACTGGGCTGGCTGCCCCGACACGCGACACTCTACGTCAGGCTACTGCGTCTACCTTGGGCCCTCGTTGATCTCTTGGTCATCGAAGCGGCAGCCCACGGCCTCCCGCTCCAGCGCCGAGGCAGAGTATCGCGCCGTGGCCAACGTCGTGGCCGAGTGCTCTTGGATACGTCAGCTGCTCCAAGAGTTGCTTTGTGATGTTCACAAGGCCACTCTTGTCTACTGCGATAACGTCAGCGCGGTCTACCTCTCCGCCAACCCGGTGCACCATCGACTGACGAAGCATATTGAGCTCGACATTCACTTCGTGCGCGAGCAGGTTGCCCTTGGCCGTGTTCGAGTTCTCCACGTGCCGACGTCGCAACAGTTTGCTGATGTGATGACTAAGGGATTGCCTACTCCCGTCTTCGAGGAGTTTTGCTCCAGTCTCTGTGTCTCCGGCGACGCTTCGACTGCGGGAGGTGTTGAATATGTGTTTTGTATTGCACGTGTATTGGAGTTGTGGCCCACCTCCTAGTCTTGTATAGTTAAGGTAGAGGCCTTTCCTTGCATTATATATACGTGCACCAGCACCCATCAATACAATGATTATTGTATTGTAAATCATCTCTTTACAGTACGCAGCACGCCGAGACCCAGATCGACCAGGAGGTTGCTAATTGAAGCCCTGCCCGTTGCGGCGGCCCGGAACCAACTAGCAACTGTCGTGGCCGTTCCCAGAGCGTTCGGGGCCACCACCTGTCGCGCATTTGGATTTCCGTGGCCCCTTTCGGTTCCTCCTCCTCGCCTCGTCGTACCTATTTAATGCCACCTTCGTTCCAAAAAAACCTTATTCATGCCATCCCCATTCAGGGAAGGGGAGAAGCAGAGGAGCAGCAGCCAATAGCCGCCCACGGAGATAGCCAGAGCCAGAGACAGAGAGGAAGGCTGGAATTCGAGAGATCGGAGGGAGGAGGAGGATGGAGCGGCATGACGAGGCGTGGTGCTCGTGCTCGCCGAGGCAGTGCAGGATTTGCCACGAGGAGGAAGGGGACGAGGGCTGCGCAACCGCAACCGCAACCGCCATGGAGTCTCCCTGCGGATGCTCTGGCTCCCTCAAGGTATATGTCGTGTATACATGGATTGTTATCATTTTGGCTGTTGTTCTGCCCAATTCCTTGGGTGTTTCCTTCTCCCGATCAGTGCCGTTTCTTGATGGTTTGATCTGCGTCTTCATGTCGTGTTCTGCAGTATGCTCACAGGGGGTGCGTGCAGAGATGGTGCGACGAGAAGGGGAGCGCCGTCTGCGAGATTTGCCTCCAGGTAACTCGGCCTTCTCTCCTTCCGTTGCATCTCCTTGAAAAAATCTCACTGGAATCCTCGCGTGTCCGGTTATTTTACTTGATTGATCATCATTTTCTGCTGTTTTATCACGGGAATTTCCCTTTCTGAAGAACATCTACTATTCCAATCTTCGCGTGTCCTTGTATTCATTCTGCCTGATCATCATTTCCTACTGTTTTATCCATGAGAATTTTCCCCGTTTACTTCAAAATATATTGCAAGAAAAGAAAGAGGACTAGGCTATGGGATGAAGAACCAACTCTGTTCGCCCTTTTCCACGATTTCCGGAATTGAGACCCGTGTGAGTGAGTGCTTCACAGCTTTGGTAGGACTCCTGTAAAGAGTACTGTAGATGTTTTTAGCATACCGAGTGCAATCTTTTCATAGATAGAGCTCTCCGCTGCTTGTTTCCTTGCTTTTGTTTAACATGTTTTTTGCTGTCAGAATTACGAGCCTGGATACAGCGTTGCTCCCAAGAAAACTCAAGTTGCTCATGTCGCAGTCACCATCAGGTGCCGCCCCTCCCCACTCACCCTCTCCCTCTCTCTCTTGGTAACTGGGACCGGTGCTGGTACGCGCAAAGAGGCTATAGAACGTAGTGAATGCTGAATAGTAAAATCTTGCTCCTAATTCATGTCTAGTGACATGCAACTGTCATCAACCATTTAGAATGCCCAACAAAACATTCGGATAAATAAACAAGAATCCCAGTCAAACAGCAGCTGTCCGTCTCACTCTACGCGGCATGGCATCTTGTTTCTTTAGGACGGGGGAAAAGCAAAGAACAAATGATCATTGACAGAACCGCCGACTGGTACGTGGATTCGGCCCAGCTGTTTCGCCAGCCAAGTTGTACAGTACCAAGTACCAACCACCTTGTCCTGATTATTCTCCCCATGAGATGGCAGATAAGATGCCCTCCATTTTCACATCTGTACAGCCGTGTCCTGCACTCCTGCCTGCAGCACCATGCTCTCGCAGCCTTGCAAACGAGTCAAGTGTTGAATCCTGTCCATCACCATCACACGTTAACCTGCCGTTCGTGGTGCAGAGGGAGCCTGGAGGTCCCAAGGCTGGACTACGAGGGACCGGAGGATGCTGTGTTGATCCGGCCCGACGCGGCGGCGGGCGACCCGGCCTACGCCGAGTGCGCGAGCGCCGCCGGCAGAAGTGCTGCCTGGTGCCGGTCGGTGACGGTGACGGTACACCCCTGACCGAGACTCTGAACCACACTGCCATGTTCAGAACTTCAGATACGAGTGGTCTTCAACTCTGACCGAATTCTGCTTGTCCGTGCAGTTCACTGTTGTGTTGCTGCTGAGGCATCTCATTGCCCTGGTGACCGTCGGCGCCGCGAATCAGTACGCCTTCAGCCTGCTGACGGTGAGTTCTACCCATGATTCTTCCCTCGGATAATAAATAAACACAAAGGTGGTCCATGATTGTTTGACATGTGTTCCTTTGCTTGGAAGATATACTTGCTGAGGGCGACTGGGATCTTGCTGCCCTTCTACGTCCTCATGCGGCTCATCTCCGCGGTGCAGCACGGCCAGATGCAGTACCGGCTGCAGATGCTCCAGGTCTGTTGTGAGTTTTAGACGCTGATTGCAGGGGAGGTTCCAGTGAGCAAGTTCTTAACACCTGTTTCTTACTGCAGGAGCAAAGAAGGAACGCATCAAGAATGCACAGGGTGCCCGGTCAGGGACGACAGCAGCATGTGATTCTTGTTGTCTGAGGAAAACAGTGAAGTGGATGTTGTCCTCTAGAATAGTCTTAAATGTATTATTATTGATGTTGATCAGGGAACAATTAGGAAAAAGAGAAGAGAAAGAAACATTATTCATAAGCTTTCCGGTGTGTATGTGCACATATATTTCTTCAGTGATGAATGAATCAACAACTCCAAATCCAGCTTTTCTTCTACTAAGACTGCAACCCTCAGCTCTTGATATAGGCTGCTAAGATGGATCTTCTCGGGGTCCAAATAAAGCTTACAAACAAGTACTTCCTCCATCCGGAACTAGTCATCCGGAATTATTTGACATTCAAATTGATTTATTTAGTAAGTACTCCCTCGGTCACTCGTCTTACATTAGGGGAGGAGGGAGTAGTTATGAACTCCAACTTTCCGCCATATTCATATGATGTCCAAAGAGCACCTATGGTAAGAGTAGGTACCATAAAGAAAACGAAAAGAAATCAACCTGATGGTAAGAGTAGGTACCATAAAGAAAAAGAAAAGAGATCAACTTGGTCTCAAACGCCTAGGAAATCGGTATCTCTCATATCCAACATAAATATGGGGTGGCCAGGCGTGTCCACCATGTCGGACTGATTTTAGGGTCCCACACAAATTTACTCTGAAACCTAACGTTCTGACAGGTGTCTCCTCTACGAGGTGTGAACGTCGCGTGGCCCCGTTGCGGCCAAAGTCTAGCTATTTAAGTTGGACAATGACCCCCCTCCTCAGCACTAGCCACATCCACCTCCCTCCCTCTCCGCGCCATCAGCCCGAGCCGCATCCACTTCCCTTCCTCCCCACCTCCCCCTCTCGGCTCGCCATCCGCGACAACCATAGCCCGACAGGCGCCTTCAGCTGCTCGAGGAGATCTGGGCTAGGTACGAAGCCCGGATCGCATCCGGCCTGCCTCCGGACTCGTCGGAGATGGAGGGGAAAGAGGAGGATGCGGAGCAGCAGCTGGAGGCAGAGCAGGACCCCTAGCCAATGAAGGGGGGAGATTCAAATTCGGAGGACGCGGCGGAGCAGGAGGAGGAGGCGGAGGTGGTTGAGGGCTTCGCCATGGCGGAGTTCGAGGCCGCTCAAGCGAAGGAGGAGGCGGAGCAGACCGCTATCCTAGACTCCATCTAGTCGGAGGCCGCGGTGGAGGCCAACCGGCGCTTTCTCCGTTGGTAGAGGGTGGAGATCAACGAAATCTTTGCCTCTAGTGAGTCTGACGACGAGCCAAAGGTGCCGCAGGCGCCCATCAACCTAGAGCCCTACACGGAAATCATAATGGATATCTACATAGTGCATATGTTTTTATTATGCATGATTTGTATGGATTTGAGGTATCAACTTTGAGGTGCTTGGATGCAGCGGACGAATTTTGAAGTGTGACCAGCCACTGCACGCGGACGCGGTCGGGCGCATCCGCGGGCGTTTGAGGGCCCAAATTTGATGCCCGCGACTGTAGGTGCTCTAATAGTCTTGGCGACCAAATGACTACGAGAAGTATTCTTCATCATCTTCACCGGGGCGTTAGATCCCTCAAAATCCTTTTAACTCCTTCCATGAAATCTTTTGAGCAGTTAAATCCTAACTAACTGACCCCAAAGTTATAAGTTTTAACTACTAAAAAACTGAAGGAGCTGACCCTGAGTAGATACCTTTCTTGTTTAAATTTAAGGAGCCACTCCAATTCTTCCTAAATCCTCTCTTTCCTCCTCCCGACTCACAACAACACACATCATCCCTCCAGCGAACCATCCAACCTTCTCGGCGTCACGACCATGCTCGTGCACCCCCACCGACCTCTGGTGAAATTTCGGCTAAGTTTCCTCTGATTTATAGTCTTCCCTACCACCCTCGACCACTTCTCCTCGTCATCCTCGGTCATGGGTAGGGAGCACTACAGGCAGAACAACAAGTACAATGTGCATTGCACTTACATAGTGTCAACAACCATCGTTTGATTTTGATGAATTCTTGCATCCTGGACCACACCATCGTGCGCCTAGGAGAGCGAGGAGGAGAAGAAGACATCCAAACAAAGTACTACCCGAATCATGGTCCGCGGAGGACAAATTTCACTGACTTTCTCGACTCCTTCCTTGACATATATATTGCTCTGTAAGAGCCCCAATTTAGTAAAAGTAATTATGAGTTGATTTTGCATCATAACCATCTCTTGGCATCGTTCCTTTAATTGTGAAGATGAGGATAATTACACACCTCATAAAAATGCTCTAAAATGCACTCAAAAATCAGTGCACAAGGGTTCGTACTCTAAAAACCCTAAAATATTTATCATAGCTTCCTCTATATATGTCAAGTTACAAGAATTTTGGAAAGACAAATAGCACACTTGTAATTCACCGACAAAACTTGATCGAAATTGGGTTTATATTTTCAGAAATAAAAATATGAACTAATAAATCTTGTAAATATTTATTTTGGATCTGCAATCATCCAAGGAAGCCATGTTATAGGTAGCCCAAGGAAACTTGGTGGGCAAGGTGACATGCTAAAAGTGCATCTATTCCCCAAGGTGGACTTTGGCAATTCATGTCAATGTATCTCAAAGAACTAATGCTACTGCAAAGTATATTTCAAGAAAATTTTAAACAATTTGGTTAGAGGCCTACTAGTGGGATTTGTGGTGCATGAGGCTCATTTTCCTGCATTGTTTCGTTTTTAGTTTGACCATGGGGCAACCATGTGTGGCAACATGTTTGTTGATCTTTATTGTGTTTGTATGATGAACTTTGATATAGTCAGTCAAAGGTTGTGTGCATCACTTGATGCAGAGTCTGAGGGTGTTTTCCCACTTGAAAAAAAAATCACTCAGAAGCTCTTTCCCATTGTCTATGATTTGAGAAACTTTTACATAAAATCTGGATGAAGAATCACAGAACCTTGACAAGGGCACAACGCAAGGAGGGTGTGAATGCCTGGTGCACTCTACAATATGGATGCGCCAGGGGTTACCTGGCTGCATGTTGATACTATCTGACAATGATTGTATGAACCTAAGTTAATTTGTATTGATATATGCGTTGTTTCAAAAAATGGGAGACTACAAGCATCCCCCTCAGTATTTACCACCCTAGAGGACGGGTTGGATTGTGCTATTCATGGTTCACCAAGAGAGAGAACACATGCACAAAGCATGATCTATTGTACATTGTTTGGAGGAAACTATGGGTCTCGTTCTAGAGAACATGAGCCAAACAGGGGTGACCTTCACTCTGATCGTCATAGAGATAGTAAAGGGGAGTCTTTTTTTGCGGGACATAAAGGGTAGTCCATATGTGTTATACAAAGGTTCCTTTTGGTTTGCTGAAAGCACAAGTGCTCCCTAGGTGGTTTTGGTAATTAATGTCAACATATCTCTTGTTGGACTAACGTTTCTATCTAGCATGTTTCAGATAAGTTCAACAATGGAGTGGCATGGACTAAAGGTTGTGGGAACTCCTTCAAGATGCTAAGGACAAAGGATTGGCTAAAGCTTCAAGCTCAAGACTCTTCATTTTACATTTTAGTGATCCAATATCACATTGAGTCTATAGGAAAAGCCAATACTATCAAGAAGGGATGAGGTGTTGCTTAATGAGCCTCTTGCTTCATGTGCTTAATGATATGCTCCAAAAACCCTCAGCTACTTTCCCACTTCCACATATGACCTAAACCCAAAGTCAAACTCGGTCCTACCGATTCTTTCTATCCGGCGCCACCGAGTTTCACATGTCATAAGCCACTGCCAAACCCTAGCAAATCGGTTCTACCGATAGGGATCTCGGTCTCACCGAGATGGGATTGCAATCTCACTTTGTATGTCCATTGTCAAAATCGGTCTCACCGAGTTTGAGCAATCGGTACTACCGAGGCAAACTCTCTGGTTAACCTATTACCAAAATCGGTCCAACCGAGTTTAGTAATCGGTCCCACCGAGTTTGCCTGACCAACTCTCTGGTTAGCTAATTACCCAAATCGGTCTCACCGAGTTTGTGTAATCGGTCTCACCGAGATTACGTTATGCCCTAACCCTAACCATATCGGTCCTACCGAGTTGCATGTCAGTCCCACCGAAAATCTCTAACGGTCACTAGGTTTACTATTGCGGTCCGACCGAGTTTGTTGATTCGGTCCCACCGAGATCGGTAAATTGTGTGTAACGGTTGGACTTTGTGTGGAGGCTATATATACCCCTCCACCTCCTCTTCATTCGTGGAGAGAGCCATCAGAACACATCTACACTTCCAACTCATATGTTCTGAGAGAGAACCACCTACTCATGTGTTGAGGCCAAGATATTACATTCCTACCATATGAATCTTGATCTCTAGCCTTCCTCAAGTTACTTTCCACTCAAATCTTCTTTCTACCAAATCCAAATCCTGTGAGAGAGAGTTGAGTATTGGGGAGACTATCATTTGAAGCACAAGAGCAAGGAGTTCATCATCAACACACCATTTGTTACTTCTTGGAGAGTGGTGTCTCCTAGATTGGCTAGGTGTCACTTAGGAGCCTCCGACAAGATTGTGGAGTTGAACCAAGGAGTTTGTAAGGGCAAGGAGATCACCTACTTCGTGAAGATCTATCGCTAGTGAGGCAAGTCCTTCGTGGGCGATGGCCATGGTGGGATAGACAAGGTTGCTTCTTCGTAGACCCTTCGTGGGTGGAGCCCTCCATGGACTCGCGCAACCGTTACCCTTCGTGGGTTGAAGTCTCCATCAATGTGGATGTAGGATAGCACCACCTATCCGAACCACGGGGAAAACATCCTTGTCTCCAATTGCGTTTGAATTCTCCAAACCCTTCCCTTTACATTCTTGCAAGTTGCATGCTTTACATTCCGCTGCTCATATACTCTTTGCATGCTTGCTTGATATGTATCGTGTATGTTGAAATTGTGCCTAGAACTCCACTCAAACCGAAAAAGTTTAAAAATCGCAACTTTAGCACTAAGTGTCTAATCACCCCCCTCTAGACACACCTACTTCTAGATCCTACAAGTGGTATCAGAGCTTTGGTCTCCATTGCCTTGGTTTAATCACCATTGGAGGAAGATGGATGTGTCTACTTTGGGGAGTCTTAGACATAGAGTGCCTATTCTTGATGGAGAGTATTTTCATGAGTGGAAAAATGAGATGCTTGTAATTTTCAATCAATATCATTTGAACAAGTACATTTCTAGCCCTTGTGCACCTAATATTGATTCTTTGCATCCTACCCTAAATGAAGACGTTGACATGATTCGCAATCTTAGAACTGTTGAGCTCATCATTAGAGGATTGCCCAAAAACTTGATTGCTAGTTTACCTACTCTTAATTGTGCCTATACTATATGGAAATTTCTTGAGGAACGATTCCCCGATTATTCCTTGAAAAATTTGGATGAAATTCTCCATAAATCTATTGCCTTGAGTAAAATGAACTCTAGTGAACCTAGTTTTGGTGATTGTCTATTTGAGCTTACTAATCTCATGCATGCTAAAGGAAATGTTGGAATCATTAGTGATATTATATCTGAAGCTATAAGAATTCATAAAAAATTGACCACTTTGATGATCATTTATCTAATGAATCACTCTCTCTAGGAAATGATGAGTCACAAGATCATGTTGAACATGGATACTACGATGAGAATGATGATAGTGACTTCGATCTTGATGATGCAATGAGACACTTTGGTCTTATGGCTAATCTTCGGGGATATGTGTCAGGAGGAAAGGAATGGGTTCTCGACAGTGGATGTACTGATCATATGACCGGAGACGAAGAGATGTTTCGTGAGCTTGCTGAAAATGACGGCCCTCGAAAATATGTCACTTTTGGTGATAATTCAAAGGGTAAGGTGGTTGGCCTTGGTAAGGTGGCCATCTCACATGATAGCTCCATTCAAAATGTCATGCTCGTTGAATCTCTTGGCTACAACTTACTTTCAGTATCTAGACTTGCTGATTTCGGTTTGAATGTCCTATTTACTGAGGTAGATTGCCAAGTGTTTCGTCAAGACAATCATAAAATGGTTTTTACCGGTATACGTAGAGGTGACCTTTACATTGTCGATTTCTCTAAAAAGGCACAACCTAAAACTTGCTTTATCGCTAAATCCTCAAAAGGTTGGTTGTGGCATAGACGACTAGGTCACGTTGGCATGAGAAACCTTGACAAGCTTATTAAAGGAAATCATATCCTTGGAGTTAACGATGTCATATTTGATAAGGATAGACTTTGCAGTGCTTGTCAAGCAGGTAAACAGGTTGGAGGAAGGCATCCCGTGAAGAACTTCATGACCACAAGGAGGCCACTCGAGCTACTTCATATGGATCTTTTTGGTCCCAATGCCTACAAGAGTCTCGGTGGAAATTCTTTTGGTCTAGTTATAGTTGATGATTTTTCAAGATTTACGTGGGTGTTCTTTCTTGATGATAAATCGCAGGTCCAAAAGATCTTCAAAAACTTCGCTAGGAAGGCCCAAAATCAGTTTGACGTGAAGATCAAGAAGGTTCGGAGTGACAACGGAACGGAGTTCAAGAACGCAAATGTGGACACCTTTCTTGACGAAGAAGGGATTTCACACGAGTTCTCGGCTACGTACACACCTCAACAAAACGGAGTTGTTGAGAGGAAGAACCGGACGCTCATCGAAATGGCGAGAACGATGCTTGATGAGTACAAGACGCCGAAGCACTTTTGGGCAGAAGCGGTTGAGACAGCTTGTCATGCAACAAATCGCTTGTATCTTCACAAGCTACTCGGCAAGACGGCATACGAGCTCCTCACTGGTAACAAACCCCAAGTTGGATACTTTCGAGTATTCGGCTCAAACTGCTACATTCTTGATAAGCATCGTCGTTCAAAGTTTGCTCCTAAATCTCATGAAGGTTTCCTACTTGTTTATGGCTCAAACTCTCACACTTACAGTGTCTACAACAATTTCACCCGAAAGGTTGAAGAGACGGTAGATGTGAAGTTTGATGAATCTAACGGCTCGCAAGTAGAGCAATTGCCAATTGATGTAGGAGACAAAGACCCTTCAGAAGCAATCCAAGACTTGTCCATTGGCAAAGTTCGTCCAACGGAGGTGAAGGAGAGTACTTCATCCGTCCATGTGGAAGCCTCTACTTCACGACAAGGTGAACCAAGAATCAACACGGAGGCATCCACAAGTGGGACACACCAAGATGAAGAAAACGAGGAAATGCATCAAGACAAACATCAACAACCTCCTTCTCCACCACGACAAGAGAACGACAACGTCAACAATGAAGAAGACCAAGAAGAAGAACAAGATGAAGAAGATGTTCAACGAAGACCCAAGCAAAAGCTTTCACGAGTTCGAGAAAGAATTGCCAAAGATCATCCCGTCGAGCAAATCTACAATGAATTCAAACTGAGAGAATTACTCGCTCAAAAACTCGTTTAGCTAACTTTTGTGAAAACTATTCATTCATCTCTAGCATTGAACCTATGAAGGTTGAAGAAGCATTGGAATACCCGGACTGGATAAACGCTATGCATGAAGAGCTACACAACTTTGAGAGAAACCAAGTTTGGACATTGGTTGAGAAGCCCGACAACAACCACAACATCATTGGTACCAAATGGGTGTTTCGCAACAAGCAAGATGAAGATGTACAAGTGGTTCGCAACAAGGCACGTCTCATCGCCCAAGGGTACACACAAGTCGAAGGTATGGACTATGGTGAGACATATGCTCCCGTTGCTAGACTTGAGTCCATTCGCATCTTACTTGCCTATGCTAATCACCATAATATCACCTTGTACCAAATGGACATTAAAAGTGCTTTTATAAATGGTGAAATAGAGGAGGAAGTTTATGTCAAACAACCTCCCGGATTTGTCAATCCTAAGAAACCAAATCATGTTTACAAACTTCACAAAGCCCTTTATGGTCTTAAACAAGCTCCTAGAGCATGGTATAAATGCTTGACCAAGTTCCTTATTGCAAGTGGTTTTGAAATTGGAAAAATTGATTCCACACTTTTTACTAAAAGGGTTAATGGAGAACTATTTGTATGCCAAATTTATGTTGATGATATCATATTTGGATCAACTAACCCTCTTTTTAGTGAAAAGTTTGGAAAGCTAATGTCGAAGAAGTTTGAGATGTCTATGATGAGTGAACTCAAATTCTTTCTCGGTTTGCAAATCAAGCAAACTAAGAAGGTACATTTATCTCTCAAACAAAGTACACCAAAGACTTATTCAAGAAGTTCAATATGCAAGAATGCAAAGGTATGCCTACACCCATGCCTACTAGTGGATATCTTGATTTGACCAAAGATGGTGAACCGGTTGATCAAAAGGTTTATCGCTCTATGATTGGTTCATTGTTATACCTATGTGCTTCACGTCCCGACATTATGCTAAGTGTGTGCATGTGTGCACGATATCAAGCTGCTCCTAAAGAATGTCATCTTAAGGCCGTGAAAAGGATAGTGAGATACCTAATTCATACACCAAATTTTGGCATTTGGTATCCTAAGAGGTCCTCTTTTGATCTTGTTGGCTATTCCGACTCGGATTATGCCGGAGACAAGGTTGATAGAAAGTCCACTTCGGGTACTTGTCAATTTCTTGGTAGATATCTTGTGTCTTGGTCCTCCAAGAAACAAAACTCGGTATCCTTATCCACCGCCGAAGCGGAATACATTGCCGCTGGTTCTTGTTGTGCTCAATTACTTTGGATGACCCAAACTCTTAAAGATTATGGAATCTATATGAAACATGTTCCATTGCTTTGTGACAATGAAAGTGCTATCAAAATTGGTCATAATCATGTACAACATTCTCGAACTAAGCATATTGAAGTTCGTCATCATTTCATTCGAGATCATGTTGCTAAGGGTGACATTGATCTTAAGCATGTTCGCACCGATAAGCAATTAGCGGATATATTCACTAAACCACTTGATGAGAAAGTGTTTTGCAGGTTGAGAGGAGAATTGAACATTATTGATGCTTCAAATTTGGAGTAGATACTCCATTGGATACATGCAACACATGAGCTTATGACTAATCCATGATATATCTCTTATGATGACTATCTTGTGTCTTGGATATATTTTGTACGTTCCATGTTATCTAACCCATGTAGGCACTTGGTTGAATCTAATTCTATGAAATTGCAACTTACTCACATCTTGAGCAATCTCTACATCACCAAGTTTCTACACAACGGTGGTTGACGACAAGGAAGCACGAAACCATTCGAACATATCCTTTGACAAATTCTATGTTGAGCTTCATGATTGTCATTTTTGGATATACAAGTGCTTTTCCTTGCAAGAACTAACCCATGTAGGTAGATGAAACCAAATTCCAAGTGGTGCTCCCAACTCTTGATGAGCTACATCAACCTTGAGCACCCACACAAGTTCCACTACATGAGCAAGACCCACACCACCACCCAAGGTATGATATTCCATCTTAGAGAAGCTTTACTCCAAGTCATGAGTCAAGGCAACTCAACAAGATGAGAATACATCAAGTTGCTTAAACGAAAAATGGTAACCCCATTTTGAGCTTAAACGATGAGTATGACCTATGATCAAGTGTTCTCACTTGACTCCTAAGTCAATACACTCTAACATAGGTGACTATGTCACCGCCCAATTCTAGATGAAGTTCTCTTGTGTTCTTTTCTGTGTTATTGCATTTGTCCCTTGCATATTTTTTCCCCTCTTTTTCAAACAACAAAAAAAAACTTCATTTAGAACCTTCATTCTTTTCTTTTTGATTCTTGTTCTGCATATTTCTGCATCCAATTCCTTGCAAATCTTTGTGAAGATCTTATTTCACTAGTGAGCTGAGGTGACAAATGTTTTTCTCTGTGATGAACTCGGCTTCACCGAGTTATTGTTTTCGGTCCAACCGAATCCTTTCGGTACCACTGACACATGCCAACTCGGTGTCACCGACTTCACAACAGGAAAAACAGTTTGCCACTTGTTCTATATTTCTTCTGACCCAGCTCCACTCAATGAATCTTGTCCTCTACAAGCATAACAGTTTTATCCACTGCTTTGTGCTAAGTCTCAAGGACCAAACCCATTCGACGGATTCCAGAAAAACCTTCTTGGAAATTGATGTCAAAGGGGGGAGAGAGATCACATCAAAGCTTATCACCTACAAAGGAGAAAGTATTAAGGGGGAGAAAGAGATCTCCAGGGGGAGAGAATACTCAAGGATCCCAGATGCTTGATGTTCAAGAGGAGAGATGCCACATGTCTTTTTGGGGGAAAGACATGTTCATATGTGCTTATTTGCATTAAGTTCTATTCATTTATATCCTTCAGCTCTGATTTTCTGTTCCCTATCTTCTCCCAATATCCCATGTCAGATTTAGGGGGAGCAAGACATCTAAGGGAAAGAAGTCATTCAAATTCATTGCATATCTTTACTCTTGGGGACATGTCTAATCCAATGTGGTACCTTGTACTCACTATCTACATGTCATCCCAGTCTTGATATTCTTGTGGTTTCTTTTGTTTGCTCTGGCTAGTGGATGTACCTGTGTTATCTAACCTTGTTTGTGCAGGTTCATTCCATCCTAAGCCAACTCAAAACTACAAGGTAAGTATATGCATCAAAATCATGAGTATGAGGAATTCTTGCTTATGTACATACTGTTTGCAAGAAGGACTCATAAGCATGAAGGTATTTCTCTTAATAATCTTTTGCTCTGATGCATATGGCCAAGATACATGTAACACATTGCCTACTCTGTCATGATTATGCTCTCACATGCTTCTATATTTTATATTCACATGATTGCATACATGTAGGGGGAGCCTATGTTTGTTACATGTCCTACCAAAGCTTTACTTGCTATTCTTTGTATCTTTATCTAAAGCTTTGATGTATGTTGCCATCAATTACCAAAAAGGGGGAGATTGAAAGCACAAGTGCTCCCCAGGTGGTTTTGGTAATTAATGTCAACATATCTCTTGTTGGACTAACGTTTCTATCTAGCATGTTTCAGATAAGTTCAACAATGGAGTGGCATGGACTAAAGGTTGTGGGAACTCCTTCAAGATGCTAAGGACAAAGGATTGGCTAAAGCTTCAAGCTCAAGACTCTTCATTTTACATTTTAGTGATCCAAGATCACATTGAGTCTATAGGAAAAGCCAATACTATCAAGGAGGGATGAGGTGTTGCTTAATGAGCCTCTTGCTTCATGTGCTTAATGATATGCTCCAAAAACCCTCAGCTACTTTCCCACTTCCACATATGACCTAAACCCAAAGTCAAACTCGGTCCTACCGATTCTTTCTACCCGGTGCCACCGAGTTTCACATGTCATAAGCCACTGCCAAACCCTAGCAAATCGGTTCTACCGATAGGGATCTTGGTCTCACCGAGATGGGATTGCAATCTCACTGTGTATGTCCATTGTCAAAATCGGTCTCACCGAGTTTGAGCAATCGGTACTACCGAGATTACAATGCAAACTCTCTGGTTAACCTATTACCAAAATCGGTCCAACCGAGTTTAGTAATCGGTCCCACCGAGTTTGCCTGACCAACTCTCTAGTTAGCTAATTACCAAAATCGGTCTCACCGAGTTTGTGTAATCGGTCTCACCGAGATTACGTTATGCCCTAACCCTAACCATATCGGTCCTGCCGAGTTGCATGTCAGTCCCACCGAAAATCTCTAACGGTCACTAGGTTTACTATTTCGGTCCGACTGAGTTTGTTAATTCGGTCCCACCGAGATCGGTAAATTGTGTGTAACGGTTGCATTTTGTGTGGAGGCTATATATACCCCTCCACCTCCTCTTCATGAGCCATCAGAACACATCTACACTTCCAACTCATATGTTCTAAGAGAGAACCACCTACTCATGTGTTGAGGCCAAGATATTCCATTCCTACAATATGAATCTTGATCTGTAGCCTTCCCCAAGTTGCTTTCCACTCAAATCTTCTTTCTACCAAATCCAAATCATGTGAGAGAGAGAGAGAGAGTTGAGTATTGGGGAGACTATCATTTGAAGCACAAGAGCAAGGAGTTCATCATCAACACACCATTTGTTACTTCTTGGAGAGTGGTGTCTCCTAGATTGGCTAGGTGTCACTTGGGAGCCTCCGAGAAGATTGTGGAGTTGAACCAAGGAGTTTGTAAGGGCAAGGAGATCGCCTACTTCGTGAAGATCTACCGCTAGTGAGGCAAGTCCTTCGTGGGCGATGGCCATGGTGGGATAGACAAGGTTGCATCTTCGTGGACCCTTCGTGGGTGGAGCCCTCCGTGGACTCGCACAACCGTTACCCTTCTTGGGTTGAAGTCTCCATCAACGTGGATGTAGGATAGCACCACCTATCCGAACCACGGGAAAAACATCCTTGTCTCCAATTGCGTTTGAATTCTCCAAACCCTTCCCTTTACATTCTTGCAAGTTGCATGCTTTACATTCCGCTGCTCATATACTCTTTGCATGCTTGCTTGATATGTATCGTGTATGTTGAAATTGTGCCTAAAACTCCACTCAAACCGAAAAAGTTTAAAAATCACAACTTTAGCACTAAGTGTCTAATCACCCCCCTCTAGACACACCTACTTCTAGATCCTACATTTGCACAGTTCTAAGAATAATTTTCTTTTGTTAGATTGAATATTCTCTTTCATATATGTACTCCAAGCAAAAAAAGGCAATGCTCCTGCTAGTTCCTCCAGAAACGAAATCCATTTCTTTGATTTCATCTACTCTCTATCTCCTCTTTTTATGCCATCTACCCACTGAATATAACAGCACTAAACAAAATAACTTGCAAATAATTAGTTTGAGTTTAGAAATGCAAACACAAGTGGCATGCCAGTCTTTTCCACATGGTTCACATAGTTATCACAATCCAACTCAACGTTGATGGAGGCCTTGAACCAAATGGCTAAGATCACAATGATATATTCCGCATCATCCACCAAGCGGTCCAACAAGCGCAGTCAACATTCAACCATGGCTTATCGACCTACCATGTCAAGCATTCACTAAGGGTTAGATCTTCACAAAGCAGGCGTTCCCCGAGCCTTTAAAAACTCATAATTCCTTCACAATGTAGTGGATGAAGGCTTTCAAGTGACTCTTAACCTTCTAGGAGGCGCAAACCCTGCAATAGTAAGAAGCAAAGCAATTCACTAGGTAGATCTTTCTCAAAAGATCTTCAACCAAAGCTCTTCTCAAGAACCCATACGATCTCTCTCTCTCGCACAAGGGATATGAGTGGTGTAATGATACATCTCCAACGTATCTATAATTTTTTATTGTTCCATGCTATTATATTATCTGTTTTGGATGTTTAATGGGCTTTACTAAGCACTTTTATATTATTTTTGGGACTAACCTACTAACCGGAGGCCCGGTGCAAATTGCTGTTTTTTGCCTATTTCAGTGTTTCGCAGGAAATGAATATCAAACGGAGTCCAAACGGAATGAAACCTTCGGGAGAGTTATTTTTGGAACAAACGTGATCTAGGAGACTTGGAGTGGACGTCAAGAACGAAGCAAGGAGGCCACGAGGCAGGGAGGCGCGCCTGCCCCCCTTGGCGCGCCCCCACCCTCATGGGCCCCTCGCAGCTCCACCGACCTACTTCTTCCTCCTATATATGCCCATATACCCCGTAAACATCCAGGAGCACCACGCAACCCTATTTCCACCGCCGCAACCTTCTGTACCCGTGAGATCCCATCTTGAGGCCTTTTCTGGCGCTCCGCCGGAGGGGGAATCGATCACGGGGGGCTTCTACATCAACACCCTAGCCTCTCCGATGATGTGTCAGTAGTTTACCATAGACCTTCGGGTCCATAGTTGTTAGCTAGATCGCTTCTTCTCTCTCTTTGGATCTCAATACAAAGTTCTCCTCGATTCTCTTGGAGATCTATTCGATGTAATTCTTTTTGTGGTGTGTTTGTCGAGATCCGATGAATTGTGGGTTTATGGTCAAGATTATCTATGAACAATATTTGAATCTTCTCTGAATTCTTTTATGTATGATTTGTTATCTTTGCAAGTCTCTTCGAATTATCAGTTTGTTTTGGCCTACTAGATTGATCTTTCTTGCAATGGGAGAAGTGCTTAGCTTTGGGCTCAATCTTGCGGTGTCCTTCCCCAGTGACAGCAGGGGCAACAAGGCACACATTATATTGTTGCCATCGAGGATAAAAAGATGGGGTTTATATCATATTGCTTGAGTTTATCCCTCTAGATCATGTCATCTTGCCTAATGCGTTACTCTGTTCTTATGAACTTAATACTCTAGATGCATGCTGGATAGCAGTCAATGTGTGGAGTAATAGTAGTAGATGCATAATCGTTTCGGTCTACTTGTCGCGTACGTGATCATGCCTAGATATTCTCATAATTATGCACTTTTCTATCAATTGCTCGATAGTAATTTGTTCACCCACCGTAATACTTATGCTATCTTGAGAGAAGCCACTAGTGAAACCTATGGCCCCCGGGACTATTTTCCATCATATAAGTTTCCAATCTATTTTTACTTTGCATTCTTTACTTTCAGTTTATATCATAAAAACACCAAAAATATTTATCTTATTATCTCTATCAGATCTCACTTTTGCAAGTGGTCGTGAAGGGATTGACAACCCCTTTATCGCATTGGTTGCAAGGTTCTTATTTGTTTGTGCAGGGATAAGGCGACTTGTGTGTAACCTCCTACTGGATTGATACCTTGGTTCTCAAAAACTAAGGGAAATACTTACGCTACTTTGCTGCATCACCCTTTCCTCTTCAAGGGAAAAACCAACGCAAGCTCAAGAGATAGCAAGAAGGATTTCTGGCGCCGTTGCCGAGGAGGCTTACGCCAAGTCAAGTCAAGATTTGATCTCCTAGCAACTAGCCATTTCTGGCGCAGTTGCCAAGTCAAGTCAAGACATACCAAGTACCCATCACAACTCTTATCCCTCGCATTACATTATTTGCCATTTACCCCTCGCACTACAAAAAAATACACTTTCGTGATGATACATGTTTGTCACAGTAGGTCGCGTTTTTTGTCATGCATGTACATCCATGACAAATTTATGACAGAATCAAGATAGTCATACCTGTGCTGTCATAGAAGTGTTCGATGACATTACCAAAATTATCATCACGGAAGTGTCCACTTCCGTGACGATAAATCGCGCGTCACAGAAGTGCTTTCGTCAAGGGTGACCGACACATGGCATCCACCATAACGGAACGCCGTTAAGCTATCGGGTCGGGTTTTGGATTCGATAACCCGTTAACAGCCCCGACCAATGGGGATTTTCCACGTGTAAAATCATCATTGGCTGGAGGAGACACATGTCAGGTCCGCGTTGGCACAGGTGTCACTCATCCAATGGGCGAGACACGCCTATGATATGTTGACACGTGGACCGGCCCATCAAGTTTAAATGGGCCGGCCCAACTGAAGACCCACAAGATTTTGCGGACCATAATGGGCCGGCCCAGCTAAAGGCCCACGAGATTTTGCGGACCATAATGGGCTGGCCCAGCTAAAGGCCCACAAGATTTTGCGGGCCATAATGGGCCGGTCCAGGTAAAGGCCCACAAGATTTTTGTGTGCCATAATGGGCCGGCCCAGGTAAAGGCCCACAAGATTCTTGCGGATCATACTGGGCCGACCCAGCTAAAGGCCCACGAGATTTCGCCGACATTAATGGGTCGGCCCAGCTGTAGGCCCACAAGATTTTGAGGACCCTATTAGGCCGGCCAATTAACTGGCTGCCATGTTTTGGGCCAAATGTCGGCCCATATTTGATCCGGTCCATTAATGGCCTGCCACGCTCCGGGCCTAATAGTGGCCCATATGAGATTCGGCCTGTTAAAAGCCTACCACGTTCTGGGCCAAATTACGGCCCAGATCAGGTCTGGCCCTTTAAGAGGCTTTGGGCTCAATTATGGCCCATATCAGATTCGGCCCGTCAACTGGACACTATGCTTTTGGGCCCACTTGCTAAAGGCCCACTTAGTAATTTGGCCTGATATTAGTTTTGGCTTGTTAAGGGCCCATTTAACATTTCGGCCCTATATTAATTTTGTCCTGTTAAAAGCTCATCATATTGTTGGGCCTAACTACGACCCGGTTTGCATCCGGCCTGCTCGCAGCCGATATCTGATTGGGCCAAACAAGGACCGAGACAATTTTGGCCTGTTAAAAGCCCGTGATTTGATTCGCACAATCATGGGTCGGGGTTCATTTCGGGCTGCTGCCGGCCCGTGAGCTGTTCGGCACGTTTCATGCCCAACCTACATCGTGATTGCATGACGACCCGATTATGTACCGTAATTTTACGGTTTGGCCAGTTTACTACGAAGACAGGATATATATACAGTAAAATAACTGCAGCATCGTGAATAAGAAAAAACCTAGACTATACAATAAAGAAATTACGGCATATTACATCCATTGGGCATCAAAGTTCGCCACTATGATAATAAAGCACAAGCAGACAACAGATTACATACACTGGGCATCAAAGATCGCCACCAGTGCAAATAAACACGCCGACAAAATAATATACAAAACCGACAACACTTCAATAGAGTTCAAGAAAGGTTAGCCCTGCTGGGGAGCTGCATCGCAAGCAGCTGAGCAAGATGATGAGACTGCGCTTGTTCAACACTTATATCTTCCTCACTTTGAAAGATAAACAAGCAGACAGATGACAGGTTTTGCACATAAAAGTATTAGTGCTGAAAATTCATCACATTTCTTACTAACGAATAAAGTGACACAATTTAAAATTGCATTAACACAATATGGTATTATTCAGGTCAAGACATGGCAGGAAATGACATTGTGAAGGAGTTGGCAGCTTCACGACACCACTGGATTACAGATCAAGAACTCATAAGTATCAATGGTTAGTGTGCTGTCAATTTATACCATTTCAGATTGGCAAATAAAGAGATGGTTTAAATAATAATAGAATGATATGACATTGTTCATAGTTAAGACATTGCAGAATATGACATTGTGCTGTAGTGGGTAGGTTCACCACACCACTGGATTACGGATGAAGAACAGAAGCATACATGCAGTGCAAAAGAAGATCACTTGCTCTGTATAGTTTAATTTACATGGTATGAAGAAGGAACTTGGTTGTACAACTGAAAACTTAAATAGAGAAAGGACAAACTTTTGTTTATGAACTACATAATAAACTTTAAACAAGCAATTTGATGCAAACACCAAAAATAAACAACTGTTGCAGTCATGCCTAACCAAATATATACAACAAAGTTTGAAGGCTTGAGATGGACAAACTTACATTATTGGTGAAGACAGGCTCTATAAAGGCCTTGTCCATGCTGATTCAGGGGGGGGGGGGCAATTCAAGAAGTTTACCACAAAATCTTCTTCAAAAGCATTGCCTTTATTCTACATTTTGTTAAGAGTAAATATAGATGTGATAATATACGCAAAAATGGAGAATATTTAAGATAAGATGAAGAGTGATGCTACATAACCAAGTAGCTATAAATGTAAGTGCAGCGATACAGGCAAAAGGTACAGCCAAGAGCAATGCACAACTAAACTTCTTCAGTACCAACCTTATGGTAAGAGTAAATATAGATCTGATGTGTAGAAAATGGAGGGCAAAGGAAAATAAGCTGCAGAGTGATGGTACATGAACAACTACCTGTCATTATAAGTACACTGATAAAGGACAACATGTACTTACAAGAACAATGCAGAGCTAAAAAACATTGGCATTGGATATATTCTACACTAATGTAACCATTCATACAGATCCGATAATTTGGAGCGAACAATTGATAATCAAGCTATCATGCATACTGCTGTCACATAATGAACCAGGTATGTATGCAAGTACAGTGATACAGGACAACAGGTACTAACAAGAGCAAAGCAGCGGGCAGCATATTTGCGATATCCTGTCGTTCTTGTCAAACCGTAATTCTTCTTCGAGCAGATTTCCTGCAAAAAAGATCCGTAAGGCACATGCGGAAAAGTAGAAGTTCAAATTGTCATGTGATTTCATAGACAGTACCTCATCCTGGGAACGAGACCAGTGCATAACAAGGTTTATCCATTCAATGTCTTCTCAATTTAGCACAGGAGACTTCACCGGAAATTCGTTTATAGACTTGCCATCAAAGTGTGATTTCCTTAGGTAACACCGATACTGCTGCAATGCTTCCTTGAAAATCACAAGCAAGTTTTGCTCGTCATGACTATCCAGACTGACCCTTGCCTAGTTACAACAATGTAATGTAAATCATTGATGTGTTCAATCAGCAGAAAACAGGAAAATAATAACCATGAATAATAGCACTTACACGTAAGTTGGACAAGAAGATGTGAAAATGGTGTTGGTCTTCACTATAATCTTCCCATGATGGGAATATATGCACGTACCCTAACAACATTGAAAGTATTGTCTTTTAAACTGGGAATAAATGGAATGGGGTTCCAATCTGTAGGAATTGGTCGTTTGTGCAGTCGGGATAGGTCTTCGGCCGGTGAACTTGTTGTACTTTTTGCTGGAGTGGGATTTTTCTATGGTACAGCTGGTGCTATGGCAAATGAAATCGGTATACCTTTTGCTGAAGTGCAGGTCGCGTGTGGTGGGGCTAGTGGTGTGTGATAACCCACAAGTATAGGGGATCACAACAGCTTTCGAGGGTAGAGTATTCAACCCAAATTTATTGATTCGACACAAGGGGAGCCAAAGAATATTCTCAAGTATTAGCAGCTGAGTTGTCAATTCAACCACACCTGGAAACTTAGTATCTGCAACAAAGTGTTTAGTAGCAAAGTAATATGATAGTGGTGGTAACGGTAACAAAAGAGTAACAGAAGCAAAGTACTATTTTTGGTGTTTTGTAGTGATTGTAACAATAGCAACGGGAAAGTAAATAAGCGTAAACCAGTAGATGAAAGCTCATAGGCATTGGACCGGTGATGGATAATTATGTCGGATGCGGTTCATCATGTAACAGTCATAACATAGGGTGACACAGAACTAGCTCCAATTCATCAATCTAATGTAGGCATGTATTCCAAATATAGTCATACGTGCATATGGAAAAGAACTTGCATGACATATTTTGTCCTACCCTCCCGTGGCAGCGGGGTCCCAATGGAACCTAAGGGATATTAAGGCCTCCTTTTAATAGAGAACCAGAACAAATCATTAGCACATAGTGAATACATGAACTCCTCAAACTATGGTCATCACCGGGAGTGGTCCCGACTATTGTCACTTCGGGGTTGCCGGATCATAACACATAGTAGGTGACTATAGACTTGCAAGATAGGATCAAGAACTCACATATATTCATGAAAACATAATAGGTTCAGATCTGAAATCATGGCACTCGGGCCCTAGTGACAAGCATTAAGCATAGCAAAGTCATAGCAACATCAATCTCAGAACATAGTGGATACTAGGGATCAAACCCTAATAAAACTAACTCGATTACATGATAGATCTCATCCAACCCATCACCGTCCAGCAAGCCTACGATGGAATTACTCACGCACGGCGGTGAGCATTATGAAATTGGTGATGGAGGATGGTTGATGATGACTGCTACCTCTTGAGCACTGCGTTGGATTTCCCCGAAGAGGAGAGGATGATGCAGCAAAGTAGCGTAAGTATTTCCCTCAGTTTTTGAGAACCAAGGTATCAATCCAGTAGGAGGCTACATGCAAGTCCCTCGTACCTGCACAAAACAATAGCTCAACGCAACCAACGCAATTAGGGGTTGTCAATCCCTCACGGTCACATACGAGAGTGAGATCTGATCGATAATATTTTTGGTATTTTTGGTGAGATACAAAGTGAAAAGTAAAAAGGCAAAGTAAAAAGCAAGCAAGATTAAAGTGATGGAGATTGATATGATGAGAATAGACCCGGGGGCCATAGGTTTCACTAGTGGCTTCTCTCAAGAGCATAAGTATTCTACGGTGGGTGAACAAATTACTGTTGAGCAATTGACAGAATTGAGCATAGTTATGAGAATATCTAGGTATGATCATGTATATAGGCATCACGTCCGAGACAAGTAGACCGACTCCTGCCTGCATCTACTACTATTACTCCACTCATCGACCGCTATCCAGCATGCATCTAGAGTATTAAGTTAAAAACAGAGTAACGCCTTAAGCAAGATGACATGATGTAGAGGGATAGTTTCATGCCATATGATAAAAACCCCATATTGTTATCCTCGATGGCAACAATACAATACGTGCCTTGCTGCCCCTTCTGTCACTGGGAAAGGACACCGCAAGATTGAACCCAAAGCTAAGCACTTCTCCCATGGCAAGAAAAACCAATCTAGTAGGCCAAACCAAACTGATAATACGAAGAGACTTGCAAAGATAACCAATCATACATAAAAGAATTCAGAGAAGATTCAAATATTATTCATAGATATACTTGATCATAAACCCACAATTCATCGGTCTCAACAAACACACCACAAAAAGAAGATTACATCGAATAGATCTCCACGAGAGAGGGGGAGAACATTGTATTGAGATCCAAAAAGAGAGAAGAAGCCATCTAGCTAATAACTATGGACCCGTAGGTCTGAGGTGAACTACTCACACTTCATCGGAGGGGCTAGGATGATGTAGAAGCCCTCCGTGATGATGGCCCTCCCCGACGGAGCTCCGGAACAGGCCCCAAGATGGGATCTCGTGGGTATAGAAGGTTCAGGCGGTGGAATTAGGTTTTTGGCCCTGTATCTGATCATTTGGGGGTACGTAAGTTTATATAGGAGGAAGAAGTACGTCGGTGGACCTTCGGGGGGCCCACGAGGAAGGGGGCGTGCCCTAGGGGGGTGGGCGCGCCCCCCACCCTTGTGACCGCCTCGTGGCTTTCTTGACGGAGGGTCCAAGTCTCCTGGGTCTTATTTGATGAGAAAATCACGTTCCCGAAGGTTTCCTTCCGTTTGGACTCCGTTTGATATTTTGTTTCTCCGAAACTCTGAAATAGGCAAAAAACAACAATTCTGGGCTAGGCCTCCGGTTAATAGGTTAGTCCCAAAAATAATATAAAAGTGGAAAATAAAGCCCAATATAGTCCAAAACAGTAGATAATATAGCATGGAGCAATCAAAATTATAGATACGTTGGAGACGTATCAGGCATCCCCAAGCTTAATTCCTGCTCGTCCTCGAGTAGGTAAATGATAAAAAGAGAATTTTTGATGCGGAGTGCTACTTGGCATAATTTCAATGCAAATCTTCTTAATTGTGGTATGAATATTCAGATTCGAAAGATTCAAGACAAAAGTTCATATTGACATAAAAATAATAATACTTCAAGCATACTCACAAAGCAATTATGTCTTCTCAAAATAACATGGCCAAAGAAATTTATCCCTACAAAATCATATAGTCTGGCTATGCTCTATCTTCACCACTCAAAGTATTTAAATCATGCACAACCCCGATGACAAGCTAAGCAATTGTTTCATACTTTAACATTTTCAAAACTTTTTCAATCTTCACGCAATACATGAGCGTAAGCCATGGATATAGCACTATATATGGAATAGAATGGTGGTTGTGGAGAAGACAAAAAGAGGGGAAGATAGTCTCACATCAACTAGGCGTATCAATGGGCTATGGAGATGCCCATCAATAGATATCAATGTGAGTGAGTAGGGATTGCCATGCAACGGATGCACTAGAGCTATAAGTATGTGAAAGCTCAACAAAAGAAACTAAGTGGGTGTGCATCCAACTCGCTTGCTCACGAAGGCCTAGGGCATTTGAGGAAGCACATCACTGGAATATACAAGCCAAGTTCTATAATGAAAAATTCCCACTAGTATATGAAAGTGACAAAATGAGAGACTCTCTATCATGAAGATCTTGGTGCTACTTTTAAGCACAAGTGTGGTAAAAGGATAGTAACATTGTCCCTTCTCTCTTTTTCTCCCATTTTTTATTTGGGCCTTTTCCCTTTTTTTATGGCCTCTTTTAATTTTTTTTATTTTTCGTCCGGAGTCTCATCCCGACTTGTGGGGGAATCATAGTCTCCACCATCCTTTCCTCACTTGGGACAATGCTCTAAAAATGATGATCATCACGCTTTTATTTTTCTTACAACTCAACAATTACAACTCGAAACTTAGAACAAAATATGAATCTATGTGAATGCCTCCGGCGGTATACCGGGATATGCAATGATTCAAGAGTGACATGTATCAAAGAATTATGAATGGTGGCTTTGCCACGAATACGATGTCAACTACATGATCATGCTAGCAATATGACAATAATGGAGCGTGTCATAATAAACGGAACGGTGGAAAGTTGCATGGCAATATATCTCGAAATGGCTATGAAAATGCCATGATAGGTAGGTATGGTGGCTGTTTTGAGGAAGATATATGGTGGGTGTATGATACCGGCGAAAAGTGCGCGGTATTAGAGAGGCTAGCAGTGGTGGAAGGAAGGGAAAAGTGCGTATAATCCATGGACTCAACATTAGTCATAAAGAACTCATATACTTATTGCAAAAATCTAGAAGTTATCAAAGCAAAGTATTACGCGCATGCTTCCAGGGGGATAGATTGGTAGGAAAAGACCATCGCTCGTCCCCGACCGCCACTCATAAGGAAGACAATCAATAAATAAATCATGCTCCGACTTCATCACATAACGGTTCACCATATGTGCATGCTACGGGAATCACAAACTTTAACGCAAGTATTCTTCAAATTCACAACTACTCAACTAGCATGCCTCTAATATCACCATCCTCATATCTCAAAACAATTATCAAGCATCAATCTTTTCTTAGTATTCAACGCACTCAAAAGAAAGTTTCACAAATCTTGAATACCAAGCATATTATTATTAAGCAAATTACCATGCTATTTAAGACTCTCAAAATAATCTAAGTGAAGCATGAGAGATCAATAGTTTCTATAAAATAAATTCACCATCATGCTCTAAAAGATATAAGTGAAGCACTAGAGCAAAACTATAAAGCTCAAAAGATATAAGTGAAGCACTAGAGCAAAACTATAAGGCTCAAAAGATATAAGTGAAGCACATAGAGTATTCTATAAAATTCCAATTCATGTATGGCTCTCTCAAAAGGTGTGTACAGAAAGGATTATTGTGTCACACTAAGAAACAAAGACACAAATAATACAAGATGCTCCAAGCAAAACACATATCATGTGGTGAATAAAAATATAGCTCCAAGTAAAATTACCGATGGAAGTAGACGAAAGGCATCCCCAAGCTTTGACTTTTTGGTGTCCTTGGATTATATTGGGGGTTCCATGGGAATCCCCAAGCTTAGGCTCTTGCCACTCCTTGTTCCATAATCCATCAAAATATTTCACCCAAAACTTGAAAACTTCACAACACAAAACTCAATAGAAATCTCGTGAGCTCCGTTAGCGAAAGAAAACAAAAGATCACTTCAAGGTACTATAATGAACTCATTCTTTATTTATATTGGTGTTAAACCTACTGTATTCCAACTTCTCTATGGATTATAAACTATTTTACTAGCCATAGATTCATTAAAATAAGCAAACAACACACGAAAAACAGAATCTGCCAAAAACAGAACAATCTGTAGTAATCTATAACTAACGCAAACTTCTGGAACTCCAAAAAATCTACCAAAATAGGACGACCTAGACAATTTGTTTATTGATCAGCAGCAATTGGAATCAGTATTTTATCACGTTCTGGTGATTTTTAACAATTGTTTTTGTGAACAGAAAGATTCTGGAAATTACAGCAAGATGAAATAACTATCATCCAAGAAGATCCTATAGGTCTAACTTGGCACAAACACAAATTAAAACACAAAACCACATCTAAACAGAAGATAGATGGATTATTTATTACTAAGCAGCAAGGAAAAATATTGGGTTGTCTCCCAACAAGCGCTTTTATTTTAAAGCCTTTTTAGCTAGGCATTGAGATTTCAATGATGCTCACAAGAAAGGCAAGAATTGAGGCACAAAGAGAGCATCATAAAACATGTGAAAAACACACTTAAGTCTAACATAGTTCCTATGCATAGGCATATTATAGGCAAACAAATTATCATAGCAAGCAAAAACTAGCATATGCAAGGAAGCGGAAAGGAACAATAGCAATCTCAACATAACGAGAGGTAATTTAGTAGCACGAAAATTTCTATAACCATATTTTCCTCTCTCATAATAATTACATGTAGGATCATAAGAAAATTCAACAATATAACTATCACATAACATATTCTCAACACGATCCACATGCATGCGAAGTTGACACTCTTCCAAAATAGTGGGATTATCATTAACTAAAGTCATGATTTCTCCAAGCCCACTTTTATCAAAAATTTCATAAGATTGAATGTTATCCAAATATGTGGGATATAAAGTTGACACTCTTCCAAACCCACTTTCAATATTATTGCAAACACTATTATCAATCTTATATTCTTCATGGGGCTTAAATAAATTTTCAAGATCATAAGAAGAATCCCCCCAATCATGACTATTGGACATAACAAAACTAGCATCCCCAAGCTTAGGGTTTTGCATATTATCAGCATAATTTACATCAATAGAATTTATAATAAAATCATTGCAATCATTCTTTTTATTCAAACATCTATCGTCAAGCACATCATCACAATTTTCAGATTTACGGATTTCAGGCAAAAGCTTATAAAGATAATCTAGTGCATCCAAATCACTAGGAATTGGTTCATCATAATTGGATCTCTTAAAAAGATTGGCAAGCGGATGAGGATCCATAAACTTTTAGCAAGCAAAGATGCAAGCAAAAAGAAGGCACATGGTAACACAAGACTGAACGGAGGAAGGGCGAATAACACGGCAAGGGTGAAGTGGGGGAGAGGGAAACGAGAGGCAAATGGCAAATAATGTAATGCGGGAGATATGGATTGTGATGGGTACTTGGTATGTTGACTTTTGCGCAGACTCCCCGGCAACGGCGCTAGAAATGGCTCGTTGTCGGGAGTCCAAATCTTGACTTGACCTTGCGTAAGCGTCCCCGGCAATGGTGCCAGAAATTCTTCTTGCTACCTCTTGAGCACTGTGTTGGATTTCCACGAAGAGGAGAGAATGATGCAGCAAAGTAGCGTAAGTATTTCCCTCAGTTTTTGAGAACCAAGGTATCAATCCAGTAGGAGGCTACATGCAAGTCCCTCGTACCTGCACAAAACAATAGCTCAATGCAACCAACGCGATTAGGGTTTGTCAATCCCTTCACGGTCACTTACAGGAGTGAGATCTGATAGATAATATTTTTGGTATTTTTGGTATAGAGATGCAAAGTGAAAAGTATAAGGCAAAGTAAAAAGCAAGCAAGATTAACGTGATGGAGATTGATATGATGAGAATAGACCCGGGGGCCATAGGTTTCACTAGTGGCTTCTCTCAAGAGCATAAGTATTCTACGATGGGTGAACAAATTACTATTGAGCAATTGACAGAATTGAGCATAGGTATGAGAATATCTAGGTATGATCATGTATATAGGCATCACATCCGTGACAAGTAGACCGACTCCTGCCTGCATCTACTACTATTACTCCACTCATCGACCGCTATCCAGCATGCATCTAGAGTATTAAGTTAAAAACAGAGTAACACCTTAAGCAAGATGGCATGATGTAGAGGGATAGTTTCATGCAATATGATAGAAACCCCATCTTGTTATCCTCGATGGCAACAATACAATACGTGCCTTGCTGCCCCTTCTGTCACTGGGAAAGGACAGCACAAGATTGAACCCAAAGCTAAGCACTTCTCCCATGGCAAGAAAAACCAGTCTAGTAGGCCAAACCAAACTGATAATTCGAAGAGACTTGCAAAGATAACCAATCATACATAAAAGAATTCAGAGAAGATTCAAATATTATTCATAGATAGACTTGATCATAAACCCACAATTCATCGGTCTCAACAAACACATCGCAAAAAGAAGATTACATCGAATAGATCTCCACGAGAGAGGGGGAGAACATTGTATTGAGATCGAAAAAGAGAGAAGAAGCCATCTAGCTAATAACTATGGACCCGTAGGTCTGAGGTGAACTACTCACACTTCATCGGAGGGGCTAGGGTAATGTAGAAGCCCTCCGTGATGATGGCCCTCTCAGGCGGAGCTCCGGAACATGCCCCAAGATGGGATCTAGTGGGTACAGAAGGTTGCGGTGGTGGAATTAGGTTTTTGGCTCCGTATCTGATCGTTTGGGGGTACATAGGTATATATAGGAGGAAGAAGTACGTCGGTGGACCTTCGAGGGGCCCACGAGGCAGGGGGGCGCGCCCTAGGGGGGTGGGCGCGCCCCCCACCCTCGTGACCGCCTCGTGGCTTTCTTGACAGAGGGTCCAAGTCTCCTGGGTCTTATCTGATGAGAAAATCACGTTCCCGAAGGTTTCATTCCGTTTGGACTCCGTTTGATATTCTGTTTCTTCGAAACTCTAAAATAGGCAAAAAAACAACAATTCTGGGCTGGGCCTCCGGTTAATAGGTTAGTCCCAAAAATAACATAAAAGTGGAAAATAAAGCCCAATATAGTCCAAAACAGTAGATAATATAGCATGGAGAAATCAAAAATTATAGATACCTTGGAGACGTATCAATGACGACGGCGACGGATCCCCCTCTCCGGAGCCCCGAACGGATTCTAGATCAACCCTCCCGAGAGGTTTTAGGGCTTGGCGGCGGCTCCGTATCGTAAAACGCAATGATTTCTTCTTGATTTTTTCTCCCCGAAAGCAAATATATAGAGTTGGAGTTGGCGTCGGAGGAGCTCCACGGGGCCCACGAGGTAGGGGGGCGCACCCTAGGGGGGTGCCCCCACCCTAGTGGACAGGGTGTGGGCCCCCTGGTCTTCATCTTTGGCGAGGATATTTTATTATTTTTAACTTGACATTCCGTGGAGTTTAAGGTCATTCCGAGAACTTTTGCTTTCTGCACATAAAACAACATCATGGCAATTCTGCTGAAAACAGCATCAGTCCGGGTTAGTTCCATTCAAATCATACAAGTTAGAGTCCAAAACAAGGGCAAAAGTGTTTGGAAAAGTAGATACGACGGAGACGTATCAACTCCCCCAAGCTTAAACCATTGCTTGTCCTCAAGCAATTCAGTTGACAAACTGAAAGAGAAAGAAAAACTTTTACAAACTCTGTTTGCTCTTGTTGTTGTAAATATATCATGCCAGCATTCAAGTTTTCAGCAAAGATTATAACTAAACACATTTGCAATAATTTTCAGGTCCCATGATTACTCATATCAATAGCATAATGAGCTAGCACTACAAAAAAAAAGACACATCCGTGACATTTTGGGCCGAACGATTTTTTTTCTGTCATACATATGACTCTTCTATGACGATAAATGTGACAAAACCCGGTATCATCATAGATGTGGCGGGCTCCTACTTCTATGACAAAAAATCATGACAGAAAATGGGCTTTTCGTCCTGGGCGGGCCGGAGACGCAGCTGCATGACATTCTTTGGGCCGTCCATGACGGAAAAAACCATGATAGAAGCAAGGGGGAGGAAAATTTCGGGGAGTTCCCGGTTATGGTGGGAGGTCGGGGGCCGAGCGATGCGCATTTCTCTCGTACACATACGCATGTGTGTGCGAGGCGTTGGCTCTAACTGAACACGAGCGAGGCGTTGGGCTCTAACTGAACCAGAGCGATTGCACTGCAGGCTACGCGTTACTGAACCCGAGCGATCGATCGATGGCTGTTAACTGAACCCGATCGAGCGATTCCTTCGCTACTGTTGCTAACTGAAGCCGATCGATGGGATGAACAGTGAGCGTTGCGGGGGGGGGGGGGGTGGATGAACAGTGAGCGGTGGTGTTGCCTCTGGATGAACAGGACCCCGTGGTGTGGTGGAGGGCTGGATGAATAGTAGACGGTGGAGGGGTGCCCGTGGAGGGGTGGTTGAACAGGACCCCGTGGTGTGGAGGGCTGGATGAACAGTAGACGGTGGAGGGGTGCCTGTGGAGGGGTGGTTGAATAGGACCCCGTGGTGTGGAGGGCTGGATGAATAGTAGACGGTGGAGGGGTGCCCGTGGAGGGGTGGTTGAATAGGACCCCGTGGTGTGGAGGGCTGGATGAATAGTAGACGGTGGAGGGGTGGTTGAAAAGTAGCCGGTGGAGTAGCGCGCGGTGGAGGCTGGATGAACAGGAGCCCATGGAGGTTGGACGAGGTCGACGGTAGCCCATGGAGGCTGGAGGAGGTCGACGGTGGAGATGAACAATATCCCGTGGAGTCCCGTTTTGCGGTACGCCACACCCCTCCCGATGAACAGGACCCCCGTTTCGACCGTAGCGCTCCAACACAAGTCCGTTTCCTCCGTTTTGCGGTACGCCACACCCCTCCCGATCAACAGGACCCCCGTTTCGACCGTAGGAGGTCCGTTTCCTCCGTTTTGCGGTACGCCAGACCCCTACCGATGAACAGGATCCTGTTTCAACCGTAGGAGGTCAGTTTCCTCCGTTTTGCGGTACGCCAGGCATTGTTTCCATCGCCTGTTCCGTCCAAGCCCTCCCGATGAACACGACCACGCATTCCGTTCCGACCCAGCCGGTTGGCTCCCACGCGTTATGTTGCCTCCCGATGAACACGACGCATTCCGTTGCATCCCCATGAACACGACGCATTCTGTTGCCTCCCCATGAACACCACGACGACGCTGTTTCTCCGTTCCGACCCAGCCATGCACACGAGCCCTGGCTGTACGTATGCGTGAGTAGGCGTTCGAGACCCCGCCCGTATGTACACATACGTGGCCGTATTTTCTTTCTTGCACCCTGGCCGCTGTACGTACGTGTACATGCTACGTGCGCGCCTCTACTACGACACGTGCGCACCTCTACATCGACCAGTATATATGTATGTACACGTTCGCGACCAGAATGACAACGCTACGTACGCTTCGACCAGGTGGGTCCCGACTGTCAGGCACTTCCTTGCGTGCGAAGATGTAGCTGGTGGGTCCCAGCAGTCAGGGGCAAACGTTTTTTTCGCAAAATACGGTGGCCCGTTCGGTGGGTCCCCACTATCAGTTGGAGGAATAATTATTTTTCACGTAATAAGGAGGCACTTCCTTGCTGCGGCCGTGGACCCAGCTGTCAGCCTCTCCACGTACAGTCCACGTCTGATGGAAGCCGTTCCTTGACCATGTTGACCACGCCGTGCCGAGAGCACCAGGGCGGTGGACGACGGTGAGGCCTAGGAAGGGGACGACGCGGAGCCGGGGAAGACGCGGCAGTGGATGCCCACACGTAGAGGAGTACGAGGGTTCACTTGTTCGCTGCGGTGTGAGGCTGTCGTCACCGCAGAATAACAGGGGGTGTGGGTGAGTAGAGGGATGGCCTGGCCAGCGGTGGGAGCAGTAGGGGGCGGTGAGGCCTCCGCTGCATTGCAGCCCGCCACGGGAGGCAGGAGCACGAGGCATGACCGGCGCTAGTTTGGGCGGCTGGAGCAAGAAGACCAGAGGTTGAAGAAGCACTACGGCCGTTGGATGGACATCGTACGGTCACTGGAGCTAGAATCATGCATATTGACTAAGTTGACAAAGCCCTCCGTCCGCGTCAACTTAGTAGGCCCACAAGTCAGCCTGCCACTATACTGGGTCCCAGCTAACAGGGGGAGTATTCATTTTTTGTGCGTAATAAGGAGGCACTTCCTTGTGTGCGAAGATATAGTTGGTTGGTCCGAGCTGTCCGCGTCTGTAACGTTTTTTTCGCGAAATACATAGGCCCTTTCGGTGGGTCCCTGATGTCAGGTGGAGGAATCATTATTTTGCGCGTAATAAGGAGGCATTTCCTTGCGTGCGGCCGTGGACCCAACTGTCGGCCTCTCCACGTACAGTCCACTTCAGATGCATGTCGGTCGTTGACCACGTTGACCAGGCCGCACCGAGAGCACCAGGGTGGTGGACAACGGCGAGGCCTAGGAACGGAACGACACGGAGGTAGGGAAGACTCGACAGTTGTTTCCCACGCGGAGGGGAGTACGACTGTATGAGGGTTTACTGGTTCGTCTGCCGTCGCTGGAGAATAACAGCAGGTGTGGGTGAGTAGAGGGATGGCTAGGCCAGCGATGGGAGTACGGTGGGGCGGTGAGGCCTGTGCGGCAGCAGAGCCGGCCGCAGGGAGGAGGAAGCAGGCAGTCCCGCCAGCGCCTGTTTTAGCGGCCATCCAACAGTCACTTCTTGTGCGTCAACCTTTTTTTAGGAAAGCCTCAAATCTGTGGAAAACAGCATACGACCCATCTGCCATTATTTCTAATAATTTACAGCCCATTTGCTAATTATTAAGGTCTTTTTAGAGTCCATATTCTTTTTGTTAGCATTACGGCCCATATTGTGGCCACGGTTAAAAAATTATACGAAATTTTGCATATTCCGGTGCGGCCCGAACTGTTTTTAATCCTGAAATTTCGACTCACATTCAAATTGATTTTAAAAATAAATGTATATCAGTATAAAATCCAACAAATTCTCCACGCATAAAAATTAATGTAATTTCAAATCTCAAAATGAAAAAAACATATTTGGAACTAATTGTCGGTTTGATGTGTTTTATAAATGTACAACCCATTTATCATTACTGATGGGCCATTTTCTCGGCCAGCCGAATGAAAGCTCTCCTCGTCTTGAAAGATTTGCAGCCCAACAGGCCTGACAAAGCGACTTACTTGGCAAATCACAAAAAACTGGGCTGTGGTCGTGGACCCAGCTGTCAGCCTCTCCACGTACAGTACTCTTCCGGTGGAATGTCATTGACCACGTTGACCACGCCGCGCCGAGAGCACCAAGGCAGTGGACGACGGCGAGGCCTAGGAAGGGGACGACGCGGAGCCGGGAAGACGCGGCAGTGGGTGCCCACGCGGAGAGGAGTACGAGGGTTCACTGGTTCGGCTGCGGTGTGAGGCTGCCGTTGCCGCAGGGCCTGGCTAGCGGTGGGAGTAGTAGGGGGCGATGAGGCCTCATCGACAGCACAGCCGGCCACTGGAGGCAGGAGCGGGCAGTCTCCCCGGCGCTGGTTTGGGCGGCTGGTGCAAGAAGAGCAGCGATTGAAGAAGCAGCAGGACCGTTTGATTCAAATCAACCGGTTACTGCTGCTAGAATCTTTGTTGACTAAGTTGACAAGCCCTGTGTACGCGTCAACTTAGTAGACCCACAGGTCAGCCTCCCAACCGGTGCGCCCCAGATGTCAGTGGGAGGAATCATTTTTTTTGCGTAATAAGGAGACAGTTGATTGCGTGCGGCCAGACCAGCGGGGGGAGTAGGGTGGCCGGGGAAGCTTGTGCGGCATCACAACGGGCCACAAGAGGAGGGAGCAAGCAGTCCCGTCGGCGCTAGTTTAGGCGGCTGGAGCAGGAAGATCAGAGATTGAAGAAACACGTCGGCCATTGGATGGACATCCAACACTAACTGCTGCTAGAATCGTGTGTTCACTGACAAAGCCTTGCGTAAACAAGTCAGCCTCGAAATCTGTGGCATGTACAGCCCATTTGCTATTACTTTAATAATTTTTACTCATTTTCTAATTCATATGGAATTTATTGCAGCCCGTTTTCCATTTTTAGAATTGCTGGCCATTTTTTGGTCAATACCAGGGTCAAAAAATTAACTAAATATGTGGGAAATTTTGAAAATTCACAAATTTTTGTTGGGGAACAAAATATTCTTAATCCAAAAATTAATAGCCATACTAAAACAAATTTAAAAATAAATTAGTACTATGTCATGTTAAATCCAATGAAATACGTATAAGATATCAGTGAAGAACAAAAACAAAAAAAGAAACTTATATCCCATTTGCTATAATTTTTTTGGAATTTTCAACCCCTTTTGATATTACTTTTAACAGACATTGACCATACTCTTAAGCCAGGCCGGAATGCTTCCCTCCTCGTCTTGAAAGATTTGCAGCCCAGTAATTCGAAGAAAACAAATAGGCCTAGCTTGGGTATTCTTCAAAAAGAAATACTGGGCTACCTATTTTCCCAAAGAACTGGTGCATGAGCATTTAGCTTTATTTATTTATTTATTTATTTATTTACTTGTTTATGTTTAGGGGACCATGAGCATGTACCTTGGCCGGATTCATGTGAGACCCTCCCTTCCAGTTACTTATGGGCTTCTCTATTGGGCCTTCATCAGTGGGCTGCATGTTATCAACAAGTGGAAAATGTGTTCTATACGATAAATAGTATGCGCTACGTACGGTATCGGGCACTAAAGGATCGAACCGTGCAACGACTTCCAAAACATTGTGTTTGTCATTCTAACAACACATTTATTCAACCAACAAACGAAATATACTACTGATTGTACATTGAAAACAACAGCAGCAGCAACCAGGGCTGGGGGTGCAACAGAAGCAGCAAGCAGGCTAGAAGAGTGAAGACGCAGCTCTCTCTTCCAAACCAAACATCAACCATCATTACAAAAGGGCTACTAAAAAAGAACAAGTGTATGCATCAAACTAAATAAAGATCCTACTAATACACCAAGTGTACGCATCTAACTAACTGGCTCAGTTAGACGTTACTATTTATTAAGCTGTGGAGATTGGCTGACGGCTTGAACCAGATGGGTGCCTGACGGGGGAAACTCCAGCCAGTAGGTCGAAGTCTGATACTTGCGACCCTCTCTCCTACTTTGGGCTGTAGAGCATGGCGGCATGCAGAGACGCATGGTACGCTGCAAATATCAGGGTATGGTGCATCCAGAGACGCATGGTACGCTGTGTACACACAGTTTTGCCTGATGAACGAAGCCGCGCTGCCATCATGATCCTTGCTGTCGGTTATCTCCTGGTTAATCGGATAATTCAGTCCGACAAACAGAGAGCGTGTACCAAGGCTACATACCAGCCTCCAGTCTAAAATTCCTGAAGGCCCAGAGAAGCTGGGATCCTGCTTAAAGACCTTGCAGTGACTGTGATTGTATTCTGCGAAACAACACGTCCGGTACGTGCGAACGATCATCAATCTTTCATCATCGTCTGATCGAGCCAGGAACCACCTGCAACTGCCATGCCGCTTTTCTTTGAAAGGTTCTGGGATTAGGAAGGGTAGGGACACCAGGCGGCCTACAACATCATATCAAGTTGGAGTCAAATAAAAAAGGGCTCTTGGTTTAGTCAATCTTAAGAACAACATGTTATGAGCATGAATATTTTTTCAGCAAATGTTGATAGTAATATAAGCAAGCCATCATGATATCATAGGAAAGTAACATACTGCTGTAACAGCCCTTTGTAGCGATGACTGGAGTAGGCCAGCAATATGTCCAGCCATAGAAGGTGTCGATAGCGTAAATGAAGCCCTTGTGTTCATTGGCATCCGAGAACCATGGAGGATGTATGATCCTGCGATGGACGTGCAGATTTATGCACTTACCGCAGTGACCTGTCAGTTAGGCGAGACCGTAGTTGAAGAACGCAATTAGCCTAATGTCTTTATATTTCATAGATCTTGTAGGCACTTGGCAGATTACAACCTTGAGCAAATCAAACTTGGTATCATGTTGGCTACTGTAAGATTCCGAGTATTCTGGGCCGCGGTGCCAAAGCAGTGCAGTGTTAATCAAAGGAAGGGGGATCAATCGACGGGTGTAGACCTCCACAAGCATCCAGCTGCGGCGACCGTCGACGAGCACCATCCAAGACGTGTTCATGTCGACCAAGTACATACCGTTAATGTAGTTGAGGCTGACGGGGATCGGATCACAGTCAAGGGGGTTGATGCTCGTCACCCTGCGATCGTGATGCTGCGTGACACGCCGTTTATGAAGATCAGGCGGCATCAGCAAGCAAGGAGCTGGCTTAAAAAGATCCGGCCTGAGGGCTTTGAGTAAACGGTACAACCCCGACAAGCACGCGGCGAGCGGCATGGTACTGAGATTGTCCACACGCGAAACAATGAGCTTGATTACCTCTGTGGGGAGTGAATTCCAGCCACTCTTTCGGCGGACGCTGCTCGGTTCTGTCATTGTTAGTGCTTGGGTTTCAGACGAGGGGGGAGGCGCCTTAGCGGGGATGGAAGATTGGACGAGATTATGTGCGGACAAAGATGGAGAAGCGAATATGTGCTGCGGGAAGTGGACAGGTGATGATGACTATAGCATGCCGCTTGACTTACGAGACACATACCAACAGCGTAGGGTCATGTCGATGCCAGACAACTTGCCTGAGTGATCACAGTACTGATACTCCCTACAGTGCTATGCCCTAACTTGCTTGAGGAGAGTAGTAGAGTAGGACTCTTCTCTACTACTAGCACCGGAGGAGTAGTATATTCTAATCTAAAATAGTTACAAACTTCAATGCCCGAGCGTGGAACGACTATGAACCATGCTCAAAGACCATGTCTACGTGGTGTTTGGACATGGGCGACAACCTCAACGCCAACGGTGCTACTCCCGTTGCACCGTATGTGTTTCTGTCCTTCCTGTTCAAAATGGTGGTAGAATTCATGTTTCTACTCTGTATCCTACTACTATGCTAGTCCACATGATTAGTTTCATCTCTGTTATAGCCGTCATGATTTATTTTGTGCTTATTCGGATTAAATCTCGTAGTAACTTGCTCATATATTCAACTGGCGCAACGTCCCCTACAGCCACTCCCGTTTCATGGACGGCCTGGTCGATGTTGGAATTTTGCTAGTAGGCCTTTATAAGGTGAGCTCTTCTACCACTTGTATGAGCATGAGAAGAGGAGACCTACATGCGCGCTCCTCCTCCTCGCTCGCCTCACCACGCCACGCCTCGTCACGACGCGCCGCGGGTTGCGGGATTGAGCCGAGCCGAGGACAGAGCTATACTCCCACGACCTACCCGGCCCGCACTATATAGTTTCTCACCACCGTTCCAGATCATTGCGCCACCAAGCAAGTCTTCTCCATCCCTCCTTTCGGTGTGCACCGGGAGAAGGGACAGCAGGCCTCCGGAACCCCGCCTCTCGTAATCCTGTACGGGAGAGGGGCGATCAGGTTTTTGGGGAGCGCACTCGCGCGACTGCTGGCAGCGACGACTTCTTCCCGGACCTCAGCAACCTCATCCTCGACGACATGGGCGACAACGTCAACGCCGGCGGTGCTGCTCCCGCTGCACCGTATGTGATTCTATCCTTCCTGTTCGAGATCGTGGCAGAATTCATGTTTCTAGTATGTGATCTGTTCATCTGCTATGCTAGTTCGCATGATTAGTTTAATCTCTGTCAATGCTGTCATGATCTATTTCCTATTTATTCGGATTAAATATAATAGTAATTTTCTCATATTTCCAACAATCCGAAAACCTGATAATAGGCCCTTCGTTCACTGCTATGAGTGCCCGATGCCGTTTTGTGGCTCGCCGGCGGACATGGTGCATCACCTCACGGATGCGTGCAGCGGTCACTGCTGGCTCTTGGCGGAAAACATCAAGTATGAGATGTGCTACCCGTTCACCATGCCGGAGTCGCTGGAGGATCACCGCCGCCTGCTAATCTCGGAGGAGGACGACAGCGTCTTCCTCTTGATCGTGGGCATCGGCGAGGCCCGCGCAGGCTGCCGCCCCGTCTCTGTAATGTGCGTCAGGGGCGACGCCGCTGATGCTGACACTGACACGAGGCCGATGTACAGGTGCGTGGTCAGTGTTACTACCCCTCCGGGTCACGTGGGCGGCGACACCGGCCTCATCGAACAGACTTGGACTCTAGGGAGCTGGGACTATTCCGCCAATGTGGACTTGGAAAACCCATGGCATCCTTTACCCGCCGACGCGGTGCACGGGGACTCCAAAAAGGTTCACCTGGACATACGCATTATCAAGTTAAATGTTGATCATTAGTCTTCGCTCAATGTAATCCGCTGTCTAAGCATGTGGAGACTTCCATGCCGGATCTTGCTCTATTGTAGTATCGCGCATGAATAAAAGTGTATCTGTTTATGGTTTAGTCTAGAATCTTCCATGTATGAATTTTTACTACAGTACTGGTGAAAGACTTACGATGAACCATTTCTTACATCTCCTCTGCCCGCTTGCAAGTCATCCTAATTTAATCCCTCCGTCTAGGTGTATAAGGGCATGGTTAATATTACATAATAGTATAGCCAACTGTTGACTATAAGAAAGTGCCATGTCATCTGTAGCCAACATGTATAACAATCGATACTCAAAAACTAATTCTTGAAGATCATTTCCTGCAAAGCACAATAAGAGTTATTTCTTCACAAGTTTTGGATGCAGGTTGAACAGTTGAACGCTTTTGTTTGCAAAAGATACCTTTTTATCTATTTCACCCGGTTGTTTGTGAGCTCTAGAGATGAAATAATATCCGAAGAAACCTATCGATACCCGTTACACATGAGATGACCCCCACATTCTTTGTCAAAATAAACAACTCCCCGATCAATGCATTTCACTCTTCGGTGCAATGCACGGGCACCTTACTACTATAGATTAGTATGACCAAAAATTGAACTAACATTAGATATAGTACGATAAATGCTGATGCATGTCACCTAAAATTATATCATTCAGAACTATGTTCAAATACGAATCCAACGATATAGTTTTTGTTGACATGCACTAACATTTTCTCAGTTAAATCTTCGGTCAAATTCAACGGGGGACTAATAAACCACGACCGATGTAGTACAAGTGTAGAGGGCGGCGCTGCACGGGAGTCTCACCTCTCACCCCGCTTGTGGCGCGACAGTAAAGCCGTCATATCATAAAACCCAACCACTCCCAGTAATAAGTACACTATAGCTAGCCTGCAAGTCATGTACACTGTACTGATAATGGAACCCACAGAGTAATTATAATACAAGATTAAGGATGCAATTAACTTTTTATAGAGGGAGAATCATACACACAATTAACTCAAATGGATTGGACGTGACTCTATTATTCTCCAACGGCAACCGGCAAATTTCCTCCCGCGGGTCGGAGTAGGTTTCTCGGTTTGCATGCGGGTTTAACGGAGGGGTTTGATGGAGGCGAGGAGGCGTGTTCAGTCGGGCGTGCAATGGACGGAGCAGTACTATTCAATTTGACAACTACAACCAGTATATTACAAAAAACAAAGAAGAGTCGTAGAGATAGAGATAAGAATAGATACTAGGGAGGAGCACCATCTACTGCTTCGCGGGCTACTCTTGCGCTCCATTCGGCGGCCGCAACGTCCCCTACAGCCACTCCCTCCTGCGCTCCATTCGGCGGGCACTGTTGAAATTTGGGGAGCGCACTCTCGCGACTGCTAGCAGCGACGAATTCACCGACGATGACTTCTTCCCCGACCTCAGCAACCTCTTCCTCAACGACATGGGCGACAACCTCAACGCCAATGGTGCTGCTCCCGTTGCACCGTATGTGTTTCTGTCCTTCCTATTTGAAATCGTGGTAGAATTCATGTTTCTAGTATGTGTCCTAGATTCGATCTGTTCATCTACTATGCTAGTCCGCATGATTAGTTTAATCTCTGTTATAGCCGTCATGATTTATTTTGTAGCAAATCTCGTAGTAACTTGCTCATATATTCAACTGGCGGAACGTCCCCTACAGCCACTCCCATTTCATGGACGGCCTGGTCGATGCCTCCAAGGAACCCTTCGTCTACTGCTATGAGTGCCCAGTGCCGTTTTGAGGCTCGCCGGCGGACATCGTGCATCACCTGACGCAGGCGTGCGGCAATCACTACTGGCCCTTGGCGAAGAACATCAAGTACGAGACGTGCTACCCGTTCATTGTGCCGGAGTCGCTGGAGGATCAGTGCCGCCTGCTAGTCTCGGAGGAGGACGGTAGCGTCTTCCTCTTGATCATGGCCACCGGCGAGGCCCGCGCAGGCCGCTGCCACATCTCTATAGTGTGCGTCAGGGGCGACGCCGCTAACACTGACACTGACACGAGGCCTATGTACGCGTGCGTGCTCACTATTACTACGCCTCGGAGGTACGTGGGCGGCGACACTGGCTACGCCAAGTATACTTGGACTCTGCCGAGCTGGGACCTTCCCGCCGACGTCGACATGGAAAACCTATGGTGTTATTTGAACTCCAACAATGTGCACGGGGACTCCAAGGAGGTTCACCTGGACATCTGCATTTTTAAGTTAAATGTTGATCATTAATCTTCGCTCAATGTAGTCCGCTGTCTAAGCATGTGGAGACTTCCATGCATGATCTTGCTCTATTGGAGTATCGCGCATGAATAAAAGTGTATCCATTTATGGTTTAGTCTAGAATCTTCCATGTATGAATTTTTACTACAGTACTGGTGAAAGACTTATGATGAACCATTTCTTACATATCCTCTGCCCCCTCCCAAGTCATCCTGATTTAATCCCTCCGTCTAGGTGTATAAGGGCATGGTTAATACTTAAATAGTATAACCAACTGTTGGCTATAAGAAAGTGCCATGTCATCTGTAGCCAACATGTATAACAATGGATACTCAAAAACTAATTCTTGAAGATCATTTCCTGCAAAGCACAATAAGAGTTATTTCTTCACAAGTTTTGGATGCAGGTTGAACAGTTGAACGCTTTTGTTTGCAAAAGATACTTTTTATCTATTTCACCCTGATGTTTGTGAGCTCTAGAGATGAAATAATATCCGAACAAACCTATCGATACTCGTTACACATGAGATGACCCCCACATCCTTTGTCAAAATAAACAACTCCCCGATCAATGCATTTCACTCTTCTGTGCAACGCACGGGCACCTTACTATAGATTAGTACGACCAAAAATTGAACTAACATTATATATAGTACGATAAATGATGATGCATGTCACCTAAAATTGTATCATTGAAAACTATGTTCAAATACGAATCCAACGATGTTGGTTTTTTTTGACATGCACTAACATTTTGTCAGTTAAATCTTTAGTCAAATTCAATGGGGGATAAACCACGACCGATGTACTCCCTCCTTCCATCTATACAAGGCCTAACCCCAAATTTCATTTTTCCATCTATACAAGGCCAAATGAACTAACCGAGGCATCTCCATCTTAATTTTCTCTTGCAAGTCGTGCGTGGTCCCTTCATCGTGAAAATGCTCTGGCCGTCGCATTGATTTTCATGCATGGATAACACCACCATATTTTCAAAGGAGGAGCGAGCTCTATATTTCAGCGAATGCATGCATGATTTGAGGAATAATGGTTGGGCATGCATGTAGAAAAGGGAGGAGAGTAATCTGCATGCGAGGGATTAAAGGAAGGGAGGCCAGCGGCTAGGCATTCAAAGGAGGCTGCATGCAAGATTACACGGGATCCAGATACTAGTCCCAACATCAGTTCCTCTTTTTGCGGACATGCCTTGGTATGAGAGATTGACAAGTTAGGCCCTCTAAAAATGGATGGAGGGAGTAGTAGTACTAGTGTAGAGGGCGGCGCTGCACGGGAGTCTCACCTCTCAACCCGCTCGTGGCGCGGCAGTAAAGCCATCATATCACAAAACCCAACCACTCCCAGTAATAAGTGGCCTGGTAAAATAAATGGACAAGCAACCATCACATCCCTCCGTCTTTTTTGCATTTCATCTCTCTGCATTTACTTTCTCCGGTTCATCTCGCACACTCGATACCTAGCTACTACTCCTAGGGCCAGTTCTTTTGGCAGCTTCCCCAGCTTTTCCCACAAGACTAGTCAAAGTGGAGAGTAACAATAAGGCGCCTCACTCATTTATTTGGGCTTCTAAACTACTATTCTGTCCTGGTTTATTCCTCACCATTGTAATTTGTGCTAAATTTTGACCAAAGATTTAACTGGTTTATTCCTCACCATTGTAATCCCTCCGTCTAGGTGTGTAAGTCATCTTACAAAAACCAAATAATCCCAAAACACTTAGGCGCGGTGCATTAACTTATACCTCGTTTCTTGTTTCTTAACATATCAACCAATAAGAGATAAAGAGTGTGCTTGCTTTTAATGACTTGAGATATCAAACACGACATGCAGTGGTTATTTCATTGCATGCAATACTATTAATTAGCAAATAAACATTAACGTTTCTCGTTTTCTCCTCCTCCTTGGTCGCGGTGCACAGCCTAAGATGACTTACTCACCTGGATGGATGGAGTAGTGCATGTGACATGCACTAACATTTCATTAGTTAAATTTATGATCAAAATTTGACACAGATTACAATGGGGACCAATAAACCAGGACGGAGGTAGTAGTTATGGGATTACTAATCTAGAAGCCTAAAAGAACTGGCCCCTGGTACTCCTACTAGTAGTAGTACTCAAGTTGGAATTCCAATTGCACGACACAATTTGTTAGGCAAAAAATTTGATACAGGGTGTAGGAAGCGGTTTGGGAATTTGCATGCCTTTCCAACCAGTGAGATACTCCGTACAAAGTACGACAGAGAAATAACCACAGAGAAGGAAGCTAAAAGTAAACAATCAAACGAGAATTTTTTGCATTTGTTTTGCATTGAATCGTTTCACAAGCTTGAGTAGTGTTGTTTTTCTACTTTTACAAAAACCGCATCGTAATGTTAAAACGTGCATTTGCACGTCCATAAGTAATAGTAGTACTCCCTCCGTCTAGGTGTATAAGTCTTCCCTCCTTCTTGGTCATGGTGCACAACCAAAGATCACTTAATGACCTGGACGGAGGGACTAGCACAGTATGCAAGCATATATCGAAAGACACGTGTAGTGCGATAGTATATAGTAAAGTTTGTGCTATATGCATGTACTTGCAAAATGCGTACGAATACACAAGGTTTCCAAACTTTCCCTTTTACATACTTAATTAAGGACGCTAAAAATTCCTGAACGTTCGGGATTTATCATTTGCATCCCAAAACTAATGAGATCACCTTACGAAACAAAAATTATACTCCTCCTAAAAGCCACGACGCTCGCAGGAGCGCTTGCGGCGCGCCACGAGTGCCCTGGTGCGCGGACGTTTCCCAGCGCGCCGACACAACGCCTCTTCCTCAGCCTCGCAACTCGCGAGGTGCTGATTGGCGGCTTGCCGGCGGGCGAGCGCGATCTCACCGGTGTGGTGATCCGGCGCCAACAGGTACTCCTCCTAGCTGCAAGAGTGCACCCGGTCCACGTACTGGCAAGTGTAGATGAGGCGCTTGGGCCCGACTGCACTCAGGGCGTCGGCACGGGCGTCCTCCGCCACCCTCACGACCCTCGCACGAGCCTTCTGCCAAAGAGCCAATTGCCTGACTCTCTCGGACGCGACATAGGCCTCCCAGGAAGCTTGTTCTGTGGTGCGCTTCTCTTCCTCGGCCTTCTTCTCCGCCTCTATTTTGGCGCGCTCTGCTGGAGGCAAAGCCTCCCACAAGGCGACATCCATTTCTTTCCAAAGCTCCTCAAGGTTGGGGGGCTCGGCGGGCGGCGCGGCGTTCTCATTGTAGAGGGGAGCCGACGCGTCCTCCGACGCGCGTGCTGGTGAGATTGGGAAGGCCGACGCGTCCACCTCGAGGCGTCGCGGTGAGGAGCGGAATGCCGACGCATCCTCCTCGACTAGTGGCGGCGAGGAACGGAATGACAACGCGTCGCGTCGCGGCGAGGAGCGGAACGCCGACGCGTCCTCCTCGACTAGTGGCGGCGAGGAATGGAACGGCGACACGTCGCGTAGAGGCGAGGAGCGGAACACCGACGCGTCCTCCTCGACTAGTGGCGGCGAGGAACGGAACAGCGACACGTGATCGTCCGCACGGTGCAGCGAGGGGCTCCTAGGGCTTGGGAGGGGCGATGCCATGGTGGTCGACGTGAGAGGGAGGGGGAGGAGATAGCGATGAACATGAACATGAGGGGGAGGAGATAGCGATGTCGTGGGAGGCGCGGTATTTATAGCGAGCAATGGCACACCTACGTAAGATATGGACTGAGTTGCACTGACTTAACTGCAGGTCCAGTTGCGTCATTGACATGTGGGCCAAACCCCTGTTGGTCCCATATGTCAGTGACCCAATGCACCTGCAGTTAAGTAACAGCTACGTGGGCATATTTGTTGGAGTAAATTACGGGGGAGCGAAGGGGTGGAAATATTGCTGGTCACAACGGATTGGACGAGCGTGGGGGGAGGAGAGTCATGCGTGCATGTATGGGGAACGGTGCATAATAAGTCATCTTGCATGCCGGGCTAGGTATAGTCTCAAGTCATTAAAAACATACACGCCCCACACATGTTCATATTTCAAGGTGCACTAAATTATTGCATGCGATGATTAAGGCTGGCCATAATGGTGGTATCTTAGCTGGTATCATGCACACGGGAATAGCAAACATGCTGATGTGGCAAAGAATTAAAGAACAGAGGGGGGTTAGAGTAACTAGTGTTCATGCATGCATTGGTAAACACATTTTTTTGTGAAGAATGACAACACTAGTTGAGTACTTTTGCAGACTTCAAAAACTACTCCACCGCCTCTACTATCTTGCTAAGAGTAGGTGAAATTTTTGAATCGAGCCCTTTAACCTAGAAGGGAGGTAGTGGTACTCTAATAGCTAACCTTGTTGTGATGACAAGATAGGACATGGCACGCACCTGGACGGAGGAACTAGTCTGCACTGTGCATTTAAGTTTTGTCTGAAGTCAATGTACCTCTACTTTCACCAGACTTACAGAAAAATGTGTCAACATTCACAATGTCAAATCAATATTTTTACACTCATTATAAAACGTAGTTCTTATACTCATTATAATCAGTACTCCCTCTGTCTAGGTGAGTAAGTCATCTTAGATTGTGCACTGTGACCAAGGAGGAGGGGAAAACGAGAGATCTTAATGTTTATTTGCTAATTAATAGCATTGCATGCAATGAACTAACCACTGCATGTCGTGTTTGGTAGTCTTAAGTCAATAAAAGCATGCACACCCACATCTCCTATTGGTTGATATGTCAAAAAACAAGAAACAAGGTAGAAGTTAATGCACCGCACCTAAGTGTTTTGGGATTATTTGGTTTTCGTAAGATGACTTACACACCTAGACGGAGTGGGTATTGTAGATATTGATATTTTTTGTATAAATTTGGTCGTGGGATTTCATTGATGCCTGTCAAAGCGTGGAGGAAGCAGAGCTTAGGGCTTGCATTGCCGGTCTCTACATAGGTATTTCTCTTCATAATCCTGTAATTTTAGAGACTGATTGCGCTTTTGAGGTAGCGTCTCTTGCATCGGGGGACTATGACAGGTCTGCTATGCGTGACCTGAAGATGAAAGCGTTGAGCATCTCGAAGTTGATCAACAATCTTCAATTGTCAAAGATTAGCCTTCGGCCAATAAGGTGGCGCACTTAATCACTAAGTATAGCTTTGACAATAGACTAGATGGTATTCTTGTAAATAACGTACCGCCCTGTGTGGTGAATATTGTATCGAATGAGTGTACTAGTGTGGCTGGTTAATTAATATAAGGTGGTGTTAAAAAAGTATAAATTTGATCAAACACTTTGCAAACGGTTGACGGGAGTAAAAAGGACCAGAGGGAGTATCATGCATGCGGAGTAGGCAAAAAAATTGCTTGTCTAAAAAAAAGGCAAAAACAAATTGCTCATTTATAGCCGGTCGAAGTCTCAAAGGGCGCGACCACGCGAGGGAGGCGAAGGTCGTGGGAGGCGCGACGTTTGACGCAATTAAGTGAAGTTACATCCACGTGCCGGCATGGCGTGCGAACAGGCAGAAGCTATACCGTCAGGCCTACGATATGGGTCTAGTAGACATGACATCTAGTGGGTCCCGCATAGTTCTCGAGAACTCTTTGGGGGCTTGTAGCAGTTTATCCACTGGGCAAGCCAGCAACCCCACGCCATTCGCACGCCCTACTCGTCCCCGTCTTCTACCTTACAACAGTTCGCTCCCAGTCGTCCCGTCCTTTCACATTAGTTCGCTCCCAGTTTTTTCTTTTTGCGGGGTACAATAGTTCAACTTCTCCTAACCCTCCTCCAAAATCCATGGCCTCCCAAATCTCCATGGTCGCCGCTGAGTACCAGGTTAGAGCCATCACCGGCTATCAGTTCATCGTCATCTACACACGTGGATCCAAGACGGTGAAAGCATGGCTTGCTCACTTCCTACGCATGTTCAACAGTTCAACGGATGAGTGGGTCGCTGGGCTAGATGTTGAGTACACCATAGTCCTGGGATGAGAGAAGGGTCTAAAGGACGAAGAGAGGAAGAAGCCCGCCATGATCCAGGTTTGCGTACATAACGTTTGCTTGGTCTACCACATATGCCATGCCGACATTCAGTGCCAGGTTCTGATTGTGGTGGCACCCGAGGAACGACTCCATCACTATTTCTGATGAATCTAGGTCGGATGATTCTTCCCAGGTTCTGATTGTGGTGGCACCCGAGGTCGCAATACCTGTCCAGCCTACCCTGGAGGATCAACTTTCAATCTCTGTGGATATTCATAACCATGGCATGTGTTTTAGTCTGTCATCCCAGGGTGATCATCTGCTGTCCCTCCTGCTTGCTGATCCAGTTCCGCGTCAACAGCTCAATGCTTCCATATTTCAGGCTCTGCGCCCTTTCCTAGCGAACATGGGACCTTGGAGTTCAGCATATGGTGTACGCCCTGCTGCGGTGCATGTTGAGATTCAAGTTCTGTCTGATGAAAATGGTCTTCAGTTCAACCAAATTGCACCATGTCTGCCCTCTTCGGCTGTTCAGATTCAGGAGTTGGTGGATTTTGAGGATATTGCTCTCGCTCCTCCGGACTCCTGGCGTAATCACTCTGATGATCTTCAGTTATGCCCTTTGGAGAGCTCTGCTTTGGAGGTGTCTGAAGTTCGGGTCTCTGATCTATCTGCACCTGCTATGGGAGAGGTTATCATGGATTCATCTACTCTGTCTGAGGATGCAACTGAACCGAGGACTGTGGTCCACAATGCTAGCACTGAGAACACTTCTATACCGCCAATTGTGCATGAGCCACCTGCATGTACAAACTTTGCATCAGCTTCATCAGGCCTGTCTCTGCTTCTGGAGGACCGCAAAGGTAAAAAGATAGCCCCAGTGTCAACTGCCCCTCTTCGCCGCAACACCAGAAACAACAAGTACGATGGCTTCCGCACAACCCAGACGCTGATCTCGCGCGCCACCAAGTCCAAAGTGAAGCCTAGGACTGTTCCTTCGGCTCTGTCCAATGCGAACACTTCAGCTGATCCTTCTCTGCAGGTTGAGAATGAAGACTCGCCACCTCCGACGGACATTGCAACCATCCAGAACATTGGTACTCATCTCTGCGCCATCCCTGCGGACTAAATCACCTTAGAGGTGCTCTCCAAGGGCGTTGATGGACCTGCTTCATCGACCTAAAGTCTCTACCCTGCGTCTTTTATGGTACTTTTGCACAATTGGAACGTACTTTGCTGGAATATTCGTGGATTGAACTCTCCTAAGAAACAATTAGCTCTATCCAATGCGATCAGCACTTCTGGTTGTTCGATCATTTGTGTTCAAGAATAAAAAATGCAAGACTTTAATGCTAGAATCCTTAAGTCTATTTGCCCCCGCGCTTTGATGCTTTCGCTTTTATTCCCTCTCTTGGCGCTTCTGGAGGTATCATAACTATCTGGTGTAGCAATGCTTTCTCGGGTCAGATTTTCATTCATGAGCAATTTGCGTTAGGTGTTGAATTCAAATCCACGATCTCTTCCCACTCCTGGAAGCTAGTTAATATTTACGGCCTGTGTCAGGGTGAGCAACGCGACAGGTTTACCTCTTGGTTGTTTGACATAGATATCCCCTCCAACGAAGACTGGCTTATACTTGGTGATTTCAACTACATCCGTTCCCCTGACAATAGAAATAAACCTGGTGGTAACATTCAAGATATGTTCACGTTTAATGATTTTATACGTGAACAACGATTAACCGAGTTACCAATCAAAGGCAGAAAATATACATGGTCCAACATGCAGCAAAATCCTCTGCTCGAGCAAATCGACTGGTTCTTTACGACACTAAATTGGACATCCTCTTTCCCGAATACCATGGTCAATCCCCTGGGCCGTCCGGTGTCTGACCACACCCCTTGCTCGGTTGTGATTCAAACCTCCATACCCAAAAGCAAAGTTTTCAGATTTGAAACTTTTTGGATTGCTCACCCTGGATTTATGGACGTCGTGTCTCAAGCTTGGAACAGCCTCTGAAGTTTGGCAAAACAGCTAATGCGGCGTCTAATCTTTGTCAGAAACTCAAAAACCTCAGACATGATCTAACTACTTGGAGCAAGACAACTTCTAGACTCAAAATTGCTCTGGAAAACACCAACAAAGCCCTGCTAGAATTAGATCACATTGCAGATCGCCGCACCCTCACGATCCCTGAAACTAACTTTCGAAATATACTCAAGTGTCACCTGTTAAGACTACTGCAACATCAGAAAGAGTATTGGAAAAAGAGATGCACCATTCGTTGGATTAAGTTTGGAGACGAAAACTCCAAATTCTTTCAAGCCATAGCAACCGAACGATACAGAAAGAATTTTATCTCTAGCTTGAAAACAAGTGACAGTGCTGAGGTTGAGGATCATTTGGGGAAGGAGTCAATCCTCTTTCAATCCTTCAAAGAACGTTTGGGTGCTTCCAAACCACTGCAGATGAAATTTAACCTCTCACAGATGCTGTGCTCACAAGTGGACTTTGATGCTCTCACTGTCCCCTTCACACCAAGAGAGATTGATGAGGTGATCAATGAGATGCCACCTGATCGAGCGCCTGGCCCGGATGGGTTCAACGGAGCATTCATGAAAGCTTGCTGGCCAATTATTAAAAGTGACTTCTACCGACTGTTTGACGACTTCCATAAAGGCAACCTCAATCTGGAGAGCCTTAATTATGGCTACATCACCCTGATCCCCAAGAAACGTGCTCCTGAGACAGTCAATGATGTTAGGCCGATTACATTGCTTAACTGCTGCCTCAAATTGATCACCAAGCTTCTGGCTAACCGTTTACAACGGATCATCCTTCAAATTGTGCATCGCAACCAGTACGGTTTTCTCAAAGGGCGCTCCATCAATGACTGTTTAGCTTGGGCGTTCGAATATATACACCAATGCCAGGCATCTATGCGCCCGATCGTCCTCCTTAAGCTGGATTTTGCTAAGGCCTTCGACACAGTTCAGCATTCAGCCATCGTCATGATCATGCGAAGCATGGGGTTTAACGAAAAATGGATTAGTTGGTTCGAATGTATATCCACCTCTGGAAAATCGTCTGTCCTCCTCAACGGGGTCACTGGCAAAAACTTTTGGTGCAAATGCGGAGTACGGCAAGGGGACCCATTGTCACCGCTAATCTTTGTCCTTGCTGCAGATCTGCTTCAAACAGCTATAAACAAGGCTCTCAATAACAACCAGCTTCAACTCCCGATACCTGCCTATCGCGATAAAAGCTTCCCAGTTATTCAATATGCTGACGACACAATCATTGTCATGCCTGCTTATCGGACGCAAGCAATACGAATGAAACGGATTCTTGAGGATTATGCAGATTCTATGGGCCTACACATTAACTTCGATAAGTCCACCTTGGTGCCGATTAACACCCCAGATGATACACTCAAAGATATTGCAGCCATCTTCGGTTGTACTTGTGCGCAGATACCTTTTACGTACCTCGGGTTACCGCTTGGCACCACTAAACCTACTGTGGCTGATCTCACTCCGTGGATTTGCAAAGCAGAAGGTAGGATCACTGCTCTCATGTCACTGATGTCGTACGCCGGTAAATTGTCTCTGATGAACTCCCTGGTCACTTCTCTGGCTATTTACCCAATGGGTACCCTACGTCTACCGCCAAAAATCATTGAACAACTGGATAAAATAGGCGTCATGCCTTGTGGATCAGAAAAACTGAAGATGGAGACAAATGCAATTCCCTTGCAGCCTGGGACATGGTTTGCAGACCAAAACAGAGTGGCAGCCTCGGTGTGCTTAATCTCAAGGTCCAGAACGATGCAATGCTTCTCAAGCTGCTCCACAAATTCTACAATAAAATTGATACGCCTTGGGTGAACCTCCTGTGGGACTCCTACTATTCCACCGTTGTCCCGCATGCTGCAGCACCTTGTGGTTCCTTCTGGTGGCGGGAACTCCTCAAACTTATGCCAGTGTACAGGGGGGTCTCAAAGGTGACTCTTGGATCGGGTGACTCATCTCTTTTTTGGAAGGACGACTGGTGCGATGGCATTGTTGCTGATACTTACCCCCGTGCATTCTCTTACACCACCACGGAAGATGCCTCGGTCAAACAGTTTCTCAACATTTCTAGTTTGGAGCAAGGCTTTCACTTACCTCTCTCACTCCAGGCACATGATGAGTTGAAGACCTGCAGCAACATGTGAGACACCTTGGGGTGCGTGACACAAAGGACACCTGGTCCTGTGTCTGGGGGGCAATTGAGTTCAAGACAACTGCTTACTACGCCTTTTTCTTCAGAGATATATCTGCACATGAAGCTTTTAACTGGCTGTGGAAGGCACGGTGTGTTCCCAAGCTCAAGGTCTTTGGTTGGTTCCTTTTGTCCGATCGTCTCAACACAAGGAATATGCTCAAAAGGAGGCATTACAACATTGGGGACAACCTCGACTGTTTACTATGTGGGCAGCACGTTGAAGAAATGGTGGAACACCTCTTTTACAGATGCACTTTTAGTGAGGCTTGTTGGGACGAGCTCAATATCTCCTGGCCCATGAATGGCAATAGATTGGACATGATGGTACACCTCAAAACTTTGCACAACCGCCCCATGATCATGGATATATTCTTGGTGGCCGCTTGGAGCCTTTGGAAGGAGCAAAACAATAACTACTTTCGCCAAGTAACCCCCTCACTGTCATCCTGGAAGACTAGGTTCAGAAAAGACTTTGCTAATATTAGCCATAGAGTCCCTGACCATAAAAAACAATTAGTTGCCGCTGTACTTGACTCCCTTCGCTTAGATCACCAGTGATGCTTCCCCCCCTCCCCTGCGCGGGGGTGCTTGCTGGGCTTTGTCCATATGTAATGTAACACTGTACACACGTGCTTTGGCACTCTTGGTAATATACTAAAGCAGTAGAGTCTTTCCTACTGTCCAACCCTTCAAAAAAAACATTCAGTGCCAGGATTTTAACAACTTCCTCAAGGACAAAAGAGTGAAATACGTTACTGTAGGCTTTAAGAACGACCGTTACGTCCTGCGTCGGAAAGGTCTCGTTGTAGGCCAGCCCTTCGATCTCCAGAAGGCAAGCCTGGTGTCCTCCTCTCAACCTTCAATGCTGACCCTGGCAGTAGCCATGATTGATCCTTCGTACGCTAAACTGAAGAAACCTCATCATGAGTTTCATCATGCATGGGAGTCGAAGACATTAGATGAAGATCACATCCTGTACGCAGCAATGGATGCCTAACTTTGTTTAAATATCTACAAGGGTTGGGTGAAGAAGCAGAGCCCAGTGTCCAGTTCAAGCAAAGAAGCGTCGGCGAAGAGGAAGAGGAAGAGGGACGAGGACGAAGTCGAGGACGTGGACTCAAACTCCGAGTAGATGGCAGTGTCGTCGCTCATGCTGGTTCTACTGTAGTGTCAAGCGACTAGTTGCTTATTAGTTTATTTTCAAGGGTGTGTTGTGCTGAGGCCCAACAGAACTATGTTTATGTTCTTTCTCGTTATTTGAACTCATTAGTACGTACAGTAGTACTATTACTATGTCTTACTACTGTTCTTCTTGCAGTTGGTACTACTGCTCGTATCTTCGTGTTCCTACTGTACTTAATACATTCGTACTAGTAGTATAATTTGGGTCAGTCGATTTGTGAAAGAAGTTCGATGGAGCGAAGGAAGAAGACGGCAGAAGAGGTGGAAGAAGCCCTTCTAGCCATCCATGTTGCGTCAAACGGCTCACATGAGTCGACTGACCCAAATTGCTCCTTCAGATTGCAGGATCCATGTGGCATTCAAGGTCTCAAAGGTAGATTTCGCGTCCGCACCCGATTTGCGGGCTCGACGCGCACGCGACCGGCTTCCGCCGTGACATCCACCATGCGCGCCTCCTCCGCGTGGGCGGAGACGACAATGACACGCTAGTTCCTCCTCGCCGGCATGCTGGAGCACGCGCTCGTCCTCCTTTTCGTACGCTACGTGCATAGACGCGGCTCCACCAGCTACTCGCGTGCTTGGCAGCGCGGCGGCATCGCGAGGAGGGACTGCAGACGACGTGAGCGGGCGAGCCTTCAGCTTTATGGCACAGGGATGGCGGCGACACGACGGTGATGGGCGAGAAATTGTTGGCCGGAGCAGGCGGGCGCCGGCATGCGCGGCGGCAGCATATTGATGAGTGCGCGTGTGGGAGCTTACTTTAGTTTTATATATAAGGTTGGTCAAACTTAAAAGAAAACCGTACTAGTACATGTAAACATTAGACTTAGGCAGCACTTTTATTAGTTAGTACCACAACCACGATACGGAATCCTATGCAAGTGCGTGAACCGCGGCCGCGCGGTCGATCGAACGGTGCATCACCGTGTCGCGCTCGAAGGACATCCACCGAACCTTTTTGTGTGTGTGAAAATAATCCTCGAATATTACTCAACTTTTTTTTCCTGTGAAAGTTCTTGACGCTGCAATATTTCCATATATTTGAATTTAGCTCCAGTTCGTGTTTATTTGGGTTTGGACGTTTTAGGTGCGCCCTAGTTTTTTTAATACTGATTTTGTGTATGTGACTGAGAAAGAACGTGTGTATGTGTCCATATGTGTGTTGTGGTGGAAGGGAAATGTGGAGATGGTGTGCGTGTGATACAGACATAGAGAGGTGTGAATGTGCAAATGATCATGCATGAGTGAGACATAGACAGATGCCGATACGTTGTGTATACATGAGAGAACGGTCTTCTAGTTTACTTGTGTGTGTGTGTGAGAGAGAGAGAGAGAGGGAGAGAGAGAGGGAGAGAGAGATAGAGATAGTAGCATCCGTAACACAACAACCATCTCTCTCGATTCGTCCGTCCCTCGCACGGTCCCATGCAACACATGCATCAACGCGCACATTTTGACACCCTCACCCGGCCCCTGCCCACCTCAAGGCCCGCACAATCTCTTCGTGAATACCCATTTCTCTCCTTAGGTTTGTTTTCTCTCAATATCAGACACACACACACACAGACACACGCATCACAACACACACACACACACACACTCCCCCGAGCACACAATTCATCTCCATCCAAGGTTATACGGCGACCACTCTCTCTTGTGCTTCTTTGCACCCCAACATGCACAACACCTCAATCTTCAAAGAGGGCAACGAGAAGATCGAAGACGGCGACCACACCGCGCTAGAGAATGCGGGGTCATTTGGAAGCAGGGTGATGTGACGACGGCTGACTGACTCCTCCCCCCACCCTCTCTCTCTCTTGCACAAAATTACCAATCCCTCTCCCCCTCGCACAAAATTGTCAATCCCTCAACCCACGAGATCCTTCCCCTCTCGTCCATGTTTTCCAGCTCTCTCATCAAACATGTTGTCTCTTCTCCTTCCATGTATACAGAAGCCAGATGCACACACATCTCATGTATATTACATGTATGCATCTTTCTCACAGACCTACATTCTTCCTCTCTCTTTCTCTCTCTATCTCTCTCTCTGTCTCGTTAGGTTTGTCTCCTACTCTCTCGTCCACATACATACAATCTTTCCCGCCCTATCTGCTCCATCTTCAAAAGCTCTCTCTGCACGTTTCATTCACACATTGGGATATGTCAAAATGTTGCTTATATAATGGCTGATGTAGAGTTATGGTTGTTTTTGTTGCATCCTACAAAGTAATAACTATGAAATGCATTTAGATTCTCATTTGGCTGGGATTATGTGAGTTTGAGCATGTTGTGAAGTACTATAGACCTTGTATACATCTTGGGATTCAACAATGATTGTAACTATTGAATTGTATAGACCATTACATTCGAAGTCAATAGCCTAATATATTTATTTCACAATTTAAACAAATGATTAGTTCACTACAAACTAAGAAAACAAATGTGTACTCCCTCCGTTTTTATTTAAGTCCGCGTATTAGCATTGGTCAAAGTCAAGTTTTGTAAACTCTCAGAAAGCTTATAACAAAAAATATTAACATATACAATAACAAATAAATACCATTAGATTCATTATTGAATGTACTTTCACATCATACATATTTGTTATGGTAAATGTTTATATTTTTCTATAAACTTGGTCAAACTTTAGGAAGTTTGACTTCGGTCAAACCTAATATGCAGAGTTTACTACTACTACTCGCTAGTTGCTTAGCCGAATCACTCAACACGCCACATGGGGAGTCCAATGTCACAAAATTTTGAGGTCGGCGGGAAAATCTCCCGCGACCCTGATTCGAGCAGTGAGAAGTTACCATCATAGCCTTCGGAACAAGCCTACGGATGACGCTTGGTAGGGGGCTGTTTTCATAACTTTAGGTTCACCCTACCCAGCCAACCCCACCCCGGCACCCAGAGTAGTACACCTGAATACTCCCCAATTTCTATCCCCCGCCGCAAAATAGACTTCTCCACGACACCACAGCCTTCATGCTCCTCCCCTTTACATCGGCGCACTCATCCACCGCAACACATCTGCCTCATCGACGACCTCATACACCGCACTGGAGCCGGTCCACCGTCGTCGTCGTACACGGAGCCTCTTACCCGGCATCGTCTTCCACGGTCTTGGATCTGCTTCCCGGAAGCCGACGCCAAGCATAGAAGTACCACCGTCGTGGGCAATGAACTGACTCCCGTTGCCGACCATGACTCACAGAGGCTGCCGCGACCATTGTTCTCCTCCTCGATTGGTAATGTGTGTATTGAATCACTTAGCAGTACATGTGCAGTTCCAATTTTGTTCATACCTACCCTTCAAATTTCCTGGGTGCTATTGTTCCCGTAAAAGTAATTGGTTATAGCCTCCATTGTCCAACAGAATATCAGCTTGTAATTGTGCATCGCTCCTGTATCGCGCTGTGCTTGGGTAGGTTTTTCATCTGCAACCAGTAGTGTGGCAAATGATGGAAAGGTTTTTAGAACTAGCAAGATGCCCATGCGTTGCACGCATCAAGATGCATTTGTATGAGTAGTTTATCTTGTTGGAGATGCTCTAACATGGCAGATGAGTGATTTAATGTTGCCCACAAGATGCGCGAGTATTACTAGTAGTATATTTTTCTTGCCATGTTGAGATTTTAAAACCACGAGTGCGAACATGCAGAGTGAAAGTGCGTTATATCGACTAGAGGGGGGTGAATAGGCGATTTTTATGAAATTCTTCACTGAGGAATTTGATGGTGAGGAAATTCCTTAGCGAAGAACTACTAGCAGCGGAATAAGTACTCAGATGAAAACATAACAGAATCCAAGCATAGTCATCATGATGAAATGAAGACAAACACAGAGTACAGAAAGCGTAAACACATGATAGCACAAGATGAAGACAAACAGACTGAAGAAATTGAGCTGAGGAAATTGAGAAAGTCTTCATTCAAAGTCTTCAAACACAGATATGAACAAACATGCAACACAGTAATGAGGAAATGAAGGTGTTGAGGAAATAGAACCAGTTGGCTTGGTGAAGACAATGATTTGGTAGACCAGTTCCAACTGCTGTCTCAGTTGTACGTCTGGTTGGAGCGGCTGAGTATTTAAACTCGAGGACACACAGTCCCGGACACCCAGTCCTGAGCACGCAGCTCGGGACACCAAGTTCTCACCGTATTCTCCTTGAACTAAGGACACAATCACTCGTGGTAAGTCTTCAGGTGACTTCCGAACCTTCACAAACTCGGTCACTCGGTGATCCACAATTCCTCTTGGATGCTCTAGACCTTGACGCCTAACCGTCTGGAAGAAGCACAGTCTTCAAATGTAACAAGCATTGGATCCACGCAGGATCAATCTCTTCAGTGATGCTCAGTCACTTTGGGTTTGTAGGTGTTTGGGTTTGGGTTTGGATTTTCCTCACTTGATGATTTTCGCTCAAAGTCCTCGGAGGATGGTTGCTCTCAAATGACAAGTGTGAAGTTCTTGCGGAGCAGCCCGACATGATAAGACATAAATGCCCTTCAATGATATGACCGTTGGATGGATAAGATATTTTGGCACAGCTGGCGCGTAGCACAGCAACATTCGGAAATTTGAGGTACAAATTCCTCAGGGCTATCATGTTCCTCACTGTGTGGGCAATTCGCACTGGCGAATTCCTAACTCCTCAGTCAGAGCAAAGTCCTCAGTGACCAGAAGAACTGCGTCTCTGTCACTGAAGAAATTGACTGAACTGTATGAGATTTCCAATGGCTTCACTCGAAGGGATTGGTAGGTGTAGGATTTGAGTTGAGCATCACATGGAATTTTTCTCCTTAGTATTTCCTCGACCCCCTTTAATAGTACGGTGTTTCCTATGACTCAAGAAAGAAGAAATGAAACTACGAAAATAAAAGTCTTCACGCTTCATGTTCCTCGAATGAATACCAAGTCTTCAAGGTCACACCAATTTCTTCACTTTCAAAGTCTTCAGAAAGTCTTCGGTATATCAAAGTCTTCAGTCGAAGAACTTCATTTTTAGGGGTCGACTTTCTCTGTAAATATCAAACTCCTCATAGACTTATAGACCTGTGTACACCCATAAACACATTAGATTCTTAACCTATAAGTCTTCAATACACCAAAATAACTAAGGGGCACTAGATGCACTTACAATCTCCCCCTTTTTGGTGATTGATGACAATATAGGTTAAGTTTTCAACGGGGATAAATATATGAAGTGTAAATACTGATATTGAGGAATTTGATTACAAGATATAGAAGAACTCCCCCTGAAGTTGTGCATAGTGAGGAATTTGCTTTTGAAGCAATGCACACTTGAAGAGATGAATCATGGAGATCTCCCCCTATATCTTGTAATTCATACACGCATTTGATATATAATATGAAGGATTTGAAATGCATGATGAAATTCAGCATGCTTGCAATAATATTAACGAGGAATAAGCATGCCGAATGGAGCATCAAAAGTATCAGAACCTAGTGCAATAAAAGTATCAGCGCACCATCGGGTTTAAGATTACAACTCGATCCAACAAAAGTTTCGGAAGAACGAGAGTTGTAACTTAGCAAAAAATATGCCCTAATTATAGACCCGTTTGAAGACTAACTCAGATTTCTCCCCCTTTGTCATCGAATGACCAAAAGGATCGAAACTGAGGACTAACGCCCCTGAAGATATTCAAGTTGATGAAGGAGCGCCAGCGTTGTTGGGGTCGGTTGTTGAAGTAGGGCCTGCCGCAGTGTCATCCAAGTCTTCATGTTCATCAGTGTCGCGTGGTGAAGAATAGGAGCTGGCCACCAAAGAAGGAACTGGGACCTTCTTGTATTTCTTCGGAGGAGGTGCGGACCAGGCAAATTCTTCGTTGAGACCCATTTGCTTCAGATCATCAGCGCTGTAGACTTGAGATAAAACAGCCCAGGTGCGGTTGAGGGTTTCATGAAGGTAGTTGTGGTTTTTCTTCACTGCATTATGTGTTGCAGTCATGTTGTGAAGAATTGAACCAAACTGACGCTTGACCCATTTGTGATTGCGATCAACCTTTTGATGAAGACTGAGGAGTAACTCACGATCAGTCATCACCCTGGGTGCTGTGGCTTGAGGATTTGGCTTGGCAGTGTTGGCGGCAGTGTCATGTGTGGCAGAGTCATCATTGGTGGAGTAAGATGCAGCTTTGCGAAATTGACCATCCAATGGACAAATGCCTTCATCTATCACAGCAGTAGCTTTGCCCTTTTCTTCAGCTGAGGAAAATGTCCTTCTGAGGACTTCAATAGGGGGCAAGTAGCTGCAGTGGTTCAGAGTTTCAGCCTTGTAATTGAGTGAAGACCTTGTCCTGATGAATCTCATAATCCATGGCGCATAAGGCTTCAGCTCAAATGGTGACATGGCAACGTAGGCCAGAGTCCTCATGAAGAAATCATGGAAGTTGACGGGAACGCCATGACAGATGTTGAAAAGCATATTCTTCATGATGCCGACGACTTCTTCATCACTTGAGTCGTGGCCTTTGATGAGACTCATTGTCTTCGTCAGAATGCGGTAGACAGTCCACGGCACATACAACAATTCCTTGACGAGGAATGTGGTTCGAGGGGCCTGCCCTGGCTTCAAAGGCTTCATCAGCACTTGCATATAGTGATTTGAAAGCTCAGGTTCGTTGTAAAGACAACGTGCATCTTCAGTGGGTGGACTCAGAGGAAGGGCACGAAGCAATTCATATGCTGGGGCCTTATAATGGGTGTTCTCAGTCATCCAGTCCAGAACCCACGAATTCACATCTTTAGAGTTGCCAGTGATGTGCAGTGTTGCATAGAACTGAAGAATGAGTTCTTCATTCCAATCGCATATGTCAGTGCAGAAATTGAGCAGCCCAGCGTCGTGAAGAACACTGAGGACTGGCGTGAAGCACGGCATAGACTCCATATCCACGTGAGGAATATGTGCATGGTCGAAGACTTTGTCCTTGTTGAAAAGCACTGAGGAATAGAAATTTGCTTGACTAGCTGTCCAGAAACGCCTCTTCCTTATGCGAGCAGAGTCATATGGATTATACTCAGTGAAGAACACGTGCTCGCCAAAGAAGGCTTCAGCCTTGAACTTTTGTTTCCTTCAGAACGGATCCTTTGGCTTGGGCAGAGGAGTGTCAGTGAGTTGCATCACTACCTCAGGAATCACAATCTCGGGTTCTTCAGGTTGAGGAATTTCAGGTTCTTCCTTAGGTGCAGTCACCTTTTCAGTAGTAGCAGCAGTTTCTTCAGCACTAGTGGCTGGAATTTCTTCATTCACAGATGCAGTGGGATGAGTTTCTTCAGAGCCCATCGGAACAGTTGGTGCAGGGGAGTGAGGAATTTGCTGCAGTGGAGTGAAGAGTGGAGAATTGGGATGCTGACTTTCCCAAAAGTCGTCATTCATCACTGGAGTTGTGCTTCCAATGTCCACATCTTCATCCTCTAATTCTTCAACGCCAGCCTCTTCAGCAGTAAACTAAGGCATTGGTGATGAGACCATTGGGGTTGAAGGGATTCCATCCACTTCAATTTCTTCATCAATCTGCTCTGAGGAAGCAGCAGACTGAGTTTCTTCATCTGATCCACTTGGGATCTCATATTCTTCACCAAAAGGAACAAGGTCCTTTGATGACATGGTTGAAATTGGAACATCATCAATTGGATTGGCAAACAAGCTGGTCATGGGCTTCATCTTCTTTGGGACTGAAGATTCTGGAACACTTGATGCTTTCCTTTTCTTCACTGCAGCTCGCTCTGCAGCCTTGGTCTTCTTCACATCTGATGCAGATGGAAGGACAGGAGTTGGTGTAGGCGCAGGTGGAGCTGAGGAATCTGGTTGATTTTCCTCAGGCGCAACTGATGCAGTTGCCCTGATTTCTTCAGTTTCTTCAGGCGAAACACTAGTGGATGCCCTGGCAGTTTCTTCAGTAGCTGGAGTGGAGACATCAGCCCTGGAACTAGCATTTTCTTCAGCAGCCTGAAAGTCATCAGCGGTGCTGGCATGTTCTTCAGTGGGCTGTGCTGAAGGTTCAGCTTGAGGAATTCCTTGTTGCGATGGGGCTGCAACATTTGTGAATTTCTCAGTCAGTTGTACAAACCTGACTTTTGCTCCTTTCCAGTCAGCATAGTATGCATCAAATTCATCGCTGAGGGTTTTGATGTCAGCCTGCATCTTGATAAGTTCTTCAGGTTTCATCGTGAGAACATTTTTCCTCCGCAGTTTCTCTTTCCTGTACTGCGATTTTTTGATCTGCCTGGCCCTATCATATTTCCACTTCTCCTCTTGGATCTAGGTTGCTCTGAGTATTGATCTAAAAAAGAAGTAACTTCATGTCAGGATGCAGTTCCTGCGAGGAGGGAAGTATGGTCAACCTCGAGATCATGTTTCCAAAATGAGGCTGGATTACACACAAGGTGCCAGTTCCCTAATGATGCTGGATTAGACACAAGGTGCAAATTCCTAGATGATGCTGGATTACACACAAGCCAGGTGGAGTCGTCAGCTGTTCGTGTCCTCGTGGCATTAGTAACGGCTGAAAGAAAGCGTGCAGCAGCCCTTGAGAACGTAGATGAGTTCCTGAACAAGCGAAAAGAGCAATCAGATGCTCTCTTCACCCAAGCCAAAGAAGAGATGGAAGAAGCCAGAAATAAGCTAGCAGAGGCAGAGCAGGCCAGACGTCTCCTGCTATCTAAAATTGTTGTCAATACAAAATTTCCTTCATAATAGCTAGGTTCAAATGTTTATCCAGTCAGCATGCCTGTTGTGATGTCCGTGCATCTACTGATGTGGCACAAAATGTTTTTTTGGGTCATGTAATAACAGCAATTACTTTCCATAGAATAACAGACGAAGCATTGGACATGGTATAGTTCACGCGCAAGCCCGACATTCCAAGTTCAACTTCCAGATCGAACTCATGTTCACAGATATCTGCACATTCATACATAATGTCCACAACCATGATTCACTTCAAAGCCAAAAAAATGTGAGGAGAGTTATAAATAAAGAAAATCCTCTACTAGTTCCTGCTACCAAGGCGAGCACAACAAGTCAAGGCCATGCATAAATTAATTATATTTTAGTCATTTTTTGTGTTCTAAAATGCCCGCCGGCTCGCGGAAGGACGTGTTGCTGGCACATGCGCGGATTCAATGAAGGCAGGCGGGGCAGTCTTAAGCTGGTTGCACGCGGCGAGGAGGCGTGCTCAGTCGGGCTTGCAGCGAGTGCGGCCCTCTTGGCCGGCGCGTCTGTTTAGTGCCTGCGCTATGAGAGGTCGCGTCCGTGTCAGAGCAATCACTCCCTCCAGTCCTTTTTTGTTTGGGTATAACAAAATCTCGTTTTCCATTCACATTTTACAAGTAAAATTCATGGACAAACTTTGACCCAGAGTACGATGGGGACTAGTAAACCAGAATGGAGGTAGTAGTTTTTTTTAATCAAAGAAGGGTTTCCCCTTCCGATTTTCATTACTGAAAACCAGCATCTAAATCTAAACCATAGAATTTGCCCTAGAACTACTAGGTTCAACATCTCGCAACATAAACCCATACAACCTCCATCACAAAAAAAACCATACAACCATACGCCAAGGAGGTACGTAGTACTATGAATTCCATTTTCGCTCCATACCAATCGTTCTAAAAACTACTTACTACTTATAACGCGCCATTGAAAATTGGAACTCTTAACCCCGCTAAGAAAACGATATTTTAAACGTGGCTACTCGATCTATGGCAACTGGCGAGCCACCGCGCTCCAAGTCGTTCACCTGAGGTCCCGACCATCAACTCCTACGGATCAAATTATCACGCGAGCTGACTATTCCTACAAAGGTGCTCCATCACGTACCCGGTACCCGCGAATGTAGCAATCGTGCACCTAGGGTTTTAGGGTTTATTTGTTAATGTCGCCTTTACGTAACACTCATGTGTGCGAGACAGCGAGAGGCCGACTCCGTGCGTGCGCCTCTTCTCTTCGTATATGTACACCACCGTTTGTCTGGTGTCCAAAAAATTATAATAACTACTAGCAATGTGCCAATGCGTTGCCACACGATCAAAGTAGATTAATACAGCGGTGGAGCTAGATGCAGATTACGCCTGGGGCTGTGCTATGTTGATTGATAAACTTCTATGATTTTCTATGCTTTGCATGAAGAAATTACAAAGGAAGTTGTTTCTAGGCCTGGGGCTATATCCCTAGCTGCCCCAGGCCTGTCTCCGCCACTGGATTAATACATATTCACCGATTTGATAGAAATAAGTCTAGTTTTGAAATACGTATATCACTAAAAATATGTTATGTTTCACTCAAAATATATTCCTTTGGCGGTTTTGATGAGATAAGGGAGGAATGTTGTTGGTTTCAAGATTCGAGAAGTGGTATATGTCTAATTTCTACTCTTGCTAGCAAGATGCCCGTGCGTTGCACAGAACATCAAGATCTTGTGGGAGAAAAGGATGAACGAGGGAAGGCCTTATGTGCAACATGAAGTGAGCGTGCAGGTGAGCTAGAGAAAAGATAGTGGTAGCTACTTGAAGGAGCATGCATGCGAGAGAGATGGGCGTGAAAGGAGTGAATAAAAAAGTGATTCAAATATTTGAATTCGAGATGATGATACATGTAATCCATACTCGAACCAAAATTGATCTATCAAACATGCATACTCATATGAATTCACGCACATCTATGATATTTAATATGTAGATATTACTGATCCATACATTTTAGTAGAACATAATTTGGTTAATTTTTTTCGAATTCAGCCTTAAGATTTCGAGATCGTTGTATTTGTAAATCATATTATACATATAAAGGAGCAGAATTCTTTGTTGTGCTTTTGAAAGTATATATAAAAATGATGTATATAAAATGTAATTCCAATTGAAAATGGAACCCGCCCGAAAAAAATAGAATACAAACGGGATTCGAATTGAGTTGGCACGGTAAACGTGCACTCTACAAAATTTGAACGAAGCGGGGAAAGTCGCAGTAACCGCTCGAAACCAAAATCTGCGAGATGGAAATCACTACTGCCTATCACTGCCACACAAAGCCTATCTGCTGGATTTCTATAGGTTTCGATAGGGGTAGGTTTGTAATTTCACACAAACATGACGTAACCGCCTCTCACCCGGATTCATACACGGTGGGCGCCAAAACACAGTGTGTCCTCAGCCGAAATCGACTCCCTCCCCGATTCATATTCATACACGGTGGGCGCCAAAAACAAACTCTCGTCGGCAAATATTCGGTGTATGCGAGATTACCGTCCTATCCCCAACCGACTAGTGTTGCTGTGATGTAGTAGAAATTTGAAACGGGGGCTAAGTTTGTAAATTTCCTCGCATTTGAGACAAGCACGCCCTGAATACATGGTTGCCCCCTTCCTCTCTACCTCCCTTTTCCCCATTCGTACTCCGTGGGCGCCAAAACCCCATCTCCACCCCATCCTCCTCCGTCTGCCGTCGTCCTCCACCCCATCCAGCGCCGTCCTCCTCCACCATGCCAGAGATGATACCCCGACGTCGCCGTACATTACAAGAGATCAACCTCTCTCATCCATGGCCTCGGACCGGGATCCTTGCATCCCGTCCTCTCGCTTCATCCCCGCCGCCGTCCACCTTGCTGGCGCCGCTCCTACGACCATCTCGTCCACCGCGCCCCGCCGCCACCGTCTACCCTCCTAGATCTGCTTGCTCGCCGCCGACAGCCATCGCTACCGCAGCACCGTCAAATTCTCAGTAGATGCGTACACGGCGCCGCACCAGAGGCGGTACTCTTTCGTATCTGCTCAACTTATTTATCGCAGTAAGAAAATAGATCGCCACTGCTTTACTCTGATTTCTTGTCTTGGTTGCGAAGTTGCCTATGTCCGATTTGCACCTTCAGATCCGCCATGGCATGCTCAACACCATACTCGCCATGCTTATAGTTTTCCCCTTTTATATTCCACACTAGTTAAATCACAGTAGACAAAATTTCAAAATTGGGTCACTCGATTTTTGAGAGCTCGCCGAATTTCGCCGGTGCGAAGGAAGGGGCTCGGTTAGGGATGGTGGTTGTGGGGGCGATGGTGGGGCCTCGTCGAATGAAGAAAACTCGACGCGGGTGGGGGCAGGGGTGGGAGTGGCGGTGGAACACAGGCGGTGGGGCCGGTGATTCGGTCGGCGGCCCGTGCGGTGTTCTGTATGGGAAGCACAGTATGTTCCTTGTCAGGAAGGGGAGCAGGGACATCTGCAGTCAACAGCTGATAGAGCTGGCCTATACGTGATCGATAGGCTTTCAATTAGTAGCGGCAATACAACATTGTAATTTCCAGCCAGTTCCACTTTCTTGATTTATATATCCTGGTTATGGTGTACCCCTGTTATGTACACTATGATCTGCCTAGTTGCTGTGTGCTCTTGTTATCATGGTTTGGCAATAAACTCTCTATAAAGTATATTATGATCCTATCATCTGCCAGCTATCCTTACTTCTGGAGCCTATTTTTGTGTGTACTTATGCCAGATTATATAAATGCACGCACCATATTACAGCACACATGAGCTCTCTCATCAGAATCCAGTGATAGCACACAAGTGTTTACAGGGGCGCCCCTATATTAGAATATCATCTTCATTACAAAGATAATCTCACAGCTATTTATGTTTTCATGGTTCTCACACATTATACGCAATTACAGTGAATATCAGAATCCGCACATCAGAAGAATATTGTGTAACACTGCAATGACTTCCAAAATTGGCAGCAAGGCATTGAGTGCCATTCTGGAAGCAATGAAACTCGTACGCTCCCCACCTGTTGATTCTTGTTCAGAATATCACCCTAATGACTATTCTAACCTCGAGGAGTCAAAGGCAGATGGCCTGTCCTGTTCACCCATCAAGGTGCCTGTTCTAATTTGGCAAGGTTTTATTGATTGCGGGTATCTTGCATATGTTGTCTTGCATTTCTTCTACTTTGTTGCACCGCCATCTGCTTAGTTTACTCATCATATAACTCGAGATGCCATGCCCATCCATTATCAATACATATTCCATCTGTCATCATACCATGTTTTTCCACTCAAATGATGTTCTTGTGCATCAGACATCAAAAAGGAAGAGGGTGATTGCCGAACCTGAAGGAGCACCAGCAAAGTCCTTGAAAAACGTGGTGGTGATGGAGAAATTAGACAGCGCCCCACTTATATTGGATGTACAACCAGTGACACAAAACGTAGGACCGACTCCAGCAGACTGTACCCATACTTCACTGGCCACACCGCTAGCCCCACCGCACAGGACCTGCACTCCAGCAAAAGGTCACTACAAAAAAAGACACATCCGTGACATTTTGGGCCGAACGAATTTTTTTTCTGTCATACATATGACACTTCTATGACGATAATTGTGACAAAACCCGGTATCATCATAGATGTGGTGGGCTCCCACTTCTATGACAAAAAACCATGACAGAAAATGGGCTTTTCGTCCTAGGCGGGCCGGAGACGCAGCTGCATGACATTCTTTGGGACGTCCATGACGGAAAAAATCGTGGTAGAAGCGAGGGGGAGGAAAATTTCGGGGAGTTCCCGGTTACGGTGGGAGGTCGGGGGCCGAGCGATGCGCGTTTCTCTCGTACACGTACGCGCGTGTGTGCGAGGCGTTGGCTCTAACTGAACCCGAGTGAGGCGTTGGGCTCTAACTGAACCAGAGCGATTGCACTGCAGGCTACGCGTTACTGAACCCGAGCGGTCGATCGATGGCTGTTAACTGAACCCGATCAAGCGATTCCTTCGCTACTGCTGCTAACTGAAGCTGATCGATGGGATGAACAGTGAGCGTTGCGCGGGGGGGGGGGGGGGGTGGATGAACAGTGAGCGGTGGTGTTGCATCTGGATGAACAGGACCCCATGGTGTGGTGGAGGGCTGGATGAACAGTAGACGATGGAGGGGTGCCCGTGGAGGGGTTGATGAACAGGACCCCATGGTGTGGAGGGCAGGATGAACAGTAGATGGTGGAGGGGTGCCCGTGGAGGGGTGGTTGAACAGGACCCCGTGGTGTGGAGGGCTGGATGAACAGTAGACGGTGGAGGGGTAGTTGAACAGTAGCCGGTGGAGTAGCGCGCGGTGGAGGCTGGATGAACAGGAGCCCGTGGATGAACAGTCACAGGTGGAGGCTGGAGGATGTCGACGGTGGACGAACAGTAGCTCGTGGAGGCTGGAGGGGGGTCGACGGTGGAGATGAACAGTATCCCGCGGAGTCCCGTCTTGCGGTACGCCACACCCCTCCCGATGAACAGGACCCCCGTTTCGACCGTAGCGCTCCAACACAAGTCCGTTTCCTCCGTTTTGCGGTACGCCACACCCCTCCCGATCAACAGGACCCCCGTTTCGACCGTAGGAGGTCCGTTTCCTCCGTTTTGCGGTACGCCAGACCCCTCCCGATGAACAGGATCCCGTTTCGAATGTGGCCGGTCGAACACAAGACCGTTTCCTCCCTTCTGCGGTACGCCAGGCCTCGTTTCCATCGCCTGTTCCGTCCAAGCCCTCCCGATGAACACGACGCATTCCGTTGCCTCCCCATGAACAGGACGCATTCCGTTGCCTCCCCATGAACACGACGACGACGTTGTTTCTCCGTTCCGACCCAGCCATGTCAACGAGCCCTCGCCGTACGTATGCGCGAGTAGGCGTTCGAGACCCCGCCCGTATGTACACATACATGGCCATATTTTCTTTCTTGCACCCTCGCCGCTGTACGTACGTGTACATGCTACGTGCGCGCCTCTACATCGACCAGTATATATGTATGTACACGTTCGCGACCAGAATGACAACGCTACGTACGCTTCGACCAGGTGGGTCCCGACTGTCAGGCACATCCTTGCGTGCGAAGATGTAACTGGTGGGTCCCAGCAGTCAGGGGGCGAATCATTTTTTTGCCCGGACGGACTTCCTTGCGCGCGAAGATGTAGCTGGTGGGTCCCAGCAGTCGAGGGGCTGGTGGGTCCCAGCAGCCAGGGGGGCGAATCTTTGTTTTTTCCGGACGCACTTCCTTGCATGCGAAGATGTAGCTCATGGGTCCCAGCAGTCAGGGGGCGAATCATTTTTTTCACGAAATACGGTGGCCCATCTGGTGGGTCCCCGCTATCAGGTGGAGGAATAATTATTTTGCGCGTAATAAGGAGGCACTTCCTTATGGGTGCCGTGGACCCAGCTGTCAGCCTCTCCACGTACAGTACTCTTGTGATGGAAGTCGGTCGTTGACCACGTTGACCACGCCGCGCCGAGAGCACCAAGGCGGTGGTCTGGACGACGGCGAGGCCTAGGAAGGGGACGACGCGGAGCCGGGGAAGACGCAGAAGTGGAAGCCCGCGCGGAGAGGAATACGAGGGTTCACTGGTTCGGCTGCGGTGCGAGGCTGCCGTCGCCGCAGAATAACAGAGGGTGTGGGTGAGTAGAGGGATGGCCTGGCCAGCAGTGGGAGTATTACGGGGCGGTGAGGCCTCCGCGGCATCACAGCCGGCCACGGGAGGCAGGAGCACGCGACACGACCGGCGCTGCTTTGGACGGCTGGAGCAAGAAGACCAGAGGTTGAAGAAGCACTACGGCCGTTGGATGGACATCGTACGATCACTGCAGCTAGAATCGTTTATATTGACTAAGTTGACAAAGCCCTTGGTACGCGTCAACTTAGTAGGCCCACAACTTGGATTTGGCAGAGAACATATAGCCCATTTGCAATTTGTAAGAATGTACAGCCCATTTTTTAATTCTAATGGAATTTACTACAGCCCATTTACAGTTTGTTAAAAGCACAACCCAACTTCTAGCTAGGAAAATGATTAATAATTTCAAATAACCGCTCAAAACTGAATTAAAAAAAATTCCTACATTTTGATGGGATCCGAAATGTTTTTATCCGAAATTTCTAGTCAGGTTAAATATAATTTCAAAATAAAGTTGTATTACGTTAAAATCCAACGAAATATTGCGCGCGCAACAAATAAATGAAAATAAAAATTTCAAATTCCAAAAATAATATATTTTTCAAACTAATTACGTGTTTGGTGCATAGTAACTGTCCAGTTATTATAATTACATCCCATTTATTATTTCTTAAAGTCCATTTTCTTGTTAAGCCTAATGCATACCTCCTAGGCAAGTTTGCAGCCCAGCGGGGCGGAGAATAACAAGTTGACCCAGATATTGTGTACAACTATTGGCCCAGTTGCATTGCTGATGTTGAAAAATAGCTATTTTTATACACACATTTAAATTATTTTGTATAGATAAGGAACATTTTTTATACACACATTTAACAATTTTTAAATACATGATTAACACTTTTTAAAAAATATTTTTTAGTTAACAGTGGGCCCACAGCGAGTGGAGGAGGTCACAATACACATATTTTTAAAATACATGATTAACACTTTTGCAAAAACAATTAGCCCATAGCGAGCCAATTAGCTCTAGTCGGCCCACAGTGGGCTGACAGGACCCAATCAGCCCACAGTGGGCCGACAGGGGCTAGTCGGCCAGCTGTAGGCCGACTAGAATCCAATCAGCCTGATGTGGGCCGACTAGGCCCAGCCGGCCTGCAGCGGGCCGACGGTGTATTATTTTTGAAAAAAATTTACCCAGCGTAATATTTATGAAAATTAATAAAAAATGTATTATTTAAACAAAATAGTGAAAAAAGGCCTGTGTAGTACAGTACAACCTAACATGGTTACTCAGCCCACATTCAGCGACGCCGGAAAGGCCCAAACAAGGCTTCTGTACAACTTTTTGAAGTCACTGAGCTCAATTAATAACTTAAGAAAAAAGTTAGATTACAGTGGAACCTAATTAAAAGCTGTCACGAGCAAATAAATAATTCAACGGGTCCCACTTGTGCGTGCGTGTGTGTGTGTGTGTGTGTGTGTGTGAGAGAGAGAGAGAGAGAGAGAGAGAGAGAGAGAGACCCATCGACCGATGCTCGTAAATACATCTTTCAACCATATGCATTGTTGATGCTCAGTAAAAACTTATATAGTTGACACAATCATATAGAACATCATAGCACACAGAACTTGCATACACAATTTTCACGCAGGCGGCACAACCAGGATGGAAGCAGTGGATCGCTACAGGAAGGGCTATGTTGAAACCAACGAAGTCGTACATAACAGTTCATCGTCTTTATCAATGACGGGGAAATATCTTGAATGTTGTGCAAAGAAAACAGACAGACAACACAATAAGTTCTGCTAGCACATTAAGTTGACGTACAACTCTTTCTAAAAAAAGTTCAGGTACAAAATTAGAACAGGTCACAATCAAATGTACTGGCATATCGGTGCTTCACACCCATAGCTCGGATTGAACTAGTATCTGACAAGATTCAGTTATTACCTCAAATTAGAGCACATCCAGGAAGCCAGCCCTGCCTCTTCTCCCAAAGAAGAAGTGGCCTCCGGCGCGCGATGGAGTAGGCCCTGTGCCATCCATCGTTCCGAGCAACACGGGGAAAGTCTGACGTTGACTCTTGTAATGGACGTCGTCAACGGACCCTGGCACCAGCGGTGGCGGCAGGACTTCGATTGATGGATTGACCACTTCTTCGACATGCACGAACACTCGATACAGGTACATCCCTAACGTGGTCCGCGGCGGCCTTGGTGGCAACGAATAGTACAACCCCGGTTCCTGCACCAGTATCTGAACGCCAATCACCTTCGGTATGGTGGACGGCTTCTTCATCCATGCCATAACCGTCAGAGCCCAGCGTCTGGAGGAACAAACATACTTACGAGCTCACCTCCAAGGTCGTTGATAAGCTCGTTCATGGACTCATTGTTCCAAGCACGTCGAGGCATGCCGTGGAAGGTAAGCTTTGTTAAAAACTCAAGCTCAGAGGGCACCGAGCCCCATCCTGGGTGCCACCGATCAAAGCTCACCAGCGCACCATCGTAGAACAAACGCCGGGAAGATTCGAACACACGACTACCGTCGAAAGTTGTCCGGAACCTGACGAAGGAATCAGCCGTTGGCGGACAGACTTTGACGAGCAAGTCATTTATTTGGATGCCGTGCGCAATGCCAAGAGCTTTGACAAGGTCATCCAGGGAGACGGGAGGCCGGTCGTCTTTGATGGTTACCATAAGCACTTTGCCGGCAAACTGGTCGTCAAGCGCCGCCATGCCACTGTTGAGCGACAGCATGCAGCGATCGAAGGTAGGGCGGACCTCAGGATCTCCGGCTCGGAGATCCACGTTGACCGGCGACATGATAGTGCGCTTGAGTACAGGGAGTATAGGAGGGGGATTTGGGGGAACTGGAGTAGGAATCGAGATTCTAGAGGTGGGGGAGGGGCGGGAGACTAGGGATGAAAAGGTAGCATGAATTTCGAGCACGCGCCCATATGCTCTCGGCGCGCAAGCGCATGAAAACACCGGTGGCGCCCACATGTTGTCCTAAGAGTCCTTATTCTTTCTTTTTTGGAGAGCCCGACCTTTTTTTTTCCAGGATCTTTTGAGAGCCCGGCCTGAGAGTCATCATTGACCTGTTTGGCATTGCATTACTACTCGGCCCATATTCAACGACACCTCACTGGCCCAAACAAGTGTACATCATCGAAAAGACACTTAGCTCAAATTATATCACTTGAAAAAAGGAGATATACTCTGAACACTGGAGAATGGTGATGCCCTCATTTAGCCCACCAGTAGTTCGAGACAATAAACAGTTCGAAACAACGATATATACAACATTCAAACACGGACTAGTGACTACTACTGACATAAACAGCAAGACATGATAGTTCATAAGAAGTCTTGCTACACCACCAAAACGCACCCATCTGCAACGCTCAGACTCTCGTGATCCAGACGAGAATGACATTCTAAACAGAAGCAACTATTACATAGTAAGATTGACATAGACGAGGATGACCAAATGACAAGGAATATTGTCGGTGTTCTGGGAACGGGGGTCCCTAGACTTTCCTGCCTGCAGCCTGCGGCGTGGCTCGAATGGGGGCCCAGCTGTAACGCCCCAGATGTAACTTGCCATATTTGTAATCCAACTCTTGCCATTTTTCGGCATTGTGATATGATATTTCCTCCGTGGTTGGGTTCTCTCCGTGTTGCATTTTTGGTCATGTCATGCATTTCATATCATGTCATCATGTGCATCGCATTCGCATACGTGTTCGTCTCATAAATCCGAGCATCTTTCCCGTTGTCCGTTTTGCAATCCGGCGCTCCTATGTCTCCCGGCGTCCCCTTTTACATTTCTTCGTGAGCGGGTATTAAACATTCTCGGAATGGACCGAGGCTTGACATGTGGCCTCGGAATAGCACCGGTAGACCGCCTGTCAAGTTTCGGGTCAATCGGAGTTCGTTTGGTACTCCAACGGTTAACCGGGTAACCGTGAAGGCCTCGTGTGTGTTGCAGCCCAACACCCCTTCAAAACAGCCCAATAACCCATCTAAGTCACTCCCATGTCCTCCGCCGTTCGATCACGATCGCGTGGCCGAAAACCGTGCTCAATTTGGAGCTCCCTAGCTCCTTCTACCTATAAAAAGACCTCCTCCTCCTCCATTTTCGGGTCCAAACCACCCTAACCCTAGACGAAATCGCCTCGCCGCCGCCGGACGTGTCCAACTCCGCGCCGGACGGATTCCGCCGCCGCCCGCGGCCAATCGGCGCCTGCCACGTGGCCGCCGCCCGCCGGCCACCGCGCGCCCGCCCGCGGCCCGCTCGGCCCGGGGTAGGCCCCCGCGGCCCAGCCGCCGCGCCCCGCCGCCTGGATCCGCGCCCCGCCGCCTCGCTTCGCGCCGCTGCCGCCCCGCCGCCGTCGCCTAGCTCGCCGCCGCCCGCTCGCCGCCTCGCCGGAGCCACGCCGAGCCGCGCCGCCGTTCCCCGTCGCCGCGCCACGCCGCCCGCGCCCGGATCTGGCGGGATCCGCCCTGATCCGCGCCGGGGACCGACTCCCTCGCCTCCTCCGGCCGAACTCCGGCCATCCTCGAAGACCGCGCCGCGGGTTGACTTTTTCCCTCCCCCCGATTTCTTCTAAGTCTTTACAATTCCACATTATCTTGCCATGTTCGACATGCCATAACTTTGCATCCGCAGCTCCGTTTCGCGTGTATAATATGTCAAATTGTTCCCCTCGAAGAGTACATCATTTTGTTCCATTGCATCGTTTTCATTTGAGGTCATCCTAATGCCCGAAATGCTGTTAGAAGAGGGCTAGTTGATGTTAGTTGCTGGATCTTATCTGAACATGCACTTTTGTCATTTTTGCCATGATTGATGTGTACCTCCTATGAAGTTGAGTCATAAATGAGTTTTGTAATATGCCATGTTACCTATCCAGAGGATTTTGCCATGTATTTTGGTGATACATGTGGTGACTAGCACAAGCATGCAAACTAGGTCACTTGATGTTGCTGATTTCAGAGACTTAGTGATTTCACTAAGTCCCTGACTGCTGTTATTTTCATGCCATGTATTCATGTTGTTTCTGAGAGATCTATGCATAATTTGAGCATGATCAGTAAGGGAGTTTTGAACTTGAGTATTTGCTCTATCCATCCATGCCTTTGTTTGCAATTATGGAGTGCCATAGCTTGAGTCAATCGAGCTCTACTTTTGCTTCAAAATGTTGCTGGCAGATTGTTTACGTGTTATTCGATTTTGCCAAGCTTGGTGTAGTTGATCCTTGCATGTTATGATGTTGTTCTTGCCATGTATTGTTACTATGCCATATCTTCTTGTTGGAACATAGACTTGTTGTTCCTTGTTGGAACATGTTTTACTTGTTGGGATATCACAATACCTCTTATTTAATTAATGCATCTATATACTTGGTAAAGGGTGGAAGGCTCGGCCTTATGCCTGGTGTTTTGTTCCACTCTTGCCACCCTAGTTTCCGTCATACCGGTGTTATGTTCCCGGAGTTTGCGTTCCTTACACGGTTGGGTGATTTATGGGACCCCCTTGACAGTTCGCTTTGAATAAGACTCTTCCAGCAAGGCCCAACATTGGTTTTACCATTCGCCACCTAGCCTTTTTTTCCTTGGGTTCTGCAGACTCAAGGGTCATCTTATTTTAACCCCCCCGGGCCAGTTCTCCTTTGATTGCTGGTCCAAACTAGAGCCCTTTGCAGCGCCACCTCGGGGCAACTCGAGGGCTGGTTTTAGTTGTACGGACTGCTCATCCGGATGTGCCCTGAGACCGAGATATGTGCAGCTCCTATCAGGATTTGTCGGCACAATCGGGCGGCTTTGCTGGACTTGTTTTGTTGCTGTCGAAATGTCTTGTAGTCCGGGATTCCGAGATTGATCGGGTCTTCCCGGTAGAAGGTATATCCTTCGTTGACCGTGAGAGCTTATCATGGGCTAAGTTGGGACACCCCTGCAGGGTATTATCTTTCGAAAGCCGTGCCCGCGGTTATGAGGCAGATGGGAATTTGTTGATGTCCGGTTGTAGAAAACTCGAAGTTGACCTTATCTAAAACACATCAACCGCGTGTGTAACCGTGATGGTCTCTTCTCGGCGGGGTCCGGGAAGTGAACACGGTTGTTGGAGTTATGTCTGACGTAGGTTGTTTCAGGGTCACTTCTTGATCACTTCTAGCTTCACGACCGTGCTTTGCCTTCTCTTCTCGCTCTCTTTTGCGCTGTAGCCACCATATGCTAGTCGCTTGCTGCAGCTCCACCTCACAAACCCCTTTCCCACCTTTAAGCTTAAATAGTCTTGATCTCGCGGGTGTGAGATTGCTGAGTCCCCGTGACTCGCAGATATTATCACCCCAGTTGCAGGTACCAACGATGCCAGTGCAGATGACACGACCGAGCTCACTTGGGAGTTCGACGAGGAACGTGGCCGTTACTATGTTTCCTTTCCAGATGATCAGTAGTGGAGCCCAGTTGGGTGATCCGGGTATCTGTTTAGCTTTTGGGGTAGTCTTCTTTCATTTTGGTACCGTAGTCGGACCTTGAGTGTAATCTGTATGATGGATGTTATTTATGTACTTGTGTGAAGTGGCGATTGCAAGCCAACTATGTATCTTTCCCCTTTATTTATTACATGGATTGTGTGAAGATTACCTCACTTGCGACATTGCTTTCAATTCGGTTATGCCTCTAAGTCGTGCCTCGACACGTGGGAGATATAGCCGCATCGAGGGCGTTACACCAGCGCGGCCCATCTCCACCAACACAAGACTCAAGACCCTCGCGAGGGGCCAAGCCTCGCGGGGCGGATGACACGGCGCTTCCTCAGGCACGGCCTCCTCAGGCTGGCTCGCAAGGAGGCGGAGAGATCAAGGCGGGGTACCTCGCGAGGTGCCCATGATGCAAGACATGACGATCGAGGGTGCCAGGCGGGCGCCAGCCCGCGCAGCGTTCCCCTTTCCTCTTTGGTGCAAAGGGGGCAAGCGCAGGCGAGAGGATCAAGCAAAGGCACCCATTTCGGTGCAACAAGACCAAGACCAGTCCAACGGTGGGAAGGAGGTCACCATGGAGCCCAGAACAGCGTCACCACAGGGCCTTTGGCAGGCGAAGACCAACTTTAGTCAGGATAAGTGTACCAGATGTTCCCCTTCGAATTGGCCAATTGTTGGCGCCCTTCCCGCTCAAATATTTGGGAAGAGGCCCAAGGCCTTTGCCTATAAATAGGACTAGCCACCCCCAGGGTAGGAGGAGAGAAGGATCCACGAACAGAGAAGGATCCACGAACAGAGAAGGATCCACGAACAGAGAGGGATCCACGAACGGATCGATCCACGAACGGAGCTAGCAACACACCCAGAGAGTGAGAAGGGCGATTGAACTCCCCCAGCAGTTCATCCCCCAGCCAAGAACAGACCCTCGCGAGGCTGTTCTCCCTTGTACTGTTCATCCTCATCAGCCCTAGAGGCAATCCACCCGCCACAAACTAGAGTAGGGTATTACACCATAATGGTGGCCCGAACTAGTATAAACCCTGTCTCTCTTGTGCTGTTCGTTCGGTAGTTTAGATCCTTGCGAGACGGAGAGGTAGAGGGCATAATCTCCGCGCGCACCCCAGAGTTCGAACCTTAAGGGTCTTCCAGAACCCGTGATCCGACATTTGGCGCGCCAGGTAGGGGTGCGCCGGAATCTGCCTTCCACTGCTCCGTCCTCCTCCGGCTGCTGCATCCATGTACAACGCCCGTCGAGCTCGCGTCGCGCCAGCGGCCCTCGCCGGTGGGTCCTAAACTGCTTAGTATAGGGTGGTTAGAGACCCATCAGTGACACCCCCCCACTTGCCCTGACTGCCTCGCTGGATTATCAGAAGACCCGATCAACGGGATCGAAGACTAGGCCCCGACACCTCACGTCACATCAAGCCCCTTCGTTGCTCGACTCTGCAGAGTTACCATCGAGTGCCGAGGGTGGAACCTCATACATCACTCCTGATGAGATCTCTGTAGAGTAGTTATTCGGTCGTGGTCATCGAGGGTGATTTCCTCCTTAACCACTTCCGATACGACTCTGTCGTGCAACCCCTCAAGTGTGAACCTCGAGGGTGGTTCCTCTTATGTTCACCTTGATGTTTACATCGAGTGGGAATCCGACAAGGGTGATTCCTCGGGTTTTCCCCTTTGGTGTTAGACACACGGTTACTATGGTTACTATGACTTTGCACTGGACCCTTTTACTAAAGACGGGTTGGCCCTGAGGGGTACCCGCGCGAGCTTAATTGCGAGTGGTGTGGAGTCGGGCGGACCTGGAAGGTGCCCGCGAGATAATTACGAGGCGTGGCCGGGCATTCCTAGCCCTTGCCGCAAGTCCTCGAGACGGGGCAACGGGGTCACATCTTTCATGAGTCTTTGCTTGTTACCGCGCGTTCCTAATCCACTATAATTTGGATATTTGATCCGAGGGGCCTCTGGCCTGATAGCACTAACCATCACGTGGGCATAGTATGGGCTTTCTGCGTCGTATGCATCAGCCGAAGCTTAATAGACGTCAGCGACTGAGCGGCGCGCGCCGGGTTGGACTGCGTAAGCGCCTGCCTTGTTGAAGGAGGTAGCTAGGTCTGCTCACCGGCCGCGTTCGCAACGTGCAAGAGTTCCCGGGGAGATGGCCCATGACCCCTGTGGGCATAGGTTTAGTCCGGCGTGTTGGCCTCTCTATTAAGCCTAGGTCGGGTTGCGGCATATTGTTTGGCCGAGGCCGGGCATGACCCAGGAAAGTGTGTCCGGCCGGAGTTAATCGAGCGTGGTGGGTAAGTTGGTGCACCCCTGCAGGGAAGAAAACATCTATCGATATCCTGTCCTACGGTAACAGACACTTGGAGTTGTATCCCGATCGATACAACTAGATCTGGATACTTGTGAGTTGTGATGAGAATTGGATGGTGATGAGAACTGGATTGTGATGATAACTGGATAGTAGGGCTCTGGGACTTCTTTCTCGCAGGGAGTCGAGAAAGGATCTCTGGCCGAGGTTGATAACACTACTACTACTTTATTTTATGCCGCTCTACTCCCTCCTATTGCTGCAAGATGGTGGTTTCCAAAAGATGCTAGTCTTCGATAGGACTAGGCCTTCTCTCTATTCTGGCATTTCTGCAGTCCAGTCCATATATACAGCCTTCCTTTGATAATGTTGCATATGTAGTGTAGATCCTTGCTTGCGAGTACTTTGGATGAGTACTCATGGTTGCTTTGCTCCCCTTTCCCCCCCCCCCTTTCTTCTTCTTTCCGGTTGATGCAACCAGATGTCGGAGCCCAGGAGCCACATGCTACCGTCGATGCCTACTACTACGTGGAGACCGTCGACGACTAGGAGTAGTTAGGAGGCTCCCAGGCAGGAGGCCTTGCCTTTTCGATTGATGTTGCTTTTGTGCTAGCCTTCTTAAGGCAAACTTGTTTAACTCATGTCTGTACTCAGATATTGTTGCTTCCGCTCACTCTTGTGTATTCGAGCTTATGTATCCGAGCCCTCGAGGCCCCTGGCTTGTAATATAAAGCATGTATTATTTTAATTTGTGTCTAGAGTTGTATTGTGATATCTTCCCGTGAGTCCTTGATCTTGATCGTACACATTTGCGTGCATGATTAGTATACGATTGAATCGAGGGCGTCATAAGTTGGTATCAGAGCCGACTGCCTGTAGGTAGCCCCCTTTCCAACTCCTTGGCCTAAGTTGAGTCTAGTCACTGAAAAAAAACTTTTACTAACTTGGCTGTGTGGCTTACAGGCCCACGTCGCCATTGGGTGGTATTAGGATCTTTTACTCCTCGACCTTTACTCTGGGACTCTGATCTCTCTTCTATTCAGGTTAAAGATTTTACTAACTCTAACCTTAGGTTCTCGTTACTACTTCCTCCCGGAGAGCCCCTCATTCCAGATGTTCGTTTGGTGCACCAGAAGATTTCAAAGATACTCTTCGATGTTTTACCGAGACCCTTGTGCCCTTCACCGTTGCAATTTCCTACCACCGATGAATCCCTATGGATAGCCACATACACTTGCCGTCCAAACCTTCTTTTCCAATTGCTCTTGTTATTACAAGATACCCTGAAATACTTTCCGATATTCTGAAAATCCGTTGCGCCTGCTGCTTTGCAACTCCTTTTCCGCAATGAATACATGTTCGAATAATTCCTCACACTTATCGAGGATTTGTTCATTCCTAGTTATTCATGTGTTTCACAAAATATCTTGAAATGCTATTCGACCATCCGATAATCCTTTGCAACCTATTGCTTTGGAAAGTCTTGCGTGCCGGCATTATGGTTAATTCCATATTTCTAGTAATCTCCGTTGACATCCTATGTCTCTATCGTTTCGAGTCCCTTCATCCAATTTGTTGCGAATGCTCAGAATCCTCAATCAGATCCTAGCATTCATCCTTCCGGCTCAGACGTCACTTCGAACATGGGCTTGTTCTTGGCAAATGAAACCTTGATTGATTGTCGATCTATATCGATTCAACTCAATTATCTTTTGATCAGAGCCTCTGCTTCTGATCTTCTGATATGAAAAATCATAATTCCTTTGTAATTAAGCTTTGAAATTATCCAGATATTTCTATAATCCGATGCCTTTGCACTATTTCTTCTTCTGGTTGAGCATCGATACTCACATCAGATTCTTTGTGGTCCACTATATCCGTTGGTGGATTATTATCTGATTGTTCCTGCCTATACTCAAACCCTTGAGTTCTTCCCCTGATACATAATGCCTTTGGTAAATTGTGTCACCTGCCTTTTGCCAGCCAGGCTCTACTTCTGAGCTTGAGTTATTTACTCCTGAAGTTTGTGGTGTATGGTCCTAAGATGCCCCTATGGGTTGAACCTATGCCATCCCTAATCCGTGTGAACCCGAGAGTTTTCAGGAGTCATACTCTTCTGGCGTTTTGCCAGATAAAATTTCCACCCCACGACTTCATCGAAAACAAGAAGTGAATGAAAGGTTATGCAGTGAAGAAGTGGGAGTCGACCTTGAACTTTGTGTTCATGCCCATAGACACGATGTAGACCTTATCATGGAAGCTTCTCTTTTAATCAAATGTTCCCTTGGTATAAGCCCATCTTGCATTTGTAAATTGATTCTTTGCAATCGTGGTTCCGGTCATATTTTCTCCTTGATTCCATTTCCCGGACAAGTTAAAATACTTGTCTTCTGCAGATCATTTCATCTGTCCAACCTCTATTCTGATCAACCTCGAGTATTGCCCCCTGTTATCTCGAGGATATTGTGTCTTTGCACCACCTCTTGTAAATTCTTAATTGGAGTGATACTCCGTCACATCATTCCTAGCCTGATCGGCTATATCACTATCGTACTAAATTTTAACTATGCTACCTGGTCCTTATCCCTGGAGCACAACTTTTCTACGATGAGCGAAGCTTACGTCGATCTTCCTCTTCTTATCATTCCACCATGAACAACAAGCTTGAATCTGAGCTTGTGTCGTATCCGTGGTTCCAATAGCCTTTCGCTTCATCCTTCCTGTTGCTTGATGGCATCGCTCGTCGATGGCATCTTCATAGAGCCTATCGACAAATGCGTCGTGATCAGCATCAACATTTTGACTTCTGTTGAAATGACAATTGAATTCATGGTGAGAAATACCATCCTTGACCTTCAATGATTTGAATTATCATTGACAACCCCCTTATCTTCTTTCCAACACATGTTGATCATGTCTTGGTTATACCTTGGACTCCTTGCTATTCCTGCAATTGTTCTTTGAGTATTTCTTGTGATCTTCAACTCCAACCCCTACTTGAAACACCATCTCAGTGCTATCTCGAAGCATGACTGTGGTATTCCGAATATCGACACGAACATTTGAAGCAAAATGCTAAATGCTTCTTGATCTATTATCCAAACACCATTGTATGGGTAATATCCTAATTCTTCGCTCGCCCCTTATTTAAATGCTTTTGCACTTAATGTCCTATCATGTATATCATCCTCCGCTTTTCTTTGGGAAGGATATACTCCCAATTCTTGTGTGAAACACATTTCCTTTCCATTGGTCTGTTAAGTTTGATAGACACATTTTCCTTTCCGTTGGTTTGATTAACCTCCTTTATAAATTATATGATCTAAGCAGTAATATTCTTCTGCTTAAATAAACATCTTGGTGTACAACTCTTATAGTAAAACCCTGTTACTATTGTTGTTGACATTCCAGTAACCACCGATGGATGAGAACTTTGCCTATTGGTCCGCCTCGTTTAACGAGCAGGAAATATAGTTCTCTTAGTCCCTCGCCCTTGGTACCAACGTTGTTGGCAGCATAACTGACAGTCTACCATCTGACATGCCTTGCTATCGGCCCCCTTTCTACTTTTAACCCACATGGTGGGCCCATAACCCACAGTTCCACAGGATAAGAACCTGACTCTCCGGTATATCTTTGATTCCAAAATATTCTTGCATTTGGCTGCGTATCATGTCACGAGCCACCTTTCAAGAGATGATCTATTCCCGATGCTTTGAACCCCTTTCTCACACTCTGTTCAGGTATCAATCGTTTGCCCTCGGTTGAAATTTCCTCTTGTACCTTCATACTTTGCTCTCGATGTATTCTTGAGTTTCAACTTGAGAGATACTTCTGCCACATTCCTTGAATTGTCCACCAGATAATTAAGCCTATAAGGGTTAGTTCTCCCGAAGATACCCTTTACTTCTCCACTTAAATCTCGGGACGAGATTTCTTGTAGTGGAGGAGATTTGTAACACCCCTAGTGTCATGCTGCACTAATCCTCTGTGATTAAGCTAATCATTTTTCTAAACAATGCTTAATCACCTTTGATTCAAATATCCTTTGAAATTTCCACTTTCAAGTTGAATTCAGTTTGCAAGTGAAATATGGAGTTGCAGAAGAGTTGCTGCAAAAGAGTTCATCTTTTACCCAAAATTCCATAACATTTAATTGTCAAGAATACAACATCACCTCCAAGCCAAGATGGGCTATAGCAATTTAAAACGGTGCCAAATCAGCAAATTAATTGCTTTTTCAGTTATGCAAAATTTTCTAACCGCGTTAATTAGATTCCAAACCTTTTGTGGCAGTGCACAATATTTCCTTGAATGTGTTTTGGATAGTGGCATATTTTTGCAAAGTCATTTGTGGCTAAAAGAAAATGCAAAAGCTAAAAAAACAGAAAAGGAAGAGACAAAAGGCCAGAAGCTACTATGTACTTAAGCCCACCTAGCACAGTCCGACCCAGCCAACCCCGGCGCCTCCTTCTTCCTCTGTTCACCAGAGACCTCGTGGACGGGCGCGCCGCGTCCATCACTTGGATGGCCACGCGCCGGCTATCCCACCGTCTTCCCGTGTGGATAAGACTCAGTTCTACCCCAAGCAGAACCCTAGAACGCCCATTCCTCCCTGTCGCCTTATCCTCTTCATTTCCTGGTAGCCACCGAGAGCTGTCGCCGCCGCACGCCATCGATCTCGCGCTTCGAAGCCGCCTCGCGCTGCAAGCTGATGTCCAGGAGGATCGCCGTGCTAGACTACGTCACCTACGCCGATGAACGCAAGCCCAACGTCAACACCTCGTCGGGATCGACCCCTTCTTCAACCTCTGGCCACCGAGCTCCGCCGCGTCGATCTACTGCCCTACTGCTACTAAGCTCCCGCCGAGCCGTCGTGCGCTCCTCTGGTGAGCTCCTTGTCGATCCCCCCGCTGGCCGACTCTGTTTCGCTGCTTCTGCTTGGCTTTGCCATGGCCGCGGCTCCGGTTGTCGCAACTAAGCTCACTATCGTAGCCCTAGACCACCCCACGGCAAGCCAGCAACTCCGGCGTGCTTCTGGTCCTCCTAGGAAATGCGTAGCAGCGTTGGCTAGTCGAAACCGTGGCCATGGCGTCGATTTACATCGAGCCCGAGCCCTACAGCCGCCACGGCTCGATGCCGATGCCAACTCCGGCCACCCCAGCTGCGGCTGCTCCCCAAGCAGATGCGCCGCACCGCTCGCGTTCGAATGAACCCAACCGCGGCTCGATCCGCTGCCTGTGCGCCATTCCCGCGCGTCGTTGTCGTTCGCGCTCTGGCCACGACAGGCACTGTACCCCGCGCGCACCGCCCGCGACCCTGCCTGCTGCTGCCGCGCCCCTGCCTCGTCCCTCATCGCGGCCTGGCTGCGCCCGCCAGTGCCCTGCTGCGCACGGCGCTCTCTGGTCGTGCCCAGGTGCGCCCCCACAGCCTCCCTTGCTCTTCTCGCCACTGCTCTGCCTGCACTACGGTGCTACAGTAAACTGAAGGTTACTGTAGCGCGTGCTAGCTTCTGCCACTTCAACCTGACTAGCCCTCTGGACAGCCCCTGAACAACCTCTAAACGAAAGTTAATATCAGTAAAAATTATATGGACAGGCAACACACTTGACAAACTCCATTTTATCCCATTGGGACAAATCCATTTGAGGCACGGATTAAATCCTATGAAAATAACAAAAGTCAATGTTCTGTTAATAGAAAAACCGAAAACAGCTTTATTTTCATAGCTACTTTAGAGCTGTTGATGATCAAGCAAACAAACTCTATTATAGATGAAAGTGATACTAACATGTAGATCGAATAGAAATGCTCACAATTGATTTAAGGCACAAAATCATAGGATGAACAAAACAATAGTTATAGCCTTTTGAAAATAGCCAAGTGATTTTAAAAACTGGGGATTTTTCAGACTTGGCCAATTTTCAGGAAATTCCAAATAATTGTTTAAAACTTTGAAAATTCGTAGAAATTAAACCGTAACTCCGATGAAAAAGTTTTCTACATGAAAGTTGCTTAGAATTTCGAGACAAATCCGAGTACGCAGTCCGTTCGTCTGCCACACATCGCTAGCACAACAAACATGCAACCTTTCCCCTCCGTTTCATCTGTCCGAAAATGCCTAACACTGGGGAAACATTCCCGGATGTTACCCCCCTTCACCGGTATCGTGTAGCCCTGCGTTAGAACACCCCTAGCGTTGCTTATTGTCTTGTTATGCTTATGTTTGCATGTATTTATTGTTTCTTCCCCCTCTTCTCTTCGGTAGACCCCGAGACTGATGCTGCCCCTGTGATCGACTACGTCGGCGACGACCCCTCCTTGCCAGAGCAACCAGGCAAGCCCCCCCTTTGATCATCCCGATATCGATCATTCCATTCTCTCATGCTTCCATTAGATTTTGCTACTGTTATTGTTTGCTCCTATTCTGCTGCATAGCCTATTTATTGTAACCTGCTATTGTTACCTACCTGCTTATCCTAAACTGCTTAGTATAGGGTGGTTAGAGACCCATCAGTGACCCCCCCCACTTGACCCGACTGCCTCGCTGGATTATCAGAAGACCCGATCAACGGGATCGAAGATCAGGCCCCGACACCTCACGTCACATCACGCCCCTTCGTTGCTCGACTCTGCAGAGTTACCATCGAGTGCCGACGGTGGAACCTCATACATCACTCCTGATGAGATCTCTGTAGAGTAGTTATTCGGTCGTGGTCATCGAGGGTGATTTCCTCCTTAACCACTTCCGATACGACTCTGTCGTGCAACCCCTCAAGTGTGAACCTCGAGGGTGGTTCCTCTTATGTTCACCTTGATGTTTACATCGAGTGGGAATCCGACAAGGGTGATTCCTCGGGTTTTCCCCCTTGGTGTTAGACACACGGTTACTATGGTTACTATGACTTTGCACTGGACCCTGTTACTAAAGACGGGTTGGCCCTGAGGGATACCCGCGCGAGCTTAATTGCGAGTGATGTGGAGTCGGGCGGACCTGGAAGGTGCCCGCGAGATAATTACGAGGCGTGGCCGGGCATTCCTAGCCCTTGCCGCAAGTCCTCGAGACGGGGCAACGGGGTCACATCTTTCGTGAGTCTCTGCTTGTTACCGCGCGTTCCTAATCCACTACGATTTGGATATTTGATCCGAGGGGCCTCTGGCCTGATAGCACTAACCATCACGTGGGCATAGTATGGGCTTTCTGCGTCGTACGCATCAGCCGAAGCTTAATAGACGTCAGCGACTGAGCGGCGCGCGCCGGGTTGGACTGCGTAAGCGCCTGCCTTGTTGAAGGAGGTAGCTAGGTCTGCTCACCGGCCGCGTTCGCAACATGCAGGAGTTCCCGGGGAGATGGCCCATGACCCCTGGGGGCATAGGTTTAGTCCGGCGTGTTGGCCTCTCTATTAAGCCTAGGTCGGGTTGCGGCGTATTGTTTGGCCGAGGCCGGGCATGACCCAGGAAAGTGTGTCCGGCCGGAGTTAATCGAGCGTGGTGGGTAAGTTGGTGCACCCCTGCAGGGAAGAAAACATCTATCGATAGCCTGTCCTACGATAACGGACACTTGGAGTTGTATCCCGATCGATACAACTAGAACTGGATACTTGTGATGAGAATTGGATGGTGATGAGAACTGGATAGTAGGGCTCTGGGACTTCTTTCTCGCAGGGAGTCGAGAAAGGATATCTGGCCGAGGTTGATAACACTACTACTACTTTATTTTATGCCGCTCTACTCCCTCCTATTGCTGCAAGATGGTGGTTTCCAGAAGATGCTAGTCTTCGATAGGACTAGGCCTTCTCTTTATTCTGGCATTTCTGCAGTCCAGTCCATATATACAGCCTTCCTTTGATAATGTTGCATATGTAGTGTAGATCCTTGCTTGCGAGTACTTTGGATGAGTACTCATGGTTGCTTTGCTCCCCTTTTCCCCCCTTTCTTCTTCTTTCCGGTTGATGCAACCAGATGTCGGAGCCCAGGAGCCAGATGCTACCGTTGATGCCTACTACTACGTGGAGACCGTCAACGACCAGGAGTAGTTAGGAGGCTCCCAGGCAGGAGGCCTTGCTGTCGTGGGTTTGTCACGGCAGATGTCCTAGCCAAAGGACTTAGTCGTGGAGCCATCGCAACGGGTTAACTCGAAGGGGTTAAAGCGGACACAGGGACGCAGAGAGTTTATACTAGTTCGGCCCCTTCGATGAAGGTAAAAGCCTACGTCTAGTTTGTGGTGGAATTGATGAAGTCTCGATGACTAGGGAGCAAACAAGCTTCGCTTAGGCCTGGAGTTGTGATTGTCTGTCTTGAACCGCTGTCGGGTCGTCCCCTTATATACACGGGTGACGCCCGTCGGTTCACAGAGTCCCAATCTCCGGTTTATACTCATACCCGGGTTGGTCTCTTTCTTTCCCTATCTTATAGTACAAGTTTATACAAGCCGGTTTATGGCTACAGATACTAAACCGACTACGGCCTTGGGCCTTTACAAGTTTATCGGGCTTTAACATCCTTAAATTACTGTTGAAGTTAACCCGGCCCAAGCAGGCCGGTTTACGCCCAGTAGTGATATCTCCAACATTAGGCCCCAGATTGATTTGAATGAGTTCATGTCAATCCTTAGCAGAAATCTTCAGATTCAGTATCTTCCCTTAATCGCTAAACCGCCATGTCGTCATCTTCTTTGATTGCTGTAAACCGGCATGACGTCATCATGAAACTGGCTTTTATGATGCTTTCTTTGTTTAACAGATCCGCAATAATCGAGGCGACAGCTCCACTTCCGAAATCTGTGGCTCCTGGATTCGCGCGCCTGACACATGTTTTTTACCTCATAAATAGGGCCGAAGGGTCATTTCCTTTTTTCCCCTTCACCCCTTTCCTCTTCGTCTTCTCCGCGTCGCCAACTCCGGAGCTCCAACGCCGTCGCTGACCTCCGCATCATCTTGGGCCGCTGCATCAACCTGACCGTACCAGAGAACTGCGGCATCCTTCTGCATCTCTCCGAGCTCCGGTAAGATCTCCGTCCTCTCAATCTAGATCTGCTTTTAGGGTTCACTGTGTTCCTCGCGTTCTTCATGTTCTTCGTCCGCCTCAAACTTCGGCTGAGATGCCTCTTCGGATGATCCCATATCCTTTGCTCCGTATAGCGGTAGTTTCCCGCATCCGTTTTTACTGCAGTATACCTGGACCGTAGTTCTGATCCATAACTTTCCCTTGCTGCTCTTGCATAACTTCTTTTAAACCATGAATATTTATCCTTTTTATGAAATCACCCCAGATCCAATGCTATAATGAGATTGTGTGAAACCTGTTTCTGCACACTTGTTTATTTGTAATTCCCCATGTCTCGCGGTTTTAGATCTAGCGGTTTAACCTTGAAGAAGAGGATTTACCAAATTAGTACATACCATTAGTCCCCTTGTTAAACCGTCAGTAATTCCTTGATGAATCGCACCGCTTTACCAATGTTGGTTTATGATTGACTTCCTCCGGTTTAACATTGATAATATCAACATGTAACCTGTGCACAACACAATCTTGAACCGGAATCATTTTCCTTCTATAGACTTGCTCATGGCTAAACAAGTGTACGAGTGCAACTGGGCTCCTTCTTGGGTCACGGAAACACAACTGAACAATCTGGTCCTGACCGGCGCTTTAAGCAGCAGAAAAACCATTCACTGGAGGGTCCCAGGCAAAGAGTGTCCCCCTACACCTCGAGACGGAGAAGTTGTAGTCTTTGCAGATCACTTAGCCCGCGGTTTTAACCCGCCCGGTTCAAAATTTTACCGTGATGTTTTGGCCAACTTCCAACTCCATCCGCAAGATATCGGCCCTAATTCTGTCACCAACATATGCCACTTCCAAGTGCTTTGCGAGGTATTCTTCCAAGAGGAACCCACAGTGGAGTTGTTCCGAGACTGCTTTCACTTAAACCGCCGCACAGAATTCCCTGACGGTTCCAACATGGAGCTGGGTGGCGTGGCAATCCAAAAGAGAAAAGAGGTCACTTACCCTCTTGCGAAACTGCATAGTCATCCCCAAGAGTGGAATAACTCCTGGTTTTATTGTAAAGACACCTCCCCGGATAATGAGAATATCTTGCCCGGTTTTCGCCCAGAACGGCTCAGCAACACACATCCTTTTCCTCAGCGGCTGACTGGCAAAGAGAGGATGAAATACGCTCCTCAACTGTCTAAACTCCGAGCTTTTATGGCTAACGGATTAACAGGAGTCGATCTTGCTCGTTGCTGGATATCCTGGAGTATACTGCCGCTCAGTCAACGCTCCGGTTTAATGTGCGAGTATACAGGCAGCGTTGACGATCCGTTGCGTCACGTAAACATCCAGCTTACTGATGAAGAGGTCACCGAAGCTGTAAAGAAAATTCTTAATGAACCGGAACACGTCTGTGCCCGAACCGGCCTTCTTCCCTTCTGTGCCACCAATAAACCGCCAGCGGTAAACCGAACTTCCTTCTCACCGGGTCTGATACTATTGTACGTGCTTATGACTGATACCGATATCTGTTGGTGCAGGGTGATGATCCGTTTTGGAGCAAAAAGCTCCCGCAAGGAAAGGCGGATAAACCGGAGAAACCAATCCGGCCTAAGACAAGGGTCGTCAAAAAGTCTGCTCATAAAAGGAAAGCTACAGCCTCCTCTGATCCACCTACTGATGATGATGTGGGTAATCCGGATTTTAAAGCTGAACTTGATTCTCTCGGTTTACTGTTTATGCAATTTATTGATGATACAATTTGTTAGGATGATGCTGAAGCTAGCCACGCTGACGATGTTGAGGTAATTACTCTTTCTTCTGATTCAAGCCTTCCGCCTTCGCAAAAATCCGTTAGGCAAACCGCAAAGTTAAATTTTCCCATCCTCTTGCTTACTTGGATCCCAACTTTCTTATGAAGACCCGTCAGCATGAGGTGCGTCGTACAACTCGACACAGCGGCCAGGTAGTTACCTCCGCCGGTTTACCGAACAGTCCGATTCGGAGACGTCGTTCAGAGGTCTCTAATTTGCTTGTCAATATTTGTCCTAAAGCGGGCTGTTTTCGTCAACCGCTTAATTCGTCTGACTCTGATTATCAGGTCACCTTGCACTCATCTTTCGGTGAGTCAACTGGTACTCAGCTGCCTCCACTCAAAACCATGCTTGGGTAAGCTTTTGCCTTTATCATCAAGTTGTTGATTTTCGTAGCCTTCCATATGTACCGTCTTTAATTTTGCTGCTTCTTTCAGGGCCAAACCGAGGCTAAGTAAGAAAGCTCGCCAGGATAAGGCAGCTGAAGAAGATGCTGTTCCTGAACCGGATGCTACCCCAAATATTGAAGCGATCATCCATGAAGATGTAGTTGATGACCCACCAGTAAGGGATGAAGTTGTTCTTCCTGAAGAAAGTTCTGTGAACCCCTCCAGTCCTGCTGACCATCCAGCCAGTCCAATCCGGATTGAGAAAACTATCAGTCTCTCCAAACCTGCTGATAAACCGACTATGCCAGTTCAGACCGGCGAGCTTAAGGATGACGAAGTCGTAATTACTAGCATAGGTCGTACTGAACCGGGAAATCCCATTGCTTTAGCCAAGCATACTGCTGAAGAAGAATTTTCCGCCCTGAGCAAAGGAAAATGGGATGTTGATCTGACAACATACTCTGCTCTCAGTGCTCAAGACATTCACTCTGGTTACTTAAACCAGCTATATACTAGCCGTGATTATGAAGCCAATCTGGTAAAGATGATGAAGGAAAAACTTGAGGTAATTTCCATGCATTTGTTCCCGCTTCTTGCCGCTGTATCCCCCAAGGGTCGGTTCAACTTGTAGTATAATTGAATCGAGACTTGTAATAGCATCCATAATACCACCAGATCAAATGGCCATTAGCCCCCAAGTGCCAAATTGGAATATTTGTATTCAGCTTGGGACTTTGATAACTAACTGGTAGCTGTAGATCAATTAGGCATTAGCCCCCAAGTACAAAGCGCTTAACTTGTTATGTGGTTGGTACTTCCTTTGTTAAACCGTATAAATGTCGGTCTGCAGGCTGAACTGAAAGCTAAAGAGAACCAAGTCGCCGACCTTCAAGAGAATTTAAAATCCCAACAAGCAGAAACTTCCAAGGCCAAGGAGGAATTAACCATCGCTTTAGGCAGTATGGAGCAACTGAAGGAAGGTTATAAGAAGGAACGGGCTGACTGGGCCATAGAAAAGGCCGCTTTAACCAAAAAGATTGAAGATGCAGAAGTTGCCCTCAAACTGGTAACTGATGAATTAACCAGCGTGAAACGACAAGTGCACGCAATGACTGCCGCCATCTTTGGTAAGCTTCCTGTGACTTTTGCAATAATCTTGATTCTCCTATAAACAGCTCGGTTTGTAAACTGCTGATTGTGTTATAGGCACCCGCATTAATCACTTGGGGTCGGATGTGTGGATGAAACTGAAAGCCGTCTATACTTTAGTCGAGCAACTGTATACTGGTGCGCAGCGGATTATCACCACGGCGTCCCATAACAATCCAGCACCCACGTTGATCCAGGATACACTGAGGAGATTGTCCATGCTCCCTGCTCGGATTGAGGAGTTAAAAAAGTCTGCTGCTCGAACCGGAGCCATTAATGCCTTAATCCGGGCCAAAGCATGGGTGCCCGATTTTGATCCTGTTGAAGCGGCTCAAGGCTATCCTAGCTTGAAGGAGGATGGCTCCGAATTCGATGAAGAAGAGTTAAGAAAGATAAACTGGGCAGTGCGCCCTCTGGCCTGCCAGTTGGTAGAAGAAGCAAACTTGTCACATTATCAATCCCAGTATGATGACCAGAACAAACGAGTGGCTGCACCAATCCCTGAAGCGGAAAACTTAATTCCTCCAATCCGTAAGCACACTTACGCCCCTGATCTTGAACCGTCTTCACTGATACATGAAGAGGCTGTCTTTCAAGCATTAATGGGGATCGACTGTACCACTGTTGACTTCCAGCCGCTGGGTAGGGAGGAGGAAGCTGACGCGGCGTGGGATGATCCAGAACCATCAAACCGGGATGGCACGCAGGCGTGAACCGAGGGCAGCCTCAATTAGCTTCCATGCTATATCTTGTCAGGAAAAACAATTGTCTTATTGAGGCACCATGTTGCCTTGTAATAGGATAGACCGTACTTGTGCTTTGTGAGATGCCTTCGTGCATCAGTACTGAAACCTTCATTTGGAAAATCTTCCTTGCCAACTTATATCTCCTGCAATCACAAAATTTTAAACTGCCAGGGCGGTTGTACCGCCATCTGGTTTGTTAACCTTTATATAGATATGTAGAGAGACTTGCCAGTATGATCAAATTTTGTGATACGAAATACCTGCCATGTAATGGGCATGAAGTAGGCGTTTTTAGCCAATCTTGAGACGGGGGCTTGATAGCCCTAAACCGTCGGAGGAGAAAACAGCTCCTTTTTGATCATGATATCCTTGTTGCTCCAAAAAGGATGTTTCGTAAGAAAAATCGAACCGAGCAAACAAACTCCGGCTTAAAAAAGAGACCGTGTTCTGCCAAATTGGCTGTATGAACCGGCACAAAATACCGTCGGTTTAAAAAACACAACAAAGATAAAATAGCAATTCCTTAAGAAAGGCTATTAAAGCAAAAGCAATGGCGACAACTTTTTATAAAAGAAAGGCTCTAATGAGCTGGTCAGATGGTATTACCATGGTCAGACGCAACCAGGCTCCCCGAAGGCGTAGCAATGGTGCCAGTCAGCCAGGTCCCCAAAAGACTCGTGGCATTACGCCGACCAAGTGGCATGACATTGGTTCGGGTTCGACCAAGCCCCCAAGTGACTCTAAGGCCTGTAGGCCGACCAAGAGGCGTGACCGGTTCAGACTTGACCGTGTCCCCAAGTGATCTGGTGGCTTTCGCCGATCAAGAGGCATTGCATCGGTTCGGACACGACCGAGCCCCCAAATGATCTGGTGGCTTTCGCCGATCAAGAGGCATTGCATCGGTTCGGACACGACCGAGCCCCCAAATGATCTGGTGGCTTTCGCCTATCAAAAGGCATTGCATCGGTTCAAATATGATCGAGCCCCCAAGTGATATTGATAAACTTTGCAAGGGGTAAACCAGAGGTCGTTTTACAACAAACAACTCCATGTAACCGCACATGATATAAAAGAACAGATACCCCGCTTTAGCTGAGGATCCGGTTTATTATAATATATACATTGTCATAATATGTACATAAGTAGAGCCCATGGCTCAAGTATAGTAAGGCCGAAGATGAGCTATATTCCACGGCCTGTTGGTCTCCTGCTCTGATTTACGTGAGTCTTTGTGCTCACGAACATTGATCAGGTAGTATGACCCGTTGTGCAGATTCTTGCTAACCACGAAAGGCCCTTCCCAAGGCGGAGACAACTTATGCATCTCAGTTTGATCTTGAATAAGTCGAAGCACCAAATCTCCTTCTTGAAAGGTTCTGGTCCTGACCCGACGACTGTGATAGCGACGAAGATCCTGTTGGTAAATCGCCGAGCGGGCAGCTGCTATGTCTCGCTCTTCATCCAGCCGGTCCAAAGCGTCCTGTCTAGCCGTCTCGTTATCCTCTTCAACGTAAGCCGCAACACGAGGTGAATCGTGACGGATGTCACTAGGGAGAACTGCTTCCGCCCCATAAACCATGAAGAACGGTGTGTACCCAGTGGACCTGTTAGGCGTGGTGTTGATGCTCCATAACACAGAGGGCAATTCTTCGACCCAACAACCCGGCGTCCTCTGCAAAGGAACCATAAGCCGGGGTTTGATGCCTCTCAAGATCTCCTGACTAGCTCTTTCTGCTTGACCGTTGGACTGTGGGTGCGCCACCGATGAAACATCAAGGCGGATGTGCTCTCGTTCGCAGAACTCCTTCATGGCACCTTTGGATAAATTGGTACCATTATCTGTGATGATACTGTGTGGAAAACCAAACCGGAAAATCACCCTTTTGATGAACTGAACCGCGGTGGCCGCATCACACTTGCTAACGGGCTCTGCCTCTATCCACTTTGTAAATTTGTCAACCGCCACCAGAAGGTGGGTCTTTTTGTCCTTGGATCTTTTGAAAGGCCCGACCATATCCAGCCCCCAGGTTGCAAACGGCCAAGTAATTGGAATCATCCTCAATTCTTGAGCCGGAACATGAGCGCGTCTTGAGAATTTTTGGTAACCATCACATCGCCTGACCAGATCCTCCGCATCAGCATGGGCAGTCAACCAATAGAAACCGTGACGAAATGCTTTCGCCACTAAAGACTTTGAACCGGCGTGGTGACCACAATCTCCTTCGTGGATCTCACGCAAAATTTCACGGCCCTCCTCAGGAGATACACACCGTTGAAACGCCCCTGTCACACTGCGATGATGTAGCTCGCCGTTTTCAATTACCATGGATTTAGACCGCCGTATTATTTGTCTGGCCAGAGTCTCGTCCTCTGGCAACTTGCCTCGGTTCATGTACGCCAGGTAAGGAAGCGTCCAATCCGGGATGACGTGTAGCGCCGCCACCAACTGAGCCTCCGGGTCAGGAATCGCCAAATCCGCTTCCCAGGTAGTTGAACCAATGGGTTGTAAAGCACATCAAGGAACACATTAGGTGGTACCGGTTTACGCTGTGAACCCAGCCGGCTTAAAGCGTCGGCCGCCTCGTTCTTTCGTCGGTCCACGTGGTCCACCTGATACCCCTTGAAGTGACCTGCGACCACATCAACCTCACGACGATATGCAGCCATGAGTGGATCTTTAGAATCCCATGTACCAGACACCTGTTGGGCCACCAGATCCGAGTCGCCGAAGCACTTAACTCGGCTTAAATTCATCTCCTTAGCCATCCGGAGACCGTGGAGCAAGGCTTCGTACTCTGCTGCATTGTTAGTACAAGGGAACATTAAACGGAGAACATAACAAAACTTGTCACCTCGTGGGGAAGTTAATATGACTCCAGCCCCCGAGCCCTCCAATTGACGTGATCCATCAAAATGAATGGTCCAATATGTGTGATCCGGCTTCTCTTCAGGGACTTGTAACTCCGTCCAATCATTGATGAAGTCAACAAGTGCCTGAGACTTTATCGCAGTGCGAGGCACGTATTTTAAACCGTGCGGTCCAAGCTCGATAGCCCATTTGATAATCCGACCAGTTGCTTCTCGGTTTTGGATGATATCACCCAAAGGAGCAGAGCTGACCACTGTGATGGGATGCCCTTGGAAATATTGCTTCAACTTCCGGCTCGCCATAAAAACTCCGTATACCAGCTTCTGCCAATGCGGATATCTCTGTTTGGATTCAATAAGCACTTCGCTGATATAGTAAACCGGACGCTGAACCGGGTACTCTTTGCCCGCCTCCTTCCGCTCCACCACAATAGCCACACTAACTGCACGAGCATTAGCAGCTACATATAGCAGCAATGGTTCCCTATCAATGGGAGCGGGGAGCACGGGCGGATTGGCCAACTGCCGTTTTAAGTCCTCCAATGCCTGATCAGCAGCAAAATGCCAGACGAACCGATCCGTCTTCTTCAACATTTGATACAAAGGAATCGCTTTTTCCCCGAGGCGGCTGATAAACCGACTTAGCGCAGCGATCCGACCCGCCAGGCGTTGAACATCGTTAATACACTTCGGTTTAGCCAGAGAGGTGATAGCCGTGATCTTCTCCGGATTAGCCTCAATTCCCCTATGGGACACCAGAAAACCCAATAACTTGCCAGCTGGCACACCAAAGACACATTTGGCCGTATTGAGCATCATCTTATACGTCCTGAGGTTATCAAAAGTCTCCTTCAAATCATCGACCAAAGTCTCCTTCTTCCTTGACTTAACCACAATATCATCCACATAAGCATGCACATTACGGCCAATCTGTTTGTGGAGACAATTCTGCACACACCGTTGATAAGTTGTCTGGGCACTTTTGAGCCCAAAAGGCATAGACACATAGCAGAAGGCTCCAAATGGAGTTATGAACGCCGTCTTCTCCTGGTCCTTAACTGCCATTTTAATCTGATGATAGCCGGAGTATGCATCCAAGAAACATAAGCGCTTGCAACCCGCCGTAGCATCAATGATTTGATCAATACGGGGGAGGGCAAAAGGATCCGCAGGGCAGGCCTTATTAAGATCCGTATAATCCACACACATGCGCCAGGTGCCGTTTTTCTTAAGGACCAGCACCGGATTAGCAAGCCACTCAGGGTGAAAAACTTCAATGATGAAGCCAGCTGCCAATAGCCTGGCCACCTCTTCTCCAATAGCTTTTCTCCTCTCCTCATTGAACCGGCGGAGGAACTGTTTCACCGGTCTGTATTTAGGATCCACATTAAGGGTGTGCTCAGCGAGTTGCCTCGGTACACCTGGCATGTCAGAAGGCTTCCATGCAAAGATGTCCTGATTCTCACGGATGAACTCGATGAGCGCGTCTTCCTATTTCGGATCCAGATTGGCACTGATGCTGAACTGCTTGGACGAATCGCCAGGTACGAAGTCAACAAGCTTGGTCTCAGCCGCCGATGTAAATTTCAAGGTCGGATCATGCTCTGTAGTAGGCTTCTTTAAAGGAGTCATATCCGTCGGATCAACGTTGTCTTTATAGTACTTGAGCTCCTCGGTAGCACAGACCGATTCCGCATACGCGGCGTCTCCTTCCTCGCACTCCAAAGCGAGCTTACGGCTTCCGTGAACCGTGATGGTCCCCTTATGACCCGGCATCTTGAGCTGTAGATACACATAGCAGGGCCGTGCCATGAACTTGGCATAGGCTGGCCGGCCAAACAGGGCATGGTACGGGCTTTGGATTTTCACTACCTCAAACGTCAGTGTCTCTGATCGGGAATCGTGATCATCTCCAAAGACTACTTCCAAGGCTATCTTGCCCACGGGTATGCTGACTTGCCAGGCACCACACCATGGAAAACCGTGTTTGAAGGACGGAGGTCTTTATCCTTTAGCCCCATGCGTCGAAAGGTCTCATAGTATAGGATATTAATACTGCTACCCCCGTCCATGAGTACCTTGGTGAACTTATAGCCTCCCACCTGAGGCGCCACCACCAAAGCCAGCTGACCCGGATTGTCAACCCGGGGAGGGTGATCCTCTCTACTCCATACAATTGGCTGCTCTGACCAGCGCAGATACCGTGGCACAGCCGGTTCAACAGAGTTAACCACCCGCTTCTGGACCTTTCGGTCCCGCTTGTCCGAGCTGGTGGTAAACACATGATATTGTCCACTGTTTAACTGCTTTGGATTACTCTGGTAACTCGACTGCTGCTGTTGCTGACTGTTTTGATTATGCTGATTGCCATGTCCGCTCGGATTACCGTTAAACCCTGAACCGGGATTTCCTCCACCATGACTCGGCCCGGATCCTGAACCGCCACCGGAGCTGGGATCATACCGAAAAGCATTGGAGCTCTTAAACTCTTGCATGATATAACAATCCTTCCAAAGGTGGGTTGCTGGCTCCTCTCTGGTCCCATGCTTTGGACAAGGCTGATTCAACAGATAATTTAGGCGCTCCGGATTGGGTCCAGGTCCGCCACTGCGGTTTTTGCCCCTACGTCGTCGGCCTCTGTCCTGCGCATTAGTGTTAGCCACATAATCCGTGTTGCCATCCGCCTTACGCTTGCCACCACCAACGTTTCCTGCCGAGTTATGCTGCTGGCCTCTGGGGTTGCCGTTCTTCCTTCCCTTCCCTGTCTTTTCATCATCAGACTCGGGATCCTTGGTACTATCAGAATCAGCATACTTCACCAGAGCAGTCATGAGCGTTCCCATGTCAGTACAATGGCGCTTCATCCGTCCTAATTTTAACTTTAAAGGCCCAAACCGGCAATTGCCTTCCAGGGTTACAACCGCGATGTCCGCATTGATACGGTCTGATGAATGCAGGATCTTTGAGACCCGGCGCACCCAATGAGTTGTTCACTCTCCTTCCTCCTGGACACAAGCCGCTAAATCCACCACCGACATGGGTTGCTTGTACGTGTCTTTAAAATTGCTTATGAACCGGGCTCGCAACTGTGCCCATGAACCGATAGAATTGGGCGGCAAGCTTTTTAACCAAGTACGGGCTGTCCCTTCAAGCATCATGGTGAAATATTTTGCGCATGCCGCATCATCCACGTCCAACATCTCCATGGCCATCTCATAACTCTCCACCCACGACTCTGGGGGTTGATCCGTCGTATAGTTCGGCACCTTGCGCGGGCCTTTGAAATCCTTGGGCAGGCGCACATTGCGGAGGGCTGGGACGAGGCAAGGCACTCCCAAAGCGCTAGAAGTGAGTCCCGGTTCAACTGAAGTGGTGGGACGAACCGGTGTAATCTGATAAGCCTGATACGGTGCTGCTAACTCAGCTTCCCTACGCGCCCGGGCCCGGTCTACCACCTCCTGGGCGTCGGGGGACGGATTGTTGCCGTGGGGAGCCCTACGCCCTGCATTACTTGACTCGGCTGGTTCTTCCATATCTCTACTGTAACTCCGGCCTGGACGCAGGGTGGAGTGAATCCGTTCGCGGCTATATGAATACGCTTCCTGCTGAACCAACGCTGTTCTGAGGAGCTCCTTAACCCGGCGTGTCTCTATCGCTTGCAGTGAATCTCCCTCGACCGGAATAGCTTCCAACCGTGCCGCCGCTGCAACAAGGTTGTCCAGCGGATTAGAATAGTGATCCGGAGGGGTATGCACAACCCGTGGCTCCCCCGGGTTATGACGGGGCAGATCTATTACACGGGGCTGAACTGGCGCGCCCGTCCCGGGCGCCTCCGCCCGGTTTACCACCGGTTGGTTACTGGTCCCTGCCCCAGGGGTATTGAAAAGACCCCTTCCTTCAAAGACCGAGGGCAAGCGAGATCGGAACTTCCTCCTCATGACTTCCTGCAAAGCGTTCTGATCCAGCATAAGTTTATAGGCTTGCGCGTCCAAAGCGGCCCGCTCCGCGGTCATCCTGACCTCCTCAGCTGCCAGATCCGCCTTGGCCTGGTTAATCTGTTCTCTCACCTTTGCAATCTCTGCATTATGAGCATCCTGATCCGTCGGATTAGCTTCTGCCATGAGCGCAGCCAATGCGTCGAACAGATCGGATAACACTTGAGCTGGTGGGCGCACAGAGCCTCCTGCTCCGGCAGCCGTTGCCGCCGCCGAACCGGAAACTATTGCTGCGGCCGTTGATGACTGAGGCGCTGCCTGGGTACCGGCCATGAATATACCGACCCGGCTAGGCAGATCAGAGGGGTCCGGAATACTGTCGCCATCGGAACAGCCTCCAATCCGACCATCTTGTACTTGATACAAGGACTCAGTTTCCCCGGTTGACGACTCGTCGCCGGAATAAACGGCGGTTTCGCCACCAGATCCTGATCCGTCGTCATAGTTCCCACCATGGATGACTCCCACAAAGGCACGCTTCACGGCTGGCTTAACCCGGGAAGGTCGCGCACGCTGAGCTGTTTCGATGAGGTCGGTGCAGGTGTCGAGCTCAGGGCCCGGTTCACCGATTTTGCCGATGAAGACGTGTATATCGCCAAAGGGGACCCGGTACCCGTACTCAATTGAGCCGGCCTCGGGGCCCCAACCTGCGTCGTTGATGTAGATCTTGCCGCGACGACTCTTGGTCATCCGGCCCACGGCGTATCCCTCGAGTCCTTCAAAGCGGCCCTCCAAGAACTTGAAACCATCGTGCGATAGCCCCACGGTGGGCGCCAACTGTCGTGGGTTTGTCACGACAGATGTCCTAGCCAAAGGACTTAGTCGTGGAGGCATCGCAACGGGTTAACTCGAAGGGGTTAAAGCGGACACAGGGACGCAGAGAGTTTATACTAGTTCGGCCCCTTCGATGAAGGTAAAAGCCTACGTCTAGTTTGTGGTGGAATTGATGAAGTCTCGATGACTAGGGAGCAAACAAGCTTCGCCTAGGCCTCGAGTTGTGGTTGTCTGTCTTGAACCGCTGTCGGGTCGTCCCCTTATATACACGGGCGACGCCCGTCGGTTCACAGAGTCCCAATCTCCGGTTTATACTCGTACCCGGGTTGGTCTCTTTCTTTCCCTATCTTATAGTACAAGTTTATACAAGCCGGTTTATGGCTACAGATACTAAACCGACTACGGCCTTGGGCCTTTACAAGTTTATCGGGCTTTAACATCCTTGAATTACTGTTGAAGTTAACCCGGCCCAAGCAGGCCGGTTTACGCCCACTGGTGATATCTCCAACACTTGCCTTTTCGATCGATGTTGCTTTTGTGCTAGCCTTCTTAAGGCAAACTTGTTTAACTCATGTCTGTACTCAGATATTGTTGCTTCCGCTGACTCTTGTGTATTCGAGCTTATATATTCGAGCCCTCGAGGCCCCTGGCTTGTAATATAAAGCTCGTATTATTTTAATTTGTGTCTAGAGTTGTGTTGTGATATCTTCCCGTGAGTCCTTGATCTTGATCGTACACATTTGCGTGCATGACTAGTGTACGATTGAATCGAGGGCGTCATACCGGCGTCTTCGAGGAGCGGCTCTTCAAACCTTCAGCACAGCCGACATTATCAAACACGGCTCAGCCTCGAGAGGAGCTCCCCCAGCCGCCAGCCTTAGGAGCCCCGGTCTATGGGCCGACCTCAGGAGCAAGCCTGCTCCTGACGATGGAACCTCAGGAGGAGTGCTGGATCACAGAACTCCGGAGTTATCTAACATAAGGGGCCCTACCGGAAAAGGAAGAGGAAGCAGAACATGTGGCGCGGCAGGCCACGGCATACTGCATCAGAGATGGAGAACTTTACCGGAAGCGACCAAACGATGTATCTCTGCGTTGCATCTCCAGGGAGCAAGGAAAGGAACTACTGGAGGACATACACGGCAGAGACTGCGGACACCACTCGTCATCACGGACCCTCGTCGGCAAGGCATTCCGTAGTGGGTTCTATTGGCCCACCGCGCTCAACGACGCAATCGAATTGGTGAAGGCTTGTGAGGCCTGCCAGTTCCATTCCAGGTAGATTCATCAACCAGCGGGGGGGCCTTCAGACTATACCCCTCTCGTGGCCATTCGCAGTTTGGGGGTTGGATATCCTCAGTACAAGAAATATGTCAACTTGTGACCTCCACTATTGGTCACTGAAAGGTCATAGTTTTTCATTTACAACCTTTTTGTGACCAAAACCAGAAGGTCAAAAGCTGGCGGTCGTAAACTGACTATAGCGACCTTCTTCGGGATAAGGTCGTAGACGTTTACGACCAAAACAAAAGGTCGTGGAACCCATGACCTTTTGTTTTGGTCACTGGCTGTCTGCCAAGGCCACGTCGGATCCGACGTGGCAAAATTGCGACGAATTGAAAAGGTCGTTACTTAGAATGAGCCCGGTCCAATTCTGTCTTTTACATGGGCCGAGCCCATTAATTCAGCCTTTTTAGTCATCATTTTTTGTCATTCTGGTCGGCTACATGGGCCTGGCCTAATATTTCAGCCTTTTTGTTTTTGGGCCATGGCCTTCTTTCTTAATACTCAGTTTTTCTTTTTTTAAAGGGGTCCACTAGTCAGATTGGGCCACAGTTGTCAGGTTTTAATCAATGCTAATCAATGGGTCCCAGATGTCAGAGTCATATTCTTCTTATTTCAATTTAACAGTAAATAAATAACCAGTATTTAAATTGGAACATACCACATAATACTTCAAATTATATCAGCTCGTTTCAGTACAGAGATCTTAGAAGCTCGTTTCAGTACAGACCACATAATACTTCTTAGTTGTACAAATAACTCGTGATACAAGATAGACATTAAAACTCTACAAGTGTAATAACAGTTACAAGCTCTACAAGTGTAATACAAGATAGCCATCAGAACTCTACAAGTGTTATGTTCTTCAGCATTGAGCTCCTTCAATAGCGATCACAAACTAGGCACCTGCTCCTGTCATGAATTAGCAGAGAAGAATTAGAAAACAGAAGCCAAATATACTATGAATTAGCCATTAAAAAAGGACAAATGCCAATATATAGTATGAATTGACCATTCAAAAAAGGACAGTTATTTAGAATGACAACATAAATTCAGCTAGTACCATGCTTTTTGTTCTCCAGCTACTTAAAATGAGGTACTCATTCATACAAGAAAACAGAGACAAATATGCATTGCGCAAGTGCAGATCATGCAAAAGACTTCGCTGCAACACATTGTGCCTAAAACAAAATACCATTCTACTACTGGCAAGATCTAACAATACTAGTCAGCAGAAGCATACTAACATCACAAAAGTAGGAGAGTATAAAGTGATGATCTAGATTGAGTTACCATCGGTGAGGAGGTCGATTATCTCCATGGTGTGCTTGATGATGCGTACAGCCATGATCTTCTTGCCATTGCATCCATGCACTCGATTATGGGGGTACCAATGCATCCAAGTAGAACAAAATCACCACATTAACCCACAACTTCAAGTACAAGCTAACTATATATCAAGTGGCAATGAAAATAAGTTGAGAAAAACACTGGAAATAATTATATCATGTCATGCAAAGTTCAAATCGAACAAATGTATGCATGCCAAGGTGAAATATTACCAAGAAAGCACTTATCACTCATCAGGTAGCAGTGCATACAAAATCGCTGTTTTAGTGGTAGCAAATACTCCCTGTTAGCAGTAGTAAAAACTCATGCAGTACCAAATTCAAAGATTTGATGTTATAACTAACAGAAGTATGGAACAATAGTTAACAACTCAAGTCAGAAAAGGTAGGAGTGTATCTCTAAGAGACACAACTGACACTGATCAAAGATAATAACAGAGCATAAAAATAGGTAGGTACATTGACTTCTTTAAAGACAATAAGAAGGACCAACAGATTCACATGTTACATCAGCATGAAGTTACAATGGCAGATGCCAGGTGTGAAATGGATATGGCACAAAAACTATGCTCATAAATATTCCATGTACTGTATGAGCAATACTATTTCATGCTAATGTATGAGTATACAAGATGCAATAAAGAGAGCTCATATAGTTCACTAAGCACACACTAACAAGCTAAGATAACCTCTTATATTGATATCATCGTTGCCTACCAGACTGCTGAAAAATATTCCATGTAATGTTTAAACTAGACACAAATCTAGGGAGGAATCGAACAGTGGAATCAGATACAAATTAAGCAAAGATAAATTATATTACACTTATAACAACCAAGCTGATTATGGATTGTCCATGTTGAAAAACAAATGTGGAGCACTTAATACAAATAACTACAGAAACACAGACAGATGGCTTTTCCAAGAGCCCACACGTCATAATCACAGTATATGCTAAGAGATAAAGGACATGTGCTAGCAAAGGAATATCAAAATGTTGTCATAACTACTCCAGTTTTGGTCCTAATCTGTATATACAGCACACATCAGTGAACATGGAGTAGCATGGCAGGCCGATCACCAAGCAGAGCAAAGTGCGGAGTAAATTAAGGGACAGACTACAGCTAAATTCCAAAGCGCCCAGGCCTAAATACTACAATAAGTCTGAAGTACAGTGATATACTGCATTGTAGCAAGCCAACTGGAAGACTTCAGTTTGAACAATACAGCAATCAATTCAGCAGTAAGATCATACAACTACAACAAAGCAGGGCATGATTCAGTTATAATCTGCACGACTGAAACTGCTCAAACTTTGATCCTAATCTACAGGTATGCAGCACGCATCAGTGACCACAGAGCATACGACCACAGCAAAACAGGGGAGCAATTCAGTTCTAGTAGATCAGTGGCACCCCTATTCTAAAGAAGGCCATGGCCACACACGCATGATTGGCTGCTAGTGGCATCGCAGGACTGGGAATCTGGCAAGCAAAACGGCAGCACATACCATGTGGTGGCGGTCTCCATTTTGACTTATGGAGCCCAGAAGAAAATCCACTTGAAACCTAATAACTCTTAGATAGAGTCAATCAAGCGGGGAAGAACGGGTGGAACGGACCTTCCATTCCATGGCTGCTCTCCTGTACCGGTGGATTAAGGCGTCGTCCCGTCACTGGTTGCTGTACCTCACCTACAGAGAAGAAGGGAAGGGACGAAACGAGATTGGGGTTAGGGGGAGACGTTGAGAAAAAGGAGAAGTAGAAGAGAAGGGGGAGGAGGGATTCATACCGTAGCACCGACCGTTGTCGAGGTCTTGGAGGCAGCGGTGGGTCGCCATGGCCGTCGCTGGTCGCCGTTGCTCCTACCTGAAGAGGCAAAGACAGAGACGGGGGTGAGACAGAGGGAGTTTGAAGGAGAAGAAGAAGTGGGGGAGGGGGAGGGGGAGGGGGGTTCATACCATACCGCCGTCGTCGAGGCCTTTGGGTGCTGTGGTGGGTCACCATGGACGGGCGGCTAGGGTTTCCGTCCAGCGCGAGGAGGGTGGATCTGACGGCGGCTTGAGATGCTGCTCGAGTGGATCCGCTGCTGGAGGTGGAGGGAGGGAGGGAGAGAAGGGGTCGCCGGCGCTGGACGAGGCTGGGGTTGGGAAGGGTCGGTGGCAGTGCTTGGGTTGGATCGAGAGACAGAGAGGAGAAGGAGGAAGATGACTGGGTGGATGGATCACGGAGCAGAGCGGGTGGGGGCGGCGAGGTAGGGGCGGCGGGTGGGGGCGGCGAGGTAGGTTGCCGCGCTGGTTGGATCGGGAGGGGCGCGGTGGCGGCGGTGGAGATGGGGACGAGGGAGTAAGGGTGCGACGGGGGGTGGCGTGCGGGGGCAAGGAGGCACGGGTGGGGCGCTAGGGTTTGGAGTTTGGACGAGGGGGTGAGAGGGATGAGAGTGTGAGGGGGACGAGGGCTGCCGTCGGATCCAGGGCCATCCGACGGCATTGGAGGCGCGATCCGCGTGACATGCCTATGGACCAATCAGAACCCAGTAACGTTATGACCATCTAAATTGGTCAAAATAAGGTGTTGAATCATATAAATAGTTTTATGATATGAAAAATTCAAAAAATGTCAGGACCCCGATCCTAAGCCACATCGATCCAGCATGTAACACCTCATATCACTTTGCGGCCTCACGCACGGTACTCCCACGGGTGCCACCTTACCTGGCCCGGGACCGTTTGCGTCTTTTGGCTCACGTATATGATAGTGTCGCTAGCATCCATATGACAGAGAACCCGGGCCGACATGGCTAGTCGTGAACCCAAAGCGGCGCTAACCTATGAGGACAGGCATACATGAATCACGTCGAGCATGTCGGTCATCAACGTGTGAATCCGGGCTGTAGCACTGGGCTAACAGGACTCCGGATGTCACCGCGTGACATTTCCCCGAAGGGACAGACACAGGAACGAAGTGAATCACATGCCGACCAGTTAAGTGTTCCGAGCAGTAGTGCTGGGCTAGCAGGACTCCGGTGAACCGGGCTGTAGCGGACTACTATCGCTCCGAAGCACTAGATTACATTTCCCCATATGATAGGCTGCCAAGGATAAACAACTAGATAGTCGGATCCCACCCATACCAAGCATTTCAATCATACACACAATATGCCCGATATGAGTAGATACAACATGGCATCATAACAAGACTCTATGACTCAAGTATTTATTCATTAGGCTCCGAGGAGCGAGATATTACAAACATGGGTCTCATGACCCAACATTCAGAGCATACAAGTCAACACATGCGGAAGCTTAACATGTCTGAGTACAGACATCTACAAATGAAAAAGGCTGAGAAGCCTGACTATCTACCAGATCCTGCCAAGGGCACAAGATCGTAGCTGAGGTAACAAGCTAAACGTCGAAGTCCAAGTGGTACTACTAGCGAGACTGAAGTCTCTCTGCAAAAACATAAAATAGGCAAACGTGAGTACAAACGTACTCAGCAAGACTTACATCAGAACTAACTACTTATGCATCAGTATCAAAAGGGGGTGGTGGAGTTTTAACTGCAGCAAGCCAGCTTTGACTCGGTGGCTATCCTGAACTACGACTGCAAGCAACTCTTTTGAGGTGGCGCACACGAGTCCACATATTCACCATATCAATACACCACTATGGATCCGCTCCCGTCTCCCTACGAGAAGGCCATCCATAGCACTCACGCTTATCTTGCGTATTTTAGAGTATCCACTTTCACTTGTCTATGAACTGTTATAGGCAACCCAGAAGTCCATTACCGCGGACACGGCTATTCGAATAGATGATGTTAACCCTGCAGGGGTGTACTTCTTCACACACGCTCTCACCACTTACCGCCGTTTACACGACATGTACTCGACAACCTTCAAGCGGAAGCCCAGCGAGGGTGTCGGCCACGGCCTACCTAAACACTCAAGTCTCTAGTCCAGGTTTATCGCCTATTCGGGTTCCATCCGCAGGGAGTCCGGCCGAGGTTTCCACTAACGGCCCCGAACGATGTGAACAGGGTTCCCGAGACACCAAACGGGCGCCCGGTACACCGTGCCACGTGCCTACCGCAACACAGCCCACCCCTACGGTCAGCGCTGCGTGCGGCCCCCAGCATACTACAAACACCAGAAACTACTTGCAACTCCTGGACAGAGGACAAGGGTGATTAAGAAGCCGAGAGAGTCAATTAAGGATCCCAATGTGTGGTAGTAACTGTTTCATGGATCACAAACACAGAACTCAGTTCCTGAGGACGGCTTCAATGAGACAACCCACCATGTACTCCTACATGGCCTCTCACCAATACCTTTACCAAATCGTGTTCACACACTTAGCTCACACACAGTAGGGCATGTTCATCACCATTCTAATTCATTCCCGATGAATCAGACCCGACTCAACTCTAAGCAGTAGCAGGCATGACAAACAAGCATGAATGAGTAGGCACAACATGGGCTCAAACAACTCCTACTCATGCTAGTGGGTTTCATCTATTTACTGTGGAATGACAGGTCATGCAAAGGATAAAGGGGTTCAGCTACCGCAGCAAGTAACACATGAATCGTTGTTGTCCTAATGCAATAAAAGAGAGCAGGGGCGAGAGAGTGGGATTTTATCGGAATGAACAAGGGGGTTTTGCTTGCCTGGCACTTCTGAAGATATTATAGTTCTTCATCGGTGTCATCGAACTCATCGTCCGTACCACGTCTACCGAGAGGGGCAAACACCGGCAAACACAGAAGAAACACAATCAATGCAATGCAACAATATGATGCATGATCATGACATGGCAATATGCTGTGGTTTGGGCTAATGCAACAACAAGTCATTTTAATTGAAGTGGGATTCAAAGCTACATCAAATCCCAATTCCAAAACTATTATCAAAGTTGCCCTAATCATGTTTCATCCTAAACAGTGAAGTTAATCTTGATCAAACATGCATGAAAATGGTACAGATGGATAGATTGGATTTTTCTGATCATTTTTCATATATAAATTATTTCATTCTGAGCTACGGATGATTTTATATGATTTTTAGAAGTTTGCACAATTTTCTGGATTTTCTAAAAATTTAGAAATAAACTAATTCCAGAAAATGGATTATTGCGTCAGCCTGACGTCAGTGTGACGTCAGGGTCAACAGTGACGTCAGCAGGTCAACAGGATTGACCAGGGTCAAACCAGACACGTGGGACCCGCGTGTCAGTGGTTAGTTATACTAACTAAATTTAATTAGTACTAATCCTAAAAATTAGCAGGGCTGGGTCCCATTTGTCATCGACCCAGAGGGGTCAACTGGGCCCACCCGGGGTCAAACCCGCCGGACTTGGTCCACGGCTCGCCGCCGGCGACGACAGAGACGGCGGAGGCTTCGGGAATCGCCCACAGGCGACCATTTGCACGGCGGAGAGGCTCTACGTGACGAGGAGACTCGTCCGCGTCCAGTGGTGCTCACAGCAGCTGCTCTAGTGGCCTAAAACGCCGGTGGCGGCGACTTGCGCGGCGGCCGGAGTTCGGTAGTTGAGCGGGTCGGCGTTGCAGGGAACGGCAGGAGCCGCGGGTGGTCGCGGTCGACTCCTGGGAACGTGCTGAGCACGGTGGCGCGCTCGGTTGCGAGCTTGCACGGCCGTAGCCGTGGTGGCGACATGAACGGCGGCGAGAGGCTACGGCCACGGCGGGGAAAAGGGGCTACGGCGTGCAGGCGGCTAAACAGAGGGAGGGGAACGGGGCTGGAGCTCACTGCGGTTCCGATGGAGACTTCGGCGAGCTCGGGGAAGCACCGGAGCGGCCGGGGCAGCGAGGTCGATCTCCGGCGACCGAGGAGGGGGAAAGCCTCGGTGGCGGAGTTGCAGCGCGTCCGGGGCCTCGTGGGTCGTCGAGGAGGTCGGGGACGTCGAGTCGGAGCTCGCAGGCATGTCCAGGGGGCGAGGGGGAGGAAGTGGCCGCGGTGGGGCTTGTCGGCGGCGACGAGCTCCGCTCGGTGTGTTCGGGAGAAAGAAACAGAGGAGGGGGAGGAGCACAGGGAGAGAGGGGAGCGGTGCAGAGGTCCGGAGGGGGGGGTCGTGGCGCCACGGGAGACGTCCAGGGGGAGGAGGAGGCAGCCAGGCAGGGAGGAGGTGGCCGGCGCGGGGCGGGCACGCGTCTCCGTCCTCCTGGCAGAGGAGGAAGACGACAGGGGAGGTGGCGGTGGTGGGCTGGGCCGGCCAGCTACAGTGCTGGGCCGGTTGGTGGGCTACGCAGGTGAAGCCAGGTAAGAACCTTTCTCTCTCTCCTTATTCTATTTATTTCAGTTTTCTATTATACTGTAAATTTGAGGGCTTTATTAAAAATAGCTAAGCACTTTCAAAAATCATGAGACTGCTTGTGGCCACTGTTTGGATTATTTCCAATAACCAGCAATTCAGTTCATGAATATTTGGACATTTAAAATAATACATAAAATTTAAATGCCCCAAATGCAAATAAGGTATGATTTAATTCAGTGACCAATTATGTCATGGAAAAATGTGCAACACTTCTGGTTATGGTTTTAGCATTTTCCAGAAATGATGAACATTTTTAAAAGCCATTTGGATTACTGAAATATTTTAGGTGAACCTAGTTGAATTTCATTTGGTGCTAGGGTTTCAACAATCCCCATTTCAAGTTTCTTTGGAATTAAAACATGATGGCATGCTCACTGATGCAACTAACTACTAGCAATTCTAGGGCTGTGACATTCAAAAAAAAAACATTCTCATTGTGCCAGCAAATCTGACCTACTTTTTAGGAAAACTAACAAACTTGGAATTGGAATAAGACAAATATCTTTAAAAAGTGTTATGAGAAATGAGTTTTTAGGAAAAATTTAATTTCTATTTTCGGAATGACAAAATTCTTTTTTTGAGAAGAATCTATCAAATATTTGTTTCAAAATGGCACCACACCATTTCCAAAACTATAAGACATCATTTTATGTACAGTTGACCAAATCTTAACATGTAAAATGTTTTCGATCCACCTCTCATCAAAAAGACAAGTTATGTTTCCAAAAAGAATCTACCTGAGCATTCTTTTGTTTTTCTTCTATCTTTTCACATGAAAAATAAAAAAAATGATCTCATATTGTGCACAAGGGTGCATCTTGGAATTCAAGACAATGTTGCCTAAGGGAGTTTTCATTTTCTTTGCACAAAAAATTCATTTTCCATTTTTCGAGTGCCCGAAAGGAGGTTTTTTTGTGAAGGACCTACCAAATAATTGTTGTAAAATTGGACCAAATCAATTTTATAAAATACTAGGACACATATAATGGACAATTGACCAAATGGTTGGGTGAAAAAAGTTTTGATCCACCTCTGGTGAAAAAGACAAATTCCCGCCGATTCAGTTGGAAGCGGGTCAAATTTGAACTGTAGCTGCCTCATAGTTTGCTCTTTATTTTTTCCAAAATTCATTTCTAGGTACATATGTATCTATTTAATCAGAGAAACATCAAAAGTTTTCCAAGATTCAACCACTAGCTTGGAACGGTCAAGCCCGCCGTTTTGACCGCATTTTGAAACGGGCATAAAAAATTTAAAAAAAAATCAAAAAATTGGAAAACCTTCGCATTGTGTCATTATATGTGACCAAGTTTCCAGGAAAAATAATAATCTTGTAATACGGAAATTATTTTAAGAAAGTGTTCTAAAAAACGAGCTATCATGCGTGAAGATTCATGGCTTTCAAGACAAATGATCAATCTTATGGCCACATTCATGGCATAGTTTGTTCAAATGATCTCATATTGTGCACGAGGGTGCATATTGGAATTCCAAACAATGTTGCCTAAGGAAGTTTTCATTTTCTTTGCACGGAAAATTCATTTTTCATTTTCTGAGGGCCCAAAAGGAGGGTTTTTTGTGAAGGAACTATCAAATAATTGTTGCAAAATTGGACCAAATCATTTTTATAAAATACTAGGCCATATGTAATGCACAACTGAGAAAATGGTTGGGTGAAAAATGTTTTGATCTACCTCTGGTGAAAAAGACAAATTGCCGTCGATTCAGCTGGAAACGGGTTAAATTTGAACTGTAGCTGCCTCATAGTTTGCTCTTTATTTTTTCCAAAAATCATTTCTAGGTACATAAGTATCTATTTAATCATAGAAATATCAAAAAAAATTCCAAGATTCAACCACTAGATAGGAGCGGTCAAGCCTGTCGTTTTGACCGCATTTTGAAACGGGCATAAGAAATTCAAAAAAAATAAAAAATTGGAAAACCTTCGCATTGTGTCATTATATGTGGCCAAGTTCCTAGGAAAAAATAACAAACTTGTAATACGGCAATTATTTTAAAAAAGTGTTCTCAGAACTGAGCTATCAAGTGTGAAGATTTATGGCTTTCAAGTCAAACGATCAATCTTATGGCCACATTCATGGCATAGTTTGTTCAAATGATCTCATATTGTGCACAAGGGTGCATATTGGAATGGGAAACAATGTTGCTTAAGGAAGTTTTCATTTTCTTTGGACGAAAAAACTATTTTCCATTTTCCGAGTGCTACTGCTACTGCTGCTGCTGCTCCTCCTCCTCCTCCTGCTGCTACTGCTGCTACTGCTACTACTACTACTACTCCTACAACTGCTACTACTGCTCCTACTGCTGCTACTGCTACTCCTACTGCTACTGCTACTGCTACCACTACTACTACTACTACTCCTACTGCTGCTGCTGCTGCTACTCCTACTGCTGCTGCTACTGCTGCTGCTACTGCTACTACTACTACTACTACTACTACTACTACTGCTGCTGCTGCTACTACTACTGCTACTACTGCTACTGCTGCTACTGCTACTACTGCTGCTACTGCTGCTGCTACTACTGCTACTGCTTCAAATGATCTCATATTGTGCACAAGGGTGCATATTGAAATGGGAAACAATGTTGCTTAAGGAAGTTTTCATTTTCTTTGGACGAAAAAACCATTTTCCATTTTCTGAGTGCTACTGCTACTGCTACGGCTACTGCTGCTGCTGCTGCTGCTGCTCCTGCTGCTACTGCTGCTACTGCTCCTCCTCCTGCTGCTACTGCTACTGCTACTACTACTGCTACTACTGCTACTATTGCTACTACTGCTACTGCTACTGCTACTACTACTGCTACTACTACTGCTACTGCTGCTGCTGCTGCTGCTGCTGCTACTACTGCTACTACTGCTACTGCTACTACTGCTGCTCCTA